>CM033427.1:21288698-22643947 GCA_019425775.1 Rafetus swinhoei
CATATGTGCACAAAACCAGAGATTACATAATAGTTGTACTAATAAAACAAAAAGAGAGGGCACTCTGGCACATTAATCAGAAGGGTTAGATTGTCTTGTGGGCTGTCCATCTGCCAAGGACTGGTTCAGAAGTTGAATAGTCTTCTCAGTAGAAATATGCTCTGGATTAATTAAATCAGTTTAAAAATCAGTCTAGTTAAACTGATCCAAAGCCCAAAGGTTAGATTCAATTAAGCTTTCCTTAAATCAATTTATTTTAGTTTGGAAATTCACTGATTTCAGTAAGGATTAAAACAAATGAAGTGCATATAGATTAAGGGCTTGCACTAGTTTCACTAGATCAATTTTTAAACTGTTCAAACAAATAATTTCCAGAAAAGATCCGCCATTTGTGTGGATGAAATGTTGGCAGGCTTCTTGCATGAAGCCAATTGTGGAAAAAGCTTTATCGGAATCCAGAGGATCTCACCGTGTCCTGTTTTTCCCCTCTATCTGTGATGCTCATGTGTTAGATGTATTAAAACAGGCAAGTGAAGGGTTCAAAATTTGTATCTTCCATGTATATACTTCATCTCTGGTCTGTGATGCCATAGCTCAATGATTCCCAACCTTTTTCCCATGGAAGAACCCCCTAATATAATTTTTCATATCCCGAGGAACCCCTACCTATGAAAACGTTTGCTTGGCCAGAAAAAGTTGACAGCGGGGGAGCGCAATTCAATTACTGCTAAATTATTGTCAAGAAAATGTATTTGTAAAGAGCTGTTATATATATATATATATAACATATATATATTATGTTATGTATATTATGTTACATATATATATATGTCAGCTTACATTGTAAAAAAAAAGATTTATTTATTTATTCCACGATTTCTCACGGAACCCCTGACGATGGTCTGTGAAACCCCAGGGTTCCACGGAACCCTGGTTGGGAAACACTGCCATAGCTCCTATAATTCATACAGTGGCAGATATAGGGCAGGGCAAGCGGTGCGGCTGCCCCAGGCCCCGCGCTTCAAGAAGCCCCGCGCATGGGCCGTGGCGCCACGGCGCATGCGCCATGTCAAAAGGGGGGCCCCATGAAATTGTGCTGCCCTGGGCCCCACAAAATCCTCATCTGCCCCTGAATTCATAGTAAATAACCACTGGATCTCTGCTATCACAGCTTGGCAACTGTTGCTAACTGCTGACATTTAAAATGGCAACCATGTTGTGTAGGAACAGGTGGAATGTGATGTTTCTTCTGTATCCATATTCCATGTCTCTTATAGGGCACACACTTGTGTAGGGTTTGTGTTTTCACAGGCAGCTGGTGCTATGGACTCAGAGAGGCTGGGAGATGTGGCACGTGACTGTGTGGCACACTGTGTATGTGAGGATTTGTGCTGCATTGTCTTTAAGTGTAAAGCCACTAAAGGAGAATAAATGACTTTAGCAATAATTTAAGGGTAATATGTGCACTACGCAGGTGTGATTTCTAAAGTGCACTAATATATTGCTCATTAATTTGTCCCAGTAGACTCTGCCCATAAGCACCTTTAGTGTGCTTTAATGTAGTGCTCTTTGAAACAGTGCTATGTTACAGTGCATTAGGGAACATTTCGTGAGAATCAGCAGGTTCTACGTGGGCCAACAAAGGGCAGATCTACACTACTGCTTAAGTCAATCTAGCTTACATCTCTCAGGGGTGTGAAAAGTCACCCCCAAGCAATGAAAGTTACTGTGACCTAAGCGCTGTCCACACTCATGCCATGTCAGCGGGAGAGGCTCTCCTGCCAACATAGCTTCTACCTCTTGTGGAGGTGAAGTAATTGCACTGACAGGTGAGCTGATGTAGCACTTTTTGTGTAAACCTGTCCTAAAGTGAACCACATTAGTATGCTTTAACAATCACATAATGAGCATTACCACACTGTGTAGACATTGACTTCAGGGTAGAGAGAAAGTTCGCTGAATATCTACAGAACCCCTCCCTCAGATCTCCTCAATTCATATAACACTCAGCAATTGTATCCGGGTGCCTTAAGGATGGGTGAATTAGATAAGATAGAGTAAATGATATACCCTAGCGCTAGATGCATCAGAATACTCCTCTTGGCCCGTTGATTCTGGCAGCATTTGAAAACTGCTAGCTTTCTTACTTATGAGTGGAACATGGTTCAAAATGTATACAAGAGGGATGTATTTGTAGGACATGTCTAAATAGAAATGGATAAATTAAATCAGTTATAGAGGTGGTCTGTGTCTTATCCTTTCATACAAGTAAACTTCCATGAATAGATCAGCACCCAACTGATGCATTTTTTGGAGCCAGACAATTCAAGTTCTCCTTAGCTGCAGTAAACTATTAGGGAAACTTATATCAGTATGCAGCATATATCAAAACCCATGCTGTGCTGATCAAAACAGAAAATTGCGTATACTGTTCTGGTCCTGAAAAACTTCTGCCCTCTCTAAAGGGATAAAGGAATCCTATTGAAACTTGAGAATATATCCTGTACCTTCCCAGTTTACTGCCCTTTTAAAAAAACTGGGAAATGTTTTTGTTTTTATTTTTATTATTTATTAATAATAAATCATTATGTTACTGTTATGTGAGGAGTTCTGCGATTTATAAACATCTAATACACACAACACTTCTACAAAATGTGGATTGATGGTTTCTGTTTTAATCAGGAAAAAGAGAGGACTAACAAGAAAAGATGGAGACTAAACTTCTCTGCCTGAGGTGTGTGTGAGAAGAACACACATCAGTTTTGGCTCACTAGATGACCGAGGGCACAGTAAGTATGACACGCACTGTGGCACTGAAGGTAACCCACTCAATGAGTAGTAGCTATTGCTACAGCTACTGCAAAACCTCTCAGCTATATCCTTTTCAAGGGAATGTTTACCACTCACAAAAGCTGTGTGGCATATGGTAAAGATGGGCCTGGCCTGGAACTCGTTGAGCAAGACTGGACCCTAAAGGTCAGATTTACAAAAGTATTGCTGCCCCTTTGGGCTGAGTGATCAGCCTAGATTCAGGAGCCCAAATGGCCGCTTGCGCTGCTTGCTCCCCCCGCGGTGGCCCGGCTGAGCGGCGCAGAACTCAGCTGAGCGCCACGGCGGGAGGCGAAGGGGGGCGGGGAGGTGACGTACACAGCCAGGGGGCAGGGCTACATGGGGAGCGCAGACCCCAAATGGCCGCTTGCGCTGTTTGCTCCTCCGTGGTGGCCCAGCTGAGCGGCGCAGAAGTCAGCCAACTGCCACGGCAGGAGGCGAAGGACGTGACTCAGGCAACAGCGCCGCCCAGAGGGAACAGCCAGTATTTCAGCGTTAGAGTCACAGACATTGGGCTGCTATATATATGATTAACTTTCTTGGAGGTAAGGCTGACTGGCCACTTGCTTCTCCAGTGCAGGAGTAGCACTTATAGTCTTCTCTAGGAGTTGCATGCACACTGTTGTTTTGTTATCATGGAAAAAAGAAGGAATGAAAACTATCTTGATCCTGTAAGGTGTTGAGAATCCTCAATTCCCACTGAAATCACCTGTGATCTGGCACTTAGCACTTTGCAGAATCTTGTCACAGGAAATACAGATGAATTTGGCCTGTCAGGAATAAATTCTAATATTGAAAAGTTCAATTCCACTCTGAAAAATGTCTCTAAAGGTAGCATGTAGGGCAGGGCTACTCAACACACGGCCTGTTTGTTTGCAGCCCGCGAGGCAGTTTGGGTTTACACGGGGCACAACACGCAGCCCATGGGTGGGATCCTTTGAACATAGCCTCCACTGGGAACATGCTCCACACGGTGAGTCATATCCCAGGCAGGGTGAGCATTGAAAGATGCAAATGGACAGGCTGGCTGGAACAGACGGGTACAGGGTGTCAGCGTTTCTAGCCCCCAAGGAGGAGGTGCTGGGAGTGCCGGGGCATTTGTATTCATTCCTGTCAGTGTGAAAAAAGCTATTTGCATATATTTGCATATATATTTACATGTATATGCAACCTCACTTAAGTTGCGGCCCTTGGCATGTGTTGTGAGTGTCATTGTGGCCCCCGGGGCTTCCAAAGTTGAGTAGCCATGCTGTAGGGCATGAAGGAAAAGTTCTCAGGGCATGTCTACACTAAGAACTTATTTTGAAATAACAACTCTGGAAATAACTTTCAAAATAGCTTGTCCACACAATAGGGAAGCCATGAAATTAGTCCAAGGCAGGCTCCCTTAATGTGGATGCGCATTAGAGCCCCTGGAAGCACTGGGGAGTAATTACTTTGGATGACAAAGTACCTGCAGCAAGGGAGGTTTAGGTTGGACTATAGGAAAAACTTCCTGTCGGAGTGGTTAAACACTGGAATAAATTGCCTAGAGAGGTTGTGGAGTCTCCATCTCTGGAGATATTTAAGAGCAGGTTAGATAGACATCCATCAGGGATGGTCTAGATGGTGCTTGCTCCTGCCTTGAGGCCAGGGGACTGGACTCGATGACCTCTCAAGGTCTCTTCCAGTTCTAGTATTCTATGATTCCATGACTCTGAGGAGTAATTATTTTGAAGTAGCAGTGGTGTGTCCACACTACAGCTATTTTGAAATAACTATTTTGAAATAAGCGTTATTCCTCATGGAAAGCAGGAGTTATTATTTTGAAATAACCAGCCCCTCATCATATATATAGTAGCCCAGTGTCTGAGAGTCTGTAACGCTGAAATGCTGGCTGTTCCCTCTGGGCGGCGCTGTTGCCTGAAATGCTGGCTGTCCCCTCTGGGCGGCGCTGTTGCTGAAATGCTGGCTGTTCCCTCTGGGCGGCGCTGTTGCCTGAAATGCTGGCTGTTCCCTCTGGGCGGTGCTGTTGCTGAAATGCTGGCTGTTCCCTCTGGGCGGCCCATGCTGCATGGGGAGTGTGGGGCCCAAACGGCTGCTTGCGCCGCTTGCTCCCCTGCGGTGCTCCGGCTGAGCGGCGCAGAAGTCAGCCGAGCGCCACAGCGGGAGGCGAAGGGGGGTGGGGTGGTGACGTGGGGCGTGACAGCGGCTCCAGGCCCCGCCCCCTCGCCGTGAACGTCACCGCCCTGCCCCCCTTCGCCTTCCACCGTGGCGCTCGGCTGACTTCTGCACCGCTCAGCCAGGCTGCCACGTGGGAGCAAGTGGCGCAAGCGACCGTTTGGGCTCCACGCTCCCCATGCAGCACGGGGAGTGTGGAGCCCAAACAGCCGTTTGGGCTCCGCAGTTCCCCGAGTGAGAGGCAGAAGGGGGAAGGGAAGAGAAAGAGAGAGACAGAGAGAGAGGCAGGAGGCAGAGGAGAGCTGAGAGAGAGAGAGGGGGAGGCAATAGGAGAATGAGAGAGAGAGAGATGGAGCGAGAGACGGGAGGCTCAGGAGAGAAGACCGACGTGGAGGAGAGACCTGAAAATCCCGTCTTATGACGGGCTAATTGGCTAGTCATATATATAGTAGCCCAATGTCTGTGAGTCTGTAACGCTGAAATGCTGGCTGTTCCCTCTGGGTGGCGCTGTTGCTGAAATGCTGGCTATTCCCTCTGGGCAGCCCGTGCTGCATGGGGAGTGCGGGGCCCAAAAGGCCGCTTGCACCGCTTGCTCCCCCACGGCGGCCCGGCTGAGCGGCGCAGAAGTCAACGGAGCGCCACGGCGGGAGGCGAAGGGGGACGAGGCGGTGACGTGCGGCGTGACAGCGGCTCCAGGCCCTGCCCCCTGGCTGTGAATGTCATTTCCCCGGCCCCCTTCGCCTCCCGCCGTGGAGCTCGGCTGACTTCTGCGCCGCTCAGCCAGGCTGCCGCGTGGGAGCAAGTGGCGCAAGCGACCGTTTGGGCTCCACACCCTCTATGCAGCACGGGGAGTGTGGCGCCCAAACGGCCATTTGGGCTCCGCGGTCCCCTGAGTAAGAGGCAGGAGGGGGAGGAGAAGAGAAAGAGAGAGAGAGAGGCAGGAGGCAGAGGAGAGCTGAGACAGAGAGAGGGGGGAGACAGTAGGAGGAGGAGAGAGAGAGAGAGAGAGAGAGAGAGAGAGACGGAGCGAGAGACTGGAGGCTCAGGAGAGAAGACTGACGTGGAGGAGAGACCTGAAAATCCCGTCTTATGACGGGCTAATTGGCTAGTTTTGAAATAATGGGCTTTATAATGTGGATGCTCCACTTGTTATTTCAAAATAAGGTAAGTTATTTTGAAATAACACCCTAGTACAGACCAAGACTCAAGCTATGTCTACACTACAGAGTTTTTTTTGGAAAAATGGCTGTTTTTCCAAAAAAACTCACTGAGCGTCCACACCTCAAGTGTGTTTTTGCACAAAAAAATCGAAAGAACAGAGGGTTTTTTCCGGCTTAGGTATTTCTCATTATATGAGAAAGAAAGCCTTTTTGCAAAAGAGCTCTTTTGCAAAAAGGTGGTGTGGACAGGGAAGAGGGATTTTCTGCACAGAAAGAGGAGAGAGAAAAAAGCACAGGTGCCCTGGTGGCCATTCAGTGCATAGCAATCAGAGCTTACTTTCGAGAGAACGTCCATGCAGTGTGGACGCGCTCTTGTGCAAGACGTTTTTGCGGAAGATCTCTTCCGATAAAAGCTTCTTACTCAAGAAGCCTGCAGTCTAGACGTAGCCTCAGTGACTCCACACTAGAAGAACCCATTTTAAAAGTAGAAAGACATTTTTCTAAGGTCCAGCTTTGTTATCAGTCTGGAATCTGAAGCACAAGTGTAAAGTTTGTCCGTGTAGGAGACAGAACTTTAGAGAGCCAGATCTTGAAAGTGTAGAACAGGGGTTCCCAACCTTTTTTGGTCCCCGTACCCCCTTGGCTTTTAGTAAACCTTCCCATACCCCCTATTCAATATGAAAGGAAATAAATTCTAGACTCTAGAATCCACAACTTTTTTCACTAACACTACTACTTTTGGAATATTTCAATTAGGATAATCTAGTTATTTACCAAATATTCCCTGTACCCCCCCTTGACAAGCTTCTCGTACCCCCTGGGGGTATGCGTACCCCAGGTTGGGAACCCCTGGTGTAGAATGACTCCCCCCTGTAGCTAAAGACCACCACACAGCCCATACAGAATGGGAAGCGACTGTCTAGGAAGGAGTACGGCAGAAAGGGATCTAGGGGTTATAGTGGACCACAAGTTGAATATGAGTCAGCAGTGTGATGCTGTTGCAAAGAAAGCAAACATGATTCTGGGATGCATTAACAGGTGTGTTGTGAGCAAGACACGAGAAGTCATTCTTCCGCTCTACTCTGCGCTGGTTAGGCCTCAGTTAGAGTATTGTGTCCAGTTCTGGGCACCGCATTTCAAGAAAGATGTGGAGAAATTGGAGAGGGTCCAGAGAAGAGCAACAAGAATGATTAAAGGTCTAGAGAACATGACCTATGAGGGAAGGCTGAAGGAATTGGGTTTGTTTAGTTTAGAAAAGAGAAGATTGAGGGGGGGGACATGATAGCCGTTTTCAGGTATCTAAAAGGGTGTCATAAGGAGGAGGGAGAAAACTTGTTCATCTTGGCCTCTGAGGATAGAACAAGAAGCAATGGGCTTAAACTTTAGCAAGGGAGGTTTAGGTTGGACATTAGGAAAAAGTTCCTAACTGTCAGGGTAGTCAAACACTGGAATAAATTGCCTGGGGGAGGTTGTGGAATCTCCATCTCTGGAGATATTTAAGAGTAGGTTAGATAAATGTCTATCAGGGATGGTCTAGACAGTATTTGGTTCTGCCATGAGGGTGGGGGACTGGACTCGATGACCTCTCAAGGTCCCTTCCAGTCCTAGTATTCTATGATTCTATGTATTGCTCCAAGCGCAGTCTTCCCTAACATAGCCACCTTTGACCTTGCCTTTCCTACTGAAATATCATCATGGCCATTAAAAAAACAATCAAACCCCAAGCCACCTTACCGAAACAAAATGCTCTCTTGCGCTCACACTTCTGGCAACAAGAGAAGAAACAGAGTACAGTGATTAGTCATGTTGCTTAATGAGCTGTGGGAAGACACTCAGATATTACAGTGATGAATGTGATGTAAAAACTTACATAGCATAGAACAGAATATCTGAGGTCTTTCCTTCTCCTGCATCACCAACATTGATTCAGGTCCCGAAGGGCAAACCGTGCTTGCTGTTATAATTGTGCAGCCCCGTTGCCTGCGTGTAGTCGTTACCATGGTGATGCATGTAGCATGCAAGCCTAGCTTGAGAGGAAGGATGGCCTTGTGGTTAAGGCACAGGGCTGGAGAGCTGGGGTCATTTCCCCGGTTTGCTATAGATTACTGTGACTTGGGTAAATTGCTTAGTCTCTCTAGGCCTCAATCCTCCATCTGCAAAAGCGGGTGGAATGGGGAATGACATTTATTTCACCAGCTCCACCCCACATACACACCCACACCATTCCCTTTGTCTGTTGCATATTTAGCTTGTAAGCTCTTTGATACTTGGACTGCCTCTTACTATGTATTCGTACAGTGGGGCCCTTCCCACAGCAGGGGATTCTAGGTGCAACTGTGATGCACATAAATCATAATAAAAATGAAATGGGTTTGAGCACTTGTAACTAATAGCAACCTGGTGGGCGATAGTTCTGGTGATGTAGGCGAAGGGCTAGAACACAATTCAATCTCCCTGGGCAGTCTTAGATCTGTGGGGCTGACAGGTGTAAAAGAAGAAAAAATATTTTAATCACTGAAGATTGGATCCTGCCTCCACTGAAGTGAATGACAAAACTTTCACTCGGTTCAGTGGTATAGGACTGTGCCTTTAGGGCCTGATTCAAAGTCCATTATTGGCTACACTGAGCTTTGAACTGGGCACTAAATACACACACAGGGAGCAGCTGTGTGGAGAAAGGAGTTGCAATTTTTACCTTACGGGTATTCTGGATTATCACCTCGCTTTAGCATCCTAACATAGTAGGGTGCCTAGACTATACTGTAATGTAAGTGTAGACTGTGGCTCATCACTGACTCTTCAAACTTGATGCCATCATTCGTATTTCATTTGTGATCCTTTCTCTGTTTGTTGCAGATCCCCACAGTCTCAACACTGAAGTTCAGGACTTGTCTGTGTTTCAACTCCTATGGACTGTTTACTGCCAGAGCTGTGGAGTGTGACAATGGTGTTTGTGTCCAATATATCAAACGCCATTATCACACTAAATAGCTACTGTTAGATAAGCCATCAGGTCAGCAAAGAAGAGAGCAGCAATAAATATTCTGGCTGTGAGGAGGGAATAAGTGAGGTTTTTTCTCATATGTCATAAGGACTTTGTTCTTTTATAAGCAATGCTAAAATAATGTACAATAAATACTCTGCTGTACATACTTCCAGTTGTAAAATTCCTTTAAGTACGCATTGTAATGAACTTAATACTGTCCATTTGCTCTTCCCGAGTCATGCTTATATTCATGGACTGTAATGTTTTTATTTAGCAATATAAGTGGCGGTACATTCTTCTCTTATTTATATTTCTGTTACGTTATAAGTGGTAACCTGCAATGTCTGTTTAAGCAGTGTTGTGAGTATTTCATGCATTTAATTAACATTTTTAGTCTGGAGCATATTCTTCCATGATATCATTGTGGCACTGAATTTTGACAACTCTCTCTCTCTCTCTCTCTCTCTCTATCTCTATGTCTACACAGTAGACCAAAAGTCGAATTGAGCTACGCAACTTCATCTAGGTCAATTATGCAACTTCATCTAGGTCAATTGAAGAAACCTGGATCCCCGTCCTGCAGCCCTTACAGTGTTTGGGCTTGTGGGTCTCATGGAAATCAATGAAAGTCATGGGTGCTCAATATCTTTCAAAATGTTGGGTCAGCATGTGAGCCCCATACTTGTGTTGTATAGTCCCCACACATATTCCTGTTGAAGCTAACTTGGGAAAGACAGGGCTACCTCAAATAACTAAAGATGTCACAATCTGGCCCTTATTTATGTGCCTATTTGTAAGTACCCAAGTTAGAAACATTTGGCTTAAATGACTGATTTAGTACTTTATGCACCTATGTTTGAACATTTGGCCCTAAGTAAAACCAATGCAGGAAAGAGCAGATAGTGATAATCACTGCTTCTGTATTGTAGCATTGGATTAGTAAGTGGTGACCTAAGTAGAACAATTACCTTTCATTCATAGCACCTATATGGTTCTCCTTATTAGGGGATGGAAAACTTTGTATCTAACACTTGACTTACCTTTATTTAAACATGACATAAATCTGCCACTGCAGCTGCACTATACATCCTTGATCAAAGACAGCTTCTCTTAAGAACTGGCTATGTTCCCATGTTGGATAAGTATGAAAAATAAATTGTGCTGCTTGTAGTTTATCTCTTGCTGGATGCATCCCTCATTCTAGAGAAAACACAAGCAGGAAAAATTAAATCAGAATCATCAGAAAACACAGAATGCCAGAAGTGTTCCATCCAGATGTGATTGCATATTGGTGTATACAGGCAAGATTGGTTGTGCATGGCCTGTAAAGATCCTTGCAAGAAGAGTACCCTGCAAGGCAATGAGTGAATATGAATGCAGCATCAGGCTTTCCACAAACAAAGGAAAGAAAACTATCTCCAGCCCTATACTACCAATGTGCTGTTTATCCTTGGAGATTTGTCAGCCATTGTTTTTTAGCTGTTTTTGAAAAGGTATTCACTATATTACCAATGTCAAATGACTTCTGATACCTCAGAGGAGCATGCTGGACCTGTGACATAAAGGAGTAATGGGAACAGAAAATTGTTCATGGATACCCAACCTGGCTGAATAATTGAAAGTGACAAAGAACCCAGAAGAGCTTGCAAACAAATAAAACCTGTTTTATAGCACAAATCGTCAAAGGTCTGAATGTGCTTAGGACACTTTTCATTAGATGCCTCATAAGCAGTAGCTCATAAATTGCCCATATAATCTGTGGTGCAAAATTATGTTGGATAGATGGGCTCAGTGCATTCAAAAAGAAATGAAGGTAAAAATATTTTTAAAGAATATTTTTACTTCCTCAAGTTCCTCTTTGCTTCAGTACACCTATCTTCACATCTATCGTCACATCTATCTGTTCCTGTTCTTGTCCAATTGACTGACTGACAGGGCTCTGTAAAACCCCTCTTGCCTTGGTGGATTTGTCCCCCATTCCAGAGAAAACAGATGCAGGTGACTCCCAGTGGCCTAATGAATAAGGAATCAGCCATCTGGGATTGTGGGTGCAAGTTCCCTGCCCCTCCCTTGGGGAGCAATTAGGCAGCCACCACCAGCATAGGCCTAAAAAAGAACTTAGTCCTGGGGCATGTTGAACCTGCAAACCTGCATTTGGTAGAGTCTGGAATTTCCCTGTCTGAATTCTTCCCCTTCTTCATTACTGTAACTTATAGCATTGTCTGTTGAGCACTACTGAGCTAGGTTATGAATTGTTGGGATTCTGAAAGACACCTAATGAGCTAGGCACACAAATCTCATTGGATAAAATTTTGAAAATCTTTTAAATGACTTAGGAGCTGAATTCCCATTGAAAGACATTGTAACTTTGGCTCCTAAGTCACTTAGGGTATGTCTACACTGCAATTAAGTACCCACAGCTGGCCTGTGTCAGCTGACTCGGGCTCATGGGGCTTGGGCTGCAGGCAGGGCCAGATCAAGAGAAGGGCTACAGGTTCTACAGCTTTGCTTGGCAGGGAGGGGGGAAAGTGGCTCTGAGTGTTGCCATTTCCCAACTCCGTCCCCTGGCTGGCACTGTTAGCGGGGCTTGCCTGCAGGCTTCAGCCTCTTTGCTTCCATTGGCCAGGAATCCCAACCAATGGGAGTAGTGGAGGGGTGGGGCCTGTAAGTGCAGGGCCGTGCAGAGCCACCTGTTCCCCACTGAGAACTATGCCAATCCTTTGCCCCCCTCCACTTCCCAGCATCCTCCCTTCTACCTACACCTTGTACCCCCACCTTGCTCCCCAACAGCTCTGTCCCTCACATTGAACCTCTCATTTTTGGCCCCATCCTGGAGCCTAGGGGCTCTCCAAAATCTAGCCCAGAGACCGCAGAAGAGTTAATCCAGCCCCAGCTGCTGGTCACAAAATTACAGTGTAAATGTTTGATCTTGGGCTGGAGTCTAATCTCTGGGATACCAGAGATTAGAAAAGGATCTGAGAAATTCGGTCCCACTCTGAGTCCAAAAATCTATATGGTAGCTTTACAGCCCTTCAGCCAGAGCCCCACAAGCCTGCATCCACTGACAAGGGCCAGTCCTGGCTATTATCTGCAGTGTAGATCTGCCCCTAGGGACTTTTGACAATTTTGTCATTAGCTTGCAATGAAAATTGGGCATGTAATTTCCCTTGCGCTCCCTTAAAAATGATATCCTACAATGCTTTTGAAAGTCAGATGATCACAAGAAAAGAGAATTTCCCTGAGTTGTCTTTCACAGAAGTGTAGCTTTATCTCTAACACAAATTATAGGTCAACACTTGTGATTTAGAAATAGAAAATACATTGTATTTCCATCTACAACCAAATTTTTCTATTGTTCATCCTCTTTGAACACAACATTTTTCACAAGCTCCTGAAGTTTTTGCATTGAAAATTACTAATCCTGCCCATCGTCCATAATGTATTCCTGTAAAACAGTGATTAATGACAATGTATTGGATTGGTTTGCAATGTGAATAGACAAAGACAACCTCACACTATCATTCAATAAAATAAATCTCCAGACTTCAAACTAGCTTAATAGTGCCACCACAGGTTGCTTCCCTAGGGATGCTATAAAATCAATACTACCTGTAGTTTTATGCTCTTCCTCGTCAGAACTGCTTGTTCAGAAACCTTTCCACTTATTGATTTCTTTTGCATTCTGGAAACTTTCATAGCCACCTGGTGCCAACCGTATTAGAGGCAGCAGTTAGAGGCTGCTGCTGATGATTCTGGTCAACAGGGATCCAGCTGCTGTCTCAAGTGGGAACAGCTCTTGCAGGGAAGAGTGGAGAAAGATGACTTCCTGTGGGATAAATATAATCAGTAAAGGTGGCAAAGTGAGCAGTTTTAAGAGAGGCAAATGCTCTTGAGTTTTGTATCACAAAATCATGGATGTTATCTATGGAAAGCACCTACGATGTTTCTCCTTAAAGTATATTCTCTTGTGCTGTGACCAGGTCACTGTTAAATGATTAAGAAATTAATGGAGACTTGTACTTTGAAAATAAAAAGCACTATCCAAGTACCTATTTTAAGCTTTCCCTGTAGTTTAAATTAGTTACAATATTTTAGATGTGCAGTCAGTGATGACTCCAAGTTTATGGATGTGCAAGGCAGTACAGATGTTTAGCTAGATACAAATTGTGATCTGAAGAACAATTTTGTGTAAGCTTGAAAGTTTCTATTACTTCACATACCTTCAGGGGGTAGCCGAGTTAGTCTGTTACAGAAAAAAAACAGCAAGCAAATGGTCTGGTAGCACTTTATAGACTAACAAAACATGTAGATGGTATCATGAGCTTTCGTGGGCAGAATGACCAGAGTTATGATTAGAGGATAAGGAAACTCGAAATAAATAGGAGAAGGGAAGGGGGAGAGGGGGCGGGGAGAAAGATGTTCTGTCACCCACCCCCATACCTTTATGCATAAAGTATCAGGAGAAAGGGTGTTAAACCTGAGTAGATAAAGATCAAAGTCAGTGGCTGGATAAGGCAGGAAGGATACCATTCATAAATCTGAGATACCCACCTGGGGAAGTGAAAAAACAAATTGACAGAGCCAAAAAAGTACCCAGACATGAACTACTTCAAGACAGACCCAAAAGAGAAAATAACAGAACTCTTCTTGTTGTTACTTATAGTCCACAACTCAGACCCCTCCAACGCATCATATACAATCTACAGCCCATCCTGGAAAATGATCCCTCACTCTCAGAGGCCTTGGGAGAAAAACCTATTCTTGCTTACAGACAGCCCCTTAACCTGAAACATATTCTTTCTGATAACCATGCCACACACCCACATCACAAGCATCCAGGAACCCGGCCCTGCAACCAGAAAAGATGCCAACTCTGCCCACATATCTACACTGACGAATTCATCACTGGAGCAAACAACACTAGCCACAAAATCAAAGGGTCATTTGACTGCTCATCTAGTAATTTGATCTATGCCAACAGTGCCCCTCTACTATATATATTGGTCAAACTGGACGTTCTCTATGTGAAAGAATCAATGGACACTGTGCTGCTTTGACATTCTTTAGCATGGAGAATTCACAAAGCAGCTCTGCCTTCCCACAACACTGCACTGTGGGATGCTTACCCACATAGCTTTGCTCTATCTGTTGACAGGGTGCTAGCAATATGGCCATGAAATGTCGACAGTGGGAGGCCTGACCGCTTTTCACTCTTGGCAGTTTTTGCATGTTGACAGCACTTTTGTTGCCAAACATTCCCAGTGTAGACACAGCCTAAACCAGAGTCTCTGGTTTTAAAATCCCTTCGGCCACATGGGTCAGTGTGGACTCACATTTTTCATGTGTCTGTGCTTGAGTGCTACTGCTATTGTTTCAACCGCATCTTTACAATGGCTTCTTTACATTTCTCTTGAATGAAACTCATTGGTTGTTTCTGACTCACAAAAAAAAAGGTGTAATGTAACCTGACCCACAACATTAGTAAATCCTCTTCCTACAACCCTACTGTTGCTACAAGCCACCTCCAGCTGCCAATGGCAACTGATTGGTTAGAGCTGTAGCCAGAGGCCATGTCTCGTGGAGGTGTTAAACTGGCATTGTTAGCCCTTTGTGAGGTCTGGCACAATTGAGCGGCAGGTAAGGCCAGCACTAGAGCCACTCTGCTGAAGCAGTGCTGGATGGCTCAAGGTGATTAGGAGATGTACAGCATGCCTGGAGTTGGCAGACTACCCTTCCTCTGGGGCCTGAAACATGATGCAGACAAGGGCACCTAGGACTTTTTCATATAGCACAACAGAGCTACACTCACTTTGTAGCATCATTCAGGTTTGGCACGGTGACCCCCCTCTGTTGTGATGAAGGGGATACCAGGCCACATTTCATGAGTGACATTGTGACCTGGGTCAGGTAGGTCTGGGGGCCCACTAAGGGGGCCCAGGTCAAATTGTCTCTTCCTGTCTTCCTGTGGGTGGCACTGCACCTGCCAGTGGTATGCATTATGTATAATGGAAGTATAGCTGTGGTTGCCACTGAACACAGGGCAGAATGGCCTGGGGAGGCTGGGAAACACCTGGTGGGGTGTGTATTATGGCTCCCTCCTGCCCACATAACACCACAGCGCATGCCCTGAATGTCCCTGGGGGTCAGGGGACAGGTCCGCAAATTACTACTCTTTAATGCTCCTGTGCTGCAATTCTGGCTGGACTTGTAGAGGGAAGGGGGGTAGGGGAAGGGGGTGTGGCTGGGATTCTCTCATGGCTTCTGTCACGTAGCCATGCAGTAGAAGGGGCGGGCTATTATGTTTGCCATTATCTTTTAGGTTAGCAAGCACCGCAGCAACAGCAGCTCTGACTTTTCTGACTAACTGGTAAATTCCCTCTGCATTGCCTCTATTTTTTCCTTATGGAAAACAAATGTTTTATTACATCTGTCAGTTGGCTCATTGACAAAAGGCCTCCCTGAGTCTCTTCCTTTCAGAGTCATCAGAGATTTGCTCAGTGCGCAGCTTCCTCCCACAGCTCTGCGTTTATTTAATTCCACTCTCTGACTCACACTCGCTAGCATCCAGTTCTTGACATCTATAAATATCTTTCATTCCGCTGTGCTACACGTCCTCTCTCTCACTGCTGCCCCGTTGCTCATCCACTTCCCCTCATTTCACCTCTTGGGTTATGTATCCAGCACACACCACCTCCTATTACCTCCTGCAGTCTTTACACCAGGGCTACTCAACACGTGGCACGTGGGCTGCATGCAGTCCACGGCCTGTTTGTTTGCGGTCCGTGGTGCAGTTTGGGTTTACATGGGACTCAACACTTGCCCTGCGGGTGGGATCCTTTGAACATGGCCTCCACTGGGAACACGCTTCACAACGGTGAGGCGTCTCCCAGGCAGAGTGAGCATTGAAAGACACAAGCGGACAAGCTGACTAGAACAGATGGGTACAGGGTGTCTGTGTTTCTAGCACCCAGGAAGGAGATTCCTAGAGCCCCTGGGTATTGTGTGAAAGAAGCTATTTGCATATATTTGCATATATTTGCATGTATGTGCAACCACACTTAAGTTGTGGCCCTCAGCATGTGCTGTGAGTATCATAGTGGCCCCTGGGGCTTCCAAAGTTGAGTAGCCCTGCTTTACACCTTGACTTTGATGGGCATTTTGCCCAAGCAAGGACTGTAGAATAAGTTTCCTGACTGAACATCAAGTGCCACGGACAGTAATGGATCGCTAGATCTGCTGTGATTCCTCCTATGTTCTTGAGAGCATTTCCTATGTGCTTGAGAAAAGCCACCCTGTTTTCTAACTCCACTTAGCAACACCAGTCACCCACCAGGGACCTGAATCCGTTACATAACTGCAACCTCAGCTCACTTCAAGGGAAATTGCTTCCACGCAGCAGCCGCCACTGCAGAAAGGCTCACAAAGCAAATATTCTCCTTTCTCCTAAGAGTCACTAATCACAATAATTTCACACCCACAATATTGTACAGCAAAACCTTGAAGTGGAATCAAAGTAGCTGCTGATAATTATGGTTTATTTTTCAAAAAGCCTTTCATGAGAACAAACTGGTAGTGGGGAGAGAAAGATATCTAGAGGCTAGTGAGGGGGACAATCCTGCTTTCTCTCCTCACCTATGCTATGAGAGAGCATAGTGGCACCTTCCCTTCTGCCAAGCCCCGTGGGTGATAACTTCAGCAGCAGCTGCTTGGCTTCTCCTCCTTTGATTGAAAGGGGAGTAGAAAACAGCAGCCCCACCCTCCATTCCTGCAGTGCTGTCTAGGGAGTTAATGGCAATGTTGCTTACCCTGCCTCATTATGGAGGAGATGATTCTTTGTGTGTGAGGAACATTTTATGCTATTTTTCTCCTTCTGCTTCCAGAGCCCAGTATGACACCTGCCTGAACACGATAGCCCTGCCATAACAACAGTACCAGCAGGAAACTAAAAGCCTGTCATCCTGGAATAAGCTCTTGCAGTCACAACATTCTCATAGTTCCTTGTCCTTTCCAGAACACTGGGGTGCAAAATAGGAGCACCGATGCCTATGTTTTGGGGATGCAAGGGCTGACCTGGCTTCTACACGCAGCCCCATTCAAGGAAAAGCATTTTACACTCTCTCTCTCTCTCTCTCACACACACACACACACACACACACACACACACACACACACACACACACACACACACTTCTCCACCCCTGCGGTACGGAATAATAGCTGTATAGATTAAATTTTCTGTTTTGTTACTGTAGCACTGGGAAAACGCCAGATGAAAAGTCATTTATTGAGGCCTTCATTACAGAGCTACGTGACCTTTCCAACACCCACACAAGAGCTACATTTGCTGAAGTTTCTTGAAGAGCAAAAAAGAATTGATGAGGATTGGGGCAGGGGGAGGAACAATAGAGATGGAGCTTTGCAAATCATTCTTAGGTCAGGGGATGCTGAGCAACCGGGGCTCTATTAACAGCTCTCCCAATACCAAAGGAATACAAAAAAGACCCTAATCAAAAGTGCATTTTCTTTGGTTAATTCATCTATGAGGAATGTTCCGGAAAACCTGCTGCCTGTTTCCTAATGACATTACTTTTCTTGCCACCTCTCCTATCGAATGGAAAAGAAATAGACCAGTAGCATTCCAAGCACAGCAGATGGGGACATCACTTTACTTATCTAAGTCCCATCCATATTTCCACCATGTGACTGAATGACTTACAAAGCAGGTGAGTGGGATTATTGGGGCTAGGACCCTGGTATCCATCACCCTACCCATACTAGACTAGTGCTAGAGATTAGCTTGGCCCTGGATTCTGGAAACTCCTGAAACGTCTATTTCCCCGCCTTGAAATCTGAACTTGAACAGTGAATTTTTCAGAGCCTATCATCGTGTAACCCAGAGGTACTTAGACCACTGAGAAAGGGAGAGTGAAGTGTGCTCTAAAGCCTTAGCTGAGAGCCTAAGGGTATGTCTACACTGCATGCTTATTTCGGAATAAGCTATTTCAGAGAAAATACTCCGAAATAGCTTATTTCGAAATAGCATGTCTACACAGCAAATGCCCTTTGAAATAGCACTGAGCTATTTAGAAATAGAGCGTCCACACTCATTGGATGCTCAATCACATTTAAGGCCACCCAGAAGCACTGCTGGCAGGGCATCAGGACAGCACTTAGCCTCAGGAAGCAGCTCCAGGAAGTATCTGAGGCTCGAGCTTAAAGGGAACCCCTGTAGAGCCATGTCTCAGGCTCCTCTCCTTTGCCTACCTCCTTGAGGGACAGCAAAGCCTTTTCACTGCCTGCTCTGATTGCCCTTACAGACACCACAGCACTCCAACCATGGAGCCGGACCTGTCTCCAAGCAGTCAATGGCTCTTAGACCCCATCCTGCGCTTCCTGTTGCAATTACTGCAGACTGCCCTGGCAGCGCTGCAGGAACAGGATCCCCCATTCATTGTGGGGCACTTCCTCTCCTCTTTCCTCACACTGCTCTCGCCCTTCCTTGTGCACTGTGCACCACTGCTTCTGGTGACTGGACACCAGTTCCAATTGGTGGCACCGGATTGTCATGGAGTGGTGGGACAACCAGCAGTGGCTTCAGAATTTTCACATGCGGAGGGACACCTTCATTGAGTTCTCTGAGTGACTCACCCCAGCCCTCAGGTGACAGGACACCCACATGCAACCCACCATCCCCCTCCAGAAGTGGGCCACCATCGCTACCTGGAAGCTCACCGCACCAGACAGCTACTGCTCTGTCGGGAACCAGTTCAGCATGGGGAAATTGACTGTCAGGGTCGTGGTCATGCAGGTATGGCACGATTGTCCCAGGAGGGTGGTGAACTGGGAACAGTCCCTAGGAAAGGGGAGGGAGTGGTGGAGGCTCCCTCCCTGGGAGGGTTTTCAGTCCCACTTTCGCAAAGCCCTAATGGGGGATCGGGTAAGTCGGGGGTTGGTCCTGGTGTGTCCGAGGGGCGTGGGGGCTGTGATTCTCTGTTTGTCTCCTTCTACAGGTGCTGAGGGTCATCAACACTGTCCTGCAGTGCTAGCTCATCCTCCAAGGTGACATGGACCCCATCATCGCTGGCTTTGCCGTCCTGGGCTTCCCCAAATGTGTGGGGGGGCCATTGATGGCACCCATATCACCAGCCGGGCCCCCAACCAGTGGGCCTCCGAATACATCAACTGCAAGGGGTACTTTTCAATCATGCTGAAGGCCCTCGTGGACCACCAAGGCCGGTTCATGGACATCAACATTGGATGGTAAGTGAAGGCACACAATCTGGGCACTGCTGTGTGGCACGGTGCGAGCTGGGCCTGCTGTGTGCCACACACTGTTTCCCCTGAGGCTTCACCTTTAAAGCCTGTAGGGGAATGGGAACTTTAGAGTCCTGATGAGTGTGGTCAGAGTGGCCAGCAGGGCACCAATGGGAAGCCCTGGAGGCAACTTATTTTGAAATAACCACAACTGTGCTGTCTACACACACACCATTTCAAAATAACTATTCAGAATAAGACAGCCGTTATTTCGAAATTATTTCAAAATAATGGGGTTTGCTGTATAGACGCTCACTTTGTTATTTAGAAATAACTTTCGTTAGTTTGAAATAATGCCCTAAATGTCTGGGTCTTAAGGAGCTTTTGAAAAGTAACTAAAACCTTGAAAACTTGGGTTTCTCTTAATCATACCCACTCTGGTTCTTAAAAATTTGTAGGAAACGGACTGGAAAAAACAGTCTTAGAGGGATAGCTATGTTACTCTTTAACTTTAAAAACAACGAGTGGTCCTGTGGCACCTTAGACACTAACAAACATATTATATCATGAGCAAAGCCCACTTCATCAGAGTTGGAGTGGAAATTACAGAATCCAGGGTGTATAAATAACAGTTACCTATCATTGTAGGACTAGTGTTAGTGAAGTTAATTGAGTCAGGCTGGATGTGTCCCATTCATAGCTTGTGAATATCAAAGGCAGGGGAAATTGCCTTTGTAGTTCATTAAACCAATTAATATCTTTATTCAAGTCCAAGTTGATAGCGTTAAACTTGTAAATGAATTCCAGTTCAACCGTCACCTTCTGTAACTCTAAAATTCCTTTATAGACAAATGGCTATTTTTAAATCCATTACTGAATGTCCAGGTAGGTTGAAATGTTCCCCTACACAGGTTTATGTGTGTTACCATTTCTGATATCTGATTTGTGTCCATTTAACTTTTGTCATAGAGACTGTCTGGTTTGGCTAATATACATGGCAGGGAGGCATTGCTAGCACTTGATGGCATGTATTCCATTAAAGGATGTGCAAATTGTATTGAGCCCCTGATGTTGTGGCTTATGTGGTTAGGTCCTGTGATGGTGTTGCTTGAATAGATAAGTGGATAGAGTTGGCAACGGGATTTGTTGCAGGAGTAGGTTCCTGGGTGAGTGAATCCGTGCTGTGGTATGTGGCTGCTGGTAAGAATTTGCTTAAGGTTGGGAGTTAGGTGGCTATCTATAGGGAAGGATTGGCCTGCCTTCCAAGGTCTGTGAGAGTGAGAGATCATTTTCCAGGTTGTAGATTATCAATGATGCGCTGGAGGGATTATCAATGTTGTGTTGGGGGTTGTAGGTGATGACCAGTGGTGTTCTGTTATTTTCCTTGTTGGACCTGTCTTGAAATAGGTGACTTCTGGGTCCTTGCCTGGCTCTGTCAATCTGTTTCCTCACTTCTCCAGGGGGTGTTTAAGTTTTAAGAATGCTTGATAAAGATCTAGTAGGTGTTTGTCTCTGTCTGTGGGATTGGAGTAAATCCGGTTATATCTTAGGGCTTGGCTGTAGACAATGGATTGTGTGATGTGTCCTGGATGGAAGCTAGAGGCATGTAGGTGAGAATAGTGGTCTGTAAGTTTCCAGTATAGGGTCATGTTTGTGACCATCATTTAGTTGTACTGTAGTGTCAAAGAAGTAGATCTCTTATGTGGACTGGTCCAGGCTAAGGTTGATAGTGGGATGGAAATTGTTGAAATCCCAGTGGAATTCATATGATGAAGATGTCATCAATGTAAGTAGAGGAGGGGTTACAGGGGACGGGAGCTGAGGAAACTTGCAAGGTCAGACATAAAAATGCTGGCATATTATGGGGCCATGTGAGTGCCAGTAGCAGTGCCGCTGACTTGAAGATATAAATTGTCCCCAAATCAGAAATAGTTGTGGGTGAGGACAAAGTCACATAGCTCAGCCACCAGGAGTGCTGAACTACCATCAGGGATAGTGTTCCTGACAGCCCGTAATCCATCCTCGAGTGAAATGCTGGTCTAAAGAGCTTTTATATCCATGGTGGCCAGGATGGTGTTTTCAGGAAGTTGACTGATACTCTGTAGTTTCCTCAGGAAGTCAGTTGTATCTTGAAGATAGCTAGGAGTGTTGGTAGCATAGGGTCTGAGGAGAGAGTCAACATAGCTGAATAATCCTGCTGTAATGGTGTCAAATGCCTGAGATGATAGGACATTTTGGGATTTCCAGGTTTATGGATCTTAGGTAGCAGATAGAATACTCTGAGGGTACGTCTACACTGCATGGTTATTTCGGGAGACTGAAGGTATCCCAAAATAGCTACCCCATGTCTTCATAAGCCACCCATTATTTCAAAATATTTTTCGAAATAACGGGTGCGCTATTTCGGCATCCTGGTAACCCTCATTCCATGAGGGTTAAGGGATGTCTCAAAATAGTGTTATTTTGAAATCTGGCACTGTGTAGACGCACCAAATTTCAAAATAGCCTATTTTGAAATTCGATCAAAATATGATATGCAATTTGCGTAGTGCAAATTGCGTATCTTATTTCGAGTTTAGGGTTCTGTGTTGATGCACCCTAAGAGTGTATTTGTGTAGATTTGGTCCTGAGCTATAGCAGGGAATTGCTTGAGTAGATGGTGTCGTTTCTTTTGGTATTTCTCAGTGGGATCAGGGGAAAGTGGCTGTGACAGACCGGGCCGGCTCTGGGCATAGCTGAGGGTGTCCGCTCAGGGCGAATTGCTCAAAACTAGGGCTCCTTACAGCACCTGACTGGAGACCTTTCCCAAATAGGCCACAAACCAGTCACACCGAGTGCTTCAGCTGCCAATCGGGCCAGCAGGAAGCCTCACGAGCAAAACCCCTCAGACACTCCAGCTCTCCCTGTGCCACAATCAGCTCCGGGCTTTACACACAGGTGAGGGTTATAGAACGCAATCTCACCTACCCTGAACGGGTCCTCCAAAGAACCAGCCACAAATCCCTGGTCAGTTTACACTTTGGATCTTACCCACAAGAACACGCTGGGCCAATCCTTTAGAATCTAAAATCTAAAGTTTTATTAATAAAAGAAAGAAAAGGTTGAGAGTAAGGTTGTTAAGGAAAATACATTACATGCATCAATCACCAAGTTCTTGATGCAGGCTCTCAGCAGAGATATTATAAACAGCTAGCTTAAAAGTCTCTGGTGAACATCCTATGTCAGGATGGGCCAACAATCCTTCCTGGCTCTCTGTCCCTTGCAAGGCTGCATCTAGGATCAGTAGTAGAACTGAAGACAAGATGGAGTCCACCCCATGGCACTTTATAGCCATCCCTGGTACCTTCCAAGCTGGAGCGGGTCACATAGCCAA
The DNA here is from genome assembly GCA_019425775.1 of Rafetus swinhoei. NCBI lineage: Eukaryota > Metazoa > Chordata > Testudines > Trionychidae > Rafetus > Rafetus swinhoei. The sequence continues at coordinate 21,311,461 of CM033427.1, forward strand.
GTGACCTATACCTATGTCCCATGTCAACAGCCATGATATTGGGTTTGCAGGTCTCCAGACATATCCCTTGGGTGTGTATTGGGCACCTTGAGAGCCATTGTTCCTGGAGCCTTGCTAATTAGCATAGTCATTGACTGAACAATTGCTCTTTACAACAGGCAGTCCAGAGCCTATTGCTCTGTCTCAGGCAGAGAACGTTCCCAGTATAAGCACAGAGTCCATATTCATAACTCTACATACAGATATCACATAAGTACATGAATAGCATACATAGAATCAGTAGAACATAAGCTTTTATTTGACACCTCACATGGCCCCCTTTGTACAGACTTTGGGGCAAACACCTCCCCGTGGGTGCAGGAGTGATCTGTCTGCTTCCCTTAAAATCCAATAATATGACAGTGGCCTCTAGAAAGAGGCGTTGGTGAGTTGTCTGGTGGCCTCCTGTTCTTAATCTGACCTATTCCTGTTGACTACTGCATCCCTTTTGTCAGCCTCTTTGAGTGAGCATTGTAAATGGCTTGTCTTGTTTTTGTAAAGTCCAGTCACATGGAATTTTGGGTGAAAGCTTGGGTTTTTTATGAGAGTCTCTAGTTTTGGGAGCTCATTTTTGATTTTGTCCTATTTGTTGCATAGGATGCTGATTAGGTGGTTCTTCAGTTTCTTGGAGAGTGTGTGGCACAATCTCTTATTGTAATCTACAGTATGTTGATTGGAATAGATGTTTTTCACTTTCCATCCAATGGGTATGATGTTCAACTGTTTGCACTTGGAGAGGAAGATGTCTGTTTGTACCTGTGTGAGTTTCTTCACGAAGCTGATGGATTTCCACTTCATATAGCTAAATGCAATGCCTTTTATGGTAAAAGAGTCTCAGAAGAGTATCTGTGTTAGTCTGTGACTTTATCATGAGCTTTCATTAAGAATAGGTATCTGCTTAGAAGTTACATGTACACCTCTAAATTCAATTCTGTGTCTTGGCCATGTGATTAATTACTTTATGAATAACAAAAGGAAACATCCAGGAGTGGCCTTATTGATCATCCATGCCTAAATATTTTATCTTTCTTAATGTCTGTGATAAGAATGTAAATCATGAAACAATAGTACCTCAACCTAAATTGCAGCTAAGATCCTGGTGGTCATGGGAGAGTCTCCATCACTGTTCATTTTTAAAATTCAGAGTGGATATTTCTTCACAAGTTATGCTCTAGGAATGACTTTGGGGAAGGTCGGTGGCCTCTCTCTTATGTAGGAGGTAAAACTAGATTATCACAGTGGTTGCTTCTGGATTTGAAATTTATGGAAAGGCAAATAGTGTAACATTGCAAAATCATTCATAGGGTACAATGCAGCTCACTCGTTGTGCATGTTCCTGAGAATGTTGATGAGTGTAATACTGGGTGTCCACTCTTAGCAGATACACAAGACGCTGTTTTCTGCTTTGGAGACATAGTCACTGGTGAGATTTTACCTGACACTAACATGGTTCAGAAAGTGCATTCTTAAGCATGTGATATATTTGCTGGAATTAGAAAACAGATACATTTGATGAATGCTTAGGTATTTGTTTTGCTTCTGTGATGTGAAATTTGGGGATGAAACCAAGCCACCAATATGTATTGGGATTCCATGCTGGGACTTCCCTAAGTGACCCTGGCAGACTATGCAGAATTTAAACTCATATTTTAAAATGATAATCTAAGCAAGATGTTCACTCTGAAGCCTAGCAATGAAATGTACAATATCAGCATTCCTAATGGTTTCACTGATTATTATTTTAGCATTTCCAGTACCCTGGAACCTTTAAATAGAGTGTCACCCCTTCTTTTCTCCTTTTGTGGCTTTGTGGTGAAAACCATTAGCTCATGGACAGTGTGTTTAATTCAGGGGTTTTCACAACATATTTTTGGTGGCCTTAGCATGCAGCCACCAACTCTTGCTGGTGGCTGCTCTGAGAATTTTTCCTAAATATGTAACTTTAAGAAAATAAATAACTGAATATGGACATATACATGTCCAAATCATTGTAATTTATTTATGGAGGGTTTTTTGCAGACTCGGTAATACAAATAATATATAAATTTGTCTCTATTCTTTATGGGACTTAAACAGAATGCAAATGAAAATGTTTGCATGTTCTGATTGTTTTTAGATTGCTAGTTAGTAGGAAAAATGGTATTTGTATATTTAATATCACTTTTCACAACAGTCTTGTTCAGCCTTAGCATGCTTGGAAACAAATTTAGCCCCAGATTAGGAGATAAGGGAAGAGGCAATGGGGGTCTGGAGGAGGCTGCTAGGTGAGGGCAGGGAGTGAGTTCAGGGATGGAGTCCAAAGCTGCTGCTTTGCCACCCCTTCCCCCCATTCATAGTCAGGAGGCTGTGGCTGGGAGAAAAAAATCACTGGGGGCCAAATTTGAGAAATGCTAGTTTAGCCGCTATTCAGTGAATGAAAATCTATATATTTAAGTCTCAGATATATAGTAGACAGTCTCTTCACACTGTATGTAGGTGTATACTCTGCCAACATGGGTCATAGGTTCACAATTTTTAAAGTTGCTATTAATATTATGCTAATGCCTAGTAACCCCAAAGAACAGGGCCCTATTGTGCTAGACATTGTATAGAATGGTAACAGAAAAAGATAGTGTGAAGTGCCCCAGAGTAATCTGTATCACAGTAAACAGGTGGCTGAAACAGACAAGCAGGGTGGGAGTGGGGTAGAGGCTCAGATAAGAAGACAGAGTTGAGTTTAAAAAAAAGCAGATATCTCTGCTCGCCCATTGCCTAGCCAAAAAGGCAAATAGGATGCTAGGTATTATTAAGAAAGGGATAGAAAATAAGACCCAGAATATCTTACTGCCCCTGTATAAAACTATGGTACGCCCACATCTTGAATACTGTGTACAGATGTGGTCTCCTCACCTCAAAAAAGATATTTTGGCCTTGGAAAGGGTTCAGAAAAGGGCAACTAAAATGATTAGGGGTTTGGAACGGGTCCCGTATGAGGAGAGGTTAAAGCGACTGGGACTTTTCAGTTTAGAAAAGAGGAGACTGAGGGGATATGATAGAGGTGTATAAAATCATGAGTGGTGTGGAGGGCGGATAAAGAAAAGTTATTTATTAGTTCCCTAAATAGAAGAACTAGAGGACACCAAATGAAATTAATGGGTAGCAGGTTTAAAACTAATAAAAGAAAGTTCTTCTTCACACAGCGTGTAGTCAGCATGTGGAACTCCTTGCCAGAGGAGGCTGTGAAGGCTAGGAATATAACAGAGTTTAAAGAGAAGCTAGATAATTTCATGGAGGTTAGGTCCATAAAGGCTATTAGCCAGGGGATAAAATGGTGTCCTTGGCCTCTGTTTGACAGAGGCTGGAGAGGGATGGCAGGAGACAAATCGCTTGATCATTGTCTTCGGTCCACCCCCTCTGGGGCACCTGGTGCTGGCCACTGTCAGCAGACAGGATACTGGGCTAGATGGACCTTTGGTCTGACCCGGTACGGCCGTTCTTATGTTCTTATGTTCTTATGTTATGTTCAATTCCAGATGGTAATGATTTGTAGGCATCACGGCAGAGATACTTTAAAAAAACTAATCAGAATAGTTTTCAGCTAAGAACAAGTTAAGAAAATTGATTTTTCCCCCCTGTGGGAAACTGTCAAGGAGTAATTATTTCAATGTGCTTGCATGTCAAACTGAATTTAAATGCCACAAAAGATTTTTTAAAAATCTCTGTTAGGAAACAGTCATTGATTTTTAACTAGTTTTTAGTTCTGTTGCAGGTAGATCATTTTATAGAATGAGTGTACTGCTGAATTTTCCTACCTAAGTGGAGGGGGGAAAAGAACCAATGGGCACACTACAAATACTTTAAGATTTGTTACATGCCTTACATCGTGAATGTATTACCGCTGTATGTTATCTCTAATGTGCTTATTAATTGGGAAGAATGATAAAAATCAATGAAGTCTTGGGCAATAGACAAGCAAAATGTTTTAATAGCTGTGAAGGATGCACACGTTAATTTAACCTTAATGTGGATCGTTACTGCACAGTGCTTCACATGCACTTTTGTTCTGTAAGATCAATAATAAGAAAATCATACTTAGCCTTTGAGTCGTGATGTCAGTACTTGGTTGAACAGGCAACTGAAAATTATCAACCCATCAGAATGCCTATACCCAGCCAGAACAGGCCCTGACTCTTTAGAGTCATTGACTAACCTTCCATCAATGGACTTTGATAATGGTAATCCCCCCAGGAGAGAATATTTTATAAAACTCCCTGTGAATGGTTGCTGGTGGGGAGAATGTGCTTCTTTCTTCTTTTGGGAAAAATCTTTCACAAAGAGACTTTCAAGGTATTGTGTTCCATGTGCACAGCTCAACTAAACCAGATTTGTGGTTCAAAGCCCTTCCACTTATTGATCAAATGGTTGGATAACAACATATTCTAAGATTGATTATTTCATAAGAAAAAACAATATTGTGGGGTTTGCATTATTATAATGCCTATGAGACCCAGGCATGGGCAATGACAGAACACACAAGACAATCCTGCTCTCAAGAGATTAGGGCAAATTCTTCAATCAGCTCTGCAGGGATCGACCCATGGAGCCCAGCCATATGGAGTCATCTGCAGGATCCTTCCTTTCTATGTTCTCTTATCAGAAGTGAGCGCACCAGGTAAGTGCAATGGGGAACTGAAATTCTTTAGGAGGATATCAAGTGTCATTAAAACTAATATTTTTTTTCTTCCCAACTCTACACCACCTTGAGATGTGAGGTACCAGAAACAGGCAGGGGAAAAGCAAAAGGATACAAATGTCCTGCTAGCACATGAGTTCTCTCATTCTCTCTCTTTCTGAGACCCACTCCCCACATGCTATAGAAACTGCATGGCCCACCTGTGCCATAGCAATTGGCTTTATGTCTATAAAAGCCAAGGCCAGCACAAATGGGTAGGAAACAGGGCAAATGCCTGGGCCTCATGCCACAGGGGACCTGGCAAAGCTAACTTGCTCAGGCATCTGCTTCATTCCGAAGAGATATAAGAGGGCATGGCCTTCACAGAAGTGAGTGTGCCCTGGATGTATATGAGCCTACACATACTCACCATCTGGATCAAACAATATTCCCTAGATAAGCTTCCTCATTTTTGGGAGAACTGAGGCAGAAACCAGACACAGTGTTCATAGCAAACCTTAGAGAGTCAACACTTAAAAACAAAACAATGGCCATATTGGGTCAGACCAGTGATCCACCTCACCTAGTAACCAGTCTTCCAAAAGCTGCTTGGCTAAGGCCATTGATAGGCCTCTCCTCTGAACTTACCCAATTCTTTTTTTTAAAATCCATTTGTACTTTTGGCTTTCACGTCATCTTCTGGCAATGAATTCCACAGATTGACGTGCAATATGTGAAGAAGTATTTCCTTATGTTGCTTTTAAACCTGCTGCCTATTAATTTCATTTTGTGACGCCTAGTTCCTGTGTTATGTGACGAGGTAAAACAACAGTTCCTTGTTCCCTTTCTCCAAACCCAGGCCTGCTGATCGCGTGTGTGTGCATGGGATAACTGGGCAGAGGCCCAAATGATAGAAATGGGTCCAGGGGCCCCATGGCTGCTGATGTTGCAGCAGGACGAAGGCAGGCTTCCCACCTGCCATTGTTCTGTGCCACTCCTGCAAGCATCCAGCATGTTTCTGCGGCCTGTGTGTGTCCTCACATGCCGCCCCCGCTTCAACTGCAAACTCCGCAGCTCCCATTGGTCAGGAACTGCAGCTGCAGTGCCTGCAGGCAGCATCGTGTGGAGACGCCCTGGCCCTTCCACCAAGGAGCCGCTGACAGAGGGGTGTGCCAGTACTTTCAGGAGCTGCCCCAGATAGGTGCCACCCCACACACCTGTTCCTGCCCTCAACCAGAGCCCATACACCAATTTTCTCGTAGAGCCGTCACCTCGCACCCCCTCCGCTTGCCACAGCCTAGAACCCATACCCCCTCCTTCACTCCAGCCCTCTGCCCCAACCTAGAACCCACTTGTCCTCCTGTACTCACTCCATCCCCCTACCCAGAACCCACACCCCCTCCTGCACTCCATCCCCATGCCCTAGCCTAGGGCCCACACCCACTCCTGCACTCCACCCCCTGCTCCAGCCTAGAACCCACACTCCCTCCTGCACTCCATCCCCATGCCCTAGCCTAGAACCCACACACTCCTGCACTCCACCCCCTGCTCCAGCCTAGAACCCACACTCCCTCCTGCACTCCATCCCCCTGACCCAGCCTAGAACCCACACTCCCCTCTGCACTCCAGCCCCCTGACCCAGCCTAGAACCCACACTCCCTCCTGCACTCCATCCCCAAGCCAGATTGGAACCCACACCCACTCCTGCACTCCACCCCCTGCCCCAGCCTAGAACCCACACCCACTCCTGCACTCCACCCCCTGCCCCAGCCTAGAACCCACACTCACTCCTGCACTCCATCCCCCTGCCCCAGCCTAGAACCCAACCCCCTCCTGCACCCAAACTCCTGCCCAGAGCCTGCACCCTGCACGCACCTCCCGTATCCAACCCCCTTCCCCAGCCTGATGAAAATGAGTGAGGGTGGGGGAGAGCGAACAATGGAGGGAGAGGGGGATGGAGTGAGCAGGGGGGTAGGGTGTTGGAGAAGGGGTGGGAACAGGGGCAAGGCCTCAGGGAAGGGGCAGAGCAAGGGTTTGCCTGATTAGACAGTTGGCAACCCTACTGAGTGGGCATATGGAAGCCCTGGATGTGCCAGAAGAGTGCTCCTAGTAGTTCAGCCAGCAGCTCTCTGGGCACCAGCCAGCAGAGGTACGGCACTACCCAAATGACAGGTGGACTGCATGGGGGTCCATTGACTATCCTGTCCTGGACCCAGCATTGCTGTTGGCAAGTCTGTTCACACTATTCATGATGTTATAGACCTCTAGCCAATCCCAATTTAGTCATCTCTTTTCTAAGGTGAACAGTTCTAGTCTTTTTAAATCTCTTCTTGAATGCAAAAGATGTCCCATACCCCTAACCATTTTCATTGCCCTTCTCTGTATCTTTTCCTAGTCTAATATTATTTGAGATGAAGCAATTAGAACTGCCTGCAGCACTCAAGCAGTGAGCAAACCAAAACTTTTATAGTGGCATTATGATGTGTTCTGTCATGCTCTCTCTTTTCTAACAGTTCCTAACATTGTGTTCGTTTTTAGGACTGCTGCTGCGCTTGAAGTGAATGCTTTCAGAGAATTATCCAGAATGACTCCAAGATCTTTTTCTTGAGTGGTAACAACTAATTTAGACCCCTTCCATTTTGTATGTATATTTGGGATTATTTTTTCCTAATATGCATTCCATGGAATTAAATTTCATCTGCCACTTTGTTGCCCATTTACCCAGTTCTGTGAATTCCCTTTGTAACTCTTCACAGTCATCTCTGGATTGAACTAAGTAATTGTATATATTCTGCAAACTTTGCCACAACACTGTTTGTCCCCTTTTTCAGATCAATTATGATATTTGAAGTCCAGTAAAAATGCTTGTGGGACTCTGCTTTTTACCTCTCTCCATTGTGAAAACGAACCATTTATTTTTTACCAGAGGGCCTTCCCTCTCATCCCACGACAGGTTAGTTTGTTTAAGAGCCTTTGGTGTGGAACCTTGTCAAAGACGTTCTGAAAGTCCAAGTGCAATTCATCAGCTCTATCAACTTGTCCCCATGTTTGTGGACACTCTCAAAGAATTATACTTGATTGCTGAGGCATGATTTCTACAAAAGTAGTGTTGACTTTTCCTCAAAATATCATGCTCTTCTTTGTGTCTGATAATTCTGTTTTTTACTATAGTTTCTAACAATTTTCCTGGTACTGAAGTTAGGTTTACTGGTAATCGTGAGGATCCATCTCTGGAGCCCTTTTAAATACTAGCTTTATATTAGCTGCTTTCTAGTCATTTAGTACAGAGGCTGATTTAAGCAATAGGTTATATACCACAGTTAGTTGTTCTGCAATTTCATATTTGAATTCCTTCAGAATCCTTGACTGAATACCGTCTGGTTCTGATGAATTAAAAGAAATGATTCTTATCTGGGAATCTCCCTCACATCCACGGGAGGTCGGTAATGTAGGCAAGGGAAGGCACAGCCTTCCTAAAACTGCCTGCACGCTGGACCTCCTAAGGCTGGGGGTGCTGCCAGGGAAGGCTAGGGCTGAGGCATGGCAGCCCGGTTTCGCACAGCTGCCTGGGAGGGATGAGGTCGTGGCCTGGCAGCCTGGCTTCCCCCTGCTGCTGGGGAGGGATGGTACTAGGGCTGCAGCATGGCAGCCCTGACTCTCCATATGGCCAGGAAGGATTGGGCTGGGGGTGTGCAGGGCTTGGCTCCAGGGGCAAAACCTTGGGTTCTCCAGCTGGGCTTTCACCCACCGCCCATGCTCACATCCTGGGCAATAAGGATGGCAGGTGCAAATAATTTAATTACCAGTGCTCATTTAGCACTTCACTTGTCCAGTGTCCCCGCTGATTGTTTGGAAGATTTCCTGCTTCTGATGTGCTTGAAATTATTTGTTACTGTTAGTTTGTGTGTCTTTGGCTAATTGCTCATTCAATTCATTTTTGCTTTGCTGAATTACTCTGTATGCTTGGCTCACAGTGTTTGTACTCCTTTCTGTTATCTTCTCCGGGATTTGACTTCCAATTTTTAAAAGATGTTTTTACAACCTCTTTTGCTCTGCTATTTAGCCAAGGTGGCATGTTTTGTCCTCTTACTGTGTTTTTTTGTTTTAATGTAGGGTAAACCTGTAGTTTGTACCTTGATTATGGTGTTTTAATATAAACATATGAAAGCTGTATGGAAACTAATTCTATTCTTTTACGTTCTAGTTTATGTCTTCATTTTTGTATAGCTCCCCCTTTTGAAGTTAAATGCTACAGTGGTAGGTTTTCCTGGAATTGTCTCTCTATTAAATTAAAATGAAATTTAACTTTATCGTAATTACTGTCAGGGGAGGAGAGAAAATGACCTTCCACTTTTTTCTGGCTGTAGGGGCCAAAAACACTCTGGGAGGGGTAGGGGAAGAGGAACGGGCTCTAGGGAGGAAGACGTGGCACAGAGGCAGGACCTCAGGGGAAGGGGCCGTTCCCAGTCCTTCCCCCTATGCCTGAGGCCTTTCCCCTGTCCTTCAGCTGCCCCCTCCTAGTGCACCGGTATCCACAGCACACCTACCCCACTGCCACTTCCACCCCCCACGTGCACTCAGCCCCAGAGTGCCCCCAGGCCCAATGTGTCGGGCGGGTGGTGGACTGGCAAGCAGGCAGGCAATGTGGTCTCAGCCCGCCCTAGGGGGGCAGGTAGGTGGTACACTGTGGCCCCAGCCCCCTGAGCCTGCCTGCCCTAGCAGCAGAGACTCTTGCCCTAGTCTCTGACATGGGAGAGAGGAAAGGGAACTGGATGCAGGCAGAAGGGAGTCTGGGAGTGGAGTGTGGGCAGGGCCACGTCAAGCAGTTTAGGGAGGCTCAGCCTTCCCCAGCCTACGTTATCTGCTGCTCATGCTCAGCTTCCAGTGACTTCAGTATGCATTGGGGTCCGCATCCTACAGCTTGGGTCCTCAGGGCCGTCTTGCAACCAGATCTGACTGGGCGCAGGATGGGCTTCAGGAAGAAAACAAATTCTGTGGATAAGAAAGTACCAGGTGTTGCCCAGTTATAGGATTTTTCCAGGTGGGTGACCGAACTTTATGAGGAAAGCTACATAGTGGCTGCTAACTCCTTGAGTTTGTCCTTGGGGTGTACAATGATCCAAATAACCATGTGGCTTACTCTTGTTTTAAAAGGAATTTAATTGGAAAAATACAAGGACTCTGAGTCTAGTAAGGATTATAACTGTGCAAAGAGTTAGGAAATAAAGCCATCATTCCCGTACATCCTTGACCCCGTTGTCAGTATTCAGTTCTAGTCCAAAAACTTTAGTAAGTGACAGCTTAAGTAGTTGCTGACTGCCGCAGTATCACTGGTGGAGGGATCTTGGAGTTGTGATGGGAGGACAGAAATGCTCCAGTAGTGACCCATCTGCTGCACAAAGATCAAGACACAAGATGTGCAAATACACAGATACACACAGACACGGTGACGTATGTAAAAATGCTTGAAAGTGAAGTGAGACACTGACAGAGAGCTTTGTTTGGCTTTGAAAACTCTCCATTGTTTCTGGATTGTAGCTTGCTAAGCCACAGAGACAGCAGATTCCCTTGTGGCTGTTACCAAAGCACGGGCTTCAAAACTGTGGTATAATGCAGAAGGCACCAGCTAACTCCACAGTCATGTCATTCAGTACCTGTGCACTTCTAGAGGGGAGCTTGTGCTAAGTGGTGCAGTGTTACTGGTGCTTGGAAGACAGGAAGTCTATGTTGTCTTGGTGGCCTGGGTGATGCCCGCTCCTTTCTGCACATGAGGTGAGTTGGGAGGGACTTTGCTTTTCACGGCTGTTGGTTTCCTCTGCTTTTGACGCCGGCCTGGGAGGGATTTCAGCCCCAACATCTCGCAATACTTATTGCACTGGTGGAGAGCTTTAAACTGGTCAATGAAGGAAATGGCGCAGTTGCCTTTAAACCCTTTGTATCTGCAGCAGTGAAGAAGAACAAAAAAGAGATTTTCAACCTTTATTTTTCAAAGCAGGTTTACAGTATGACTTTGGATTCGTGACTAACACTCGGGACTGCTGATGGGGGAGGGGAGGCAGCACAGGGGAACTGTCCTGGGGCCGGGTGATTCAAAAGGGCCTGGGGCTCCTGGATGTTGCTACTGCTGCAGCAGCAGTGGCTGGAGCCCTGGGAACTTTAAATCACTGCCAGAGCTCCATGCAGCATGCTGAGGGCAGTGCTGAGGGCTGGCTGGTGGAGACGCGGCACACTCTGCGCATCACTGAGGGCTGTCAGGGGAAGGCTAGCCTCGGCCCCACCCCTTCTGCCCAAGAACCCACTCATTCCAGGGTTGTGAAGCCACCCCCTCCCCCCACACACACACCTTGCCCAGGGGCCTGGCCTAGTCTGTTGGTCCCCCTGATAACACTACAACATTTAATAAGCTTCTCATCACCTCTCTGAGGGCACGTCTACATAGCAGGGCTAAACTTGACTTTTGGCGCTGCCTACACAGCAGTTATTTCGAGAGCGAGCATCTTTCCCCAACTCCCCTTATCCTCATACAGCGAGGGTTCCAGGAGTCGGAGTAAGCAATCCTCCAGCTCAACATTATGTTGAAATAACTGCTTATGTGTAGACATGGATTATGTTGTTTCGGAATAAGGTCAGTTATTCTGAAATAATGCTGCGGTGTAGACAAAGCCTGAAGGAGAGAGGTATTATCCCCATTTTATATATGGTAAATCAAGGCACAAAGAGGTTAAATGTCTTGCCCAAGGCCAATCAAAAAGCTGTAGAGAAGAAAATATGGTTTAGGAATCTGTCTTTCAGCTCTGTGTTCCAACTATTCCTCTTCCATCTATAATTTCAATGACTGGCTAATATAAGTGTCCATTAATCTTCTTAGTTAGAGAAATTTGTAAATGAAGAAAAATTTCACAGAGTAATCTATGTAAAATGCTTAGGGCACCTCAGATAGAAGAAGCTACAGAAGTGGGCAAGTATCATCATTATTTCTCTGAAGCAGTGTCCCTACTGCTCACACACAGAGCTAGGGACGGGGGCTGCCCACCTGTGAAGCTGTCTTGTTTCCTTGTGGTTTCCTGGCGCTCTCTATCTATCTGTTGTTGCTTGGCTTAGATCGTCAACTCCATGGGCAGGGATCATCTTTTTACTTTGTGTGTAATAGTAACAGGAGTGTGATCTTTGTCCTGTTATCCAAGTCAGCAAACAGTCTCCAGTGGGAGCTGTGCATGAACAAATATAGCTGGCAGCATTAAAATGAAAATATCTGAGCGGCAACATACTGTACAGTTCTAATGTGTTGTGGCCAATTCATTTTTCTCCCAGGCAACCTAATGCTAATGAAGATGCTGCCTGCTATAAGGAGAAAAACCCAATCTCCATATGATGGATGGACCTGTCTGTTCTAACATGCTCCGTAGAATAAAATTCACTGAAGGAGATAAGCAGGTGGCAGAGAAACCAAAAACTATCTTTTAAGGCAGGGTGACAATATCTTTTTTCAGTTTACATCTAACAGCTTCATTTTTGCATCTCTATTGTTACTTTAAGGTGACAGAGCAGGGAGGTTAAAATGTCAGGCTATCTGCTTTCCTAGCAGCAATAATCTCATACGAGATGAAAAGGCCTCCCGGGAACTCCCATGTGTCAGATCATGATGGAACACATGGTTCCACTGTAGGGTGGAAAAAAACTCTTTGATGGATCACACAAATCCTACGGTTTCTCAAACATACCGAAAAAATTAAGTCACGCTTTTCTGCATACCCACACATTTATAATGGTAGGCTCCCTTGCTTTCTTAGGGACACACATATATCATCTATAGACTTTGTTGCTTCATTTAAACACACACACACAAATACATTTGACTTAAATGATTTTAAACAAATCATTGCAGTCTGGAAAGTATGTGGAAAGAAGATAACAAGCTCTCTTCAGCTTGTAAGTGATCACCTTTATGGTGATCTGCTTCAAGAGGCAAGAGAAGTACTGAAGTCAGCCTTTTAATTTTTGGTGGGTTTTGGCCACTTCTGTCGTGGTGACTGTACAATCTCAGCTCCTTCCTTAAAGTTGGAGCTGCCTGAATATTTAAAAAAAAAATCTTTTGCAGCAATTTTAGTGAATAATAGCTCTACACAGAGGTTGTTTTTATTAGTGGTGTGAACATACCCCAGCGGAGCCATGTGGGGAAGGGCTTATCTGCCTGACAAGTGAACTAGGCGGTGGGCCTGCCCTGGCCTAGATAGCCTGTCTGCTGGAAGAAGAGGAATCACCTGCTTGACTCTTTAAGGGCCAAGAGTATGAGTGTATTCCCATCCCCAACTAAGCAATGATATATCACTGAGCAGCTCCAGGAGGAGCTCCCTGAATAAAATGCAACTCAGACTCTCCCTCTGAATTACAATTGCTTCACAATGGCTTCTTGCATACCTGGGAGTATGTTGCATTTGCCCATGATCTCATTCAGCATATGTAATCCACTAGTTGTGTGTGTATCTGCACCCAATCCCAAGAGGATGTGTCTATTTCTGATCTCAGCTGCAGCTGGATCTCCAGCTCATGCTGTAGAGAAACATGGTTCTAGGCAGAAGGCCTCTGGTTCAATTCAGTTCTAGGTGGAGGGTGGACATCACTCTGCTCTCATCTCTGCCAGCCTGTGTGGCTGACTGGTGTGTATGGATGGAGCCTGGCAGCTTACCTTGTCCTTTTGCTGGCTCCCAGCATCATCATCAGGCACAGAGTCTGTGCTCTTCCCCTAGGTCCTGACTCATGTTTAGGGTAGCCTGAACTTGTGCCTTCACTCGTTCATACTCCCTGGCTGTGCACTCTCAATCAAGCCCTTAGGCAGGTTGTAAACAGGAAGGCAAAGTAGCTCGGGGAGGGAATGACAAAATGTTCTCCTGCTTCTGGGGGGCGGGGATGCCTGGGGCAGGCTAGCCTCAGCCCAGCTCCTTCTACCTGAGGGGGCAGACATTAAGTCTATAGATGATATACAGCCAAGGAGACTCCCAGACCAAATCCCAAACCTGGAAGCATGAAGACCCCCTGAGAGGATTATTCTTCTCACCAGCAAGCCTGTCTGACATTGACAAGAGCTTCCCCTTTGGATCAAGCTGAGGAGAACTTTGGGCTTGACTGGAAATTGATCAGGGCAGCGCAACTCCTCATTCCAAAGGGCATGCCTTAAAGAAACAGCACTTTGTTCCTCCTTTTGTTGTGTTTTGTTTGTGCCTGAAGGCCAATCTTCTTTCACCTTCCAATAGGGGTTTAATCATGAATATTCAACCAAGCACTGGGTGTTTGTGGGAAATAAAGGCCAAATTCACTGGGATTATTACTCACTACAAATAATTCAATGAGCTTTAGTTAAAACCCCTTCACTCTATAGTGGTTTTGTGTTACTATCCTGCATGCTTGCAGCACTGTATGTGTCAAGAGAATCAGGTGCCAATGTCTGAGTGAATAATGAGCCTCTGTGATGCAGAAGGCCTTTGGATAACATCTGCTTGCTTTAATATTTAAAATATCTTGTTTCCGTTGCAGGACTGAAAGAGGGGCCACATTTCTCCTCCACTCTGAAGTGGGCTGCTGTTCTATTCAGCAAAATGTAAATGCTTAGGAATCTCCAGGGCCATTAGTGATTTGACAGCTTTCACTGCCATGAATGATAGTTGTTTTCCTTTGTGATTGCTCTTGTAGGTCTGTGCAAAATGACCATTTTCTGAGGCATGAATGTAGTGGGTTTTCCTTCTGGCAGACATTGCCTATTTTTCAAATTGAGAGGGGAAAACCATTTCCTTTTCCATGGATGCCACATTACTGGAAATTGTGTTGCTGCTGGTAGGAATTTTTCACATGCTTTTTCCTGCACACTTGCTTTGCAAGAAGTTTATTCACTCTATAGAACTGAGACCAATAGTTTAACAGTTGGAAATAGTTTTGGCACAAAAAGGTAGAGTTTAAAAATCTATCCTCTCTTCTCAAGAAACTAGAAAAATTATCCAGTGTATGGCAATAAATTATTAACTTTTATGTCAATAATGTCTCTGCAGGATCAGTACATACCTCCATTAACCAATGATCCCAGGGGACATATTGGAAGGAATCAACCAGGACATTATTTTCATCTTTGATGACTGATTCTTCAAACTTTGGGGGCCCAGCCTGAGACCTTTGGGGCCTGATTTTCACAGGTTCTGAGCACTCTGAGCTTCCACTGAGTTCAACTGGAGTTTTGGGTACTTAGCATTCATTAAAATGAGGCCCAGAAACTCAGTGACAGCAAACGAGTGTCTAGTTTTGTGAAAGTATATTCAGCACCTACCTATTGACAGCAAATGGGATTGGGCCTTCACTGGCTCATGGATGAAAAATGAGGCCAACATATTGTGGAGTTTAAAAAGTTGATTAATACTATTCCACCAATTTTATTCACAAATAAAATCATCCCCATTTCCCTTCTTCTATCACAATTGGCTTTTGTTTGCTTTTGTATATAGAGATGGGATGAAACCAACTTTTCCCCTCTGATCCAAACACCACCGGATTTGAAAGGCTTCAAAATCTTTGGAGGGATTTGAATGTTGTAAATGGTCCCTATCTTTTCAGCAGGTCATCGAAAGCTACCTATTTACCCCTTTCTACTGTATCCATCACCATAGGATCAGAGAATTAAATCCTTGAATCTGAGCAGTCCCAACCTTTGGGATATTCAAAAAACAGTGTGTACCTCAGTGCTTGTCTAGAGCCTTCCTTCACTTACACATCTAGAATGTATCATTTGTTCTATAGTCTAACTGGAGCTTGGCAGGACAAGTGAGGCTAATTCAAACATTCTGCTGCTGTTACAGTTTGTGGGTATATGTAATGGGGGAGGAGGCCTGTTTCAGCAAATGGATTCTAAATGGGAAATGTCCTCATGTTGCTTTCATAGGTTCTGTGTTCAATAGCACCAAATGATCTTTCCAGCCTCCTGAAAGAATGTGTAATCTGTTATTTAACATGCTATGTGTTGTTAGTTAACACGCAGATTACTGATGAATGGCAGGGTATGACAAAATGCCTTCACGTTCAGGGAGAAGCCCAAACCAAAATTCCTGAAATCTAGAGGAGTTGGGATTTGGATACAGATTCAAATTTTGTGGTGCCTTCTCTCTCCACAAAGGGCTATCCCATAGCTCTCCATGCTTCAAAACATGGAGGGATTTTTTTAGATTCCACATTTGGCAGCAGGAGGCATTTTTAATTATAATGGCTATGGGGGTAAAAAAACATATTACACTCTCATTTCCCTCATGGTTTTTACAAACCCTGACTACTCCTTGGTAATTAAAATCTAATCTAGAATTTGGGTTAATTGTTGCGAAGCTATTAGAAAGCAGATCGTTGTATTTCACCTTTTTTCTGGTTTAAATCTAAGGAAGAATTGACTCAACTATCATATTTACAAAGTTTAAGTTATGACTTTGGTGCTCCCCAATGGTTAAATTATAAATGTTTTCAAGGTTTGGTTTTCTATTTCTAGTAAAGCCTTGCCCTCTAGTGGTAGAAAATGTATCACAGCCATTACTATTGCACACCAATTATACACCAACTTCCTGGTCTGGCACCCTCAGTACCTGACTGGTCCTGGATGAGGAATTTTGTTGGACTGGGAGAGGTCATACCTGGCCTGCCTCCACCCCCTTCCCGCCCTCCGCAAGTCCTGGCCCAGCTGCCAGCCTCCCAACTGGCTTCCCCCTGCAGCCGGCCCTGCTACCCTACCAGCCCCACCAGGCTTCCCAGCCCTGCTGGGCAGCCTCACTGCTGTGCGCTGGGCTCCTGGCCCGGTTGGCAGATTGCTGGGGGAAGCCCGCTGCCCTGTTAGCCTGCAGGGCTCTCAGCCACCAGCTCTCCATTGGAACATCCGTGATGCTTCTGACCATGGATATTGTCGGACCAGAGAGTCCCAGTTTAGAGAGGTTCAACCTGTAATAACTTTGTGCTTTTGTGACGTTTCTCTCCGCTGATAAAACAAGTATATGAGATGCACAAAGCAATAACTAATCAGAAATGTGTTTAAATATCGTAAGCATCTAACCCAGGGGTTTGCAAGCTTTGGCCCATGGGCAATATTCCCATCCATGTGCAGAATAATTTTTGCTATGTACACTGAGGCATGTGTGAGTGTGCACCACCAGTAGAAATACATGCTGCCAACTGTGGGTTCTCTGCTAATCCGCCAGGCGGCGTTTTAATCTCTCCTGGGTGAGTCACTCAAGCGCTCATCTTACAGAGAACACTTTCCGTAGGCCATATCAGGCCTATCGATACATTTTGACCAGCTTGCTGAATCCAATTGTATTACATCAGGGTAATCCATTGGCAGGCCATGAGAGTTTGCTTATATAGAACATTCGCAGGCAAAGCTGCCTGCAGCTCCTAGTGGCCAAGGTTCGCTCTTCCTGGCCAATGAGAGAAGCAGAAAGCAACAGCCAGGCTGCGGGAAGCAGTGCAGGCATCAGGGATGTGCTGGCCACTGCTTCCCACAGCTCCCATTGGCCGGGAATGGTAAACGACGGTGACTGAAAGCGGTGGCCAGCTATATCTGCAAACGCTCAATGTAACAAACTCTCATGGCCTGCCAGCAGATTAACCTGATGAGCCACATGTTGCCCACAATTGCACTGTCAGGGCTTCATATAAAATACAGTGGCTCGGAGAAGACAGTTGAAGAAAAAATAATTTTCAGTGCTTGTTGTTGTATATTGATCTGATGATTACTAATTTTCTTCCTCTAAAATTAATAATACCCTTGAAAATATGTATTTTCTCCTGTTGAGAAATTGTATGTACAAAATGTATATATTATTTTCTATAATTGACCTGTGCCAGCCCACCATAACAGCAAGGCTGAATAATGTGGCCCTGGCAGCTGAAATTTTAGGGACTCCTGAGCTAATAATCTCTTTAATAACCAATAAAAAAAGTGGGAAGGGGGCAGGGATATCAAGAGGAGAACAGAGAAAGAAATTTGGACATCACATTTTGTGGTTCAGAACTTAACTGCTTGGATTCCTACACTCTGGCTTCTAAAAAGATTAATGACACTGGGCGATGCTAGAAATGTTATGCAGAATATTAATCTGGGCTGTCTCTTGCTAGAGGTATTGTATGCTTATTTTAAAAGTAATACTAGGGGCAAAAATTAAATGAACATAAATAATTCCTGATGTTTGCCATAGCAGCTTTTGTAAATTCATCAATAACACTATAGCATGACATTAGAGTATTTTTAACTTAATATCAGCACTAGAATGCAGGTTTTATTTTTTTGCTAATCATAATCATAGTGTTGTCAGAGTGAATTTAGCTTTTTATTTACTTGCTGAATTAAATAGAAACTCTATTAAACAGTCTCCATTCAGCCATGGTGCTGGTAAAATTTTCCAAAGTTCAATATATGTATAAAGGAATTAGATGTGCCAAACACCTATTTGATTAATGAGTCTGTCTCCCCTGCAAAGACAGGTTAATGCCTCTAATGCCATTTGCATTGGCTATTACACTGATACATTAGTTTCATTTCATTTCTGTCTTACAGTCACAAAAAATAGAATCATTATTAGAATTATAACCCACTACGACTGTGTGCATTCTCCCGGACATATTGGATTTACCACCTCGTTTGTTTGCATTGTATTGCCATTAGCAGTAAGCTGTAATGTGGATCAATTTCTACCTATTTATTTGTTTTTCTCTGTACATCCCAACATGGTTTAAAATCAGCTTGGCAAAAATTAAGTCAGAGGCATCCACCTACAGGACCAGCAAAAATCTGGTGCCTTGTAGAAATAACATGAGTAAAACAAAAGGCACTAGAATTGAAGAGGTGGTTGCTTAAGACAAAGAGTGTCTGTTTGTGGTAATTCTTAGTTCAGACTTCACTGTACATTCTTTGTCTGACCTCATCTTCCTGTCTCTTTGTCCCAGATGTGTTTTCATCAGCATAATTTCCCATAGTGTGTTGTATAATAACATTCATTAAAACCTTCCTATAAATCATCAGGTTCCAGAGCACAGTCTTACATAATTAAAACTTTTATGACTTCTTTATTTCCTAGCTCGATGATGAGAGACTAATTCAAATAATTTCACTTTGGAGCCAATGCAAAAAAAAAAAAAAAAAAATCAATTTAAAATTTGAAAAAGTGCCAGGCTCAAAATGTCAAGGGGTTTCCCAGCATATTCTGGGATATTACAAAGGAGAGGGGGTAAAAGCATTGTTCTTTTTTCTGTGCCTCTGGCATATAGAGAACCACACAGTCTTTGTACATATTGCTGAGATAAGTTCTATTTTTTGTACAGATTTCTCAAAGAAGAACCCAACTTAAATGGGTTGTCACAATCATCTACCCAAGAAGAATGCAAGGGAACAGAACTATGACAACACATACAATAAAGTCAGAGAAAATAATAGTATGCATTAATTGAGGAAACAACAGGCTTGTTAAAATAATATTGAAAGGAGTGTTCTTTTCTCTCTGGTGCAAAATTTCCCAGCAGTTATGGGAGGCAGGGTTGGAATTGCTAAATATCTCAGCAGATGAATGACATTTAAAAACAGATACAAGGAAATTTGTGTTTTCCCCATGTATGGTAAATCTGCACAACTCACTTCTGCAAGGGTGCATCTACACAGTACCCTAAACTCAAAATAAGATATGCAATTTGCGCTAAGCAAATTTTTTATTCTATTTCAAAATAGCTTATTTTGAAATTTGGCATGTATACACAGTGCCAAATTTCAAAATAACACTCTATTTCGAGACATCCCTTAACCCCTCGTGAAATGAGGGATACAGGGATGCCAAAATAGCAGACCCACATTTCGAAAAATATTTTGAATTAATGAGTGGCTTGTTAAGACATGGGGTAATTATTTTGGGATACCTCTGGTATCCTGAAATAGTTGTGCAGCATAGACATACCCCAAGATATTGTGTATAAGGGATAACAACATCCAGGCTTCTGGAGATGAGTCACTAAGTGCCTGCAGCAGATACCTATGTTGTTCATTATGGGGCTATTATAATTTCCTGTGGAGCATCTGGTGTATGCCAGTGTCTGAGATGGGATGCAAGATTTGATGGATCATAGCTCTGACCTGGTATGACTGCTTTTGTGTTCCTTGATATAATCTGAAGAGGACAGAAGGCAAGATGTTGCAACTCTGGAATGCTCTTAAGCCACTGCCACAGGCTGCTCCACCCCTTAAAGCAACCCAGGATCAGACTTGCCAGTGACCAGACATCTATCCCCCAGCTAAGGCTGATGGAGACTTAATTATACTGACTCACCTCAGCTGCCAGGGAGGAGGGAGAGGACAACTTAAACAGAGTTGTGAACTCACTTTGGGGAAGAGACCCAGGAGAGAGGAGCATGGGAAAGGCCTGAAGCAATGTGGTGGGAAGCGGCCCATCCATAGCCAACAAGTTAGGCTCTTATGGAGGAGCACTGAAATAGGGCCTATCAGGACCAGGGATCTCTCTGAGGGGAAGCTGTGAGAAGCCCCAGGGAGGGGCGGCAATGAGGGAAAACCTGCTGGGAGGAAGCAGCATAATAGAATCTCTGCAGAGCCCAGGAATAGGTGCTAAGAAGCAGAAAATGTCACGGTAGCCTGAGGTGAGCAGAATTATTCATTTGAATGTACTGAGATTTACACTCAGAACTTTCCTTATTCAGGAAACGGGCAAAATTTAAAAGTCTTTGTAGGGCTACAGAAGTGGACTCTAGGGGATGAAGTGCCCTGAAGCATCATGATTTAGCATCAAGTGATGTCATGGTGGTAAAGCGTGACCATTTACAGTCCAAGGGAAGCAAATATACTCCATGCCTTGGGTACTTTTTTGGCTCTATCAATCTGTTTTTTCACTTCTCCGGGTAGGTATTTCAGTTTTATGAATACTCTATATAGATCCTGTAGGTGTTTGTCTCTGTCTGTGGGTTTGGAGCAAATACAGTTGTATCTTAGGACTTGGCTGTATACAATAGATTGAAAAATGTGTCTGGGATAGAAGCTAGAGGCATGAAGGTAAGTGTAGCGGTCAGTAGGTTTCCAGTAAAGGGTGGTGGAAATTTGTCCATTATTTAATTGTATTGTAGTGTCAATGAAGTGGATTTCTTATGTGGACTGATCCAGGCTGAGGTTGATGGTGGGGTGGAGGTAGTTAAAATCCCTGTGAAATTCTTCATGGGTCTCTTTTCCCATGGGTCCATATGATGAAGATGTCATCAATGTAGTGTAAGCAGGGTAAGAGTACTAGGGGACAAGAGCTGAGGAAACGTTGTTCAAGGTCAGCCATAAAGACGTTGGCATATTGTGGTGCCATGTGGGTGCCTATGGCTGTGCTGCTGACTTGAAGATACAAATTGTTTGCGGAAGTAGTTGTGGGTGAAACACACATGGAAGTAGTTGTGAAAAAACAGATTGATAGAGCCAAAAAAGTACCCAGATATGAACTACTTCAAGACAGGCCCAAAAGAGAAAATAACAGAAGTCCACTTATTATTAACTACAGTCTACAACTCAAACCCCTCCAACGCATTATACACAATCTGCAACCCATCTTGGAAAATGATCCCTCACTCTGAGACCTTGGGGGAAAGGCCAATCCTTGCTTACAGACAACCCCCTCACCTCAAACAAATTCTTTCCAATAACCACACAACACACCTCCATCAAAATCATCCAAGAACCCACCCCTGCAATCAGCCCCGGTGCCAACTCTGCCCACACATGTACATCACTGGACCCCACCACATCAGCTACCAAATCAGAGGCTCATTTAACTGCACATCCACTAATGTGATATATGCCATCAAATGCCAACAATACCCCACTGCCATGTATATTGGCCAAACTGGTTAGTCTCTATGGGAAAGAATTAATGGACACAAATCAGATGTCCGAAAAGGCAATACACAAAAACCTGTTGGAGAACAGTTTAATCTACCTGGACACTCATTAATGGATCTCCAAATCACCATTTTGTTTCAGGCAAATTCCACAAGCAAAATACACAGAGAAGGATTGGAATTTAACATCATTTACAAATTTAATTCTTATGCAAATGGTATGAACAAAGACATTGGCTGCCTCAGACACTAACTTCCACATCCTATGACTTAACCTACCAACCAAACAATGGAGGTGCTAATGGTTCTTAGCTTCTTGTAAATATTTAGTCTTCAAGGTGCTACTAACTAGACTATTTGTTGTTTTTTTAAGTTTTTCCTGTTACCAACTAACTTGGCTACCTCTCTGAAGCTTATCTACTCACTGTCTCCCTTTTTTCTTCCTCCGCCTCCTTTTTTTCTCCCTTTCTTTCTCTTTTTTTCCTTCTTCCCCTTCTCCCCCCACCCCCTTTATTTATTCTTGGATCTGGACTTCTGTCATCTGAAGAAGTGGGTTGTGCCCACGAAAGCTCATTATACCATCTTGCTTTGTTAGTCTTTAAGGTGCTACTAGTCAATTGTTTAAGTTTTTTCCTGTACACAGTAGGTTTCATGAATGATTCTACAGGTTAAAAATTAGCATTACTTTGGGAGACGTTGAAAAGAATTATAACATAAATGGGCTAAGCTTTTTATTGCTGTTGTGGGATTCCCTATATTTGTTTCTTAAGGACATCTAGAATAATTTCAGAGTCACTAGGAGACAGGTTGCTTTTGAATGCTTTGGATAGTGTTTGACAGTTTCAAGAGATTTTTGTCTTTTGGGAATGCTTTCAATGAAATAAATGTCAGCAAACCCTTAAATGAGTTTCTTTTGTGCATCAAATTACTATCCTAGATTTAGCTGCATTGGACACACAGACACAGACAGGGCCGGCTTTACGCCGATTCGCCCAATTGAATCAGACCCCACGCCTTCCCCACGCCTGATTCCCTTGAATCAGACCCCATGCCTAAAAGGGCCCTGCACCCTAAAGCCAGAGGGCCCTGTGCCCTAAACCCGGAAGTGTGCTGGCATGCCGGGCATGCTGCAGGAGGGGGCATCGGCCCCAGAGGAGGAGCACGGCAGCTTCTGTGCGCTGCGGGAGGGGGAGTCGGCCCGTGGGTTTGGCTGGAAGGCAGGACTCTGCCCTGTAGCTGGGGATTTAAAGGGGCTGTGAGTTGTTTCTTCGTGTGCTGGGTTGGTTTCCCAAGCAATTCAAATTTGGTTCGAATTGGGCCCCGCACTTCCTAAACCTGGCCCTGGACACAGATGCTCAAACTGATGTGCCTTATGGGGCATGATCTTCAGAAGGTGATTCTTCAGCACTTCTGAAAATCAAGTCCTCATAAAATATCTCAAAATGGGTACCCAAAATCACTTTTGAAAATGAAGGTCTGTATCCCATTACCTATTCCCTGAATCATCACATCTCCTGGATTTTTCAAATAATTTTGTATTATGGGTAAGATAGGAACTGAAACATTAAATATTGACAATCTATTTATTTGTATTGTGTTGGAGATAAAAACAAATAGAAAATAAAATCTTGACCACATTATTTGTGTGGGGAACACCAATGACATCTTATTAGTTCCAAGATACAGTGTTTATGAAAAAATTCAACAGAGCAAAACTTCCAGTATGTTTGCTTTCCTTCAAAGAATAAAACACATTTATTTTCCTGAAAGGAAAGTTCCCATTAATATTTTATGAATGTGAGGAGGTTAACAGAAGTCACATTGTGATTGTTTTTCTCCTAAAGTTATGATGAGAAATAGCTCTCCAATGCACCAACCCCCATTGGGTTTACACTGTAAGGAATTTGAAGCACAATGCAAATATATTCCATTAAGAAATGTCTTTCACTCACCCTTTGGCCAACGTTGCTATGCCAACGTCAGTTAACTTCATTCCTACACCTACAAAACAAAAATAGGGAGCTTTCATTAAACCAGGCTTTCTAGGATTGCCTTCAGACGTATAGTCTTGTATATACAGCTAGTTATTCTTTATTGATCGATTGTTTCAGTCATCTCTGTGTAGTGACAATATTTTAACATTCGCCCCTCACAAACAGGGTTTTTGGTCTGTGGTTCTAGTAGCAGTCAGTAGCATTTCAGTGATTCACAAACAGGGTGATAAGTGGAGTCCTAAGGCTCTGGAGTGTTTCCTATGCTGGAGTGTAGCTGGGAGTATCACTTTAACTGTGGCCTCACAGGCTATGTCTAGACTACAGGATTTTTTGGAAAAAGTGGCCTTTTTTCCAAAAAACGTCACCTGTGTCTAGACTGCCGCCGCTTTCTTTCAAAATTAAATTGAAAGAATGCAGTGGTTTTTTTTGACAGGGTAAACCTCATTTTACGAGGAAGAACACCTTTTTTTTGAAAGAAATCTTTCGAAAAAAGGCGTTCTTGACCGCAAACAGGGCTTTTTTGAAAGAGAGCATTCAGATTGCCTGAGTGCTTTCTTTTGAAAAAGTGGATCGCTTTTTTGGAAAAAGTTGTGGCTTTCTATATGATCTCTTTTGAAAGAAGCTTTTTCGAAATATTCTTTTGAAAAAGCTTCTTTCAAAAGAAGAGTGTAGTCTAGATGTACCCTTAAAGGGACATCGAAATCCAGCATCAAAATATTTACATCTGTAGAGAGAAAAATGCGGGTCATTTAGTGTGTTTGGATTTTGGTATTTGGATGTTTGCAAGTGGGGGGAGAGAGGAGAGGAAGAGACCATGTATTCCGGTAGGGAAATCTCTTTGAATATCAAAATGGTCCATCAGTCTTTGCTCCGTTTAGTCTTTTGAGTGACCCTTGGAACTAAATTAAACTCTTTGCTCAGTGTTTCCAAAAAAGCCCTTCCACCTCCTACTTTTACCCCACTTAGCTATTGTCCTGCTCCTGTGTTGTGCTCTTGTCTTGTGCAGAGATGGTGACACAGAGAGCCTCCTTCTTCCTCAGAGCAGGTGTCCAGGTACAGGGCAGATCTAGCACTTCCTCAAGTATACTGCAGGATACCCATTCCACAGCCATGGCACTCTAAGTGGATGTGGCCAGCAAGTTTGGAGCATGGACAGGGTCCTGGTCCCTCTTTGTGATGCTGCTGCTGTCAGCAGGATTTACAACATGCTCATTTTTTGGAACATCAGTGGTAAGAACCGATACAGAGGGTATAGCTCCCAGGCTCAGATGATAACTCAGCCACTCTGCTTCCTGACTCCAGCATGCCTCATACTCATAAGGCCAGGAATTTGCCCTATAGCAGGGGTGGGCAATAATTTTTGACAGGGGACACTCCAAGATTTTGGAAAGTGGTCGAGGGCAGCACTCTTCCATGATATTGATGGAGGAGGTGTGAAGTTTGGGATGGAGGTTGGGTGCAGAAGGAGCTTGGGATAAGGGATTGGAATGCAGGAGGGAGAGTGGAGTCTGACAGGGAGTTTGGATGAAGGAAGCATTTGTGACCTAAGGCAGGGGACTGGGGTGCAGGGATTTGGTTTGTGACCTATGGGAGGGGACTGCAGCACAGGAGTTTGGGTTGTAACCTAAGATAGGAAGGGATTGTGATCTGGGGAGAGGGTTGGGGAAGGGAGGGGTTAGGTGCCAGAGGCAAGCACTGGCCAGCAGACTAACCAGCCTGCCTTCTGTGCAGAGCTAAATGCTTGCAGAGTTTAAAATGTTTCTCAGCCAGCCTGCCTGCCCGCCTGCCCGCCCACCCATTCACCTCCCCCACACCTGCACAGCCTGCAGGGCCATGTGCTTGCGCGAATAACTGAGCCAAAGGGGAGGTGGGCATGGTGCTTTGTGTGCTGTTTGTTATTTAAACAGGCAACTCCCATTGGCCAGTTTATGGCCAGAAACTGGCCAATGGGATTGTGGTGGGGGCAGGGGCAGCACCTGAAGCCTTCCCCCCCTTGCCTCTGGGATCACCATTTTGAAAGAGAAACGGCCCTGCTGCCACTTCACTGAGCGGTGTGCAGGACAAGCAAGGGAATCTGCCAGGGGCTCCCTGCTATGTCTGTGGACAGGATCCAGTGGCTGGGCAGGCTGGATCTGGCCCATGGACTGTATTTTGCTCAGGCCTGTCCTATAGGCTTTTACCTCTTAATTCATTTGCATTTTTTCCAGCTTTCTAATTTTAAAGGGTAGGGGATGGCGCTGTTTAAAATATTCCACCTTTCCTTGCAGAACACAAGCCAGGGCTGTTGCTCTATTTATTCCCTCATCAACGTAGTGAAGACAGACTGTGCTTCTTTTAAGGCCAAATATTTGCGGGTGAGTGAGGCACATAATAGTGTCATGGCAGCATTCTCTGGATGTAAGGAGGGCATTTCTTCAGACAGGGTCAGGCGCCTGGGTGTGAATATTTCCATTGGTTTTGAAGACAGGTGTCAGATATTGAAATGTAAGGCAAAGTGAGGGCACAAGGTGCTGTTTTTAGAGTCTTTTAATTCACAAGCAATTCATAAATCCCAGTGTGGGGTGACAAGCAGACAATAGTCAGCCTTGCAATGAGTGTTCTGAGTTACTAAGGTGCATTTGTGGTAAAATTAAATCTCTTATTAAGATGGTGAGACTATTTTTTTCTTCCCAAGCTGTTTATTTCCAGAAACACAGCCATGAATGTCCCTTCCCTCAGCTCCTTCAGTTGAACACAGTACCACACCATGGGTGCCAATGAGCCTATTTAAAGTACTTTGCACAGCAAGCAGCTAATTCTTTTCTTTTCTGTGAGTGTGGAGAACACAGGGCCAACAAAGCACCCGCTTACAGGGCCTGCGTTAGAGATCAGAAAAGAAAAAATTGGAAACCTCTCTGCAAAGCTTTTATTCTGTCCCACGTGAGATGCCATATCAAAAGGCCGTGCATTTTAATTGTTCTAAACCCATATTTGTATTGTTCTCCAGTCACTTTGTCAAAGGCGTTTATAATTACTTTTGATATTTTTGTAATAACGAGGTGGATCTCAGTGCTTCAATTAGACTGTAAAGAATATACTTTAAAAAATTCTATGTCCCTATTTAATAATTTGTCTGAGGTCCTGGGGCATAATACTAGTTTGAATTGCTATTTAAGGGGGGAAAGCCTATTACAATTAGTTTTTGATAACAGTAATTTACAGATATTTTTATACTGATAGGGTATCATCTAATTAGCTAATTTTTGCAAACGATGTTGTTGTTCTTTACTTGTACTGCAACAGAGCATAGGAATCATGAACCAGGGCCCCATTGTCTGAGGCACTGTACAAACATATTCATTGGAAGCCGGAGGCATGTGATTTCCTGGTTTGCCTGAGAGGTTCAGGTGTGATTCCTGGTTCCAGTCTCTCACTACTGAGGCCAGGAGCATTGCAAGGAGACCAGCACAGCAGGTGGAGCATGTCAGGAATGACACAGGTAGACTCAGGTGAGAGTACCATATGGTTCTTTTTGTCCAGAATGGTCTGAAGAAAGTATAAAAACAAGGCTGAACATCTGGCAGAGTGAGGAGAAGTGCTGCCTAGGGCCTCAGGGAATAAGCTCCTCTCTGAGACCCAATTTAGAGCTCCAAGTAGGACAAGGAAATGCTTGAGAGCAGTCATGGAAACACATAATGGGGCCATTCAGAACTCACATATCAAAACACAGGCTGTATGGGGGGGCCAGATCCTGGAGTGGTAGATTCTTTCAGTCCCTCCAGACATCAGCGTAATGGGGAGCTGAAAGTGGGTCTCCGTCTATAGCCTAGGACAAATCATTGAAGGTGAAATTCTTCCTTGTGTAGAGGAGCAGCACAGACTGTGCACCATTGAAGTCTGACTTCCAAGCCTATAGTAATATTTAAGTGGTGCAATAGGCTTCATGCTATTTCACCCTATGGTTACTAATACCATAATTAATATCTGCATGGGACAGCTTGTCCCTTTTGTCCTCCTGCTCCTAGATAATGTACAGCCGATTGAATGGATGGGTTCTGTGTGATCAAAGAGTTCCTCATGCCCTGCATTTTTCTCTTGCTCCCACTGAACCCATAGCAAAGCTCCTTTGACTCCAGTGGGCATGGCTCAGGCTCCCAGGCCATGACAACACCACCACTTACACCTGCAAAATGTACGTCACTCAGAGGTGTGAAAAAACACATCCCTGAGCAACATGAATGTCATCAGCAGAAGTCGGAGCGTGCGCAGACCTTCTCCTGCTGCCACAGCTATTGCTGATTGTTGAGGTGATTTTTATTAAGTTGGCAGGCACGCTTTCTGCATCGTCACAGAGCGGCTACATAAGTGGTCTCACAGCACTGCAGCTGCCTCATTATTTGCCAGTGCAGACATGGCTTAAGGCTGCAGAAGATTTTGAGCTCTTCCAGATGTGCCACTGCTGTTGTAGTTTTGACTAAAGGCTCATTGGTGTCTGAAGGCCAGCGCTTAAATCCATATTTAGACACTGAGACAAATGGCCCAGTAGGCAGAGGTGTAGAGCACCTGCAACTCTTTGTCTGGGTTAACAGTGCCCAGGCATAACACTGGTCCTTTCAGGAGACTAAGCTTGATGCTGTGGAACTGCAATGATGGGTGTTTTAACTCCTGTTAGGTCTGCCCATGCCAGAGAGGTCCAAGGGCAGGGACCAGACAAAACCAGCCCATTGGCTGTGCAACAGGCCAACAACCTATCCTTGCAGAAGAGCTGAATTACAGAAGCACAGCATGGCCACCTTTCTGGCAAGCAGCATGATGGGTGCACATGGCGGAGCCTTGTGGGTTCCTCAAGCAATGACTGATGGTGTGGGAAGGGTTCAGATTCTGAGCATGAGGGGAGAAAAGTCAAGAATTAATACTAGAGCCTCAAGGGAACGGGTACCTAAGAGAAACACAGTAAGGGCATGTCTAAACTATACCCCTCTTTGGAAAGAGGGATGTAAATTAGACATATCGAAATTGCAAATGAAGCCAGGATTTGAATTTCCCGCGCATTCTTTCGAAAATGGGTATTTTGAAAGTAAAACCGCCATCTAGACGCGCTTCTTTAAGAAAAAACCCTTTTTTGAAAGATCCTCTACTCCTCAAAAAATGAGGTTTACAGGATCTTTCGAAAAAGATTTTGGGTTTTTTTTCGAAAGAACAGCATCTAGACGGTGGTTTCACTTTCAAAATACCTGTTTTCGAAAGAACGTGCGGCTGCAAATGAAGCATGGGAAATTCAAATCCTGGCTTCGTTTGCAATTTCGATGTGTCTAATTTACATCCCTGTGGGTTATAGTGGACCACAAGCTGAATATGAGTCAGCAGTGTGATGCTGTTGCAAAGAAAGCAAACATGATTCTGGGATGCATTAACAGGTGTGTTGTGAGCAAGACACGAGAAGTCATTCTTCTGCTCTACTCTGCACTGGTTAGGCCTCAGTTGGAGTTTTGTGTCCGGTTCTGGGCACCGCATTCCAAGAAGGATATGGAGAAATTGGAGAGGGTCCAGAGAAGAGCAACAAGAATGATTAAAGATCTAGAGAACATGACCTATGAAGGAAGGCTGAAAGAATTGGGTTTTTTTAGTTTAGAAAAGAGAAGATTGAGGGGGGACATGATAGCAGTTTTCAGGTATCTAAAAGGGTGTCATAAGGAGGAGGGAGAAAACTTTTTCTTCCTGGCTTCTGAAGATAGAACAAGAAGCAATGGGCTTAAACTGCAGCAAGAGAAGTTTAGGTTGGACATTAGGAAAAAGTTCCTAACTGTCAGGGTAGTCAAACACTGGAATAAATTGCCTGGGGAGGTTGTGGAATCTCCATCTCTGGAGATATTTAAGAGTAAGTTAGATAAATGTCTATCAGGGATGGTCTAGACAGTATTTGGTCCTGCTATGAGGGCAGGGGATTGGACTCGATGACCTCTCGCGGTCCCTTCCAGTCCTAGTATTCTATGATTCTATGAAATGAAGCACGGGGAAATTCAAATCCTGGCTTCATTTGCAATTTCGATATGTCTAATTTACATCCCTCTTTTGAAAGAGGGATGTAGTCTAGACATAGCCTAAGTGTGCTAGCAGGTGTGCAGCCAGGGCACTGGACATGATCTGTTCAACAGCAATCTCTCTGGTCCCTGCCTACGAGAGAAGTCATTTTAGGTGGTAGGGTTAGCGAGGGAGGATAACCTGTGCCAGCTTAATGTGGCATTCTGTTCCCTGCTAGTGGTGGCTAGACTAGCTAGAGATTGATGGGACTGCTACAGCCTTGGCTAATAGATGTGTCTTATAGCTCATGAATAGAGAATCGTATGCTCCTCTCCTCCATTCCAACCTCCTCAGAGATCTCCACTGCTCACCACATCCCTTCTTCTCCACCCCCTCCCGTGAGACTTCCCCACTTGCCATGTCCCTCCCCAGTCCTCCCACAAGACGGCCTGTCCACCGTGTCCTTCCTCCACCCCCCTCCTTCACAAGACACTCCCCCATCTTCTGCCTGCTGTGTCCCTCCTCTTCTCCATACCCCTCCTTTGTGAGACCTCCCCACCCCATTGCATCCTTCCTCACCTTCCTGCCACCATGGGGGAGAGGATCCTAAGAGAAGAAGGACGTGGTGAACAGGTGCGGAGGAGAGGAGGGATGAAGTGGAGGCAGGATGGAGCAGTCGAGGGGCCTGAGGTGGAATGAGGGTGGAGTGGAAGAGGTGAGACAGGGAGCTAGCCTCCCCCAAGGGAAGCTTGTGTTGGCCAGTGACAACTGGGGTCTGTCGGTGTTATGTGAACACACTTGGAAGTTCAGCATATTGAGGAGAGCAAAGAAGAGAGTTGTGCTGGAATGAGGCCCTGAGGGTATATTTCCACAGCTTGTGGCAGCGAGACTCCCAGCCTGGGTCGACAGATATGGACTCGCAAGGCTTGTGCTAGCGCTCTAAAAATGTCTATGTGGACAACACTTCAGAGTGTACTACCCCTCATCCACAGGCTTCAGAGTCTGATCTGTGCCCACTTTGCAACTTCAGATCAGACTATGGCTATAGCTATTTTTAGAGTGCAAGTGCAGGCTCACCGTTGGGAGGGGGGCCAAAAGGGGGCAATTCAGCAGCCGGCACCTTGGGCCCTTTAAATTGTCACTGGAGTGCTACGTGTTCTGGGAGGGTTATGCTGCGCCCCAGGCAGCAGTGAGTGATGGTTGCCCTCGTCCCTGCCCCTTCTGCCCTCAGCCCTGTACCTTCTGGGAGCGCAGAACTGGCCCTTCCCACCTTGCCCAGAGGCCGGTGGAGGTTGTTGGCTCAGCTGTGCAAACATGCCGCTCCTCCTCCCCTGCAATTTTGTCAGACCAGGCTGGGAGGCTCACTGCCACAAGTTGCATAGACCTACTATGAACATCTGTCCAACTACTGAGATACAGAGTGATTGGCTGTCAGAGTGATAGCATGGTGTAACTGTCACATACTTGGGGCATCTAACATTGGTCGCTGTCAGAAGACGGGATACTGGGTTAGATGGACCATTGCTTTGACCCAGTGTGGCAGTTCTCATGTAAGGATCAGAGCTCTCACCTTGGAAATCTGTAACAAGCAGGTTTCCGTTGGTCTTCTCGTATAGCCAATGCTGAAAGGTGCAACATTTCTGACCAGCTTCTGAGTCTTTTCTCTTGAAATTGATTTCCTTGCCATCCCGGACAGAATACTTCACAAATTCTCCAATCAGTTCCTCTTCCACGGTTGCATAAGGGATATTATTCTCAGGACGATGCACAAGGAAAATAGGAATTATCCTGAAATTAAACCCCAAAAAAACCTTAATGATCTCAAGGAAAGTGAAGAGAGAGACTTTTTGTCCAGCAACATGCAGTTTCAGACGGTCAATAGAAAAAATAATAGGGCTGAGTCAAGTTAGATACCGCAAATCATTTTAGTAGGAATTGGATCCTTTACTATGCAGTGATCTAGAAATTATGTTGATTCTCTTGGGTCAACTCTAAACCCCTCTGCATTAAGTTTTATGCCGCCCTTGTACATTCTGAAAATGAAGGTCTACATTTTAAAAATCTTAACTAATTTTGGGTGCATTATTTTTATGGTGTCGGTTTTCACAGCCAAAGGCCTGATTTTTAGAGTTGCTGAGCCCCTTTATCTCCCAGTGACTTCCAGGGGAGCGTTATTTGTGATCAGTGTTTGATGCACTTCATGGCTTGGATTTCTCAGTCCACACACCTAAAGCCTGAAGCATCCAGTTAGTTAGCACATTTGAAAATTTAGACTAAAATAACTGTTTTTCCAGGTAATAAGAGGATGCAATACAAGAACTTCTTTTTAGAGGATCCTTAGATTCTTAGTATAGAATGGCTCAAACTAAAGCCTTGGGTATGAAAATCCATAAAATTTTGGTGAAGTTTGTATCTAGTTCAGAACTTGTCAGCCAGCTCTAGGTGACGTTTTGTATGGAAATGCAAAACCAGTTTTTTCAAACTCAGAACTTGAACTAATTTTCCTTAAAAGGTTTGCAAAGCCTTCCATGAACCTGGGCTTATTTATGGTAAGGGATGAAAATAGAATAGATATGAAACTGACTACAGTCTAAAACCACGCAAACTGCAGCAGTTTCACTTTGAGCTTTAGAGTCTTCTCAAAGAAACAATGAGGGCGTGTATTGAATATAAAGTGAAACTGATGAACTTTGCATGTCTAGCTTGCACATATTTGAATTTGTTAAGGGTGGTGATAATCTAGAGAAACTACTTGTCTTGTTGTCAACACAAACTTCTTGGTTACCAGAATTCATTGCTGATGAATCTCAGATTCTGAGAAGTGCATTGAAACCTCACAGTGCGCCTGATCCTGTTTACATATAAACTGTAGTAACATAGGCATGCTCAGGAGGAGTGCCCTGCTATTACACTGAAGGGCAGCAGGATAAGCCCTAAGCATAACTCCACTTAAGTCTGTTGAATGACAGTGATGCAAAGGAGAATGGAATCAAGCCCCAGTATCTCATTGTGCTAATGCAGTTTGAAAACTATTAAGTCAGATGGAGTTTATCAAAGAATTGCCATGTTTTATTATATAGCTCACAAGATCTCCTGGCCAGTGATAACCAATTTACAGGAATATATTGCAAACCTCAGAGAAGCATGGTCCTCTATATTTACTGCATGATCCACCATCATCCCTTAAAACAAGGGTGGGCAAAAGGGCCTCCGCGGACTGGATCTGGCCCGTAGAGGCCCTGCCACTCTACCCACCCCCAGGCCAATAAGGGCCTGGCAGTGGGGGGAAGCGCACAAAGTCTCCTCTCGCCCAGCCCCACCCTGCAAGGAGTGTGTGGTGCAGAAGGAGATTTTGTGCACTCCCCAGCCCCCAAGCCCTGATTGGCCTGGGGTGGGGGAGTGCGTGAAGTCTCCTCCAGCTCTGCAAGGGGCATGGCGCTTCTAAGAACCACACATTCCATGCAGGACGGGGGGCAGAGTGGGAGGAGACTTCACGCTTCCCCCACCCTCAGGCCAATCAGGGGTTGGGGGTGGGGGGAACATATGAAGTTTCCTCCCGCCCTGCAAGGGGCTCAGTGTTTAAAATCAACTGCCAGCTGCTGCTCAGCTGGCGGTTGACTCTAAGCACAGTGCTTCCTTGCAGGGCAGGGGCAGGAAGCTGGAGGTTCTCTCTGGGGTGGTGTGGGGGGAAAGACTTTGCATGCTCCCCCAACCCCAAATCAATCAGGGTCTGTGGGTGGGGAAGTGTCCTGGCCCCACCCCTTTTATCTGAGGCCCTGCCCCTTCTGGGGCGGCCTGGGGCCACTTCAAACATTTCTGAAGTGGGCCCCAGTCAAAAATTATTGCCCATCCCTGCCTTAAAGCAACCCTGCCAAAATGGGGTGGTCTCACCCAGAAGTACAACTGTCAAGGACAGTTCAGTCCTTCTAGAAACAGCAGTATTCAAGGGGCCTGATTTCCAGCATAATTTGGGTGCACTGAGCTCCTGTTGAAATGAATTGCACTGTTGCCCATATTACTGATGGGATACAGAGGCCTGAGATGGTTTGGAGTTCGGGCACGTGGTCATGGAGCAACTTTTCCTTATTGCTCTTTCAGGCCTGGTCTACACTTAGAGAGAGAGAGAGAGAGAGAGAGAGAGAGAGAGAGAGTGTGTGTGTGTGTGTGTGTTTTAACCAATGTAGTTAAATGGATAAAAACCCTTCTGTGGAGCACGTGCTAAGGAAAGCATGTGGTACTGAATAAGTTGATTTAGTAGAGAATTACAGAGGCTGCATTTTGTGTAGCACCAACAGGAAAACTATAGGGACCAAAGTAGTAGCAGCGGCAGCAGCTTGCAGTAGAAACCACAAGGCTTATAGTCCTTTGTTACTGCATGGTTCCAAAAGGTTCCACTGGAAAATCCTCTTTAAGGCAGCCTCATACCTGTAGTTCCCTTTACACTCCATGCGAGAGCCCCTTTTTTTGCTGTTCATTCCCCACAAAAACCCAGCATTGACTGTTTTTATCTAGGAGCTATGAAGAATATAAAAACCAGTCATGATCAGCACACATACTGCACACAGAGTGACCAAAAGGAAGCAGTCCAGCCTTTATCTTTCCTTCTGGTGCTGTATGAAATAGTTGACATATATACACAGGCAATGGCATGTATATAAATGGTTCTAATTAGTAAAGATGAAAGAGATGGTGTGAATCCAAAACCACCTGCTGTTTTAGATAAAGCAATGGTTTTATGTTTAGCTCACTTCAGGGCAGAATATAGATTAGGGATGTGACTGATTACCTGCTAAGCATCACCCTTACTAGGTGATGCTTACCAGGTAACAGTTAACCCATTCCTCAGGATCAGCTCCCTGCTTGCAACCTGCTGTGGGCAGAAAGCTGCCCCAGCCCCACTGAGCCCCCGTGCAGGGCCAAGAGCTGGCAGCTAGTCCCATGCAGCTGGCGGCTGGAGCTAATGTTTAACCAGATAACTGATTGATCAGATTTTACACCCCTAATATAGATATGGTTCATTTCACTGTTTTCTGGATTGGGGTCCAAATGGAATCATCTTCCTCTATATAGAGAGGCTACCAGGAAAATAGTTCACTCATCCACGCTAATCTTTTTCAGTGATTCAGACGCAGCTGAAGCAGATATCTTATATCATCTAGAAGGAAATGTGGACTTAGGCTGTTCACAGGCATGTGGGGTTTATCCTTGAGATGAGTCATGGACAGGTGGAATTTCAACCATCCTCAGGGCATCTGACTGTGTATGGTAGCAACACACAGGAACAGCAAATCCTTTGAAAAAGATCTGAGTTATGAGGTGTCACTTTACAGCCTCAGGTACAGAGATGGGTCTGTATTAGAACTACTCCTCCGATCTGTATACAGAGACAAACCCTCTCTCTACGCTGGGGCAACCCTTCCACATGAACATCGCAATCTTGGGATGTTCCATAACCAGAGCTATTGGCTTAAGCACAGATGGGCTCAGGTGACTTGCCTAAGCAGAAGAACTTAACACTGGCTTTCAGAACTGCTACATTTTTTTGCTAGGTTTCATTTTTAATTTAAATCTTTGGGGTCTGACTCTCATCTCCACCATGTTTACACTGGGATACTTGCAACGGACTGCTCTTTATATTAGTGTGAGATCAGAACTGGGCACTTTGCTTCTAAATCTCCACCACTCATTGGATTTTACTCCTTTTCTCCATAGAAGAAAGAATCATTCTTACCATTTCATTGGTACCACGAACGATCTAAGATATGACTGCAGTGGTACCCCATATGTTCTCAGCATGCCTGTTTTTTTTTTTCTTCCCCAGCAAAATTTCCCCAGATGGCCAGTATAGCTCAGAATAATATACATACTCAGGCACTTCTCCAAAGCCTTCCAGAGCCTTTGCTTCTGCTGCATATATCTTGGCGTACTCTCTTGCAGTATTTTGAACATAGCATTCCTAAATTACAAACAGGAATGCCAGCAGAGTATTACTGAAAACATTTAACACAGCCAGCTGTTTGAAAATTTCAAAGCCAGCTCTTCCCACAACATTGGTTGACAGAGGAAAATGGACTTTACCTGCATTGCTAGTTTGTAGTTCTTCTGAACAAGTTCATCTTTGGTTTTGGTCCCGTATGAAATAGCAGTGTGCACTTTAAGAACACAGGGATGACCAGGGCTGAAGATAGGCACAAGGCCTTGCATCACTTTACTTCCAAATGCTTTCCGGTGCACTCCTTCGCCAAAGTGTAACTCTTCTGTTGCTATTCTTCCATGCAGGTTGCCACCAAAATAGCTATCACTGATGAAGTCTTCTCTGAATATGAGCTGAATGAACTCAATCTCTTCCAAACCTAAATCACAAGGAAACTGTGTTCTGCACAACATCTTTCTACATACACAGTAAATTGCAAAGCAAGAGACTGTGAAGAGTGAGGACAAAAAAGGGGAAAGAGGTGGAAAAAAGGCTATTTTGATTGAGAGAGACAGAAGAAAAGGTCTTGAACCAGCAATGCTGAGATACAGTGAAGGGACAGAGAGGGAGTCATATGGATGGAGTTGAGAGGGCAGGAGAGAGCTACAAGGTCTATGATGTAGGCTGGAGCAAATCCACAATGGATTTTTAAAAAAGCAATTTTGAACTAGATCTTCAAATGTCTGTGAAGCTACTAGGGTTGCTTGAGAACCTGAATATACAAAACAGACACACATGCCTAACTGTATGCCAGGGTGACTGCACACCCTGCCTGGCAATCAGACCTAATCTTTTTAGAAAAGTCTGAAGTCAGGTGGGAGTTCTCAATTCTGCATTAGCTTATTTTACAATTTGAAAAACAATGTTTAAATATTAATTTTAGCTTTCAGATGTCTTCAGTGCAGAGACCATAGTTACCTGTTTGTGTGTTTGTACAGCACTTGGTTCAAGGAAGCCCCAAATCTGACCAGGTATTACCATAATATAAATAATTAGAACATCAATAATATTTTTTCAGATTAGTCCCAGAGTTGTAAAGTTACATGCTAAATCATGTCTCTTGAGTAGCTATGTTTTATAGCTGATAAGCAGCAGATAAAGGATTGATTAGAAATGAGAGAAGATAAAAAAAGGACTAGAGGGATGGTCTAGTAGGTAATACTTAGTTATGCCTCAGTGCAGGGACTGGACTCAATGACCCTATCAAGTTCCTTCCAGTCCTACATTTCCATGGTTCTATGACTTACATTCTACAGGTGGTTTTGTGTAGACTCAGGTTTTCCATAAAATATTGTCACATTTATCCATACGGTAACTCAATTGATTTCACTAGGCATAAATCAGAACCTTGATTTCTTTTACAGCCACCTCCGGATTTTAGAGGTCATAACAAGATGATGAACATCTGCTTAGTGTTTGTTAAAACTGAATAAAATCACAGAGTTACTGACTTTAATTTCTAAATGTCTGGAATAATATTACCATGAAAATACAGACAAAATGTAAGAGGAAGAAGAAGCAGGGGAATAATAATAATAAAAAAAGTAGAAGAAAAAAACTGAAATGGGGGGAAGGGGCAAGATTGTAGAGGAAAATGAACTAAAAATTTGACCTGGATTTCAGATCTGCCAAGAAGGGTGACCCAGATGTCTCGATTTTATTTGAACTTTCCCAATCTTATAGGGACTGTCCTGATATTAGGGAGTTTATCTTATCCTGTATAGGCAACTATACTCCTTACTCCCTGGGGAAAAAAGGCATATTTTTTCATGCTTGCTTTCTGGTCACCCTACTGCAGAGTTGTGCAAAGTGAGGACTACTCTCATCTCTCTGTGTGTACAAATTCTCCTGATGTGAATAAAAGTGAGAGAGGAAAACCTAAAGTATGTAGTACAGTCTTTCCACCTAGAACTAGTGGTTATCTCTGATTTAGACTATGTAAACCTTTGGCTTCCTTTGAAACAAAGAATGAATAGTGTAGGTAAATATACTGTGTTATAAAAAGAGCTCCTTATCTCCAATTACAGTTGTTTTATCAAGTTATACAGCACTGCTAGATGAAAAGCTCTGCTTTTGTTTTAATGAGGAAGTGAAAGATTTCTCTTCAAAGAGAAACAAGACAAAATCAACCATCTTAATGAAGTAGATGACTAGTACAGTATGTTCAGAAATGATAAACCAATTTGCAAAGTGTTGTCTATCTTTAGCACATGCATAGCAAGATGTGCCGGTCTGATTAAATAAAAGATAACACATGGGGAAAGTATTCCAGATCTCAATCCTTGCCCTTCTCCTTGGGTAAAGTTACACAGCAGACAACTTGCAATGCAAATACCATGTGTTCAAATAGCACTGGAAAATTTTATGCAGGAATATTTTATTGCTCCTCTTTTCTTCTTCATCTTTATTACTGTGACACATTGCAGTGGTATTTCACTATTTACTGTGTGTGAAGTGATATGCATCAAAAGTATCTGTGCATTAACTCCAACTGTTTTCTACTACAGGAATTCCATAAAAGGCACAATTCTGCACACTCCCATTAGCTTTAAGGGGAATTTTGCCTTTATTAGGACAGCAAGGGGCGACGTTATCAAGGAATGTTGTACTGCTGACTGATCTATAAGGTCTGAAGACATTTCTGATACAAGAGGAAAATATGATTTGTCATGTATTGATGGTACAATGAAAGAGGATTCAGGGTCAAAAATAATCTAATCTGAGTGCTGTGTGTCTGGCTGTACCTTGAAACACTAGCATAGATTCTTAGGACATCTATGAGTCCCTTGCACTCATGTCAGGTCTAAGTATTATCTAGTCTATCCCTGGCAGTTAATTGTTTAATCTGCTGCTAAATATCTTCAAGGATGGAGATTCCACAACCTCCCTGGGCAACTTATTACAGTGCTTAACTACTATGAAAGTTAGGAAGCTTTTCCTAATATCCACCTTTGCTGCAATTTAAGCCCCTTGCTTCCTGTCCTATCTTCAGTGGTTAAGGAGAACTGTCAAACCTATAGTTATGCAACTGTTAGTACCCAAGTCACAGTTTTGATGCTGAACACCTCTGAAGTTTGAAAAAAATCCCAAACCCGATCAGACTGTTGTAACTGGCTAAATGGGCTAAATTCTCTGCTCAGCTGCTACTGAATACTGGTGTGTTTAAACTCCAGACCTGAATTTTACTGATAAGAGCATTTACTGCATTCACCAAGATAATGTAAAATGCATGGTGTATCTTGGATTATTAGAGTATGTGCCTATATGATCAAAAAACCCTACCTCTGTTAATCAAAGTTTTTGAAAAGCAAGCTGTGTGACATTTTAAATATGTATTGGAATATCTATTATGATGATTTTTCTGTATGATTAGGTAACTTGGTAAGCTCTCAAGGTTCCTTCCACCTCTGCTTTTCTATAGTACTATAAAAATTATAAATCTGAGTGTTAGTAACCCAAACAAGCCTCGTATTTTTAAAATATTCGGGTTTTTCTCCACCCATGTAGCTTTTACTGAAAGCATAAGCTCATCGTAAGTACAGACAAAAGGCTCACATTTTTGTAGCTGGCTTTAAAGGGTATGCTTACTGAAATGTTTCTACTCCTACTGCATCCACTGCAGTCTTGACAGGTGTGCGTAAATGAAGGGATTCTGGGATGTAAGAGATGAGTGCAAGTTGTTGTAGATGCTCTGATTTTAATTTAAAAGAAATAACTTTCTTACTGAAAGGATGTGGTGAAAATATTGATTCTGTTCCTAAATCCAGAACACCCAGCATCACACAGAACAGCTCATTCCTCTGATCAAGGGGGGGAGAACTGTTAGAATCATGACTGAATGTGTCAACTGGGTGATCTGAACATAGCTGTTCAGGCACCTAATTTACCATTTAAGGTGATAGGGAACAGCCAGCATGGATTTGTAAAGAACAATCATGTCAAACCAATCTGATAGCTTTCTTTGATAGGATAATGAGTCTTGTGGATAAGGGAGAAGCGGTGGACGTGATATACCTAAACTTTAGTAAGGCATTTGATATGGTCTTGCATGATATTCTTATCAGTAAATTAAGGAAATACAACTTAGATGGGGCTACTATAAGGTGGGTGCATAACTGGCTGGATAACCATTCCCAGAGAGTAGTTATTAATGGTTCACAACCCTGCTGGAAGGGAATAACAAGTGGGGTTCCGCAGGGGTCTGTTTTGGAACCAGCTCTGTTCAATATCTTCATCAACGATTTAGATATCGGCATACAGAGTATGCTTATTAAGTTTCCGGATGATACCAAGCTTGGAGGCGTTGCAACTGCTTTGGAGGATAGGATCATAATTCAAAAGGATCTGGACAAATTGGAGAAATGGTCTGAGGTAAACAGGATGAAGTTTATTAAGGACAAATGCAAAGTGCTCCACTTAGGAAGGAACAATCAGTTTCACACATACAGAATGGGAAGCGACTGTCTAGGAAGGAGTACGGCAGAAAGGGATCTAGGGGTTATAGTGGACCACAAGCTAAATATGAGTCAGCAGTGTGACGCTGTTGCAAAAAAAGCCAACATGATTCTAGGATGCATTAACAGGTGTGTTGTGAGCAAGACACAAGAAGTCATTCTTCTGCTCTACTCTGGGCTGATTAGGCCTCATTGGAGTATTGTGTCCAGTTCTGGGCGCCACATTTCAAGAAAGATGTGGAGAAATTGGAGAAGGTCCAGAGAAGAGCAACAAGAATGATTAAAGGTCTAGAGAACATGACCTATGAAGGAAGATTGAAAGAATTGGGCTTGTTTAGTTTGGAAAAGAGAAGATTGAGAGGGGACATGATAGCGGTTTTCAAGTATCTAAAAGGGTGTCACAAGGAGGAGGGAGAAAACTTTTTCTTCCTGGCCTCTGAAGATAGAACAAGAAGCAATGGGCTTAAACTGCAGCAAGGGAGGTTTAGGTTGGACATTAGGAAAAAATTCCTGTCAGGGTGGTTAAACACTGGAATAAATTGCCTAGGGTGGTTGTGGAATCTCCATCTCTGGAGATATTTAAGAGTAGGTTAGATAAATGTCTATCAGGGATGGTCTAGACAGTACTGGGTCCTGCCATGACGGCATGGGACTGGACTCGATGACCTCTCGAGGTCCCTTCCAGTCCTAGTATTCTATGATTATATGATTTGCAAGTGCAGTCTGACTTGTATATGAAACCTCTGCAATTGTACATTTTTGGTTTTTCTTGTTTGAAAATTTGTTCAATAGATTTATTTCTGGGATCATCAATAAAGTGGCAGTTTTGCTCATTTATTGTCACATTAAGAGAAATAAAATATATTGAGCCAGATTCACTGGAACAATCTGGCTGCTTTACACCACTCTGATGTTGCAAGCACCTGTCATCTTGGTTTAACTATCTAGTTGTCATTTTACAGCTGCTTTGCATCACCAGATCAATGTAAAGAACTAACAAACGTGTTTTTTTATCGTGAGAATTCTGATAACCTTTTTACTTATGAATTTATTGTTGCTTTTATTTATATTGTATTGACAAAAGTGTGCCAAGTACAAAAATGTGCCAAGTTGAAACAAACATTACATGTATTTACCTTCGATATCCTGGTAACTTGAAAGATGTTTCACTACTGCA
Organism: Rafetus swinhoei; assembly: GCA_019425775.1. Taxonomy (NCBI): domain Eukaryota; kingdom Metazoa; phylum Chordata; order Testudines; family Trionychidae; genus Rafetus; species Rafetus swinhoei. The sequence goes on from CM033427.1 coordinate 21,352,634, forward strand.
AGAGAATGAAAGGGAAGACACTATAGCAATATAGAATGTAAACGGCATCTGTCATTGTTCTTATAATTTAAAAGTCAATGTGCTGGGATTTACCTTCCGAGGTCAGGTTAAATTCAGCAGTCACCTTTCCATAAATATTCTTCAAGCAGCAATAATAAAATCCATGGTCTTTTATACTAGTTTGAACTATTGCCAAAGACACTGGCGAATCATCCCCTGCACTGGAATAGAAGGTGTTAACATTTACATTTTTAGTATTTTAAAACATTTTTTTCTAACCAACGTGCTCAGTACCATCCAATATTTTGGACTAACAGTTGCTGCAAAGAGTGCGATTCAGAGGGGATGTAGATAGATTTGATATGATGTTTCAAACCCCACTTGGAAGCATTCAGCTTGTTTTTGTATTGCCAAGTAGATTCTTTTGATCGTATTCTGAGAGAAAATAATACTTTACCAAACCTACACAAACTTGATTTTATAACAAAGAAATGTGTGATTAGAAATGTGTGTCAGTTTCTAACATTCATATTATTTTCAGAGAAACAGGCCAAGGTAGGCAAGGCCTGTGTATTGAGGAACATGGCACTAGCAGTCATAAGACAGAATGTTTTGTGTAGTCTCTTAGGGCACGTCTACACTACAGAGTTATTTCGAAATACTCACATTATTTTGAAATAACAAAGTAAGCATCCACACAGCAAGCCCGTTATTTTGAAATTATTTTGAAATAACAAGCTTCTTATTTCAGAATAATAAACTCTCCTTTCATGAGGAATAATGCCTATTTTGAAATAGCTATTTCGAAATAGTGGTAGCGTGTATGCTCTACTGCTGCTATTTTGAGATTGCCCCCCTGGGAAGGAGCTTTCAAAGTAATTACTCCCCAGTGCCTCGTAGGGCTCTAAGTCAAGGTAGCACATCCACATTAGGAGAGCCTGCCTTGGACTAATTTTGAGGCTTCCCTGTAGTGTGGACGTGCTATTTCAAAATAGTTATATCGTGAGTTATTATTCCGAAATAACTTATTTCAAAATACTCTTGTAGTGTAGACATACCCCAAAACTATATTTTTCAGTATACTTAGAAACAAATAGTGCTCTGAGTTTGGATACTCAGAACAGCTCCGTGTGATAATACAGTGTATCCTTCCAAAGAAACATGTATAGGTATTGGATATTGGTCCACTTTATCTCAGGAGTGAGAGCAACAGCAATTGTGCTTGCTGACATCAGGGCTGAATTTGTCTCTGAAACTAAGGCTGATGTACTGGCACCTTAATATTTTATCTTTGAGCATATGCTTAACTTTAAGCATGTGTTTAAAGCCAGCCCTACTTAGCAATGTGTGTGAGCACTCATTGACTTGACTTCAATTGGAGTTAAGAATGTAAATGTTCTGCTGAAATGGGGCACTAGGTCAATAATACTGTAGTTTGCTCTTCCTTACCTGAATAAACAACATGGATTCCCTATCTCTTTTTGCTGGGCCCCTCAGATCTTTTTCCTTTTTCTTAGTCGCCTTTCATCTTTCCTCCTTTTCCTTGAGTTCTTATCTCTTTCTTTCCCCTCACTTCTCCACCTCTCTATTTGCCCACCCAACCTTCCCAATTCTTTTCATCTGCTTTTTCTAGGGTAGGAAATGTGTTCTCTGGCCTCTTTAAACAGTTCATGCTTTAGCAATAGATCCCTGGGTTGTTGCCTGACCTACAACTCCTCTCAGTGTTCACACATCCTCTCCTGGTAAAATGGAACACCCTGGCTAGCTACCTGCACCATCCAGTCCATACTTAAAACTGCTCGGCTACGTCTAGACTGGCATGATTTTCCGCAAATGCTTTTAACGGAAAAGTTTTTCCGTTAAAAGCATTTGCGAAAGAGCGTCTAGATTGGCACGGACGCTTTTGCGCAAAAGCACTTTTTGCGGAAAAGCGTCCGTGCCAATCTAGACGCGCTTTTGCGCAAGAAAGCCCCGATCGCCATTTTAGCCATCGGGGCTTTTTTGCGCAAAACAATTCTGGGTTGTCTACACTGGCCCTCTTGCGCAAAAGCATTTGCGCAAGAGGGCTTTTGCCCGAACGGGAGCATCATTGTATTTGCGCAAGAAGCACTGATTTTGTACATTACAAAGTCAGTGCTCTTGTGCAAATTCAAGCGGCCAGTGTAGACAGCTGGCAAGTTTTTCTGCAAAAGCAACTGCTTTTGCGGAAAAACTTGCCAGTCTAGACACAGCCCTCTTGTTTAGCACAGTAAAAGCTCTATAAATTGGCATTTCTGATTTTCAGTAGGTCTGGTTGGTATGGGGCCAGCAGGATGCCTACCTGCTCTGCATGACTCCCCAGAAGTGGCAACATGTCCTTGCAGCTCCTAGGTGGAGAAAGGTCCATGGGGTCTCCTTATGATGGCTGTGCAGCTGTCATTGGCTGGAACCACGGCCAGTGGGAGCTCTGGGGGCAGCACCTGTGGGTGGAGGCTATGCACAGAGCTACATGGCTGTGCCTCCACTTAGGAGCAGCATGGACATGTTGCTGCTTGCGAGGAGCTGCATGAGGTGAGCGTTGCCCAGGTCCAGACTCCAAAACCCCTTCCACACACCAGCCCTGAGCCTCCTCCTGCATCCAAACTCCCTCCCCCTTAATTTAATCACAATTTTTGACTTACCGGCATCCCTCAATCCCCCAACATGCTGGGTAACAAAGCTTTATTATAATATGTTATCAGCTATTCTCCCTTTCAAATTTTCATTTGTATTATATATTTGTCACTCCACAGCATCATTTTCAAAGGAGGAGCTAAGAATGGCACATCACTTGTGATTTGATGAGTTTTGGAGGCCTGCTCAGTTCATGTTCTCATACATGCCCTCAGCTATGCTCACCAGTTTTATGCCACTCTTGGATCACTGTTGATCCAGTGCCACAATGCTATTTTTGGAAGGGCTGCCTTCAGGAACAGGCATCTGATAACGTCACTATCTCTTAATCTTTGCTATTCACCAATTGTATTACAATGGTGTCCAAAGAAGCCCCATTAGTATTGGGGGTCCTTTGTACCGTGTATTATATTAATGTATAATTAGAGTTCTGCAAATCTGTGGATATTTGCTTTATATCCTCAGGTATCTGCATCGGATATGGATGAGGGTATCCATGGCTCATTTTTGTAGATGCAGATACAAATTTTGTAACTAGAACCCCGCAAAATTTGTTTTGTATCTGCATCCATGGAGATGGATGTGGATATCTGTGGCTCATTTTTTGTGGATATGGATGTAGATACAAATGTTGTATCCACGCAGGGCTCCATTTTGTAGTCTGACAGTCTGCAAACTGAAGAACATACTGTCTATATGGCAACAAGACTAGGTGTACAAGTTCTAGATTTACTTAGTTATATCCCAGTGCAGGGGACTGGGCTAAATGATCTCACAAGGTATCTTCCATTCCTACATTTCTGTGATTTTATGGATATGTCTACATGGCTCTTAAAAAGAAACCATGGCACCAAGTCTCAGAGAGCTGGGTCTGCTGACTCATGCTTGCGGAGCTCAGTCTGTGGAGCTATAAAAGTGCTGGACTCCTGGCTCTGAGACCTGGTGTAGGGTGAAGGTCTAGAGCTCAAGTACAAATGTCAACACTGCAATTTTATAGCGCCACAGCCTGTGCTGTGAAAGCCTCAGTCAGCTGACCTGGGCCAGCTGCAGCTGCACCGTGGGCCTTTTATTGCAGTGTAGATGTACTCTGACTGACCAGAGAGGTGGATTGAAAGGGCACAATGAAAAGGCTGAAGGGATGGGAAGACAGGGAGTAAAAATTCCAGAAGAGCCCATCTTAAGTTCTATTTTCAAGTCACATAAGCACTAAGGAGTCTAAGTCTCATTGGGGACGAAGGGCCATATTTGGAAAGGTATTTAGGTGCCTACATATGCTTAGACCATGTCTATATTTACCCAGAGATTGATGCAGCAGAGATCAATCTTCTGGAGTTCGATTTAGTGGGTCTAGTAAGGACCCGTTAAATAGAATGCTGATGGTGTCCCCCATCAATCCCGGTACTCCAAGGGGTCATGAGGAGTATGGGAAGTCGATGGGAGAGTTTCTCCCATTTACCTCCCTCTGTGGGGCTGCTGCAGAAATTCATTTTAAGGTACGTCGACTCCAGCTATGCTCATATTTGCGTATCTCCCCCCAATGTAGATCTGGCCTTAGTGGTATCTTCAAAAGGGGGCAGGTATCTAACTCTCCTGCATAGATAAAACTTTTATTTTCTACTCTTCTCACTGCACTGCTGCTCAGCCACCCAGATATAATATAATTGGCTGTGTTAAGGAGTGAGACAATTTTCACTCATATCCAATACCTGTCAGCTTAAAGGTTCATTTAAAACAGAACTAAAAGTTTAAAAGATGTAACCTCTCCTGTTCCTCAAAGCTGCTCCTTGCCTATTAGCTGCTTTTATTAGAACTCAGAGATTCATATCTTCCAGTTTCTCATATCTTTGCCAGACTTGTTTATATCATTTGGCCTAGCTGCTGGAATTTCACCTTAGCACGATCTTGCACAGTAGCTGACAGTGTGATGGAACAAATATAAAACAGCTAATGCAAACAGACAGGAACTACCTTGAAGGAGGGAAATAATGTTTGATATCAATACGCTCTGTAAAATCTGCTTACTTTGTGGGGGTTTTCTGTATATTTTCCCTACCTTATCACTTCAGTTCTCTCACCAAGAGCTTATCATTAGACCATTTAATTTTTTCCCCTCAAATTATAATCTCAAAATATTTTAGGAAGTTCCAGTTAAGATCCCTTCTTACCTTTTATACACTCGAGCTATTAACTTTGAATTTTTAGTCCATGTAATGATAGAGTCTTCATGAATTTCCCCAAACTGACAGCATAATTTAATATTTCCAGAACAATCAGAGAACAGCTCGGCATGGATTTTCTTCAGTAACGTGGGGGCTTAAAAATGAAATATCGACAGTTTAGGATCAGAAAATAATATTACTACCTTGCCATTTTAAAGGGACCTAAAATGTCAGCTACATACATATAAATGGGTAAAAGAATCTAAAATATTAGGAATAAATATTAAGGCAAATTACCCTCCAATGTGGACTAAAATAATAAGAGGAATGGAACAAATATGAAATTTCTTGGCTAGGTAGAGTAGCCCTGATAAAGATGAATGTTCTCCCAAAGTTATTATTTTTGTTTCAGTGCCTCCCTGTTGATATCCCTGAAATGACATTAAAAACATGTTCAGGATGCATTCCTGAATTAACATTCATGTGGAAACATAACAAACAAAGGGTGAATGCTAATGTTCTGCCTAAGCCTGCAAAGTGGCATGGACCAGGTTTCCCTATTTTGGTTTATTATCAGTGAAGCCAACAGCCTCCGTGTCCTCTTGGGCAAGGCAGGGGGGTGGCTCTGTGCACCCAGAAGAGGTGGGGCCGAAGGTGCAAGGGCAACCTGTCCTCAGAGTGCATGGCGTAGTGCTCTGGCAGAGACTTAAATGGCCCATTCTTCACTGAGTGAAGGGATTTTTCCATCAGTGCAGGTAACCGGCCTCTTTGAGAGGCAGTAGCTAGGTCGACAGAAGAGTTCCTCCATCAAACTAGCTGCATCTACACTGAGGAGTAGGCCAACCTAGGTACATCATACAGACTCTGAAATTTGTCACAGCCCTAAGCACTTCAGCTAGGTCGACTTCCATCTTAGTTATAGAGCTTTCAGATAGATTACTAGTTTGTTTAGAGTCTTTGAATGGCTTGTTAGCCTCTTTCTAGTCACTCTCCATTCCTGGTCCCATACCTCACCTATTAATGATTTATGTTTAGTTTGTGTTAACAACATGAATGTGAAATGTAATTTTAAAAAATGAAAAGGACCTAGCAAAGTCTTATACAAACCATAAATGCTTAATTGTGTTATTTTTATGCTGCTGCCTCTTTGTGTTTTATCTTTCCAGACTGTAAGCTCTTTGGGTCAGAAACTGGGCCTCATTTTATTGACACTGATTTAATGCCAGTTTAATTTCATTTACTCAGCAGAATCACTCAGGATTTATATTGATTGTAAGCAAGTGCAGAACTCGACCTTTTGTCATCTTACTTTTCTGCAAATTGTTATGCATATCCACAGCAATACATAACTAACAGGAACAGTGTACCAGCAATATAAGCAATTTAGGTCCCTAATACAGTGTAATTTCATTGGAGAGCCACAGGGTGGTGGCACAATTGTGAAACCAACCCACTGCAGGATAGAATAACAGGATACTACTTTGTTTGGTATCATATTGCAAGGATTCTGTTTGAATAATCATCATATATAATCAATTCATAAAATGAGATACATTTGTCAACTAAGGGGAGACAGGGACTGAGCAAATTTGCAGCCTGGTATAGCAGTGGTTATTACTTCAGAGAATGGAATTTTTCATAAATTCATGCACAATGTCTCTAGTTGATTTAGTTTAGCTGAAGGAGTCTTGTGGTGCGTTGGAAATCTTTGACATTCATATTGTAGCCTGAGGGATGTGAAAGGGGAAAACAATAGAGAGACAGTTCCCTCCTACCTTTGTTGTATTTTTTAGCAGGTAGTTTTCTTTGCTCTTCCCTGTGAATTATGCCTGCATTGGCTTTCCAGGCCTTTTTAGTGCAATTGGAGTTCTTGCTGAGTGGGTTTTCCTTGGCTTCTAGATGAGGTTTCTTAGACAGCACCTTTGACAACATTTTCTTCTTATCCCCATCAGTGGAATGTTCACTGTTTGCTGTTTCTTGCTGACACTTACCATACTCAGGCTTGACAAGTAAGGGCTTGCAGGGTTTTTGTGCCTCTTGAGTTTTTGTCTCCACTTCTCCTGGTGTGAATGGATCCGCTTTGGTCGATGCTAAAGAGCATTGCTGAGATTTGCTCTCTGGCAGCTCCTCTTGAAAATGTTGGCTGTTCTCTGAGGCATATCTTGGGATACTAACTAAGTTTTCTGTTACAGCATCTGATGAAATCGTGTTTTGACTCTCGTCACCTTTGAATTGTTTGGTTTTGTGATGTTCAGTGGCATTAATTGTATTTTCATTCCCATATGAGTGACAGGGTGTTCCAGTTTGCTGATCAGAAGGAGGCAGGGGTGCATCAGACTGTCCACTATTATAACTGATAATATGTTCCTCTTCCTCTGGAGTAATCAAAGCATGCATATAAGGCTCCACTTCACCTTCATCTAGGCTATATTCAACGGCTTCTTGAATTTGTTCTGTTTTCCTTCCACACAAGATTGTTTCATCCTTGTTTTCTTTGACTGTTGTATGACATTGGCCCTGCAATAGTTCAGTTGTTGTTTCCAACTGGTTCAAATGTTCATTTCCCTTAATAACCATTTGCAAGGATTCAGACGGCACTAGGCTTTCTACGCTGGAGTATCCCTTTACCAGTGCATTAATAGTAGACCCTTCTGTTTGGCTCATGGGTTCTATAGAGACAGATAAAGTTTCTTGTAAGTTTGTTTGTTGGGTGCAAAGGATGGAACTAGCCACCTTGTCAGCAACATCTCCACAGTCTTGACTTGCAGTACTATTATTTCCATTCCCAACACTAGTTACAGGCTGAAAGATGCTAACTGGTGCTACAGACACAGATTCATAAGTGGAGCCTGCTGAAGAATCCATTCTTAACTTTCTCACAATCTTGCAGCCATGGTCAAGGATAATTGTGTTTCCTTCTGATGCTCCCTGCTGAGAATTTAGAGGCTGAATGTCTGAAATACTGTCCAATTCTGGGACACTTAAAGGTGCAATATTTTGTCCCTCATCTATTCCAACATCTCTTTTTTCTCTACCCATTGTGTTTTCTTTATCTCTGGGATTTCCTAACAAAATTTCAGTTAAAAACTGCTCCTCAGACAATGCTTTGACCCCTACCTGCTGCATATCTATCTCTGCCCTATTGTTGTTTTGATCTGGATTTTTCAGTCTGTCTTCATATATTACAGTTTCAGGGCTCCTAATTAAATTATTTAGCTGTCTAATGCAACTGCAGTCCTGTGCATCAGAAACACAATGGAAATCTTTACTATTGTTATCTCTTGTAAGAGATAATGTAAGATGGTAAGTGCTACAGTTACTGTCATTTTGTGCATTTAGATCTGACTCATTTCCTTTTCCCCGAAAATTCTCTTCAGAACTTTTACTAACTTCTTCAACAGAAAAGTATTTTTTACCTGTAAACTGATTGATATTTTCACAGGAAGAATTACCGGATAAATCCCCTTTTTGCACAAGATCGTGGAGATAAATAGAATCTTTTATTCCTGGGTAGCTGTGTATAACATGAGAGTCTTTAGTAGCGAGTTCATCTCCACATTTAATGATCTGATCTTTTATTCTCATATTCTGTTTTGTATAAGGTAATTGACCAATATAGCTATCTGGTATGTACATTAAGTGTTCTTGGTCTTGCTCTAAATGACTACTTTGAGCCTTTTTTAATCTGGGAGGAGATTCTGCATTATGAGATTCAGAAGAATTATTAGAAGCAAGCTTTCCTCCCTGGGCAGTAGTCATTTGAATAGCTCCATTATCATCAATTAATGGTTTGTTTGGCTTCTGTTCCAGCCACTCCTTAGCTTTTAAGATATCATTTTTTAAAAGAGGAGTGGATGGTTCTTCTATTTTATTTCCAGTGCTAGAGCATGGGCACATGCCACCTGTTTCTAGAGTTTGTCTGACAGCAGTGTCTCTTATGGATGTACCATTACATGCTTCATCTGTTTTTAATAGACTGCCAGAATCACTGCAACTCTCCATTGCTGTTTTTAGACCAGTTGCTGGTGTTGTGACAGATTCATTGTCTTCTGTTATATTCACCGCCACAGGATATTCAGTACAGGCCTCTGCCTTAAAAGTCAGTACTGTGGCTTTGACCACACCAGGACTGATTTCTAAGCTTTCGAGCTCCCTATTTTCACAGGTGAGGTGACATTCTGAATCCTCTTCAGAAAGAGCTTTCAGTAGCTTGTCATGGGCTGAAGATGAATCAGAGTCTCCACACTGAGGCTCATCACGGACGGTATCTGTACCACTCTTTTCATGAGCACCACGTGTTTTTTCTCTGTCCCCTTGCCCGTCACTTAGCTCTGTTGCGGTCAGAACAGCATATAAAAGATCTTACTTATGAGTAATAGCAACAGCCTGTAGAAAACAAGCTAATGGATCAAGTTTAAGATCAGACTGGACTAGATCCTCTAGTCTGACCTTCTGTAATCTCACAGGCCACTAACACTGCCCAGCACCCGCACGTTAAACCCAACCACCAAACAAGAACATAATATTGCAGCCCACTGGAGATGAGACTAGTGTGCCATGGGCAGAGATAGGAAGGACGGAGGTGAACAAGTGCTTATGGCAGGGCTTTAACAAGGGTAGGGCAAGTGGGGTGCTCGCCCTGGGTGCATCATAATCATGGGCGCAAAGACACAGTACGTAAAAATAATAAGCTGCAAAAGCAATGAGCGTAATGCATGCTAACCTCAGGTGATTCATATTTTGCCCCAGGTGCAAAAATACCTAGTTATGGCACTGGCAGGAGGGTCCCACAATAGCAGGGAAATGATTACATGATACCTAGATAATCATGGCGGGTGCGTCTAGACTGGCAAGATTTTGCGCAAAAACTTGCCAGCTGTCTACACTGGCCGCTTGAATTTGCGCAAGAGCACTGACTTTGTAATGTACAAAATCAGTGCTTCTTGCGCAAATACTTTCACGCTCCTGCTCGGGAAAAAGCCCTCTTGCACAAGAATACTTGCGCAAGAGGGCCAGTGTAGACAGGTAAGAACTGTTGCGCAAAAAAGCCCCGATGGCGAAAATGGCGATCGGGGCTTTCTTGCACAAAATCGTGTCTAGACTGGCCACTGATGCTTTTGCGCAAAAGCACTTTTTGCGCAAAGGCACCTGTGCCAATCTAGACGCTCTTTTCCGCAAAAGCTTTTAACGGAAAAACTTTTCCGTTAAAAGCATTTGCAGAAAATCATGCCAGTCTAGACGCAGCCGGCGAGTGTCCTGAACCCACATGCTGCAGAGAAATGTGAGCCCTCTCCCCGATCCCCATGGAAGATTACTGCCAGTCTGATCTGGGGGAAAAATCCCTTCCTGACTCACATATGGTGATCAGTTAGACTGTGGGCATGTGAGCAAGAACCAGTTAGCCAAGCACATGAGAGAGTGAGAGAGTGCTTGGTGCCATGTAATAGCGCTGGCTCCCCCATCCCAAGTCCTAGCTCCAGCCCTGATGCTTCAAAAGACTTTTTTTTAAAAAAAGTTGTTACTTGTAATATTAACTCTTTGTTCCCAGCATGGTGGTTGCTGATTTCTCTCTTTCTGATCATGGAGCACATCATGAGCAATGCAGCTTTGTAAAGTCACATGTTCTGCTTGTAATCCATGTTCACTGCTGATCATTTCCAGTACTGGAAGGCTGGTTGTTGCGATGTCCCTTATTGGAGAAGTTGTGGAAATGAAACTTGCATCTATTTCGGGGTCTCTACACTGCTTCTTATATGTTTCCATAAAGCTTTCTGTGTTTGTTTCTTGTTTATTTACCTAGGAAAAATGGGGGCAAGAGAAATACAAAATATTAACATAACTGCCAGAGAGACCTGAATCAGAATCCAGGATCCAAATGCCCCTGATCTTTGGACAAATTTTGGTCAAGATCTCAATTTCCTGGTTTATACCTATTTCTATCCTGGGCAGAATAAAATCTCTTGATATAAACAACTCTGAATTCAGGTGAAGTTTAGATCTGGATTCAAACATTGTGGAATATAAGAATTGTGATACTGGAGCAGATCAAAGATCAGTCAAGCCTAGCACCTTGAAAACAAACAAGCAAACCCCAACCCTCTTCCCTGTCATATACTAACAAATCAATCACACACAGTTTAACTTGACCCAAATAACTTTTAATAGGGATGAGCCAGAGACTCCATGAAATCCACTAGCGACTTCATTGTTGCCAATCTACTTTACATTTAAAGTGGTCAGATTCTCCGGTGATGGGTGGCAATATAAAACAAATGCATGGATAGAATCCATATGCTTTGGAAGGAGGTACAAGAAACCCTGTAACATAATTATGGAGGAGCCTGTGGCTCTCACACATCTCTAGCAATTTCTAAACATAACAAACGAGTAGTAGAGTATCAATAGAGCGTAAACAACATTTTCTCACGCCCCCATCAAGAACTTCTCAAGGGCCATGCTTCTTTTTCCTTTCTATTGTGGGCCTTGCATCTTACTCTTGCATAAATATATTTCCTCAGCACTGACAAGTCAGTCATGAAAAGCATCAAAGGAAGAACTAGCTTCCCACACAAAGGCCCTGCTGAGAGCACTTAGAACAACACTCCCAATCTAGCTGAGTAGTCAGACACCTTGGAAACTAGTGACATTCTGAGCTTTAGTCCTCGTCCAAGGCTGGGCACGGTGGAGGCAGCATGCTCAGCCTTACAGGAGAGGGAGTGCCTTATGTCACTCATAGGCTCGCTTCTTATTCTTTAGAGTGGCACTGAATGGCTCTGTAGAGAAGGCCATATCCAACCTTTTGCCAATGAAAAGGTCACTGAAACCTTGAGGACTTCATTGGTTGATATACAGGCAAAAAATCACATTCCCAGGAAATCCCACCCTCTTCCCCCCACCAAAATATCCCCAAGTGTTTCCTTTGAAATACTTCCGGATATCCTGCCATGCTTCTGTAAGCCTCTGCCCCCCCAGGTTTTATTAATATGAGATAACTTTCTGGTTATCTTGGTGGATGTGCAAAAATCAGACTGGAATTTTAAGTTCACTTGAACTTCTGAGTATTTGAATAAATTTTCTCTTCCCATGAACTCAAAATATGCCACGGTATCCTTGCATAACCTCATTCAATCCATCCTACTGTTCTTTGTACAAGCAGGGGCTGAACTGCTGCTTGCTATCAGCCAGCTAAAAGGATGGGTGGGTGTGCCCGCTACAATTGTTTAGCTCTGCAAGATAATTAACTATTAACTGTTATGTAAATACAGCTCAGGCCAGGATGGGGAGAGAATACGAGGTGTGGCTATATAAATCCCATTCAGATGGAGGGTTGGTGTTGGAATGGAATGTGGAGAATTGTAAATAATTTGGGGCTGTTTTGGGGGTCACTAATCATGCTACCCCTAAATGTGGGAACTGTAAAATATGACACCAGTGCTTGCAGGAGAGACACCACCATCATGGTAAGAGGTCTCGGAGGAACAAGCCTCCCCCCTTCCAGAGTGGAGTGAACTGAGCTGGGGGGAAGGGTTAAAGGGCTTGAGTCAGCCTGCTTCACACCTGCCAGGTGTGAGCTGTAAGACTGGCCCAACCTGCCCCTTTCCCCTTTGTTTTAAGGACAGACCTAAAGCAGACTCCCTGAGGAGTCTTTTCTTTTGCTAGTCCAGTGGAAGCTGGATTCCTTTGCCAGTCCAGCTGGTGGCTAAAGAGTTGAAATCACTGAGAGCTGAAATCACTGGTTTGGCTGAGAGCCAGACCCATTGCAGCCAGCGACGCAGCGGCAGTCAGCAGAGTGGCTGGTGGGAATCACTGGCCCATGGTGTGGCCGGTAGGAGCAGCAGCAGGCGAGGAGCGGTGACCAGTGGCGTGGCACGGAGCAGCGGCAGGCGAGGAGTGGCGGCTGGCGGCGGCAGGCGAGGAGCGGCGACCAGCAGCGTGGCGCAGATCGGCGACCAGTGGCATGGTGTGGTGCGGCGGCAGACGAGGAGCGGCGACCAGCGATGTGGCACGAAGCGGCGGCAGGCGAGGAGCGGCGACCAGCAGCGGCGGCAGGTGAGGAGCAGCGGTAGGCGACCAGCGGAGCGTCCGGTGGCATGGGACGAGACAGCTGGTGAAGCGTGGCAGAGTGTCGTAAGGTGCCCACTATCTATCCCCCACCCCCATTTCTACCCAGGTTGGGAGGTGAAACCCTGAGGGTGAACTTTGGGACTCTGGGTGGCACTGACCAGGGACAGAGACTTTTGGGGTGTCGGACTCTTCGGACTTCCAGTGATTCTTGGTTGGGGGGGGCTTAGCTCAAGTTTGGGTTATGAACTCTGTTTGTGGTGTTTTCCCCAAGTTAATGCCATATGACTTCTATCTCTGTTTCATTAAATGTTTCTTTCCTACACTCAGACTCTGTGCTTGCGAGCAGCGAAGCATTGCCTCTCAGAGGCACCCAGGCATGTGTGAATTTCCCAGATTACTAGGTGGGGGCTCAAGCCGGTTCTGTGTAAGATGGTCCCCAAGATATTGAACCCAGCCCTGGTTACTGCCAGGCCTACCCGGCAGAAGGGTTACATTTGCAACAGGTGATTTCTAACCTGTGTGTGGTATGTGTGCAGGGGCTGGGTGGATAGAGCTGGGAGCTGTGGAAGCATAGTGGTGTGGGGTCTCTGGGTTAGGGATGATCAGAAGTGCTGATAAATAAGCAGGTGGTGCAGAGTAAAGATTTCTGAAAATAGATCAGTGTTGCATCTGTTTAGTGGGGAGCAGGTAGGTCCAGACCTATTCTGGATTAGTTGCTTGGTGCTTGACTTAGGGATGTGAATGACTAGTCGACAATCCGATAAGCAAATGCTTATCAGATAGTCGACAGGCTAGTCAACTGGTTGCTTCCCCCCCATTGCTGCTGCTATCAGAAAGAGGCAGGAACGGGGGGAGGAGGCAACAGGTGGGGTGGTTCAAAGTGGCAGCGCCATGTGAAGCCTGGGGCCAGACTCCGGGCTCCATGCGGCACTGCTGCTTTGAAATGCTATGTGCAGCAAAGTGGCAGTGCTGCGTGGAGCCTGTGGTCTGCTGCTTTGAAACATCACATGCAGCCTGGGGTCCCCAGCTGGCCCCGGGCTGCACAAGGCGTTTCCAAGCAGCAGCGCTGCGTGGAGCCTGGGGTCAGCTGGGGACTCCCCTGCTGACCCAAGGCTCCATACGGTGCTGCTGCTTTGAAATGCTGTGGGGAGCACAGGGACTGCTTGAGTCCCCCACTGCCTCCCGGGTTCTCTGCGGCACTTTCGCCTTTGAAGTGTAGCAACAGCCCTGCTACACTTCAAAGGCAGAAGTGCCCTTATTAACTAATTGAATAGACTATTTGATTAGCCAAATAATCAAAATTTGACATCCCTAGTTTGACTGGGACTGCCAGGGAATTGGGCCAGGAGATTCTGGGTGTCAGAGATGGGGGGTGGAATGCCGGATCAGGGAGAAAAGTTGGCTCCCTTCTACTGTTGCCATGCAGTTTCTACTGCAGCAGCTTTTCCCCTCCTATTTCCTCACTCAGCTTCAAAGAAGCTCTGCTTCAGTAGGATATGGAACTGACAGCGTGCTGAGAGAAGTAGGGGAGGGAAGTGTTTTCTCCTCCTTTCTCCTTCACCTACTTCCCAGAAGTCTGTATAATTTAAAGGCAGGAGAGGAAGGTTTTTGTCTCAGGCTTCATGGCCTTGACCCTCATCTCCCAGCAGCACCTAGAAAACTTCACATCTCTCATCAAGTTCCTCACCCAGTGACCCTGCACTCTACAGAACCTGGAACCCTCAGTTCCCCCACACATTGCCAGCCCCACTCATGCTCTCACTTGATAGCCTGTTATGCCCTCTATGAGAGAGGTGCTAGTCTCACACTTTGTCTCTGATTCTAAACCTTCCCAACCATTCAGGGATTTAATCTAGGGTTTGGGCTTGGGTCCACTTCTAAGTATAGGTTTCATTTCCCAACCCTCTGTTACTTCTCAGCCACTCCTGAGCACTCCATCCATCTACAGATTTACCTCTACCACCTTATTCTTTCTAATTACCACCCAGAAGCTTAAAGTTTGCTCAGTTTGGGTATGTCTACACAGCAAAGTTATTTCAAAATAACAGCCATTATTTCAAAATAACTTTCCTAGTGTCTACACAGCCAAACTGCTATTTCGAAATTAAATTGAAATAGCGGAGCGCTTATTTCAAATTTGGTAAACCTCATTCCACGAGGAATAATGCCAAATTCGAAATAGCTAAATCGAAATAAGTGCTGTGTAGATGCTTATTTCGAAATAGGGGGCCTCTAGCCCTTCCCAGGGTGCCCTGGTGTCCACTCTGGGCACAACCAGGAAAACTCTTCTGCTCCCCCGCTCCCAGCCCCAGAGCCCTTAAAGGGGTAGACTCTGGCCACAGTGCCTATGCCAGCTGCAAGCCTGCCAGCACAGAGCCAGCAGTCCGTGCACCTGGCCCAGCATGAGCCAGCAACCCAGTGGCACCCAGCCCTCTACCGCTCCCCAGGAGCAGGCTGGCAGCTCCCAGGAGCCTGCCAGGGGCCGCAAAGCGGGCGCCTTCCTGGTCTAGTGTGGAGATCATGGATCTCATTGAGGTTTGGGGGGAGGCCTCCAAAGTCCACGATCTCCACAGTAGACACAAGAATGCGGCCGTCTACAGGTAGATGGCTGACAGCCTGGCCACCAAAGGCCACATGCGCACCCAGGAGCAGGTGCGCATGAAAATAAAAGAGCTGCAGCAGGCCTACGCCAGGGCCTCAGGGGGCAGCTCCAAACTAGGGGCTGATCTGGACCCCTAGCCCTATTACAATGCCCTGGACTGCATCCTGGGGAGTCAGACAGTCCGTGCCACCAGGTGGTCATCGACCCTGGGGCAGAGGGCCCTGGCCATGACACCCAGGAGGGAGGAGGAGGAGGACGGCCAGGGGCCGCAGGCGCCTGGAGGGAGCGTGCCTCGCACCAGGACCCCTGAACCATCCCAGCAAGCCTGTCACCGGTGTCATCTGAGGCCGGGGAGGCCTCGACATGTGAGTGCCATCACTGTCCCCTTATGCGGGATGGGGGGGGGGGAAGGGAAGAGGGAGACCAGGGACCGCACCTGTGGGCCTTGCTGACCACGGAGCACGCAGCAACCTGTGCATGTGCCATGCCACCCTGGGCATGTGGCCCTGGCTGGCTGCCATACAGGGACCCTGGCCTGTTACCCACACACATGTATGTATGAAGGCACATGACATACTCCTGACCCCAGGGAGGGATACTGCACGATGCCCTCTCTCCACAAGCCCCCTTTACACAGAGGCAGGGCACATCTCCCCTTCCCCCCCACACCCACACTATATACAGCACAAGGGCCAGCTCACACTCTGGGGATAGCAGGACATGATGGTGGAGACCTGCCATCCTCACCTTGCAGAGTGGGGCTGGGCTTCACCCACTGTGTCCCCAGGGAGAACTGACCACTTCTCGTGTTTCTCCACAGCCGCAGCAGCTGCGAGTGCAGGGCGCACCACCCCACCCAGGACATCCTCCCACACCTGGGCCCTCAGCAGGCTGACCCGGAACCAGGAGGAGTACCAGCGGCAGCACCTGGGGTTACTGTGAAGGCAGGTCCACTGCCAGGAGCACTGGGTGCAGGAAGACCTGCAGCTGTGGCGGGAGAGCTTGTGGGAGCTGCTTGACCAGGGGCATGCCATCTGCGACCACCTGCAGACCCTGGTGCAGAGATTGCTGCCTGCTGCCACTCCAGCCCCTGCGGCCGCCCCAGCTATTGCTCCTCCTCCCACTCCTGCTCCCCCTCCCATTTCATCCTTCCTCCCACCCCTCCCACCCTCCATACCCGCTCCCCCCCGGGGATGCCGAGGCCCCCGCACCTGCAGTGCTGGGAGACAGGTGGACCAGCAAGACCCCCAACCCTGAGCTTCTCCTCCCCCTTCCAGCTCCCTCCTCCCAGGTTTACCCCTCAGCTCTCCCACCCTCATTCTCCCCTCACCCCAGTTATGGTCAATAAAGAGAGTTTGTTTTTGGCAACACACGTGTTTTTATTTTACATCAGGAAGGGGGGGTTAGGGAGGGGAAAGTGGAAGGACGTGAGGGTGGAATAAGGCACAAAGCCACAATGGGGCATGCCAGGGAGACTTCAGTCCTCCTCTGGGTGGAAGCTCTCCTGCAGGGCCTCCTGGATATGGACAGCCCCCAGATGGGCCTCCCGGCTGGCAGCCGTGCGGGGCTGCGTGTACAGGCCAGCCAAGTGGTCGGCCTCTGCCATCCAGGCTGGCAGGAAAGCCTCCCCCTTCCTCTCACACAAATTGTGCAGCACACAACACGCTGCCACCACGTGCAGAATATTCTGCTCGGAGACGTCCAGGTGGGTGAAGAGGCATCTAAAATGGGCCTTCAACTGGCCGAACGCCCCCTCCACCATGATGCGGGCCCTGCTGAGCTTGGCAGTAAAGGCCTGTCAGGAGGGGTTGAGGTGTCCTGTGTAGGGCTTCATGAGCCAGGGTTGTAGTGGGTAGGCCGCATCCCCCACCAGGAACACAGGCACGTCCACGTCCCTGACCCTGATGTGGCGGTCGGGGAAGAAAGTCCCGGTGTGCAGCCTCTGGCACATGAAGGAGTTGCGGTACACCCGCGCGTCGTGTGATTTGCCGGACCAGCCCACATTGATGTCCACGAACTGGCCCCGGTGGTCAGACACAGCCTGCATTATGATGGAGAAGTATCCCTTCCGGTTGATGTAGAGGGAGGCCTGGTGGTCCAGGGCATGGATGGGTATGTGCGTGCCATCAATTACCGCCCACCCAACCCCTGCAGTTGGGGAAGCCCAGGGCGCCAAACCCCTTGATCACCATGTCCAAATTGGTGAGACGGATGACTCTGCAGAGCAGCACTCTATTGATGGCCTAGACCACCTGCAGAGGGACACACAAAACCACCGAGAGTCACTGGAGTGCCAGGGTGGCTGAGAGTGCTCCTTCCCCACTACTGCCCCGTCCCCCCACTCCCAGGAGCAACCCCCCCTGTAATCCTGGCCACCGTGAGCAGTCCGTAGTGCAGGTGGGACAGAACAAACCCTCCCAGGGAGGGGGACTTGCACCACCTCTCCATCTTTTCCCTAGGGCAGCCCATCCCCTCCTCGCACCCCCCCCTCCTGGCACAGTGGCCAGAGATTGCCATACCTGCATGAGCACCGCTCCAACGGTGGATCTCCCCATGCCGAACTGGTTGCCCACAGATCGGTAGCTATCCGGCATGGAGAGCTTCCAGAGTGCGATGGCCACACTCCTGTGGAGGGGAATGGCGGGCCTCATGTTCATGTCCTGTCGCTGCAGAGCAGGGGCGAGCCACTCACAGAGCTCGAGGAAGGTGTCCTTCTTAATCCTGAAGTTCTGGGTCCATTGTTGGTCTCCCCAGCGCTCCAGGACGACGTGGTCCCACTAGTCGCTGCTGGTGTCCAGATGCGGCAGGGCACGCTGGCATCCGGGCGCTGCTGCTGCTCCTCCCCGGCTCCCAGGTGGGTCAGGAAGAGGGCCTGGGGGTCGGGCTGCAGCAGATGCTGCCAGGCAGTCTCCAGCAACTGCAGCCAGGCTTGCAGCAACGCATCCAAAATGAGCACCAGAGTGCCCGGGGCAGCTCTGGCTTCATGGTGCCGAGTGCTGTGGTGTCCTGAGTCAGTGCAACCAAAGCAGGCAGAGAGAAAAGTGCTTTGCTGTCCCTCAGCTGGAAAGCTGAGAACCGGCTGTCCGGGGTGTCCCTTTAAGCACAAGCCTCAGATAGCCTCAGGCAGCAGCCAGACAAAGCAACTACTGACCTGATGCCCTGCTGGAACCGGTTTCAGCTGCCCTTAAATGCAATTCAGCGTCCAATCAGTGTGGACGTGCTATTTCGAAATGCATTTTGTGTGTAGACGCGTTATTTCAAAATAACTTATTTCGAATTAACTATTTCGAAATAAGATATTTCGAAATAACGCTGTAGTGTAGACATACCCTTTCTTATCACTTACAGCAGGGGTGGGAAACCTCATTTTTCTCTGGTTCAGTGGTCCCCAATCCAAAAAAGTTTCCCCACCCCAGACTTACAGCCACTACAGCCTAAATCACAGCTGACCTTTCACCAATATCTGCTGAGTTCTTGCTAAGAAAGTCTGGCATCATGTGATCAGTCAGTCCATGCTTCTTGCACATGTGAAACTGAAAACAGACAGTGGTTTCTTGGCCAGTAGAAGCTCACAAGCAAACAACAGGTTATTTAGAGAACTTTCCTTTCTGCCTATCTAGTGTATTTGTTTTTGTGGGTGTCTGCCTGGAGCTTCTATAAGTGTTCATTATTGTAGTATCCAGGCACCAACACATCCCTTGATTGCCAGTAAATAATGCAATAATAATATAAAAGATCTTGTAACTAAGGGCCTCAAGTAAAAGACCTGGTTGTGGAAAATTGTTTTCAGTCTTGTGCTGGCCACACTGAGGATTTATTGATTGGCTATGAATGTGATGATCCCAGTTGTGTCTGACTAAGAAACCTGAGCTCTTTATACTTTTGAGTATTTAAATCAAGTTTTTGTAACAAACTTGGAGCATTTCAATGTTGCCACTTGACATATTTTTTGTAACAAGTCATTTCACATAGCACAGTTCTGGAACTGTTAATCATGGTTTACTCCCCACCCCTCCTTCTGGTAGGAGACGTCTATGCTTTATTGCCTGCTATAGATGTCAATAATTCCTTCAATTATGGCACTGTCTGTTTGAGTTTAGGAAGACCAAAAAAGCACGAAAAACAGTACAATTTTTATTTATGTGCACCCCGCAATACAAGTTATTTCAATTTCTGAGTGTGTGTGTGTGTGTGTGTGTGTGTGTGTGTGTGTCACACTGCCTGGGATGAGACGGTAGATAGAAGGTAAAAGATAATTCTGTATTCTGACTCTCATCTGAAATACATAGTTCTTGTCTAGTGAATGAGACAGTAATTACACAAAAAAGAGATGGATTCAACCACTCACAAGGCAACCCAAGTGTCTTCCCTAGGTGTACCTCAGACCCCATCATTACAAAGTCAGAAGCATGTCAGCAGTTCTCTAGCTTTGTCATATTATTGACAAATCCTGTCTGGACCAAAGGCCAGACAGAAACATTTAAATGAAAGTGGAAAGTGTGTGCATGGTCTGTCTGTTCTACTTACTTTCAAATTAGAGAAGAAGCTAGAGGTCTGGCTAGTTGCCGGAGTGAGCTAGCAGAGAGGTCATTTCCAAGGAGGGCTATACTGCTAATGGCTGCTTTTCTTTGTTGCGATTGGCCAGCTGTTTTTGCTCTGCTAGGCTGTCTGGATGGGTTTTTTTTCTTGCTTGACCACTCATAGGGGAACTGAAAACATTTTCCACCCCGGCGAGCAAAATGGCTGGGGCCATTGAAGAGTACAATGAAGAGAAATAAAGGGAAAAAAAAGTCCTCTATTCCATAAGTGTTCCCTGAGACAAGGAAAAATTGAAGCTTGTCAGTTCTGACCAGAGCCACCACTAGGGTAGGGAGAATCAGGGTGACTGTTCTGGGCCCTGTGCTTGCGGGAGGGCGCTGTGGGTGGCATGATTGGCCAGAATAGCGATCCTCGAAGTAATGTATTTACCACAGTTTCCCAAGCCCCACATGCCCCTAGGGATATCCCTGGCTGTGAAATAAGGGCATCATGGCTAGGGATGAAGGGACAAGTCAACACCATACAATAACAGAACTGGAAAGAACCTCAAAAGGTCATCAAGTTCAGTCCCCTGCACTCATGGCAGGACCAAGCACCATTTAGACCATTCTTGTCAGGAGTTTATCTAATCGGCTCTTAACCTCCCTAGGCAATTTATTCCAGTGTTTAACCACTCTGACAGTTAGGAAGTTTTTCCTAATGTCCAACCTAAACCTCCCTTGCTGCAGTTTAAGCCCATTGCTTCTTGTCCTATCCATTAAATCCTTTGGCTTCTTAGATGAACCTGCCAATTAGTGTCAACTATTTAGTGATTATTTTCTAACCCTGTCTATTCTGGTATTAATACCATGTCCATCTGCATGGTATCTGAGCATCTGCACATTGGGGCTTCAGCTGTGACTCACGTTCATTTCATATAGACCACTAAATGACCGTCAGATGGTAATAATATTCAATCCCTACTAACTAGGGTTGGATGCTAACCTTAGTGCTAGAAGTGAAAGGATAACTATGTCATTCCACAGCCATCCAGTTTTGCACTAGCTCAAGCTTTAAAAAGGTAGCATCGCTTTGACTTTTGTTGAAGCAAAGCGCTGATAATCAATTATCCTTTACCGTAAAGGAGAAAGGTAGCATAAGGAAGACTACTTGTTTTGTTTACTGTTGCAATGTATATGCATGTTTGATAGAGCATTGAGGAGATGCTGGTGGGATAGTGTTTGTAGATACCTATTCCCTTCTACACACTCATAAGCAGTAAGTTTCAGATTATTCTCTCCCATGAGGATAACCTGTAAAAGAGGGGTGTGGGTGTGGGTGTGGGTGTTCCATCCTCATTCTTCCATTGGTTGGGGTATTCTTCCCACTGAAAAACCAAAGGGTACTATAGGTCTATGTTAAAATGTTAATTAATATTTATATTGCACCATTATATTCTAAATATACCCATCTTTTATCCTTGGCTACAGGGCTGCACTTAGGCCCTACAGCATTTGACCTAGAATATGTTATGCTCTATATCATAGGGTAGGTAATTTATAGTGAGTGGAATGCTTATGCCATATCAATGATTTAAAGAACATCTTGAAGAACACAGGCATCAGCACTTGTAGTCTGGAATGGATGCTTTTGCCAGATGGCTTCTGAACTTATGGATGCTCTTGTGTTTTATTTTTAACTAGCCAATTAGCCCGTCATAAAACGGGATTTTCAGGTCTCTCCTCCACGTTGGTCTCTCGTTCCGTCTCTCTCTCTCTCTCAGCTCTCCTCCACCTCCTGCCTCCCCCTCTCTCTCTCTCAGCTCTCCTCCGCCTCCTGCCTCTCTCTCTGTCGCTCTTTCACTTCTCCTCCTCCTCCTGCCTCTCACTCGGGGGACTGCGGAGCCCAAGTGGCCGTTTGGGCTCCGCACTCCCCGTGCTGCATGGGGGGTGCGGCGCCCAAACGGTCGCTTGCGCGCTTGCTCCCACACGGCGGCCTGGCTGAGCGGCGCAGAAGTCAGCCAAGCACCACAGCGGGAGGCGAAGGGGGGCAGGGCGGGGAGGTGACGTTCACGGCCAGGGGGCGGGGCCTGGAGCTGCTGTCACACCGCACGTCACCACCCCGCCCCCCCTCCCCTCCCGCCGTGGCACTCGGCTGACTTCTGCGCTGCTCAGCCAGGCCACCGCGGGGGAGCAAGCGGCGCAAGTGGCCATTTGGGCCCCGCACTCCCCATGCACCATGGGCCGCCCAGAGGGAACAGCCAGCATTTCAGCAACAGCGCCGCCCAGAGGGAACAGCCAGCATTTCAGGCAACAGCGCCGCCCAGAGGGAACAGCCAGCATTTCGGCGTTACAGACTCTCAGACATTGGGCTACTATATATATGATGGGTATTTCTCTTAAACCAGCAAGTTCATCCAATCTCCAGTGACAACTTCTGCTGATTGCACCCTCTGCCCTGCTGAACATTAACATCTCCTATGCCATAATTTTGAAAGATCTGCTGCATGATGGTTATCTGTTTGTCATGATGTGGGCAGATGAGAATGTCAATTCCCACATGTTCTGTCTCTAGATATACCTCACCCTATGTTGCATCCCAGAGCACGTAAGAACTGACTCTAGCAGGACTCATCAAAGGACTTAAAGGAGAAATGGAAATTGTCTAAGGGTACTGCTCTCCCACCTTATAAAAATGCAATGTGTCCCTATCTCATACAATATTTCTGTTTCCTGTGAATTTTCCAAAAACAGTAGAACCTCAGAGTTATGAGCACCTCAGGAAGTGAGGTTGTTCGTAACTCTGAAATGTTCATAAGTCTGAAATGACTATGGTTGTCTTCTCAAAATTTACAACTGAAACTTGACTTAATACAACTTTGAAACTTTACTATGCAGAAGAAAAATGTTGCTTTAACCATCTTGATTTAAATGAAACACACTCAGAAACAGTTTGTTTAGCTTGTCAAATCTTTAAAAACAATTCCCTTTGTTTTAGTAGTTTACATTGAACACAGCACTACTACAAACATAGTATTGTATTTGCTTTTTGTGTGGGTATGTCTCTGATGATGCTTGGCTGTGTACTTCCAGTTCCAAATGAGATGGTCAGTTTGTAACGCTGGTGTTTGTAACTCTGAGATTCTCCTGTGGTCATTTGAATCATGGCCATCTGTATTCATTCCCCTTTCTTAAAGGCAACTGCACACATTGTTTTATCTCAGTGATAATTTGTGATACTACAGTAGGGCACAGAACTTTGTTATGGTACGCACAGAGCCAAATGCCAAATCTATCCTAAAGAAAATGAATGCTAACACACTGCATCGCAGGGGTTTTACTCCCAACTGAACTCAGTATTCATAAAAAGAAGTTTTAAAATGTATCCAAAACAGTCAGCCTGTCTGTGCACCACAGACACAGACGCTGAGATCAAACAAAATCTGGATGGGGCAGAGTGAGAATTCTAACAACCTCCTGTTTTCAAAGGCAGCTGGAGCATGTTTGCCTTCTTCAGACTACATGTTGGAGACAGAGCACTCTGCAGCCTGATAGGCAGCGTGGGAACTGACACCACCGCATGTTGTTGTACCAGAGACAGTGTGGAGCCTGCCCCATATGTAACAGCAAGTGTGCTCCATTGCCATACAAGGTAGCAAAGTCCAGCAAAGAAAATAAGAGGTCTGAGACTTTTGACCAGAAATGACTTCATGCACTGTGGAAGAAATGTGTTTCCTCCCTCAAGGAAAGATAGCAGGAGAGGAAAGGATATAGACTATACACTTGTCCATGCCCAGCAGCTGACCTAAGCAGCATAATATGCCCTAAGCCAGCTGTCCCCAGATTTCTGAGGGTCTCTTAGACTATGTCTACACTACACTGTTCTTCCGGAAAAGACTACACAAATTGCAAACCGCAATTGTGAACCGTCAGAAAAAAACCCTTTTTCAGAATATCCCTTCTTCCTCGTAAAACGAGGTTTACAGGGATGCTCTTCCGAAAAAAAATGTCAGAAGAGTAGGTGCGTTCCCTGGACGCGGCAGAGTTTTTCCAGTATACCCCTGATTTTATGGTTATGAGGCTCCTCTCTTCCTTATGGTCAAATACAAATCCCATTTATGTTGATAGGTGGGTTTTGGACCCCTTCTATGTTTTTGATATTTGCATTTGCCTTTTATCCTTGGTTTTTTTTGGGTGGATACCTTTATTTTGATAAATCACTTGGCTCAGTCTATAGTGTCTTTTAGTTCTGCTTAGATCAGGACTTCAGCTTGATTGCTTGGTTATGTTCTGAGTCTAAAGAACAGAGCAATGCCACATTTTTACTAGCTGGCACTGAATAATAATAAATATACTTGCAATTGCAAATACACATTTATTCAATTTCTTGGTGTGGAAACAGACAATAACAAAAAACTTATTTGTGGACACTGGTGTTCCTAGCATAGGAAAACCTGTGTATATGGATCATGCTGTGGCAGATATTAGTAATATCTATCTCTATGGAATGAGTGCATCGTCAAAAACAGGAGTGATTAATAGTACATGAAGAATGATGCTGACAGGTATTCTAGACTTGTTGTGTGTACATTAGAATTGCCCAAGAAGAGACTTCAGTTACATGTTTCATAAAAGTAAATGTCACTTGGTTACTGCATGTAGAGTGGGTTTTTAAATAGCAAATTTTAATGTTTGTGAAAAATGCTGGATTAACATCTTTGGGCTCTGATGTCCTGTATTCACAAAAAAGAGGAAGCAGCAGTGTTAAGGAGGGATTGCTGGTATGGGGCTGAAGGGTAGTTTAGTTAATTACCCGTATATGTTTGATCTCTCTAATGAAAATTCACACAAGAATGCACAAAGGAGCTGACACTATGGTAATGAGGGCAGTATAAGAACCTATACAGAATAGAATAGAACAAAATTAATGCCAAATCTACTGGTTTTATGATGTGGATGCATGACTCTTAGGGGTTTTCTTCAATATATCAAGTAGGAGGAGGTGACAAGTAGGCTTCTGTGGGGCTTTGATCTTATTTAACTTCATCACTGATCTGGAAAGAGTAGGCAGCACATTTATGAAACTGACAACAGATGCTATATTGGGAACACCTTTGAGGCCAGAAAAATGATACAAAAGGGATCAGAGACTAGAAATATGAGCAGCAAATAAAATCAGACTCAACTTTGAAAAATACATGCTAATACAACTGGAGCAAAAGTAATCCTGAGTACACCAAAGTAAGAGAAGAAGGTTCCTGGAAAGCTACAATACTAAAAGAGACTTACAGATATTAGTGAAAAGCACATTAGACTTGAGTGTGCAAGGAAGCAAGACAAACCAATATAATTTGAAGGCATTCTGTCATGAGGCAGGGAAGTAATATTTCCTCTCTATATAACTGTGGTGTCATAAAAATAGGAAGTGGCTGGTGACACTGATTTATAAAGAATGATCAAATAAACTAAATATATTATTCCAGACAATAACAATGTGAAGATGGCAGTTGAAAGTATATATAAGTAATTCAGGCTAAAATAAACCTATTACAGGGATATTATAATTGTCCCCCAAATCAGTATTATAAACCCAGGAAATGTAGAGCTCAGATAAAATTTACAAGAAATCCTAGGGTTAATTTATGGGATTGCACACTTAAAGCACCCAAACCTAAACTCCACTCTGACACTGTGGAAATAACTACACACTTATGAACGATGCATTTTTCCCTTTACCTTCCAATCTTGTTGGTGCCACTATGTGGCAGAAAAGGTTGTTAGGGTGCCCTACGTACATTGCCGTCTTTACATAGCATCATATTCACTTGTTGCTTGTTCTTTGTAATAGGCCTTATGGGGTATAACTTTCTGGAACAGTTCTTTGCTCTATGGCACTGAAAAAAGAGCTGCATAGGGTCCCACGTGATAATTTGACAATTTAACAGAGATGGCTTTATTGTTTTAAAAACTGCAGTTATTTTTAAAATGTGGCCAGTATTGCCTGTTGCACAGCTGTATTCCATAATTTAATTGGAGGGGGGATGGAGCACAAAGCTCATATTTGGACTCAAACTTCCCCAAGCTTTATTCAAACGAGGAAATGAGGTAATGGTTTGACTCATGGTATCAGCAGATAAGTTTGCATCTGGCGCTGAATGCCAGCAAAGTTTGGAAGTATTCAGGCCTATTGTCAGCGTCAATATTGAAAAGAGTGCAGAACAGCTATAGGTTCGTATTACAGGTTGCACCTCTCTAATCCAGCACACTCTGGTCTGGCAACATCCGTGGTCCAGCATGATTATCTGGATGTCTGGTTATCATGGAGTAGCCAAGTTTCCCATGGCCCCATAAAGTTTGCTGACAGCCATCAGTCCTGGCTCTCAGTCTTCTGTGCTGTTATTTAGCTCTAATTTACCCCAAAATGTCTTCTATTAGCCCAGTAAGCAGTAGAAGTGTTGGTAATGCTGCTAGACAATATTGACCTCCCATGGTTCAGCAAGTCTCTGGTTTGGTCCCAAGGGTGCTGGAGTAGAATGTATACCAAAGGAACAGATGATAAATAAAATTAGAGGGGTGAGGGAGAGAGAGAAATCTCCTGCCTTTGTTGTAGTCAACAGGAGTTTTCCTATTGACTCCAGTAGGACCAGGATATTTCCTGATATGTTTTTCTCAAATCACAAAATATAGGCACAAATATTCAAATGTGGGTGCCTACAGTTAGACCAGTGGTCCCCAACCTTTTGAGGCTGCCGGGTGCCCGGGGGCGCGGCCACTCACGCGCCGGGCACCCGGGGGCAGGGCCGCACACGCGCCCGGGGGCGAGGCTGCGCACGCGCCCGGGGGCCACCCATACGCCATGTGCCCAGTGCCAGCGCCACCCATGTGCCACACTCCCGGGGCCAGTGCCGCTCCTGTGCCACACGCCCAGGAGCTGGCATCACCCACGCGCTGCGTGCCTGGGGCCGGTGCCACTCCTGTGCCACGTGCCCAGGGGCGGGACGCTCATACGCCACGCGCCTGGGGCTGGCACAGCCCATGTACTGCGCGCCCGGGGGCGGGGCCGCCCATGTGCTGTGCACCCGGGGCTGGTGCCAGCCCTGTGCCGTGCACCTGGGGCCAGTGCCATGCCTGTGCTGCGCGCCCAGGGGTTGGCACCGCCCATACGCCGCGCGCCCGAGGCCGGCACAGCCCTTGCGCCGTGCACCCGGGGGCCGGGCCACCCATATGCTGCGCACCCAGGGGCCAGCACCACCTATGCACCACGTGCCCGGGGGCGGGGCTGGCCCCAATCACTCGGCGGGCGCACAGAAATGGTCCAGCGGGCACCGCGGTGCCCGTGGGCACCACATTGGGGACCACTGAGTTAGACATTTAAAGCCACAGGTAGGCACCTCAGTGCTGGACACTTGAGAGATGATAAACATTCATGACTCCAGGGGAAGTTAATGTGGAGTTGCCTGGTGTTGAGCAGCTGTGAAAATCAGTTTAATTTCATGCAGCTACCTAAACAGGGATTTAAAGGTTTGGCTTTTGAAAATGTTTGCTATAGCATTTCAATTGGACACTTTGTTGCACAAGGAAGTCTTTCTGTTTGGTACTGTTGTCTCTACATAGATCCTCCCAAATAACTTATTTTGATGAACTGATCAGACAGAGCTGTGCAGAATTAAAGATGTTTCTAGGTCTTCAAAACCTTGAGGAAACAGTCTATCCTGTTGCAGCCCTTCCCACTCTTGCAACTTGTCCTTTGACCTACAATGTTTGTGACATGACTTTTCCCTCATTTAACTATGTGTTCTCAACATGTTCTCATCTTAGAGACAGATCTATGAAAAAAGCTGAAGCACTTGTTCCAGATGAAACCCTTCTAGCCCATTATAATAAGGGAGTAGTGTGAGAAACCTGTACATACCAATAACTAGAACTGCTTCAAAAACACATAGCTATGTCAGTCATCCATGGGAAGATTTATCATACAAATTGGATGCATTTACAAATGGTGCTATATAGTCTAATATATTATACACTTTAATTTTCTGGGCTTGTGTGAGTGGTCCAGAGGTTAATGTAGATGACTTGGAGCCATGATTCATGGTTTCCAATGGCTGCGCTACCATTCAGTTATGGTGTAAATTTGGGCAATTAACTTAACTTTTCCATGCCTCATCTTCCTCATCTGTAAAAGTGATATAATAGTACTTATTTATCTACTTCATGGGAATGTTGAAAGGACTAATTACTGTTGGCAAAGTGTTCTCACACTTGCAGATGAAAGGTGCTCTATTAATGTAGTTACATCATATTGGGCCATTCTATCCCAAGATATTCCTTTTTCAGCTCTATATCATGAGCGGTGCTGCCTAATTTGGTGCTTCCAAACAAATGAAGGAAACAAAAAATGCATCAGTTTCTCTGTAAACTATGGTTTTCTTAGTTACCTGTGTGCTATTTGCCCAAAGCTACCATCGCTGGGTGCAAATACGTTGTAGATTAGGTGTTTGCCAGTGGAAAGTTTTAGTGGCATGTGTTGCAAACAGCTTGCAGTGTCCTATGATTCACCTGGTACACGTGTTCACTGCTACCTGAATTCCCATGGTGTCAGTCACCACACTATTTTCTGACAGTATCATAAAACATTATACGTACTATCCAAATATAAACTATCACACTACCCTATGACCCAGATTCAGGGGGTGATATAAATAATGGTGTATGTTACATGCTGGTCAGTTGGGCTGATGAAGAAAAAGTGACCAACAGAGAAGCAGAAAGCAGAACTAATTCCTTATGAGATTTTCACATGGGTATCCATGTGAGTAGCAGGGAATGATACTGAAGAGAACAACTGGTGCCCAGTCCTGCCCTCAGTCCCCTCCCACATAACACCTTGGAGCCAGCTCCCATTTACTTGGAAGACCTTCTGAGAGTTCTTGTGGGTAGGACAAAGATGCTTCTTTCTTTCCCCAAAATGTACTGGGCTTTCTCTGAGGAGGAGGAGTGCAGCTTCCAGAGCAAGGGCATTCCTACAGGGGCCAGTGGGATGGGAGGCAGACATAGCAATTGCAGGTGACTGGGCTTTGGAGCCAGGTAGCAGAAGCTGGCTGTGGGTGTGGGTGGGGGAGGTAGTTTGGAGGGCATGGGAAGTACAATGGCTAGGGAACATATCTGGGGAGGGAGAAGTGGAAGGACAACAACAGATAGGGACTCTCAGCTAGTAAACTGGGACATTCATTAGCTGGAGGAACTGTCAGCTTCAACAGCTGTCATGGAAGGCAGCTGTCAGAGTCGACAGTGCGTTCACCCAGCCACAGTATAGCTTGAGCATTTTCTAATAAAGGTGATGCCTATTCTTGCCCATGTAAAATTCTGGGTTAAGTTACACTGATTGCTGCTTCCCCAAAATCTGACTAAAGCACTTGCGTGTGTAAATACAAAGTGCTGTTCAATGGATTGCAGAGGGAACAATCAATGTAACTTCTCTCTATTAGTCTCAATAAGGACTCAGATTGTTAGCTCGTTAGGACACAGACTGTGCCATCCTGTTTGGGTGGACAGAGCCTAGCATAAAGTGGCTGTTAGTAAATAATAATAATAATTAATAATAAATAAACATAATTAATACAGTAACACTTAGATCTGTATCCAGAACAGACCCTTCTCAAAGCAAAGGAGTGCATGGATCTGAGTTTTGGTCAATGCCTTTCTCTAGCAACAGAGATTCTGTGTAAAGAAAAAATATTCATTGCCACAGTGTGGGGACCCTTCTTTCCTCCCAAATGTGTTTAGTGCCACCCAGAAGACCCCCCAGAAAGTTCTGACCCGCTAGTAGTTGTTAATGAGCTGGGTCCATCACCTTGCCTGCTGAGTTTGTGCCATGCTCAGCCCCCACTTTCCAGTCAGATACAGAATCAATCCCCATCCCTAAGAAAGGACAGGGATTTTTTGCAATAGGACTAGGTCCAGCTGGTCTCCAGGTGAGAACTGGTCCCATACCAGCAGCTTAGCAGGAGCAATGCAGCCCACTACTCTACACTGCCCATCAGTTTTGCTCATGACCAGGAGAGCCGACAGCCTCAAAGGGCCCCTAGGCATGGTGCAAGGGCAGTTCTGTGCTCCTAGAAGGGGTGGGGCCTCAAGCAGAAGGAGCAGGGCCAGGGCAGCCAGCCCTCTATACTGCCCAGAGTGCGACATGCCCCTTCCGCCAACCCTCAGAGCTTCATGGGGCATGTGGTGCAGCACTTTGGGGCTCTGGCTGCTGCCGCCCTTTGAAATGCTGGGCCCCGGGCCTACTGCCCCCTTTGTCCCACCCTATTGGCAGGCCTGCCTCTGATGGCCTTCCATGGTAAGTTAGTTATTTAAGAGACAAATAGTTACAATAATTTATAACAAGTGGAGATCGGACCCATAGTTTTATACTGAAACTAAATGAGATTTGTAGTTTCATTTGGTTTCAAGGTAACATTCAGCATTTTAAACTGACTTTCACTTTGAATTGTTTGAATTCTTAATCTCAAAGTGAACGTTCTGGGTAGGAAACAAAATGGTAGCAATCTCCATGGTTTTAAACCAAAGAGCACCATTGCCTCAGACCTCTGGAGTGTGCACAGCTCTAAGTGGAAAGAGTATATAAATTCTTATCCCTTATCTTATCTTTCCCAAAACATCACCTCCATTTCCACTTTATGCTGATATTTCTGAGACTTCTTCCTCTGTCCACCAGTGATTCTGTTAAAAAAAGATTCAACCAAAGCGACAATTTTGAGTGAAACAAGTTGAGGAGAGGAGTAAGTGGGAAATACATGTCCCATTTTTTTCAAAGTACATGGATGTTTTCTTGTGCTTGAATAATCCCAAAACTTCACATCCACCAATGACTATTTGCTCAAGTGAGGACAGAAGGCATGTTCATGTTTTAAGAAAATGTGAATAAAAAATAAAATTTTAAAGTGAATGAAAATGGCATATTGGCAATGCATAGTAATTCTTGCTCATTACTCTTTTTGAGCTGAGATCTTCACTTATTTTATCTTCAAAAACTGCAGTTAAACTTGTTTACATCTGACAGCTGTTTGTTGGCATATGTGAAGTCATCTGCAGTTCTCAAGCTAATTTGGAGTGGACAGGTGTCCCCATCTTGACTGGCATTAAATGGCATTCTTGTAAAACAGATTCCTCTTATACTCTCCTTTCCTGCATCACTCAATCTCTTCTTCCTCCACCTTTCCCCCGTACCTTTCTTTTTTGGCGGTTTCTCCCCTTCACACTTTTTCTTCTTTTTTTTTTTTTTGCCCAGTGTTAGAGCATTACTTATGCTGATTGTGAGGTGGGTAGAGTTGGTTGAATTAAACATCATTTCATCAAAAATATCGGTTGGTCAAACTTAACATTTCTTGCGAAAGCAAGTTAGGTTTGACAAACTTTCTCCAAACCACAGAACTTGTCAACTTCTGTCAGCAGTTGTCTTGTCCTAGAGAATGAATCTCAGTTTGGAAACACCATGTACTGGGTGTTTCAGAGAAAGAGAAATATTTGGTCCCTTTGTGATTTGGCACAAACCTCAATTTAAAAATACCAACCTCTTCCACAAACTGGAAATCCTGAGTTTCATTCAGCTCTAGTGTTGGGTCCATTTCGGTGGTGCTGGAACAATTTGTAGAATGGGGGTGTTGAGAGTCACTGAACCAAACTGTAAAGCCCTGGATATAATGGAAATCATTTCAAGTGAGAGGGTGCTGCAGCATCCCTACCTCACCCCTAGTTCCAGTACCTATGGTCCCTTCTACAGCCTTCGATCAATATACTATGCTCTGTGTAGAACAATGATGTGAAGATGCAGAGCAGCTCTGACAATGTGGCAGCACCCGGGCAATCTAGGCTGCAGTTACGTACAGGCTCTCCTGCGAAACCTTGATGGCTGAGAGGCAGGGATTAGAGAGGTGTTATGCAAAATAGCTTCCCTCCAATCAGCTATCCCAATTATTTTATTTGTTTCAGCCCCAAGTTTCATTTTGTTGTGACAAACAGAAATGGTGTGAATACAAGTGAAGGAAGTCAATGCAAGTGTCAGTGAAAGTGTTCAGGAACAGGATAAACAAGGTCCTAGTCACAATGGAGGAACAAACAGAGCTCAGCAAATACTTTTGTTCGGGGATGTGGGGGAGTAGGGTTCCCAGCCCTGGGGCAGTCCAGTTGGGCAGTCTGCCCAAGAGCTGCAGACCTGGGAAGCGCTGGGGTCCTTGTCCCTGGGCTTTCCATATGGTGGTTCTGCCCTGCAACAAGGAGCCTACCATTCCTGAGAGACCTGGCTCAATTTCTGAGAAAGAAGGTTCTTTCTGCGTCTAGACTGCTTGCTTTTTCGGGAAAAAAACCCCAAAACAAAACCTCTTTCGAAAAAGCGATCAGAAGAAGATATGCACATTCCCACCGAAGTCGCATATCTTCTTTAGAACGTAAAACGTAGTCTAGACGTGCCCTGTGAGTCTAGCAGCCCAGAGAGATCCAGCTATGGTCTGGGGGCTGGCAGGCTTCCTTCTAGGGAAGGAACCCCTTGTGAGTTTTCAATGGAAAACTAAGTGTGTTTGAAACAAGTTTGTTGAATCTGCAATACGTATGGTGAAACATGTGGGACCAGCCAATGTGGCATTTTCTGACAAAATTTCATTTTGTTAGAAAATCTCTGACCTTGCCTAGTAATGAATAGTCCTTCTGAAATGCATGCCCCTCAGATGGCATAAGCTGTGGATCCTACCCATAAGGAAAATGTTTCATAGTTACACATTGCGTTTTTCAGGGAATATTTAACGCAAAAGGAGAATTTTCAGTAGAAGCAGAGAAGTGATCTTGCCTCCATACAAAACCTTGGTAAGACCACTAATGGAATACTGTGTCCAGTTCTCATGCCCGCACTTCAAAAAGCATGTAAAAATATTGGAGAGAGTTCAAAGAGGAGCCTATAAAAATGTTTTCCAGCCCCTGCCTCAATCCTTGTAATGTGAGGCTTACAGAGGTCAGTTTATTCAGCTCATTGGAGAGAAGGTTGAGAAGTGATTTGATCATATGTGGAAAAGATATCTGATAGTGTGGCATGGATTCAACCTTGCTGACAAAATCATGGCTGGAACGTGACGTTTGAAAAATTCAACCTTGAAATAAGACATAGTTTTGTCAGCAAGCTGTGGAGGTGATTAAACATTGGAATAGCTTGCCAGGGGGGAGATGGACTCGCCATTGCCTGGAGTCTGTAAAATGAGAATAGGTCTCTTCTTAAGAGAGATGCTTATATACAGCTTCTGAGAGGAATTTTATGGTCTGTGTGTTTGGGGTGAGGGGAGCTGAAATTGGTTTAAATGATAGTGACAGTCCATTCTGACCTTGGACTCTGAATATATGTGAATCTCCTTGTTCATTCCGTCCTTTTCTAGGCCTGGGGAGAACAGCCTCAACTGCATTGCCTTCAGCATACTCATCAACACCTGCAGCATTGCATGAAGATAATGATTATAATCAAATCTAGTGCTTCAGAAATTCAGTCAGTTGCCTGTCAGGATCCGCAAGGAACTTTTCTCCCCAGTGCACAAATTGGCCAGATATGTATGTTTTCTTCCCCCCCCACCTTACTCTGAAGTGTCAGAGATTGGCCACAGTAGGAGATGGATGCACAGAATCCTCTTTCTAGATGTCTGAATAGTGAGTCTTGTTCACATGGTTATAATGATTGCCAGATTTGGGTTTGGGAATGAACCTTCCCCAAATCAGATTGTCTGGGATGTTGGGAATTTTTCACCTTTCTTGCAATCATCTGGGCATATCACACTTAATTCCTGGCCATTGCACTGGAATAGAATTATAGGACAGGAAGGGACTGGAGAGTTCCCTGCACTCATGGAAGAATTAAGTATTATCCAGATCATCCTTGACAGGTGATTGTCTAATCAGCCCTTAAAAGCCTCCAGTGATGGAGATTCTCATAGTCACTCCAGGCAATTTATTGCAATGTTTAACCCTCCTGACAGTTAGGAATGTTTTCCTAATGTCCAACCTCAGTCTTCCTTGCTACAGTTTATGCCCATTGTTTCTTCCCCTACCTTCAGAGGTTAAAGAGAACAATTTTTCTCCCTCCTTCTTGTAGCAACCTTTTATGTACTTAAAACTGTTATGTACCCCCTCAGTTTTCTCTTCTGTAGACTAAGCAAACTGAATTTTTTTCCATCTTTTCTCATGGGTCACATTATCTAGACTGGGGCAGGCAATAATTTTTGACAGGGGGAGGTCACTTTAAGATTTTAGTCAGTGGTAAAGGGCCGCACTTTTCTATGGAGAGGATTGGGGTCTGGGAGGTTGGGTGCAGAAGGGAACTCAGGGTAGAGGACTGGGGCATAGGAGAGGGTGTGGGGTCTAAGAGGGAGTTTGGGTGAAGGAGGGGGTTGTGACCTGGGGCAGGGGATTGGGTGCAGGATCCAGGAGGGAGTATGGGTGCAGGAGAGGATTCTGGCCTGGTGGAGGGGTGAAGGAGGAGGTGAAGACATGCAGCAGGGGATTGGGGTACAGCAGGGAGTGCAGGGTCTGGGAGGGAGTATGGATACAGAAGAGGATCTGAGAGAGGGATGAAGAAGTGGGTAGAGGGCCTGGGAGGAAGTTGTGATCTGGTGCAGAGGGGAGGATGGGTGCAGAGGGGAGGATAGGTGCAGAGGGTTTGGGTGGTGACCTAGAGCAGGGAGTTAGGATGTGGGAGGGGGTGCAGTGCCAGATGCAGGCTCCAGCCAGGAAGTGCTTACCTCGGCAGCTCCCAGCCAGCAGCCCAGTGGGATCCTCAGGAAGGTTCCTTGCCTGCCACAGCCCGAGGCTGCTCAAAGCAGCTGGCTGCTGGGGCTATATGTCTCACTCTGCTGGGGTGGGGAGAAGAGTTTGCATGCTGCTCTCATCCCCAGCAAAGGGGCGCAGTGCATGGAGACACATAATGGCTGGCTGCTGGGGCTTTGACCAGTATGGGGCTGTGGCAGGCACGGACCCAGCAGGTCATGTGCCAGATCCAGCCCCTAGGCCATATTTTGCCCACCCCGATCTAGACCACTAATTCTTTTGTTGCTCTCCTCTGGACATTCTCCAGTTTGTCCACAGATGGAGGGGAGGGGAGGGGGTGGGAGAACAGGACACAAATACTTGAGGTCATATCATTGTGGAGCACAGTGGAAGAATTATTTTTGTGTCTTGCTTACAACACTCTTGCTAATATATACCAGAATTATGTTTGCTTTTTTGTTATTGTTTTTTTGCAGTCGTGTTACACTGTTGATAGCTTGCGTTCATTATGACCCCCAGATCCCTTTCCACAATACTCCTTCCTAGACAGTCATTTCCTATTTTATGTGTGTGCAAATGATATTTCCTTCCTAAGTGGAGTACTTTGCATTTGTCCTAATGAATTTCATCTTATTTACTTCAAATTATTTCTCCAGTTTGCCCAGATCATTTTGCATTTTAATCCATCCTCCAAAGCACTTGAAACTTCTTCTCCCAGCAAGGTGTCAGCTGCAAACTTTGTAAATGCATTCTCTATGCCTTAATTAAATCATTCATAAAGATATTGAATAGAACTGGACTCAGGACTG
This sequence comes from Rafetus swinhoei, assembly GCA_019425775.1. Lineage (NCBI taxonomy): Eukaryota > Metazoa > Chordata > Testudines > Trionychidae > Rafetus > Rafetus swinhoei. The sequence continues at coordinate 21,388,236 of CM033427.1, forward strand.
AACACTGCTTGATATACCCTTCCATCTTGACGGGGGACGGTTATCCAACTAGTCATGCATTCACCTTACAGCAGCTCTGTTTAGGTTGTATTTCCCTAATTTGTTTATGAGAAACAATATCAAAGGCCTTACTAAAGTCTATGTATACCACATCTACCATTTCCGCCCCCTCTCCACAAGGCTTGTTAATGTTACCCTGTCAAAGAAAGCTATTAGGTTAGTTTGACAGAATTTGACAAATCCATGCTGACTGTGACTTATAACCTTATTTTCTTCTAGATATTTGCAAATTGGTTGCTTAAGTATTTGCTCCAGTATTTTTCTGAGTACAGAAGTTAACCTGACTCATCTGTAAATTCCCTGAGTTGTCCTTATTCTCTGTTTTATAGATTGGCACTAACTTTGCCCTTTTCTAGTCTTTTGGCATGTCTCCTGTCTCCCATGACTTTTCAGAGCTAATCACTAATGGCTCAGATATCTCCTCAGTCAGTTCCCTGAATATTCTAGGATGCATTTCATCAGGCCCTGGTGACTTGATGACATCTAACTTGTCTAAGTAACTTTTAATTTGTTCTTTCCCCATTTTAGCCTCTGACCCTATTTCAGTTGATTGGTGTTCACTAAGTTAGATATCCAGTTGCTACTAAACTTTTTGGTGAAAACTGAAACAAAAATGTTATTTAGCAGTTCTGCCATTTCCACATTTTCTGCTATTGTTCACCCCTCCCTCCCTTGAATAAGAGGCCTATCCTTTCCCTGGTCTTCCCCTTGCTTCTAATATATTTCTGGAATTTTTCTTGTTACTCTTTAAGTCTTTAGCTAGTTTAATCTCCTGTTGTGACTTGGCCTTCCTAATTGTTTGCTACATGCTTCTGTTTGTTTATATTCATCCGTTGTAATTTGATCTAGTTTCCATGTGTGCATTGGTGGCACGTTGGCAGAGGTGATGCATAACTGTTGATAGTGTGTGTATGGGGGGGGGCACAGTTTAAAGGTTCTGGTGTGAACTCTGGCAGCAGAGTGTGGGACAGCATGTAATATGACCTTGTGAGCTGCAGCATAGGCTCACAGTCTCTTGCTGTGCCGCCTTCAGTGCAAAGCAGAGCAACTTCCCTGCACCTCCCAACTTAGAGCTAGCTCCTGGCCTCCTGGCCAGCCCCACCTTTATCCACAGGCTCCTGGTCCTTTCCGATCATTGGCTGCAGGATCCCAGCCCCCAAAGGCTCTATTTCTGCCTCCATGTTAAAGTGCTTTGTGACTCTTGGGGAGAGATGCTGCTGGAGCAGAGCAAGCTGATTGCGGCACTAGGGAGATAAGCCTTGTGAGCCAGCCTGGAAACCACCCATGCGGCACTCAGACCTCCCTGATTTCTGCTAGGCAGAGGTGACACATAGCTGCGGGGTGGGTGCATGCACAATGTAAAGGTTCTGGTTTGAAGTCTGGCAGAAATGACCCTATGTTCCCTCTATATGTTGCTTCTACACTTTGGTCTCTCCTGCTCTTTCCCTGTGGCAAACAACTTAATTTCCTGTGGATGAAAATGCTTTAGTCTAACGAGTGTCGCTGGGCTTGACATAAGGGTGTTTGGGTGAAAATTCATGGCCTCCGATACACAAGAGGTCAGACTAGACAATGTAACGGTCCTTTCTGTCCTTAAGCTTTACAGAACTATGAAAAGGCAAGTGTTGTGTAGTGCTCATGTCCCCCAAACCCTGTGAACTCACCAGTTGCAAAAGCACTTCACTAACACTACTGACCGTTGGCAGGCTTAAAAACCCTGGTGCGGAATTTAGAGCAGGTGGGGCACACAACACAACCCGCTGCTTCCTCTTGAAGGTAAGTACATTGTGTAGTTGAAGTGCCCTAGTTTTCAGTCCTGTCTGCAATGTTCTGCCGCTGGCTTTCATTATGTGTTGTTACTCAATATGAATTAAATAAATACATTTCCTGAGGCAATGTGGGAGAGAATAAGAAGCTTCTCACCTGGCATGGCTCCTAAAAGTGAGGTCCATGCAGTATAACAATGGCAATACCAGAGACAAAGGATAGGTGGAGCCACAGTTATTATGCCACGAGGATCCTGCCATCTGAATCCTTTGAAATGGCAAATTTCTTTCCCACCAGCTCAACTGGGGAGTTCCCCAATGATGTTTCTTTCTGTGCCCAATCAGTTTTTTTCTACTCTAAATGCAGGACTGAAACTAATGCTACAATGTAGCCACAGGTGGCAATATGGATGGCCATCAAGGGCACTGCGGTCAGGGTTGCCATGGTCAAGGGGCTGCAGAAGGGCTGTGCCCACCCAGGAGACAGAGGGAGGAGATAAAGGGGGTTACAGGTAGGAGCCAGGAGCTCATAAGCATCCTTTCTCTATCTTCCCAGCTGCATGACACCTACAGTGCTACTGCTGCTCTGCCCTCCGAGCTACAACCCGATGCTTAGGGACCAGTACTAAAAGGGCACCAAAGAAAGTTCACCCAGGGTTCCATTTTCCTTAAATCCAACCCTTGCTGATTCTTACTCTCCTTTTTTACATTACTTTGAAAGACTATGGCTCATTAATTCCAGGACAAAGCTCCAATCTACACTTCCCCAAAGCCACAGTTGATAGCCTTCAGATCTGAGGCTTTAATTTGGCCCATTAGTAAAATAGCAGTCTGTTATAATTTTGTATGTGGACCCAACCTTTACCCCTGTTGGAGGGTGTTTGAGTCTAGGGCTTTGGGTTATCTTCATTTCTGATGTCTGTCTGTATGTTTTTGTTTTATTTATTTTTACTTATTTATGTTGTGTGAAATGTAATAAAGCCTTGAAAAACACACACCCGTACACCATAGAAGTGCATGTATCGAGAATATAACTAGCCAATTTAGAATCTGGCCCTGACATTCAAATTAACAATCTGCTTTTGAGAAAAGTGTCATGGGATCTTAGTGACTGCAGATCATCAGGGCTTAGATTTAATGTCTCTGCCAAATAATGACTATGCATAATGCCATTAAATTGTTTGTAGACATCCTTAATGGGGTGTTTTACATCATAGGAGTATGATTCACTTTTAAAATGTTACTGAACCTTTTATACACAATGTGTAACGAAGGAACACCAGGAATACAGATTGTAGGGTAGGCACTATAGCTGCTTTCCCAAGTGAAATAATGTGACTATTTTTGATTGTTTGAGAAATCCCAATGACTGAACTCAAAATTAAGCTATTGCTTTGAAATGGCAGCTTTCTTTTTTGTTAGAAAGGAATATGGGAAGAAAAGTATGTTCAGTTAAAAATACTCCTGTGTAAGTATGTGTGTGTGGTGTGTGTGTGAGAGAGAAAGTATGCAGGCATTCCAAAATGTACTGGGAAATGAGTAAATTTAAATCAAATGTCATGGGGGTGTCTGAATGACATGCCAGAGGATACCTTGTGAAAGCAAGGGAAGAAGTCTCACAGCTGTGATAGCAGATAGTTATAGGGAAGTAGGAGCGAGAGAAGGAGAAGAAGAGTGTGGATATTTAGGTAGTCAGGAGTTGTATTCTGAGGTCCAAATATATGAATAATGGGACGCTTGAAGGCCACCCACATTTCAAAAATGTTTGGCTAACACCGAGGCATAGTGCTGCTTACCCCTCATAATCAATTTCACTCAAAAGGGTGAAAAGAATAATCCACCTAAAGAGTGTTTTCCATTTCCTACCTTTGAGATGCAGAATGTTGCATCACTTCTTGCTTTATTCATGTTTTCATTTTCAAAAGTCTTAGATCAACAAAGTAGGTTTTGAGGTAAACTCATGCAGCTCTCATTGAAGCCAGTAGGAGGCACAATCATGTATACACGAGTAGGGTATGTTTTTATGAATTAAAATATGCATTTCTCATAAGCAAGATTTCCTGTGCATTTTGCCACCCATTTTAAAATCCTTTCCCTAAGCAAATGATAAAGGAACACAAACTGCCCAATCTGTTATGTTTTAATGTTTTCCTTCAGTATTAACTACGTGAAATAAAAAGTACGTGCCAAACCCTCTACTGGAAAAATTGGTGTACCTCCTTGTAAATCAAGGGATCTATGTTGAGTATCTTACCCATTTAATACAGCAACATGAAGAGAAGTCTTGGTGTTATACTCTCTTCACGAAAGGGAAATAAGCCTCTATACCCTAGAACATTTAAATCTTTCACTTTTTTATTAAGAAAAAAAATCTGTCTCTCTTTCTAACATAAACCCTTTGGATCAAATTCTCATCTCAGTTACACTAGGGTAAATACAGAATAACTCTTAAATGCCTTCTGTGGAACTTTTCAAATTATGCTCCAAGTAACTTATGGTATTCTCCACTTGCAACATTCATCAGTTGAGAAACTTTCTAAGCAAAGAGAGACATTTCTTGGATAAGACACATGCAATAGATTAAATATCAGATTTCCCTATCCAGCTGTCCATTAATGCCTTTTACTATTATCTGTCTCTCTCTATAATTAGGACAGCTTCTGGTTTATCTGGACTTTTTTCAAAACCAGATTTCCTTCACAGCAGTAGCTGTCATTCACAAGGGTTTGAACGATATCTTTTAAAGGAATTTACATTTTGCATTATTTTGCAACAAAGAGGAATAAAGTACATTTAAGGTGTTAGACAAGCTCTTTATGTTAAATTGTAAAATGCTTTACTTACCCTGGGTGAGACACTTTCATTTGGCAGCTGATTTTTCTCAGACAGGCCACTAGTCCATTTCCTTTCCCAATGACAGGTTTTATCCGTCTCTTGTCTATGACATAAACCAGCTTGGATTAGAAAGCTTTCTGTCACCTGGTGCATTTGTGTTGAAATGGCACCTCCTGGACCATGAAACAGTGCACTGGTATCCATTACATTTGTTCCCATTTGAACAGATTCTCCTGTGTTTCTTAAAGGTTTCCAAAGTTCTTTGGGGTCTAATAGATTTAAAAGGTCTCTTCTAAGCCTCTCTATCAAATTGACAACAGCATCTTTAGATTTTTCTTCTGCCAATTTTCTCCTTATCCCATTAAACTGCTGTGAACTCTTATTTGACATACTATTTACTATCATTGTCTCCGAGGCTTGATTTGTTAGAGAACTATCTAAGCCACAATCGACTTCTGCAAGTACGCCATCCATGTTCTGTGATGATTTGTCAAGAGGGAAATCTGCCACCGAGTGGTTACTTGCGCTGTTTTCTTCAAGTCTAGGATAATTGTTTTCAATCACTGTAGAAGCGATGGGCAATTTATACTTTTCCTTGTTTTTCATTGTAGTGGTTTTATCTTGATGGTGCCCAACAGTAAGAGTCATTCCTGTTTGCAAGGTTGACTGACTGTTTGTGGAGAGATCTCTTCTTACAGCTTCTTCTTTGGATTTTGAGTGATGACCACAGAAGCCAATGGTGGTATCCATAGGCACAGTGTTATCTGACACTTGAAACAGGCAAGGCATTCCTCTGAGGAAATAATCACACCCATCACAATCTTTGCTCAACTTTATATCCTCTTCATCATCACTTTCTAATAAAAATTTTAATTTCTTTCCCCACATTTCATTTACAAGGTCTGTCTTCACATCAGAACATTCCAGGAACTCAAGGTCATTAGAAAACTCATCAGCTGTGATTAGAGTTTTACCTGGATAAAGCTCAAAGTTAGTGTCACAGATCTGAGAGGTATCCGCTACAACATTATGCTGATTTTCTGTGGGAATGTTTGCCTGATAACTGGACTGGGTATTCTCAGTCAGAAGTTTATTGAGGCTACTCTGTTCATACGCCTTGGCATCTTCAGCGGTGTGACTGGAAACTTCAGCATTAAGGCAACAGTTGTCTGTATGATTACTGATTAGACTTGTTGTTTTGGAATACTCTTGTTTGCTGCAGTATTTGGCTGCTTTTCCAGCTGTGCCACTAGCTACAGTGTTCAAGTAAACAAACTCATTTGCATTTTTTGACACACACATGGTGCAGCCATCATTTTCTTGGGGTTTAAATATGTTTTTATCATTCATATTGTCTTCCAAGATATGTATGGTTCTGTACTGATTCTCCCATGAGGATGACATCTATTTCTATATGTTGCTTTATTGACAAACTATTGATTTTTGTAGAGGCTGACCCAGGTGAAATTCAACTGGAGCAATTCCTTTTCCCAGGTAAAGTTTTCTCAGTCTGCCTGGCTTGATCTGAACCTTCGCACTGAATGCATTGGCTTATTTCTTTCTTCTATCTCCTACATCATCATTTTGGTATAAGAATAATTTTTGGTGAATTTTGTGTCTGATTTCACTGCAACAAAATCTGAACAGTGAATCATTCGGAAGTAATTTCTAGCCACGATTGGACAAAATGCATCATCTTGCTCTGTTAATCTGTAAATAAAATAAATCTGTAATTTATAATATCCATGTGTAAATAGGATATACATGTGAGTTTTTGCATATGTACACATTTTTGCTATTTTGTCACTTATTCAGAGGCAATAATCATTATTCTTTGAAATTGCAATGTCTGAGTGAAATTTCCATAAACCCATTACTAGTAGCACTTTGAAATGATCAGTCTGAAGGGATTTTAAATGATTTTTTTAATGTTTTATGTTTTTATTTCTTGTTTGCTTGATGCAGCTGAAGCACTGAAATGACACTGCTTAGTTTCAATTTCCTGTTTATATTACATTTTACTTTTTGACTGTCATGCACAAACAGTACAACAGTGTGTAGCTTCATAGACAAAGTTTTTAAAAATAGCTACAAGAAAAACAAACAAAATACTCAAAAGTTTCTTCTAATTTAAAATTGAAAAAAATATGAAACATATTTATTCCTTTTGGGCTTTTAGAAAACACTTCTAAATTTTACATTTAGTTGCTGGACAGTGTCTAAAACAATACTGTTTGCTTTGCATTAGTCATTTCCAGCAGCAAAAATACATCCTCATGGGCATGTGAAAAATACAAAACAAATAAACCAAGCTCAACCCGAACCCCAATCTTTGGGTTGTATCATTCTGTTAAAAAACAGGCACTCAGAGCAGTGCTATTATATGCCTGAGCAGTCCCTCTGTTTTCAGTGGCACTACTGTGAGAGTAAGGTATTACTAACCAGAATAAAAAATGGTGGCAGATTTGAGCTCATTGAATGTAGGGCTCAAGAAAGGAACAAGATTAATAGCCCTGAAAAATAAAGTACTATATTTATTCTCAGAACAGGTGTGGCATGCAGAGCTGAAATGAAATCTTGCTCACACTATTTTCCTAATGTGTCTGAGCCCTGATCTGATGAATGACTTTGAGGATGCACCGCTCCCCAACCGGTGAGTCCTTTTCAGTTAAAATATCTTCCTTCACTCTCTGAACTACATGCTGTAGATTCCCAAACCCTCTGATCTCTTACGTTCTTTGCATGCAAACTTCCCTGCTGTCCCTACAAGCTCTTTCAGTTGCTGTAATGGGGACTTAAGCAGAGCAGTCAGCAGTACTGTCAGCTGCCATCTGTGCCATGTCCCACTGTAGGAACTGATCAAAGTCAGTCAGCATGAAGACACAGGATGAGCTAGATTAATGTCTAGTGGGTCTGTAGCAAGAGGCATGTATGGGCTATTTTGAAATTGAAACCGCAGTTTAGACGCGGATCTTTCGAAAATGGGGTGCTTTTTCAAAAGATCCTGTAAACCTTATTTTTCAAAAGAGCACCATTACGTGATTATTCAAATGAAGCTTGGGATAGTTAAATCCCTGCTTCATTTGCACTTTCAAAGTGCTTCATTTACATCCCTCTGCCGACAGAGGGATGTAGTCTAGACACACCCTCATTCATAGCATAGTCACAGAAAACTTCACTTCACATGTCCTTATAACATTGTCACATGCTCTTTCTCCTGCTTTATTTTATTTTATTTTATTAATATCATAGCACCTAACAGCCCTCTCATGCACCAGGACTTCATTGTGATAGGTGCAGTACAAAAAAGACAGTCTCTGCCCCAAAGAACTCACAATGAGATTAGGTGACAACAGATAGATAGACAAATGGGGGAGTGCAAATTAAAAATGAGACAGTACTGGTTAGCCTGATAAGCAGTGGTCTCAGGGTATCAGCTGCCTTCTACTGGCCATGTTTTTAGGCATCATAATGAAGAACTTTGAGGGAAGGATTTCAAGGAAGATAAAGAGCTGTGAAGATGTTAAAAGGTAGCGCCTCCCAAATGTGAGGGATGTCACTGAAGAAAGCATAAAGGTGCTTATTTCAAAAATTAACCAGTGGGCACTGGAGACTGGCCTAATGGGCTGATTAGAGGTGGAAGTCAACATCACAACATCAGAGAGCAGTTATTAACGGTTCACAATCATGCTGGAAAGGCGTAACAAGTGAAGTTTCTCAGGGGTCTGTTTTCAAACCGGTTCTGTTCAATATCTTCATCAACGATTTAGATACTGGCAAAGAGAGTATGCTTATTAAGTTTACAGATGATACCAAGCTGGGAGGGGTTGCAACTGCTTTGGAGGATAGGGTCATAATTCAAAATGATCTGGACAAACTGGAGAAATGATCTGAAGTAAATAGGATGAAGTTTAATAGGGACAAATGCAAAGTACTGCACTTAGGAAGGAACAATCAATTTCATACATACAGAATGGGAAGCGACTGTCTAGGAGGAAGTACTGCAGAAAGGTATCTAGGGGTCATAGTGGACCACAAGCTAACAGTGTGACAGTCAACAGTGTGACATTCGCAAAAAAAGCAAATGTGATTCTGGGATGCATTAACAGGAATGTTGTGAGCAAGACATGAGAAGTCATTCTTCTGCTCTACGCTGCGCTGATTAGGCCTCAGTTGGAGTATTGTGTCCAGTTCTGAGCATCACATTTCGAGAAAGATATGGAGAAACTGGAGAAGGTCCAGAGAAATGCAACAAGAATGATTAAAGGTCTAGAGAACATGAGTTATGAAGAAAGACTGAAAGAATTGGGCTTGTTTCGTTTAGGAAAGAGAGGACACAGAGGATACATGATAGTGGTTTTCAAGTACTTAGAAGAGTGTTACAAGTGGGAGGGAGAAAAATTGTTCTCCTTGGCCTCTGAGGATAGGACAAGGAGCAATGGGCTTAAACTGCAGCAAGGGAGGTTTAGGTTGGACATTAGGAAAAACTTCCTAACTGTCAGGATGGTTAAACACTGGAATAAATTGCCTAGGGTGGTTGTGGAATCTCCATCTCTGGAGATATTTAAGAACAGGTTATAGAGACATCTATCAGGGATGGTATAAACCAGTGTTTTTTAAACTATGTTCTGCAGAACACTGGTGTTCCATGAACAACTCACAGGTGTGCTGTGACCTCTTCTTTGTTTTTGTTACTTCTTTGTTTTTGTCTTTTTTTTGTCTGACAACAATTGTTTTTGAAGAAAATTTTCATAGGCATTCCGCATAAATAAATATTATTGTTTGGTATTCTGTGGTCTCAAAAAGTTTAAGAAACACCGGTCTAGATGGTGCTTGGTCTGCCGTGAGGCCAGGGGACTGAACTCAATGACCTCTCAAGGTCTCTTCCAGTTCTAGTTTTCTATGAATCTATGATCTTGAAAGTAAACGAGATAAGTAAGATGAGGGAAGATTATGAAGGACCATGAAAATGGAGATAAGCAGCTTATGTCTCATGCAACAGAGAAGGAAAAGCCAGTCGAACAGATAGTGAGTAAGGGATGCCATGGTAAAAGCAATTGGCTAAGACAATGAACTGCACAGCAGCATTCTGAATGAATCTGAGCACAGTAAGCTTGCATTTGACAAAATCAGTGAGAATAATAGAAATAGGACTAGTTGACTACTTGCATTCCCCCGCTTGCTAACAATTCTCCCCAGCTCCATCTCTGCAGTACAGCCTGTTCCCCCAGGCAGCATTGTAGTTGGGGAGAGGGGCAGGGCAGGCTCTCTGTGAGCAGAGGCTGCTCTGCATCCTGCGATGCAGCCTCTGTCTGCAGTGGCTGGGGCTGGCCACGAACAGGAGCTCCTCCAGCAGCCGCCCCTGTCTGCAGGGAGGTCCCAACTCCCTGCTGGAACCCTCCGTGGACAGAGACTGCTGGATGGACCCAACGCAAGTCGGGACTGAGCAAGTCCGGCTCAGTCTCAGCTCACGCCAGGTCCAGGAGCTACCCCCACTGTGGCTCTGCAGTTTAAATGTAGTAAGAACTGGGCAGGCAGGCAGCCTGGCTCCTACTACATTTAAACTACAGAGCTACAGTGGCAGGGAACTCCCAGAGGCTTCCTCCCTTATCAACTAATTGTGTAGTCGATAGATTTTCTATCGACTACACGATTAGCTATTTACTTGCTTCTTAACATCCCTAGGAAGGTCCTTGAGTCATCAAATCCTGACCCCTGCCCTCATGGCAGGACCAAGGAACCCTAGATCATCCCTGTCAAGTGTGTGTTCCGTGATGAGGACTCCACGACTTCCCTTGGAAGCCTATTACAGAGCTTAACCTCCCTTATGGTTAGAAAGTTTTTCCTAATATCTAAGCTTAATCACCCCTGCAGCAGATTAATCTCCCTACTTCTTATCCTACCATCAGTGGACATGGAGAACAATTGATTACCATTCTCTTTATAGTCCCTTGCCTAACATATTGGAAGACTGTTACAAGATGCCCCACTTGTCTTTTCTGAAGACTAAGCATACCTAGTTCTTTAATCTTTTCTCTTTGGTCAAGTTTTCCAAACCTTTAATCATTTTTGTTGCTCTTCTCTGGACTCTTTCCAACTTGTACACATTTTTCTTAAATTATGGTGCCCAGAATTGGACACTGCATTCCAACTTGGGCCACAACAGTGCTGAATAGAGCAGGACACTTATCTCCTGTGTCTGATCTACAATGGTCCTGTTAATACACCCCAGAATCATATTAGCCTTTTTTGCTGCTGTATCATATTGGTGACTCAGTCTGTGGTCCACTATAACATCTAGATCCCTTTTAGCAGTACTATCAACTAGTGGTTAATTCCCATCTTGTAGTTGTGCATTTGATCTTTCCTTTGTAAGTGAAGTACTTTGCACTTGTCCTTATTAAATTTCAGCTTTTGAATTTGGACTAATTCTTGACAGTTTCTCAAAGTCATTTTTTATTGTGAACCTATCATCCAAAACTGTTTGCAATCCCTCCAAGCTTGATGTCATCTGCAAATTTTGTAAGCATACTCTTAACTGCATTATCAAAATCATGAATTGATATAGGGTATGTCTACACAGCAAAGTTATTTCAAAATAACAGCCATTATTTTGAAATAACTTCACTAGCGTCTACACAAGCCAACCGCTATTTCGAAATTAATTCGAAATAGCGGAGGGCTTATTTCAAAATTGGTAAACCTCATTCCACAAGGAATAACACCAATTTTGAAATTGCTATTTCGAAATAAGTTCTATATAGAGACTTATTTCTAAATAGGAGGCCTCCAGCCCTTCCCAGGGTGCCCTGGTGGCCACTCTGGCCACAACCAGGAAAACTCCTCTCCTCACCACCCTCCCCGGAGCCCTTAAAGGGGTAGAGTCTGTTTGGACACAGTGCCTGTGCCAGCTCCAGGCCTGCCAGCCCAGAGCCAGCAGTCGCTGCCCCTGACCCAGTTGCCTCAACATGAGCGAGGCAGCCAGTGCCAGCCAGCTCTTCACCGCTCCCCAGGAGCAGTCTGCAAGCTCCCAGGAGCCTTCCAGGGGCGGCAAAAGGCGGGCGCCTTCCTGATCCAGTGCAGAGATCATGGACCTGATTGAGGTTTGGGGGGAATCCTCCAATGTCCATGATCTCTGCACTAGACAGAGGAACGCGGCTGTCTAAAGGCTGATGGCTGCCAGTCTGGCCACCAAAGGCCACATGCGCACCCAGGAACAGGTGCGCATGAAAATAAAAAGAGCTGTGGCAGGCCTATGCCAGGGCCTCAGGGGACAGCTCCCAACCAGGGGCTGACCCGGACCCCTGCCCCTATTACGATGCCCTGGACCGCATCCTCGGGGAGGTCAGACCGTCCGTGCCCCGCAGGTGGTCATCGACCTTGGAGAAGAGGGCCCTGCCCATGACACGCAGGAGGAGGAGGAAGAGGAGGAGGATTACCCAGGAGCTGCAGGAGCCTGGAGGGAGCATGCCCCACACCCAGGACACCCAAGCCGTCCCAGCGAGCCTGTCGCCGGTGTCATCTGAGGCCGGGGAGGCAACGACATGTGAGTGCCATCACTGTCTCTTATGTGGCGAGGGTGGGGGGAGAGGAGGAGAGAGAGACCACGGATCATGCAGCAACCTGTGCATGTGCCATGCCATCCCTGGGCACGTGGCCCCAGCTGCCTGCCACACAGGGGCCTTGGCCTGTTACCCACACACGTGTATGTATGAAGGCACATGACGTGCTCCTGACCCCGGGGGTGGGACACTGCACGATGCCCTCCCTCCACAAGCTCCCTCTACACAGAGGCAGGGGACATCTCCCCCTCCTCCTCCCCCCCCCCCACACACTATATAAAGCACAGGGGCATGGGTGCAGTCGTGGGCCAGCTCCCACTCCCGGGGATAGCAGGACATGCCGAACATGGCCTGTGTGCAAGCACATCGGCTCCGATGGTGCGGAGACCTGTCATCCTCGCCTTGCAGAGGGGGGGGCTGGGCTTTACCCACTGTGTCCCCAGGGATAACTGACGACTTCTCTTGTTTCTCCACAGCTGCACCACCCTGCCCAAGACATCCTCCTGCACCCGGGCCAGCAGGCTGATCAATAACCAGGATGAGTACCAGCGGCAGCACCTGGGGGTCCTATGAGGCCAGCACCTCACCCTGGACTACTGGGTGCATGAAGACCTGCAGCTGCGGCGGGAGAGCTGGCGGGAGCTGCTTGACCAGGGCCGTGCCATCTCTGACCACCTGCAAACCCTGGTGCAGAGATTGCTGCCTCCTGCCACTCCAGTCCCTGCTGCAGCCCCAGCTACCACTCCTCCTCCCACTCCTGCTCCCCCTCCAGCTTCTTTCTCCCCCCCAACCGCCCCACCCTCCATACCCGCTCCCTCCCTGGGGACGCCGAGGCCCCCGCACCCACAGTGCTGGGAGACAGGTGGGCCAGCAAGACCCCCAACCCTGAGCTTCTCCTCCCCTTCCTCCCTTGCCTCCCCCATCCAGCTCCCTCTTCCAAGGTTTTCCCCTCCCTTCTCCCACCCTCTCGCCTCCCCTCTCCCGCTCTCATTCCTCCTACACCCCAGTTTTGTTCAATAAAGAGAGTTTGTTTTTGTCAACACATGTGTCTTTATTTACATGAGGAAGGAGGGTTAGGGAGGGGTCAGTGAAAGGATGTGATGGTGAAATGAGGCACAAGCTCCCAGTGGGGCACACCAGGGAGACTTTAGTCCTCCTCTGGGTGGAAGCTCTCCCGTAGGGCCTCCCGGATATGGACAACCCCCCGATGGGCCTCCCGGCTGGCAGCCGTGTGGGGCTGCATGTACAGGACAGCCAAGTCGTCGGCCTCTGCCATCCAGCGTGGCAGGAAAGCCTCCCCCTTCCTCTCGCACAAACTATGCAGCACACAACACACTGCCACTACATGCGGAATATTCTGCTCAGAGAAGTCCAGGCGGGTGAGGAGGCATCTAAAATGGGTCTTCAGCCAGCCGAACACCCCCTCCACCCTGCTGAGCTTGGCATTAAAGTCCTGTCGGGAGGGGTTGAGGTGTCCCATGTAGGGCTTCATTAGCCAGGGTTGTAGGGGATAGTCCGCATCCCCCACCAGGCGTACAGTCATGTCCACGTCCCCGACCCTGATGTGGCAGTCGGGGAAGAAAGTCCCGGCGTGCAGCCTTCGGCGCATGGAGGAGTTGCAGTAAACCTGCACGTCGTGTGCTTTGCCGGATCAGCCCACATTAATGTCCACAAACATGGGCGGCGAGTTGTATGGGATCGTGGTGCCCAGGCTCCACCAATATTTGGAGCTGGAGTGGGCCCTGGCTCCCCTGTGCGTCCTCCCACCCCGGCCCCAAAGCGTCTCTGCCCCGGCCCCGGCCCGGCCCCGGCCCCGGCCTCGGCCTTGGCCCGTCCCTGCCGTGCGCAACCTCCACTGAGCTCCCCCTTGCCGGCTGCTGCTGCCATGCGTGGCATGCTCAAACCGGTGGGCAGGGAGACGCCCGGGCATGACGTAACGTCACGGCCCAGGATTTTAAAACTGCTGGGTGCTGCATTGCGCCATGCAGCTGAGTTGTGGGTTCGGAGTCCAGGGATGGAGCGCAGACTCCGGCCCCACAAAGTGGAAGGCAGAAGGTAGGGGAGGGCTGGGAGAGGAAGGGGCTTGTGTGGAGGGGCAGGGGAGGGGAGTGAGGAGGAGAAAACTAGGGGAAGGGCTGGGAGAGGAAGGGGCTTGGGTGGAGGAGGAGGGGGAAGGGGAAGAAAGGGGAAGGCACCAAAGGGATAGGGTAGAGGAGAGACAAATGCCAGGGGGCCAAGTGCAGACAATGAGGAAAAGGGCAGGAGATAGGTGTCAGTTGGAGGGGGACAGGGTGATGCTGGGAGGGGAGAGGGTAAGGGCATTGGGGGCTGGAGGAGGAGGTGCTGGAAGAAGGCTTGAAAGAAGGGGTGGGCATGAGGAAGGCCAGCATGGAGCAAGTCATGGAGAAGGTGCAGGTGCCAGGGGATTCTGGGGGTGAAGCAGAAGGGCAGACACCTGCAGGGGAGGGACCGCCACCAGAGGAGAGAGGCAAGACAGGTTTGTAGAGGGAGGGTGTTAGAAGAGGGGATGAGGAGGGGTAGCTCACATGATCAGAGTGGGGCTACTGGAGGAGTGAGCACAAGGGGGAGAGAAGGGCTGGTGGAGGGGGGCAGGTTGCAGGATGGCTGAGGGCAGTGAGAAGGGCAGGAGTCAGGACAGCAGAGGAGGGTGAGGAGTTGGGGGGGCAGCAGGCACCGGGGAGCTGATGGAGCAAGGGGAGGAGACATGGTAGCAGAGAGAAAAGGTAAAGGTTTAAAAATATTTATTAATAACTTGGGTGCCACAGTGGCACATCCAAACATGCCACATGAACTCAGTACTGATGCACAACACAAAATTCATTTTGCTCATGGGGGGAAACTCTTAGCCTATGTCTACACTGGCAGTTTCTTGCACAAGAGTTCTTGTGCAAGAAGTCTTGCGCAAGAACATGTCCACACTGTCATGTGCGAGCTGTGCTTTTGCACAGGAGCATCTATGGCAGTGTGGACGCTCTCTCGCCCAAGAAAGCTCCGATGGGCCATTTTAGCCATAGGGGTTTCTGAGGCAAGAAATCCCTGCTGAGTATCCACACTGCCCTCTTGTGCAAGAGAGCTTACACCCGTTAGAAAAGAGCGTAGCTCTTGTGCAAGACGCCCTCTCTTACCACGCCGTACTGTAAATTTCCTTGCATAAGAGCAGGCGGGCAGTGTGGCTGCTCTGTGGGTTCTTGCACAAGAACGGCTGTACTTGCATAAAAAGCCACGAGTATAGACATAGCATTAGAGGGAACACTTCCCCCAGCCTCTCTGCCCCTGAGTTGTCACACACATTGGGTTAATGCAACTGCAGGATAGCTGCATGAGGGGGCTTTGGTGGGGGCCAAACTAATCCCTGTTGGTAGGAGGATGGTGGGAAAAGCCCTTCGAGAGGGGTGACATGACACCGTTTACTTCTGGTCATGTGTCCATCTTGCTCCAAGCGTGTTACCTCCAGAGGCGTGGCTAACGGATGGGGGGGGCCAGGGGGCATGGCTAATGGGAGCCAGGGGGCGTGGCTAATGGGGCACCACCAAAAATTATAGAAACCCGCTGCCCATGTCCACAAAGTGGCCCCGGTGGTCAGACACAGCCTGCAGGATGATGGAGAAGTATCACTTCCAGTTTATGTACAAGGAGGCCTGGTATTCCAGGGCATGGATGGGGATGTGTGTCCCGTCGATTGCCCCCGCAGTTGGGGAAGCCCAGGGCGCCAAACCCCTCGATCACCGCGTCCATATCAGTGAGGCGGATGACTCTGCGGAGCAGCACTCTGTTGATGGCCTTGACCACCTGCAGAAGGACACACAAAACCGAGAGTCACTGGGGTGCCAGGGTGGCGGAGAGTGCTCCTTCCCCGCCACTGCCCCGCACCCCCACTCCCCAGAAGCAACTCCCCCTGCAATCCTGGCCACTGCGGGAAGTCCGTAGTGCAGGTGGGACAGAACAAACCCTCCCAGGGAGGGGGACTTGCACCACCTCCCCCCCTTTTCCCTAGGGCAGCCCATCCCCTCCTTACACTCCCCCTCCTGGCACAGTGGCTGGAGATTGCCATACCTGCATGAGCACCTCTCCGACGGTGGATCTCCCCATGCCGAACTGGTTCCCCACAGATCAGTAGATATCCAGCGTGAAGAGCTTCCAGAAGGCAATGGCCACATGCTTGAGGAGGGGAATGGCAGGCCTCGTGTGCATGTCCTGTCGCTGCAGAGCAGGGGTGAGCCACTCACAGAGCTCCATGAAGGTATCCTCCTTCATCCTAAAGTTCTGGGTCCATTGTTGTTCTTCCCAGCGCTCCAGGGCGATGTGGTCCTACCAGTCGCTGCTGGTGTCCAGACACAAGATGCGGCGGGGCACGCTGGTGTCCAGGAGCTGCAGCTGCTCCTCCACGTACCCCAGGAGGGTCCAGATGACGGAATGGGGGTGCTGTGAGGCAGCCTGCAGAAATCACAGCCAGGCTTGCAGCAACACATCCAAAAGAAGCACCAGAGTGTGCAGAGGCAGGTCCGGCTCCATGGTGCAGAGTGCTGTGGTGTCCCGAGTGAGGGCAACCAAAGCACGCAGAGAAAAAAATGCTTTGTTGTCCCTCAGCAAGGTAGGTAAGCAAGCAGGGAAACCTGAGAACCGGCTATTCAGGGGGGTACCTTTAAGCACAGCCCTCAGATAGCCTCAGGCAGCAGCCCGCAATGTAACTCCTGACCTGATGCCCTGCTGAAACCAGTTTCAGCTGGCCTTAAATGCGATTCAGCGTCCAATCAGTGTGGATGCGCTATTTCAAAATAGCAAAACACTATTCCGAAATGCATTTTGTGTGTAGACCCATTATTTCAAAATATCTATAAGATATTTATACATCTATAAGAAATAATGCTGTAGTGTAGACGTACCCATAGAGACTAGCATCATATCCAGGACAGACCTAGACATACCCTTCAGTCATTAATAACTACTCTTTGAGTATATATGGTCTTTCAACCAGTTGTGAATCCACATTATAGTAATTTCATCTAGACCATATTTCCCTAACTTATTTATGAGAATGTGGTGTAGAAGTAGGTCAGTAATTTTATTAAAGAAGAACATTAAATTGGTTTGGCATGATTTGTTCTTGACAAATCCATGTTGACTATATAACCCTATTATCCTCCAAGTGCCTACAAACTAATTAATAATTTGCTTCAGTATCTTTTTAGGTATAAAGGTTAGGATGACTGGTCTATAGTTCCTCAAGTCATCCTTGTTTCTCCTTTTAAAGACAAGTACTATATTTATTCTTGTCCTGTCTTCTGGGACCTCTCCCATCCTCCAAGAATTCTCAAAAATAATGGATCTGAAACTACCTCAGCTAATTTCTTATGTACCCTATGATGAATTTCATTGGGCTCTGCTTACTTAAATACCATCTAACTTGTCTACATAGTCTTTAACCTTCCCCCCATTTTGGCTCCCATTCTTTCCCTGTAGTTGTTAATATTAATTGTGGTCAATTAATATCTGGTCATTAACCTTTCTAGTGAATTCTGAAACAAAACAGGTATTAAGCACCTCAGGTTTATTAATGGCATTAGTTACTAGCTCCTCTGCCCTGCGAAGTATAGGATGCACACTTTTCTCCAAATTTCTCTTGTTTCTAATGTATTTAAAGACCCTCTTCTCATTGTATTTTACGTCCCTTGCCAGGTATAACTCATTTTAAGCCTTAGACTTTATGATTTTATTCCTGTATACTTTGTCGTTCTTTTGTACTCATTAGTTTGATCATGTTTCCACTTTTTGTGGGATTCATTTTTAATTTGCAAGTCACTAAAGAGCTTCTGATAGAGCCATTATTGGTTGTGATGGGATATTCTACATGCTTTATGAAAATGTTTGATATGAATATGAAATAACTGAGATAAGCTTTATGCCAGATGGCTTGTGTAAGATATCATTGGAAAGGTTAGAATTTATTGAATATCATTATTCAATTTGTATGCACGTATCATTTTTGTACCGGAAGTTAGGAATATTGACCTCTGTATCTGTATACTTGAAACTCTTTAATCTTGCAACCTTGTGAAACGGTATGCTTTGGATTAAAGAACTTGAAACTGTATAAAGTGACCACTCTGGCCTAAGGTGAGGTCATTCACCCCAAACCAAGAACTGATAAGAAGCCTAAGGAGAACAAGATTTCAAGAAAAGGACCATGGTCGATGGTGTCAAAGATGGCTGACAGTGCAAGGAAGGTTAAAATGGAGTACTGGTTCCCAACATTGACTAGAAAGAAGTCCTTAGAGGTTTTGGCAAGAGTGATTTCATTGGAAAGCAAGAGGCAGAAGTAGATAGGGGAAGATCTAGGATGGAGGAGAGGAACTTTAGATGGCAATTGAAGATAATATGTTCAGTCAGTTTAGAAATGGAATGGAGAAGGTGTGGTAGCTAGAGGCCGGTTGGTTCAAGTGGGGTTGAGGTTTAAGATAGAAGAGTCTAAAACATACTTGTATTGTGAGGGGAAAGAGCCAGAGGAGAGTGTGAGGTTAAGGAGAAAAGTAAAAGAGGGAATGAATGTGTGTGTTAGGGAGCTCAGGAGATGGAATGGAGCTCTTAGATCAAATGGAGGTATTAGGGCAGTAGAGTAATGAGAACTGTCTTCATCTGTGACAAGAGATTGGAGGGAAGAATTGTAAGAGGGAGGGGGAAGGTCATGTTGTATTTTACCAGTTTTCCCTTGGAAGAAATTGGTGAGATCCTGGGCAGAAAGAGAAGTAGGAACAGGTGGAGAGAGGTGTTTGAGGAATGAGTAAAAGTCATGAAACAGAGGCTGGGCTTGTAGGCATGGCATTCAATGAAGTTGGAACAGTAGAATTGTTTAGCTAGGAAGATGGCAGAACTGAAGAATGAAAGAAGAAATATGTAGTGGAGGACTTCGGCCTGATTATGGGATTTCCACCAGAAATGTTTTTCTATGCAAGAGCAGAGGGAGCAAACATTTTGAATATAAAGTATACAATATTTCTGAGAAATATTGACACTTAAAAAATAGAAGTCTTCAACTTGATAATACAATAGATACAGTCCAGGCAGTTTGAATGAAAGATTCCACACACTGCCTCTGTCAGCTGCTTCTCCTTTGTTCTGGAGTGCCTTCATCTAATTCTAAGAAGGGAGTTCAGTTCAAAACCCCTTGAGTTCTTGGGACCTCTCCTGAGTATGATAGCAAGGTGCTGACTGATGATTATTGTGGATGGTGTGGGGTTTAATGAAGTGATGACCTGGTCACTAGTAAACCAGTCAAGACTTAACACTCATTTCACATAGACCATTGCACAATAATGAATTTTTTGGCCTTGGCAACCTGAACCAAATTTGAACCAATAACCTAGAGGAAAGTATTTATAACCTTATCCTGAGACATATAGGTCTAGGGCTGCATTTTCCTTTCAGTTTCATCTTTGGAAAGACTAAAACCCATCAAGTTAATATATTAAGGGAAAGTTGAATACATTATTGATAAATTTGTAACAGTATTCTGGAAATGTAAATATGCACACAACATACACATGCTCACCCACCCGTATGCTGATTCATCTCAAACTCCCTGCAAAATTCTCTTGAATCTGTCTTTTCTTTGCTGTTCAAAAGATCAGCTGCATTGAATTTCCTTAGGAGGATTTAAGTTTTTAAATACCTAGTAATTTTCCCAGCTAAACAGAGCTCCAGAAACTACTTTTGATGCAGAATAAACTCATGATTTTTTTTAACCAAAAGCAGGTTTATCATACAGTTATCATAATCTTAGTTCATAATACTGCATCGCAGCTTCATCTCACCATTTATGGGGAAAGCTGTCAGAGTTATGATATGCATATAAATTGGACGGCTGCACATTTTGTCAGATTCAACGATGGAATTTTTTATTACAAGAAAAATACTTATGTACCACTCAGAAAACTGCATATAAATTCAGACATCAAGACACAGCATTTTTTCCCTCCATTTGTGGAGTAAAATGGAATATATTAGACATTCTCAAAATTTCAATGGTACTAAATTTCCAGCTATATTGGAAAAAAGCTTTTAAGCAAAAATATCTGCATTCTTAGGTTCTCAAGGAAAGGAGTGTATATGTGTAATAAGACAGGTAACAGTGCAAGAATCTGAGCTGCAGAAGAAAGATAAATTGTGGTCATTTACAAGTTACTGACCAATAATGAAACATTAACTATCCACCCCTAACCTCACATCCAACCCTATCCTCCTAATAAGCTTAGTATATTTTGTGCTGAAAAATGCTTTCAGCAGTGGTAATACTAACTTGATTAAAATGTATAAAGGGTTTTGTCATTTGAAGAATTTGGCTTGTCTTAAATTCTGGTTAATGTGGCTACTTGTGAGTAAAATACTACCCACTGTCATTGTGCTAGATCTGACCCTATGTTTCCAGTGGTCCTGACCAGTAGGAATAAACAACACTCTTAATCTGCTAAGGAAAAATAATATGCGTCCTGTTTTTGGTCCTTTGATGCATACAAATTCTGCTAGCTAAACTGTATTTTCTCATCAAGCTCCTTTTTAAAATAATGACTTTCCCTGGTGTGCTGCTTAATCTAAGCTGATCCCATGACTAATAACTGATTTTGTCTCTTGCCTACAAACAGATTTGATTTTTTATTATAAAGCACAAAAGATTAAACAAGAAAAAATAATCAGAAACAATCTTCAGAAACAAAATGTATAATAAAGGGTCAAGAAAGAAGGCTTGTGACTGTCAATTGCTTTGTTTACATAGCTCTAACCCTTTACCTTCCCTGCGAGGGGTATTGGAACAACATTTATAGTGGGGATGCTGCTGATGTATTTGGTATTTTGTTATTACTACCTCATGCCAGCTGGTGCAGCAGTACCCATCATTCCAGCACCACTGCTCACTGACAACTTTGTGCTATAATTACTGCAGTGTTTCTCTGTCAGTTATCAATACTGTTGGCATTGGGAGCTAAAGCTTAATTCCATGGAACTGGGGATATGAATATGAAAAAGCCATGCTGAGAACAATGATTAGAAATTATTTGGGATGGATATGTAGCACTGCAGTGATGGGCAAGAGACTGACTCTTTTGATAATTCAGACAATGAACTGTTTGGGAATGTTAGAACATAAGAACATAAGAATGGCCGTACTGGGTCAGACCAAAGGTCCATCTGGTCTAGTAGCCTGTCTGCCGACAGTGGCCAGTGCCAGGTGCCCCAGAGGGGGTGGGCCGAAGACAATGATCAAGCGATTTGTCTCATGCCATCCATCTCCAGCCTCTGACAAACAGAGGCCAGGGACACCATTCCTACCCCCTGGCTAATAGCCTTTTATGGACCTAACCTCCTTGAATTTATCTAGCTTCTCTTTAAACTCTGTTAATGTTTACATTTTTTGTTGGAAAATGTTGATTTGTCAAAACTGAAACTGTTCATAGAAAAGGTTGATTTCAACAAATTTCTCAATTCAAAAATCCTTTGAAAAAAAGTTTAGAAATTTTGTAAATGTCCCAGTTTGACCATATTCAAAATAAAAATTTAGTTTTCAGGTTCAAAATGACTTTTTGTTTAAAACTTGTAGTTTTTTTAAAAGGTTACAATGGAAACAAAATGTATTCAAAGCTCATTGATTTACCCAATCAGAAAATTGTTCTGGATTAGATGTAAAAGGGAAGGATAATAAAAAAATATTTTAAAAATGTTGATAGCCAAAGGATTGACACACTATATCGTGAACTTCCGTACAGCAACACAAATACCTTTTTTTGGTTGACCTATAACCACACATGTCCAAAGAAATTCAAGAAATTAAGTTATAAAAAAGAAGAAGCTGCACTATACCACACAGTGAGTTATCTTACCTAAACAAATGTAAGGTGTAAACCAGGTTTTCCTCCAGTAATTCATATTTAGAAATGTCCGTCAGCCTTCTAATATCTTGGCCATTCTTATAACAAGTTACCTCTGATTTGGGATTACCTGGAAGTGTGGATTAAAAAAGTGAATAAAAATGTGGATAATAGTAGAATGGTTTGTAATCATGGCAGAAGATGGACAATGCAGACTTTGTTATAAGTAAACCTGCCTGCTGCTATCTACATTTATGAGTATATACAAAGTGTGTCAAATGGGCCTTGGATCCCTTGGTAATGGATTATCTACACTAAACATGAAAATGCATAAAAGACTCAAACAGCCACATGTGCAATGTAGGAACATTGTTTATTGATGATTTTCTCATCAACAGCACAAAACTGGTGATTAGATCTTTGTGTTCCATACGGATTTTTCTATCACAGAATTTATAAACAGTAGTTGGTTCCATAACTCTTGTGATTTTATTGCAAGTCTCATGATATTTGTTTTTGGATAGGGTTTAAATTCCTAGACTCATGTTCTTATCTGAAATATCAGGTTGTATTAAAAACAACGCCACACACATTTCAGGATTGTGGTGAAAGCTTGAAAATGTATATTGGAAACTATTTTTTTATTCCAGAAGGTGGAGAATGCTACAAAGGGAGGGAGAGGATCTTCTAAATTTGGCAAATATGGAGGAACTGGTTGAGAATTTGAAAATGGAAGGCATCTTGCATAAAAGTGATAATGAAATTATCATGATTTTAAGAAATGATAGGAGGGAAATCAGCAAAGTAAAGATAATGGATTTCAAGAAGGCAAGCTTTATTTCAGAGTTTATAGGTAAGATCCCATGGCCACGGAGCCTCGCGGCTCCCATTGACTCCGTTTCGCCCTTTGCAGCCAATCAGAGCAGCGGGAAGCAGTGGCCCGGCCCATGCCACTTCCTGCGGCTCCCCTTGGCTGCAAAGGATGAAACGGAGCCAATGGGAGCTGCGAGGCTCAGTGGCCATGACACCAATAAATAAACAAACCAGGGAGGCCAGTTAATGTGTTTCTCAAAGTGGTTTCATGGAGCACCTTCAGAAACACTGTCCTTGAATATTCCAGGAGCTGATAGAGGAGATATCTGAGCCATTAGCTATTATCTTTGAAAGGTAATGGAAAAAGGGAGAGATTCTAGAAGACTGGAAAAGGGCAAAAATAGTGCCAATCTGTGAAAAAAGAGAATAAGGACAACTCAGGTAATTACAGACCAGTCAGGTTAACTTTGGTATCAGGAAATATAATGGAGCAAATAATTAAGGAATCAGTTTGCAAACATCGGGATGATAATAAGGTGATACATAACAGCATGGATCTGTCAAGAACAAATCATGTTAAACCAACTCAGTAGGGGTTTTTTGACAGAGTAACAGGTCTTGTGGTTAGCGGAGAAGCAGTAGATGTGGTATATCTAGATTTTAGTAAAGCTTTTGATACAGTTCTGCATGACCATCTCATTAAAAACCAGGGCAATGCCGCCTAGATGGGGTTACTATTAAGTGGGTACATAAGTGGTTTGTTAATCGTTTCCAAAGAGCAGTTATATAAATGGTTTGCAGTCATGCTGGAAGGGCATAACTAGGGTTGCCAGGTGTCCAGTTTTGAACTGGACAGTCTGGTATTTTAGCTTTCTGTCCGGGAAACAAATAGAGAAAATACCGGACATATAAATGTCCAGTATTTTCTAATTAAGTTAGTTTTATTATTATGAGCATCAGTATGTAGTTGCGCACTGCCTGGCTGGTAGACACGCTCATACTGTGTGAGCATGTCTACCAGCCAGGTGTACGCAACTACGCAGTAGAGAGGCGGGGGCGGGGGCCGGGCCGGAGTGGGATGGAATCTCTGGGGCTGGACTCGCCGGTGCACCCCGCCGGGACTGTGTGCAGGACGGGCAGCACCCCGGGATCTGTGTGTGATTCTCTCCCCCTGCTCAGCTCCCCGGCCAGCCCTGCTTCCTGCCGTCTGGTTCCACCCCCCATCTCTCCTGGCCAGCCCCACTCCCCACCGTCAGGTTCTCCCCTGGCCAGCCCCGCTCCTCCCAACCCTCTCCCGGCCAGCCCTGCTTTCCACCGGCTGGTTCTCCCCCCGGCCCCAATCTCCCCTGGCCAGCCCTGCTCTCCCTGACCTCCTCCCAGCCAGCCCCGCTCCCCTCCCAGGCAGTCCCCCTTCCTGATCTGAGATCAAGAGTGCCCGGTATTTTTTTTAAGCCATCTGGTAACCCTAGGCATAACAAGTAGAGTTCCTCAGGGGTCCTTTCTGGATCTGGTTCTGTTCAATGTCTTCATCAATTATTTAGATAATGGCATAGGGAGTATGTTTATTAAACAGGTGTCTCAAACTCCTGGTACACAGGCCATCCCCAGCTGGAGTGATTGTGCAAGCCAGCCTGGCACTCCCTGTGGGCTGTGAGGAGGGGCTTTCTGGCCCCCAAACCCTACCTTTTCCCAACAGTGCTCCGCCTTCTCCCCCCATGGCACCCCATCCCTGAGGACACAGCTTCAGGGAATCACCAGGGAAGCCTGGCATGGTGCAGCAGCAGTGTTCCCCCCTGCCACCATACTTCCTATGGCAGCAGGTACCTCAGGGAAGCAGAGTGCAATGGGTAAATGCACTGACTCCACTGTGCTCTAGGAGTCCCAGGCCAGATTGTGCAATTGCTCCAGCAAGATGGCCTGTGGGCCGGGAATTCGAGACACCTGTTATAATGTTTGCAGATGATACCAAGCTGGGAGGGGTTGCAAGTACTTTGGAGGATAAGATGAAAATTCAAAATGATCTGGACAAACTGGAAAAGTAAATAGGATGTAAAGTAATTAGGATGAAATTCAATAACGACAAATTCAAAGTATTCTACTTAGGAAGGAACAAGCACACACTTAATTTAAGTACATTTGTTGCCTCACTGACTACAAAGGGATGACTTGAATGTACGTGTTCGAAGGCAATTTAGAGCAAAAGATAGAGAAGACAAATGGGTGAATGCAGGACTGTCCTTTTAGTACAGGTTGGACCTCCCTGATCAGCACCCTTAGGACCTGACTGGTCCCAGATGAGGGATTTTACTGGACCAGGGGAGGTCATTTCTGGCCTCCCTGTTGCTCCCCCCCTCCTTTCACCGGGCTTCCCAGCCCTCTTCCCTCCCCCTGCAGCTGAGTTGCATGCTGGGCTTCCCAGCTGCCATCCCCACTGCATGGCACTGGGCTCCCGTCTACCTTCTGCCCCCCGCCCCACAGTGCACCGGGACTCTCTGATCCTGGATGTTGCTGAAACAGAGAGTCCCAGTTTATAGAGGTGCAACTTGTACTTCTATTTTTCTTGGTGAGGTTTGATAAGAAACCATCCTGCAAGGTACTGAGAACTGAGGGTGTCCAGTATCATGCAGTAGGCTATAGCACTGTGCCTGATCAGGCTATTGCAATAAACTACTGTATTTTTAATGTTACAAAAAATTGCAATGGATAAGACTGATGATAGAAGTGAGTTTTAAGATAAGAATTGACTACAGTGGTTAGTAGACCTACCATGTAAGGAAAGTTTATCCAGTGATTTGGGCAGTATGGAAGAAGGTAAATTAAGATGCTATGTTGTTTTAGGGAAACAGCACAGTTATTTTTATGAAGTGAACATTTGCATTTCTCAAGGCCTGATCAAAACCCCATTAAAATCAATTATTTCCATTGACTTCAATGGATCTTGCTTCAGGTACTCATCAGTTAAGTGATTCTTTTTGTGTACTTACAATGGGAGAATAGTCAAATGATACCAGTTCATATACATTTATATATTTATATTTTATAAATCCTTCCTTTGAAAAAATTACTTTTAAAATTATTATTTTAAGACTAGAACTTTTATTTAAATATATTATATGCTAAAGTGCTAGAAGGCAATCATGGCAACAACATAACAAGTGTCTCCTTATAATAGGACAGATGCTGATTATGCCATTCTATCAGAATGATTTATATTAAACAATAGAATGCAATAGAATGCAAATAACCAGCAAAATCAGCTAAAAGAAAACATTATGTATCCCAATATGATAACCCTAATTAAACTATTTAGAATTCTCCCCAGCATAATTTTCATAGCCAGGAATAAAGGAATAGGTAATTTAAGTGTAAATCTGCTATTCCTCTTTACATAAAGAAACATTTTTCATATAACTGTAAACCCTCCCTCCCAAACTGTGTTTTGTCTTTTATCCTTCACAAAGCAAGCAAAATCAGGATTCTACTATTTTTGGGTTAAAATGTTGCTTAGTGTAGATTTTTGGTTTGGGGACTTTTTAAAAATAATTTCCTCTGGTTTTGGTAAGGATTTAGGAATAGGAGGGTTCTGTCTGTCCGTTTTCAAAGTGTCATTGTCATGATGAAAGGCTTTAATTTTTTGTGTGTGATTTTGCTGAAAAGATGGATGGTTCTTTTAATACACATCTGGTCAGAAAACCACTTCCCAAAGGGAGGGTAGGGAGATATTATATTACCAGGAGACACAATCAGAGAGAGAGAGAAACAGCTTGCTTCCTCCCTCCCCACATTGGGTATGTCTATACAGCAGGGATAAAATTGAATTAAGCTACACAACTTGAGCTACGTCAACTGCATAGCTTAAGTCAAAATAGCTTAATTTGGCTTTTGGCACTGTCTACACAGCAAGAAATTGAAAGAAGAACACTTCCTTTGACTTCCCTTACTCCTTGTAAAATGAGGATTACAGGAGTCAGAATAAGAAGTCCTCCAGCTCACCATTATTTTGAAATAATGGCTTGCAGTGTAGACAAGCTCTTTGTTATTTTGAGAGGCTATGATTTCATCTTCTTCAGCCTTCTGTGTAGTTCCCTTTCACTCCATACATTTCCTCAGGCTATGCTCATGAAACAAAATTTGGTCATAGGAAAATAGGAGGAAACTGCGGTTTACTACTAGATCCTTGCCTGTAAGAACTAATTGTTCTACAGTCAGCTGATCATGCAGTAGAATTTTGTGCATCTTTTTATTAGAGATGTTATGCTGGGGGTTGGGATAACCCTCTTTGAAGCTGGAGAACATAACCACCACCCTTCATTCTGATAAATGTAAAACAAAACAAAACAATTAACCGCCTCTATATAATAGACAGGAGCCACCACCCAAAATACAGGTCATGCAGGAGCAGTCAGTGATGTAGGCTACAGTAGACTTCCGATAATCCGGAACCTATGGGATTTAGGTGGTGCCGGATTATCAGATATGCCGGACTATCAGGAAGTACTATAAGCAGGTTATATATATACTGTATACATTATATACTGTATATAAAGTGTTCTTAACCCTTTTTATTGTACATACTGTATACAGTATACTGTAATGTTTTAGTTTTTTTAAGCCTTTTTTACCCTTTTGCTCAGTTCAGCTGCTGCCGCTGTTACCTTGTGACTCATTTTTTGCCAAAGCTCACTCACTAGGCTCTTGCCATTTTGATGCCGGACTATCAGGAGTGCCGGACTATTGGATGCCGGACTATTGGAGTTTTACTGTATTTGGATAGAGGTGAAGGGATTTTCACTATGGGTTAGTTAGGTATTGTTTAAAGTGATGTGTGTGAGACAAAGAAGCAGGAAAAATACTATAGAAACACACAGAACAAGCATTAAGGGAGCCCCAGCAATAGCTTGAGAACCATCAGAAGTATGATTCTGAAAAGTTAAGAGGGAATGCTTTTGGGTAGAGTGCTGGCTGAAAGAGATTTGGAACTATGAGAAAAAAGAAAACAACCTGTGTGAATAATTGATTTTTCAATTTATGGGAAATTCCACAATTTTGAAATTTGTTCTCAGTCTGAAATGGAGGAAAAGCAAAATGCTTTAAAATTTCTCACTAAACAAACTTAAAAAAACCCCCATTAGTTGTGGGTCAATCAAGAAGCTTTGTTTCAACACAGTCAAAAAGTTTCATTCTGATTTTAATTTGTTATTATATAATAACTATATATTTTAGAAATGTGTATCTGTCTGTCTGTGAGTCCATTTGTTCAAGAACTCCTCATAAATGGTAAAAGCTAGGACCACCAAATTTGGTATGAGTGTTTCCCTTCTCCTAACTTTTCCTGAGTTTGATTGCACCAGGAAAATGGGATCTGCCTGGAATGGGATTTTTTTCTATAACAGGGAAACGGAGGGGGCTGATTGGAGGGACGGCTATACTGCATAGTGACCACTGGGAGCAGTGAATGCGGGGGGACACCTATACTGCAGAGTGACCACTGGGGACAGCCACACCACCAAGACAGTGGCCAGCTGGGGCACGGGGATGCCATCTTGCTAGCCAATGGCCTTCTGCCCTGAATCCCCCACATCACCAAGGCCCTGCCCTGACTCCTGCAACAACCCTCCCCTCCCCCCCCCCGCCACCATACACACACTGTCAGCCCCTGCCCTGAAGGACCCAGTAATGTATAATATTATACATATTCTAGTAATGTATAATACAGAATTGAAATGTAAAATCATTGTAAATGTAAAATCATTTTGAAACTGGATATTTTAAAAGTTCCATTGGAAAAAAAGGCTGGAAAAGAATATTTTCATCTTATCGAAATGCTTTGTATTGACCAGTATTTTCCAACCGATAAATGTTCCATGGAAAATTTCCTACCTGCTGTATTCATCAGCACAAGAAGATTTTACCCCCAGAATACAGAAGTATCTATGCATTCCTCAGAGCGATCACCTTTGAAGTGGTAAGATCTCTCAGGCAACAAAAACTAGAATTTTGTGGGATCTGTCATGATGGATCACATTCAACTAAACCAGAGGACTAGCAAGGTCGGCCATCATATTGATAGATGAGCTCATCTGGATTGTCATAGGACTGCCTGATGGGCTGAAGGGAGACAGCAGACCTACTTTTAAGCTCAGCAGCAGCAGTGGATTGCTAGTTCCTTGATATTTTTGCTTGCAACTGCAGTCTTTGGATTCCCTTGCTCCACCTCAGTCCTATTTCCTTCCTGGTTTCTGACTCTTGGGGATTCCCCCTGGGTCTGATTCTAACCACTAAACCAGACTGCTGGAATCTAGACTCCTGACAGGATACATTTAAACTTTATCCTGAATTTTCTAAACTGAATTCAGATAAAATAAATAATTTTATTAAACCACAGATTATATGGCAGTTTGCAGAGTGATCTTAGATGGGTTAAATTCAAAGTTTAGGTAGTTCCTGCCTCTAGGAGTTAACACTTGTATGTGTGTATATTGCCTAACATAACTGATCCTGGTCTACAATTGGGTTCCTAGGAACTACTGTAATACAAATAATAAATCACACTATTATCTTAATGGGATTGTGAGCAAACTAATTGCAAGGTAGTATATTTTGAAAATGCTTACTACTCACTACATTAATATTTTACTAAGTCAATGAAATGTGTTCCAGACACTTGCTTTTAAATGGCTAACATTTGCACCTGTGCTCACTTCCATAGTCAGGCCTGTACGCAGGGGAGGTGTGAAGGGTGCAAATTCACCCCCATGGTCCTCCAAGTAAGTGTGAGGCTGGGGTGGTGTGTTGCCCCAGCCTCCCTCCCCCCATGCTCTGGCTAGCCAGGGAAAGTCTGGGGTTGATTCCTCCTCCCCACCAGGAGCAGGGCTGGGGCGGGGCTGCGGGCCCTTCCCACGGCTCACAGCCCCCCACAGAAATTCCTGCATATGGCCCTGATAATCATGTTAATTTTATACATGTATAGCTCTTAATACAGACAATTATTCCTGTATTTTAATTAGTAATGCTTGTGGCATATAAATCATTTTCCAGCAAACCCTTTCCTGCAGTGTCTGTGTTCAACACAACACCTAGTACAGTGTTTTTTTAAACTATGTTCCACGGCATCGGAGGTGTGCCACAGAGAACAGAATTCAAAATGGCCACCCTTAAAAGGGCAGGTGCCCTTTTTTTCCACAATAACTTTCCCCCAACCCTTTTTTTTCCTCAGTAACTTCCCCCTGACCCTTTTTCCTCCCAACTTTTTTTTTTCTCAACAAAAAATCCTTGGTGTTCCTCATAAAAAAAATTATTGTTTGGTATTCCTCAGTCTTAAAAAGTTTAAGAAACACTGACCTAGTACAAGGGAATCACCAGAACTATGATTAATTGCTTAGTTTTGACAGGAATAAATGATTGTCTGCTTTAACTAAAGAAGAGCTAATGTAAAGTAAGCAACCACAGCAGCAGCCTTAATGCTGATTCTGTCTTAATCTATTTTTAAAGGTTTATCAAGTAACAGTATCTGACACTCTCAACACACGCAATTTTTCGAGTATAGTGTTATAAACATGGTAAGAAAATGATCATATTATTTCCCCAAAGTTTTCTCACAGTGAGTAGGAACAAAGCAGTAAGCAAACAACACAATATTTATTTGAAAAGAGTTATTGAATATCTGCCCATCTAGGATAGATCATAAGCTTTTCAGGGCATGCACCTTGTTTTTTATGCATTTGGAAAGCTCCTTTGTCCCATTGAAATCAAAGGGAATTTTACTCAGGTCAGGATTTCAGGAATTGGCCCAAAATACTGGGAAAAACAAAAGTGCTAGCAAAATGTACCAAGCTAAAAAGAAATGATTAAATATTAGCACAAGCAAACAACAGTTCCTATATTTAAGCAATATAAACTACAGATGGATTCCACAAAGAATAAATATGCTCCACTTCTCTGGATTTTTTTCCTTTTTGACCATATGCTCTATTTTAGCAACTTCAGGTAAATAATCTAATGTCTGAAACTGTAAATGTTTGTACTTACACTTGGAATTCTATTACAGGGTCAGGCTGGTGGCTTGAAAGAAAAATTGACAAATATGGTATCTGTTTAATCCACAGTGCTGTGGGTAGTTGAATATTTCAGTGTTCGTTGGCTGGGTCTGATCATAGTACAGTGAGTCTTTTAAAGAGAATATATTTCATCACACTGCAACAGGTGCCTCTTCCAAGGGTAATTTTGGAAGGAGTGTATTGGCAAGGCAAGGAATTTCCCCGTGGACTTCAGTGGGAGCAAGAGTTGATCTTAAGTTTTCATACTAAGGTACTGTGTTGCTTTGAGTCTCTTAAGCACATGCTGAAGTGCTTTGCTAAGTAAGGATGTTAAAAGTTATTACATACTACTTAAATGCTTTGCTGAACCATGAAGGCGTCACTAGTCTCTGATGAATCTGTAGAGGTTTTTGTGTGAAGTAAGTGGCAGTGATGGCAATGAGCTCACTAAGAAACGGAGGTAAACTAAATTGGAAATGTTAGTAAATTGAGAATTCCAGGGACTTGCTGTTTCAAGTTACAAAGGACAAAACAACTGCAAATGTTCACATCTATTTAACAGTGAACATCTACAGATTTACCCATAGCAGGTGGGCTAAAGAAAGCAAAGGGTATCCGGTGAATTTTAACAGTCACAGAAAATTCACACTTTTTGAACAAAATGATTAACAGATTCATTATTTTGTGATTTTGGTTCCAGTCCTGCAATGAGTGCCTCAAAGGAAGATCCTGTCCATAGGGGAAACCCAGTGAAAGTTGATGAGTGTCCACATTGCCTTAGGGCTCTGTACAGAGTTGAGACGCTTGTTTCTGTGATCATTTTATTCTTGACTAATCTGCTGAGACTACTGCTATGACTCCTAGACAACAGCTACACAGCAGCGGAGATTGACACTCTGAGATTGATTCGCTGGCGATCAATTTAGCACAGGGTCTCAAACTCCTCTATGGCTAGAGCACTTTTGCAGAGGGGACAGTGTGCAATAGGGGGGAAAGGGTGAGGTTTGGGGGATGGGGAGGGACACACGTCCTCCCCTAGGCCACCAGGACTCCTGGGCCAGATTGCAAAAATGCTCTGGCCGTTGATGGTCTCTGGGCCATGAGTTTGAGATCCCTGATTTAGCAGGTCTAGTGAAGACCCTGCCAATTAACTGCAGATCACTTCGCAGTCACCCCCTGACAAGAAGAGTAAGTAGACGCAAGGGTTTCTCTCATCACCTCCCCTATGGTGTAGACCCACAGTAACTCAACCTAAGGTATGTCAACTCCAGCTACGTTATTCACGAAGCTGGAGTTGCACTCCTTAGGTCAACTTTCCACCACAGTATAGTCATAGGTAGCGGCTAAGTATATCTTAGTCCTGTCTCAGGATGGCTAGTTCTTATATAAAACCTAGATGGGAGTCTCTGATAATCTTTTTCTTGGTTGTTCCATAAGCATAGTCTAAACAGACTATTCACTGGAACTAACCACTGCCATCAAGACTACTAATTAGTGTCAACTGAGGCAGTTTTTGTGATCAAGTCAATCATTGCTCAGCAGAAACTGGACTGAGACCTACCAAACTCTTTTCAAGGCCACCGAGGTGTTAGACTTTCATACACTGCCCTTCCTTAACTATATTTTATAGCATGCTGTCTGCAGATTGACAATTTAGAAAAAATAACTTATAGATGAAGTGTCTACTGTAGGGCTAACATAAAACTACTTTGAAAGCCATCTAATGTAAATATGAATCATATGGAATGTAATTAACCACAAAGTATAATGAAGTCTTCCTCCTATGCAGATATTTGCATATTAATGTAACTTAATATCAGGGATGAAATCTAGGCTTCATTAACCTTAATAGGGTCAGGATTTCATCCCATAATGTCTTTATTAGAAGAGGAAAAAAGGCTCTAAAAACTGCCTAAGCTGTGCAACTTCTGATAAACCTTCTTTTGCAGAAGTAGTGAGGGAACAAAGGACACACCTGGAAGTGAACCACTGAAACCAATCAAAACCTAAACTGCTAGCACTATACACCCTATAACAGCCAGTCACAGGTATGGGTACCCTGCCCTGTTTATGAAAAGTGCTTTATTATAATTCTCATCCTTTCTAGGAGCAGTCATTATTGCACATGCTACTGTTAAAGAGCACACAAACACCAAGATGGGGAGAAATGCCAATATTCAGTAAAACAACATGCAGGAAAGATTCCAACCATCTGACAATCTGGAAGTTAACAAAGGGGGAGGGGGATGTCTTTAAAAGGTCTTTTTAAAATTATGTATTTTAAAATGTCTGCTGTGACCTTGACACTATACAAGACACACAAATGGAGGAATCTGGGTTTCCAGAAGGTAGAGACAGAAAGTAATATTGAAGAACAAAGTACAGGTTGGGGGCTGGGAGCAGAGCATGGCCAGCTGGGCAGCTGCTGGGGGCGGGAGCGGGCCAGTGGCTAGAAGGGAGCCAGCCAGGAGGCCAGTGCCCTCGGGAGAACCCTGACCTCCCCTGGTCCTGCAAACTCCCCCGTCTGGGGCCAGTCAGGTCCCCAGGGTGCCAGCTCTGGTGAGGCCAACCTGTATTATTGTTCAACCATTAAATTTTCTTGCTTTCAGATTAGTACAGGTTGAACCTCCCTGGTCCGGCACTCTCATGACCTGAGTGGTCCCAAAGGAGGGATTTTGCCGAACCAGGGGAGGTAATTTCTGTCCCCCTCCCACTGGCCCACCAGCCTGGCTCCACTCCTTGCCTGGCTTCCCAATGGGCTCCCCATGTGTGACCAGCCCTGCGATCCCACCACTGGGGCTCTCAGCTTCACCATGGCAAACCACTGTCCCTCTGCCGGTGCTCCCAGCCCTGCTGCGACAGCACCAGCCCCGCCAGCTTTCAATCCTGCTGCATGGATTCACCTGCCCTGTTGCCCTCCGGCCCCTTGCAACACACTGCTCCTCAGCAGCTGGGGTTCCCGACCAAGCTAGCCCTACTGGGGCAGCACCAGCCCAACCGGGGCTCATGGCCACACCACAGAAGACTGCTGCCCTGCCAGAGTCTGTTGGCATTCCAGCCACTCTGCCACAGGCTCAGCCCAAATCCAGCAGCAGGGCTCCCATCCACAGGCCTACCCACAGGCAGCCTGGCTGGGTTCCTGGCTCCCGGCCCTTCACCAGCTTTCTCTGGTTCAGCAACATCCATGAACCTTCCGGATCAGGGAGTTTTGGTTCAGAGATGTTCAACCTGTAGTGTTTCAAAGAAAACAAATGAGAACCAGAGTAAATGGTATTGGTTAAAATCATCCAATTTGAGTGCCTACATGTAGAGGCCTACCTACATATTTAGGCACCTCAATAGGTAGCCTGGTTTCACAGGTGTTAAATATCCATTAAAGTCCATGAGAGCTGCAGGTGCTTGGCATCTTTGAAAACCAGGTCATTTATTTATGTAACTAACTCCCAACTTTGAAAAACTGGTGATTAATTAAAATAGATGGTAAAATACAGAGAATTTATTTTAAGTGCTTGAAACAAATCATTGGCAATCTACATTGAAACACGTTAGGGCAGCCTCTGGCAGTGATTCTCACATGGTATCCAGAATTCAACTTAGTGTGGCTAAACTCATGTTTAACTGCTAGTCATCTGTCATAAACCTGAGGGACCAAGAGTATAAATGGTTAACTGTTGCCAGAAATATAAATGTAATGTAGCTTATTTTAAAGATCAGGCTGACTCTCCCCTTTCTCTTTTCTTGCCAAAGCCTGTGACCAAGTCTAGGTACGTTTCAACCCCATCATGACAAATGGCAGGGCCAGGAGCTGCTTGTATTCATAGCAGGCCTAAACCGAGCAGGAATGAGGATATCTATGACTCCCACCTTCAAAATTTGCTTTAGGCTTTTGTTGTTTCCTGAGAAACATAACAAAAACTCTTCTGGTTTCATCACTTCTCTTTAATTTGTTTGAACAGCTGAAGTTTTCTTCACAGATTGAAATTACAGCCTCTTT
The DNA here is from genome assembly GCA_019425775.1 of Rafetus swinhoei. Classification (NCBI taxonomy): domain Eukaryota; kingdom Metazoa; phylum Chordata; order Testudines; family Trionychidae; genus Rafetus; species Rafetus swinhoei. Next base: position 21,423,180 of record CM033427.1, read on the forward strand.
CTAGTATCAAAAAACGTACATATGGATATTTATGTATGTTCCACCCCACCCAGATGTAGGGCGATGTTCTTTCATAGCATTTCAAAGCTCTCCCTGAAGCTGGCCTGAGAGCAGTAGGAGAGCCATAGAGGGTCAGGTGAGTGTGAATGGTGGGTAGCTGCTAAGATACAGGATCTATGCAAGCTTGACAGATATAAGTCACTTGGGGCAAACAGCATTCTTGAACAAGATCTGGTGTATGCAACATGTGGTGATGATCAGTTGTGTTGGGTTGCACTGTCTTATTGGTTTCATTCTTGTGGCTAAAATGCTTGCTGTTCTTACTCTGCATGGATATTAATTATTCTTTTGGCTGGCACCCTCTGCTGTTTGGTGAAGAAGTTGAATAACATAACATATCGGTCTCACCCATACCCGGGGGGGGGGGGGGGAGTCTCCGTCTACTAATTAGCAACTACTACAATTTAGCAACTTGCTAGCCAGTTTAGTTCTGAGAGGTATTGGGATCTGGAGTGAGAAGCAAAGATCAGGATCAGCCAGAGGTGAAAATGGTACAAGGAGTGGGAAGCCATTCCAGCATCTGGCGCAATTGAGGTGAGTGGTTGTGAGGGGAGCCATAGCAGAGCTAGAACAGGTCAGGACAGGTTGAAAGAGTGGGGGCAGTAATGGCATGGCATGATTAGACTGAAGGAGGCTGTGGGGAGCTGGTGCAGTATATGTGGGTGAGGATCACGATAGTGGACTTTGGGGACTGGCACACAGAGGAGGTGGTCATTCAAGGAAAGGGAGAGGAAGGCAAGTGCTGAGGCAGGGCAGGCACAGGGAGTGGAAGGAAGGCTCAAACAGAGGTGAGATGAAAGGATGGGGGGAGTTGGCACAGAGCGCCAGGAAGAACTAGGATAGGATCAGGCTCCCATGAGGGCGAGCTGGGGAAAGGCTGGCGCAAACAGGGGGGCGCCTCAGCTTTAGGTGGCGTGGGCTGTGGGAGGTAGAATCGGGTTAGGCTGGGGCAGAGCCTAAGGGGCTGACAGAGAAAAGGGAGGCCTCGGCCGGGCAGATTTACGTGAGGAGAGGGGCTGGCGGGCACCGCGGGGCCAGGGTGGGCAGGTGGGGGTCGGGGACAGAGAAGCCCCAGCCCCTCCCTGCGCGCCCAGAAAGTTGTTGTTGGGGCGGGAATCCCCGGCTCGCTGCTTCCGGGTACAGGCGCCGCCTCCGCTCGGTGCCCGGAGTGAGAGGCTCGGCGGCGGGGGAGCTCTCAGGCGCTCCCGGGGCCGCTCGCACGGCAGCGCTCTGCTCCCCACGATGTCGGGGTCGCTGCCCATTAACCTGCTGGGCGAGCCGCTGCTCCGGCGGCTCAGTGGCGTGCTGGACCGCGCAGCGTCGGGCCGGGGCTGGAGAGACCTGGCGCAGCGAGCCGGGGGCCACGGCAGGGTCAAGCTGAGGTGAGGGCAGCCCCGGGGGGCGCCGAGGCACCGGCAGGAGCGGAGGAGTCGGGACGAGCCGGGACGCAGGGGCTGGCGCTGCATTGGGCGGGGAGGAGGCACATGGGAGCAGGCTTCAGTGGAACGAGCTGCCGCGGGGAGCCCGGCACGGAGAGGGAAGAGCCCTGGAGGGGGGGCCAGGTGAGGAGTGGCTGGGGGCTGGCAGAAGCAATTGGAGAGCCATGGGGGTCAGGTGAGGAGTGGCTGGGGCTGGCAGAAGCAATTGGAGAGCCATGGGGGTCAGGTGAGGAGTGGCTGGGGGCTGGCAGAAGCAATTGGAGAGCCATGGGGGTCAGGTGAGGGAGTGGCTGGGGCTGGCAGAAGCAATTGGAGAGCCATGGGGCCAGGTGAGGAGTGGCTGGGGCTGGCAGAAGCAATTGGAGAGCCATGGGGTCAGGTGAGGAGTGGCTGGGGGCTGGCAGAAGCAATTTGAGAGCCATGGGGTCAGGTGAGAGTGGCTGGGGCTGGCAGAAGCAATTGAGAGCCATGGGGGTCAGGTGAGGAGTGGCTGGGGCTGGCAGAAGCAATTGGAGAGCCATGGGGTCAGGTGAGGAGTGGCTGAGGGCTGGCAGAAGCAATTTGAGAGCTATGGCGGGGTCAGGTGAAGGAGTGGCTGGGGCTGGCAGAAGCAATTTGAGAGCTATGGCGGGGGGGTCAGGTGAAGGAGTGGCTGGGGGCTGGCAGAAGCAATTGGAGAGCCATGGGGGGGGTCAGGTGAGGGAGTGGCTAGGGGCTGGCAGAAGCAATTTGAGAGCCATGGGGGTCAGGTGAGGAGTGGCTGGGGCTGGCAGAAGCAATTGGAGAGCCATAGGGGTCAGGTGAGGGAGTGGCTGGGGGCTGGCAGAAGCAATTTGAGAGCCATGGGGTCAGGTGAGGAGTGGCTGAGGGCAGGCAGAAGCAATTTGAGAGCTATGGTGGGGGGTCAGGTGAAGGAGTGGCTGGGGCTGGCAGAAGCAATTGGAGAGCCATGGGGTCAGGTGAGGGAGTGGCTGGGGCTGGCAGAAGCAATTTGAGAGCCATGGGGTGGGGCGGGTCAGGTGAGGGAGTGGCTGGGGGCAGGCAGAAGCAATTTGAGAGCTATGGCGGGGTCAGGTGAAGGAGTGGCTGGGGCTGGCAGAAGCAATTTGAGAGCTATGGCGGGAGGTCAGGTGAGGGTGTGGCTGGGGGCTGGCAGACGCAATTTGAGAGCTATGGCGGGGTCAGGTGAGGAGTGGCTGGGGCTGGCAGAAGCAATTTGAGAGCTATGGCGGGGTCAGGTGAAGGAGTGGCTGGGGCTGGCAGAAGCAATTTGAGAGCCATGGGGGTCAGGTGAGGAGTGGCTGGGGCTGGCAGAAGCAATTTGAGAGCTATGGCTGGGGGTCAGGTGAGGAGTGGCTGGGGGCTGGCAGAAGCAATTTGAGAGCTATGGCTGGGGGGGGTCAGGTGAGGGAGTGGCTGAGGGCTGGCAGAAGCAATTTGAGAGCTATGGCGGGGGGGTCAGGTGAAGGAGTGGCTGGGGCTGGCAGAAGCAATTGGAGAGCCATGGGGGTCAGGTGAGGAGTGGCTAGGGGCTGGCAGAAGCAATTTGAGAGCCATGGGGGGTCAGGTGAGGAGTGGCTGGGGCTGGCAGAAGCAATTTGAGAGCCATGGGGGTCAGGTGAGGAGTGGCTGGGGCTGGCAGAAGCAATTTGAGAGCCATGGGGTCAGGTGAGGGAGTGGCTGAGGGCAGGCAGAAGCAATTTGAGAGCTATGGTGGGGTGAGGTGAAGGAGTGGCTGGGGCTGGCAGAAGCAATTGGAGAGCCATGGGGGGTCAGGTGAGGGAGTGGCTGGGGGCTGGCAGAAGCAATTTGAGAGCCATGGGGTGGGGCGGGTCAGGTGAGGGAGTGGCTGGGGGCAGGCAGAAGCAATTTGAGAGCTATGGCGGGGGGGTCAGGTGAAGGAGTGGCTGGGGCTGGCAGAAGCAATTTGAGAGCTATGGCGGGGAGGGTCAGGTGAGGAGTGGCTGGGGCTGGCAGAAGCAATTTGAGAGCTATGGCGGGCGGTCAGGTGAAGGAGTGGCTGGGGCTGGCAGAAGCAATTTGAGAGCCATGAGGGGTCAGGTGAGGGAGTGGCTGGGGCTGGCAGAAGCAATTTGAGAGCCATGGGGTCAGGTGAGGAGTGGCTGGGGCTGGCAGAAGCAATTGGAGAGCCATGGGGTCAGGTGAGGAGTGGCTGGGGCTGGCAGAAGCAATTTGAGAGCTATGGCGGGGTCAGGTGAAGGAGTGGCTGGGGCTGGCAGAAGCAATTTGAGAGCTATGGCGGGAGGGTCAGGTGAGTGGCTGAGGGCTGGCAGAAGCAATTTGAGAGCTATGGCGGGGCGGTCAGGTGAAGGAGTGGCTGGGGGCTGGCAGAAGCAATTTGAGAGCTATGGCGGGGGTCAGGTGAAGGAGTGGCTGGGGGCTGGCAGAAGCAATTTGAGAGCCATGAGGGGTCAGGTGAGGAGTGGCTGGGGCTGGCAGAAGCAATTTGAGAGCCATGGGGTGGGGCGGGTCAGGTGAGGAGTGGCTGGGGCAGGCAGAAGCAATTTGAGAGCTATGGCGGGGGTCAGGTGAAGGAGTGGCTGGGGGCTGGCAGAAGCAATTTGAGAGCTATGGCGGGGAGGGGTCAGGTGAGGGAGTGGCTGGGGGCTGGCAGAAGCAATTTGAGAGCTATGGCGGGGCGGTCAGGTGAAGGAGTGGCTGGGGCTGGCAGAAGCAATTTGAGAGCCATGAGGGGGTCAGGTGAGGAGTGGCTGGGGCTGGCAGAAGCAATTTGAGAGCCATGGGGGGTCAGGTGAGGAGTGGCTGGGGGCTGGCAGAAGCAATTGGAGAGCCATGGGGGTCAGGTGAGTGGCTGGGGCTGGCAGAAGCAATTTGAGAGCTATGGCGGGGGGTCAGGTGAAGGAGTGGCTGGGGCTGGCAGAAGCAATTTGAGAGCTATGGCGGGAGGGGTCAGGTGAGGAGTGGCTGGGGCTGGCAGAAGCAATTTGAGAGCTATGGCGGGCGGTCAGGTGAAGGAGTGGCTGGGGCTGGCAGAAGCAATTTGAGAGCTATGGCGGGGTCAGGTGAAGGAGTGGCTGGGGGCTGGCAGAAGCAATTTGAGAGCCATGAGGGGGTCAGGTGAGGGAGTGGCTGGGGCTGGCAGAAGCAATTTGAGAGCTATGGCGGGGGTCAGGTGAAGGAGTGGCTGGGGCTGGCAGAAGCAATTTGAGAGCCATGAGGGGTCAGGTGAGGGAGTGGCTGGGGGCTGGCAGAAGCAATTTGAGAGCCATGAGGGTGTCAGGTGAGGAGTGGCTGGGGGCTGGCAGAAGCAATTTGAGAGCCATGGGGTCAGGTGAGGAGTGGCTGGGGCTGGCAGAAGCAATTGGAGAGCCATGGGGGTCAGGTGAGGAGTGGCTGGGGCTGGCAGAAGCAATTTGAGAGCCATGGGGTCAGGTGAGGAGTGGCTGGGGCTGGCAGAAGCAATTTGAGAGCCATGGGGTCAGGTGAGGAGTGGCTGGGGCTGGCAGAAGCAATTGGCGAGCCATGGGGTTAGGTGAGGAGTGGCTGGGGGCTGGCAGAAGCAATTGGAGAGCCATGGGGTCAGGTGAGGGAGTGGCTGGGGGCTGGCAGAAACAATTTGAGAGCCATGGGGGGGGGTCAGGTGAGGGAGTGGCTGGGGGCTGGCAGAAACAATTTGAGAGCCATGGGGGTGTTAGGTGAGGGAGCGACTGGGGAGACTGGCGCAGGCAGAGGGAGAGCCATGGGGGTTAGGTGAAAGTGTGGCTGGAGGCAGGGGAGTCCTGGCACAAGCAGTGGGAGAGCTGCAACTCTGAGACTTTGGAACATGTAGTGAGGAAAGTACAGCATGCTTAGGTGAGTGCTTGGACAAGGAGTATCTGGCATGGACATTTGGGTAGTGCTTCCGTAGTGACAGGTTCAGATTCTCATTAGCTTCCTAGCTGAGTGCAGGGGCGGACAGCTGTTCAAGTACCATGCGAGGCTTGACAGAGAGACATAAGCCACTTGGGGCAAGTGGCCTTTGTGAGATGTGTTGTATGTAAAATATGAAAATCAGTTGTGATGGGCTGTACTGTCTTATTGGTTTCATTCTTGTGGCTAAAATGCCCGCTGTTATTATTCTGTAAGGTAGATGAATTATTCTTTTGGCTGCACCCTCTGCAGTTTGGTGAAGAAGTTTAATAATGTAACCGATGTGTAGGATAACTAACCCTAGACCACACAGGAAGACAAATATGAAAATTGTTGTTAGGGAAAAATATACTAGTACAAATTGGTGTGCTTTGTAGTCTTGCCAGGATGTCTTTACACTCATCTGCTGCTGAAGTTTATTGGATTTTAGGTCACATTAGCGTCTTCCCCCCCCTCCTTCCCCCGAGTATAAAATCCTTTCCTATCACAATCTTTTCAGTTAATGTATAGCAAGTACATGGTAATTAAATAAAGAATTTCTAAACACAAATTTGTTGTGGCGACATATGGTTTCATATAATATTTCCATAACTTTAGTTTTCTCCTAAATCTTCACATTTTGAGACTAACCAGAAAAAGTTATAATACTCTGTGATTAAAAGTGACTCTAAGAGCTCAATACTGAAGTTTAAATGCATGGATCTCTACATCTGGAATTACAGATAAAGCCACTGTAATCTGGAATTGCAGATAAAGGACGATAAAGCCATTGCGGAGAAACTAAATGATTTCTTTGCTTGTCTTCACGGCTGAGGATGTTGGGGAGATTCCCAAATCTGCACCGTCCTTTGTGGGTAATGAATCTGAGGAACTGTCCCGGATTGAAGTGTCATTAGAGGAGGTTTTGGAACAAATAGAAAAACTTAATGTTAACAAATCTCCGGGACCGGATGGCATTCATCAAGGGTTCTAAAAGAACTCAAATGGGAAATTGCTGAACTATTATCTGTGGTTTGTAACCTATCCCTTAAATCGGCTTCCGTACCTAATGACTGGAAGGTAGCCAACGTGACACCAATATTTAAAAAAGGGCTCTAGAGGCGATCCGGGCAATTACAGACCGGTAAGTCTAACTTCAGTACCTGGCAAATTAGTCGAAACAATAGTAAAGAATAAAATTGTGAATCATGTAGAAGAACATAATTTGTTGGACAAAAGTCAACATGGTTTCTGTAAAGGGAAATCCTGTCTTACTAATCTATTAGAGTTCTTTGAAGGGGTTAACAAACATGCGGACAAGGGGATCCAGTAGATATAGTATACTTAGATTTCCAGAAAGCCTTTGACAAGGTCCCTCACCAAAGGCTCTTGTGTAAATTACATGGCCATGGGATAAGAGGAAGGTCCTTTCTTGGATTGAGAACTGGTTAAAGACAGGAAACAAAGGGTAGGAATAAATGGTAAATTTTCAGAATGGAGAGGGTAACTAGTGGTGTCCCCAAGGGTCAGTCCTAGGACCAATCCTGTTCAATTTATTCATAAATGATCTGGAGAAAAGGGTAAGCAGTGAGGTAGTAAAGTTTGCGGATGATACCAAACTGTTTAGGATAGTCAAGACAGAAGCAGACTGTGAGGACTCCAAGAAGATCTCACCAAACTGAGTGATTGGGCAACAAAATGGCAAATGAAATTTAATGTGGATGAGTGTAAAGTAATGCACGTCGGGAAAAATAACCCCAACTATCATTACAGTATGATGGGGGCTAATTTGCGACGACAAATCAGGAAAGAGATCTTGGAGTTATCGTGGGCGGTTCTCTGAAAACTTCCACACAGTGTGCAGCGGTCAAAAGGCAAATAGGATGCTAGGTATTATTAAGAAAGGGATAGAAAATAAGACCCAGAATATCTTACTGCCCCTGTATAAAACTATGGTACGCCCACATTTTGAATACTGTGTACAGATGTGGTCTCCTCACCTCAAAAAAGATATTTTGGCCTTGGAAAGGGTTCAGAAAAGGGCAACTAAAATGATTAGGGGTTTGGAACGGGTCCCATATGAGGGGAGGTTAAAGCGACTGGGACTTTTCAGTTTAGAAAAGAGGAGACTGAGGGGATATGATAGAGGTATATAAAATCATGAGTGGTGTGGAGGCGGATAAAGAAAAGTTATTTATTAGTTCCTAAATAGAAGAACTAGAGGACACCAAATGAAATTAATGGGTAGCAGGTTTAAAACTAATAAAAGAAAGTTCTTCTTCACACAGCGTGTAGTCAGCATGTGGAACTCCTTGCCAGAGGAGGCTGTGAAGGCTAGGAATATAACAGAGTTTAAAGAGAAGCTAGATAATTTCATGGAGGTTAGGTCCATAAAGGCTATTAGCCAGGGGATAAAATGGTGTCCTTGGCCTCTGTTTGACAGAGGCTGGAGAGGATGGCAGGAGACAAATCGCTTGATCATTGTCTTCAGTCCACCCCCTCTGGGGCACCTGGTGCTGGCCACTGTCGGCAGACAGGATACTGGGCTAGATGGACCTTTGGTCTGACCCGGTACGGCCGTTCTTATGTTCTTATGTTATGTTCTTATGTTCAGATTGAATCTATTTACATTTCATTGCCGTAGACTTTAAGGTCAGAAGGGACCATTGTGATCATCTAGTCTGATCTCCTGCATATTGTAGGCCACTGAACCTCACCCACTCCTGAAACAGACCCCTAAACTTTGGCTGAGTTACTGAAGTCCTCAACTCAGGGTTTAAAGATTTCAAGTTACAGAGAATTCACCATTTGTGTTAGTTTAAACCTGGAAGTGTCCCGTGCCCCCGTGCTCCAGAGGAAGGTAGGGATGTCAATATGTAGATCAGTGGTTCCCAACCACTGGTCTGTGGACTGGCGCCAGGCCACGAATTGTTGGTGGCCAGGCCGCAGAGGCTCTGCGGGCTGGGGTTAGGGTACACTGCCTCCTTTCGCACTGCTGGTATTGGGAGGGGGTATGGCCTGCCCCACCTCTCAGCCAACCAGTGCCAGGCAGAGGTGGGGTCTCCTCCTGGATGCTGAAAAGCAGTTCACGGTGCAGCAGGAGGACCGTGCAGAGCCCAGCACGGCAGCCTTAGAGTAGCCACAACCTGGGCAGTAGTGCTAAGCTGGCATCTGGGAGGCAGCACAGGGCTAGGTGGGGGGTGGAAGGGTGGCGTAGGCACGGGGCTCTGAGGCAGGGCTAGTGCTGGGGGGCTCTGGAGGCAGGGCTAGTATTTGGGAGCTCTAAGGAGTGAGGGGCTCTAAAAAGAGGGGCTGTCACTGGGGGGTCACTTTGACATCTGGGGTGGGAAACTGGAACTTGGGGGCTCTGGGGTAGGGCTAGTGGGAGATTAATGAGGGCAGGGCAGGCACTGGAGGGGCAGGGCTAATATTGGGGACTGGGGGTTGGCACTGGGAAGGACTCTGAGGGGTTGGGTGCAGTGGGGTGCTCTGGAAACAGGAGGCTAGCACTTGGGGGTGTGGTGATGGGAGGCTCTAAGGGATGGGGGACTGGCATTGAGGCATTTGGGGTGGGAAATGGCACAGGGGGCTTTGAGAGTGGGATGCTGGCACGGGGGGTTAGGTGCAGGGGGCTCTGGGGCCAGTGGCTAGTGCATGGGATTGTTGAGAGGTGGGGGGCCCTAGGGGTTACGGCTGACATTTGGGGGGCTCAGGGTGCTGGGGTGTGGCAACTGCTGGAGCTGAAGCTGTCTGTTTGCAGCAGCTCTGGGGGCCAGGGCTTTTGGCGGCCCGGTAACATTTTATTTTCATATTTTCATATTAATTATTTGCATAACAAATATACAAATAAAATGTTACCAGTCTGCCAAAAGTTTGTGAATGGATTTGCTGGTCTACAGTATAAAAAGGTTGGGAACCCCGGTGTAGACGACTGCATAATTAAGCCTGAGCTTATCGGTTTATCTTCTCAACTACATGCATTCCTCCCCGCCGGCTGCCTCTGTATCAAAAGCAGCAAGGGGGGAAGCCAGTGCCCGTGAGTAGCTGGCTTAAAAGCTGGCTCCCCACGAGCACCGGGTCTGCCTGCCCACTCCCACACCTGTGCTGCTGCCTCTGAAAAAGAGGCAGCAATGCGGAAGGTGAGGTGGGTAGGCAGCAGCATGGGGAACTGGCTTTCAAGCAGGCTCACCACGCGTGCCTGCTCCATGGACTCACTGGCTCCACGGACCCATGGGCCCCTTCCTCCCAATGCCTCTGTTTCAGAGGCAGCTGCATGGGTGGGGGGAAGGCTGCCACGAAGCAGCCCTTGTTCATGGGAGCAGCCTCTGTCCATGGGGACCTCGGACCCCCTGCGGACAGAAGCTGCTGCTGCCTCTGTATCAAAGGCAGTAGCATGGAGCCACAAGTGGGAGCTGATCTGTACGGGAAGCTGGTTTTTAAATTGGCTCCCCTTGCAGACCAGCGGCAGCACAGGGTGGCAGGGGTCTCCCTGGGTGTGGGTCCAGGAGCACACTGGCTGCTGACCTCACCTCTAGGGACTATCGAATAGTCGTGTAACAGCTAAAGTGTCATGCAGTTACATGACTATTCAATTAAACGCTATTTAACATCCCTAGAGGAAGGTGAATCACCTTTGCCCCGGCCCTCACCCAGTCTAACCCTGAGTGGGGAAGTTCCTTCCTGACCTAAATATGGTGATCGTTTAGACCCTGAGTATGCGGGCAAGATCCACCCGACAATCTTTCTGATCCACCAGACAGAAAAGCATCACTTCTGAAACACAGTCTTCCTGGAACCACAGTTTGAATCCTGCCATTGGTGACTCATTGTTTATTGTTTCTTTAATTGGCATCCCTTAAATGGAAAGGTGCTCTGTATTTGGTTTTCAGTGGAAATTGTGAAAAGTGAAGTCCGACTTATAAGGGTAGGTGTCTGCCCAGTGTATTGATTAGAATTGTCATACACACAAATACCTCTGTTATGTGATATGCAGTTCATCTTCATTTCAGGCAGCTTAATAAAAGTAATAGTGTATGTTTTCTATACAGTTGTCATGTGTTTTGAAATCCTTTTGAAAGAGATGCTGCATGTGTGTAAGGTATTTTAAATACTTCTAGGAAACAATATAACATAGGACTGGGAACATACTTCACATAGGTGGAGTAATTTCTTCGAGAGTCGTATATGTAAATCCACTGCTTAATGGGAATCAGAAATGTACATTCAGAAGACTTTGTATTTGTAGCAATGAACACCAGATTCCTATAAGTAAAATGATTATTTATTTTCATATATTTAGTTTTACTGATATTTCCTTAAAAGGCAATCTCATTGTGGGCAAAATTAGACATAAGTATTGCACAAAGATTGGGTTTCTCTTTCTCCATTTTAAATTGATCACATCATGTGGTATGCATACAAATGCACTTAACATATTTGTTTTATTTTGCAGTTCTCTGGAATTGGAACAATGTTCTCTCAAAGTACTGGAGCCAGAAGGAAGCCCCAGTTGGAGTCTCTTGAGACTAATGGGTGAAAGAGGTTGTACTGTGATGGAACTGATGGAATTCTTACAGGCCCTGGAACACACAGAAGCTCTTCAGTGCCTCAGTCCACCAGGTTAATTTTCATTTTTATATATAATGTATATTTTTTTCTGGAAATTTACCAGAGGGAGGGTCCTATAGTTGATAAAAGAATTTATAATTAAAAGCTAGTAATTCTGCACTTCCAGTTTAGAAACTGAATAAATGTCCATAATCAATGTCTTTCCTCTTCATACAGAAGTACTGAAGTGTAGTGTGTGCGTGTGAGCTTTTTATATTTTTGGAAAGGCTCAAAATATATAAAGTGTTAGGAACAGAAGATTCTTTGTCAAGTAGTGTCCCCGTGGGTGCTCCACTGAAGGTGTCGGGCTCGTCCCGGCGCCGCAGCTCGGAAAGTTTTCTGTAGCAGTAGCCCCGCCGGACCGTACATGCGCAGATGCCGCCTCGCGCTGTTCGCACCCTTTTGCGCAGCGTGGTCCGGCCCCGCCAGTTCCTCCTAACCGTCCCTGGCCGCAGATGGAATCCCGATGAGCTCCTCCTTCGTTCTGAGGAGAAACACAAAAAGACTAAAAAGATATAAAGTGTTGTTATTCGTTCCAGTTTAGCCCCTTCCCGGTAGTCATAGTTCTAGTTTATATCATTCTCTTAAAAAAAAGAAGTTCATGTATATAGGTATTTAGAGTTTCAACAGTTCAACGTTGCCAGTTAAAAAACAACAACACCTTATTATTAAGAAAGACTGTGCCTGACAGACTCCTCCAGTGCCACCATGCCTGGTTCCCCCGGGTTCAAGAAGTGTGCTACATGCCAAGACGCCATGCCTGTGTCAGATGGCCATTTGCGCTGTTTCAAATGCCTTGGGGAAGGTCGTATCCCGCAAAAGTGCACGCAGTGCTCCAAATTAACCGCCCGCACCAGGCGGGATAGAGAGATGCGGCTCAAAATGCTGCGTTTTAATAGAGCGTTACAGCCGCCGACCACGGAGCAGCCAGCAGACAAGACCTCTGGGCCGCGTAAATCCCATGAAAAGAGGGGTTCCGCTCTTTCCAGGTGTGTCAGTGTGGGCGATACACTAGGCACTTTGGGTCTGCCACCGAGACATGCTACCGGCAGGACATGCAAGAGCTGTAGCACATCGGCTCCGAGCCCCGCCATTCTGACTGACCTGGCACCGACGGTCTGCGTGGCGCCGCGACCAGAATCGGCACCGGCGGCAGCACCGAGAGAACCTCATGCCGTTTCAAGACCACCAGCCTTGGCGCCGATACCTCCGGCACCGAAACGATCGGCACCGCATCAACAACCATCGGCACCGACGGCATCGCATCAACAGCTGACAGTGCCACATCAACAACCACATCAACAGCCAGCGCGGTTGCCGGCACCAGCGATAACGGCAGCACCGACATCGCCAACACCGACGCTGTTAACTCCATCTCACCATTGGGAGATGTCAGAACCGAGAGATTTTATCTCCGCACCGACTAGCCTTTTGGGCATGGCTCCACCGCCTTTGCGTGCCTCTTCGATACCTACCAAGGCACAACGAAAGTCTAGATACGTACGCACACCGACACCGAGCCCTGAGATAGCTGTCTTCTCTCCTGAACCTTCTCCTCCAGCTTCTTATCGTTCAGGAAGCCATCGACATGGGCATTACACTCCCCCTCGAGAGTGGTATATAAGATCTCCGCTTCGATCCCACTCACCATGGCTTTACTATCGATCCTACCGCTTCCGCTCGCCTTTGCACTATACAGCGCGATCAAAGGTCACCCAGGTCTCCAACTCCTTCTCGGTACTCTCGTCACTATAGGAGTGCAAGTACCTATTCCCCAAGGTACTCCCCTCACACATATCACTGTCACAGCCGCCATTACACTTACTACCGGTGTGAATATCCACGCTCGCATAGCGCAGTTTACTCCACCTGCAGATCGCCGAGGTGCAGACAATCACAGTCTCCGCCGCGTCCGGCCCAGGACATCCCACCTCTTCGGCAAGCTCCTTCAACGCCCACAGGTGATGCGCCCTCAACCTCTAGTCAACAGGAGAGGGATGATAATCTGCCCTCCGACCGTGAGCAGCAGCACATGGACTCCCCCACGGATCAGTCGTCCTCTTCACCAGATAATGTGGTATTTCAGGGTGAATCTTCCCCTCCAGATGACTACAAACAGTTCCAGGAACTCTTTAAGAGAGTAACCCAGTCCCAGGAATAGCAGACCACGGATATGCCGCAGAAACAGCACCGCCTGCTAAAAAATCTTCAGCCGTCTCAAAGATCTAAGATGGCACTCCCCTTTGACTAGGCCATCCTGGAGATTGCCAACGACATCTGGAAAACTCCAGCCTCTACACTGGCCACGAACAAGTGGGCTGATAAGAAATATTTTGTATCGTCTAAGGTTACGGAGTTTCTGTTTATGCATCCTCAGCCCAATTCCATCATCATGGATGCTGCACAACAGAGAGCAAAGATGGCACAGGGTAGAAACATGACCACCGATAAGGACGCGAAATGCTTGGATCTATTGGGAAGAAAAATTTATTCTTCTGCCACGGCAACCCTCAGGATGGCTAATTACGCGGCTCTCCTCACTAATCATGATTTTGACAATTATACCAAGCTAGTCACTCTCCTGGAATACTTACCTGAGACTGAGGCGCAGATCTTGAGATCCTGGAATACTTACCTGAGGCTGTAGTGCAGGAGGGCCACAGAGCAGCCCGCACAGCACTAGAAATCGCCCTCGATATTGCTGACACAGCCTCTAGGACCACAGCGACATTAGTGGTCATGCGCCGTGCCTCCTGGCTCCACCTGGCATCTGTCCCAAAGGACCTTCAATCAAAAGTGGAGGTCTTACCTTTTGATCATCAGCTGCTTTTCGCCCAAAATACTGATCAAGTCTTCCATTCTAGCAAAGACTCTCGCATGACACTGAGGACACTCAGGATGTACACTCCACCGTACAGACGCAAGAGATTTGGGCCCTACAACAAACAGAGACCATTCTCTTATGCCGCGCCTCGCTTCAGGCCATACGCTCAGCCTAGACAGAGGCAATGACCACAGAAACGCCGCTCACAGCCCAGCAAAGCGTCCAACCAGCAGCACGCTCGGCAGCAGGTTTGACGTGTCGATCAAGGGACTACGTGCCATCCCCCTTACAGAGATGCCACACGTCATGGCCAGTTTGTTCCATCACTGGTTGAGACCATACCACCTGCGCTGGTTTGCTATAACCACAGACCGTTGGGTCCGAGAGATCCTCACGTCAGGCTTCACAATCCCTTTCTCTACTTGGCCCCCTTCCTCCCCTCCTTTCTGTCCCTCTTCAGGGACCCCTCTCATGAACCTCTTCTGCAACAAGAGGTCTCGTGCCTACTTACCATTGGGGCAGTAGAGAGGGTACCGGATCAATTCAGAGCGAAAGGCTTCTACTCCTGGTACTTCCTCACCCAAAAGAAGTCTGGGGGATGGAGGCCTATCCTGGACTTGCGCAGACTCAACCGCCACCTTCGAAAACACAAATTCAAAATGGTCACATTAGCCTCTATCATTCCAGCTCTGAACAAAGTGGATTGGTTCGCGTCCCTCAATTTGCAGGACGCATACTTTCACGTAACGGTACACCCTGCCCACAGGAGGTTCCTCCGTTTCATACTGGGCGCGGAGCACTATCAGTACAGGGTGTTACCCTTCGGTCTCTCGGCAGCACCGAGAGTATTTTCCAAAACCCTAGCGGTCGTTGCCGCCCACCTCCAATGTCTCGGCGTTACAATCTTCCCCTATTTGGACGACTGTCTGTTAAAGGCCCCTACCTTAGACGAAGCTATGGTGGCGGTCGACACAACTAGGGCAACTTTTGAAGCCCTAGGGCTCATTATCAATCTGTCAAAGTCTTCCCTAATGCCTTCCCAATCCCTTGAGTTCATCGGGGCGAGGCTAGACTCGATAACCACGACAGCATACTTACCCATGGACAGGTTTCACACCATCCAAGACTTGGTGAACACCTTACTTGTCGCCCCCAAATCCCCCATACTCACCTGCCTGAAGCTGCTGGGATACATGGTGGCTACCACTTATGTTGTGCCTCACGCGAGACTCCACTTGAGGTGCCTTCAGCATTGGATACTCACCATTTATACACTAGGAGCCGACAGCACGCACAAGTCCGTCGTTGTCCCCAAACATGTCAGGGACTCGTTACTGTGGTGGAACACTCCAAAGAATATCCTATCGGGTGTCCCCTTTCACGGCCCGAAACCAACTGCACAAATCACCACAGATGCATCCTTAATCGGTTGGGGAGCCTATATACAACAATACTGTGCTCAGGGACTATGGACACATCAAGAATCCCTGCTACACATAATCTTTCTAGAATTGCGAGCGGTGTTCAACACCTGCAAGCATTTTCTGCACCTGATATGAGGTATCACAGTACAGATCCTCACCAACAACATTTGCACCGTTTATTACATCAATCGCCAGGGGGGCTCTCGATCCCAATCTCTCTGCGCCGAGTCCATCCACTTATGGAATTGGGCTATCCGGCATGGGATCACCCTCACTGCTGCATACCTTCCTGGCAGGAACAACACTATTACCGATGCCCTCAGCAGGACTTTTCCCCTGCAGCACGAGTGGGAGCTGCTCAACAACATAGCCCGCAACCTCTTCAAACACTGGGGATATCCCACCATAGACCTTTTTGTGACTCAAAGCAACAGAAAGTGCCGCCGCTATTGCTCGAGAGCTTTGCTGGGCGATGCCTTCCTTATCGACTGGGGACAGCACCGCTTACTGTATGCTTTTCCCCCCTTTCCACTCATTCCACGAGTACTGAAGAAAATAGCTTGGGATGGGGCAACAGTGATACTAATAGCACCTTTTTGGCCCCGACAAACATGACTGCCACAGTTAGCACGAATGTCTGTGTCGCAAGCGCGACGACTCCCGCAGTTACTCAACTTACTGTGACAGCAGCATGGATCAGTCCTTCATCTTTACATCGACCGCCTATACCTCACCGCATGGCTCTTAGCTGGCTTCAAGGTCCAGAAATGACTTGTTCTCAGGCAGTAAAAGATATCCTATACATAGCAGGTGCCAGACTACTCAAAAGACCTACCTTCATAAATCGCGTCGATTTCAATCGTGGTATGAGGCAAGAGGTGTCGACCCTCTATCTAGACCCATCCAACAAGTACTTGACTATATTCTACATTGAAGACTGCAGGACTGGCGATAGCCTCATTTCGGGTCCATTTAGTGACAATCTCCGCCTTTTGACCCCCCAGTGATGGCTGTTCAATCTTCGCTCACTCTCTGACCAAAAGATTTCTGAAAGATATCGCAAATCTATATCCCTCTCACAAACCTTTCCTGGAGCCATAGGACCTAGGTCTAGTCCTGGACACTTTGACTCGTCCCCCTTTGGAGCCACTTGCCACATGCAAACGTCACACGCTCACCATGAAGGTGACATTCCTGCTTGCTATTACTTCCGCTCAACGTGTGAGTGAACTGGCAGCACTCTCTGCTGATCCTCCGTACACGTTATTCACCGAGTAGGAAGTAACACTTCGCATTCACCCCACTTTTCTGCCAAAGGTTAACTCGCCTTTCCATATAAATGAGCCTATAAGCCTATCTACCTTTTACCCGAAACCACACTCCACTGCGGAGGAGATGTGATTACATGCGCTGGACATTAGGAGAGCGCTTGCCTTTTATCTGGAAAGAATACGCCCCTTTTGAAAATCTCAGCGTCTTCTGTTATCTATAGCGGAGTGTTCGAAAGGCCAGCAGCTTTCCGCACAGCGCATCTCCACCCTCATCTTATCCTGCATCACTCGATGTTACTCCTTGCGCAATAAACCATTACCACATAGACCGAGGACACATTCCGCTAGAGGAGTTGCAACATCTACGTCTTTCCTCAGGGGTGTACCATTGACAGACATATGCCGGACAGCTACCTGGTCCTCTACCTTGACTTTTGCTAGGCATTACGCCCTCACGGACATGCCGACAACCGATTCTGCAGTGGCCCAGGCTGTCCTGTCCACAGTGCAAAGACCTTAACTCCGAAGCACATTGCTAGCACCGGACCACTGCTATGTATTCACCTTCAGTGGAGCACCCACGGGGACACTACTCGACGCAGAAGAAAGAGTTACTCACCCGGTGCAGTAACGTCTGTTCTTCGAGATGTGTATCCCTGTGGGTGCTCCACGACCCGCCCTTTTTCCTGCTTCGGAATTGCTATCTTTGTCTTTCAGGTGATTCCGGCTAGGAGGAACTGGCGAGGCTGGACCGCACTCTGCGAAAGGGCGCGAATGGCGCAAGGTGGCATCTGCTCATGCGTGGTCCGGCGGGGCTACTGCTACAGAAAACTTTTCGAACTGCGGCGCCGGGACGGGCCCAACACCTTCAGTGGAGCACCCACTGGGACACACATCTCGAAGAACAGACGTTACTGCACCGGGTGAGTAACTCTTTCTTCTGTAGTGAAGATGTTAGTTATATTTGGGAGGGAAGGTAGATTGTTTGCTTGCTTAATTATTTAAAAGAGGGTTTTTTTGTTTTTTGTTTTTACTACTGTAATTCTTGTAGCCAGGATCATACAAAAGTTTGTAAGTGTTGATTCTTTTCTGTCTTATATAGCAAAATAACTGTCACTGGTCTATAGTTAAAATTTGGGTTGACCGAACTTTTGCTCAGGGGAGTGAAAAATTCACACTCTCGGGTGCTTTAATTGAGCCGACTTAATCCCCCTCTTGTAGATCTGGCTAGGTCAATTTAAAAATTCTTCCATCAACCAAGCTGCTGCTGGGGAAGGTAGATTTCACATGTTAATGGAAAAACTCTTCTGTTGATATTTATGCATGACTTCTGTCCACCCAACCTTTCAGAGAGGTGGATTAATAGCACCAGTACAAAAAGGCCTTCAGTTGATAAAGGAAGCATCTAATTTATGACATGACAGCAACATTGATGTCATGCTGTAGCTGAGACTGAAGTATAGACTAACCTTGAGCAAACTTATTACTGAACTTGGAACCCTGATTGTTTTCAGCTGTCCTTTGGTACACAAAAAGCAGCTAACAAAATGGGGTACTGACCCTTAATTTGGGTTCCTAGATGCTATACAAATGATAAATTTCAACGGGGTTCTTGTGTGTTAAAATAGCAAACTTGAGGGAGACTACAGCTGAGTAGTTCATCTAGCTGAATGAAACTAGTTTTTTACTGTGCTTTGATACTTTCTGGGTTTTGAATTATACATAGTAAATACTGAGAGAGATCACCAACTGAAAAAATTAACACATGTACAAGGGCAATAGTCAGAAACATAGGTGAGTTTGTACTGCTTGTCCCTAATTTATGAGAATAAATGTGTTTTCATTGCTACCTGTAATGTAGTCCAAAAACACATGGCCAAATTCTGAATTCTGTTTTGCTATATAAATTGGCTTCATAACAATAGTGTTTGTAGCTTGAGGCCTTATATCTGGGAAGAATTCATACAGGAATCAATGTTTCCTCTATTTTTTTCCAATCCATGTGTAGAATAAATTTTGTTATGTGCACTGAGGCATGTGCAGATGTGCAACAGCAATAGAAACACATGCTGCTAGCTATGAGCTCTGTGGGTGCTCTGCTAATCAGCTGGTTAGCATCTGAATCTCTCCTGGTCAACTGCCCAAGCACACGGCTTACAGGAAACACTGACAGGAATTGCTTTTAGGATAAATGTATCTAGTGAACCAAGTATCCTGTTCTGTTTCTTAAATCAGCTGTAAGAGAATAACAGTGGTGTTTTAGACTCACTATGCCAGAATTTTTACATTTGAATTACTGCTTTTGCCAAGATCAGTGTTAGAACTGCAGTGTGTTGCTTGGTGTAAAAGGAGGTTAATGTGAAGAATTCATAGGTATAATTAACTTTTGTGATAGTCTAAAAATAGAGTCTGAATGAACATACTAAGGCCAGGTGTACACTCAAGGCTTTCACAAGTACAGCAATGTCAGGTACAGAAGTGATTTGTGGAAATATCTGTATTGGGAAAAACCCTAGTATAAATGGGAAATGCAGGCTCAAAAGAAGTACCATTAAGAGGATATGCAATTATTAAACAACCACAAAGAGTAAGTACTAATAGAATGATGTTGGATTGGAGGGAGATCTGAAGTGGGATTCCACAGGGATCTATTCTAGGTCCAATGTTATTTAACATCTTTATTAATGACCCTGGATGTAGGTATTAGGAGCATACTGATCAAGTTTTCAGATGACACAAAACAGGAGAGCAATTTGCCAATACTTTGGCCAATAGAGCCAACACTCAGAGGAATCTCAATAAATTAATTGGAGACCTGGACTATGAACAACAAAACGAAAGTAAACAAGACAAATGTAAGGTGCTACACAGAAGAAAGAAAAACCAAATGCATAAATATAAAATGGGGAGAAACTGAGAAAGATGTGGGGGGTGTGATGGATCAGAACCTCAACAGGAGACAGCTATGAGATGATGTTGTTTAAAAAAAAAAAAAGCAAATGCAGTTTTAGGTTGCATTAACAGAGGCGTAGCATACAAGTCATGGGAAGTAATAGTACTACTCGGCACTGGTTAGGCCTCAGTGGGAGTACTGGTTACCAATGTATAAAAAGGATTTAGAGAAACAGGAAAGGATCCAGAGGCCAGCAATAAAGATCATAGAATAGTAGGACTGGAAGGGACCTCGAGAGGTCATCAAGTCCAGACCCCTGCCCTCATGGCAGGACCAAATACTGTCTAGACCATCCCTGATAGACATTTATCTAACCTACTCTTAAATATCTCCAGAAATGGAGATTCCACAACCTCCCTGGGCAATTTATTCCAGTGTTTGACTACCCTGACAGTTAGGAACTTTTTCCTAACGTCCAACCTAAACCTCCCTTGCTGCAGTTTAAGCCCATTGCTTCTTGTTCTATCCTCAGAGGCCAAGATGAACAAGTTTTCTCCCTCCTCCTTATGACACCCTTTTAGATACCTGAAAACTGCTATCATGTCCCTCCTCAATCTTCTCTTTTCTAAACTAAACAAACCCACTTCTTTCGGCCTTCCTTCATAGGTCATGTTCTCTAGACCTTTAATCATTCTTGTTGCTCTTCTCTGGACCCTCTCCAATTTCTCCATATCCTTCTTGAAATGTGGTGCCCAGAACTGGACACAATACTCCGAGGCCTAACCAGCGCAGAGTAGAGCGGAAGAATGATTTCTCGTGTCTTGCTCACAACACATCTGTTAATGCATCCCAGAATCATGTTTGCTTTCTTTGCAACAGCATCACACTGCTGACTCATATTCAGCTTGTGGTCCACTATAACCCCTAGATCCCTTTCTGCCATATTCCTTTCTAGACAGTCGCTTCCCATTCTGTATGTGTGAAACTGATTATTCCTTCCTAAGTGGAGCACTTTGCATTTGTCTTTATTAAACTTCATCCTGTTTACTTCAGACCATTTCTCCAATTTGTCCAGATCATTTTGAATTATGACCCTATCCTCCAGCGCTGTTGCAACCCCTCCCAGCTTAGTATCATCTTCAAACTTAATAAGCGTACTTTCTATGCCAATATCTAAATCGTTGATGAAGATATTGAACAGAGCCGGTCCCAAAACAGAACACTGTGGAACCCCACTTGTTATACCTTTCCAGCAGGATTGTGAACCATTAATAACTACTCTCTGAGTACAGTTATCCAGCCAGTTATGCACCCACCTTATAGTAGCCCCATCTAAGTTGTATTTGCCTAGTTTATTGATAAGAATATCATGCAAGACCGTATCAAACGCCTTACTAAAGTCTAGGTATACCACATCCACCACTTCTCCCTTATCCACAAGACTCGTTATCCTACCAAAGAAAGCTATCAGATTGGTTTGACATGATTTGTTCTTTACAAATCCATGCTGGCTGTTCCCTATCATCTTGCCACCTTCCAAGTGTTTACAGATTATTTCCTTAATTACTTGCTCCATTATCTTCCCTGGCACAGAAGTTAAACTAACTGGTCTGTAGTTTCCTGGGTTGTTCTTATTTCCCTTTTTATAAATGAGCACTATATTTGCCCTTTTCCAGTCTTCTGGAATCTCTCCTGTCTCCCATGATTTTCCAAAGTTGATAGCTAGAGGCTCAGATACCTCCTCTGTCAGCTCCTTGAGTATTCTAGGATGCATTTCATCAGGCCCTGGTGACTTGCAGGCATCTAACTTTTCTAGGTGATTTTTAACTTGTTCCTTTTTTATTTTATCTTCTAAACCTACCCCCTTCCCACTAGCATTCACTACGTTAGGCATTCCTTCAGAGTTCTCGGTGAAGACCGAAACAAAGAAGTCATTAAGCATCTCTGCCATTTCCAAGTTTCCTGTTGCTGTTTCTCCCTCCTCACTGACCAGATGGCAAAGATGATTAAAGGGATGGAACGCTAGCCATATGAGTAAGGCTCTACCAAATTCATGGTCCATTTTGATAAATTTCACAGCCAGTGATCAGTTTCGCATTTTCAGCTGTTTACATCTGAAATTTCACAGTGTTCTAACCATGGGTTAACTCAAAAGGTACCTGGAAGAAGGTCTGATCTCCTCCCCTTCCTTTCTCCTCACTTCCCCAGATACCATGCAAGGGAAGGACAAGTCCTGTCTCTCCTAGCCCAGTAGGAACTCACAGCTAGGAACTTCCTGGCTGGGGTGCTTCTAGGAGCAGGGGAATATCAGACCCATTTTCACAAGTGTTCACAACTGTGTGGTTTGTTGTCCCCTCTCACCTCCCAAATGTTCTTAGCCTATACCTGTGCTGGCAAAACTTTGTAGTGTAGACCAGGACTTAAAGCTGAGACGTTGAATGTGTGCATAAGTCAAAATGGGGCAACACTCGAGTTAACCGTGCATTGAAGACAGTCTCTGAGTCTGGAAAGTGCAGTGACAGCTTTAGCAATCTGATCCCTATTGCATCTCCTGGCTGTAAATAACTACTCAGTGTAGGCGTTGGACCTGAGTCAGAAAGGGGACGTGAAGCTATAGTGAATGCATCTCCATGTGAGGCAGTACAGCCAAATTAATATAACTTTCCAGGACCCACACACAGTTCTGCTGATATGTCAGCCTATGACAATATGTAGCACATTCCAGACCAGAGTGAGGACAGTATGGTACATCAAAAAGGAAACCTCCTCTATCTTGTTTTACTATGGCTAGGTCTGCTGGCTTAGTGTTACCCTGATAATTCAGACCATAAGGTTTTGATAATGACAAAGTCTGTGGTAAGACTGAATATAACAAAATAGCTTTTTAAAATGGTAGAATTTGCCTGGATTGGGTTATTTTGTTGTTTTAAAGAAAAAATAACTGATAATTATTCAGGTTTGCAGAAACTTGGATTGGCACTGAACTTTGAGGTCAAAATGTCTTGGTAATATCCCCATTTTGATCTGATGACCCAAGTAAGATTGATTTCACACATTTACTTGAATGTTTTCTATGTTTCTTTCTTTAAAATTTGTGGCTGGATAATTACTCAATTGTGACAGATGTCTTTACGTTATCACGGATGTTGCTATAGATTGTTTTTGCTAAGCCTAGTTTTATCCTAAGCCTTTTTTTTCCTGAACATTCACATCATCTAAATAATGTGTAAATATTAATACTATGGGGGAAAATCTCTTTGAAAGTGATGCACCTATACAATGAAGACAATGGAGTTACATGGGTAACTGAGAGCAGAATTTTGCTGGCAAAATCTTCTTACTGGGGATGATGCCCAAGAAGATAGACGGGTTTATCTATCATGTTCATATGTATAAAATACTGTTACATGCGCTTGTAGTAATGGATTACCTGCCCATTGCCTCGGTTTTTCCCAGCTAAACTAAAAAATATTAATATTTTGGGATAACAAAAAAATCCAAACAGTAACTTCCTTTCCTGTGCAATTCATTTGTCAGTTCTCTCTCCCAGAGTTCTGCGGTAAAATCATCAAAAGCAAACCGAATCCGAAGAAGCTCCCTTCCCAATCTCCCTTGGTTTGCTAGCCTCCTATCCAGAAGGGCTCAACTGGCAGACTGTCTGCAGTAATACTGCCCAACCTTCTGCAACCTTAGTGAGCCATACTTTTGAAATTTAGGAAGAGTGATTGCCCCTTCAAGGTGATTGCCCCTTTTCCCTTGGCAATGTAGACAGGTCAATGGTAAGTCAAGTTTACACAGAATGGACACTTAGGGTCAAATCATCTTTTCATTTGTAAACTACATAGAAACCATGACACACATCATTCATTATTAGCCACTTTTCAGGGTAAAACCACACCTTAAGACTTCTGCATGTCATCTTTCAAAGGAAATTCAAGAATCTGTAACACCCATTTGTAATCTCTTACAAAGTACAAATTGAATCTCTCTGGTTTAGGACTCTCTGGTCTGGCGACATCTGTGGTCCAGTTGCAACACGGATGTTGCTGGACTAGAGAGCTCCAGCGGCTGTCAGCTGGATGTCTAGCAAGGAGCTGGCAGTGGAGCCCCAGTTGGCAGCCCTTGGGGGCTGGCAGCTCGGTAGCCACTGGGGGATAGGAGGGCCAGCCCAGCTGCCACCGGGGGCCAGGAGTAGCAACAGCCAGGAGGGGAGCCATCTGGGAGGCCAGAGCTCCTGGGAGAACCCTGTTCCTCCCCCCTGGTCCAACAAGCTCCCTTGGCTGGGACTTGTCAGGTCCTGAGGGTGCTAGTCTATGGACATCCAACCTGTAGAACCAAAAATTTGCATCTTAACAATTTTCTTGTAGTAAGAGGCAATTATATTATGCTAAAATATTTACTTAAAGGTGAAGTAATAGACATTTTACAGGAAAACAAACTAAATTCTGAAAAACGTTTAAATTAGTTTTCTCAGAACTTGCTAGTGTTACTGTAATATCTCCACAGAATGGGAAACGCTAGTCTTTCAGAGAATTTGCTTTTCTTACATATTTTGTCATAAAATGTCAGCAAAAACAGGTGCTGATTTAAAAGAAATTCCTGAAAATTTTTGAAACCTTTTTTAATGTTTGTGTTCGTTTCAATTTTTCTGTAGAAGTATTGACTTTTTTAAAAAATTCTTTTTCAAATTTTATATTTGTAAAATGTTTTACTTCTTCCATATATGATAAGAACCTCATCACTGCTGTATCTGAGTGTCTCACAATCCATTAATGTGACTGACTACTTTGTAATCACTTAGAAGATAATAGATTTATAGGAAATAGTCAGCATGGATTTATCAAAAAAAAAATCATGCCAAACAAATTTTCCAAGTTCCTTTTTAGACAGAATGACTGGTTTACTGGATGGGGAGAAGCAGTAGATGTGATTATATCTTGATTTTAGTAAAGCTTTTGATACAGTCTCACATGACAGTCTCGTAAGGGAACTAGGAAAATGTGGTCTAGATGAAATTACTAGAAAGTAGGTGTGCCAGTAGTTGAAAGACCATACTGAGGAGTAGTTATCAAGTATTTCCTGTCAAACTAGGATACTAGAATGGTCAGCCCTAGGTCTGGTACTAGTCAAGATTTTCATTAATGACTTGGGTAATGGAGTAAAAAGCATGCTTATAAAGTTTGTCAAAGACAGCAAGTTGATAGAGGACTCAAGCACTTTGGAGTATAGGATTAGAATTTAAAATTACCTTGATAAATTGGATAATTAGTCTGAAATCAACAAGATAAAATTCAATAAAGACAAGTGCAAAGTATTTCACTTAGGAAGGACAAATCAAATGCACAGTTACAAAATGGGGAATAACTACTAGTTCTTTGAGCATTTGTTCATGTGCATTCCAGATCAGGTGTTTTGTGCACGCACGTGCACATTATCTGGAAGATTTTTCCCCTAGTAGCAAGCCATAGAGTAAGCCTGAGCACCCCCTGGTCACGCCTCCATGGTATGCAACATAACATCCTGCCTGCCTCTTCCCTCTTCATTTCCTTCTTTCTGCTAGTGATGGTTAGCTGGAACTCCCCAGTGCTCTTGCTTGGAAGGACAGTAGCTTCTCTGTTGTTTCATATACTTATTTAATAGTTAAATAGTTGGTAGTTCATAATAAAATAGTTTGAGTTGTAATTTATTCATAGTTAAGTTTTAGTGGGGAGGTTTGTTTTTTCCTCCCATGTGCCTCAGCGCCAGGGCATGCCTGGGTATCCAGACTTCAAAGCCTGTGACTCTGGTGGTAAGTGCATGCCCAGAAGCAGCCCCCACACTTCCTGCTTGAAGAGTTTGGGAGAGGATCATCAGAAAGACAGTTGTGCGATCTGCAAAACCTTTTTACCCATACCTTCACGGATAGAGATCAACAACTGAAGATATTGCTTATGGAAGCAGTACTCCAGTCCCAGACTTGGTGCCATGTCCTTCCTCCATGGTGTGTAGTGCCCCAGTGTAGTCAACTCAGCCTAAGACACTGTCTAAAGACCTGCAGCACCATTCACAGTCACCAGTGCCACAGAAGAAAAAGAGGCCAGACAGAGGGAGATCTCCCACATCCAAGTATAAATCCAAGGACATGCCAGGAGTGAGACCTGAGTCAGGCCACCAGGCATCAGCAGCGGCACCTGAATTGGGGGGAAGATCCCAGGGGCTGAACACTCCACATCCAGCCTGATATCTGGAGCCACCAAAGGATATTGTTGTGCCTTTCAATGCCTAAGGCCTTCCAAGCAGCTCAGGACTTGATGTACAACATGACCCTAATGATGGTTCAACACTCGCGGACACACCACTCCCCAACATCACAACAGGATCTGAGAAGTGAATCTTCATACCGGGGCTCATTGCCTGCAAGCATAGCTCTTCCTTGGTTGTGCACAGACACCGCCGGCACATCCTGTCAGATTACCATCAACTTCCATTTGGGATTGGTACTAGTACATGGCACCATGGCCCACTCGGTATGTCTACACTGCAGAATTTTTTCTGAAAAACGGCCGTTTTTCCAAAAAAACTCCAGTTACACCCACACTGCAATTGCGTACTTTCAGAAAAAATTGAAAGAACAGAGGGGTTTTTCCAACATTGGTAAACCTCTTTCTACGAGGAAGATGCCTTTTTCCAAAAGAGCTCTTTCGGAAAAAGGCGTGTGTGGACAGGGAAGAGGGAGTTCTTTCGAAAGAAGAGAAAAGAGGAGAAAGCACAGTGCCCTGGTGGCCACTCTGTCCATAGTAATCACAGCTTAAATGCAAGATAGCGTCCATTCAGTGTGGACACTATGGGTATGTCTATACTACATGACTCGGTCGACGGAGCCATGTAGATTACCTTTGTAGACATAGGAAAATGAAGCGGCGATTTAAATAATCGCCGCTTCATTTAAATTAAAATGGCTGCCGTGCTGTGCCGATCAGCTGTTTGTCGGCACAGCACTGTAGTCTGGATGCTCCACGGTTGACATAAAAGGCATTTGTCGACCTCTCCGGTAAACCTCATCCCACGAGGCATACCGGGGAGGTCGACAAATGCCTTTGATGTCGACCACGGAGCATCCAGACTACAGCGCTGTGCTGACAAACAGCTGATCGGCACAGCGCGGCAGCCATTTTAATTTAAATGAAGCGGCGATTATTTAAATCGCCGCTTCATTTTCCTATGTCTGTCTACAAAGGTAATCTACATGGCTCCGTTGATGGAGCCATGTAGTATAGACATACCCTATCTTTCGAAAAAGCAGACCACTTTTTCGATGCTCTTTGGTAGTGTGAACGCTTTCTTTTGGAAGAAGTTTTTTCAGAAGATCTCTTCTGGAAAAGCTTCTTCTGAAAGAAGTCTGCAGTCTAGACATAGCTTCAGTGGCAACCCCCAACCCAATGGCCCTTTTGGACTCCCTGGGGTTTTCACTAAGGCTGGAGTCAGAGCCAAGGCCAATACTCAAGGGCATCATCAGTAGCATCAGCCACCTTTGTCACACCACAGGCACTGACAGCCTCACTGACAGTGCGCAGGGTGGAGCTACCAACCTCTTCAGTGCACATAACTGCCTTGGCTTCAATTCTGTTGCCAGGCCTGGCACTGCAGATAGTTTTGATGTTGGCATCGATACTGATAACGGCACCAGCACCGATACCTCCCTCTTCAGTGCCGATGCTGGTACCAACAATGACAATACCAGCACCATTGGCACCAACACCAGCCCCAGCACTGCTGCCGATGTCAGCACCACTTTTGATGCTTTTAGTGTATGCCGGCATGGGAATTCAACCACCTATCCCAGCAGGTCCAATATAGCACAAGCTCCAGCCACTGACAGGCACCTCCTCCTCCCCCTCCTCTCCTGATAAGGTGCTTATGGGCTTGGCTCCATCCCCAGCTCTGGAAGACTATAAAGCCCTTCAATAACTCCTTAGAAGGGTGGCTCAGAGTCTCAACATACAAGTGGAGGAGGTGGTAGAGAGGATGTTGACCCTGTTGTAGATATTCTGTCTTCCTTGACCCCTGGCTGCATTGCCTTGCCCCTCATTGGGTCCATTTCGAACACTACTAACACATTATGACACCAACCTCCTTGCTTCCCACTGCCAAGCGTAACAAGAGATGTTGTTGATCCATTGAGAGGGTATGAACATCTCTATTGTCACACTCACCCAGATTCCTTAGTGGTGGATGCAGTGAACCACTGGGAATGTCATGTCATGTGTCTCTACAGCCCATCCCCAAAGAACAGGGAGGTGAAATGCTTGGACCTGTACAGCAGGAAGGTCTACTTTGTGAGGGGTCTTCAACTCCGTATTTCTAACCAGCAAGCACCGGTTAGCAGATAAAATTTCAATACCTGCAGCACCTTATCAAAATTTATGGACCTACTCTCCCAAGACTCCTGTGCCAAATTTTTGACAACTCTAGAGCAGCAGTCATCAACCAGTAGATCAGGATCTACTGGTAGATCTTGGAGCCTCTGACATGGGATCCTGACTGATTTGCCCTGGAAGCTATCAAGAGCAGGCACTTCAGTTGCCTCTCCAACCTCTGTCCTGCTGCTCCTGCCCTCTGCCTTGGAGCTGCCCCCCTGGGAGCCTCCTGCTTGTTGTGCAGGACGTGGGAGGGAGAAGGGGGGGGCCCTAAGTCAGGGTGTCCCTCCTCCCCCCACTTCTGTACCCTATCTCCACACAGAGTGAAGGGGATGGAGCGAGCATGGCAATGCAAATCTCTGTCACTCTCTCACACTGTGTCTGTCATTTTCACCAACACACACTGTCTTTCCCTCTCCTCTCCCGACCCAACACGTACGTGGGGGGTTCTTGTTACTTCTTTTACTGCTTGCCAAGTGGGTTAGTTTTGGGTTTTGACTGGTCTGTGCATTTCATAATTTTCATTTCTCTCTTACTCTTAAATTTAATTCTTTGAGTAGTGAGTTCTAAAATGCCCAACCTGCCGTGGCTGGAGTACTTAACCCTATGGCAATTGTTGCTCCTGGAAGTGGCTGGCATGTCCCTGCAGCCCCTGAGAAAGACAGAGCAGGGGGTGCTGTCCTTGCCTGAAAGCTGTGGGCTCAGTGCCTGTAGATGAGAGGCAGCACATGGTGCATGGAGCCATTGCTGTACATGCCAGCTGCTTTCAGGAGTGGTGCAGGGCCAAGGCAGGAGTAAGCCTGCCTTAACAGCTCTGCTCCACCACCCGGAAGCCATCTCAGTTATACAGTGCCCAGCCAGAGCCTGCTTCCTGAACTTCTTTCTGCACCCAACCTCCTGCCCCAGACATAAGACCCCTGCACCCAAACTCCTTCCCAAAGCTTGCACCCTGAAACCCCTCCTGGACCCCACTTCCCCACCCTGGGCTAAGCCCGGAGCCCCTCCCACACTCCAAACTTATTGGCCCAAGACCAGAGCCTGCACCCCAACCCCCTACCCCAGACTGGTGAAAGTGAGTGAGGATTGGGGAGGAAGAGGGATGGAGAGAGCAGGATGAGGCCTCGGAGAAGGGGTGGAGCAGGGGTGGGGCCTCAGAGAAGGGGCGAGAAGGAAGCGGGGTAAGGCTGCACTTCAATTGAAAAAGTGATCTTGTGGTTAAAAAGGTTGGAGACCACTGCTCTAGAGGAAGGAAAGTTAGTTTCTAGGGTATCCTTGCTGGGTGCTTTAGATGTGGCAGATGCTGCTATGAGGGTCATGGCCCCTGGCATAGCCATGAGAAGGGGGGACCAGGTTACAATCTTGGAACTGCCTTATGTGGTCCAGCATGCTGTTCAGGAACTTTCCTTCAAGGATACATCCCTTTTTTTTTCTGAGAAAATGAACAAGAGGCTGCACAGTCTAGCAGACTCAAGAATGACCCTTAGATCCTTAGGAGTCCATGCCCCTGCTACTCAGCGTAGACACTTTACGCCTCAGGTACAGTCCCACTCTTACGCACCTCAGTGCCATCAATAGGGGCCTAGAAGGAGACTCCAACAGCCATCATCAGGGCAAGACTCTGGTCAGCTCATACCTTCATCTAACCATTAACAGCAATTTTGTTGGTCTGATTGAGGACGGAGTCCTGGTTATTTCTTTGGATCCACCTCATCTGACCTTCTCTTCCTGACTATCCCCTTTCTACCGTGCATGGTCCCAAACTGCTTCAGACCATTGGGTAATGTGCATGGTAGACAGGGGGCATTCCATCTAGTTTTCCTCCTCCCACTCCCCATCCCTCTTCAGGAACCATTCCCATGAGCAACTCCTAATTCAGAAAGTACACGTGCTCCTATCTCTGGGGGCAATAGAAGAGGTTCCTCCAGAAAGCAGAGGGCAGGGGTTTTACTCCCACTACTTCCTAATTACAAAAGCCAAAGGCAAGCTTCATTCCATTTTGGACCTGCAGGAGCTCAACAAATTCTTCAGCTCAAATTCCACATTTTTTCCCTGGCATCCATAGTTTCTTCCCTGAAAAACGACTGATACGCCCCTCTCGACTTGAGGGAGGCATACTTCCACATCTCAATTTATCAACCTCACAGGAAATACTTGAGATTCGTAGTAGACAACAAGCATTACTAATTCACAGTGCTCCCCTTCAGCCTCTCCTCAGCCCCTTAGGTATTTACAAAATGTATGGCTTTGGTTTCCACCTTTCTCCACAGATACGGGGTGCAGATTTTTCTGTACCTGGGTGACTGGCTCATCAAAGGTTGGTCCAGGACTCAGGAAGATGCCTATGTGACATTCATCAGAAGCACTTTTGACAAGGTAGGCCTCCTGCTCAGTGAATCCAAATCTACTCTCCTCCCGGTTCAGAGAATAGAGTTTATTGGAGCAGTTCTGAATTTGACCTATGCAAGATCCTACCTCCCGTGGAATGGTTTCAGGCCATGGCCTCCATCGTTCAGACTCTCAGAACTTTCCCCACAACCACGGCCAGGATCTGCCTCAAACTTTTGGGCCACATGGTCTCATGCACATATGTGGTAAGGTACATGAGGCTAAGACTCAGACTGTTTCAGCTATGGCTAGCATCAACTTACCATCGGGACAGGCTATTAATGCTACCCCTGAAGTTGTTAGATTCCCTCCTGTGGTAGCTTAACCAATAGCAATCTGCTCCGGGGTCCCTTTCACAATACAGCAGCACTCACAGACCCTACTGACAGATGCATCAGATTTGGGGTGAGGCGTCCACCTGGAGGAGCTCAGGACTCAAGACCTTTGGTCCCTTACCAATCTTGTTCTTCACATAAATGTCAGGGAATGAAGAGCAGTCTGAATAGCATGCCAGACATTCAGGCCCCACTTGTCAGGTCATATACAGACAACACAATGACAATGTTTTCTATCAACAAACAAAGTGGTGCATGCTCTTCTCTGTTGTGTCATGAAGCCGTTAGGTTATGGGACTTCTGTGCAGATCACTCAATACATCTGTAGGTCGTGTATGTACCAGGTACACAGAATGATTTAGCAGACAGTCTCAGCTGCTTCTTCCAGTCTCATGAATGGTCCCTTCATCTGGAAGTGGCTCATTCAATCTTCCAGAGGTGGGGACTTCCCCAGATAGACCTCTTTATAATGCATCACAACAGAAAGTGTCACCAATTCTGTTCAGTTCCAGAATTCCTCCTCCACTGGGTACAGCATCTCCTGTATGCTTTTCCACCAATACCACTGTTTAGAGAGTGCGGTTAAAAATCAGGCAGCACCAAGCACAGGTCATCCTCGTAGCCCCAGCTTTGGCCTGTCAGCATTGGCATACTGCTCTATTAGATATGTCAGTGGAAGTTCTGACATATTCCGATATTCCCGGACTTTCTCACACAGGACCACGGCTGTTTATGCCCCCTGAACCTTGAGTCTCTCCACCTCTTAATGTGGAAACTCCCTGGCAAAACCCCTTGAAGCTATTATGTTTGGACAAAGTTAGACAAGTTCTTCTGGGCAGCAGGAAACCCTCCATTGGAGTTATTTACACTGCGAAGTGGAAGAGATTTTCAGTCTGGTCCAGTCAACATGATTTCTCCCTGCTGCATGCCCCAGTACCCTTCCTTTTGGATTATTTTTGCCATTTTAAGCAACAGGAGCTCTCATTCTCTTCTATCAGAGTACATTTAGCTGCCATATCGACTTTTCATCATGGGTCTCAATGTTCACAAACCCATTGGTTAACCTCTTCTTAAAGGGTCAAGACAGACTACACTCAAGTCCGTAAACTGGTTCCTCCCTGGAATCTTAACTTAATCCTATCCAAACTTGTGTGTCCTCTATTTGAACCACTCAACACTTGCACACTGCTTTTCCTGTCATTCAAGGTAGCATTCTTCATAGCTATAACTTCTGCCAGAAGAGTATCTAAGCTCAGAGCTCTCACCTCAGAACCCCCCAATACTGTTTTTATAAGGACAAGGTACAGCTCCAGCCTCATCTAGCTTTCTTACCAAATGTGATCTCCCCATTCCATGTGAACTAGGACTTTTCTTCCTGTGTTTTAGCCTCAACCTCATGCTAATCACCGTGAGCAGAGGCTATACTCTTTGGACATGCACAGAGTGCTAGCTTTTTATACTGACCAAATGAAACCCTTAGACAGTCCCCTCAATTATTCATAGCAGTGGCCGAAAGAATGAAAGGTCATCTTGTGTCGTCCCAATGCATTTCATTGTGGATTAATGCAGTAGCCTGTATTAAGGACTATTATAACCTAGTGAGCCTACCTTCACTACCACTGTCAGCACACTCTCCCAGGGCACATGCCTCATTAGCAGCTTTTCTGGCTCTCATTCCCACTCGAAATCTGCAGAGCTGCAACATAGTCTTCTATCTGCACTTTTAGAGGCCATTATGCGATTACCCAGCAGTCCAAGGATGAGATGGCCTTTGGAAGAGCGGTGCTGCATTAACGCCACTGCCTGAATCTTGGCTTTGGAATCACTTGATTTGGAATGCACATGAACAAATACACAAAGAAGATAGTTACTTACCTTCTCATAACTGTTGTTCTTCGAGATGTATTGTTCATGTCTATTCCAGTACCTTTGCTCCTATCCCTCTGTAGGAGCAACCAACAGGAAGTAACGGAAGGAGGTGGGAATCCGTGGGGTGCCATATTGCTCATCATAGAGGCCCAACTCCAGAGAGCACCCAGGCTAACCCTACAGCTAGCTGCTAGGGGAAAAATCTTCCAGCTAACATGTGCACATGAACACTTGATTTGGAATGGTTATGAACAATAGTTATGAGAAGGTAAGTAACCATTTTGTGGTAGTACTCTGAGGTTATAATACACCACAATGTAATGCAGTCGTTAAAAGTTTATTATTTTGGGGTGTATTACCAGATGTGTTGTAAGTAAAATATGGCATGCTCTACTCAGTGCTTGGGAGGCCTCAGCTCTAATGAGGAAAGGTATGGACAAATTGGAAAAAGTCCAGAAGGGAATAACAGAAACGATAAAATGATTAGAGAACCTGAAGATTTAAAATAATAGAAATATATAGTCTTTAGGAATAACTTGGTGGGAACCTGATACATTTTCAAATAGGTTAATGGCTGTTATAAAAAATAGAGGAATCAATTTTCTTTCATATCCACTGAAGATAGATCAAGAAGTAATTGGCAGAAGGGAGATTTAGGTTAGATATTAGGAAAAGCTTTCTTACTATAAGATTAGTTAAGCTCTGGAATAGGTTTCCAAGGGAAGTTGTGCAATACCTATCATTGGCGGTTTGTTAAGAACGGGTTAGATAAACAGTTGTCAAGGGTGGTCTTGGTTTAGCTGGCCCTTTCTCAATACTTGGGCTGAACTCGGTGACTTATCAGGGTTTCTTCCTGCCTTACATTTCTATGATTCTGTGATACACAATACTCAGTACACAATGCTCCTGTAAGGGAGGGAAGTGCATTTTTACAGATGGGAGACTTGTCTACACGGGGAGGTTATTTTATGATAAGTTAGTGTGAAGTTAGAGTGGTATAGCTTTTCCACAATAACTCCCCAGGGGACTTCTATGTTTGTTTAAGAGTATCCAGATGGGGAATTACTGCAGAATAGTTTATTCCATAGTAACTATTCTAGTCAATTTCTCCATGAAAACAAGTCGTCAGTGAGTTGTCCAAGATCACACTAAGTATGGTAGAGCAGGAAACTACGTGCTGGTCTCCCAAATCTTAGGCTAGTGCCCTAAACACTGGACTTTTCTTCATGTCTAGTTTCCTCATCTGGAAAAAATTCCCACCAGATGATCAATCAAAATAGGGGAAAAGGCCGTAAACACACATGTTCACAGAAAAACCAACAGGTGAATGAATTAAGTATGTTGAGAAGCGGGTAATTGACTAATTGTGTAGTTGATACAATTTGTATCAAAGGAGAGGTGCAAGACAGAGCTACCCCCACTGTGGCTCTGAAGTTTAAATGCAGTAGGAGCCATGCATGCAGGCAGCTCATCTCTTACTACATTTAAAATGCAGAGCTGCAGCAAGGTAGGTCTGGGACCTGGTACAATCCAGGACTGAGCAGTCCCAGCTTCTGCTGTGCCTCTGCGTTTTAAATGTAGTAAGAGCTGCTGTCTACCTCCCCTGTCCCTGCAGTGCAGAGATGGTGCTGGGGGGAAACCGGTTTTTCAGCTGGCTCCCCCCAGCACCAGCTCCTTCTTCCCCCACTTTCCTGATACAGAGGCAGCAAGGTGGGGAGTAGCAAGTGGTCGAGTTGTGACTTGATTACCTGATAAGTCTAGGCTTACTGGGGTCAACTACTCAACTTACATCCCTAGAATAAATAGATGTACACTTTAACTGCTTAACCAGGATTTTACATCCCTAATCAGTTAAACCTTAGACTTAACTGGTTAATTGAGTAAGCAGGATCCTGCACAGGGGGGCCAGCAGCTGGAGACGGCAGCCCCAAGTGTGGGGTGGCCAGCTCCTGCTCCCGCTTCCTCCCGACAGGCTGCAGGTGGGGATATGGGTACCCAGTAAGGATCACCCATTTCTGTCAAAAATTGGAAAACCATTTTGGGGGGGAAAAAAAGTCTCTATGAAGAAATCAGTTTAGAAATGCCCCTGTTTGGCTAAAATAATTTTATTGGATAAATTCAAGCATGGGTAATAAAAATGAGATATCAAACAGCAACATATCAAGAACAGAACAAAACATTTAAAAGGCCTGATTCTTGTTCACAATGAGTCCCCTACACTCCACTGTGGCTGTGTATTGGGGCCTTAAATGTGATTTATGAATTTGTATTTAATACATATTTTGAAAGAACTTGCCTAATCTACAAAAAGTTAAATCCTTTCTCTGGCAACAGACCCTCAACCTTTAGTTTGTTAATTGTGGCAGTTAAAAAGTGAAATAAGGTAATAATTTTTAACATTAAAAAAGTATGTAACCATCAATGTAACTTTTACAACTAATCTTAACTACTGTAGTTAAACAATTCAGACAATTGTAAGGTACATGTAGTAGGTAGATTGACTGCAAAAGTACAGCAGTGTAGTTCTAATTGTGCAACAATATTTAACTTTCAGAATATAAGTAGAAGAAAGCTCATTATTGTAATGTCTTAACTTCTCTCTCTCTTTTTTTTTAAGGTATAAAGATTGTTGTACAGCCAGACCCTAAGGCGGTACTATCTGGACAAATGGTCAAGCTATGTTGTTGGGCAACTGGACATCCATTTGTGCACTATCAGTGGTTCAAACAGGAAAAAGAGGTAATAACCAAATATAGGAAATCTCAGGGATTTGACGGAGGTATTGGGTAAAAGTCAGTCTGCAGAATATAAATCCTTACCAAAAAACTGTCATCCATCCTTCCTCAACTGGCTCAAAGTTCCTGCATCTGCTCCATATTTCTAGAGCCTGAGTAGCACTCCCCAGTTAAAGCAGAGCACAACCTTTTATCTAGGCATATTTTCCTGTAATAGGAATGCCTATTAATGAACCTTTATATTAGCAATGATATTAAAGTCCTTTGTAAAAGATGTAAAGTTAAATTACTTTTAAGCCTTAAAGAATATGTTAGATTAGTTTGATCCAGATAGAGTTTGTCTCTGTGTTACTGAAATGTATATAATCAATGCAGTATTTACTATATACTGTACTTTTGATTCTTATCTAATAAAGGTATTTTCCTAGTCTTTTCCTTCACCTCCCCCTGCCCAGCAAGAGTTCTAACAGTTTCCAGTTCAGAGTTGATTATGTCTGCTTATGACAGTACTGATATAACATAAATGCTAACTGAAATAATGCTTTGGGAATCTCATCTAGTTATTTGTGGAAAAGATATAAAGATTGAGAATTGAAGTTCCTGAAAGAACATGCACTCTAAGAAAATTTCTAATGTCCCTTTTTATTTAATAGGAGCAACACCAATCTGTCCTTGAATCAAAATTTGTCTTTAAAACATTAAAGGCTGAGGACAAGACTAGTTTGAAATAGACTTTAAGAAAATGTGATAGTAGTCCATATTGTCATTGCTAGAAATAAATATTCTAATGTTTTCTCCAAAGCAGCACCAGTCAGTTTCAGTTAAATTTTTCTGTGGCTCATATGTAACACAGGTTCCACATGGGAATTCCCCAGAGTTGATATTTAACCCAGTGAGTGTAAGTGATTCTGGGTTTTACATCTGTCGAGTGAACAGCGATTCTTCCTTTGTGTTCAGTCGGTGGGCACAACTCGACGTTTGTGATATCCAGGGAATGTCTTATGGTAAGTTGAAAATGGCTTTCACAATGGGTCCCCTCTGTGCAGATTTTGGGTGGGAAAGATGAACTAGCTCATCATTCAGTAGGCATAATGTAAATATGCATCTGATAAATTCAGTCTGCTGTAGAGAGTGTCTTTCACTTGCTGTAATGACTTAACTAGCTCAAGCCTAGATTGTCTGCCAGTATTCATAATTACACACATTAGTGAAGGGGGTGTTTTATGCCTCTCTGCCTTGAGCTGGCTACCCATACATATTATGACATACAGAGAGGTAGAGAGAGGGAAAACAGGTTCTGCAGAGCTTCCTATGTATTGTTGTCCTCCTGTCCCCCAAGTAGGTGGGAATGTGGGAATAAAGGGTGGTAGCCTTGACTCCATTGCTCCCAATATGCCTGCCAGGATTCAGCATAGCTGTGGTCGCACATCAACAGACATATGCTGCACCAAATATGTGTTGAGCAATAGGTTAAAAAAAAGTGACTTAATGTAGACAAGTACTTTTTGCATCCACTGTTTGTCTGTTTTATAAACTGAGTAAAATAATGCTTTCTATGAGACTAGAATTCTTGTAAGTTTACAACTATACAGTTAATGAGACTAGTGATAGATGTTCATAAGTAGCAGATATTATCCAAGTGTGCCCGTAATGGGACACTAATGTATAAAGTATATACTGTTAATGTGGAAAATGAGAATGCAGAAGAAAGGAATAAAGGGAAAGGAGAAAACTAAAATGTGGGGATCAAAATCTGCTCACTTGTATCTATCTAGTTAGCACCAAAGTTAAGTAGAGTTTGCAGTCCACTTCTTAGGTCTTATTGTTCTAACACTATTTATTTCTCCCTGTTTCAGAGGCTGTGTGGTTTTGGTGGTTATTTTGGTAGGGTAATCCACAGAAC
The DNA here is from genome assembly GCA_019425775.1 of Rafetus swinhoei. Classification (NCBI taxonomy): domain Eukaryota; kingdom Metazoa; phylum Chordata; order Testudines; family Trionychidae; genus Rafetus; species Rafetus swinhoei. The sequence goes on from CM033427.1 coordinate 21,460,191, forward strand.
TTTTGAAATGAATGTTACAGATGAACAACTAATAGCCACATTTTTACTGTTCCTTAACTCCATTGCTTGGAAATTTTGCAGAAGTATAGCCAAGTTAGTCTGTAACTGGAAAAACTTAAAAAACAACAAATAGTCTTGCAGTACCTTAAAGACTAACAAAACATGTAGATGGTATCATGAGCTTTCGTGGTTTTTCAGATGAAAGAAGTGGGTTGTGCTCACGAAAGCTCATGATACCATCTACATGTTTTGTTAGTCTTTAAAGTGCTGCGAGACTATTTGTAGTTTTTTAAGTTTTTGGAAATTTTAGCATTCACTGACGTTCTGATAAGAGATGAAATGTGCAAAGTTAAAAAAGCAAGCAAATTGTCTTCAGTCTGTAAAAAGATATTTTACTTTATCACATATCTGATAGGTGGTGCTTTTCTATAGACTTTTTGAACTACTATAGTGTTCTGCTTATAATATTACTACAGGCAAGATAAGGGTGCAAGGAACAGTGATCAAACTTTCACTAATGTTGCCAGGAATAAAGCTAAAACAACCTTTTTCACGTCTGAAAATTAAGGAATTACTCAATTTGATATTAGCTGAACAATTGTCTTATCTCTCCTCACCAAAGTGTAGCTGTATTTTAACAGTCTTAAATAAACCATATTGTAACATTGGCTCCCATAGTGGATTGGCTCATGGCTATTTAGTAATACTGTGGAGAGAAACAAACAAAAAGTGTTTCTAAGTGGCACAAGTTCTGATAATTAAACAGCAATGGATCTATATAGGATTGAGAGATTAGATTGTTATCAGTAAATGTCTGTAAACATTGATTTCATTTTACACAAAGTTTCCATTGATCACAGAAATTTATAGATACACAAAGTAATAAGAATGCTGCGTGGGAAATTAGAAGTCGATTTAAGGGTATTTACTTTATATGTTTTGACATATGATATTGAGAATTGATGTTGACAAATTGTGTTTTAGTGGTTATAAAGCTTTTTGAATCTCAACATCTTCTGTAATTAAACATTATTTCACTTCCCTCAGCTTCCTGGTGACACCGAGAACATTTAAATGAATAAAAAATGTGCATTTAAAAACCTATAATATTTTGCCCAAATGTGAAAACTAAGATACAGAAGCTTACAAAAACATTTATATCCATTGAAACTATTAAAAAAGTTGAATTTTGCCTAGCCTGAATATATATGCAAATAGAAAGTAATGCACTGTATCACATAGGCAACAAAACATTCACATTCTTCATCTCACCCCCTGAAATTAAAACCATAGTTAAAGCAAGAAACCTGTGCAGGAAGGGAGATAGGTAGCTTTTAGTATTTCCAGATATTGTAAGATACAATGAGAGGACAAACTGAGCCTAGGGGCAGGGAAGAAGTCTTTTGTGATTGGAAGTACTGTGTTTCTGTAATCCAGTAGGATCTTTATTCAGCTTTACATAATACTATGTGCTTGTGTTTATTGAATATGTAATTGGTTTTTATACTTGCCAGCTGGCATTTTCAAAGGCTAATGGGTAGTGGACACCTTATTTCTTCAGGCCTTTTTGAAAATCTCTGCTCATGACTTTACCTAAGAAATGTGTTCCACCCATCCCTAGCACAGAAAGGACAAACTTTTTACCATTTCTGTGTCTTAAGCTAAGCAACTGAAGTGCTATCCAGTAACTCTGATGAAATTTAAATAAGAAATAATGAAGCCAAAGAAGGAGGCAGCAACTCTGTGGCCCTGGGTTGGCATGTTTGCTACATTCAGACTTGTTTTGTTTCTGGATCAGTCAGGACATAAATACTCAGAGGCTTTGAACCGCTCTGTCTGCAACTCATGCCAATTCCTCTAGATTCATGGAGATTAGGTCCATCAGTGGCTATTAGCCAGAATGGGTAGGAATGATGTCCTGGCCTCTGTTTGTCAGAGGCTGGAAATTGATGACAGAAGAGGAATCACATGATGATTACCTGTTCTGTTCACTCCCTTTGGGGCATCTGGCATTGGCCACTGTTGGAAAACAGGATACTGGGCTAGATGGACCTTTGGTTCGACCCAGTATGGCCATCCTTATGTTCTTACTAATTCTTTGACTAGTTAGAGAAGTAGTTTGTCTTGGAATTTGTGGGATATTGGATAAATGGTAATTATTTCAGCAAATGAACTCTGATTATGACTGTCTAGAACTTGAAGCATGTGTGGTATCACTGTTTTGCTTCACATTACCCACAGACAGGGAGACCACATTTTAAATCTGTACCAAGCCAAAGAACTTGGAAACATACACGTCTGTTAGGCCAAGAGATGAAAATTCTACAAAGTGTATGAAGCAATAAGAAGCTGCAAGTTGATAGCAAATGCTAAATTGTCAGTGTGACTTCCTTAAATGGGTGTGTGTTTCTGCACTTCAGTAACACTAGCAACTATGTTAGCAAGTGTCTGCCTAGGTTTTAAAGTTGACCAATGTTGAAAGTTGGATGTTAGGCATAGGGATATGAATGTTTAACCTTAATGGATGAGGCTTACCGATTAAGGTTAACCAGTGGGAGCTGGAGCAGCTCCCCACCTGTCATGTTCAGGGGGCTGCTTCGTGGACAAGGGCTGCTCCGGCCAGGACACCAAAGCATTGCCTGCCTATGGAGTGCCCTGGCCTGCTACAGGCAGGGGCTGTACACCATCCCAGCCTACTTTGTGTCTCTTTATTTCCTTCTGACATATTAAGAAGGTCTGAAGATGTATGTGACTTTTAAAGGGATAAAAATCTTTTCTGTCATGTTTCTGTAATAGTCAGTCCTACCTTGTCTTTTTACTGGAGTTGTAAGAGCCCTATAGGGAGTTTTCTTGGCCTTTCACTGTTTGTCAGGCATCTGAGGAATTAATAAAAATAATTTGCCTGAAAATCCTACTCATCAAAATTGTTCAAGTTTCACCTCCTTTTAGAGCTGCTCAATTGAATTTCTGTTCTGCATGAAATTCTGAAGTTTTTAAACTTTTGTTTTGTCCCAAATCAGGACAATTCAAGTCTATGTTTGAATTTGCTATGGAATTAAATATAACAAAAATATTTCATTTTAACCTTATCGAAATGAAACATGTTAATCTTTTGTTTATATGAAGTCAAAATAGTAAGTCAAATGAAAATGTGATAATTTCATCAAAAATGTCACGGAAGTTAATACATTTCTGGGGGTGCGAGGTGCTGGAGAGTGTCTGACTCCCAACCAAATCTTGATCTGTGTTGTTCATAATGTCCTCCCCAAATCTAAAAAGGTGCTTTTCTTTCACCTCTTGTGAGAGAAGGAAATAAGCGAAAAAAAGGCAAAGGTGATCTGTCTCTAGTCAGGCAGTTTTCTGGGGTCAGACCTTTGGGGCTTGGCTTCTTTGCTGGTCTACTGTCTTTAAGTAGGGTCTACCTCCAGTACTTCCTCTTGGGGCACCTTGCTTGACAGCTGGTCCATCTAGTTTCCGAAGTTTCTGAGGCCTGCAAGTATCTATTTCTCTCAGCTAATCTGTGTCTATGGTCAGCAATCTTTGAGGTATAGCAGCCTTCTTGTGGCAGGTTTCCCTTTTTTAACCTCCCACCCCTCTCTGTTCATGCAGAGCAAGCCTTACAGGTGTGCTTTGTTAGGACTGAATTAGGCTTGTTGGTCCCCCCACCAAAGTGAACGTGCCCCTTCATACTTCCAGAAATGTTTCAGTTTTATCAGATCAACACTTTATGATGGAAAACAGTTTTGTTAGTAAATTTTCAGCCAGTGCTATTTCCTTTGTACTCAGGAAGCCATAATTCTGTTTGCTCTCTGATTTTCCAGAAGGCTGAAGAATAACTAGAGTAGATGAGATCTTACTTTCTAATGCAGAATACTAGGACTTGGATCTTTCTTTCAGTCCTGTTTCTGGGATGCCCATAAAAGATTTCAATCTCTGTTCAAAGAGGGCAAGTTTTGTTTGCTGTTGCAAATCACCTTAAGGAAATAAATTAGAGGGTCTAACTTAATTACTCCAAAAATGTGAAATTTAGTTGAAATTTCCAGTTGTGTTAGTCTTTAACTCTCCTATCTCTGCCTTGAGGAACTGTGTTGTATGATCCCTGAAATACACCGTGCTGTACGTGCTGTGTTGTTCAGACATTGTATAATGAGACAAAGAGAAACCAAATGGAGTCAGTGAATATAATACATATTGTTATGAGCCCTTAATCCACAAGTGATTGACAGGTTAGATGCCAACGTGTGTCTACATATTATGGACCTTTAATCTAAACACTCTGACATGAGTGACTACAACAGCTGAGCTCAAAGCTTCATTATATATTATTTTTAAGGAAGTCTGCACTTGCTATCATTTTTAAAAATTTTACTATCTATTCCATGCAAGTTTGAATTCCTCACAATGAAGTTGCTTCTGTGTGTACAGTAGAAATATAGTTAATCTCTATATTTTAGCAGTTTCTATTTTAATACATTTGTGGACACAGTCATGTTTAGGAAGAAGTTTTATCTATGAGTTAGAACGAAGAGGTGACTGATGTTTATAAAGCACTTCTAGTACTATAGAAGAGCACATTATTTCTGTTGTTGTAGTTAATAGATTCAATGTCAGATTTGACTGTTTGAATTGAAGAAATATTGACACACTAAACATGGTGACAATAATGTAGTTTCATTCTAACCCTCTAAATATTTCACTTCCAGCCATCTGCAGTAATGTAAACTATTGGTGCTAGGAATTTAATTCATGCATGCACATCCCTGAAGGCAGAAATGCAATGCATTTCTTCACAATCACCATTTTTAGTAGCTATTACTGTGTATTGAGTCCCACTATCAGACAGTTTTGAAATTTAATTTTCATTAAAACTTAATGATAGTATAATCTAGCAGTTCTGCTCAAGTGATAAAATGACTTACTTTGTAGTATACCAGCTGTTGGGTTGACTTTTGTTGTGTGTGTATAGAGCTGCAACTTGAATGACAAGCCTACATTGAGAGGGTGAAAGGGTGCAAGTAAATAGTCCAAATGTGTAATTTCTGTTGCTTTATATTTGGATCTCTAATTGTGGAATCTACAGAATACATTTCTTAGGTACCAAACTGTTAATCATTTATTTTTAAGATCCCTCTTTTCAGTTTGAAATGTCTTGCAGATTATAGCTTTGAGCTAAGAAGCATCTGTTTTATAAATATTGTCAATTAAGTTTTAAAGATGAAACAAGAAGACTTGATTTTGGTTATACAAAACTATAATCAGTTAGGCTTTGGGGTCTTGTAAAAACAAGCCAAAAATTGTTTGAATCTTGTTTTCATTTTACCTGAACTTCAAGAATATAGGCAAGCAAGCAAGTTGTGTCCTGCATTGGGGTTGTGGGGAATGTTATTGTTGTTTATTTTTTAAAAGTAAAAACAAAATCTCATGTTTGATTTATCTGTAATCCAAATATTTTACATTGGTAATACTTACTCTTGTTTCATTAAAAGTCAAAATCAGCAAATAAAGCCAACAGTAGCATACCTTTAAAGTATAATATGCTCCACTGCACTGAAGAAATACTTTGGGGGCACCTAAAAGTGTCAGAATATAAATGCAGTTGGGGGTGTATGGCACATAGTTGTACTTCTGGTTCAGCAGCAGTAGCGGTCAAATTTTCAGTTACGATGCTGATCCCTATATTCTGTGAGAGCAGTAGTATTATCATGAGCATTCAGGTTCATAACATTGAAGGAGCTTCCCACAGAAGAACATTCAGCCTTAAATATTCTGTGGTAGAATTACTGTCTTATATAAAAAATGGGGCCTCAGCTCCTTTTTTTCATGTAACACCACTGGTTGTCCCTGGCATATCCTTTTTCCACCACGCCCCGTGCAATTTTGGGATAGATATCAGCATTTCTTCTGCTGATTAGAGTTCTGCCTGCCCAGATTCTTCTCCCCTCATAGCAATTAGGTCCAGAGTCTCCTGCACACTCCATGCTGGAGCTCATTTACCCTGCGGATTCATGGTTAGGTGTGCTGCTGAGGTGTATTGCTTACTCAGCTCGCCACGCTGGCCAAACAGAAAATAAAATTCAAATTTCCAGACCTTTTTCTGTGCTTCTGGAGAGCAATAGAGTTGAAAGTGATGGTCAAAGTGGCCACACTGAAGTACTGTAGAATACCTCCCGGTGTCCAAGAATGTCGGCTTTCACAGCACTATGACAGCACTACCCTAAAGTCGACCATGCAAGGTCAAATTTACTGTTGCTCCTCTCGACAACCAGGAGTACCTGAATCGACTTTAATAGCCCTTAAAGTCAGCAGAACGGGCTTGGTGGTGTGGATGCTTTGTTTATAAATTTGACCTAATATGGCCAAGTTAAACCTTAACTAGTAGTGTAGACAAGGCCTTTGTCAGACTCCCCCCTATTTAAGGCAGAACAGTAAAAATGCTTAGGCTTGCTTCTCAGTGTTTTAAAAAAAAATCAGTGAATTCTTTTTTTTCCCCTTGTCTTTTAAATTTTTAGGAAGCTTGGTTGGTTTGCCTGAAAACAAGATACATATCTACAGTCAACCCCAATCACAAAACCTGATGGTAGGGGATACATTAGTTCTAGAATGTGGTGCTATTGGAAACCCAGTTCCTCATTACCAGTGGTTCAGAAATGGATTTCCATTGACAAATGGGAACAGAAAAGTATATACGGTAAGTCATTGAGGAATGCTGACTTCTCACACTAATCTGACCACTTTTATCTTAGTTATAAAACAGACTTTAAATTATAAAAATCATTGTAACCTTGAGATAACATAAATAATCCTTTCTGTTTTCTGGGGTCCCATTGCTAGTATTTCCACAGTGGTTTTGAGTCCCTTTGAAGTGCAAAGTTCTAAAGTAAGTTTAGTTAAGGGAACCAGGTCCCTGGTGATATTAACTGGTTGGAGGCAATGGAAGATCCTTTTATATCTCAGTCTAGAGTGACGTCAACTTAACAGAAGGCTACAAAGAGATGTAGGGTGACTGTATTTTTTACTAAATGTTTGCAGAACCTTCTCTGTATCCCCTGCCTAAGAATATTGTATATGGCTTTTTTTTTCTAAACTCATCTCAGCTGTAGTATGCCATATTTAATTCAGCTCAAATTAACAAGATAGATTTTTAGTGCTTCATGTAAACAGATCCCTATGGTGCAGGATCAGGGCCTTTGTATTTCAAGTCCTGTAACGGATGTTTAGTCTTAATTTTTATGCATTTTATGTATTTTGAGATCTGTGGTTCTGATATTTATATAGGTGTCTTGTGTGGACATGGACCATCAGGGGACCTATTGGTGTCGTGTATTTAATGACCAAGACAATCAAGAAAGCAAGAAGATAGAAGTCATAATAAAAGCTGGTAAATAATACCATATGACTTAGTATTAGAATTCCTATTCGAAGCTCTCAGTGCATGACAGTAGAAAAAACACTTAACCTTTCTGTTGCTCCAGTTTGCACATTAGTTATAAAATAGTTATACTTGCCAGCACACACAAATGTTTAGAAACTTAACATTTTGAAAGTGTTTAGAGATTCTCTGTTGGTATCTATGTGCAATTTACTTTTCTGAAAATGCTAGTGAAAAGTCACTCAGTTCATCCAGTTTGTGAACAGAAGATAGGGCCAGTGCTTTGACAAGAGAATGATTTGTCTGACTATTGAGATTTCATCTCTAAATTTTAATGGTTGTGGTGATTTAATAATAGTTGCTCACTTCTTTATAATCACAAATAGCGCCAAATGAAATTAATCACAGTGAAGGCAAATGAATGTGTAAATGGTGTGTGTGTGGGTACATATGCACAAGAAACCTGGAGAGGGAAAATATATTTTAATAATTTTTAGACTGGTCTTTTTAAACATTGAATTGTAAATATGAATTAGATATATAACTGTTCATTTGTGGGTTTTTTCACTCTACTATTGTATATACCTAAACTGTGCAACCACATTTTTTCCATGCTAATACCAACATGGAGCTGTTTTAAAATATGAATATTTATCCATATTTAGCGATACAGTTTGCCAGTAACCTCTGTTGTCTTCTGGCAGTTAATGCTAATTGAGCGCATGAATTATACTCAGATTTTTCTCTTAAAATACAAGGAAGAAAAGCTATGGCAGTGGAATGCACTGAAGGTAAAGTAAATCTTTGGTTGTTGGTGACTTTAACAATAATCCTGGATGCTGGGAATTATAGAAATTGCTGGAGCTATCATTTTATAATCTGTGCAATTGAAGGCTTTTAATGTGCTTTAGCATATTGATTTGCAACATAATTTAATACTTTTGCATGCTTTCCATTTTTTCTTTGCATCTGATGCTATCATTTTAAACAAAATTATTTCTTCATTTGTGCATCAAAAATATTTTGGTTCTGTACTATCCCCATTTGCAAAGCTTGAAAACTTTACCAGATTCTTATGAAACTTGAGGGTGCTGGGATGTCTTCAGCTAGGCAAAGGTATAACATCCTTGGGAAAAGCACAGCTCCTAATGGCTGCTGATTCAGACCTAGTGTAAGTCAGTACTCCCACCATTTATGTTGGTTGGCAATGGCTTGTGCTGTCAGAGACAGTTCTGCCCTCTGTGTTGAGAATGGTATTGCTATGGTTCTGCCAGTTCTACACCAGCTTTATGTCTACACAAGGGGTATCCCCATCTGTTCTGTTAGGGTAGCTTTACTTCCTCTTTGCATTACTCTGTGGTATAGAGGAGATGTACTGAAAGCCAAGGATCAGGCCCTTAATGTCTGTATCATACACTGACTGCTTAAACTATCCATTATTTATGGTATGCTTCCATACAAAAAGGAAATTTACTTTTAGGAGATTTTATTTAGCCTTTTCCAATCGAACCAGGCATAGCATGATTTTAAAATATGTATATATAGTAACTAAGGTTGTTGAATAATTGCAGTTAATGCCAGTGATTAACTAGATTAACAACAAAATAACTAGATAAAAAAAGTCACAAAGAATCACAGTTTTAATCACACTGTTAAACAATAAAAGAATGCCATGTTAAATGAATAGTAAATATTTTCAGATTCTTTGCCTATACTTTCAAATATATTGATTTCAATTACAACAAAGAATACAAAATGTATAGTGTTCACTTGATATTATTTTTTTATTACAAATATTTTCACTTTATTAAAAAGATAAATGAAATATTTCTCCTCCTACAAGCACTGTAGGGCAATTTCTTTATCATGAAAGTGCAACTTACAAATGTAGAAATTATTTTTTTATATACGTGCATCCAAAATCAAATCAACATATAAATTTGGAGCAATTCAGCCAATTGCTAAGACAATCACATTTGTTTACATTTACGGGAGATATTACTATCTGCTTCTTATTTACAATGTCACCTAAAAGTGAAAACAGGCATTTGCACTGTACTTTTGTAGTCAATGCTGCAAGGTATATGTGTTAGCTGTGTTACACATGTATGCCCCTTCATGTTTCAGCCACCATTCCAGAGGGCGTACTTTCATGCTAAATTTAAATTTGTATTCTATTATTGTTTAACTGTCACTGTTTTAAAAAAAAAAAATTCGATAGGCCTGGTGTGAGTTTCACGAAAACGTCTTGAAGGCTTTTCTCTCTCATAACACTTGAAATATATTTTCCCTTAGCTCCCATTGAAATTCCAGAAATGAAAAATCCATGTATCCTGTGAATATATGACATTTCTGAAAATCATCCCAGAAATATCTTAATTTATCTTTGTTAAATAAATAAATTCTTGTTTAGGATGTTGGCATTTTTCATAAAACCAATATCGTTCATAAAAAACAATATCTTCAAATGTGTGGTTTTTCTCACTTGTCATTAAAGCTGCTTCATGGATTAATTGGGTGAAGTATATACTATATATTTTCCCATTAGTGTTTCTGTCGTATCTATTCTTTGATATAAAAATTATAATAAAATCTGAGTACCATTTCTAATGATATCTCCTATTTTGTTGTAAATCAACTCGTAGTTTTTTGGTTTGTGTGTGTATTGTGGCGGAAGCTTGTGAAGGGATAAATTTACTAAGCTATAAAAAAAATAGATTTTCTTTTTTTTTATAATTTGTCCAAGTTTTAGAGCCTGTTTTTCTAGCCCTCAGCTTCTGTTAAATACAGAATACAATAGCTGATCTTTTTATGGTCAGTGTTTCTTTTCCTTTTTGTTTGTCAAAATTGTAATTTCATTATTTTTATGTATTCTTCACAGAAGAGTTTAGTACTCTTGGAAAGCTTGGTAAGTAGCACACACTTTGAAATAAACCACTTTAACTTCAGATTTGAAATGTACATTAAATTTAGTACATACTAAATAGCACTAAGCTGCAAAAAAAAATTTCATTTGCATAGTCCAGGTATATTATATCTGGAGTTTTGATTCAGTCACACTGTCAAGTTGTGCTGCAGCCACTCAAGAGCATGAGTATCAGCTTGGGATGTAATAGTATGGTTGATTAACCGAAAAGCAAAAGCTTATAGGTTAATGCAATAGACTATACGCATTTTTTCTCCCCCCTCCGCCCCCCTTACCAGTAAATTTTTTAGCAGGCTGGTCAACAGCCCAGCTCAGTTCGGGCTTGCATCAGGTCCAGAACCTACCGCTGCTGCAGCTCTGCATTTAAAGTGTATTAGGAGCCAGGCAGGCAGGCAGCCTGGATCAGTTCCAGCTTGTTCTGGGTCCAAGAGCTCAGACCCACCTTAGACAGGGACTGCTGCCACCCCACACTGCTGCTTCTTTATCAGAGGCAGCAGCACTGGGCAACAGGCAGTTGGTCCACAAAGGAATCTGGTTTTTAAACTGGCTCCCCTTGAGGACCAGCTCTTGCCTGACACCCCGTGCTGCTGCCTCTGATACAGCGGCTGCCAGCCCCACCCTCTGGGACTATAGAATACTCGACTAACCGATAAGAATTAATGAGGTTACTCGATTATACAATTAACTAATATTTAATATCCCTGGTATCAACCTCTGGACAGACTGATAAGAAACAGGGCACAAACCCAAAATTGACTAAGAGTTGTATACTTACATTTCACCAACCATTTATTAAATATAAACTCCCAGGCATAACAACAACCTTAACATGGAATCCCAGACAGTCCCCTTGGGTGCTCTGATTTATCTTGCCTCACAGATAAGGTTGCCTTTGTTATAGATGGTCCCTTACATCAAAATCACAATAATATTTAGGTTACTCCCAGTCCCAAAGGACAAGTCAGTTATTCAGGTCAATTGCACTTTAGCTCTCACACCAAAGACAACCCTTGTAGCCAATCCTATAATAAACTATCTAAAGATTTACTAATGTGGAAAAGGAAATAAGTGTTATTTACAAGTCTAAACCAGGTATACCCAATGAGTTCTTATCTTAAATTTCAAAGAGTAATAGAAGCTTCTATAATAAGCAAGCTCTATGGGGGTACGTCTAGACTACAGGCTTTTGTCGACAGTTTTGTCGACAGATACTGTTGACAAAGTGTCTGTCAACAAAGAGCGTCTAGACTACATCCAGTTCTGTCAACAAAGCAAGCCGCTTTGTCAACATGAGAGTGTAGACGCAAAGGACAGTGTAGATGCAATAACGCCTTCTGTCGACAGAACTCTGTCGACAAAAGGCGTTATTCCTCGTAGAATGAGGTTTACAGCCGTCGACAAAACTGCTGAGTTCTGTCGACGTTATGTCAACAGAACTCAGCAGCAGTGTAGACGCAGGTATAGTTTTGTCGACAAAAGTCCACTTTTTGTCGACAAAACCTTGTAGTCTAGACACACCCCTATATGTCCCTTAAGGCTAATCCAGGCTAGGCAGCAGGGGATTCCTTACTTATGCCTAGAAATCTTGCATCCCTACAGTTGAAGCTGCAAAGAGATACAGTTCCTCTTCAGGACTTTTTTGTTCTTCCATGAGGAGTGTCTCCACAGATGCTTCACCTTTAGGTGTGCCAGCACTGCTGCGCTTCTGATTGGAGATTTGTGACAGCAGTGCCTGTGGCCAGTTGTGCATGTGGAGTGCTCGTGTGTGTGATCTGAAGAGGATACTCCATGTGTGCAGCTGGCTGCCTCCTCAGTTCCTTCTCAGTAGCCACCAGCTTCGGTCACAGTTCAGCAGTCACCCGTTGCCTCATTGACAAGTTATATAGCTAGTCAGGTTTTTTAAATAGTTAGTACCTCAGAAATCCTTTCCTAGCTGTAATTCATTAAACTTTCTCTTAGACTTAAGGATTTTTTTTTTAAACTGTCACTATTTTTTTTTTTTTTAGATAAGCAGTTAAGCGGACATAGCAGCTCCGCGCAAACTGGACAGGTATCTGGGACATGCCTGGTTCACACAGCTTCAAAAAGTGTACAGGCTGCAGGCTGTCCATTTCTATCTCAGACAGATACGAACAGTGCGTCCACTGTCTGGGGGAAGAGCACTGCACAGAACACCACCTTCATTGTCAGAAACTGACAGCATGTACAAGGAAATCAAGAGAATTACAACTAAAAATGTTCCAGCTGGAGAAAAAGGCTCGGTTGGCTTCTGACCCTGAGCAATCTACCTCTCCCAGACAGAAATCACCTGGGACGGGGTCAGAGAGAGAGGCTCCCATCGGGTTGAGTCCAAAGGACCAGGATAATACTTACCCAAAGAAAAGGTCCTAGTCTTCCTCAGGGACTGACTCTCCCCTAAGGAAGTCTCCTCTCCACAAAAATGCTGCATGCCCACCCCCAGCACAAAAAGGGTCGGACAAGCAGCCTGTAAGTGAGGCCAGCAATGTAAGGAACCGTGACCCCAAGCACAGACAGTGTGCCTCAGCTAAGGCACCAACAGAGGCAAAACACAAAGCCTCCTTGTTGGCACTGGCTAAAACGCCCTCAGCATGAGCCAAGGCGTGTAATAAACAGCGCCCCCAAGCAGCACCGAGCACGAACACTCTGCCTGAGGCGTCAGCGTCAGCACCACCAAAACACTCAGTACCGACCTCACACAAAAAGCAGTTGGCGCTCAAAATTAAACCGCTGCATACTTCACATGTCTCACAGCCTCTATTACTACCTCCTCCCCGCTGATACCACGCTTGACAACAGCGGCGGAGCTCTCTGTAAACTCGGTACCGGGGACTTCTCTATTTGGCACCAACAATACCCTGAACACCTCAAGATAAAGCTTCTCATCCACTTCAGTCACTTCAGCTGCCCCAATGTTCAGTGATGACAAGGAGGAGATGTCTAATCAAGCATATTTACCGGGATACTCCTCACCTAAGCATCTACAATAAATGCAACAATGGCAGCCTCCACAGTGGTTCCACTACCTATTCTGCCTAACTGGCCATACTGGGACCCATGGGCAGCTTATAGACCACAGCAGGTGCAACAGCCACAACAGCCACCCCCGGCACCTCAGTCCCACGCACCAACAGTGCAGTCTTTGTAGTGTTATAGTTCAGACGCAGAGGAGCAGGATGTGGATATTACAGGGGAGGAACAGATATCCCGTTCTCCTCCATCCACCCACACCTCATCTTCACCTCCTGACGAGATGATCATGCCCCTACCACCAACCACAGGGGATGATTTTAAATTGTTCCAGGAACTTTTCAAGAGAGTTGCAGACACCTTGAGATTTCCCTGTCAGATATGCCACAGACACAACATAAGCTGAAAAACATATTACATACATCTCTCCATGCGAAATTGGCTATCTCCATGAATGAGGTGCTTATGGATCCCACCAGGAATATCTGGCAAATGCCTGTCACAATCTCACCAACTTGCAAACGAGCAGATAGAAAATATTATGTTGCCCACAAAGTGAGCAGAATTCCTGTTCTCTCACTCAACACCAAACTCCCTTGTAGTGGAAGCCATGAGTCAAAGAGGGAAGCAATAAGCTACACGTACCATTCCCTATGACAGGGATTGGAAGAGGTTGGACAATGGGGAGAAAGGTATATTTGTCAGCAAGCCTCCAGCTCAGAATAGCAAACTACATCGCATTACTAGTGAAATATATACACCACATTTTTGATTAACTAACATCTTCTATTGAGTCCCTCCCAGACTACAAAAAAATAACAGTTAAAATCAAACATTGAGGGCACACAAATATCTCGAATGGCCCTACAGGCCGCGTTGGACTGAGCAGACAGCAGCCAAATCCTTGGCCTTGGCAGTGGTAATGAGATAAGCTTCCAATTGATGGTAGAGGACCTACTGTTTGAGGGCACAAAGCTCTTTGCGGAGTCCACAAACAATTCTCTGCATACCTTAAAGGATTCAAGGGCCACACTGAGACTCTAGGCATTCACATACCTGTCACAAAAAGAAAACAAGACAGATCATTCACCCAAATGTACAGACCAAAACTATTCAACCAACAGCAATGACACTGTGACAACAGACCACACCAAAATAAGCGTAGACAGGCCTCCGACCAGTCATCAGCTCAACAACCCTCAACATCCAGATAACATTTTGAAGTCCTGGTCGAGGGTCTGACAACCCTGAAATTTCTGAGGCAGCAATCCGAACCATCCACAATATTTGGCAACAGACTAGCTGCATTTTATCCAGTTTGGCATGCCATCACCACCGACAAGTGGGTGCTGGAAATTGAGAGAACCGGTTACTGCATTCCATTTTTAGTTGTCTCCCCCACCTACTGCCCTTGCCTGTCCCTCTTCAGGGACCCATCTCACGAGCATGTGCTTGTACAAGAGGCGGAACATCTAGTCTGGGCTCCATAGAAGAGGTACCATAGCATCTCAGAGGCAGGGGTTTTTACTCACATTACTTCCTCATCACCAAGAAGTCGGGCGATTGGAGACCTATTTCAGACCTCTGCAAGCTCAACAGTTTTGTCAGGTACCAACGCTTCAAGATGGTGATGCTTGCCATGATTACCTGCCTTGGAAAAAGGAGCATGGTTGTTTACCCTCGACCTCCAGGACGCTTATTTTCATATATCAATACACCCGTCACACAGAAGATTTCTCCGTTTTACAATAAAGGACAGGCACTTCCAGTACAGAGTACTACCGTTCAATTACCGAGCCACAGATGGGCCACAATTAACGACCTCATAGCAACAGCGTAGACCAGCCCCATCATAACGGCACACCTATGCCTACAAATATTGGGGCACATGGCGGCAGCCACGTTCTTGGTCCCCCATGCTTGCTTTCATGAGGCCATTACAAGCATGGCTATGCACAGGCTACTGGCCACACATTCATCCTCTAAACAAACAACTTACCTTGCCGAACAAGATAAAATCCTCTCTTACATGGTGGACCCTACATGACAACGTATGCATAGATGTCCCTTTCCAATGCAACTCACCATCAACAACGATCATGACAGATGCCTTACTGTTGGGTTGGGAGGCACACCTGGACCACAGGGTAATATAGGGCCAATGGACGCACAACGACACCAGGTAGCACATCAACTTGCTAGAGCTAAGGCCTGTAAGAAATGCATGCCTATGCTTTCTTCCCCTGATTCAGAACAGAACAGTCCAAATTCTCATGGACAATGTCACCACAATGTATTGCATCAACAAGCAGAGAGGAGCACGCTCATACTAACTCTGCCAAGAGGCAATCCATCTGTGGGACTAGTGTATCCCATGGAACATACACCTGGTCACAACTTACCTCCCACGCAAGGACAATGTACATCTTAAGCAGGCAATTCCCACAAAACCACGAGTGGGAAATAAACCAATCAGTGCTGACTTACCTTTTCAAGAAGTGGAGGTTCCCAACAGTGGACCTATTTGCCACACACAAAAATGCTTGTTGCCCACAATACTATTACAGAGCAGGCATAGACCCCCTCTCCGTTGGGGACGCCTTCAGCATATGCATTTCCACCGTTTCCTCTGATACTACGAGTGATCCTTAAGATCAGACAGGACAGGGCCAGAGTAATCCTAGTATCACCCAACTGGCCCAGACAAACATGGTACCTGTACCTCTTACAGATGAGTACTTGGCCACCGCATTGATTCCCACCTGTTCCATCTCTGCTCATGCAGTGCAACAGTCAGATATCCCATCCTCCTATCCACATGTTGCATCTCCAAGTGTGGATGCTGGTTGGTTGAACACCATGGAAAGGACTTTCCCAGAATCAGTGCAGATCGTCCTCACAAATTCCAGAAGACCTACATCGAGAAAGATACAGCTGCAGAAATGGAAGCGCTTCATGGCCTGGTGCACGATCCACATGGGGCTATCACAGATTCTGCAATACCTGTTACACTTGCTCCATAAAGGTACATCTTGCTTCCATCTCTGCTCTCCATGCTCCCATACAAGGACACTCAATCTTTACACACGCTTCCATCTAATGGTTCATATGGGGGCTACAAAACATGTTTCTGCAGCTCAAGGACCCAATTCCAGCATGGGACCTGAACCTAGTGTTAAAAGCTCTCATGGGTAAATCATTCGAGCCTTTAGCCACATACTCATTACCAGGGCTTGACAAATAATGTAATCTACTCGCCTGTGGCGAGTAGATTACAACCCGGAAGAGCCGGCGCAGAACGATCTGCGCATGCACAGAACGCAGAACCACGCGAAACCGCGTAGCTGGCGAGTGGGGCTCGCCGCTGCTTGGCGAGCCCTGCTCATTACTACATCTATCCATAAAGATGGTCTTTCTTGTCGCAATTACCTCTGCCAGACAAATCAGGGAAATGGGAGCCCTAATAGCAGACTCCCCCCAAGGGCACTATTTCGGGTGTGTAGGGGTAGGAGCAGCAGCTGTGTGCTCTGGGATACGGCTAGCTTTTCATCCCATTCCCTGGACACTAAGGGGGTGAGGGCAAAGTGCTTGCATTCCGTGCATTCCTCTAACATCTGGCTGGTGAGCTCCCTTCACCAGCCAAGTGTGATAGGAATGCACGGAATGAAAACACTTTTCCCTCACTCCCTTAGCATCCGGGGAAGGGGATGAAAAGCTAGCCATGGCCCAGAGTGCACGGCTGCTGTCCCCTCCTGCATGCCCGAAATGGCACCCTTGACTCCCCATCCCCCTACACAATATTTCAAAAACACAAGGTGGTTCTGTGGACATATCCCAAATTCCTTAAAGTACTTACCTCATTCCACTGCAGTGAACCCGTATACTTACCCGTCTTCTTCCCGAAGCCACATAAGGACTACAAGGAAGTGGCTCTCCATACCTTGCATGTCCGCAGGGCACTCACCTTCTACCTACAGCGGACAAAGCCCTTTCGCAAAACTCCATAACTGTTCTTTTCATCTACACAGAGAGATCACAGAGGTTACCCATATCAAAACAAAGCCAATTAAAATTGGTATCTGGCTGCATACAACTAGCGTATACCTTAGCACAGAGAGAGCCCACACCCGGCGTATAAGCTCACTGTACAAGAGCCATGGCGGCCACAACAACATTCCTATGTGGTGTTCTGACAGAACACATTCGCCTGGCCACCACATGGGTGTCAATGTATACCTTCACGCAGCACTATGCCATCCAGACATTCGCAGAAGCAGAAATGAGATTCGGCCAAACAATACTTTTGGTCACAGACTCTCACCTTTCAAAGCTCCCACCTCCTACTATGACTACTGCTCTGTAATCACCTAAAGGTGAAGCACCCATGGGGACACTCTTCAAAGAAGATGGGAAAGTTACTCACCTGGTGCAGTAACTGGAGTTCTTTGAGATGGTTGTCCCCATGGATGCTCCACCATCCACCCTTCTCCCTTCAGCTTTGGACTCAAACATGTCCAGATCAAAGAAGGAACTGAGGAGGTGGCCGGCTGCACATACGCAGTAGCCTCTTCAGATCGCATGCAGTGGCACTCTGCATGTGCAGCTGGCCATGAGCACTGCTGTTACAAATCTCTGATCAGAGGTGCAGTGGCACTGGTGGACCTAAAAGCGGAGCACACACAGGGACAACCATCTCAAAGAACTCCAGTTACTGCACCAGATGAGTAACCTTCCCTTCCTTCCCTCTCCCCATCTGATCTGAGTTGCAAACTTAGAAGGTGGAAGGTATTCACTTGCACCTCTCCTTTTCCTGGGGAAAGGAGGGAGAGGGGAACAATCAACAATGGTTTTTGTCCTTTGTTCCTCAATAGTTCCTTTGTGTTGATGGTATTCTTTGTGAGGGGGTAGATAATATTATGATTGGAGACTAGTATTTCACATTAGTTAATGTTTCTCTCCTGTCTGATGATTTACACAGTTATAGAGGCTTACAATGCAAATGCTCAAATACAGTAGACTTCTGATAATCCAGCACCTTTGGGACCTAGGTGGTGCCACATTATTGGATATGCCGGAGTATCGGGAGGTACTCCGGCGGGGGGCTGTGACGGGTCTGCCAGGATCCGCACTGCGTCCGGGGGTGGGCCGGGAATGGCGTGGCGAGGGGCGAACCCTCCGCTGTTTTGCAGGAAGGCGGGGGAAGCCCCGCGCAGCCGCTGAGAGTTTCCAGGAGGGGAGTGGGCTCCCCAACCCCCAGACTGCAGTACTGTAGTTATCGCCGAACAGGGGGGTGAGGGGCGGCACTGCGGGACCAACCTGGCAGCACCCCAGCTGCTCTGCTCTGCAGCTTCCCCAAGTCTGCCGCTCATCAGTTTCAGAGCAGCAGCGGCAGACTTGGGGAAGTGGCACGGAGCAGAGCAGCTGGGGTGCTGCCGGTTGGTCCCGCAGCGCCGCCCCTCACCCTCCTGCTCAGCGCCCGGCAGCACCCCAGCTGCTCTGCTTTGCCGCTTCCTCAAGTCCACCACTCGTCTGTTTCAGCAGCGGCAGACTTGGGGAAGCGGTGCGGAGCAGAGCAGCTGGGGTGCTGCCCAGTTGGTCCCGCAGCACCGCCCCTCAACCCCCTGCTCGGCGCCCGGCAGCAGCCCCAGCTGCTCTGCTCCGCAGCTTCCCCAAGTTCGCCATTCGTCAGTTTCAGCAGCGGCAGCGGCAGACTTGGGGAAGCGGCATGGAGCAGAGCAGCTGGGGTGCTGCCAGGCACCGAGCAGGGGGGTGAGGGACGGCACTGTGGGATCAACCCGGCAGCACCCCAGCTGCTCTGCTCCGCGCCACTTCCCCAAGTCCGCCGCTGCCGCTGCTGAAACTGACAAGCGGCAGACTTGGGGAAGCTGCAGAGCAGAGCAACTGGGGTGCTGCCGGGTTGGTCCTGCAGCGCCGGCCCTCACCCCACTGCTCGGCGATAACTACAGTACTGCAGTCTGGGGGGTGGGGAGCCCGCTCCCCTCCCGGAAACTCTCAGCAGCGGCGCGGGGCTTCTCCCGCCTTCCTGCAAAACGGCGGAGGGTTTGCCCCTCGCCACGCTATTCGCCGCCCACCCCCCGGCCGGTCGCAGTGCGGGTCCCGGCAGACCCGTCACAGGGGTATAATCTCCTTCCCCTCTTCTCCCCTACCCTTTCCCAGCCGTGAGCGCCCATGGGGCTCACAGCAGCTCCAATTGTCTGGCTGGCCAGAGCACTTCCGGGTTCCAGTTGGTGCCGGACTATCGGGAGTGCCAGACCACTGGATGGCGGACAATTGGAGTTTTACTGTATTACCTTGCAGTATGCGATACAGATGATGATGCTATAAGTAAGATTAATGGATGCAGCAGTTTACAAGAATTCAATAAAGTCTAAACACTACTTATATTTTTATAACTCTCTAATACAGGTTGAACCTCTCTAAACCAGCACTCTCTAATCCCGCAATATCCGTGGTTGGGTATGATTAGCTGGATGTCCACTTATCATGGGTATGGCCAAGTTTCCCATAGTCCCATAATGTTTGTTTACAGCCACCAGTCCTGGCTCTCAGTGTTCTGTTCTATTATTTAGGTCTAATTTACCCCTAAATGTCTTCTAAGAGCCAGTGGAAATCAGTGGAAATGTTGGTAATGCTGCTAGACACCATTGGCCTCCTATCGTTCAGCAAATTCTCTGGTTTGGCACTGGTGCAAGGGTTCTAGACTAGAGAGATTCAACCTGAATCTCGTTTATCAATGCTAATACACAGGTGACCCAGACTGATTTCAGCAATTTGTTTGTTAATATTCAAGTGTGTCATGGGGACCTTGTCATAAACTGGCACCTGTTTTACCAGTATTACATGTATATCTATTGAAAATGTTAACTGTCATGTCAAGGACACTAAAATAAATTACAAGTTGGACCTCCCTGGTCTGGCAACCTCAGGATATGACTGGTTCCAGATGAGGGATTTTGCCAGACTAGGGAAGGTCATTTCTAGCCTCCCTGCTGCTAGCTCCATCCCCTGCCCCACCCTCCTACTGGGCTTCCTGGTTCCCCCCCAGCCTAGCTGAGCTGCCCTCCAGCTCTGGTCTCCACCCTCCCACCCCCTCGCAGCCCAACTGGGCCACATGCTGGATCCCAGACCCACTCAGTCCAGCTGATCCGCCTGCTGGACTTCCCGGCTCTCAGCCTCCCTTTCCCTGAAGCCCAGCTGAGCCACACACTGGCTCCCGGACACTCGCAGCCAGCTAAGCTGTGTGCCTGGCTTCCCATCTCCCGCCTCCTCTCCTCTCCCCTGCAGCCCAGCTGGACTGCACATCGTCCCCTCCCACTGCATTGTACTGGGCTCCCGGCCTCCCCCCAGCAGGCTGAGACTCTCTCGTCCTGGAACATCCGTGATCCATTGCTGGACCAGAGAGTTTCAATTTATAGAGGTGCAACCTGTAATATAATTTGAAGATAATGCAGCAAGTCCATGTATATTGTTGCAAAATTGCAGTAATACACTTAATGTTAAAAAATAAATCTGTTTTTTGGCTTCCTATATGTGATCTTTGTTCCTGAGAGGTTTGAATGTGATGCTGTTTTTAGCAGATTATGTGTGGCTTCAGTTAAGTCTTATTGAGTTGAGGTGTCTGGCTGCCAAACAAAAATGTTTGCGATGTTATAGTGTCAATCTGGTTGGATATCATCTAATGTAATTTGATACACATTTGTTGTTTATGTTGGAGATTCAAGTAATACTCTATTAAAGATTATCCCAGGCACTGATGTCCCAAAAACCTTGTGTCATATAAAGGCCATGTAATTCCTGTGCTGGACACTGAAGACATGTTTACTTTTGCCAAGAGTTAATTTACGTTCAGAGAGACTCTATTAACATGTATGCATCACAACAACCCTGTCAACTAAAGGGATAGGCATTTCACCCACCTGTTACTCAACATTAAATGTTGTTGTTAGTGCTGCCATAACACTGGGAGTGGTGAAATAAAAATGAAAGAATGTCTAGCAAAGTAAATTCTCCACCTTGTTGAATATAGGACATGTCCCCAACCAATGTTGCCTCTAATTTTTTCCATTCATGTGCAAAATAAATTTTATGCGCATCAATGTGCATATGTGAACCACCAGTAAAACACAGGCTGCCAGATATGGGCACCGTGGTGCTCTGCTAATCAGCTGGGTAGCATTTTAATCTCTTCTGAGTGGCCACCCAAGCGCTCAGCTTACAGGGAACAGTGGCCCCAACTCATGATCTGTGTGATTCCCTGTAATACATCTGATCAGAGAGGCTATACTGTATTTCAGATTTTATTGAAAATTTGAACATGTAGTTTGTAAGATCACAATCCACACTTCCTTGCCATCTCAGGTCCAGAGTATAATTCCCCTCCCCCCATCATACATAGCCTACTAGAGTACTGGAGGGTGGATCATTAGGATATCAGCAAATAACTCATATTGCTAAGCATTAAAAGTGAAAACTTGTGCTGCAAACTGAGAAAAGAAATAAAGAGTACACCAAACTATAGAAAAGAACTAGCTGAAATAGGGGGCTGTTTTAAATTAAACAAATGCATAAGTTGTTTCTCTGGTGTACACAACTACTTTTGAAACTACTGATGATCCATGTTTTTCCTCTCTTTTAAGTAGACCTTGAAGAACAATCAGTTGACAGGCCTTCTGGTGAGTCATTTCATATCCATTATAAATATGTATACCCTGAAAAAGAAATGTACATCTGAATCTAAATTGGTTATTGTGACCTTTTTCTACCAATACTAGGGCAATGGTCTGCAGTATACTTAATAGCTATATTCAGAGAGGCATAATAATCTTTGTAACCTTTTGGTGCTTTGGTTTGCAAACTTTAAGTATTTAAAATGATTTGATAGAAAATTGCCTTTTAATTCTCATAATTTCTAACTCCTGTGTGTGGTCTCACCATGAATGTTGGTGCAGTATTTGAATGGTTTGAAAATCTAAGATGGTAATATTAGAATTGTTTCACACACAATGTGTTTGTAGTTTGTCCAGTAAGTGAAAACTTATGTCACTTTCACTGGTTTTTTTCTTAGCATGGGACACCTGAGTTATAAATCTGTTTACAAGCACCAAAGGGCTTATTGTGTGAAACTGCTTTCATTGCCTCATACCGCCTCTGTGTTACATGATCACTTCCTGCAGATTAAGGTGCAAATATTATTTTTATTAAATAAAAACAAACAGCATAGTAAATAATAGCTGTTCCTCAGTCATTACATGAACATGTTGGCTGCAATAACTGCTTTCTACTGGAAATGCATGTGTGTGTCACCGTTAAGTGTTTCAGTACACTTATTAGATGAGTTCTGCCATACTTTACTAAAGTTGTAATACGTTTGCTAACTTTATTGTGTAATTTTTAACCTTGTAAGTAAAGATTGTTCTTCGAAGATAAAATAAAGGTGATATGGGGAGAGATGGTGAAAGGACATCTCTAAACATTATAAGGGACCTATTTAATTGGGATATATCTTTTTTATTAATTTGAAACCATCCTGTTAGCACATCTGAACTTCCACCTTCTTGAAAAATCTGTCTTTCTAACAACAATACTATTTGGCCTTATTCGGTACTCTAATTTGTGTATGGACTCATTGTATTTGGACTGGAAATCTCTGATCAGCACAGAAAAAAAAAAGAGAGAGAGAGAGAGAACATGTTACATCTTGATTGCAAACTTTCTACATTATATAATTTTGACAGTCTGTTTGCTTTGGTAGTCTATCTTTGATCAATAGGCATCCTGAATGGCAGGTAAAGAATATATGCCTATTCAACCTGATCTGAGCATTTGATTCTCAGAAATCATAGTCTATAAACAGACAATTAAAAGGAACTCGTACCATGTGCCTAGTGATGGAATTACTAATGTTTAAGTTAAACAACAACTTCGATGCTGAGTTTCTTTTAGACAAAGGGAAATTCTCACTCCATTGTCCATTTTATGGGATTTAGACTTGAGGTAGCTTGAACCAATGCTAGAAAACTTTCACTGAAATTGGATGCTTTGGCTCAGAACCTTCCTTGTGAAAGGGAATAAACATAGACTCTAACAACAAAAGGTCAGAGCATTTTGTTGATGTGACAAGATACAAGCTGTGTACTTAATGACAGGCTTCTATGCCATAATAAAGCACTACAGAGAAGTAGATTGCAGTTTATGCCTGAGCCAATTCAGTTGTGTTTATACAGAAGAATCAACAGGGTAGAAATAAAATGGATCTGATACCTCTTGACACCCAGCACAAGTTGAAACTTAGTACCTCATTAAAATGTTGTGGTTTTCCTTGTTACCAGTACCTCTGCCAGTATCATAGATATTGGGCAGAAATTGTGTGATGAATCATGCAATCCAGTCTTTTTTTAAGTCTCTCTTATCAGCAGTATTGAATGATCACTGACTACAGTTAATAAGCTTATTACCAAAGTTTAGCATGTCATGATTTCGGATATTAAATTGTGTATGATTATTTTTCAGAGCCAGTTTACTAGTAACTAATATACAATATCGGGGTACAACCTCTTCTCCTAATAAAATCACAGTTGAGACAGTGCTTCTATGACCCAAGTAGAAACTCTTTGCATGGATTAACTCAAACATCCTTGCACTAAACCCTTTCTAGAAAAAGCATTGAGTTCATTTCCATGATATTCATAAACCCTACTGGAATAATAGACTAGTACCTTTCAGTCTCTTACCATGAGCATAGCAAATGGAAATTGAACTTGTGTATGTTTCAGCAATTTAATTAAACTTGATGACATGCAAATTATTTTGTTGTTTCATGGCTCCTAATTTGAATTAAGTAAGAATAATCCAAAGATTCAGCATTGTCAACATAAATAAGTATGAGTTAAGGATACAACATTGTACAAAACATATCAATAGGAGGTCATTGCAGTTGTAAAAATGTGAAATTTTTAAGAACATAAGAATGGCCATACTGGTCCATCTAGCCCAGTATCCTGTCTTCCGACAGTGGCCAATGCTAGGTGCCCCCAAAGGAATGAACAGAACAAGTAATCATCAACCGATCCTGTCACCCATTCCCAGCCTCTGACAAACAGAGGCTAGGGACAGTATTCCAGAACATGCTGGCTAATAGCCATTGATGGACCTATTCCCCATGAATTTATTTAGTTATTTTTTTGAACCCTGTTAAAGTCCCAGCCTTCACAACATCGTCTGACAAAGAGTTCCATAGATTGACTGTGTGTAGCATTAAGACATATTTCCTTTTGTTTGTTTAAAGCCTGCTACCTATTAATTTCATTTGGTGACCTCTAGTTCTTATGGGAACAAGTAAATAACTTTTCCTTTTATTCGCTTTCTCCACGCCAGTCATGATTTTATACATCTCTATCATATTTCCCCTTAGTCTCCTCTTTTCTATGCTGAAAAGTCCCAGTCTTTTTAATCTCTCTTCACATGGGACCCGTTCCAAACCCCTGATCATTTTGTTGCCTTTTTCTGAGCTTTTTCCAATGCTAAGTGTCTATCTAAAATGGCTTTCATTGTACCTGTCTTGTTATAGCACCTTCTATAAATGTCCTGTTTCTCTCACTCCAAAACTATGGACAGCTCCAACAGTAAATCAACTTTGTAGCAAATGGCTTAATATTTTCTGCCATTTGAGCAGTTATCTACAGAGCCTTCGTTGATTTTTATTCACACATTTGAAAATTTGACATTTGTTTTATCGGTATGCAGAACAAATGTGGTGAAATGTGGACACAAATGAACACTTTTCTGTTTTGGAGGCTGTTAAGCAGATTGAGTGACTGCTTCTCTATGGCTTTAGAATAGGTCAAGCTTATTCAAGGCCTTGGAGGCTTTTCAGCTGCAAAAAAATATTTCAAAGATAAAAATGTTGTGAATCTTTTTTGGGGAGGAGTGAAAGGGTACATGTTAATAAGCAGT
The DNA here is from genome assembly GCA_019425775.1 of Rafetus swinhoei. Lineage (NCBI taxonomy): Eukaryota > Metazoa > Chordata > Testudines > Trionychidae > Rafetus > Rafetus swinhoei. Next base: position 21,485,447 of record CM033427.1, read on the forward strand.
AGTAGTCAGACAAAACTAGACAGTTGCTTCCAAAGCACTTTTGAAGGTGTGCATTTTCCCAAGCTGCACATGCATGGACACAGCATCATAGGCCTTTAAGATAGGATATGCTGTTTTTAATGTAGTTTTGGTCTAAAGAATGCAAGCGATTGATGGGGAAGAAGGGGTTCCCTTCTCACTCAATCTCCCTAATTCTCCAAAAATGCTGAAGCAACTCTTACTCGAGCTTCCAAATTTAACATTTTGGGGGGAGATCAAGCATGGAGGATTTAAGGGGGGAATATTTTGGGAACTTACTTGTTTGTGAATAGTTGTATGTGAAATTTGAGCATGCAGGCACAGGCACTAAAATACTGATTCAGATACATTTGATTACTTGTCTGGAGGGTGAAATACTTTCTTGCATTTCAAGAGAGATGCTCATTCATTGGGGAGGAAGGCAGAGAATCTTAGATACAATAGTGACTAACTTAGACAGAACAGCCAGTTTAAGAAGCTTTGGATGCATTAGAACCTAGCTTTGTTTGCCCTCAGGACAAACCACAAAACCTATTTGTTTTAGGGATGTATGAGCTTAACTGATTAACGATTAACTGATAAGCTGATGTTTATCGGTTTCTGTTTCGGGTTAAACTCTGCCCTTCAGGGGAGCTGGCTGCCCCATGCTGCAGGCTTTGCCAGCCTCACTCACTGGGCACTGGCCTCACTCTGGGGGAGATGGCTGCCCTGCACTGCAGACTATGCAGGTGCGTGTCAGTTCCTGGTGTGCAACAACTCCCGACTGCCAGTCCTGCTCCCAGGAAGTTTGGCTGTCCTGCACTAAGGGCTCTTCAGTACAAGCCAGCTCTGAGCGCACTGGCTCCCAGCTGCCAGCCCTCCACTCTCTAGAAGCAGGGCCTGGGAAAACAAGTGACTGGAAAAAAAAGAAGTTTTAAATCAGGCATTTCGGGGAGTCCTTTGGCACAGAAGTAATTTTTGATTTTTTTTTAAATATTCTAAATATTGCACATGCACTTAGGTTTGAGAATAGCTAATCTTTTAAAAAAAATGATTATATTTGACTGAAGAATGTATATAAATGTGTTCATTTCTTTGCAGCAATTGACAAGGTAGCTCTGTTGATAGGAAACATGAGTTATTGGAATCACCCTCAGCTGAAAGCTCCAATGGTAGATGTCTATGAATTGACCAACTTGCTGAGACAGCTGGATTTCAAAGTTGTTTCTTTGCTGGATCTTACTGAATCTGAGATGCGGAATGCAGTGGATGAATTTTTACTTCTTTTGGACAAAGGAGTTTATGGTAAGAAAGTCATGATATGACCAACTAATTTAATAAAAAAAAGAGTCATTAATACTCAGACATAAACTTACACTTCTCTTCCAGATCATTAAGTACTGCTTGATAGTAAAGCAGACTTCACTGTAAATAACTTATACATGGAGTTGGGGGTGGAGGGGAAGTGAGTTAAACACCCACCAACACATCCTGTGGCTTTGGCTAATAGGTACTGTTGCTTTTATTATTTGAACAGATGCAATCTTTGAGCCTCTTTTAACCACACTAAATGTATATATACTGTTCTGCTAAATATTGCTTTGTACTTTCATATTTGTTTAAAAGGTTATTATTTGCTAAAGATTGCTGCATTTATATGCTTCTTTTGGCAGTGGGTCATGCATAATAAGTTTTATGATCGAGAGGAAAAAACACTTACGCGAGAGTCGGTGGTGTGTAGCGTTTTCCAGAATGCACCAGAACAGTTAGGAAGTGTAGCAAATGTAAATGCACAAACCTACTTGCAAAGGCAGGAAAGAAGCTGTGAAGAAACAATATTACTTGTAACTGGTTAGAGGTGTCTGCCACTAACTGGTTATAAAATCACAAATGAGCCTTTTGAGTCACTGTGCTGCATATATTTGCAACTTTACACTCCCTATATTTTGTTAACTTTGTACTACAATTTAAAGAGGATGTGCAAATGGAGAAGAAGATGCAAAAAGATTTTAAGACCTAAAAATAAGTTTATTTTCAGTGTGTTTGTTTATCTTGGGACTATGAGGTCCTGTCTTCCGTTTTTTGCTGAAGATCTCTGGAAAACCAGGAAACTGAAGGAGGGAGCTTTCTCAGCTTTAAAATACAGGGTAATAATATTTTTTAATTTGTATTACAGTAATGTCTAGAAGCCTGAATCCAGCTGTTTACCCTGTTAAGCCAGGTGCTATACATCCACAGACTGAAAAAACAATCCCTGCCCTGAAGACTTGCAATCTAAATAAACAAGATTAAGACTGGGAAAATAAATATCATCCAAATGTTTATAAATGGAACAGGATGTTGAACCTTTAGCAAAGAACTTTCATCCCAACTTTTTGTAAAGCTTTTAGATTAAATAGCTGCTAATAAAAATTCCCTCTCCATTCCCCCAGTTGTGATGGTTTTCACTTCCTTTGTACTTGTGATATTGCCCTGCTAGTTTTTCAGTAGTTCTTGGTTGGGGGGAGGGCCGGGATGGGAAATGGAAAATAAATCTGAATTTCTAATGTTGAAAAACAAGCTGATAAGCTTTTTTTTTTTTGAGAAAAAGCTACCATCACTGTTATAGGCTTTCTGTATACAAACAAAAAGGGCATTAACTCAATTTGTTTGTCTTTATAAGTAACCTCCAGATTATAGAGGAAGAAGCAAAGAACTCTAGTGAAAAGTATGCCATGAACTCCTGATGCTGTTACTTGTCTGCAACTTCAGGTGGCCTAGGGTTCATCAAATAGGGTTAAATGTTAAGGTTCCAATTCAGGCAGAACTCAAAGAGAACTGTTAGTGAAAACTTCTGGTGGTGCCCCTCTCCAAATAAAAATTGCAGGATTGGCCCCTTGGAATATCTTCACAAATTGTGTAGGGTAGTGACAGGAAGAAATAAGTTAGAAAATGTCAACTGAAAGCTCTTTCGGGACTGAGGTAAAAGTATACTTTGAAACACAAAATCTATTATGATATCTCTAGATATTGACAAATCATGGATGTGCATACTAGTTTACAAGATGAATATTGCACATCTAGTGTCACATTGAGCTTAAATTTCTCCTTTCCCTCTTGACAGGTTTATGATGTAAGTCACATATTAACTGCATGCTAGTTTCTGGTATAGCTTTTGGTCATAAAAATTTTCATTGCCCACTACTGAGATTATTGGCAAGAGATGACGATTAAGCTATACTGGCAAAATGTATTAGCAGTTTTCTCAAAAGAGTGTGGCATAAGAGTTTGGTCTGACGGCTATACTGGGTCAGACCAAAGGTCCATCTAGTTTCAGTATCCTGTCTGCCGACAGTGGCCAATACCAGAGGCCCCACAGGGAGGGATCACAACAGGTAATCCTCAGGTGATCCCTCCACTGTCACCCACCTCCAGAGAAACAGAGGCTAGGGATACCATTCGTACACATCCTGGCTAATAGCCATTGATGGACATAACCTCCATGAATCTATCTAGCTCTTTTTTGAACCCTGTTAAAGTTCTAGCTTTCACCACATCCTCTGGCAAGGAGATCCACAGGTTGACTGTGCGCTGAGTGAAGAAAAACTTCCTTTTGTTTGTTTTAAACCTGTTGCCTATTAATTTGACTTGGTGACCCCTAGTCCTTATATTGTGGGAATAAGTAAATAATGTTTCCTATTCACTTTTTCCATGCCAGTCATGATTTTATAGACCTCTATCATATTCCCTCTTTAGTCTCCTCTTTTCTAAGCTGAAAAGTCCAAGTCTTTTTAATCTCTCTTCATATGGGACCCCTTCCAAATCCCTAATAATTTTTGTTGCCCTTTTCTGAACCTTTTCCAATGCCAGTATATCTTTTTTGAGATGAGGCGACCACATCTGGAAAATAGATCCGTCTTTACTAAATCTCATCTTGATGGGGAAAGTTGAGTTACTGTCACTGCTATTTTGAAAGTGTAATCGGTCAGTTCAGCGTAAAATTTGCTTCTTTATTAGGGAAGAGGCCATCCTGGATTTTTTTGATGCAGAGTGTAAAGAGAGATCTGCTTCTAACTAGCTAGATTTAAGCTGTTTTTGTATAAATGACTTTTAAAATAATGATTTAGGACAGAGGCTAGAATGCTAAACTTAAGAGTCCTATACAAATAGCTCTAGAATTCTTTCCCCTTACCCCTCTCCCAGGCCTGCCGACAGGGGATGCAAAAGAGGCATTTACCCTGTGGCATGGTTTTTCAAAGAACCCCGGAATTCCTGGCTGCCAACACTGCTACTGCAGCAGTGGCAGCAGCCGGGACCTTCGGGCACGTTTGAATTGCCGCAGAAGCACCATCATGCCACTCCACGCAGCTTTGAGGGCTGGAGGGGAAGCTCAGCACCACAGTCCGGGCAGCACTAAGAGCTGACTGCCCTTTGCCCCATTCCCTCTGCCTGAGGCCCTGCCTCTTCCAGGGGTGCAGAGCTGGGCCACCCTGCACCTTGCCTCCAGGCCTGTAGTGGTTGTCTGTCCCACTGCCTCCCCTAGCTAAACTCATCCAAGAAACTGCTTAAACCGGTATTTTACTAAAACAACAGATGCCAGGCCCACATGAAGATATTTCTTAGTCTGGTTTTCACACTCGTGTGATAACTGATGCTTGATAGATGTAGGACTGGCCAATCTGACATTCACAATATTTGTATATCAGAGCAAAGACTCACAATCCTTTTGAAATGATGGCTATAAAATTCACTAGACTTTCTAATGGTATAACTTCCATTTTCCTCTCTGTAAAATACTTACGTTGTTTTTTGTGTGTTTGGGGCTCCTGTTTAAGGCTTTCTGTTTACCTTAGCTGTTAACACAAATTTAAAAAATTAAGTGACCAGAGGCTTTGATGTAATTCATGTTGGCTCCATGAGAGAGCTCTTGCAAAGTGTGTTTTTACAATTTTAACCTTCGTTTTTCCATCTAGCTGATACCTGTGAAAGCCAAGCATGACATCTCCCAGTAAAGTTTAGCATAAATCTTTATAAACTACTTTATCATTTAAATTATCATTCTGGATAGTGGCTAGTAGTGTCTCAGAAGCAATATAAAATATGCTGTCAGGCCAAAATATAAATTGCTAGTGATTTATTGCATTTTAGTGGGCACAGCTCCAAACATAAGAGGCACAGCTGCTATCCCCATTTAGATCTTGTTACAGATATTCATGATGCTTACCATGACATTGTATAATTACTGCTTGCTGCCAGGAATGTGGCATTTCAGATACTGTTCTCTAAAAGCAGAACTGATAAACAAATTGGTGATGGTAGTCTTGGTACTTTAGTTCCTCAATATATTTGTTGTTATATGCAATGCAGAATTATTGTGCTTGTCATGTATAAATGAGATAAGAGATGTAGCAGCATATATTTTAAAGACCGAAAGTAATCTGGCTGTTTTCTTAGTAAAAACTCTTAAGATCATTTAAAATGTTGATTTCTGGGAAGATCTTCACTTCTGATCCTTAGAGTAGTACAATAACTATTTGTGACCATTGTATCTTAAATACTTGTGCTGACTTCTCATCAGATAGCCTTAGCCCAGTCACCTTTCCACTGATTTTGTTACTTTTTCCCTATGGAATACATTGTTTGTGATCATGTAATTAAAGGCTACTATCATGCATACATGCTGGGGTTTGCATTAAAGTTGCATAGGCATTTTGAGTGCTTTTACAGCAAATCCTTCGAACAAATCCCAGTATCAAGAGATGACAAGGCAGTGGTTCCCATACTGGGACAACCCCACATGGAGTCATGCCATCAGCAGATGGGGTTATGGCAATTCCTAGTGTGCAATAGAAATCCTTTTGCTCTGCATAGCATGACTTTACATGCATCATACATTACCACAGAATGCAGAGGTTGCCAGTTTGAAGAGTGAAATGGCATCCCCCATGAGACATGACCTCTCATATATCATGTGTGAGAGGTCACACTGTGACTATAGAGGACACTATTTTGGTCTTCAAAGTGGCATCCTCCAGGCTGTCTGGAGTCCTGGAAGGATACATTTCATCAAAATGGAGTAATGATATAAAAACTTGGGAACTTCTGCAATAAACTGTTTTCCAGAAATATAAAGCTGCTGAATGTGGTACATTTTATGTATGTTTTATAGAGTGTGAGGCTCAGATTGGCTCAGTGGTCCCACTTTGCTGTTTGGAAATTTTGGAAACATCTGCAATGTATAGATAATGATTTATAGATCATAATATAAAATTAGAGCCAGTCTTCCTTGACAAACCCTAATTTACTGTTTCTATATACTCACCCTGAAAAAAGGTTCCATAAAATCCCAAAGCTTAGCTGCCATGTTTCTAGCTATTATGGAACAACAGGGTTTATTTGTCCAGGGTTGTTGTAAAATTTTGGTTTTTGAAATCCAGCATCCTTAATAAAGGCACAATGAGAATGAAACTGTTGTCAGTTCTTGAAATACACATGTGCGGCAATAGGAAGGTTAGGTATTTATTATTAAGAATATCCTGAGTTGTCATAATTAGTGACTGGTTTTGGAAGGGATATTAAACCTCATCCTTCAGAGTTTAATCCAAGAGGGGCAAGAGAGCCTCTGTGGGCTGGATTCAGCCTGCCAAGCTGGTTGATCTGGTCCATGGCCACCCTGCCGCTTCCCTGCTCCAGGCCAATCGAGACCTGGGGATAGCGGAGTGTGCAAAGTCTGCCTTGTAATGGGCGCATGGTGCCTAAAGTGAACCACCAGCTGTTCAGAACAGCTGGTGGTTCTCTCTGGGCTCTGGGGGGCATGGAGACAAAGACTTCACACGCTCTCCCACCCCCAGGCAAATCAGGGTCTGTAGACAGGGGAGCACAGGAATAACCTGGCCCCGCCCCTTCTGCCCAAGGCCCTGCCCCTTCCGGGGAGCCCAGGGCCACTTCAGAATTTTGAGAAAGTGGCCCCCCTTCTAAAATTATTGCCCACCCCTGGTTTAAGCCAGTCTCCTTATTAGAGACAAGGATGAGATACATGAGAGAGAGAGATTATCCCACATCTGCCTACTACAGAGTTCTTACATCATCCTGTGTATCTGGGGCTGTCCACTGTCAGAGAAAGTATGAAATAGATCGACACATGGTCTGATCTAGAGTGGCTATTTCTGTATGCTGATGAGGAAAGAAGAAGGAATTATGACAAAATAGTGGACAATGTAATGAGGTTAAAATATGCCACCCATCTTTATTCTGTTTTGAGTTTTTTAAAAAAAGACTTGGGGGAAGGAGGGAGAAAAGGAATCTTCCCCCCTCCAGCTCATCCCTGCAGCTCACCTCAACTCATATAAAGGACATTCTTCCTGAGAGAGTGGCTATCTGGCTTTGCTCTTGTTTAAGGAACTTTATTTTCATTTGTGAGGATTGTGTGTCATAATAGAGTAATAATAAACAGTCCTCAAAACAAACAAGTGCACGGCCAGCTGGCTTTCCTCTCAGGAAGAAAGTCATTCGTGTTATGAAGTGGGGATTGTATTCGCTCTGTTCACTTGTTATGTTGCATGTGATTTCTACTGTCCTGTAGTTACCCTGGGTGTGGGCCACGGTTTCCCTAGGCACTACACCAATACCTAGATGGTGATGGAAATTTCGGTGTGATAGCCTTACCCATGTACACAGTGGCTGATGCTTTCTGTAACCTGAGCCTGGGAGTGAGTGCAATTGGATGACTTCTTTTGTCCAGGAAGCTGGAAAAAGGTGGGAGGCAGGGCTGGGCCAGGCTTCTGTGTGTGTGTGTTAGTCTTACTGGCTTGGTGTACAGAGATGGGGGGCAGGGCCCTTGACTCTGAGCCCCTTCTCCCCAACGTGGATTTTACTGACTGCTGAGTGTTTCTAAGATGACAAGTCAGTTTTATGCTGTATCCCTGTGGACTAATAAACCTTCTGTTATGCGTGCTGGCTGAGAGTCACATCTGACTGCGGATGGGGGTGCAGGGCCTGGTGACTCCCCATACCTCAGTGTCACTAAATGTCAGCCGATGGTCAGGGCAGTGCGTGGTGTGTGTGTTATACACCCGAGTCTTCAACTGCTAGGACACGAGGTCCTGTCGCAGCGGGCGGCCTTAGGGGAGGCCGACGGGCGCCCCGAGAAGTTTTACGTCCGTGTCTTTGACCGCTAGGACTGGGGTCCCTTCGCGGCGGGCAGCCAACAGGCTGACAGACGCCCCAGAGTTTACAGGGAGAGCTTATTACACCTCAGACTTTAACTGCTAGGACACATGATCCCTTTGCAGCGGGCAGCCTAGGGAAGGCTGAGAGGTGCCCCACGGATCTGTCCCTTGGAGGCGACACGATCCAAATGCCCCAGCTCTCCCTATATCTGTCCCTTATGACCGGCTGGAGTTCTTTTAAATTGTGCTTGGTTCTGTTACAGCAACTGAAGGAGTCAGGTTAAAACTTAACCAGTTACAGGTTTATTAAGGAGACTTATAAAGCATGTGGTTACAATGGCTATTGCTCTGCTTCTTAATTATTGACAAATACAGGTCTTAGAAGGAGAATGGTTACAAAGGAAAGAGAAGATAGAAAATAAGAATAATAATGGTACCAAGTGACAGCTTAATCTTTAAAGAGCTCTAATTCTATGTATATATACTTAAACAAAGGACACATACAGGTACAATTTTTACCCTCTTCTGTGCCTCTCGACTCCAGCGGGTCAAGCCAGGGCCGGTCCCTCAATTCCTAGGAAAGACAAATATGAGGTGGGCGTCTCTGTGGAACCTCGGGAGGCCAATCACCTAACCTGACCAGCAGATAGATGGTAGATTGACACTCAGAGTAAGTGTGCTGCTGGACCCATCTTTATACCCATAGGGGCCCGTATCCTCTTTCTTATCTAAGATGCCAAATTGTGTTGGTTCGTCTTTGTGACGCCAGTTCTTACAAGGGAGTTTCAAGTTAATTTACACTTGTAAGAGAGATAACTAAATTGTGAGTACTGGACATTCTTTACTGGGCGGGAGATTCCTCCCCCCGGACGAGTGTGTTTGTATCAATATAGGTGCCAGCCAAGGCAGTTCTCGCAGCCTCAAGGTCAGCAATTAGCTCGACCACCCTCATATCTATGCTTACAGTTGTCCAGGGTCACTGTGAGCTAGCATATCCGGGCCTCCTGTCAAGGCTTCAAAGACTATGCTGATTTTACTGCTCTGTGTGTGCCCTGTGTGCTCCAGGCATCTCAGAGAGGGGCAAGCAAGATGGATGTTACAGGGGGGTTCCTGTCTGGCTATACTAAATGAATCAAGATGAGATGGAGTTCTAGCAGATTTGGGGATGAGCTGGTGGAAGAAGATTCCTTCCCAACTCTTCTCCAAAAAGTATTGAAAACAAAAAGAGTAAAAGTGGAGGTATACATTATCCTCAATAGTTTGTCCGCCAGTTAGGCCTAATATTCAGCTTTCCAGTGTTTCTATTAACTTCTGGTTCCACATCTTCTATTTTTAAACAAACATAATTTCAACAGTCCTTGGATTATGTCATTGTGGTCTTTTTTGGTTTAGACTAATCCACTTTCTCTGGCTTGTTCTCTTGCGCCAGTTTATAATATTCAACTTCATAAACAACTGGAGCTATTTTTCCTAGTTATTGTAACGTGAACTTTCACATATCCTAAAATGAATTGTAAAAAGTAACTTTGTCCAATAATAAAAACAGGTCCTGGTTGAGTAGACATCATAAATTAGTGCAGATGCTGCATGATACTATCAACTCTCCTTTATTGCTGATTGCTCCACTTTTTGTCAAGATTAATCTACATAAAAAGTTCTGTCTTGTTCTGTGAGAGGGTTAAAATATAAGGCTAGGTTAATGATGATTTGTACATTATTACAAATAATTAATAAATGGCTGATGATTAATTTTACTTAAAAGTACATCTATGCAACAGTTATTCTTTTGTGGCTTTGGTATGTACTCACGTACAGCGACAACTGAATTAGTTATTCTAGTATGTTCATTTGCATAGTTTAAAAAAATCTTTTAATTACCTAAGTTAGTATGTTGCAGATATCATTTCATAGTACTGCTATGTTCAAGAGGAAGATCAAGGATTGAATGCCAGATGTGGTCTATTACTCTTCAAGCTAATGAAAACTGAGACCTCCTGTATTTTCTTTTCCCACCTTCCCTGCCAGGCTCTGAATTTCTAATGGGTGTGCTGGAGGGAGGGGAAGAGTAGGTGGTAACTCTTTGGTTACCAGAGAACATGAAGCAGGCATGTGCTCACATCTGTAGAGATTGATGCATGTAATCTAACAGGTATCCAGAAAATCTATCAACGATTTTTATTTTGAATTGATCCTAGAGGAGTAAGTGACAATGATTGTGTTTTATATTGAGCAATAGCTACTTCCATGAGTTGTTCTACAAGGAAAAATTTTCAGTCTTCCATTTGGTTTTGGGTAGGAATGGATTGAATATGAGAGGGTACTTATAACCTGCTGGTAACATTGGCTGGACAAAGGAGTATAATTATCAGTTCAGGTATGTAAACAATATAAGGCCATGATTCAGGAAAATGTTTCTATTCAGGAAAACATCTAAGTCAGGGGTGGGGAACCTCAGGCCTGGGGGCCGGATGTGGCCCCCGGCTTCCCTGGATCTGGCCCCCGAGGCTCAGGGATCCCCCCACACTGGGGAGCTCATGCTGACACTCCAGCCCCCCTGCTACCCACCCACAGGTCTGGAACATACAAAATTTACTAGCCTGAGTCCCCCTAGGCTCTGGTGTGTGAGAGGAATGATAAGAGTCTTTTTCCTTCTCAGTCTGCTTCTCATTTGTATGTGGCCCCCCGTCTGATTTTTCTGTGGATCAGCGGCCCCTGACTCAAAAAAGGTTCCCCACCCCTGATCTAAGTGTAAGCTTCAGTCCCAGTGAAGTCAATAGGGAGTATGTAAACTAAATGAGAGTAAGTAAAATTTGAAGTCATCTCTCAGGAGATTAGCGTGTGCGACATTTGTATTATTTTCAATATTGAAGTAAAATACATGTTTAGTCTGGGAGGCTATTTATGGTTTATGGATGGAATACTGTATTGTTTCCATCCCCATTTACATCTGATATGCTCTTAGTGGTGTTGGATGACTACCAAAGGTCATTACTAAAGATGTTTTCTTCTGCTTATAGGCGTGGGTTGTGTAAGCAGTGGAAAGGTTTGGATGATGTCACCATAATGGTGGTACTAAGTTGATGCAATGGAGCAGAAAAGTCTGAGGCAACATTCTTTTTAAGGGGTTTGATTCTGATTCTGATTGTTAAACTCATGGGCTGTTTTAACTAGTACTTCAGCAGTTGTTGTTTTCTAGTTTGGGGTGAGAGGTTACCAAAGGAAAAAAGGAGAGTAGCAAAATACACACCCTGGACTTCAGAAGAGCAGACTTTGACTCCCTCAGAGAACTGATGGGCAGGATTCCCTGGGATGCTTACATGAAGGGGAAAGGAGTCCAGGAGAGCTGGCAATATTTTAAAGAAGCCTTATTAAAGGCACAGGAAGAAACCATCCTGCTGCGCAGAAAGAAAAGCAAATATGGTAGGCGACCAGATTGGCTTACCGGGGACATCCATGGTGAGCTTAAACATAAAAAGGAAGCTTACAAGAAGTGGAAACTTGGACAGATGACTAGGGATGAGTATAAATATATTGCTCGAGAATGCAGGGGCGTTATCAGGAAAGCAAAAGTGCAATTGGAATTGCAGCTGGCAAGGGATGTGAAGGATAACAAGAAAGGTTTCTACAGGCATGTTAGCAATAAGAGGGTGATCAGAGAGGGTATGGGACCCTTACTGGATGAGAGAGGTAACCAAGTGACAGATGATGTGGGAAAAGCTGAAGTATTAAATGCTTTCTTTGCCTCTGTCTTCACGGACAAGGTTAGCTCCCAGACAAATGCACTAGGCAACATACTGTGGGAAAGAGGTGGACAGCCCTTGGTGGGGAAAGAACACGTTAGTAACTATTTAGAAAAGCTAAACATACACAAATCCATGGGTCCTGATTTAATGCATCCGAGGGTACTGAGGGAGTTAGAAAATGTCATTGTGGAGCCTTTGGCCATTATCTTTGAAAACTCGTGGAGATCGGAAGAGATCCCGGATGATTGGAAAAAGACAAATGTAGTGCCCATCTTTAAAAAAGGGAAGAAGGATAATCCAGGGAACTACAGCCTTACCTCAGTCCCCGGAAAAATCATGGAGGGGATCCTCAAGGAATCCATTTTGAAGCACTTGGAAGAGGGGAAAGTGATCAGGAATAGTCAACATGGCTTCATGAAGGGCAAGTCGTGCCTGACCAATCTGATTAGCTTCTATGATGAGGTAACTGGCTCTGTGGATATGGGAAAGTCAGTGGATGTGATATACCTTGACTTTAGCAAGGCTTTTGATACTGTCTCCCATAATATTCTTGCCAGCAAGTTAAGGGAGTATGGATTGGATAAATGGACTGTAAGATGGATAGAAAGCTGGCTAGACTGTCGGGCCCAATGGGTAATGATCAGTGGCTTGATGTCAGGTTGGCGGTCGGTTTCTAGCAGAGTGCCCCGAGGATCGGTTCTTGGACCGGTTTTGTTCAACATCTTTATTAATGACCTGGATGAGGGGATGGATTGCACCCTCAGCAAGTTTGCAGATGACACTAAGCTAGGGGGAGAGGTAGATATGCTGGAGGGCAGAGATAGGGTCCAGAGTGACCTGGACAGATTAGAGGATTGGACCAAAAGAAATCTGATGAGGTTCAGCAAGGACAAGTGTAGAGTCCTCCACTTGGGAGGGAAGCATTGTTACAGGCTGGGGACTGAATGGCTAAGTAGCAGTTCAGCAAAAAAGGACTTGGGAATTACAATGGATGAGAAGCTGGATATGAGTCAACAGTGTGCCCTTGTAGCCAAGAAGGCTAATGGCATATTAGGGTACATTAGGAGGAACATTGCCAGCAGATCCAGAGAAGTGATTATTTCCCTTTATTTGGCTCTGGTGAGGCCACATCTGGAATATTGTGTCCAGTTCTGGGCCCCCCTACTATAGAAAGGATGTGGACGTATTGGAGAGGGTCCAGCGGAGGGTGACCAAAATGATTAGGGGGCTGGAGCGCATGACCTGTGAGGAGAGACTGAGGGATTTTGGTTTGTTTAGTCTGCAGAAGAGAAGAGTGAGGGGAGATTTGATAGCAGCCTTCAACTTCCTGAAGGGAGGTTCCAAAGAAGATGGAGAAAGGTTGTTCACAGTGGTGATGGATGGCAGAACAAGGAGCAATGGTCTCAAGTTATAGTGGGGGAGGTCTAGGTTGGATCTTAGGAAAAACTATTTCACTAGGAGGGTGGTGAAGCACTGGAATGGGTTACTTAGGGAGGTGGTGGAATCTCCATCCTTAGAGGTTTTTAAGTCTTGGCTTGACAAAGCCCTGGCTGGGTTGATTTAGTTGGGATTGGTCCTGCCTTGGGCAGGGGGCTGGACTTGATGACCTCCTGAGGTCTCTTCCAGCTCTATGATTCTAGGTACATTAGTACCTGTATTTATTTATTCAGGTCTAAATATGCAGTTTTATTAATTTAGGGTCAGACCCAAAGCACATTGAAAGCATTCTAAAGGGTCCCTTTGAATACAGCAAGTTTTGAATGAGGTCTCTTGGGCTATGTCTACACTGGCGGCTTCTTGTGCAAGAACTCTTGTGCAAGAACATGTCCACAATGCCATGTGCTTTTGCACAAGAGATGTGCTTTTGCGCAAAGGCATCCATGGCAGTGTGGACACTCTCTTGCGCAAGAATGCTCTGATGGCCATTTTAGCCGTAGGGCTTTCTTGCGCAAGAAACCCCTGCCGCACATCCACACAGCCCTCTTGTGCAAGAGGTCTTGCGCAAGAGAGCTTACACTTGTTAGAAAAGAGCATAGCTCTTGGGCAAGAAGTCCTCCTTTACCACGCTTTACTGTAAATCTTCTTGCGCAAGAGCAGGCAGGCTGTGTGGATGCTCTGCGGAAGAATGGCAGTTCTTGCGCAAGAATCCGCCAGTGTAGACATAGCCTTGGGATCTTGCCCAAAGTGCCTATTGAGCAGATACTTGGCACTCAAGTTGCTTTCTAGCTTCTCAAAACTCAGCAGTCAGCTGTAACCATGGGAATCTTATAATTGTCTTACTGTTAATTTATTTAACTAGATGTTATATCAACCGTAAACCTCTTAGAGTTGTATCTTTTATATCAAGTGATGTTTTTGTGAATCCTTGAGCTTCTGTCAGGTTTAAATGGAATCTCACAATTCAGGGGGGGTGTTTAAATAATTTTTAGGCTGTAAATTGCATTGTGTTTGCTTTTGTGCACTTATTTTTATTCTGAATCTAGGTTTACAGTTTTCCATTGCGTTGTGAGCTGAGCTCATTACATGTAGCAACTTTCAAGGTCTCTGTGTAGTTGTTAAAGACTTCGAAGCTCATAAATAACTCAGAAATTGTTGATTTAGCTTAGAAGCTCTATGTCAATCTCATGGTATTTCTGAAACACAGAGAGCTATAATTCAGTTGAAGTTGTTTTCCTTATTACAATAACTAAAATGTACCTCTAGCTATCTGAATTTGAAATCTGACTTTGATATAGGTGATTTCAGTGTTTTAAATATACCTCTGCTGTTTTCACATTCAGAGTGCTCAGATCTGTTGGTGATAGGTGCTTCATAATTCTATTCATTATTACAATTATTTATTTTATTTGCATAGAACGCAGTCATAGAGACTATGAGGAACATCCATAGCTGGCATATATTGTCATAATTCCAATTACTTCAATTGACCTATAATAACTTTCATCAACTCAGGACCTACCTTGGCAATTAGAATGTGCTGCTGACTAAAGGTCCTTTTAAAAGCAATTCTGCAATAGATAAGCTAAGGAAATACCAGGAAGAGGCAGTGGGAAAATTTCAACAATATATGAGGCTGTGACCATGAGTTATATAAAGAATATATACCATAAAGATTTACAAGAGGCAGAAATCACATACACTGTTGTAATTTTCATCTTTGATACTGAAATTAAATAGTTCTTCGAGTGCTGTCCCTGTGGGTGCTCCACTCTAGATATCTGTGTGTCCTAGCACCAGTGATTGGTGATTTTTCCTCACAGTGCTGGCCAAGCCACTCATGTTCGCTCATTGTCTCATAGTACCATTGGTGCCTGCTTTTTACATGTGTGATGTGCTCCCTCAGCTCCTTCTTTACTGTACTCAGCAGTGCTGACTCTTTCTGAAAATCAAGAAAATAACTTTAAAACCACTTAAAGTTTCTTTCACTTAACTGTGACCCTAGCTTCCTTATTAAAAAACTTCATTAAAAACTTCCTTATTTAACTAAAAATCCTTTATTATCTGAAATTCTTCTCTCCCGCCCGACAACTCCATTCAGCTCTGGTCATCATGCCAGGCTCTTCCAGTTTAAAAAAAAACCCATACTTGTCGAGACACCATGCCAGTCTCCAACGGACACTCTTCCTATGTCTAGTACCTATGGGAAGCCCATATCCCTCATAAGTGTTGCACTGTAACAATCTTAAACCGAGAGCAAAGCATAATAGAGAGCTTTGCCTCAAAATGATAATACCGGAGAAGTCATTATAGCCCTCTGAAGAGACTCCCTCCACAGACTCCCATTAAAAGCTCCAGCAGAGACAAGGCTTAACCCTCAAGTAGTTTCAGGAAGCAAGCCTCTTCATCTCCAAACTGGGTCTCCCACAAGACAAGAACTTCTCCAGCGAGATCCCTGCTCTCAGTGCCAAGCTCTTCAAGAGTCAGCACCACTGACGCAGTGGGTACCTCTGGCATGGACATTGTTGGTACCAAAACATGGTGAATTGGAGCCAAGATGCAATGTCCCTTCCATGGCACCATCGATACAGACTCAGAATTCGGTACCAAAGCCAAAGTGCTCAGACGTACCACCTCCACCAGAAACAACCCAGACTTTAGTACTGGTAGAGAAATCCCATCTGGCACTGACTGACACCAATAAGGTAGTACAGAAACATAAATGCCCAAATGACAGTCAGAAATTCCTCCATCATAAGGATATAGAGATCACATCAGTACCACAATCTCTGCTCCTTGGCATGGATCATTCACTAACCCGAAGAGCAGACCATTCACTTCTATCTCCTGTCCCCTCCCTCACACAAAGTGAAACAAGACCTGTTGGGCATGACAGCAGGTTCTCATGCCAACACTCGTCGCTCACTTAAAGGAGACTTCCCTTGGAACCTAGCCATAAAAAGATGGCATGGGGGGCCTGGTGCAGTCCTTTTAGGGACAATCATTGCCGTACCTATCACCACCTTACCTCCATGCACTGGCCACCATGGGATCCCTTGGTGAACTAAAGACAATGCTACATGGCTCAGTCTACACCAGCCCAATTGGCAATCAGGTCCCTTCCCCTTCAGACCCATGAGGTGATCTCTGACATAGGGGATGAGGAACTCCCTGATGACAAGGAGCTGGATTCTACAGACAGTAAGGAAGTGTCTCTGGCCAGCAACGCTTCTTCACTGGATGAAGCAGTCATCCCGTCAATGCCAACACCAGTGGATGACCTAAAACAGTTCGAAGAACTGTTCAAGAAAGTGGCTACAGCACAGGAAATCACATTACAAGAAGAGCAAGAAAAACAGCACAAACTCCTGCAGATCCTCCAACCATGTGTCACCACCAAGATCACCCTCCGAATAGACGAGGCAAACACCCACTTCCACACCAAACTCCCTCATGGTTGATGTTGTCCACCACCAAGCAAAACAACCACAATTCCCTTCTCCCAAGAATAAAGACTACAAACATCTCGATCTGTTCAGATGTAAAATACATTCATTGGCTACCCTCCAATTCCAGGTTGCCAAGTTCTCAGTACTCTTAGTGAATTATGACAACTTCAATTATGCTAAACTGCAGGAACTCCTTGACCACTTGCCAGAACACAGAAACACCCTAAACTACAAACCATCATTCAAGAGGGCCAAACAATAGCGTGAATTACCCTCCAAGCGGCCACGGATCTTGTGGTCACAGTGGCTCACTGCTACAGCTGCTGTCATGCACAGAGCATCCTGGCTACAGGCCTCTGGGATCACTAAGGAGTTACAGATGAAGGTGGAAGATGTTCACTTTGATAAAACACATCTGTTCCATAAACAGATGAAGCCCTCCCAAGCCATACTGTGCATCCTGGGAATTTACACCCCATCAAACAAGACACACCTCTACACACTGTACCAGAGACTTTGTGACACTTCCTTCAATGCACAACAGCAACAACCTTTGGACGAAAGGGAAAAACATTATTGCCAAAGGCACAGAACCCCACATCACAATCCATCCTGCACATAGACATTTCCACATGTTCATGGTAGACCCTAAACACTACCAATACGGGGTATTACCATTTGGCCTATCCACTGCCCCATGAGTCTTCTCAAAGACACTTGCAGTGATGGTGGCATGCCTTTGACAACAAGGTATAATACTATTTCCCTACCTCAATCATTGCTTAATCAAGGGCACCACACAGCATAAGACACATGGTGCACACAACTATGGACCTCTTCCAATGCCACAGCTTCCAGATCAACACACAGAAATTGACTCTGGAGCCCACATAAACTCTTGAATTCATAGGAACACTCCTATATTCCATAGCAGCCAGAACAGTACTGCCCAGACAGACTTGATACAGTGACAACACTCATAACTACAGTTACACACAGCGCTTACACAGAAGCAAGAACTTGCTTCCAATATTAGGACATATGGTAGATACCTACATGGTAAAATATGGCAGACTTCACATGCACTGCCTCCAGAGTTAGCTCGCTACAGTATATATGCCTGCCTGTGCAAGAGACTCATGCTTCTCGCTCCCTTCCCCCATCTACTCAGTTCCCTATACTGGTGGACACAACCTTGAAACTTGCTGGTGGGCATCACCTTCCAACAGGTTCCTCTAGTGTGTGTTGTTATCACAGGCTTCTCCCTTATAGGTTGGGATGTTCCCCTAGACCACCATGTCATCTAGGGCAAATGGTCCTTACAGGAGTCCCGGCTGCACGTCAACCTCCTAGAACTCGGCAAGGTGCGGAATGCATGCCATCACTTCCTACCATTAATACAAAACAATAATAATTTTCACAGAAAACATTGCATGCATGTCTGCATTAATAGACACAGGGGTGCCCGGTCTCATTCCCTGTGTAGCAAAGCCCTCACACTATGGAATTGGTATATCCACCCCCAGTGTAGCCCTGGCTGTGTCCTATCTTCCAGGCTCCCAAAATACCACAGCAGACAACCTCAGCTGTCTTAGAGCAACACAAATGGGAGATCAATCCCATCATCCTCGAGGCAATAATTCCATAAATGGGGGTACCCTCAGATCGACCTTTTCACAACTTGAAAGAACAGCATATGTTGCCAATTCTGTTTCAGAGTGGGATCCAAACCAGGGTCACTTTTCTTATTACATAGAGAACCTCTTCGATGCCTTACCACCCATACCTCTGATCCCATGAGTCATACAAAAGATAGGCACGGACCAGGCATACATTATCCTCATCACACCAAGAAGGCCCAAACAGACCTGGTTTCCTTACTTAATACGACTGTGCAATCCATGTAGACTATCCCAACTATTGGATCTCCTATCGCAACACTGGGGCTACACATTGCACCCAAATCCAGCAACTCTTGATCAAAGCATGGCTGCTTTACAGTTCCGACCTGAAGAAGAAACCTGTTCCAACAGAGTAAAACAAATATTACTAAATAGTCGTCATTCCACAGTGAGATATATTTACCTGTATAAGTGGGAAAGATTCTTCATATGGTGCCAGCAATACCAACTGTCTTCTACCATGGCACCCTCTCTACAATACTTGACTACATGCTGGCTCTCACGAATCTGGCTTATCCCTAAGTTCCCTTAAAGTTCACCTAGAGGCTATCACAGCCTTTCACAAACTGGTAGATGGCTCATCCATCTTTTCCCATATGATCACCAAATATTTTCTTACAGATATCCAAAACTCTACACCACACTGGGACCTTAACTGCCTTGCAAGAACTCTATTTGAACCCTTGGCCTTGTGCTCCTTTCTCCACATATCCATAAAGGTAGCATTCCTGGTAGCATCATGTTGGCCAGGCGGGTGGGAGAAATAGCAGGCCTTATGGCAGACCCTCCTACACCATCTTCAGAAAGGATGGAGTCACATTATGTCCACACCGGAAATTTTTGCTAAAAGTGACTTCTGTGTTCCATGTTAATGAGTCCATAGAGTTTTATCGGTATTCTTTCCTAAACCACACAAAGATGACCTTGAAGCATCCCTTCAACATTTGATATCAGATGTAGAGATGTAAAGGGTTAATGGTAAGCATCAGCCTTACTGGCATGCTTACTGGGGTAACTAGTTAACTGGAGGCCTGGCCAGGCTGGAGTGTCCCTCCAGCTATATCGTGTCGCATGTGGCAGATGAAGGGTGAGCTGCAGCCCCGCCAGGCCCAGAGTCCCACGGTGCAGGCAGGAAGTGCTCTACCTGGGCTGGCTGGAGCAGTCTCCCCAACCGCAGCATGGTGCTTTGGGCCGAGTCGGGCCTGAGCACCCCCACCCCTGGGATCCCAGTTAAGCAGATTCCCTGGAATTTATCTACAGATTTGACACCAATACAGTGGGTTTAAACAAATACAATAATTGGCTGGCGCATTTCAAAGCCAGTTTCTCCTGCCATTAACATCTGCATTTCCATATCAAAAGTTGTGTATGGGACACATCCAGCCCACTTAATTAGCCTCATTAACACAGGTCCTACAGTTGGCAGGTATTTCTGCTGCTGTTACATATATCTCTTCGTTTCTGTTTATTTGTACTCCCATTCATCTGATGAAGTGGGTATTGCCCACGAAAGCTCATGATACTGTATATTTTGGTTAGTCTCTAAGGTGCCACAGGACCACTCGTTGTTTTTAAAGTTACAGACTTACATGGCTACTCCTCTGAGATTTTTTTCACATACTGTAGATGTAGTGGATAAAATTCTGGCTCCAGCACTCAGTGGTGGCTTTCAAATGTGTGTGTACATATGCCATATAATCATTTTGGCTTTTTCCTTATAGGTTTATTATATTATGCTGGCCATGGCTATGAAAACTATGGAAACAGTTTTATGGTTCCTGTTGATGCCCCAAATCCCTATCGGTCTGCAAACTGTTTGTGTGTGCAGAATATACTCAAACTTATGCAGGAAAAAGAGACCGGGCTCAATGTCTTTTTACTGGATATGTGCAGAAAAAGGTAAGATTTCTAGTTTGAAATTATTACTGTAAATTGTAACTGTGGATTAATCAGTTCCCTGGGAGGGTGAGGAAGGCTAGGGTGACCATAGATCTCATTGCTTTCAGACACAAAGTGTGAAACTCTCTTCTTTTTTCATTAGCTTTCCCATAGCAACAGTAAATTGCCAATGGAGAAGGGGGAGTCTACTTAAAAACAACAAAATCCAGCCACCCCCACCCAAAAAACCCACCCCCCCCAATAAACCAACACCAAATAATCATAAGGGATAGAGAGGAAGCTAGAACCACATCATGCTATAAATATTTTTGAAAGTACTGTAATTAAGTGGATGGAAGTTACAGAGAATTTCTAGCACCAATGAGTTCTGAGAGATCCTATTGCTCCAAATCCTATTGAAGTCATTGGAATCTTTCAGTTGACTGAATTGTGGTTTGGATCAGGCCCCATGTGAAAACATAAAGTTGGTAATTCAGCTTACTATGTATTTTTGCTACAGTTCAACAGGTTAAAGAGAAACATACTAAAACATCAGACTAGCTAGGTAAAATTTAGAAGAAGAGAATGAAGTCAGCAGAGGTTGCTGCTGCCTGCTGCCTCATAAAACTGCTCTAAATTGTCTGGAAGATGTTTTGTTAAGAGTCACTTCAATTAATATGTAAAAATCTTTGATAATATGGAATTGATGAAAAGTCCTTCATTTCTGACATTTTTTAAGTCAATTTGATTTTTATTGACTCCTTGTATGCTAGTGATGCTGAATGATGATTTCTACTGCCTCCTGAAAACCTCTTTTATATATAAATGTTTACAAAATTGAAAGTTTTAGCAGATGTATTTTAATTTAAAGAAACGTAATTGATTTTCTCCACAATGAAATAATAATAGACCTATACCTAATTCATCTTCCATTTGAAGTCATCTCTTAGGTCAGCCTCCAGAGAACTCTTATTAAGGAAATAAGAATGGCCATACTGGTCCATACACTTGACTCCAGTATCCTGTCTTCCAGAGTTGACCAGTGCCAGATACTTCAGAAAGAAGGAATAGAATAGGGCAAATTTTCATGATTCATCACGTCTCCCAGTCCCAGCTTCTGGTAGTCAGAGTTTTAGGGACAATCAGAGCATGGGGTTATGTCCATGACCATCTTGGCTAATAGCTTTTGATAAACTCATAAAGAATAGGTTCATCTAATTCTTTTTTTCACCCAGTTATACTCTTGTCCTTCACAACATCCCCTGATAATTACTAGGATGGTCGCCTGTGCATTATGTGAAGAAGTACTTCATTATGTTGACTTAGGTAACCCCTGGTTCCTGTGTTACATGAAGGGGTAAATAATGCTTCCTTATTCACTTTCTTCACACCATTCATGATTTTATAGACCTTTAATATATCCCCTTCCACTTTAGTCATCTCTCTTCTAATCTGAACAGTGCAACTCTTTTTAATATCTTTTTATATGGAAGCTGTTTCATACCCCCTGATAATTTTTGTTGCCTTTCTGTACTTTTTTCAATTCTACTGTCTTTGTTGAGATGGGGTGACCAGAAAGGCATATGATATTCAGGGTGTGGGTGTAGCTTGGATTTACATAGTGACTGTATGATATTTTCTGCCTCACCATTTCCTTTTCCTGATTGGACCTAACCTTTGGCAAGGGTTTGGGGGGGGGCGGGAGGTGTTTTTGGTTTTTTTTAACTGCCATTGCACGTTAAGCCGATATTTTCAGAGAACTATCCATGATGACTTGGAGATCATTTTTGAGTGGTAACAGCTAATTTAGGTCACACTATTTCATGTTTTCTAGTGTCAATTACTGTGTGTTTATCAACACCCAATCACCCAGTTTTGTGAAACAGCGAGGTGATAAATATTGCTTTGGGTTTAACTGTCTTGAGTAATTCTGTATTGTCTGCAAACTTTCCCACTTCACTTTTTACCTGCTTTTACAGATCACTGATCGATATGGTGAACATCACTAGCCCAAATATGGATCCTGGGAGGACCCCTCTATTTAGCTTTCTCCATTTTGAAAACTGATACTCTATTCCCTCCATAGGTTAAAAGATAGGCAACATATTGCTCTTTATCCCATGACTATATAGTTTGCTTAAGAGCCTTTGATAAGGAACCTTGTCAAAGGCTTTCAAAAAATTTCCCATACTACAGCCACAAAATCACTCTTGTCCACATGTTTGTTGATACCCTCAGATGTGATTTCCCTTTACAAAGGCTGGGTTGATTCTTTGCCAACATATTGCATTTATCTCTGTGTTTTGATCATTCTGTTATTTACTATAGTTTCAGCCAATTTGTTTGATAATGAAGTTAGGTTTACTAGCCTGTAATTGCCAGGATCACCTCTAAAGTTATTTTCGAATATTGGTGTTACATTAGCTGTCATCCAGTCATCTGGCTACATACCACAGTTGGTATTTTTGCAATTTCAAATTTGAGTGCCTTCAGAACTCTTGAGGGAGTATCATCTGGTCCTGGTGACTTATTACCAGAGAGATTATTCCTCGTGACTGCTACAGTGATTCCAGAGCCTGTGAATTTCATTACTAATGCAACATTAATAACCCAATTAAACATCACATTCTACTGACTGAAACAAAAATATGTCTCTAAGAACTATGGCAGATTTTCACATCTCAGCCTTGCTGATGTTGCATTATGAAAGGAAAACTCATCAAGTTTCCATTAACCTAAAATGACTGGCAGTTTTCAGTTGTTTCAAAGACTCTTCTTGCTAGACTGAGGCCAAATTCAACAGCAATTAATATGAGGTGCTATCATCTAGCCAATGTATCGTATTTGGCTGTGTCTCAGTATTGTTTTCATGAAAATGTTAATGCAGTTAATTCCGTCTGTTTTTTCATTAACATAAGAACATAAGAATGACCATACTGGGTCAGACCAAAGGTCCATCTAGCCCAGTATCCTGTCTTCCGACAGTGGACAATGCCAGATGCCCCAGAGGGAGGGAACAGAAAGGGGATCTCCCAGCAATCCCTCTCTCATCACCCATTCCTAGCTTCTAAAAGAGGCTAGGAACACCATTCCTACCCATCCTGGCTAATAGGCAGTGATGGATCTAACCTCCATGAATTTATCTAGTTCTTTCTTGAATCCTGTTAAAGTCCTGGTAATCACAGCCTCCTGTGGCAAGGAGTTCCACAGGCTGACCATGCGCTGTGTGAAGAAAAACTTCCTTTTGTTTGTTTTAAACCTGTTACCTATTAATTTCATTTGGTGACCCCTAGTTCTTATTTTTGGGAACTTTTCCTTATTCACTTTTTCCACACCAGTCATGATTTTATAGACCTCTATCATGGCTCTCCTTTAGTCTTCTCTTTTCTAAGCTGAAAAGTCTCTGTCTTTTTAATCTCTCTTCATATGGGACCTGTTCCATTGGTGGATTCAGTCCTGGTTTTGGAAAGTTAACTGCTTTCCATGAAATATATACTGCAATACTTGTGTGACTGTGGTGTCGGATTCACGTTGTAAACTTTTGTTTCCATTTGTTATAGAAACGAGTATGATGATACCATTCTAATCTTGGATGCCCTGAAGGTTACAGCTAACATCGTTTTTGGATATGCAACGTAAGGAAGCTTCTCCCACCACATTTCAAGACCAGAAGGAACTGTTGTGGTCATTTAGTTGACCTTTTCTAAAAAATAGCCTATTCTGTAGTATAAGAGCACCAGTAACTCATCTCTAATATATATTCTTATGTTATCACTGGGCTGTTTACACGAATGATTAAAATTGCCCTTAATTCTGTCTTGATATGTTAGAAATGTACTGGTTATGGTCAGATCTAAAAAAGTTAGATCAACCCAAGTGTGTTGCTCAGATATATGGCAAATCTACCCCCCTGAGTGACCATTGCTAAGATAACTTAACTCCTGGTTAGATGATTCAAGATTGATGGACAGAGTCTTCTGTTGACCTAGCTATTGTCTCTGAGACAAGTGGATTAATTACAGAAATGGGAGAACCTCTCCTGTGGCTGTAGTTTGTATGTACACTGATGTGCTTTATTTTGACTTTGCTGGGGAAATCACAGTATAATCAGAGAGCTGTGCAACCTGGAAATAGCTTAGTCGGGAGGAAGGGAGATGCATGTCTCCACTCAAAAGAGGTGATGCCCAGAGAAGCCTGAAGCTGAGCGTGATGACCTTTTCTGGACTATACAGGGAAAATACAGATGCAGTTGCCCTGAACTATGACATATGTCTCATGTCTTATTGTAGCCATGTTGGTCCCAGGACATGAGAAAGACAAGGTGGGCAAGATAGTATCTTTTTTTGGACCAAATTCTGTTGAGCTAAAAACAACTCTGTGGAGCTCAAAAGCTTGCTTCTATCATGAATAGAAAATGGTCCAGTTACAGATAATATGTTATGCAATGAGGAGTAACAGTTAATTCGAGGGAAGGGTTTTGGATTGGACTACCATGTCTACACGCGGCGAGTTAATTCGGGCTACCGGCATTTTAAAATGGCAACCAGCTGCGAATATGCTAATCAAGCGTGGGATATTTAAATCCTGCGCTTCGTTAGCAACTTCGGTATGCTTCATTTGCCTCCCTAGTCCGAACTAGGGGGCAAGTGTAGACCTACCCAAAGTTAATTCTGTAATTCTAGTATTTTGAAGTGATTATATTGTGGATTTAGTATGGCAAATACAAAAGTATTCAGCTGGTAAGTGGCCAAGAGTTTTGCCAAAGTGTTGCACACGATGGGAGGTATTGATGGAATCTGCACTGTTACATTTTTCAGGCACTGCTTTGGGACTGTCCTCCAAGATAATTTGTTGAAGGAGGAATAATATTGTATTTTAGGTTGATCTTGCCTCATTCCTGTGATATGATGGTGATTCTAAACTCTTCACAAATGAACAGTTTGTAAATATATATTACATTCCTGTGACGACCAGACTGATTAGGTTCTAAAACCAGACTAGTCTTCATATAGCAGTTTCTTATTTCACATAGCATTCTTCTCACATTGATACATAATTTATTATTAATTAATATTATTAATTTATCACTGTCTGTCTCATTTTACTGCTTTTATATTTATTATACTTTAAAGATGCCAAGGAGCAGAAGCTTTTGAAATTCAGCACTCTGGGTTAGCCAATGGGATTTTCATGAAGTTCTTGAAGGAACGCATGTTGGAAGACAAGAAGATTACTGTGCTTCTTGATGAAGTTGCAGAAGGTGAAAGCAACCTGAATTTAAGCTTTCCTTAAGTTCCAGTTTATACAAAAATCCTTTTTTCTTTCTTATCTAAATCTCCTCTTCTACAAAATACAGGACTATGTAGCACTTTAAAGACTAACAAGATGGTTTATTAGGTGATGAGCTTTCGTGGGCCAGACCCACTTCCTCAGATCAAGTAGTGGAAGAAAATTGTCACAACCATATATACCAAAGGATACAATTTAAAAAAATGAAAACATATGCTGATACCATTATTGGACCTAACCAAGTGAGTTATAAGATCAAAAACACATATTCCTGCGCATCCAGAAATATAATTTATGCTATCATGTGCCGAAAGTGTCCGTTTGCTATGTACATTGGACAAACGTCTCAGACACTTCGCCAAAGGATCAATGCCCACAAAACAGATATTAGACAGGATCACAAAGAAAAAACAGTTTCTTGCCATTTCAACTAGAAAGGACATTGCCTCAACGACTTGATTACATGCATCCTGCTTCAAAAGCCTTTTAAGACTGCACTTGAAAGAGAATCCTCTGAATTGTTATTCATGCTTAAATTCGACACTTTACATCAGAATTTGAATAAGGGATCTAATTATCTTACCCATTACAAGGATAGCTTCCCCAAATATCACCTCTAATATCATTTGCTCACAGACATTTACCTTCCACCCCCCCCCCCCCACATCCTCCTTCTGTTCTGAAATTTGATTTGTCCTTTTCATATGTGTTCATTTTTTTAAAATTGTATCCTTTGGTATATATGGTTGTGACTATTTTCTTCCACTACTTGATCTGAGGAAGTGGGTCTGGCCCATGAAAGCTCATCACCTAATAAACCATCTTGTTAGTCTTTAAAGTGCTACATCGTCCTGTCTTTTGTTTCAGCTCCACCAGACTAACACGGCTACATCTCTATCAATCCTCTTCTACACTGAGTGTTCTTCACTTCTCTAAATTCTTATCACTGCATTGTGTAAACACACCATCAAAATGCAGTTATCTCTTGTGTAATAAAATCCCTGTCTGTAAACTGATTTGCTCCTGTGGGACGCAAGGTGCTATCCATTCAAAGGTACTTTGTTGTATGAGTTTATATTTCAATTGTTGCTTCAAATCTTGTTATTGAAGCATGTTTAAGGCGTTCCCTGCAGGAAAATCTTTAAGTTCATAAAGGATAAAGTATGTTTAATAGCCAATATTTCTGACTGTGACTAGGATTTATTATGCAAAAAAAGGGCTTTCATTTTCACAAAGTGAGACAGAAATGGCATATATTTAACTTTGAAGCATTTCAGAAGCAGCCCTGACCATAATAACTCTGCTATTGATGAGCAACTATAATATGAATCATAGAACTGGAAAGAAACTAGAGATGTAATCAGGTCCACTCCCTTGCACTCATGGGTGGACCAAGAGCCATCTAGTCCATCCCTGACAGGTGTTTGCCTAATCTGCTCTTAAAAATCTCCAATGATGGAGATCCTCCCACCATCTCCCTAAGCAACTTATTCCAATGCTTAACCACCATAACAGTTAAAAAAGGTTTTTCCTAATGTTCAACCTAGACCTAAACTTTTCTTGCTGTAATTTAAGCCCATTGCTGGTTCTTACTCTGAATTTTTGTGAGTATACAACTCTCATCAGATTTTACAGATGAGTGTCACTGAAAATAATTCTCCTGGGTCATGTGGTCTCTGGATGTGACTGCTACCCCAATTAACTTAACCTGAAGACAGACTAATTATGCTTGAATCCTATGTGCCACATATCGTATCAGTGCCACATTTGTTGACATAACCATTATTTATGACTAGACTACAATGCAGGACCCTATTCAGCCTTTGTCACTGAAGCAAAACTCTCTGGTTGTTGATGGGAGTATTGCCTGAGTGACGAGCACTGAAGAGACTCTTAGTTGTGAGCATTCTCTTAAAGCATAGGCTAGACAAGTGCATTTACATGTTGGATTATGTGCACAGATTTTTTTAAACAAAAATCCACTGGCTTCTCAATAAAAATGTTGTCCAGATCTCTGAACAGCTAGACACTTACAATCTGGATAATGGGTCACATTTTGCTATCAGTTCCACCTGTATATTGAACTCAGTGAGGCACTAGGGTTGTAAGTGAACACACAATTTGGCTCAGTGTCCATATGTGACAAGGATTCATAAATCAGAAATATCCAAACCAGATATCAAATATACAACCAAATTGGTATGCCGTGGACAAGACAGACTGTAGAAAATGTTACCAGAGTTAACACAATTCAGTTTGAATGTACCAGCGATACGGGGAGAAAAAGGAAATGATGATTGTGTCACTAGCTGCAGCAGAAGCACATGAACTGCACATATGCTGCATGATTAACAATTTTGTCACTGCCAATTGGCGTATGACTTACCCATGCCACTAGAGTGTGGATCTATAGATGATAGTTACTTCTCAATTGTTAGTTCCTCACCTATCTTACATTTTTTTCCACCTGGCTTATCTTCTGTTTAATTAGATATGAAAATATGGAATGGTAGGGCACTGTTTTAATATTTTTGTTAAGTTTATTGGCAAGCTTTGTACATGCACAGGACTGTCATCATAAGAAAATCTTGACCTGTATTTTAGACAAATAAGAGATTTAGCTATTATAGATCTTAAAATGATGATTACAGACTTCAGGATTTAAGCTGATTCTGTGTGGAGGACAATATCTTTTCCTAATGCACAGCATTTTATAACTGACTGTCATAGAGTGACTTTCCCTTGTCACCAGTAGAAATTTTATTACTACTACTTACTATTTTAACACTTACGTTGTTTCAAAGGAAGACACAGTGCACAGAATGAAGATACAAGGTCTTTTTCTCCTCTCATGCTGGCTGGAATTTTAAAATAACTGTGGTGAAAATAATGTGTTCATACCCATGTAAATGAGAAGAGAATGAAGCAGATCTTCTTAGCTTGAAGATGTTTTAGTTCAGATTATGTATGGGTCACAACACTGAATGTGATAGAATCATTAATTATTGTCAGAGACAACGTATTGGACTAGATGTATTGAAATATTCATCGTGTATGGAAATATTACATTCCAGAGGAAAATACATAGGCCATTGTTCAATAATAGATATAATATTTAATCCCAAACTTGAATAGTCATCCACATATATAAATTCATAATTTATAAAGCTTGATTTTAATTCAAATCACTCTTTAGCCATTAGTTTTAATTTTAAACACAGCAAAAACAGCTGGAAAAGAAAAAGTGAGCTTACCGTTGTTTCATTTATCTTTAAAGGCTTCCATTCAGCAAATTGCTGAAGAATATGACTGAATAAGGTTAACGTTAGTCACATTCTTAAATGTGGAGGCATGCTGAAAAACAGAAAACAAAAAACATTTCCTGAGGAATCTTTCATGCTAACTTTCGGCTTCCACTAAACTTTTCTCTAAAAGTGAGATATTTATAGAAATGCTGGTTCAACCATAATGACAGTTATGTAACTGCTTTCATTATAATTTCAGCAGCATTGATTCCTACAAAACTATTTGCATTTTATCTTCAGATATGGGTAAATGTCATCTTACCAAAGGCAAGCAGGCTTTGGAGATTCGCAGCAGTTTATCTGAGAAGAGAGCATTAACTGATCCCATTCAGCAAACAGGATCATCTGCAGAGTCCCTGGCACGGAACTTACAGTGGGCCAAAGCTCATGGTACAGTAAACATCTCTTCCAAAAAACACCTTCCAAAATATTAATTTCATTAATAGTCCTTTGTCTCACTTGATATGCATAAATAATTCAATTGAAAATATATTTGGGCATAGTGTCTAGTCCTTAGTGTTGCTTTTTTTTCATTGGCTATAATATATGGAATAGAAATGTTCCCAAGATACAGAGTTTTGAGGCTCTGGGAGGTTTTTGCTTGGGTCAATCTCTGGATGAAATTTTTATGAGAAATAAGAGATGCCAAATTCACTTCAGGTGAGCTAACTTCAAGAGCAGCATACAAGACATTATCCCTGACTTCCCTTTTTTAAAAAACAAGATTTTTTTTTATATTTTTCCTGATAGGTTTGAATGTGGAACTGAATTATCTGTAATGTATTTGAGAAAATTGGAGAGGAAAGAAAAATTATCAGACTACTAAACCCTTTGCCACTATTACAAACTTGCAGATTAGACAGTGTCCAATTTCTATTGAAAGTCAGTGGAATTTGAACATCTACCCCCAATTTGCACTTTATACTTATGTGGTTTAGTGATTTCATCCTTGTGCCTATTTTTAAAATCGGTACAGGATAGAGAAATGTGCTGGTTCTGCTGTTAAAACTAGGAATTCCGGGGGGGGTTCATAGGCACTACTCAATTCTCTGATTTTTTTCCTTTTTATTGTAGGCCTTGCTTCATGCATAGGAAAAAAAATCCACAAACCTTTGTGGGCCACCAAAGACATAGACCTAATGTAAACAGGATTTTTTTGTTGTTGTTTTTGTTTTATTGATATATTTTTATACCCCTACAATTCCTATTTCCGTTCCTGTGTGCAAAGTGTAACTGTGTACAGACTAAGACTACTGTATCCTTTAATTATAAAGGAGTAGTTGAAGTGGTACAATGTTACTTTGTAAGATAAGCCCCTAAGCTAACTTGACTGGATCAAGCACTTTCAGTATACAGGCTAAATCAGCATAGCTGTGCAACTGATATAACTGTGCCAGCAGCACGTCTCATGTAGATATAGTTGTATCAGTAGAAGAGGCTTTCGTCAACATGGTTTGGGGAGGTAACATTTCTACACTGACACTAAAAACCTTTCTGTCAGCATGAGCTGCATCCCTATTACCGGGCTCTGTCGACCTAGCTACATCAGTATTGTGTAGCTATATTCTTATTCTAGCCATGCAAAATGTTACTCTAGTTGCATTCCATTTGGAAAGGTGCTTGTACGGCAGTGGTCACCAACCCGGGTGGCTGCCCTTGTTTGCTCCAGCCCAGCTGGCCACGGCGTTCAGCCCGCCGACGCTACGCCGCACTCCAGCCGGGCTGGATCAAAGAGGGGTAGCCGCTTGACCAGCTGGCCACATGGCTGCTGCCCGGGTGGCTGCCCTTCTTTGATCTAGCCCAGCTGGATCATGGTGCAGCCTCGGCAGGCTAAAAGCTGTGGCCCATGAGGATGCGCCGTACTCCAGCTGAGCTGGGTCAAAGAGCGGCTGCCCCTCTTTTAACTTGCAGGCTGGAAGAGGGGAAGAGGTGTGCGGTGCATCCCCGCTCTTGCCTCCTGCTCTGGGAGGGGGCTGGGCGGTTGGCACATGTGGTGCATTGGAGACAGGGCTAGGCCACGCTGTTCTCTGCAGGCTATGTGTGGGGTCGGAGAGCCACCTTCCCAGTGCCCCGCTGCACCCGGCCACGCTGTGTGCAGGTTCAGGGAGCCCCTTCCCCAGTGCCCCGCTGTGCCTGGCCTGGCTAAAGCCAGCCTTGGGCCACCCCCCTGTGCCTGGCCTGGACGAAAGCCTCTTCTATTGATACAGCCTCTTTGCCTCCTTCCCCAAATAGCTATTTGGTTGCATTTTCACCCTTTCACCTTTTCTGCGTTACTGCCCCAACCCCCTCTCGCCCCCAAACTCCCTCTCGTACCCCCACCCCACACCCTCTCCTGCCACTAAACTCCCTCCCGGACCCTGCACCCCACCTCCCATCCAGAACCGGCATCCCTATCCCACTCGCTGGCAGCCCTGTCCCACACATTGAGCCCCTCCTTTTTGTTTCCACCCCAGAGCCTGCGGGGGTCCACAAAATCCATTAACTTTGGAGCCCCAGAAAAGTAAATCTGGCCTATGGGAAGCCCTGAACCTCAGTCCTTCCTTCCCCTTCCTCTCACCTCTGGAGGCTGGAATGCCAAAGGAATGAGGTGTCTCAGTTGGGGGCCACATCAGTCAGAGTTGAGGGTTTGGGGAGGAGTTTTTTTCCTTCTCACTTGTGTGGTTCCTCACTGATTTTTCTGTGGGTCAATGGCCGCCAACCCAAAAAAGGTTCCCCACACCTGCCATAAATAAAGAAAACATAGGAAGTTTTTGTGTTGGACATGATGTTTTACTTTGTTTAAGATGAAGTTTGATCAATTAACATGAGAAAGTTAAAACGCTTAATTTGTTTAATAATTTAAATTAAACCATTCTCCCCAGCTGCAGCACTAGCAAAATGGCTCAGGTATAATTATGTAATTAATGGTGAGTTTCCATTAGTAACGGGTAGTCTGTGGAAAGTTTTGGAGAGGGCGGGGTGTCAAGAAAGGGGTGGGGTCTCAGGGAAGGGATGAGGTAGATCCTGGCTTGCCCTGACATTTAAAAAGAGATCTTGGGTGTAAAAAGGTTGGAGACTACTGCTGTAAGGTGAGAGTTGAAGAGGTAGCTCTACAGCACAGCGTCAGCAATTTACTGTTTGTTTCTCAGAACCTAGCAAATGAGATCCCAGCCTGATTGTCTTCTAGTCACTACCACAATATAAATGTTTGTTAGTAATAGGAAGGGAAGAAAACATAATTTTAGATTGCTAAAACAATGGCAGATGCATGTTAGGCCTCCATCAGAATATTTTAAATCTGTTCCTCCAAAATATTTATTTGCAGAACTCCCAGAAAGTATGTATCTTGAATTTAAATGCGGTGTTCAAATTCAGCTGGGGTTTGCAGCCGAATTTTCCAACGTCATGATCATCTACACAAGGATAGTAAAGAAACCTCCTGAAATATCAGTTTGCAAAGCATATGTTACAGACTTCCCGCTTGTAAGTGTTTCCTATTTCTGTTTCAGTGATTGCTCTGTATTTAACTTAGTGGCTATCTGCTTCTGCTCTTGTGCCAGACTATGCCCTTTGGGGTTGGGGATTTAATTCTGAACCAAGTAGGATGCATATATAAAACAAATCCTGTTATCTTACTGAAAATCTATTCTTCCCCTTCCCATCACATTCTGGTTTCTCTTATTTGCTAGATCTAAATTAGGCTGGGTCCTGCATGGTACTAAATGCCTGTAGTGCCTGTTGAAATCAGTGGGAGCTGAGAACACTCGCTACCTCACAGAATCGATCACTTAGGCCACGCTCCTACAAGTCACTACCTACAAGTGCACTACTATCCTCACAGATCCCCACTAGTCACTGTAGCTAGAGTACAGAGAATTTCAGGATTAGAACTTTTAAATTATAAACTCCCTAGGAAGGAGCCGTGTTTTCTTATTCTTTCAAAGTGCCTGGCTTGCTCTTGGTGTTGTCTAAATAGTGATTGTAAAGATAATTACCTATTTGTGAATTAACATGTCTTTCTCTCCTATGGTACTATTACTATGGTGCCATCATATATAATATTGTAAAGTGTTCAGCACACCTGGTATTAAGAGTATGAAGATAAGTTTCTTATTGCAGATTGATCCTGCAATAAGAAGCTCATGATCAGAGCCCCATACAGATCAATGGTTGAACCTTGGTATTGGGGTCTGCCATTTTAGATCCAAAGATAGATCAGGCCTTAATAGGCAAAGCCAAGATTTTAAGTGATCAAGTTTATTCTGTATCTTATTGGGCACCAGATTTTTTGTTTTAACTTGTTTATTTCATTATGCCAAGATTATTGTTACTTCCCTGAGATAGGCACAAGAACACCAGTGCATCTTGCAAGAAATAGTGTTTTAATTTGAATTTATCAAAATTTACTAGAACAAGTGTACTCTGAAAATGACACATTTAAGGGAAACTAATCAATTGTTCTAATGCTACCTTAGTATACTCAAATCTAGAAGAAGAAAGCTCTGTTGTTTATGCTATTAGCTGTGGTAATAGGTAGCAGTCCAGCTGCTTTTGACAATACACTGAGTTTTGACCTCTTAGTTTGATGTGTAACAGTGATGACTAGAGAGAGGAGGAAATACCTGATAGGAGAAGAAAAGGGAGGAAAACAAAACTTGCCCTTTTTTTAAAATTGTAAGAAATGGGGCAGGAATCTACCTTGAGTTGTAATTTAGAAATGCAAGAGATGAAACACAAACAAGCACTCCTACATGTGACTGGCATATTAGGCAGCCTCGGTGACTGTTTCTAATATCAGTTGAATATTGTATGTGAAATTTTTTGTAAAGAAAAAGAAAATACTAGGTTTGTTTTAAATTTTAATAAATTGCATAGAAATAAAAGTTGCAAGTTGAACTAAAATCTTAAGCTATTTCACATAAAATCTAAACGTTCCTTTTTATTTTCCTTTTCACAATGTTCTACTAGTTTTTATACCTGCAACTTAGTTCTCACTTTTTTTTTTTTTTTTTTAACAGGACCTGGATGTAGATCCTAAAGAGGCAAATAAAGGGACTCCTGAGGAAACTGGCAGCTATTTAGTATCAAAGGATCTTCCCAAACACTGTCTCTACACTAGACTAAGTTCACTGCAGAAACTAAAGGTGGCTAATGTGTTATTTCTCGTTTCACCCATTTGTTTATAAAGTACAGTTGCTGCACAACTCTAGTAAAAGAGCTAGATTCTGTATGTAATTGATATAACGTATACTGAATATTTTCAATAATTGTCCAAAGCATACTCACTCAAACATTCATTCTAGCTGCTTAGAGAGAGAATGGCTAAGAGCACACTTCAGTGACATGGTTCTGCTTTAGAGAGAGAGCGAGCCAGAGAATATGAAATCATATTATTCCACATGTCCCTTTTAAACACAACTCTGGAAAATGTTCCCTATAGGTTGAGATGATAAATTGACTTCTCTGGAGGAATCATGGCACCTTGTATATATCATGTTTCCATGTCTGTTTGCTCACTAAGCAAACTTATGCCATAAAGGAGAGACATAAATTGAAGTTATTAATAAAAAGTAGAAATGTTATAAATAACCTCTTTGCATCCTAACCTGTGCCCTTAAACCCATTGTGTTTTAAAAATACTCTTACTCTGCATAGTTAATTGTTGCTGTTAAAAGATGAGAAGTGGACTATAGGATTTTCATTACAGATATATTTACTTTTTTCCCCCTCCAAACTTCATTTGAATTTTAGGTAACCCAATTCAGCAACGTCTTTCCACCACAAAAGAAATAAGAGCGTAAGGTGCCATGTGCACCTTGCTTGAAATGAATATGGGTTACTGGGGTAACTATCTCATGGATTATCCTGATTTATAAACCTGCTGGCAGCAGGATAAGAAGGTACTCATCACTATGACACTCTTCATCCCATCCACCTGCACAAACACTCCAATATTTTTCTGTTTCTAGAAGTGTTTGTGCTACGCTCTGGTAGATCATATACAGTAGAAATGCTCATGAAAATCCTATAGTCCATATTCTCTGCCAATGCTTTTTGCAGACGAGGTTTTTGCGCAAAACCAAGCAATGTAGATGCGGCTGTTTTGTGCAAAAAACCCCTTTTGCGCAAGATCCTGTATACCTCCTTTTTTGAGGCATAAGGTATCTTACGCGAAAGGGTTTTTTTGCACAAAATGGCCCCGTCTACCCTGCTTGGTTTTGCGCAAAAACCTCTTCTGCAAAAAGCATCGGCAGAGAATATGCAAATTACAGCACAACAAATGCTAATGAGTGCTTCATTTGCATTGTCTCTGCCGACAAAAGGCTGCAGTGTAGACATAGCCCCAGTGCTTTTACAGTTGTTTCATTAACAGAATTTCACCCATACTGTGAATGGGTAAAGTGTGTTCTGTTAAAGAAACAGCTAGTGCACATGGTTGAGGGGAGAGAATAGGATGAGGGAAATAATCTTGAAGAGCACAGGAGGAAGATTTGGGGACAAGAAGTCCCTGGGTAGTTACACTTAGGTATATTTAGGTATAGTATGAAATGAGTGTGCAAAATTTTGCAATGAGTTTGTTTACATCTTTTTCAGCCTCATTGATTCCAGTGAGAGTGTGAATCAGTGCAGAATTTGGCCCTGTGTGTGTAGCATACATTTAACTGCAAAGCTATTAGCACTTATACAATTATACTTATATGTCTTTGTGATTTTACTTAAAATGTGTTAATTGCCACCTCAGACAATCACTTTTTAAAAAATTTATTTCACTGCCTTTTTGAGAGAAGAAGTAATTTTATTGTCTGTCATTCATAGGAGCACTTGATCTTCACAGTTTGTCTGCATTATGAATATCCTGGAATAGAGGATTCCCTTGATGAAAGGAAGGAGGTTAATGTTGGGAAGCCTCTTATTGCTAAATTAGGCATTCATCATGGATTCAAGAAAAATTGTTGTATGTCTGACAGACCTTTCCTTACCCAAGCATCCACTCCAGTGGCAGCTGAATACTACCTCTCACCTAATCACTGTCAATCAAATTCCTATCCAGGTGTTCACCATCCAAACTCTGCTCATTCGGACCATCTCAGGCAGCCAGAAGCATGCCATTGCATTATGGCTTTGAATATAACTTCAAGACAAGAAGCATGGAATAACTCATCCCACATAAGAGAGAATAATATACCAGTAGAGACAACTGATGACACTGTTGACCTGGGACTCAGCTTCTCCAACAGCCTCAGATTGTCTAAAAAGCAATAGCTGTGATCTCTGCAGAATGTACAGTAGCATCAGTCCTGAGCTAAAGCACTGGCTGTACATTCTCTACAATGTGTTTATGTTTGGAGAGAAGGGGCTTAACAAGTACAAAGGCAGTGCTGGGAATTGTGGGTTGGGTGTGGGTTGGTGTTCTCTCCTGGGAAACTTCGTGGATCCAAAGAGATAAGAATGGAATATAAACAACTTCTTTATCCCTGAATTGATTTCAGCGGTGAGGGCAGTGTGGGGTTATCATGGGGAGCTGGTGGCAAGAGAGATGGAGTGAAGAGAAGCATGAACTGGGTCCATAGGAGCCCCCTAGGAGCTAACCAGCAGGCACCTTATTATGGCTGCAAAAGAAGAGAGCAACAAGTGTGGAGCATTGAGAGGAAGTTGCATGTTTGTGGTAGGGAGTAGATGGGCTTTGTTCTTGTATCACAGGCTCTCTAAGAATACTGAAGCCTCAATCTCCT
This sequence comes from Rafetus swinhoei, assembly GCA_019425775.1. Classification (NCBI taxonomy): domain Eukaryota; kingdom Metazoa; phylum Chordata; order Testudines; family Trionychidae; genus Rafetus; species Rafetus swinhoei. The sequence continues at coordinate 21,522,086 of CM033427.1, forward strand.
CAGCTGATCCTGATGTGTGCCTCTAATGACATACCAGTCTTAAAAGTCTTGCATGATATACCTCTTTCTAATCTTGATTTATAGTTGACAAAGGGATTGGTTTTCCTGTGCAAAAACAAAATGGAAAAAATAGTACTTAGAGGAGAAGAGAGAGAAAGGGATAAGCAGTAATGAAGGAAAGCAGTAAACAGAATATCCACGTTAATGAAACTAAGCTATATTTATATATACAGATAATTAAAATAGCATAGCAATCACTAAACGATAAATAGATTTTTTAGATTTTCCTGTTCTAACCTGCATCATTAGTTGAGTTTAACATTCCAATTTTCTACTTATTTAAAAATGGAAACTTCCATTTCTTTAAAAAGTGTGCAAGCTGGGCATTTAATACCATTCATAGATTCCAAGACTGGTAGGTAATACTGTGATCATCGGGTCTGACCGCCTTTATAATATGGTACATAGAACTTCCCCAAAATCATTCTTCTTTGAAACAGAATATGTTAGATCTTGTTATAAATGCTTAACTGAAAAACCCATTGTCAAATATTTGTTCCCCATACAGATACTTATAAATTGTGATGAAGTAATCCGTTAAACTGAATAAATCAAGCTCTTTGAGTCTCTCACTCTAAGGCATGTTTTCAAATACTGCTTTAATCATTTTCATGTTCTTTTGTGAACCTTCTGCAATTTATCAGCAGCCTTCTGTGGAACCTCGATGTCCAGTGCTTGGAAGAATCCAGCAAATGACTGAAGAGCAGTAGTCTCAAGCTCAGTGCAAGAAACACAAAAAGCAGAATTGGTAGGAAAGGGGGAAATGGGCAGATAAAGTAATATCACCAATTATTAAGGACACTGCACCACAAATCATTGAGGTAAAATGAAACTACAAAATCATGACGGATGCCTCACTACAGATTGTTACAGTGCTGAGAAACTCTTTCTTTCATTTTTGGATCAAATATTTTGAAGCTCTTCCAAAGTGTTACAACTTTGTTTCCAACTGATTTCTGAAGAGATGGTCATTTCCTCTCCAAGAGTACCAAGTAGTTTTTTGAAATAAGCATTACCCTATTTATTTTAGAGTACAGATATGAGGATAAATTTAAGTCCTAAGTTTGTTTAGCATTAATATGAGCACACACACAAAACATAGAGGCCTGCGTTCAGTCTGGCAAGACCTGGTAAAAGCAGGAGCACTTTGTGCCTTATGTCTGATGGCTGGGTGAAGACTTGCACTAAAATATATGAATGATGCTCCTGGATACCAGGCTCTGCTCTGGAATCATACATGCACATGCCATACTATTACAGAAAGAGCTCTGCACAATCCCCTCCAGGCCAGAACTAATTCCATTCTATTTTCCAAATAAAACCATTCTGCACAAATGTGCAGTTCCCAGCTAACTAATGCAAACTCATCTAAGTGATTCGAAGGATAAGAATCTCATCCAACTCTGGCTTCAAAAGGTGCAAGATGCAGAGTCACGGTTGCACAAACATTCCATGTTAGGTACCAATCTTGAAATTTACAGTGCACCAGCACACCTGTGTGTATTTTGTTGATGTCAACAAAATTGTCCTGCTTCAGTAAACTGCAGGACAACAGTCTACGTTTCATGTTCAGTACTAGAACTAAAGCTTCAGGGACTTAGCCATAATTTAATGTGTGTGACTGGAAACTAGTGTCAAAGCAATAGGGGAGAGGTTTTTAAAGATGTCATAAAATATCTTGGTACTCGGGGAAAAAAAGCATGATATCACTGTTCAAGTGGATTCTTATCTATAGTCATAAATGAGCATCATTCCTCTCCAGTGATGTTGCTTACAGGTTGAGTAACTGTGCATTTCATTTTTTCCTTTATACACTGTATGCAATTATGAAATAGTTTCTGCATTGGTAAAATTTTTGCAGACCTTAACAATAAATGAAAAGGCAGGAAAAAATAAAGGATGGCCCATTGGTAAGAATAAATGCTTAATGCTCTTGAGAAGCTACATTAAAATTCAGTTTAAAATGCTGCATGGGTTTAGGTGAAATACAGCCAAGCTTTTCAGATAAGATGTCATTGAATAAAGAAATAGTTTAGAAGGGAGGAGTTACAAGATCTGTAATTCTATAAAACAAATTCCATCCGATATTTTGTCTGGAATATTGAGTAGAATCTATATATGATAATTCTACGTGAAGATGGAAAAAATTAATGTTTCTAATCCCACATGAAAATGATACATAGCATTATTATGTGAAGGTGTTTAATGAAAAAGAAATGGAAATCTATAAATTCATCTGTGTTGATAGATGGCTATTCCCTCATGTTAGTTACCTCTGTATTAATGAATTTATTTACTAGATGACAAGTAACTTTAACATAAATGCAAATGGACTCGCACTTTTAGTCTTCTCTGGAGGAGTATAAAACAGTGAAAAAAAATATTTTTTGAAATATACTTGTGCATATATTGTATAAACTAAATTTTAAATGAAAATCATAGCTCACAAATGATCTAGTTTAATAGGGTACTTAGTTAAAAGTCTGTTATTGTTTTATTGTTCATATTAAAATTTTTAATTGTTTGCTACTGTTGCAATAAAATGTAATTCACAAAAAGATTCATATAGTAGCTTGTGTTCCTTTTCTCTTCCTTTCAAACTTAAAGACAGTGCAAATCATAGATAATGGAATAGTAATTTAAAAAGGGAACTTAATATTAAGAAAAGCAGCTGTATCTTCTGATAACTGTCATACAAATAAGAGGAACTCTGTTCCTTCACGGATCATTTCCAATTCTGCAAAATTAACAAGTATTTTTGGATGTCTGGTTTTGGTCAACTTTAGAGATGGGGAGAGCCTGACTATCTGAATGAAACTCCCCTTAGTTTCAGCTGGAGTTGTATGTGATCGGTACCTCCTGAAAATCAGGCCCCTATAGGTATCTCAAGTTGGACACCCAAAACTGGAGACCATGTTTGCACACTTAGACTTTATCATCTTTGTACCTCAATTCCCCTATCTACAATGAGAATGAAAGTTCTTGACTTCCTTTCAGCGGTGTCTAGGCTTAATTGATACCTATAAAGCCAGTTAAGATATTTGAATAAAAGGTGCTAGAGATGTTCAAATTATTATTTAATAAAACTTATTAAATTGGTCAGAACTAGACAAAACCCGTGTGAATGCGTGTGCGCACACACATGCATACTTATACACATTTACAGGATAAGCTAGCTCATTGAACAGAAATGGTCTCCAAAGGCAGATCCGTCTGTATGAGGTGAAACTGACCATGGACGAGCAGCCACAAGTGGAAGATGGGGAGCGAAATGTCTATAATGGAGAATCTACCATAACTTCGATCAATTATTTCAATAGTTAATTGCCCTCACTGTTTAAAAGTTTACATCTTGTTTCTAGTCTGACTTTGTCTAGCTTCAACTTCTAAATGTTGACTTTTTTTAACATCTTATGTGTATTTTGGATTAGGTACAGAATTAATTTGCTTCTTCCACTTTAGAGGTTGTACCAGTTAGCAATGTAAAAGTAGAACTGATAGTCAAGTTCTGGGTCTTATTCCCAGCTATATGTGGGTATTGTATGACTTTGGACAGGTGAGATAATCTCTCTGAGCCTCAGTTTCCACCTCTTTAAAACAAGGGTAGTCACTTGGGGAGCTGAACAGAAACCTGGCTTTTAACTCAATGAAAATGTTGGAGGAAAATGTCAGCTTTCCATGGAAATTTGGTTTTTTATTCACAAAAGCTAAAAGATTGCCAGGTTTTGAACAAAAAGTCTAAATTCTCCACAGGAAATGCCTCATTTTCTGATCCTTCCTTGCACTAGGGAAATGTGGGGAGGAAAGATAGCTAACTACCTTTAGAACTAGCTGGAAATTGAATTTCACTTCTATTTGAAAAAAAAACCTGATGTTTTGGAAAACATTTTATCCTTGATCAGGACAAGGAGTAAAGAACATGGGGAAATCCAGAGGGGGAGAGAGAGATTTCAGAAGTGAAATTCTACAATATTTTTAAAAAACCATGAAAATGCTGCTGCAGGGGGATGCTTTTTGGTGTTTCTGAAATGAAATATGCTATCCCAACCTCCCTGGATGCCTCTCAAGCTTCCCCACCAGGAGCACAGCTATAGCTGTTGGGGAGGGCAGTGGGCAGCTGGGTGAGCTAGATGGAAACCTGCCAGAAATGTATCAGGAGGCTCATTGAATTTGGCATCTTCCTACACAGCGTTTTGACTTCAAATGGGCATTATCCAAAGGGAAAATATTCCACTGGGAAACCGCCAACCAGGTCTAAGTATTTATCTATTATTATACTCAGCATTGCAATGCTCAACTGACTTAACTTAAATACAATTTCCAAAAGGGATTTAGGCACTTAGAAGCCAAAATCCCATTGGAAGTTGATGGAACTGTGGTTCAAGTACCTAAATCCTTTTAAGAAATTATATTTAGGCTCTTAAATCAGTTAGGCTCTGCAGTGCTGGGCAGAATAACAACTAAATATCTTTAAAGATCTGATCTTTACCACTTTCCAAACTGTCATCCATTAATTTGTAATCAGTCTAAACTGAAGCTGTTGATAACTCACTCTAGTGCCCAAGAAGCGTAAAACCCTCAAATTGTTTGAAAAATGTATTCAGGTTATGGTACGTCACTGAAACTCTAATGGGTTATGGAGACTGGAGTTAGGGTCATTTGGCTTCATTATGCCTCCTGATCAAAGAATTTACAAGCTCTAGCTGGTTTAAGTCCTCCTGCTTGGTAGACCTGCTTGGTAGACCAGCACTTCCCTCGCGTGATATGCGGCAGCTGCAGTCTACTCACCCTGAGTTAAGAGAAAGGAGGGCCTTGTAATAGATCAAGGAAGAGTTAGAGAGTCTAAATTCATTCACCTGCAAAGTTTTTAAAAGGGCATCTGTTGTAATCTCTCTCTAGATAAAAAAAATTTTCCTGTGGGATGACAGAGTGATATCACGTCACAGCATCCACAGGCTGGCAGGTGGGCATGGCCGGGGAAAGCTCAGCCCCCAACCCTTCCCCTTTGTCCTTGGAGCCAAGCCTCACCCAGTGCCAGCCCGGGCCTCTCTGGCAGCCACAAGGAGAGCTGGGGCTGGGGTGCTGCAGCCTCGGCCTTCCCTGGCTGCCAGGGGCAGGGCTGGGGCTGGGGTGCCATGGCTGGGGTGCTGCAGCCTTGGTCTTCCCCGGCCACTGGGGGCAGAGCTGGGCCTAGCATGCTACAACCGGGGGCACAGCTGGGCCTGGCGTGGTCTCAGCCAGGTGGCAGGAGTTGTTAGCCAGGGTTCTTTCAACCCAAACCTCTTGGTAACTTTTACTCTTTGTGAGGTGGTGTCAGGAAATAATTCAGGGGAGACACGGTCGTCCGACCGATAGATGGATGGTACAAACAGGACAACACGAGTACTTTCACTTAAAGCTAAACTTTACTTAATCTCAAGCACTTACACACGTCCGCAACAGGTTAGTAAAACACCCCCACCCTCGATAATTACTGAAGTTAAGTGTGGCTCTTGAGTGACACCAAGCAGGCTTCCGATGGCCAGTCTTCCGTCTGCCGGTGGGGATGAAGATGCGTCCAGATGTGAAGAGTCCTCAAGGAGTCCTCGAGGCATCCCTCCAAGTGTTCCCAAAATTGTCCCCCTAACTCAAACTTTCCTTCCATTAGTATTACAATAACATGTCACTCAAAGACTTGTTAGGCAAGCACTTTTTAGAGGTTAGACAAGAGGTTTTCTTCATCACTTTAACCAGATGTGGTTTTTTCTTTTTCAGAGACTCCATGCTCGGGGGCCCTGACAGATCTATGTCTTAGGGCATTTAGACAAACTTCCTGTTTTTCTTAATGTATAGCTCAGCAATTTCACTAGAGATTTGGGCCTCAGGAAGGATGCGGGATCAAGCTGCCCTCTCTGTGGCACCCAAACTCTCCTTTCTTCCCTCTCCCTGACTTGGTCATGCTGTCTAGGCCTATTTTGGGCCTGTTAGCTTGGATTGCTAAAGTTCAAGCAGTAAGCAATAGTGGTTCAGGCACATTACTGGATTTGCTGAAATCTCCCCATACAGAGTGGGGGGTTAGCGTTAGGACGGGGCGGAGGGCCGGGGCGGGTGTGGGGAGGGGGAGAGAAAGGACCTGGGCTGATGCAGCCGAGGGCAGAAAGGGGGTGGGGGAAGGGATAGGGTCCAGACGGGTTTGATGGGGGGGTGAAAGAAAAAGGGACCACGCTGGTGCAGCAGCAAGGAGGGAGAAAGGGCAAAGGCTGGCACAGCCTGGGGGGAAGGAGAGAAAGGGCCAGAACGGCCACAACCCAGCCCTGCCCTATGGCTGGGGGGGAGCCAGGGTTGCCTGCCTCCTGAAAGAGGGACATTGGAGAGCATAGTAAGCAGGGGACATAGCCCCCTTGTTGATATTTGAAATTATTAATATGGGGAATCACCAAACACCAATTTAACCATCAATTCTTTTATTAAATCCTAAGTCAAAATGCTACTTCATACAGTTGCTCTAAACATTCCTAAAAAGCTTAATAGGCAATGTACCACATCCAGACACTAACAAAACATTTATATGCATTTGACCAAGAAATAACTAACCCCCAGGGTGTTTAGAACCATATTGGTGGGCTTCAACATGGTCAGGCAGGTATCAGTAATTAGAATATTTACCTGGTGTTGCTCAGGTCCTTAGTTCAATTAAGGGCTCTTTTGGAAAATAAAAATAAAATGTACATGCTTTGTTTATTTAATTTTACTTTTAAAAAATACGGTGTTCTTCAGGTGATTGCACATGTCCCTTCCATGTGGGTGTGCACGCATCATCGGAAGTTTTTTCCATTAGCAACACCCATTAGGCCAGCAGTGGACCGTCCAGGAGTGGCACCACTATATCCGCTAATATATACCCCTGCTGGCCCTCCACCCCCTTGGTTCCTTCTTTCTGCTCCTGACAGTCCTTGGAACCTGCTCTGCTCTTGCTTAGTAAGCACTCCTTGCAGTTCTCACCCCTTTATAGTTCTGTTGTTAGTTAGCTTTCTAGTTCTTCATTCTTATCTCAGTTGTAAATAGTTTAAGTAGCTGCTAAGTCTTAGTAGTTTACTTAAGTGGGAATTTTGCTTTGTGCCAGCATGTTCAGGAGGGAATACCTGGGCCCCAAGGCTTCAAGCCCTGCCTTAAATGTCAAAAGCCTATGCCCTGTGGAAACCCCCTCAAAGCCTGCCGTAAGTGCCTCGGAGAAGCCCATCTGTCGGAGGCCTGCAAAATCTGTAACCAGGACCCAAGCAAGAAAGAGAGTCCCGCTTGAAGATCATACTCATAGAAGCTGCTCTCCGCCCAGCATTGGCATCGGACCCGGCACTGACAACCTGCAGTGTACTGGCTTTGGTGCAAGAGGCGCCAACCCATTCACATGCCTCTCCAGTGCTGCAGAGGCCTCAGCACTGGTCCCAGTCACCAGTGCCTCAGAAGAAATGGAGACCTGGCTGGTGCAGGCCTCATGCTTGAATCAAGTGTTAGCGCACATTGCTTTGGTGCAGGAACTCTTCTCGGAGCTGGGCCTCCTCCTGCATGTGGCCAAGTCTACCCTGGTCCCCACTCAGGACACAGTTTGTGGGAGCTTGTCTGGACTCCATGTTGGTACCTCCTTACCCAGATCCCATTTCCTGGGGGCTAGAAATGCCGACACCCTGTACCCGTCTGTTCCAGCCAGCCGTCTGCTTGTGTCTTTCAACGCTCACCCTGCCTGGGAGACGCCTCGCCGTTGTGGAGCATGTTCCCAGAGGAGGCCATGTTTAAAAGATCCCCCCGCGGGCCGCGTGATGAGCCCCTCAAAGTGCACCGCGGGCTGCAAATAAATGGGCTATGGACTGCAGCCCTGTACTAGATGAATGATCCCTTTAAGACATGGCTGTTTATATCTTTTAACAAACAAGCGATGTCATTGCCAATTACTGACTTCACCACCTCCTCCCGGGTCCACCAGTCCTGGGTTTGAAGAACGCGTGGAGGGACTGTCAGCACCCTGTCCCAGGAGAACCTGTTTTTAAATGAGTCCAGATTGCTCTTTCTGAGCCCCCACACCAGTGGTAAAGTCTATGTGAACTCAGGTGCAATGGGAAAACTATCAAAGAGAATAGTCTTAATCCAGATAAGATTTACCACCACCTTTTTCCCCACAAGACCTTTCCTCCCCTTCTTGCTGTCCCGGGAGTGGAGGGAGGGGCAGTGAACCTGCGCCAGCCACCGCTGCAGAGGGCACATACGGAGTCTGGTGTGCTGAATCACGTGTGTACAGGCGGCCATGAGCCCCAAGAGGTTCGTGCAGATTCTGTCTGTGGTCATAGGAGAGAAGTAGCCAATAGGAAGCACAATAACTTAGAGCACAAGCAATGAATTAGCCTGTCATTGCTAGGACTATGTACACCTCTTTCTCTGTTACTTTGCTCAGTGTTCTCGGTTTCTCTAATTTAGACATGTGTTCTGGGGCAGGGGTAGGAGATGTGTCGTTTTGAATCCTCCATAGAATGGCATCTAAGGTTATGGTGCTATAGGAAGATTTAACAGGAAAGATTCTTTCTGCCCATCACTGATCTCTCCTATGGTGTTTGTAACCATTTAACACCAGGAGAGATGGCAAAACGGTTGCCACCTAGCAAATGCACCAAATGTCGTGAACGTCTGATTGGAACTCAAAACAGGCGGAGTCTGGTTGTAGGGACTGGTTAAGGAATTGCTTTAATCTCACCTTTGGTTTAATTCAGACTGGGAGGCTTCTTACGTAAAGCACCAGTTAGTATAGGACACAGCCACAGAGCCAGTAGGTATGAATTAATATTGGAGTTACTGGAATACAGAAAATGATTCTCTCCCCAGTTGAGCCTTGTTGATATTGTGGGTTTTTAATGGCCTCAGGCAAACAGACGGCAGTTTCATTTCAGACAAAAGATGGCACTTCCCGCATTATGGGGTGTTGGTACTGCACTGAGTCAAAGGGCAGAGTCACACCTGCTGAATCAATGATATTATTTCCTGCAACATCAAGGTGTTACTACACAACCCACGTGCTCTCCCTACTTAACGTGAGATCATTTGAATCTCTGCAAAAACCTCACCCCCATGTACATTTCATAGTTACTCTCTATGTATTTCTGCAAGCAACCACTGCTATTAATCTACCTCCTTCCTTTAGAGACTGCCCCAAAATCTCCTCCGATATGAGTACAATTTTGTCTTCCCTTTTAGTGGGCTGCCTCTGTTCAGCAATCCCTCAGTGGTTGCCTCAGCCAGGTTCCACTGTATCGCTGTCACTGTTTTCGTTCATCTTGTGTCAGCCAGTTAACTTTTGTAGCAATTTCCATATATTAGGCATCAGAACTACTTTTATATTGTCATTAATTACTGAATACTATGGGCATATTGTCTTTCAGTGCAAAACCCCAGTTTCAAATAGTACAAAGTCAGCTCTATCTATTTCCTAGAATACATTGCGAACAATGATAGCTTGTCTCTGAATGGTGGTAGGTTTTGGAGGGATTATTTATTAATTTTTGATATTCTGGTTTTTTTACTTAGTTTGCTAGCTATTTCAGTTCAAGTGCAGTTGACTATGGATACAGTAGGCATCTTTCTACATTCATTGTATTAAATGGCTTTTATTTATATTGTATTGCTGCCCCCAGTTTATCTGCACTAGGTTTATTTTAAAAAACCATTTTAAAAACCCACAACCCTTTCCCATCATTTCTGTTTCCATGCACAGCCAACATGAGCAACCGCAATTAGTGTGGGGTTTGTGTTACCACAGCAACCATTCTCCACATATACTTTTGTTACACAGAGGAGTGACAAAAGTATGTGGGAGGAAATGACTATGACTTCCTCTTCCGATTTTACTTAGAAATAATTTACTCATTATATTGGCACCTTTGTGATTTTCTTATCATTTGAAACAAGTATGACACGTATCTAATATATGACACTGTACATACCTCCTGATACTAAGCTGACTTATAAAATCTGCTTCCAGATACTAAGTATTTAAATACTCTAAATGTATGATATGATATGATATGATAAAATTAAAAAATAAATTAAATAAAAAATATAATATAATATAATTAATATGCACCAACAATAGTGACATAGTTTTGAGATCCAGTATCAAAGCCTCTTTTGACTTGGCTGTGAAAGTCATCATTGTAGCTTAACTGCATATGGTTTGTGGAAGAAGAGGCACTTTTATGATACAGTGATTATTTCTGGTACAGCAGGTGTTGGATATCTGGGATCTGTCCCCAGCTATGATACTGATTTCATTCCCAGGGACAAATTGTTTTCTCTTTCTCCCACAGCATAGCTGTAAATACTTCTCTCCCCACAAGAACCTGAGATGTTCAGATGAAAGATGCTGTAATGGAGCAAAATATCATTATTATTGCTTATTGTTATGCAGAATTAGAACTACACCCACTGCACTGAGAGGGAAACCCTTAGCTGGTAAAAGTCATTATAGTTCCAATAAACAGATTTTGTACATTTATTCTTGATGCTGGGAAATGGGCCAAGCCACAAACGTAGGTGGGAAAGACATGCATGAAATATGAAGCTGGGTAGAGTTACCTGTAAGCTCTGATGAGAAGTGGCACCTTTTCTGTAAGATTGCCCTCACTATTATCCCTTCCTTCAAGGTTCTGAATCACAGCTACTATTTCTCAGGAAGATGGATGATCTGCACTGACAAGAGAATACCCCCCAAAAGTGCAGGTAGGGTTTGCAGCTGAGAGCTACACCGGTACATCACAGAATTTCAAGCGCAAACAAGCTCTAAGGTACAAAGCAAGATGGGTATAAGGCAGAACAGGTGGAAGGAAAATAATTACTTTAAAAAAAAGGAACTTTTTTTTAAAAAGAGGAACATTTCATTTCAAGAAGTTTGAAAGGCAGTGATAACGGCATCTGTATAATTTAATCTTCTTTCACTTTTTCTTTAGCTATATTTGAAGGTTATATTGGTGTTTGAACCTACATGCTTTAACTTCTTTCCTTAGCTGAGTTTTGATGAGCTGCATATTCTCTGCATTCACCAATGGGGTTTGCTAATGCTTCAGCTGAGTATCATTTTTTTAAACAAACAGTTCTCTACAGAGCTGTCCCATCGATAGAATGGTCCAGGGTGGCTACCCCAGACCCCATGCTTGGGGGGGGGGAGGGCGCAGATTGCCATCTCAGCCATCCAGTGGATGGGACCCAAGAGATAACCTGAGGGCCTGGTGGGGGGATAGCAGTAGGGGCCGCCTCCCCACCACAGTGGCTGGAGATGGAGCCACCCAGCAGCCTGCTCTGCTCCGCTCCACCATGCAGCCCTTTCCTGGCCCGCTGCATTTGTCTTCACCATGGCAACAGAAAGCAGAACGCGCCGGCCCGGGCCCCAGGATGCTCTGCTTCCTGCCACCATGGTGAAGTGAAGTGCAGTGGGCTGGGAGAGGGTGAAGTGGAGCCAGCTGCAGGGTTTCTCCTGCTCCCATGATTAGAGCAGGGGGAGGGGTTGAACCCTGCTGCTGCTCTGCCCCAGGCTCCCCCAAGAAATGCCCAGCTCGCATTGCTTGGGGAGAGTGGATAAGAGGATGGAGCTGGGGCAGAGCAAGGACGGAGCTCATGGGACGGTCTGAACCAAGGGCAAGAGTGGAACAGAGGTGGGGAGGGGACAGTAGGGTGGCTTGGCCTGTGCCCTGTATTTGGGGCACTGGGGAGTTGCCCTGCGCCCCCCAGGGATGGCCCTGGTTCGTTATGAGGAAGAATTGCATTGCATCAGTGGGGCTAGGCCAGCATAGAATGGGGTTACAGAAGTGAATTAGGCTCAGTTTCTCAAGGTGTTGTTGACCATGTCTTACCCAGCTATATTTCTCAGAATCCTAATTCCTTTTTGGGTGTGGTGTGTGAAACTGACACTGCGATATAAGTGCTTTTCTGTGTACTTCACTTTTAAATTTCCACTAGGCTTCTATCTGCACCTTGGCCTCCACTTTATGTGCTGTTTTGAGGCAGCCTCAGACAGAGGAGATGTGCATAAAGAATTCCCGATCCATTAGAGTTTGAATTTCTCAGTTGTTTTCCTTTAGTCTAAAATAATAATAAGGGAAACTGTGTGGCTGCTATTTGATGAGTGTGGAAAATGTAACACTGAGCATACTGGGGCCAGCTCCCTTGTTAACCAATGAAAGTGCTCTCTGAAGTTATGATGTCTTTCAAGATTGCCATGATATATAGTGTCTGCTTTTGAGCCCAAAATGGAGGGAAGCTTGCCAGAGGGAGGAAGAGTCTCTTAGTAATATGTACCTCTACTTGGTTTCATCACATAATCCAAGGAGTTCTGTACTTATTCCAGCCATGTGGTCTATGTCTGTATTTAACTAGGTGTGGGGAACAGCCAATAGAGTTGATTGAGTTTCAACAGATATTCTTCCCTTCCCCTGACTCTCCACCCCCAGTAATCCACAATGTTCTTAGATTATGTATTATTGTTTTATTAAAATTTAACAATATATATTGCTGGGCTGCATGGTAGAACTCCCAGTGCAAGCGGGTTAGATTTAGGGCAGGCGACCCATGTAACATTCTGCAGTGCCAAGCTTGGTGGGAGTGAGGAAAATAAAATGTTTGAAGTAAAATGTTTCAGGTATTCTGTATGTGGATTCATTTTATCACTTGACAATGCCATTGGCCAGGCTTTGGAGCTCTCTGATGTTGTACTTCAGTTCGCAAGGGCAAAACCAAGAAAAGAGACCTTTTGAACTAAAGAATTAGGATTAACATTTTAAGGCTGTCACCTACTGTTACGCTATTTAATATTGGTCCCACCAATGTTGGTGCACAGTTCAACTTCTTGATGTTAGTACATTTCCATTATTCTTAAAAAGTTTCTATGAGCTTAGAGAAAATGATTGCTTTTTATTTGTTTATATTTCCCATGAATACAGATGTACAGATACTAGCCTGAAAATGTACCTTCTTATATGACAGGGATAAATTGTGCATGAAATTCATGAAGTGAGCTACAAATGCAATACAAAATAAGGTGTTCAAAAGCTTAACAAATGGAGGGAGGCACTGAAGGCGCTCCTTGCCTAGGGTGCCATTTGGCCTTGGCCTGGCCCTGATTGCAAGAGCAGTTTAAATACTTGTTAGGTACTTCATTTTCAAACATCAATGCTTCTGTTTCTGGAACATATTTTGCATGGACTTGAATTTCATGCAGCCCCTTTGAATTAGTCAGGCTGTCACTAAGTGAAATTGGGTGCAAAATTTGACTGCATCTCAGCATGCGTAATTTTTTTTAACCTCACTCAAGTGACTGCCTTTACATGAGCTAAGTTTTGGAAGGTACTGCCCAGGCTGCTGTCTCAATGATCCAGATTAATCCCTGTTGTAAAACTCCTAACTTCAGTTGTGATGCATCAAGAACAGATTTGGATCCATTAACTTCAATGCCCAAGTCCCATACAATTCTGGCAGGAGAAATGAAGATAAAATTATGGAATCCTGGTGACCACACAATTGGAGTCTGTGACGGGGTGTACCAACCCCACACTGGCCGGGGAGGGGTTAACCAGGCCTGCTGGGCTGAGAAGGCCCCTCCCACACAGCTCTGCTGGACATGCTCCAACTACTGGCCTAGTATAAAAGCCAGGGGAGCAGCTCAGTCAGGGCTGACCACGGGAGGGGAAGGAGCTCCTGCCCAAACACAGGAGCAACCACTGCCGCAGCAGCAACCACCGCCACCACCACCACCACCACCACAGCAACAGCAGCTATCATGGCAAGCAGGCGACCGGGAGAGCAACTAACCAGGAGGACGCAGGTAGGGAACATGCTGGCCAGCGGCCAGGGTAGGAAGTAGCCCAGGGCGGGGAGCTGGAGGCCTCCCAGTGAGCTTGGCATGTTTCAGGCAGATTTCCCACTGAGCCAGTGGTGGGATACACGTACTACTGACAGGACCCCGGGCTGGAGCCCAGTAGAGAGGGATAGCCTGGACCTCCCTACCCCCACCTCCCTTGATCCCCAGAGAGGGGTGAATCTATTGTAATAGAGACTTGGCCACTGGGCCTTACCGCCCTGCAGACCAGGGTGCTATAAACTTGGCCACTTGGCCTTACAGCCCCGCTGATGGGGGTTACTAGAGACTAAGCATCGGGCCTTACTGATTGAGGGCACTACAGACCAGGCCCCTGAGCCATAACGCCTGGCTGATAGAGGCTATAGCCGGGGCCAGATTATGGGGTGAGGCACCCCGCCCAGTCTCCCAGGGGGGACAGGCTACCCACCTCATGACAGAGTCTGCCAGACACACTCCATCTGAAGAAGTGGGTTGTGCCCATGAAAGCTCATGATACCATCTACATTTTTTGTTAGTCTCTAAGGTGCTGCAAGACTATTTGTTGGTTTTTAAGTTTTTCCAGTTAAAGATTAACACGGCTACCCCTCTGAAACCTCTGACACTCTTGTTAGTTTAGCTACAGTTATGAATAAAAATTGAACATGATCTGTTTGGCGTATAGACTCATTCATTATTAAGTAACTCCCAGAGTCCACATTTGCACCATTTGTAACATCTATTTGTTGTTTGGCTTATATTCCTATATGATGTATTGTTTCCAAGATAATAGAAACCTCTGCTTATTAGAGGCCCACCTATGTTTTGGAAAAACATCATGGGAATAGGAGGCAGGAGCTTTGTTATTGAGTTAATGTGTTATCTTGGGCAAGTCATTTAAGGCAAAGTCTTAAAAAAGGACCACAGTTTTTGGATGCTCAGTTTTAGACACCCAGGGCCGGATTTTCAGAAGTGCTGAACCAGCTCTATTTTCAGCTGAAGGCAGTGGCAGCTGTACTTTGCACCTCTGAAAAACAGCCCTCGAAAGTCTACTGTTGGCACCAAAACATCAAAGGACCCAAAAGCAGAGGCTATATGGGAAAATGTTGACCTTTGTTTCTCATGCTTTGGTTTCCCCTCTGTGAAATGTGAGAAATCTACAAAATACTACCCTCCCAGGGCTTAGTCGAATGATGCAGGAAGAGTGCTTTGAGATTATCAGCACATGCTACACCTGTTTTATAAGGACTGTTAATTGCAGCCCCCTAGGCAGTACACTACAGCCTATTAAAGAGAGCTTTGCTGATCCTTAGAGCCTGACGGATTTTGCTTTATACCCATCTGTGCGCTATATGAAAGACTATTGTACCCTCTGCTTCCACACTGCATCTACAAAGAAATTAGCTCGAAAGAGCTCTTTGATTAGCAGACCTGGTCGGAGTGGAAATAATTGATTAGAAAATAGTTGTACTTGTGGCTACAACATGGCAGGCACTAACATGTTAACACAGTCTGCTCTGAGGGTGTAAACAGGTGTGAACGACAAATTAACCATGTTTCTGAATTGTTCGCATTGTCTTTTAGTAAGTCTGTAGCATGATTTAGGAACATGATTAAATACAATTTGATCCCCCTTTACAGCCCAAGATGGGACTGTTTGAAACATTGTGTGGTGACAGCAAGGCATGTGTCTCTCAAGATGGTGTTAGTTACAGCATAATTATGTCCAGAGATACTGCTGTGACTGCAGCTATAGAATCTTACATGTACGTAGGTTCTTAGTTATTAAAACATATGGGGTAGGGTAAAGGGAGGAATTTAACCTATCATGAGACACTTGTCTTATATTCAGTCACTCTGTCCCAAAATGTAGTGAGTGCTCTCTAGTCTAGAGCATGAGTGGAATGAGAAACTTTTGAGTTGTGTTGTAGTGCCCCAACTGGTCTAAAAGTAAACTGTTGTATATGTTACACTTGCTATGGCTAAAGCACATTCTTTCTCTGCTTTTCAAGAGAACGTCAAAGAGGTAGCAATGTTGGCCTCCTATTTCCAAGGACATTGTGTTGTTTTAATGACTGTGACATTGGTTTTGGCAGTGGACAGTAGGGGACAGAGAGTTGTCAGACCTTCCAGGACTGCAAATCTAAAAAGATATTTTAAATTAAAGTTCTTTGCTGCTCTGAGCTATCGCTTGCTCTGACCTTCCAGCATTTGAAGTTGCATCAAATATATATATATTGGAGTGACAAATAAAAACCATCCCAAGATTTCACCTTCAAATCTTTTGAAAATGTGGTGCTTAACTTTCTATATTGGAATGAGGTAGGCAGTGTATATGGAGGGAATGGGACCTGTGAATCTGTGTCTCATAACCCCTACACAGCTAATGGGAGATTCTCTTTTAGCTTGTCATAAGGGCCTGTGTTCTTAGAACGGAAAAACTTGAGTTCCAGCCTCATTGCTGATGTGAGTTACTTGCTGTGCAGCAAGATGTCAAGAAGGCCTAGGTAGCCCCACATTTATCACAGTATGATACTGACATTGCTTAGGATTTTTGGAAGTTTGTAAGTTTTCATTTAGAAGTGAAGATAAATGACCCACCTGTGAGTGTTTAAAAAAATTCCATGTGATTGACTAAAATTAGTAAGAGGAAAATCATGTAGCAGTAATGTGCAGAGTGTATGTGCCTGGCAACTTGTTCTCTCAAAGGGTGCATCACGGCCTAAGGTTCACACTATCTGTTTAAAATTACATTTCAAACTCAACAGGAACAACTGCCAGCCAACTAGTCTTGATCCATGAACACAACTGCTGGAAGATGTCAACAACATGGTGTTCAGTTACATGGGCAGGACATTTTAACCTTTAATATCCTGTCTACAATTTTATCATGCTTGAAAAGAATACGTCCCTTAACATCCATCGCTTCTGTGTTTGTTCTTAGCATGCTTCATTTCTGAACTGCAAGGAGGGTTGTTGTTTCTTACTTCCAAGGGAGCTGCTGTAGATTAAATTCATCCCTTTGTGCTCTGTGTAATAGAGATGTTGGCAGTCCATTTTCTTTCCTCGGTGGATGATAATGGAAGGGAACTTAATTCCTTAACAATATAAGGTGTCTATATTTTCCCCTCTGCTTTATTAAATTTGTTGGCTAATTCACACAGTTGTATATGCTGTTTGCCATGTATTTGATTAACAGTTTTTTCTTGTGTCTTCAGGTAAGTCACCTCTTGAGCACCTCTTGCTGCTGCATGCAGTTCTGCAGGCCTCTTCTAGCTCTTGGTCCTCCCTTACATTGCCAGTCTTGTTTGTGGGGGCCTTCAGTGACTCATCCCTCCAGCCAGGTCACGCAATCGAAACAGTGCTTTCAGAGTAGCAAAGAGTCCAACAAAACTATCTCCCCTGATCAGGGTCTTCCTCTTCAGCCCTGGGGCCTTTAAATTCAGCTCTTGCTTCCAAACTAGCCTTGAGTTTTATACCACTTCGTCAGTGTGGGGACCCAGGACTGCCCATTTCTCCAGGTTTCAACCCAGAGACATTGTACACAATAGTCATATATACCATGCCCTCCCGTGGATTGCTACTGCTTCTCTGGGCCTCTTCCCACATGGCCCCTTTACTGTCATCCCTCACTTCATTCTCAGGTACTCTATCTCCCAGCTTCAGCAAGTTCTGCCAGAATCGATCTCTGGTTGTCCCTTTGGCCAGGCAGGGGCATCATTCCTTGTTCCTCTGGTCCCAGGTGGAAAATGACCTGTTAAGGCCCTGAAACTCCTTTTTACTGGGCTTGGATTGGCTGCTTCTGTGCAGCCTCTCTAGTCAGGCCTGGAGAACTCCCCTTCACTGCTCCTTTCTGGAGGAGAGTGTAATTTGAATTTGGGGCACGGGACCACACATGGCCTGGTACACTCTTTTATAAGGTGGTGAGTTCAACATAGGTATGTTTTAAATGCAATTGAAATGTTTATTAAAATTCACAACAAATACTCCAAATAATCAATTGGGAGAGAGAAAGACTGTCTTTGAGAGAGAAGGAGAGTAATCTGCATCTATAAAGTCCTCTAGAAGCAATAGAAACAAATGTGATGGGATGGAGAGAGCTCAAAGTATAAAATTCTGATCAATTCTAGCAAGCATAAAGCTGGTGTCCATGGATCGGACTTAAAAACCCCAATGGTGCTTATCAAAGCTCTGGCTGCATGAACTGCACTGCATTGGGCATGAAGATTATGCAGCTGTCATAAATAGGACCATACCTGTTCTGTTGGGCTCTTTGAGATTGGCTCCCATGCAGCGGGACTCAGATATGCACCCTCGGCTCCAGTAGGCAACCTGGGCTCTGCTCCGCCTTGGTGAGGCTTGATTGCTTCCCTTGCTTGGCTGGGCGCTTTGGGCTTTACTATCCAGTGGTGACTTCAGATGCCCTCCAAGAGCTCTGTTCCTCTCCTCTGACTTGCTGGCTCTAATGGTCAGTCTGTGGAGTGGAGCAGGGGGATTGTGGTGCTCTCACGAGGGCTCTATGTGTATTGCAAGCTCCATCCACTTGTGGCACCCAAACAAAACACAGCACTTAGCAAATTAGGCAGATTTTCATAAAATCTATTACACCTATTACTTTTCAGGAAGAACGGCATTGCTCAAGAGGGTTTTCCTTGTGCAAGAAGGGGCAGTGTAGACGCTCCTTCTTGCGCAAGAGCCTCTTCTGAAAAAAATGGTGGCTCATTAGGTATGCAAATGAGGCTCGGCGATATTCCACGCTTAGCCTCATTTGCATATCACTCGCGCAAGAAGCCGCGAGTGTAGACATAGCCTTAGTGTGGTTCACTGTCCCATGTAGTGGCCTTTAGACCATTTACAGCGAGAGATAAGAACAAGGGAGCTCTACAGCCTAAGCTGCGAGCCAGTTGGCTTCATAGATCAAGCTGTAGAGGCTCTTGCACTAGCTCTAGAGGTCCCAGGTTCAACTCTGCCAGGTGGCAATTAGACTTGTATGCTATAGATAGTGCTAAGTAGTTGTATTGTGGCTAACACAGAATTCTCCTTGTGGAGGAAACTCTCAGCTGGAGTAAAACTGTGAGAAGACCTGCCATCCCTTTCCTGCGCCAGCTGCAATTCCCCCCATGTGTGGCATAAGAGAACACTACAGGGCCTGCTCTCCAATGACTGCTCCTCTCCTCAGTGAACACTGAGATCCCAGAGAACAAGTTGGCACCTTACCCAAAAAAGTACTGGCTTCCCAGGCTATGGAGGCAGCCTGTGGTTGCTGAAGAAAAACACACATAATGATTCTATCAATCTGAAATGCAAAGATGAGTAGGTAATATAGCAACTTGGGTAACACACACACTGTCATAGTGCACTGAGCTATTTAGAAATAACAAATGGTCTGGTAGCACTTTAAAGACTAATAAAACATGTAGATGGTAACATGAGCTTTCGTGGGCACAGCCCACTTCTTCAGATGACCAGTGTTGGATGTCTAGGTTAACTCTTTAAAGCAACAATCATGTCTTCCTGAGTGTCTATACAGCCTAAAAGGCATACTGGGGAATTGATGCAGACCTGGGCCTTTGAGCACAGTGTGCTGCAAGGAATAGAAAGAACATAAGAACTACCATACCAGAATCCTCTATGTTTTCTGTGGACTGGCACTGGTGCATATACACAGAACTTCTGGCCTCTGGTTCATGGAGCTAGCCATCAGAAGTCATCATCTGACAGCTCAAATGGTGGGTTGTTTGAAATATCAGTGACCTCTCTTCAGTTCCTAATTGAGTGGCTTCTCTATCATAGAATGCACAATTGGCACACCGGAAAGGAGTGAATGGAAGTGGAGACCAGATCCATCCAGGTCAAAGTTCAGGGCAAATCAGCAGGGGAGAGTTCATGCTGCTCTCTAATCTGCAGAGGGTTTAAATGGAGCACATTCTTTTCCTTCTGCCAATCTGACATGCTTCACAAGCACCAAAAAAAACTCCCTCTAAAGGATTTATTTTGTTCCATCTCATCTAATGTATAATTTAACAGCTCGTCCTTTTCCTTGGCATTTGTCATCTGAAAAATCTAATTTTCACCTACCGCTATTGCTGTTAATGTCAGTGAGGGCTGCATATTTTTGTATGCATATATGCAAATTAGAAGGAAATTAGATGCAAATAGCATAGATATTATACGCAGCAAATTTAGATACATATTAACTTTAGATTTCACTATTCCGCCTCAGCGTGTTGCAAGCCACCATAACATAATTTTGATGCAACACTGCCTCCCATTGTCATATGCCCAATTATTCCAATATCAAGATTATGCACTGAAAGCTAGAATTTTCTAGCCTCATTGTTTGAAGCAGCTCTTCAGCAAAAAAGGTCTATTAAGTCCAATATTAAATTTGAGAATTTTAACACTCAGGCCAAAACTAGGAGAAGAATTCTGGGAATCAAGAGACCTGAATTCTGTTCCTATTTCTGACACACATTTTCCATGTAACCCTGGACAGATCTGTAAACACCCTTTAAAAAATAGCCACTTTTGGTTTGTGTATGTAGGACAGAGATTTTGTGCATTCACATTCCCTGTAGTGACTAAACAGAAGCAGTTTTACTAACAAAGGGCCTGATCCTGTAAGGTGCCTCTATGAAGGTGTTGAGTCCAATTGATGAGGGCTTTCAGTGTCTCACAAGAGGGCATTCAGTGTCTCACATAGCAAACCTGGGCTATAATCCAGACTAGATATTGACATCACTGATTATTTAAAGCTTCTTAAGAGGAGAGGGAGGTAAAGATAGAAAATCTCTGAATGGAAACCAGGGGTGGAAAGGGGTAAAAGTGATATGAACAGTAGAAATGTTGAATCTGCATCTGCCTTTACCTACCCCATAGAACTCAATAGTTGCATCAGTATGAGCATGCAGCTGCGTCCTCTACCTCCTGAAGAATAAGACAGGGAAAACAGTTGTATTGAAACCTGTCTAAAAAGCACAGTAGGTGGCTATTCACTCCAGCAGCACATGCATTTTGCCACCACAGGCTGAGTTGGCCTCTTGCCAGAAGCCTGTGGGTTGTGTCTAATTTGCATATACATTTACATGTACATTGGGGCCAATTTAGAGGCATACAAATGTAACACTGGTTTGTGCCCAACTCTTCCATGACAGATGCATAAGAATTATGGTACAGTTCATCATCTCAGAATCCCTGCAGTTTATGAATTTTCTTTCTTTGGCAGTTAAAAGAATCAAAGGCTAATTAGTGGGAGCAGGTCAGGCTTTTGGGCTGAGCCTTTAATATTCACAGAGATTCTCAAAGGTCTCTCACCCACCATTATTTATTGAAATATAAATATTTCACAATCCGTTCTATAAATTACACTAAACCTATTAATAATAAGCAAAAATAAAATCAAGAAAAACACGACTGTAGGCTATAACTGTTTATTGATGTCTTGACTTTCCCTCCTCAAAGCCCAGAAGGCCTTGGAGATTCAAGAACATTATTCTTCCCTCAGGTAATTTGTTGACCTTCAAGGTAAGGCCTTCAGACAACTGAAGCATGAAGCCTAGCTTGCTGCCATGCAACTTGGTCCAGTCAGGTTTGAATGGGATCATCCTTAATTTGCATTAACTTGGAAATTCTCCCTTATGTCTGCAATTTTAAAAATATTTGCTGTGAACACTACAGATCCCAAGTCTGTGACCCTCTCCTCCTAGCGTAGGGTTGCTAGTTTTGGTCAGATGTATCCCTGGAGATTCCATCAAATGACATAGCCTTTAAAATTAATCTTTAACTCTTGGAGACAGCAGGACAAACCTCGAGGGCTGGCAATCTTACCTCTGTGATGAGTTGGATCACAGAAATCCCCTTGGGGCTAAGTATCAGAGAGGTAGCAGTGTTAGTCTGAATCTGCAAAAGTGACGAGGAGTCCTGTGTCTTTTTTTATGAGGTTGATGGATTTCTACTCCATACGGCTAAATGCAGTGCCTTGCATGGTGTCAATGGTCCCCCTTGGGGCTGTCACCCTGTATGCTGATCTAGCCACTGATACCCACCTTCTTGCCCTCCGGGACTCCATACCACCCTGTCCTGCTGGGTCAGAAGCTCTGGTCTCCCCCAGCCAAGGCTCAGAGTTGGGGTTACCACCTCCCTGCAGAGCAACACAGACACTGAAGTAGCTCAGCTCTGGGAGGGCTCAGCTATAAGGCCATTGACAGTATGCAGGAACCGAATCTCAAAAAGGAACCAAAACTCCAAATAAATCTGTCTTACCCTGTGTACAAGTTTTATACATTTTTTATTAGTCTCTAAGGGTATGTCTACACTTGCTCCCTAGTCCGAACTAGGGATGCAAATGTAGCATACCGGAGTTGCTAATGAAGCGTGGGATTTAAATATCCCGCGCTTGATTAGCATATTCGCGTCCGGTCGCCATTTTAAAAATCCACTAGTCCGAATTAACTTGCCGTGTGTAGACGTGGTATTCTGAAAGCAACCCCTTCTCTCGGATTAACTATTCCTCGTGCAACGAGTAACAACAGTTAATCCGAGGAAGGGTTTCTTCGAATACCGCGCCAACACGCAGCGCAGTTAATTCGACTAGTGGATTTTAAAATGGCGATCGACGTGAATATGCTAATCAAGCGCGGGATATTTAAATCCTGCGCTTCATTAGCAACTTCGGTATGCTACATTTGCATCCCTAGTTCAGACTAGGGAACAAGTGTAGACATACCCTAAGGTGCTGCACAACTTGTTTGTTTGTTTTATACAGAGAAAGCTCTTAAAGATATCAACCCCCTTTTTCAATGAAAGAAAGATATGCACTGTGGTTGCTTCACCCCAATTTGTTTGAGGTTGGGGGAGGGGTTGTCTGTAGGCGAGGATTAGCCTGTCCCTCAAGTCCTGTTGGGGAATATTTTAACTTGACCGGGGAACTCATTAATGGATATCAAGAGTCACTGTATTGTTTCAGGCCAATTTCACAAGCCAACTCCACAGGGAAGCCTTAGAACTTAACTTCATTTACAAGTTTGATTCCTATAAAAGAGGTATGAATTGGCTAGATGGCACACTCCATTCCACATCCTAATGAAATAAAAACAAACAATGGTTACTTAAGAACAATTAGTACCTTCTCTATCTGCTTCATGTAGCATTAACATTAATTTCTTTCCCTTTTTTTTTTCTTTTTTTCCTTCTCTTTCCCCTTACCCTTCCCCCAACCCCTATTTATTTAGAAACTGGACCTTTAATAACTCCATTTATCTGAATAAGTGGGTTGTGCCCATGGAAGCTCATGATACCATCTACATGTTTTGTTAGTTTCCAAGGTAATGCAAGACTATTTGTTGTTTTTTAAGTTTTTCTAATTTGAAACTGGGATATAAGTCAAACTGCTTATCTTTGGTATTCTTTACCTTGAGAAGAAACAATTACTCTTAAGATTAAACCCATTTAAGAAAAAAAAGTAAAAGTTTATATAAGGTCTGAATTCTCATATATGCTCTTTCTCATTCAGGGTGCGTAGCTTATTTCGAAATAGCTTATTTTGAAATAGGGAGCGTCTACACAGCACTTCGAAATAGAGCACTTTTCCTCCGACTTCCCTTATTCCTTGTACAATGAGGGTTACAGGAGTCAGATTAAGAAATCCTCCAGCTTGACAGTATTTTGACACTATTTTGAAATAACTGCCTGCTGTGTAGACACGGACTAAATTATTTCGGAATAGCGCTAGTTATTTTGAAATACTGTGCAGTGTAGACGTACCCTCAAGCTGCTGAGAAAAGATTTGAGCTAAGACTTTAAAAACTGTCTGCCTAAAGTTAGACTCTTAAATAACTGGTCAGCTTTTTCAAAACTACTAAGAACTCAAGTTCCCATTCAATTCAAAGATCATTTGAAAATCAGACCAGATGTCTGAATATAGACTAAGGAGCCTACCTTTAGTTTAGATAGTCACTGATGCAACCAGTGTTTATTGTTTAACATAATGAATTTCTTTTTCTTGGAACCAAAGAAACAAATGAACAGCCCATGTAGAAAGTGTAGTCTAATGTTTAGAGCGCGAGATTGGGAGACAGAAGATTTGGGTTCTGTTTCTTGACTGCCAGTGAGTCGCTGCATGTCCTCAGTCCATGTATGATCCATGCCTTGTTATCAAAGCACTAATGCAGAGAGGGCTAAAACAATGCCAATCTAATTCTCTTTCAAAACTTTTTGCTAAAAGTTAGAATTTTAAACTTGTATCTTCTTTGGAATATTTGCTATATCTTGTCACCCCACATACCTGAGGGAAGAAGAATGTTCCAGAATCTTCAAGGCCCAGCTGGGTCTTGAAGAGGGAAAGTCAAGCAAATATCCAGTATCTCATTTAATGTTGCTGAGTATTTTGAAATACAGTGTGTAAGGAAGATGCTCTTCCAAAATAATTGTATTTCCTAGTTGTTCACAAGAGGGCAGTACATTCATATAATTTGCTTAGCTGGGCTGTGAACCTTTCAATATGTCTCTGTAAAGTCTGTGTATCTTGTAAAAAGCACAGCAGGTTGTCATACAAGTGTTATTTTTGCATGCTATTTGGCTGATTGCAGTTTGGCATTACAGCTGTGGTTATTGTCAAATTTCATATTGTTTCCCCCTGAAATGTGTTGAAGATGATTCTTATTAACCAAGAGGATTTCTGAGAAAGGCGATTGTACACACAAACACACACCCACACACCCTCATGGCATTTACCATCATTGAGGATCAGATATAATGGCATTTTGGTTAAGGTTGCCAACCCTCATGACCAGAAGGACTAGAAGCCTTTGCTGCAATTGGAGTCTGATCAGGAGAGTTGGAAACCCTAACTTTGCTCTGCCATGCCCCTTTCTGCTCCCAACAGGCCCTCTCTTCCCTCCATCTAAGGCTGAAGGGTCTGGCTAACATAGTAGGCGTGTGTGTGCATGCATGCATATGTGTACACATACATTTGGGCTGTGTCTATATTGGCACGATCTTGCACCAAAGCGGCCCGCTTTTGCGCAAAAACATGCTGCCTGTCTACACTGGCAGGGAGTTCTTGCGGCGCAAGAACACTGACGTTCTAATGTGTGAAATCAGTGCTTCTTGCGCAAGAACTATGATGCTCCCGCTCAGGAATAAGCCCTCTTGCGTAACTGTTCTTGCTCAAGAGGCCAGTGTAAACAAGCAACATGAATTTCTTGAGCAAGAAAGCCCGATGGTTAAAATGGCCATCGGAGCTTTCTTGTGCAAGAGAGCATCTACACTGGCATGGATGCTCTTGCGCAAATACTTTAATGCAAGAACTCTTGCGTTAAAGAGTATTTGCGCAAGATCATGCCAATGTAGACACAGACTTGTACTGCATAAAGAGTCAATCTCTCTGGTCAGGGAAGGGGAAGGAAGGATGCCTTTTTAGAAAACTAATGTTTTTAGACCCTGAAACAAAGGAACAGTGTAGCTTGATCCAGAGAGCATGGCTTGGGGTGAGCGTTTAATATGTACTCAACTCGTATTTTTAAACAAAATAAACCTTGATAGAGTTTGGCTTGGACTGTTTATTTAATGCAATAAATCTTGTTTTCCCTTTTGAGCATAGATTTTCCCCAGCTGGAGAGTGGTAGCTGAATAATCTAAGCCTCAGGGTTGAAATACCTAGACTCCCATCACGCACTGCAAGGTCAGCCCAGCTTCTCCTCTTTCTGAAATCCGACACAAAACTAAATTCTAAGCTGTTTACTGTGTGAACAGGGCTGGTCTTACCATGAGGTGAACTGAGGCGGCCGCCTCAGGAGCCAGACTGTGGGGGGGCGCCACTAGGACCCAGAGTGTAGAAAATTGTGTCTGTTGC
Source organism: Rafetus swinhoei (assembly GCA_019425775.1). Lineage (NCBI taxonomy): Eukaryota > Metazoa > Chordata > Testudines > Trionychidae > Rafetus > Rafetus swinhoei. The sequence goes on from CM033427.1 coordinate 21,547,840, forward strand.
GGGTGCATATGTATCCTCTCTGCTCTAGATGCACAGAGATGGTGGAGTGCTGTGCTGGAGGAAGGAGGGCACAAGAGACATAACAGGCAGGCGAGGAGGCATGGGGGCGTCATTTGAGCTCTCCGCCTCAGGTGCCAAAATATTGTAAGCCAGCCCTGTGTGTGAATGAAAATCTTCTGCCTGTGGTTCTCTGCTGTGTGTGGCCATAACATCCCATAGTCCTTTTCTGATTGGCTTTGTCCCAGTGTTCTTGGTCATAGTCTCCCCTCGTACTTCTCCCTACTTCTTCCTGTAGCAGTGTGTTGTATACCAGCTCTTAGCTGCCTTCCATCCTAGGGATGACTGGATTTTAATGGTTCTGCTATCCTAACTGTAAGCCAATCTGCAAAAAAAAAAAAAAAAAAAAAAAAATCCTCTCTATGAATCTTTCCCCATCCCTTTCTTCGGGGCTTGTTTATTTCCAAAAACAAAGTTCTTGATCACTATGAATCAAATTGAACTATGGAGTAAGGCCCACCTGAGGTCTTTCCTGTGTCAGCCTGGTACAAGAAGAGCCCTTCCCCTAAGGTAATCTCCTTTCCATTTGTTTTTAAAACCCCACTGCAGATCAACCATGTGATAAGGAGGAACTTGGTGCCTTCACCCCTCCCCATGTGACTTTATCATTTTATTGATATCATGCTATATAACTGATCATGGCATTTTCTAACTTAGAGAGACACACTCTGTGGCCTGATGACTTTATGTTCTGTGATCTAAATCCTGAAATCCTTACTCAGATTTTACACAGTCCTTCCTCCACCAGTCTCCCATTGAAAGTAAACTGTTTTTCTCAGGGGGCCATGCAGTGGCATTTCTTGAGAGACCTGGGTTCTGTTCCTTGCTAAACCCTAGACTTCCTGTATGACCGGGGGCAAGTCAGTCTTTATGTGCCTCAGTTTCCTGTCTGTATAATGGGATAGTAGCACTGCCCTACCTCCCCAGGGTGTTGTGCAGATAGATAATTTAAAGGATTTTGAAATGCCCAGATAGCAGGGTGATAGGGAGGGGGCTTATAAGTAACCCAAATAGATAAATAAGATATTCACTTTTAAGGTGCAGCTTTCCTAGTGCAATCAGATTAAAAACAAACCAACAACCTAAATATTTACACTAATTTCCCCTCATGCCCTTTATAGAATCTTAGTGATAGCTGCCTTGGAAAGTTCTCCTTGGAAGACATACACCTATTTATTTGTTACATAGAGAACTGGGTAGTAAACGATTTTCCATCCTGTGAAAATTTTGAAAGATTCCCTACCTTATTCCCTACCAACCATAACCTGGTTCAAGTCCCGACATTTACTGCATCCCAGTTGAATGCTCTCTCACCCAATGAAGATAATTACTCATACAAAAGTGGAGTAGTGCCAAGAGGAGAGCCAGGGGGTATGTCTGAACAGCCCGTGGCAGAAAGCCGGCTAGCTAAGGATGAAAGAGTCAGGCTAGCAGGACTTGCTGGCACTCTAAGAGCAGCTGTGTAGACAGTGTCTTGCCATTCAGTTCAGGATCTGAAGTCTGGGACTTCAAAGCCAGAACCCCAGCACAAGCTGTAACATCAGAGCACTGCCTATCTAGCTATTTTTAGAGCACTAGTGCAAGCCCCACTGGTCCAAGTATATTGTTTCAGCCTGAGTGGCTCATTTCCATGGATTGTGTAGACATAGCCTGAGAGAGAACACCTTTCCTCCCTCCTCGCCCCCTCCCCCCCCCCCCCCATTTCTAACCTAAGATAGCCTCCTGGTGAGGAAAGTCACCTGGACTGAGAGAGACAAGGTTCAAGTTCTTGCTCCAAATTAGGCATCTCCCACATCCATCAGGATATTCTGGATATGGGTCTCTCCCTCCCTCCTTATTTGAGTTTTGGTCAACTGTTGTTTTCTGATGAAAAATGCCTGACCAGCTTTAATTCTACACAATCTGCACCATTTCTTTTTTCCCTTCTCTAAAAACTAAAATGTTCTTCTCTTGCACCAATGCCATAGTTAGTGTGGAAAGCAACAAGACTGACTTCTGAGAGGGGAAAAACATTTTGAGCCTGAATGGCAGGTGTATGCCCTGCAGTGTTTGATAAATATCACCCGGTCAGTCCCTGGAAATGTCATTTGTGTTCGTTTAACCTCTCTGGTGCATTGCCCTGAGGACAGCTCCCTTTTGCGTGGGATATGGCACTCACTTTATTATTTTCCCCCAGGCTGGAGATTTATCTGCAGATGCTCACAGGAAATAAACAGCCCTTATTTCTGTTCAGTGACAGCCCTCTTCATTTGCTGTATGCATCATCACTTTATCACTGCTATAGAATATGGAACCCATGGCTGCAGTCTCTGGCTATTGATTCATCTTCACTGCTTTTTAACATGCCCTCTTTTCTTTCATTGTTTGTTTCTTCTCATTATATAAATGTTGTGCAAACACTTTTTAATGAGCTCGATCATTTGCACAAGGACTTGCCATTTAAATTCACAGATTAAAACACTGACTTTCAAACCCCTATTCCAGTGGGTACAGATCTAACACAGAGAACTCTTACTCATGTCCAGACGAATAGCACACTGCAAGAACTTGTCACTGCCAGGGTTAGTGAATCTGTCCACGGCTTTCAGTAATTAAAAGGCCAATTTATCAGTGTGGGGACACAGAAACCAAACTGACATGAGCTGACTCCATCTACATTGTCTAATCTGATTTTCCAATGAATGGCTTATCTTTCCTGCTTTTTAATGATTTGCAAGTGTACCCACATAGAGATAAAATGGAGGGTCACAACAAATAGTGGAAGGTGTAACCTTCAAGATGAGGGGCTATTCGCGGTGGCAAAACTAGAGGATGACATTTAGAAAAGAGGAGTCAGGATTTGAGCTGGTTAACCCTCAGTTTCTAGTTTGTGGCCACATTAGCCCTAAGCATTTTTAGTGGTCCAAGGTTTGAGAAGCATCCATGTTAAAATGGAGAGGGGCCAGCTGGCTGTTTCCTTGTGGAGCTCCACCATTGCTTCCATAGTCCCCAGCATGGTCCCTGGTTTCCCCATCAGTGCCTGAAGCATAACGTCAGCTGCTTGCTGAGGATGCTGAATGAGCTTGCTATCTCATGTGCCAGATTCACATCCATCTGGCGTGGTTATCCCCCCTCCAGTGGAGTCATCCAGAAGCCATGTGAGTGCCCTCATGCAGGACTTGCTCCTGCAAATCCTCACTCATGAGCAGGCCTTACTCCTGTGAGTAGCCCCATTGACTTCAAGGGAGCAAGGATTACTTGTGAGAGTGAGTGTTTGACAGATTGGGCCCCAGATTGCCATCTGCAAAGTCATGTCTTTTGAGCTACTCAGTTAGTCCTGGTTCTGCTGCAGGTTCCACTGCCTGTGCAGTACCGCTACTGCCATTAGTATGAACATGCAACTTCTGAATGGTCCATGTTATCGTATCAAATGCATCCTCGACTTCCTGACATTTTTCTTGCAAGTCTCACAAGTGGGAGGGTAGATGTAGGTAGTCGTTTGTAAGGAATCAAGCCTTGGAGTGTCATCTGGAAGTATGCACAAAGCCAGGGCAGTCTGTGGAAACTTAAGAGTCCTGAGATTGGGATGGAATTTGGGGAATGTCATCCTTGCAGGGATCTACCTGCCAGTTTGGTGTCACTCACGTCATTGCTTCTGCAGGTCAAGCTCACTGCACCTCAGGGACTCACTGCAATACTCTATTCATCGTGCCAAGGGCCCTAGGGGTCCCCATTTCCTCACCCATGCCAGGGCCTCCTCACTCCCCCCTCATACCAGGGTCTCACATTCTCCCTCCATTCTGTGTGTCCTACATTCCTCCCTTCCCTTCAAGTCTTCCCATTCTGCTCCCCCACCATTGTTTTATTTTCCAGGATGCCAACATTTGAAGCTCAACCATTTATTTGCTCTCCAGTGAATTATAGAGATGGTTGAAGCTGCTGGCTCTACTAACCGGATACCAAGGCTCCATTTTCCCCTTTGGGTTTTCTAACATTCACAAAAAATCAACAGGGTTTTGCCAAAAGGTCTGGAAGTTTCCATGAAATTTTTGAATCAACAAATGCAGTGTTCAAAAATTATCATGTGACACCCAACCAGAGAAATGCCATCAAGATGAGTGTAAGGACTTCTCAGGCCTAATCAATTACAGTAAAATGATAATTGACTGAGATGTGACCAGGAGAAGACCCAATTTGAAATCCTGTCCCCACTGAAGTCAATGGGAGTTTTGCCATTGATTTCAATGGAACCAAGATTTCAGCCCAGTGTTGGCCTCAGTTTTTTTTGTTTGAAACACTGCTACCCCCCATAATATATTTAGAAACTTTTAGTGGATTTTTCAAAACTAGAAAATTGAGATTATTCACCTATCATTTTAATCTGTTGATAATCAAATCATGAAATGTCTTATACTAAATTATACAAACAAACCTATATAGCAGTGGTCACCAACCAGTAGATCAGGAACTACTGGTAGATCCTGGAACCTTTGACAGGGGATCCTGACAGGTTTGGCCGGGAGGCTATCCAGTGCCTGCACTTCAGCTGCCCCTCTCCTGCCCTTTGCCTTGGAGCTGCCCCCCATCCCCGGGAGCCTTCTGCTTGCTGTGCATGGCACAGGAAAAAGGGGAGGGGGTGTGCTAATGTCAAGATGCCCCTCCCCTTCCTTGTACCCCATCTCCACAGAGCAAGGGGCTCAGGGATGGAGAGTTTCCTGGCTGTTTTGGGGAATGGTGCAGGGCCAGGGTAGGGGTGACCCTGCCTTAGTCCCACTGCACCACCACCCAGAAGCCACCTGTGATAAGCAGTACCCAGCTGGAGCCTGCATTCCAAACTCCAGCCTCAGTCCTGAACCCCTCCTGCACCTCAAACCCCTGCACTAGCCCTGAGTCCCCCTGCATCCAAACTCCCTCCCAGAGCCTGCACCCCTCCTCCACCTCAACTTCCTGTCCCAGGCTCAGCTCAGAACCACTCCTGCACTCCAAATCTTTAACCCAAGATTAGCATCTGCATCCCCTCTCCAGAACCATCTGCCCCCAGCCTGATAAAAGTGAGTGAGGATGGGAGGAGGGAGGGAGGATGGAGTGAGCGGGGCAGCAAGGAGGCGGGGCAAGGTTGTTTGGGTTTGAAGTAGATCCTGGACTGAATTTAAATTCAAGAAGTGATCTCATGCTTAAAAAGGTTGGAGACCACTGATATATAACATGCAATGGATAAACAAATCCAGTTGAAACTTTTTCATTAACACTTTTTTGGGGAGAACAAAACATGGCTTTTCAACTAAAACAATTTTTATTTGGTCCAGATTATTTTTAATTAAAAACCAAACAAACTGGAAACAAAACATCGGGGAGGGGAATTTTCAGTGGATTTTTTCCCAGAAACTGAAAAGCCAAATTTCTAAACCAAAAACAAATCTTATTTTTAGTTTTCAAAAATCTTTTTTTTTTTTTTTTTGGGGGTGAAAAACATTGAAACATTTTTCTAAAACTAGCACTGGTTGAAAAATAGCAATTATTCTTCCTGGGGAATTTTGAAACCACTTTTTTTTTTCAAAAATTTCCATGAAAAATTATGGCCATTTTTCAACCAGTAATAGTTTAAATGCATTTTCTTTTAAAAACAGCTAAATGCAAACTTTTTAAACTCATACTGTCTTCTTGACTATCATTTGTGATGATGATTCCTGTATTTATACAAAGATATATTAAGAAAATTTGTCAACTATATTTTTATCTATCCAAATGATACTATGACATCAATGAGCATTATTGCTAACATTAGCAAATGGTGGCTCAGTAGGAAGATATGTTTTCATGCCTTCACAATTTATTCCCAAACTAAACAAAGCTACTTAGGTAACAGGGCTAATTTATTTTAATCTATGTTAATATATTTTTTATCAGACTCCATCAGCCTACTACATCTGAAGATGTCTAGACTCTGGGGTAATAATCTTTATGATATATAAAAAGCATCATTAGAATTTCAATACAACACATAGCAATGTTTATGTTAATTAGGTAAGGCATTTTAAAGTGCTAAAATAATGTTAAGCAGCTGTAGCAAGAAACTGTAAAAATATGGTGATCAGAAATGTGGCACAGGGCAATTATAAGGACACACAATTAGTTTTGTTACAAACATTATTGCTTACAAGTAGGTGAGATAAGAGGGGCTGTCAAATTTGCATTATCTGAAACTAAGCTCTTCCTTGTATTCTGTGTGTCATAATTTTTATTGCCTGTTATGAAAAGTGTAAGAGGAAGTTGATTTTACAAGGGGTCAAACCAATTTTTTTCTGGAGGCAAAAACTTATATTATGGCATTTAAATGTGTTTCTGCAGATATGATAAGCTCTGCAATTTACCATTTTATTGGTATAGCTGAATAACTCACTAATTCAATAATTCACCTATGTTTAATGGTAAAAAATGCTCTGAATAAGGTTTTTTAAATAATTAATTAATTAAATAAATAACTGTATGGTTTCTAAGCTTAGATTCATGCTTTTTAAATGTAATTGACATTTTTGAATGTTGAGAAACAAATGCAGTCTATACCAAGTGACAAGGTGATTACTCTCCTATTACATAGTGCTAGTTCTACACAGCTCCCTCCAGATTTTTTTATATAATTGTACTATGAATCTTTAAATGTTACATGTCAAAAAGCAATTTGACCTTTAGGGGTGAAATTATCAGTTCATTTTATATTATATATTTATATATTCAAAGCAAACTGATTAATGTGAATTTAGAGAGACCAGGTGGGTGAAGTAATGTATTTTATTGGCCCAACTTCTGTTGGTGGGAAGTACAAGCTTTTGAACCTCACAGAGTTCATATGATTTTTTGTAAGTTACATTTTTCATCTTTATCTTTAATCCAAAAAAGTAATTGGATTTTAGCAAAAACCAACAGAATAAAAATACAAATCAAAGTAAAACTATAGTGTAGGACATTTTATTGTGTTCTATATCCCCCTAAGTTTAGTTGCTGTATTTCTGGTAGCAAATAACATGCAAAGATGAGGTGGGCTGCAAAGATCTCTGTGTTTTCAGAAGGGCAGTGTGCTCTAGTGGGTTAGCTATGGGACTAGATTCTAGGGGATACTGTATTTCTGGCTCTGCCTCTAACCTGTTTTGTGATGTTGGAAAACCACTCCACTTCTCTCGGCTTTTGCTTTTCCTCCTGTCCTTTGTTTGTATTGTCTTTTTAGACTGTAAACTCTTTGTCTCCAGGACTGTCTCCTAACACGTGTTTGTATAGTCCTAACACATGAAGGCTTCAGTCTTGCTCAGGATTTCGGCATGCTAACATAACCAAAATAATAATAATTACCTTAATCTATTTAATTCTAATCTTAACCTGATCATATACTTCTATAATATTTGTCTACATAGAATCTGATTGTCTCCCATTTTCAAATGGGAGCCTTCAAGTAGCTGATAGGAATAAGAAAGCAACATAAAGATCCCTTCTTGTACAGGGGCATTGATGGTTAAGTTCAAGCAAATCCCGAAAATACAACAGTGCAACTTGGTATGTGAGTACCTGCAAACAGACACCTGATTTGGCTCTCGTGTTCATTATCTTACATTTTCTTTGGTTTGTTTTAAGGTACAGTAGTATGCTGTCTCTTGGGAATGAATTGTTTCCTGTTCAGATCTCTTTCCCATCAGTGTGGGTACACTGTGGACAAATTTATTAAAGGAAACTAGGAAGTTCAAAAGAGGTAAGAGATACTTTTCACTGGGAAGAAATTCTGAAGTAACTTTCTCAAAGGTAATTAGATCAGAGCTGTAGGGGAGGAGGGTCATTTCAGGCCTTTGATATTAGTGTGAGTTTTGTCTGAGTGGGCCCAAAGCTGTTTGCGAGAAACTGTATCTCCATCTCCAACATTCTTTCAAAGTATGTGTGTGCACTCACACACAGCTAATATTTAAACATTCTTATTTTAGAGACTTTGTTCCAGCGATTAAATTCTTTAGATGCCATATCCTGCAATCTTTGCCCAAGACGGAGTTAAGTAAAACTTCTTTTGAAATGCAACCTCACTAAGTCAGGAGCACAGCATTTTACTCTCCAATGATTATTAGAAACTCAACAGGGTTTTTCTATTTCCATCCAGTCCTATTTTTAAAGAGTCCAAAGTCATCACATGTACACTGGGCTTAACTGGCCATTAGGTGTCACTGTTCTATAGAGATGCAGGGGCAAGACGTTAATATACATCTGAATAAAGAAATTTGGGATAACTGATGTTTTTCTTTTCCTACCCCTGTGTGGGCAGAAATAGAAGTTCTTCAATAGTCCAGTGTTATGGGCTGTAGAAGAGTGTTTGCAGGCATTTCAAATCCACTCACAAAGGATTCATTAAGGATTCAGCCAGGGTGCTGGAACAATTTGAATAGTGGGGGTGCTGAGAGACATTAAACCAAACTGTAAACCCTTTATACTGTGGAAGCCACTTTAAGTTAGGGGGTGCAGCAGAACTCCCCCAGCATCTCCAGTTCCAGCCCCTACGGCTTCAACATTTTCTAATGAAATCAAACCCTTGGAGGGTTAACTTGTGCTTGTGTGGTGACCTAGAGAAAGATGGTGGCATTTGCCTGTCTGTTTCTTGTAGCCTTGGCCAGGTAATGAAATTGTAGAGAGTCCTGCAAGACAAAAAGAAGGTGCAAGAAGGAAAGTAGTAGGGTTTTTTAAGGATCCAATGAAAATCAGGTAACTGAGCAGGGAAGTATAGTGAGGAGGTTGGGTGGTCAGGAATCAATGGCTGAGAATGGAAAAGAGCTTCTGATGGAGAGGTTCTTGGGAGCAGAAAGGGGCAAGGAGACATGAGTCCTGTTGTGAGGAACAGGGGACTGGTCACCAACATGAAGTGTGTACGTGCGTTAGAAGAACCAATCTCCACAGTCTGCCAATAGTTCCCCAAAGACAGCCTGACATTACGCACAATCTGATTACTAACACAGCAGCCCTTCAGCTACAAGCTTTGTCTTCACTGACAATAATGGTGTGTTTTTACCAGAGAATAACTAATGCACATTAGCTATTCCTTTGTAAAAACACTGTGGAGGAAAGGCATAGTAATTTTACTGTGGGGTAAACTAGTGAGGTCAGTCAAGGGTGGGATGTGTAGAGCTGACCTTGCTTAGCTACTTCATGGTAAACACTGCAAGTACAGTGTCTCCAAAAGGATTTTATAGCCCATAGTCAATATCTCCTTGATTAAAAGCAATATCACCACCAGCTGGTGGCAGTGAAGACAAAAAGCCACAGAGTTCTAAAACTGGCTGATAAAGGACTGAAGGAGCTGTAAAATTTGTTGTCTCTGGACTTTTAAAATTGTTCTACACTTGATTCTCCACTGAGCCCCTGAATACGCTCTTATTCACATTCCCAATGCTTTTTTATTTATTCCCCACTCCCTGACACACCTTCTCCCTCCTCTCATGCTGACCTGGAGGGAAGAGGTACCAGTGTAAGAGGGGGAGTAGCCACTCCACCCACACCAATGGAAATTCCCACTCCATACAAGGAATTCAGCTGCTTTAGGTTCTCTTTGTGTGATACAAGCAATACAAAGCAAACACGGCAAACAAGGGAATCCAATCTATTGCACTGTGTATGTGGAACAGACTTGGCTACAGTGATAGCATAAAGATAGCATGGTGGAAATGACCAGTATAAATTTTCTTCATATGTATTCATATGGGATTGCAAAATGTAAGCAAATTCCCTTTCTTCCCAATATGCCAATATTGTCAAAGTTATTGACATCACTCAGAACATGTTTGAGCTCTTACTCTTAGTCATAGTAGTTCACTTTAAACTCCTTTCCAGACCAGAGAAAGATTGTATCAAAAGCAGTAACTGTAGGGCTAACCAATAACCTTATTGAGATGCAGAAGGAGTTAATCATGCTCAGTAATGGGAGGGACTCATCCAGGAGAAGAATAGATGAGGTTTAACTTGATGGGCCATCAAGAAGCCAGCTGAAATTTTTAGTATGTCTACCCAGTAGCATGTACCTCAAAATAAGCTACACAGTTTGAGCAACGTGAATGTTTAATTTCCACATATGGGAAGACTTCTAGCTGCTCCAGAAACTGCCTCACTTCGTCTGTTGTTGCAGCTTTTTTGAATGGTTGCTAACCAGCTATTCAGCCACAGCTGGAGGAGAGATAGCTCTCTTTATTAACCTGCTGCTATTCTAGGAGGAATAACAGCTAATTTGATTTAGGGCTTTAATTCGGAATCCCGTTTCACTGCCGCGTGTAGACGCGGGCAGTTACTTCAGGCTAGTCAATTTCTAAAATGGCGACCGGCCGGGAACATGCTAATGAAGCGCGGGATATTTAAATCCCGTGCTTCATTTGCAATTTTGGTCGCCCTCATTAGCCTCCCTAGATTGAACTTGGGGGCTAGTGTAGACGTACCCTTAGATTAATCCTGTTTTAAATCAATGTACTTTGAGTAATATATAAATAAATAACACAAATAAATTTAACACTTTATTTTATGAAAGTTATCACTTTCATTTGTTTGAATCATAGAACTTTATGGGAAAGATTTATTATATCTCTTAGCTCAGGAGTTCTCCATCTTTTGTGTAGTATGGACCACATGCTTAGATCAGTAGTGACAGGCACTATGTAAAAACTTTACAAAGAAACAGTTAATAGAATGTATGTGGACCACCTTATCTCAGACTCAAAATCTCATTGTACCATTGGTGTTACAATGCTTGTACATTGACTGCTCTGGGAGGCATCATCACTAAACCAGGCCCTAGAGCTCTTTGAAAAAAATTGAAAACTTTTGATTAAAAAAAGGAACAAACGTTGTTTCACTAAAAATTTCAGGAACAAATTTCCTGGTGTGTTGTTTAAACCAGCTCTACCTGGACCCTATGAATCTAAAGGCCTGTTCTACTATTTTTGGAGCTAAACAGGCAGGAATAAGAGTATCTTCATTCTCCAGTGCTTTGTTCCATTTGGTTTAAATGGTTACAAATGCACGAGTGTCTACTACTTCCCTTGAAAGGCGCTTCTGCATCCTAATAGAACTCATTGCCAGGAAGTTTTCCCTGACATTCAGATTACATTTTCCTTTCCTTAATATCATTCACTTTATTTCTAGCTACATCCCCCTCCTGTACCACCTAAACAATTACCACTGACCCTTTTTTGGCGTTTAAACACTTCAGATGCATGTACATGGCTATCACATTCTTCCTACTCTTTTTTAGCTGGTATTTAGCCAAATGATGTAATTAGGTTCTGGTTCCCTAGAAGAAACAGGCAGTGTCCTTTTGGCATCAGAAAAGGAAATCCTCAAATACAAAATTCATGTATTTCTACAGAAATCCCATTTAGCTTAGATGAGTCATCCATTATAACCTTTGGTGGAGATGAATCAGATGACCTTCCTCTAACAGAATTCACTAGATAATGCTGGTTAAAGAAATTTTCTAATCACTCTGAGAGTTTCACAGAAGTTCTGGCTGTAAATCAATGCCCCCTTTTTTTCAAATCCACTTGAGTATAGAAAGAATAGAACACACAGTCTTAAATTAGCAACTGACTGCAGTCAGCCTCAACTGCTAATGGCATCGTCATCTGTGAGGAAAGTGTTTCCACGAGGCACACTCTGCACAACCTATCAAAATGGAGGTTGAGTATGAACAAGTTGGGCTTTTTCCAGGCTTTAAGGGAAACCTAGGACAGCTAAAGGCACAACATTTACTTCAAAATTATAAATGTAGCTTTTTTTCTGCAGAGTAAGCCCCCTGAAACTGACATGACTCCTGTGTATCTAGGTTGTCATCTTATCCTAACAATTTCTGTGCTAGGCAACAGAAGTGCTGAGTTCCTGAGGGGTGCTCAACTTCCATTCTATTAAAGACTCTACCCTTACTTCATCCCTTCCCAAACTCCCACCCTGCTTCTTTCCCACTCCCACCTTGCCTCTGCCTCTACTCCTCCTCCTCCCATCCAGTACCTCCTGCATGCAGCTGAACAGCTGATTACCATGGGTGGGAGGCGCTAGCAGGAAGGGGGAAGAGCTGATCGGCAGGGCTGCCAGTGTGTGCTGAACACCTACTTTTTTTTTTCTGAGGGTGCTCCAGGGCTGGCACAGCCACAGAGGCAGCGCCTGTTCCAGGCAGCCTTTTTCTGGCTAGCTCTGAAGGGATCTCTAAGAGTACGTCTACACTAGCCCCCTAGTTCGAACTAGGGAGGCTAATGAGGGCAACCGAAATTGCTAATGAAGCGCGGGATTTAAATATTGCGCGCTTGATTAGCTTATTAACGGCCAGTCGCCATTTTGAAAACTGACTAGCCCGAAGTAACTGCCTGCGTCTATACGCGGCAGAGAAGCGGGATTCCGAGATAAACACCTTAGTTCGAATTAACTGTTACTCCTCATGGAATGAGGTTTAACAGTTAATTCGAACTAAGGGGTTTATCTCGGAATCCCACTTCTCTGCCGCGTGTAGACTCAGGAAGTTACTTCGGGCTAGTCAGTTTCCAAAATGGCGACTGGCCGGGAATATGCTAATCAAGCACGGGATATTTAAATCCCGCGCTTCATTAGCAATTTCGGTCGCCCTCATTAGCCTCCCTAGTTCGAACTAGGGGGCTAGTGTAGACGTACCCTAATGGAATTGTGCAAACAGGCTAGTAACCTGCCTGGCTATATTCAGTTCAGTGAGGCTTTACTGGCACCACAAATTTTGCAAAGTTAAAAAAAAAAAAAGACTCCAACGAGGAGAGTTCATACTGTAACTGAGTTTAAGCCTCTGTGTCTATTTATCAATGGTTCTTGATATAATTGTAAGTCATCATCTCCTTGACCCAGTCAAAAATGCATTTTTGACTGGGATCAAAACTATTTGATAATTCAGGTCAAATTCAGTGAATAGTTTCAGATGAAAAAAAACCCATACATTGTTGGAAAAGTTGAAACACTTTGTTTTGACCATTTTGAAACAAAACATCTGGACTGTAAAAATGTAGCTACAATTTAGATTTTAAAAAAGGGTGAAAACCAAAATGACACTTTTCCACTTCCCCTCTACCCCAAATGTTTTGTTTCAGATTTCTCCATTCATTTTGGTTGTTTCCCAGTTAATATATATTTTTTATATTTATTACAAGGCTGACTATACATATATCCTGGGCTACTTCCGGCCTATGTGCTCCTTCAGTTTGGGGCTTTGCCCCTAGAATCCAAACTGTCAATAGCTTCATGAAGTCTAAATGAATAGGGCCCTGCTGGTTCTTGTGGTGCTTGGAGAAGGCTCTGCCTGAGCATCTCATCTGCTCTGTGGTCCCCTTTCAGGGTTCACCTTCTGCCTAGCTTCCAAGAGAAGTTTTCCTCTCTTCTGCAGCCTGTTCACTACCTTCTGCCTGAGCTTCTGAGCTCCTTTTAACCCATTCCTTCAGCTGGAGCCTGCTAGGCAGGGCTAACTGAACTCAGCGAAGGTGACCAGATAGCAAGTGTAAAAAATCAGCATAAGTAGTGGAGGGTAATAGGTGGCTATAAATAAAGCCCCAAATATCAGGACTATCCTTATAAAATTGGGGCATCTGGTCACCCTAGGCCCAGCACTGCCTTGTAACCTCTTCAAGTCAAGTGTAAGGTTTGCATACATTATCATGCCCCTCTGAAAGAAAGAAAGAAGCTAGCTATTTATGCACTCATTATGCAGGACTCTGTACTTCACTAGTTTCTTGCCCTGGAAGGAAGAAGAGAGATGGACAAGAAGGCATTATGCTAGGTGCTGAGCTAGGTAAGAGTCCTGCATAATGAATGTCCATGTGCCCAGGATTCATGTCATCACACATTCCATACTGATCAGCAGGTATGGGGAATGGTGGGGAGGAACTTGGATTTGAGAACTAATTGTACCATTTGTTACTCAAAAGATAAGGCAGGTTCAATTAGGCCACATTGTTGGTCCATTTTGCTTGTTTACATGTTTCCAGTTGGATTATGGCGCCTGACTAGTGAGACTCATGCCATAAAAAGCACTTGGGAAATACAAGTGTATTCTTAGGTCTGTTGGTGGCTTATGTTATCAGGAACTGCATGCTGGCAGTGCACTCCAAAGGCTAGCATGTGTGAGGCCCTTGCATGGCCTCATAGGTGAAGCTTCCCCCTGCCCCATTGTTCGCCTGCTACTTCTTGCTGGGAGAAGCCAGATTCCCAAAAATGGTGGAAGAAAATGGAGTCATGCCTCAACCTTTGGCCTTTTATCCACTCACTCACCGAAGCAAAGGGAGCAGAGCTAGGCATGCAGGAGAGAATGATCTTCAACATCCTAATAGCTCTGTGCTGCTTCCTATGCAAGCATTAAAAGCAGAGGCCAGCCCTATATTTGATGAATCACCAGTTTGCTACACATTTGCTCAAAAGAGTGTCCTAGCAAAAAAATGTTACTCATTCTGATTAAGGGCAGCTCTCTTCATAGCCAGAGGATTTTGGTTTGCTTGGTTTCATTTCTAGGATTAATTTCACTTTGACATCAGGCCATGCAGTACTCTTGTTCCATTTCCTGCTCTGCCTTAGAGGAAGTGTTCATTGCTTTGTTGCAATAAGCAGCAGTACAGCTGGCTTCCAAGATGAAATAAATTAGATAGAAGCTTTTGTTAGAGCACAGTGGTCTGATTATTGCCAAATTAGCTTTAAGGCAGCTACCAAATTGACGCAGGCACTTCAAGTTTTCATGTAGATTGGTAAAGGGAGCGTTGAAATTCGGTTTTAGGATGAGATGCCCTGATCCAGGTGTAGCTGTTTAAGATCCCATGGATTGTTTTGCAAGAACAGGAGGAGCAGAACCCTGGTTTCCTGGCCAAATTCAAATTAAGATCATAATAGTTGTACAATCTAAATGACCCCTACAGTTTCAATTAACTGCAGCATTTCCAATCTACCTACAGGAGCAACTGAAAAGCCTGAGGTTTTCATCTTGAGTGTTCCTGGACACCTGTGCCTATAGTTTTTCATTGACATTAGACATACACAAAGAAATACTGGCCTAAAATAAATGTATTTTTCTAATCAGGAAAATAATGTATATAATGTACATTGGGCGACTTTGGATCATTGCATGTTTCAAGAGCTCAAATGGTGTCTTCTTTGCAGCCTTTTTAAACAAGATATATTTCCATATCCCATAGCTAAAGCACTGAAAGTCTTCAGATTAGGGAGGCAGACAAGAAATCCTACAAACCCCGAGATTTGGCAGATCTAAACATTTTTCACCTTCTATCCCAAGATGAGGCCTGATTTTCAAAAATGCTCAGCCCCTATAACTCCCACTGATGTCCACGGAAGCCAAAGGTGCACTGCTCAGCATTCCATTAGTGTGCAATGCTACTAGAGACACCAAATTACACTGCAAAGGTGGCTGCTCTTTTTCAGTTGTGAATGAAGTGATTATTAAAAATGAAGGCACATAGTCTTATGCATGGACAGTACAATGATTCCAGCCCTAATAAATGGGTACCTGGACAAGTGCCAGGCCCAATTGCAGTCCTTGAACTTAAGTTGAAAGGAAAAGGGAGTCATAGCTCTGCCAGGGATATTGGTCTCTCCAAAAGTTGACGGAAGGGGTGAGGGAGGCTCCCTCTTTTGGCACTGGCTTTCAGAATGAACCATATATTTGTGGAGAAACACATACTGCACTTCCAAAGAAGCCCTCTTAGGGCATGTATACACTAGGAAATTATTTCAAAATAAGTTATTTTGAAATAAGTCCCAAAATAATAATTTTAATAATTTTAAATAATAATAAATATAATAGTAATAAATAATATAATTTTGAAATAGTGCATCCACAGTACAAGGCACCATCGAACTAGCTCAGAATTACTTCAAAATAGCACGTTCACACTGATTGGAGGCTGCATTGGATTTAAAATCCACAGAAGCACTCTGGGAATGGTACCAGTAGGGCAGACACTTCCTGTGACTGCTTGCTGAGGCTAGCTGAGACACGTGCTTAAAGGGGCTCCTCTCTACAACCGCGTCTTACACGCCACTCCTCTACTGCTTGCCCCCTCACGGGACACCAAACCCACACCGTGTGCTCTGATTGCCCTTGTGGATGCCTCAGCATTTCTGACATGGAGCTAGAGCTGCTGCAAAGCAGTGCCAGGCTCATGGGCCTTGTGCTGTGCCTCATGGCACAGTTCATTCAAACTGCCTACGTGCCACTTCAGCACCACAACAACCAGCCCAAACCACAGGACCCCTTTACTCAGGGCCTGGTGCTCCTGCTATAGCAAATGATCCTCAATCCTCTGCGCACTGCGGAATGCCACTTCTGGCGGAGGGAGACCAGTTCCAACTGGTGAGACCGCATCGTCCTGCAGTGATGGGACGACCAGCAGTGGCTCCAGAACTTCTGCATGTGGAAGGCCACCTTCCTGGAGCTCTGCGTGTGGCTCGCCTCTGCTCTCAGGCGACAGGACACCTGACTGTGACTTGACATTCCCATGCAGAAGTGTATTGCCATTGCCCTATGGAAGCTTGCCATGCCAGACAGCTACTGCTCCATCAGGAACCAGTTCAGCGTGGGGAAATCCACATTTGGGGCTGTGCTCTTGCAGGTAGTCAAGGCCATCAACAACATCTTAGTGCAGAGGGTCGTCACTCTGGGCAACGTCAACCCCATCATGGCTGGCTTTGCCACTATGGGCTTCCCCAACTGTGGAGGGGTGGGCATAGATACCACTCACATACCCATCCTGGTCCCCAGCCACCGTGCCTCAGACTATTCAACAGGAAGGGGTACTTCTCTGCGGTGATGCAGGCCCTGGTGGATCACAAGGGATGATTCACAGACATTAACGTTGACTGGTCAGGGAAGGCGCATGACGCCCAAATCTTCCGGAACTCCTGCCTCTTCCAAAAGATGCACTCTGGCACATTTTTCCCAGACCACACCATCAGGTTGGGGTCATGGAAATACCCCTGTGCATCCTGGGTGACACAACCTATCTCTTGCTCCCCTGGCTCATGAAGCTCTGGACAGGCAGACTGGACCCCACCAAGGAGCACTTCCGTACCAGGCTGAGCAAGTGCTGGATGGTGGTGGAGTGTGTCTTTGGCTGCCTAAAGGGGAGGATCAGGAGTCTCCTCACCCACCCAGATCTCAGCAAGTAGAACATCCCCTACATGGTGATGGCATGTTGTGCACTCCACAATCTGTGCAAGAGCAAAGGGGAGACTTTCCTGTCAGGGTGGGGGGCAAAGGCCAATCGGCTGGCCAGGGCTTATGAGCAGCCGGACACCAGTGCCATCAGGAAAGCACATCAGGGGGCTGGGCTCATCTGGGAGGCCAGGAGGGAGAGTTTCAGCCAAGGCCACATGAGAGACTTTCCCTTGGAACTCTCCACAAGGGGTCCCTGCTTTGCCCCGTATGCCTTTCCTCCCCCACCGTCCTTTCTCACCTCTCCTCCCTCCTCTCCAGAGCAAATAAAAAAGGCTTTTTTGTTTGGAAAACACAACTCTTGTTGTTGTTTTTTAATTTGGGGGATATACAACAGCGGAGGGATTCAGGAAAGAACCTGACATGAGGAGGGGGAAGGGGCTCAGGGATGGGGTTGGGACTGGCGCCTGCCTCGGGTAGCTTGGGAAGCTTCAGCTGCCCTTGAGATCCTACTGCCATATGTTGGGAGGCCCTGGAAGCCCTTGGGAGGAGAAGACAGGGGTGCGGGTGTGGGGAGTTGGGGGGATAGGGGCGGGGAGGTGGCTGGTGTCCTGCTCCATGCATTCAGCCATGCACTCCATCACAGAGGTTATGGAGGAGCACATGTCCTTGTTTTTGCATGCCAGCTGGCTCCACGTGACCTTCCATTGCTCCCATTCAGAACAACGCTCCTCCCAGTCAGCAGCTAACTCCTAGCGCTCCTTGTCAAACCCCCAGATGAGGGACTGGAGGAGGCCATCTGGTCCCACAGCAGGTCTTCCCGGGTTTGCATATGTTGTGTGCGGCACTGCTGTGTTTCCATGACTCCAGCCTCCTTAGTGGTGGCTTGTCATGGGAAGGTGTCCCACCATGAAGTACAGAATAAGGCAGATCTCTCCAGGAACCTCATGAGAAAGAGCGAGGGGTTCCTGAGTGAGAGTGTCATAGGGCTGAGTGCTCCAAATTGGCACTCCATGTGCACCAGCTGTTGTGCAAGCCCCAGGCCGAGAAGGCCAAGCAAAGAGCGCGCAGACCCTTGCAGCCTGCCGCCTGCCCCCATGTGTGTATAGGGGAAGTTATGGAACTCACCTGAAGTGCCTTTGGTTGGATTGTCTGAGGCCTGGGAGATATCCTGGGAGTGGGGGACCAGCTCCAGGATGAGGAGCAGCTCCTGGCTGGTGGGCATGGTGTCCTGGCTGGCCTGCTCGTCCTCCTCCTCCTTCTTGTCCTCCTCCACAACCCCGCCTTCATGGAGGCTGAAGCCGGGCATGTCCTGACTGGACATTACAATGGGGCGGGGGGTGGAGGTGACCAGCCCCCCTTCCAGGATGGTATCCAGCTGCTTGTAGTAGCGCCAGGTATGAGGAGCCACCACAGCGCATGCACTTTGCTCTCTGGCCTTATTGTAGGCTTGCCAGAGCTCTTTGATTTTCATGTGGATCTGGTCGAGGGTCCACATGTGGCCTCTGTTGGCCAGGCTGGTGGCCATATGTCCGTAGACATCCACATTCTTCCTCCTGGTGTGGAGATCCTGGAGGTTGATCTCCTCCCCCCAAACATTGATGAGGTCCAGGATCTCCGCACCAGTCCAGGCCTCTAACCTCTTTTGTCCCTGGCCAAGGGCATCCAAGGGTGCTGCGGGAGTGCTGGCAGCTGTGCGGGGCACAGAGGGAGCGCTAGGGTCACTCATGTCTCCAGCAATGGGTGTTGTGTGGCACGGGGCTGGCAAAGCTCTCTTCATGACCCAAGCCCTTTCCCTTCTGCCTGCTGCTTTAAGCTCTGCAGGACACGGGGAGCATTGGAGTAGTCAGGTGTGGCCAGAGTAGCCACAAGTGCAGCTGTGAAAGGCCTCAGGAAATATTTTGAAATAGCAGCAGCTGAGCATCCACATTCATGCTATTTCGAAATAAGCATTATTCTTCATGAAAAAGCTGGAGCTATTATTTTGAAATAAACAGCCCGTTATTTCGAAATAATGGCTTGGTAGTGTGGATGCTCCGCTTGTTATTTTGAAATAAGACCAGGGCTTAGACCCATTCCAAGCATGATCCTGGAGACATTTTGCCTCTCTTAACAGCCAAAATGCAGATGGAATCTGCATTTGATGTGCAACCTCTTCTGGCCCCATAATGCTTTGAAAGCCACAAAAAAGCCCAACTTTTAATGAGACACTTTGGGTCCTTTGGGATGAATGTTTTTGTATGATGCTTGCAAGGTGCCATAACAATAACCATTTTTAACCTATTTCATTGCTTGAAGTGAGAGGAACAGTATTTCCAAATGGTTGCACACAAAATGATTGCATATTTCAGTGAAAAGGTATCAAGTACGGAATATAACAGAAGACAAGTGCCATCAATATATTTTCCACTTCTCTTGTCCAAACTGTAGAATTCTAGCTTTGAGAGGAGAAGAAATTCAGACTAGCAGAGAAAAGGGATTCAGAGAAATTAATCTCCTAGCATTTTGTGGCCAGGAGAAACATTACCCAAACAGTGCAGGGGAGACTTGATAGTGAGTCAGCCATTATTAGGTAGGTGACATGATGGCTCAGTTGACGTTAAAATAAATAATCAGTTAATCCTGTATACAAATTTCAACTCTAGGCTTCTATATACACGACTGTGTAAATGCAGGTGAACATGTAGCGTTCAAATAGCTGATGATAGCACCATCTGCAAAAGGCTAATGGCTCAGTCATTAAGCAGCATGAGCCACAGTTTAATCAGATATTGTATGATGAATAATTTAACAATAATCCAAGTGCCTTTGAATAAACATTAAGAAAAGCAAAAATATACATAAGGCACATTATGGGAACAAAAAAGGCATTTTTCAATTTCCCAGGCTGACAAGCTTGGTTATATTAGACATTAATCATGTGCATGCCTAATACCCATGGAGAGGTTTGAGTTAGGTGTTTGTAACACAGAATTTGCAGGCATTAGTAAGCAGAAGGAACTACAGAATCCAGGAGAAGATCCATTAGCTCTATACTTTGTGGTTAGAGCCATATAATCTGCATATGATTGTGACACTACTAGAGGAAGGATGAAACCATGCACAGGGCAGTTGCCTGGGATTTTGTGGAGACCCAGATTTGATTTCCTGCTTTTCCATAGATGCCCTGTGTGATGCTGGGCAAATAATTAATAGTTTATTGTCACCTAAGTAAAGTATAACTCGGAGATTGCCCCTAACCTGACTCCCGTCCATACACAAAAATCTCCAGCTGTAAGTGTGCTTTAAACTTGAACTAGCAAGCCTGCTAGGGCATAGGGGTTGAAACTCAAGTACTGCAGATGCTTGAGCTAGAAATGCAATGGGGGCTCAGCTACTATGTACTGCTAATCCAATGACTATGCAAATACAATGCTGTTTTGCATTGTGTCCTCTCTCACCCACACTAGATTAGCCTGAGTGTGGATAACTCCTGTCAACCCTGCACTGAGTGAAGCCAATCCCTTCGTTGAGCCATAGTTCCCAATCTGTAAAATGGAGAAGATAGTAATTCCCTGCTTCACAAGGGTGTTGTGAGGGTAAAGTGTTCAGGTATTATGGACCTAAAGCAATGTTTCTCAAAGTGATCTGCGGACCCACTCTGAAAAAGCTGCTACCAGGCTGCTCCAGTTTGTTTATTTACCAGCTCTGCCGCCACAAAGCCTCACGGCTCCCATTGGCTGTGGTTCACCGTTTGCAGCAAGGGGAGCCAGGGGAAGCAGTGTGACATAGACTGCTGCTTCCTGCAGCTTCCCTTGGCTGCAAATGGCACATTACAGGGCATGGCTTCCCACTGAGCTCAGAAAATATGCCTGAGGCCACAAAATAGGCAGAATGATAAGGCACAGTTCTTTGAGTTACTTACCTAGGTGGGCTCACTGCCTCTACTCCACAGAAACTAGTGCTACTGTCTGCTCTAGGTAAAAACCTTACCTCTGACCCCCAGCAACAATTCAGAAAATATAAAAGGATATTCTGTATTGGTAACCTCATTGCCATCAGGTTTATTGTCAACCAGAACATACACTGGAGGCCACCCAGCAGAACAGTAAAAGCTCTGTCATATGGCACTCAATTAACCAGAAAGCTCATTCAACCAGCATTTCCGATATCGCCCAATATAAATCTTCAGTGTAGTAACCAGGACTAGTATACTATGCAGTGTATTATGTGATTATATATTCTGCATTCTACTTTTATGCAAAATAGGCAGAAGACAAGCAGGCAAAGTGAAATCAGGGATTTATTCAAAAAAGCAGCTTCCAGGGTATATCATAGGGTCATTACAGAGTCTACCCAATCTCCTACACCTTCTACATCTACAATGATAATTGTTGATAATGATGACCCTGACACACTGAAATATCCTGAGGTGTCTTCTGAATTGAAAAAAGATTAAAATGTGTTCACTACAGTTTTAGTGTTAAGTGTAGTGTTAGTGATCTGTGTATATGTCATGTGCTGTCCATAGTGATATGTAGTGTCGGAAGATAACCTACTGTCTAGAAATCTTAACTGTATAAGCAGTTCAAGGAACCAACCATGCTGCAATGCAGTGCTACTACTGGATTGGTGAGTACCTATACTATTTTATACTTTATTCATTTTACTATATCCAAATCTTTGAAAATTGGTAAAGTATAACTCTGTTAACCAAAATATTTTATTACTTGGCATAACTCCAACATGCCAGATAACAGAGCTTTTACTGTACATAAACATTGAATCAAATAGTTTTATTTAAAAACCACTGTGAAGACATAAGTGCTACTAAGTATAATACTCTGGCAAGCCAGTTGGTGCTGCTGGAGTGATTCAATGTAAATCTGGCACTCCCAAACTTCTGGGATTGAAACATATCATTTGTTTCAAAGTACACATTTTTCAGTGAGAGAGGCCTGACCTTCCTTTTACACTTTTCTTTGGTGACACTTTAGTTTATTTAAAGGTCTTCAGCGCAGCGCTCTTGCCTTGGCAGAGCAAAAGTGGCTCTCCTTGTCTGGATTTTGCAAGGCCATCACTAGGGTTTAAAACGACCTCCCCACACACTGTGGCCTGGCCTCTTGTTTGGTGTGGTGGTAGCAGGGCCCATTCACACAAGAGCCCACTGTAGGGTGGTAGTAGGTCTTCAGGAGAGCTTTGACTTTCCTTTCTCCATGCCTGCTACTCGAGCTTTCATGTAGGCTAGGGTCTGATCCAGGAATTAACGGGCTTCAGTTCTACTGCCAAGCCCCTCCTTTTATCCTCCCAGAGTTTGGGGAGCACCGTAAATAGCTCATTTGTGGTGCTCAAGCTCATGGAGGGAGTGAGGGAGAGGAATGGGGTTGGGGAGACACTCAGGGGGAAGAGGGAGGGTGGAGCTAGGTGCGCTCCCACAGGACTGCACTGCTGGGCCCTCAGTTGTGGGACTCCACAGCCCCCCTGCCTCTACTCACAAATGTAGTCCTGCCCCCCCCATCCCAGCTTAGTCAAAAAAAACCAACCCATTTCTGTAGGAAACTTCCACACTATGATGGCATAACTATTAGGGTTGCCAGATGGTTTCAACAAAAATACCAGACACACTTGATATTGCATCACAATCTACATTACATCTTATTTAGAAAATACCGGACATTTATATTTTCTCAATTTTTTTCCCGAACAGAAAGCTCAAATACTGGACTGTCCGGTTCAAAACCGGACACGTGGCAACCCTAATAACTATAGTACTGTAATATCTGTAGTGTAAACATGGTCTTACTCAGGGCTAGACAAAATATGGCCCGGGGGCTGGATACGGCCCACGAGCCATAGGATCCGGCCCGTGGACCACCCTGCCGGGACCCTCAGGCACACACAGCTGCTGTGTTTAACACAGATCCTGCGTATCTCTGCTCTGCAGGGAGGGGGAGGCTTCATGCGATTTCCCCCAGCCCAATCCTCAGCTCCTATTGGCCAGAAACAACCAGCCAATAAGAACTGATCTCGGCCAATCTCTCAACTCTTATTGGCTGGCCTGAGTGACTGGGGCAGCTGGAGTTGAGAGCCACGTGGAGGGAGCAGCCTGTATTTTCAAACAGACTGGGGCTGCCGTCCAGGAGACACTTAAGTAAACTCCTCCCGGCCAGTGCCTGCCTCTGGCACCCCAACCCCTCCTGCACCCCAACTCCCTCCCACAGATCACCAAACCCTCTGCAACCCCTGCCCCAGGTGACAATTCCCTCCCAGACCCTGTACCCCCTCCTATACTCTTCCCCAGGCCAGAATCCTCTCCTGCATTCATACTCCCTCCCTGACCCTACACCCCAATCCCCTGACCCAGGTCACAACCCCCTCCTCCACCCAAAAACCCTCTGAGACCTCACGCTGTCTCCTGCACCCCAGTCCCTTACCCCGTGTGTCCTTCTGCATCCAACCTCCACTCTAGACCCTGCACCCCCTCCACAGAAATGTGTGGCCCTTGACCACTTACCAAAATCTTGGAGTGGCCCCCCACCAAAAATTATTGCCCATCCCTGGTTTTACTAGTTGTAGCCTGCAGCTGTCCATGAACTGGGTATATACAAGAAAGTCAATTGACAGGTGATGAATAATGTTGGGCAATTTGCTGAAATGAGCTGCTATTCATACAGTTCTGTAACTGTAGTATTTACCCAGTGATATTTTTCAAAAGGGCCTATGAGAATTAGGGACCTAAATTGCTCCAGGGCTTTGGAAATTCCTGCTAGGTGCTTATTTGCAAATTTAGGTGCCTAAATTCTTTTGAAAATCTGGCCTCAAGTACCTAAATCATTTTTGAAAATGGGATTTAGGCTCGTCAGTCACTAATGGCCATAGTTTTTTTTTACTATTTTATGGTTATTTATGGATATTTTATGGTTGAACTGAATCTGCACCAATGTAATTTACAGCAGTTCTTGCATCTATAATAATCTGGGGGTGACATCAGTTGCTGCCTCCTCAACAATCAATTGAAGCACTTTTATGTTTAGACACAAGGTGCTCTTTAAAATGAGAGGTTACTATTGGTGTAATTTGTTCAGTGGAGACAAGGTCAAAACCACTAGAAATCCTAGTTAGTCCTTTAAAATTAGAAGTACAGTATAATAGTTGTGCAGAAGTTTGCAATGTTGCCAGTTACATTCTTGTTCTGGAAAACTTCTGTTTCAAGGACTGTCAGCCTGGCTCAATTCATAAGTGCTTCTGTAAATTCTCTTAATGTTAAACAGGTATGTTTTAAAATAATACTGGACCTCTATGGATATGTCTACGCTACAAACCTGCGGCAGTGAATCTCGGAGCCCTGGTCAACTGATACGGACTTATGGGATGGATTCCTGGCTCTGAGACCCAACCCTGTTACCAGGTTTCAAAGAAGCCCAGGCTCCAGCCCAAATGAGAAGTGTGTGGCAACGTCTACACTGGTGGCTTCTTGCGCAAGAACTCTTTTGCGGACGAGTCCTTGTTCAAAAAATCTTCCACAAGAGCACGTCCACACTGCCATGTGCTTTTGCGCAAGAGAATCCATGGCAATGTGGACGCTCTCTTGCGCAAGAGATGTGCTTTTGCGCAAGAGCATCCATGGCAATGTGGACGCTCTCTTGCGCAAGAAAGCTCTGATGGCCATTTTAACTATAGGGGCTTCTTGCGCAAGAAATTCACGTTGCCTGTCTACACTGTCCTCTTGTGGAAGAGCTCTTGTGCAAGAGGGCTTATTCCTCGTGGGGAGAGGAATAACTCTTCTGGAAGAAGCCCTGTTTTACAACGCTATACTGTAAATGTACTTGCGCAAGAATGCTCATGCAGTGTAGATTAGCAGGCAAGTTTTTGCGCAAGAACGGCTGTTCTTGCACAAGAAGCTGCCAGTGTAGACATAGCCTGTGTGTATATGTATCAGTTGAGAGAGAGAGGTGTGTGTGTTTGTGTGTGCGTATATGTGGTGTAGACATACACACAGAGTTTTCCTTCTACAAAGATGTCCAGGACATCAGGGTGGAAGCAAAAAAATAAAGCAGTTCTAAAGATAACATGCTCAAGATTGTTTTACCCATGTATAAACTGTGAAATGTATTTACACAGAACAGTTTAAGTATTAATATTTCTAGGACTACTGTTGGAAGCTGTCACCTTGCTTATTTTAGGATACATGAAGTCTATGAGAGTCCCATATAAAAGAAGAAAAACTAGTTTTCATTTTGATTTAATGTTAAAATCATCAGAGAAAAATGTTTAACTAGTTATTAGGAAGATAACAGAATTTTATAAACATTAGGGCCTGATTCTGGAACTGGTTTAGGACAAGCAGAGTCTTGTGTCTGTTCAGAGCTGATAAAAGATGATAGATTAAATATTAAAATGAGTCCCTTAGAAACAAACTAGTTTATTATTTTGCCAAATTAATTTGAATACTTACTTTAAAAAGTGCCAAACCCACATTGGATTACTATTGTTCCTGTAATTAACTTGTTGTGCTGATCATTTATTATTTTTATTAAGATTATAAGCAAGTGAAGATCTTGATCCTGCAAACTCATAGATGTGAGTGGATAATCTGACCCAAGTGAATTAGTCTGAAGTACTAAGGTATTTGTAAACAAATCTTCCAATAAAAGCATCCTTCCACAAGATGGTATTTTAATGATAATTTGGTAGTGCTTATTACATCTATGCTGTTTTTGGCAGTCTTGGATAGAATGTCACTGTAGCATTCATGATTATCAAGTGTGCATATGACAAATTTCTATATAGCTGCAAAAAATGCCAGAAGTTCATGAAAAAGTATATAGAGTAAAATAGTAGCACCTTTTTCAAATGTAATAATGCTATTATTGTGATGCTGTAATTAGTCATTCATATGTAAAATTTCAAAGATTAACACTGTATATTTTGTACATTATGCTGTCCCATTATCTGAGAAAAAGAATCGAACAATGAAATTAATGACAAGCAGATTTACAATGAACAAAAGGTTATGTCTAATCGGGATGGGCAATAATTTTTAATGGGGGGCCACTCCAAGATTTTGGGAAGTGCTCAAGGGCCGCATTTCTACCAAGGAGGTTCGGGGTCTGGGACAGAGGTTGGGTGCAGAAGGGAGCTTGGGGTAGGAGACTAGGGTGCAGGAGGGGGTGAGGAGGCTGAGAGGGAGTTTGGGTGAAGGAGGGGGTTGTGATCTGGGGCAGAGGCTTGGGGTGCAGAGTCCAGAAGGGGGTATGAATGCAGGAAAGGATTCGGGCCTGGGAGAGGGGCTCTAGGAAGGGGTGCAGGGTCTGTGAGGGAGTTGTGACCTGGATAAAGGGAGTACAGAGGGTTTGGGTGATGGCTTGGAGCAGGGGAATGGCAGGGAGGGGGTATGGGTGCCAGAGAGGATTCTGGCCTGGGGGAAGGGTGTAGGAGAGGGTACAGGGTGTGGGAGGGAGTTGTGACCTGGGGGAAAGGGGTACAGAGAGTTTGGGTAATGGCCTGGGGCAGGTAGTTGGGGGGGGATGGGGGTGCCAGAGGCAGGCTCTGTTGGAAGGCGCATATCTGGCAGCTCCCAGGCAGCAGCCCTGGAGGAACCTGAAGACTGCAGTTGCAAGCTACTCCATGTGGCTCTTTTCTGGGCAGGGTGAAGTGGGTGGTGGGAAGGTGGAGGCTTCATTGGCTGCCCCTGCCGCCAGCAAAATATCTCAGCTACTATTGGTTGGAAACTGGCCAATAGGAGTTGAGAGATTTTGCTGAGGGGTGCGGGACAGAGCACAAAGCCTCCCTCCTCACTCCCAGAATAGAGCAGACACATTTAAAGTGGCTGACGTTGCACTGTGCTTAAGGGTCCCAGCGAGGCAGCTGCGGGCTAGATCCAGTGGCTTGGTGGGCCAGATCTGGCACGCTAGCAACCTCTTGCCCATCCCTGGTCTACATGCAGCCTGTAGCCAACTGACAGAATTCATGTCACAAGAGATCAGCCATACTATAGAGCAATGCTTATTAACCAGTAGATCAGGATCTACCGGTAGATCTTGTAGCCTCTGACAGGTGATCCTGACTGGTTTGGCCTGGAAGCTATCAAGTGCTGGCACTTCAGTTGTCCCTCCACCCGCTGTCATGCGGCTCCTGCCCTCTGCCTTGGAGCTGCCCCCCTGGGACCCTCCTGCTTGCTGTGCAGGGTATGGGAGGAAGAAGGGGGGCACTGATGTCAGGGTGTCCCTCCTCACCCCACTTCTGTACTCTGCCTCCACACAGAGAGAAGGGCATGGAAGGAGCTTGGCAATGCAAATCTCTGTCACTCTCACACACTGTATGTCTCTGTCATTTCCACAAACACACACAGTCCTTTATTCTCCTCTCCCAACCCAACACATATGTGTAGGGGGCGGGCCGTTGTTACTTCCTTTAATGCTTGAAAAGCGGGTTATTTTTGGTTTTTGACTGGTCTGTGCATTTCATAATTTTCATTTCTCTCTTATGCTTAAATTTAATTCTTTGAGTAGTGAGTTCTAAAATGCCTAACCTTTTGTGGCTGGAGTAGTTATCCCTATGGTTATTGCTGCTCTGGGAAGTGGCTGGCATGTCCCTGGAGCCCCTGAGAAAGGCAGAGCAGGGGGCCTCAACATGCTGTCCTTGCCTGCAGACATAACTCTTGCAGCTCCCATTGATCAATAATGGGTAACCTTGGCCAGTTGAAGCTGTGGGCTCAGTGCCTGTAGATGAGGGTCAGCCATTGCTGTACATGCAAGCTGCTTTCAGGAGCGGTCCAGAGCCAGGGCAGGAGTAAGCCTGCTTTAACTCCACTGCTTCACCACCTGGAAGCCATCTCAGTTATACGATGCCCAGCCAGAGCCTGCTTCCTGAACTCCTCTCCCTAGCCCTGAACCTCCTCCTGCACCCAACCTCCTGCTCCAGACGTGAGTCTCCCTGCACCCAAACTCCTTCCCAGAGTTTGCACCCTGAAATCCCTCCTAGACCTGAATCTACTGCCCTGGGCTAGGCCCGGAGCCCCTCCCACACTCCAAACTCCTTGGCCCAAGACCAGACCCTGCACCCCTACCCCAGCCTGGTGAAAGGGAGGATGGGGCAAGAAGGGGGATGAAGTGAGCAGGGTGAGGCCTCGGAGAAAGGGTGGAGCAGGGGCAGGGCCTCAAAGAAGGGGAAGGAAGGATGTGGGGCAAGGGTATTTGGGTTTGAGGTAGATCTTACATTGCACTTAAATACAAAAAGTGGTTTTGTGGTTAAAAAGGTTGGAGACCACTGCTCTAGAGTAATTTTTTTAAGGGGCTGGATAATTTTATGATCAATAATATTTGTAGTTAGGGGACACTGAAGGACAAAATTATATGTTTTGTTAAAAAAAAAAAAGTAAAAAATCCAAGGAGTTTACAAAAGCTAAGATTTAAAACTCTGTTGAAGATTGTAAGCACCAGCTTCTTTAAGCCAATGTGTAGGTTAGATTTAAACGTTCTCCTATGAGGTTGAAAGAGAAACAGCCAAGAAACAAAAGTGAAAGTTTTCATTGTCCAGGGTCCACAGTAAGTGGAATGCAAATTATCTGTAATAACGTTAAAAGCATGTGCAGATATTTTAAATTCTTGGTGTATTAATCTACAGTGATACTAAAACAGATAAGGCATCTCGTTTTAAAATATGTAATTTCAACCTACCCTGTCTTTATGCAGGCCAAAATAAGTCTAATCAAATCTTGTGCTTAGGATGTAAATTGATTAGTGCAGGAGTCAGAAAAAGAAACCACTTTCTCCAGTATTACAGCTAATAATAATAATAATTTATTCTTCCATAGCATCTTCCATGACAGGCATGTCAAACAGCTTCACAAAGTTGTACAATGTCCCTGTGAGGAAAGGAAATACTGTCCCCATTTTACAGTCAGTGGAAGAGGTGAAAATAAAACCCAGGTCTGATTCCTGTGCTGTAACAACTAATGGACCATTGTGCTAGAGTAAAGGCTTTTTAACATAGGCAAACATGGAAAAAACCAGAAAAGATTGTGAAAAGAGAAAACATGCTCTCACCTCCCCCATTTCCTATTGAAGTCAATGAGATTTTTTTCTGTTCTGAATTTTAAAGTTCAGTTTCCAATTGTAAAAATAATTCGGAAAAAATCAGATTCTGTTTGTTTTCCTAAAAATTTATTTTTAAAATTAATGTTAGCATACAATAATTTGCATTTTAGTGAACACCTTTTCAATCTTCAATTTGGAAAAAAAAAACAAATCCATGGATCTTAGCAGGTAACTTCTTTCTCTCTGTCTCTCTCTCTATACTTTTTGAATGGGCCTCCTCAATCTAGTTCCTAAAGAACAAGTTTAAAAAAAAAACCCCACACCCGAAATTGCTAAACCAGCAGTGCACTTGAGCTCCCCTTGTCTGTGATTTAGACATGTATGGTTGGCTTTTAACTCCTTCGCCCTCTCTCTGTCTCGTCTCTGTTCGCCAAGGCGTTCCTGATTGTCGAAGGAAATGCTCCCAACACACCTATAAAAGCTCCTAACCTTCTTCTCACGCAAAGGAGCCAGCTTAAAATCGGAGACACGGGAGATCTCTCTCCCCTCTTTCGACAAGCCACAGAGGCACCCCCACCCCCACCTTTTCCTCCAGTCCCAGCCAGAGTCTCTCTCTCTCTCTGCCATTATGTTCAACCATCTTTTAACCAGGCCTCTCTGCAGGCTGCAGTGGCAGTGAGAGAGCCCTGAGCCCTGTCTGCCCGAGGCCCCCCTTGCAGGAGCAGCCCCCCGGGTGCGGGTCGCTGGCCCTGCAGGGCAGCAGCAGGTCTGTTTGCATGGGGGTGCGGCGTGTGCATGCAGCGGGTTCGCTTTCTCCCCCGGGCCTGGCTGCTGCTCCCAGGCGCGCTAGGCCCCGCTGGGCTGTGGCAGAGCGGCCTGGAGTGCGGCAGCCGCGGCTCTCCGCTCGGGCCCGGCTAGCGCTGCCGCCGCCGCCGCTCCTGCCGCCGCGCCGCCGCCCAGGCCGCGCTCCGCAGCGAGGCCGCTGGGGGGAAGGGGGGTCCCCTGTCTTCCCCAGAGGGGACCCCTGCGTAATGGGGAAGCAGCCGGCGCCAGCGCGCAGGGCCGAGGTCACCCGAGCGGCACAGCTGCCAGGGCCTGACGGCTGCAAAGTCCAGCACGGCGGGGGGTGGCTAGCGGCTCCCTGGCCTCCCAGCCGCTGGAGGGGTTAGGCAGTAGGCACCTCGGCCTCGCCGAGCAGCGCCCTCTCCTCCAGGCCAGGCCCCTGCGGCCCCCCAGCCCCCTCTGGGAGGGGTCCCTGCACTGCTCCAGCCCCTACCCAGACCTAGCTACGCCCTGAACAGAAAGGGGGCTATAGCTTGGGAGCATGTGGGGATTCAGTGAGGAGCCCTCCTCCCAGTGTGGAGTGGTATGGGGGCCCGGGTGTGAAGGAGACAGTGGTATGGGGGGGTGCAGAATAAACCGTGTTTAGGAGTGCCCCCCCCCATGTGGGGAGGGAGTGGGGCCCAGGATTGCGGGGCAGACTGTGATTAGGAGCCCTCCAGTGGGGGATGGGGATGGGGGTTGATAGTGTGGGAAGGAGATGGGGCTGATGAGTGCACAGGAGATCGTGGTTGGGCATCCCGCAATGAAGGGAGAGGCTGGGGGGCCAGGAGTGTAGAGGAGACTGTGGTTAGGAGCCTGCCAATGTGGGGACAGGATGCAGGTGAAAGGTGTGGAGGAGACCATGGTTAGGAGCCCTGTGGTGTGGGAAGGGGATGGCTGTAAAGGATGCAAAGGAGGCCATGACTGTGATTAGGAGCCCCCCAGCACAAGCAAGGGGATGTGTGACACAGATGTGGGAAAGACTGTGGTTAGGAAACTTCCCCCCCCCCACACCTCCAGTGCATGGAGACAATGGAAGTGACAGGCACAGAGAAAACTGCGAGTTAGGAGTTGCCCTAGTGTACTGAGATGGGAGTGAACAGCGAGACATGGGGATGGCAGTAAGGGCAGAAAAGATTGTGGTTTTGATTTGCCCCAGAAAGGGGGAAAGGATGGAGAGTGAGGGAAGCAGAAAAGACTGGGGTTAGGAGCCGCCCCAGAGGGGGCAGGAGATGAGAATAAGGTATGTAGAGAAGATTGTGGTTACCAACTGCCTCTGTGTGAGGAGGAGATGGGGTAGGGGTCAGAGACAGACAAGACTTTTGTCAGGAGCTGCTTCTTTAAGAGGAAGTGGTGGAGGGAAGAAACAGGTTAGAAGTTATACCAATGGGTGGATAGGTTATAGTGGTGCAGAGAAAATTATGTTGAGGTGCCATGTCCTTTGCGAGCATGGGAAAGGACACAAAAAAGACTGATACAAGAAAGGGTGGACAGGGCAGCAATGGGGGCATAGAAGATTTTAATTTGGAGCCACCCTCACCTCACCTGTGAATTGAAGAAGTGGCCCTAGATTGGAGGATGTAGGAGGAAAAGGGGAACTTGGTTAAGAATATCCCAGTGCTGAGAGGGGCGAGTACAGAAAAGGCCTTGATGAGGAGTCATTCTACACCTTTGGGTAGTTGAGTGGGTTGAGCAGACCTTGATCAGGGTAGAGTCACATCTGAGGTTGGGGATGCAGGTTTCAGGAGATAAGACTTTGGTTAGCAGCTCCCTCTCCCTACCCCCTGTGCTTTGTGGAGGTGTGGGGGCAGATCAGACCTTGGTTTAAAAACTCTTTTCAATCTGTGCTCTAAAGAGGGTTGAGAGGCAAAGAAACCACCATAGTGCTGTGGGGAGGGTGTAAAGAAGAGATTGCTTGTGGGGTGGGGAGAAAAATGCCACGTGGATGGGAAAAAACGCTTGATAGCATTACCCCAAGTACTGTGAAAGGTGGGAGGATGGGAAGGAGAAGACCTTGGTTAGTGTCTACCCCAGAGCTCCCAGCATGAGGGGGCAGTCATGACGTTAATCGGCAGCCACCTTATACTGTAGGGAGTGGAGACAGAGAAGACCTTGGTTAGCAGTCACCCCAGTGCTGCGGCCGAGTCTGCCTTGTGCAGCAAGAGAGATCCTATGAGGATTTTTATTGCAGTCTCTTTGTTAGCTACAGACACACGCTCACAGCTTTCAGCCAGGTTGTGGGAGGTAAGTGGGGGAGGAGAGGAAGGGAATGTTTTTGGGGTGGAGTTGGGGTGTAAGGATGTTTGTATGCAATGGGGATATGATAGAAATTGGGGGACATAATTGAAATCACCCCCACATCCAAAGAAGAAAAGAGCCCTTGCGATTTTCAGGGACTTGTTGGCAACTCAGCGAGGGTTGCCATAGCTTTTTATGTAGGGTGACCAGAACCGGCTGAGACTGGTTTGAGGCAGATCAGCTCCTGAACACAATGCAGTCACTGAGCTACTACAGTGGGATAGCTTCCTCCCTTCATGGCAGCCAAAAGCAGAGGAGCTTGCAGAAAGATACCATCCCAAAACAGTATGTGAATGCACACTTTAGACACACAGCACTGGTATGTGGCTAATGTAGTCATAAAGGATTCTGTATATAAATTTACATATTTGCAGTAGCTGAGATTACGTTAGCTTTTCATTCCTTTTTATGTTTAAAGAATGGGCAAGAGCTGAGATTTATGACCCTTATTAAAATATTTTTGCTTTGCTAGGGTGGGACACTGGTTAGACTAAATAAAAATGGATTGAATGATTTGTAATTGTAGTTATGCTTGTGACTGAAGAATGCTGCTTTGCATGCTGTTTTATTTACAGGGTGTTGTCTTATGGTTTTCTTCGTTAGAAGATGTGAAGCGGGGGGGGGGGGGGAGTGCTGTGTCTTTCTTAAAGGCCAAAGGAAACAATATTGTAGAATTGTGCATAAAAGCATTGCAAAGATGCTATAAGGCATACTCTTTTTTTTTTCTTTCTTGTAGGCCTATTGATTGGGGCTGCCTTTAACCCTTTCATATTTGCAGAGGTAATGTATCTCTGACAATAACTGAGCAGTGGCTAAAAAAAATCTTTCAAAGGTCAAGGTTCACAAGGTGAGATACGGTATTTTGAGTACAACTATAACAACAATATGAAGCTACATATATACAAAACCTAAATCTGACTCCTGATTGCACACTTGGCACAATGGTGAAGAAACAATGGTTTAAATGTAGGTGAAGAAATACTATTAACCTCATCCAAGTTTAATGAGATTAAAGCTATTGTTTGTAAAGACTTACTGATACTCAGGCTAAATACAATTTCTTCATTTATATATCTCATAGATGAAGATTTTTTCACTATTCAGTCATACAGAATAGGCCTCTAAGTGACAATCATAAATTGTGGACCACATGGCAGTGAACTATTCTGCATTGCAGTACAGCATTACACATTTAGACTTTTCCTTCTAATTATTTATAAAAGGATTGCATAGCCAAATCAAAGTAGCTTACTTATTTCTGATTTAATGACTTTAATGTTATACCAGTATTTTATATATGTTTTATGCATAGGCGTATAATATATGTATAAAATATACCAACTTGATTGTGTTTCTTAAACTGTATTACAAGAAGAGGATTTTGGAGCCAAGTGGAAGGATGTATTTTAGAGGTTTGATGGTGTTCCAGTAGATTATTAGTGACATAAATTATATTGAGCAGTTATGAAATAAGAATAGGAAACCGGATGGGCAGTGCATCAGCTGCTAAGGGATAACTGCTTTTAACCAAAGCTTCACTGCAATGGACAATGGATAGGATTTTTTTTTTTGTCATCTAAAAAATAAATGTGTACTTTAGATTTGAGCTGGCATTTGCATCTTATACTGAAAGCTGGAGGCTTCAGAGAGAGGGAGAGGGGGAGAGAGAAGAAAGCAGTAATGATTATAGCAAAGGGAAGAACAAAGGCTGTTAGAGCTTACACACTGGAACACTAAACATTTTGCCTTGGGGATTCTTTTGGTAGAACTGTTACTTCCTAAAACAGGAAATCAGCAACTCTTGAATCTTATCCAGTATGATTTTCACAAATCTAACCAGTCCTGGCTGTAAGCTGGTTTTATAAATCTACAGTGAAGAAAAATATGGAGGAAAAATATTGAAAATGTATTTTATTCTAGTGTGCAATAAGTTTTTTTTATTTTGTGTTCCTCAGAATAAAGTAGACAGTCTTAAAAGGCTTGAGAATTTTTGGATTGGGTAAGTTGTAATGGTGGCTGTTGATAGGCAGGGTGTCTATATCAAAGACTGACAAATATAAAGGGACCTTTTTATTTCTGACTGCAGTAAATTACATAAGGTGTTTGGAAGTGGCTTGTGATACAATGAAAGTAGCATGTGAAATGTTTAGCCTGAAAATATTTTGTATAGTTTTAAATATAGGTATAATATACTGTATTTTTCAAATTTGATAGGGTAACGAATAGCTTGCATGATGGAGTAAAATGTCTAATAAATCAGTGCTATGATTTCTTTTAATAGTTTACATAATTTCTGAGTGCAGAGGTTCTATATTTGACTATAGACATCTGTAGCAGAATTATGCTTGCAAACATGAATCCATGTTGCATAATAGGAATAGTATTTATTGCTGATGATGATGTATGCTCTTTTCCAAAAGTGTCAGCAAAAATTTATATGGTTACATGAGAGCACCTTTCATTTTTTCTCATCAAAGTATTAAGCTTTTTTAAAACTGTAGGTCCTTGAATTTTCACAAAACTCAGTGTATCTGTTTTATTTGGCTTTTGGAACTAGTTCTCCATTATGCATTTTTATTTTTTGCAATGGATTTCTTATTCACATTTTATATTTGCAAGGAAGTGTATGCTGTAACTTGAAAAACCTGATTAGATGCTGGTTTATATGGTACTTCTGGTGGCTTTTTCCCCCACATAGGCCAGCTTTTCAGCTGAAAATGCTTCTTAATGTTAGAGGCGTTGGTACTCTATCAGTAATCATGAGCTCATCTTGGATTGAGGCTTATCTCAGGTATTTGATCTTGAACAGAGGGATAATGATTTATCAGGTTCCAGATCTTCTTAGACTGAAACAGCCAGGTTTCTTGGAAGTGTGACTGTGAAATAGAATGTACATGTGCATACTGATTTCTGGAACTGAATATGAAAATATTGACCCTAGTGTTTTCAGGGCCTGTTCTCTTCACTGGTGTTTTGCAGACAGGCCATGTCTGATTTGGAGTGGTCTCATTGAGATTCCCTGTCACTGCTTCATGCTGCTTTTGATCAAGAATTGCTATCCACTATGCAGAAGACTCTGTTACTCTGAGTGGAGGAAGTAAATGGAAGAAAGCGTAATTAGAGCATTTCTCCTTCTTTCCATTGGATTCAGGATATCAAGAACTATTAAGTTCCCATTATAAATTCTTACATTTTGGTGTTTGTAACTTAAATTTTAGATACAAAAGAGATGAGAGCAGGAGATAACTATTTTTGTAATAATCTTTCAAAACAGCATACTAAAAGATAAGTTTTTAGGATTTAAATCGTTTTGGAACTTGCCTTCAATTTGAAGAGAAAATATGGCTGCTAATAGTCCCAAAACTTGATGTAGCTTTTAAAATGAAATTTGTTAGCAAAATGTAGGCAATTTGACATCTGTCATCTTCCTCCACTATTTTATTATAGAGGTAGTCTGTTCAGCTTCAGAGGGCATATGGGGAAGCAGTGTCATACTGTGGCGTATAGCAACACACTCCAAACAGTAGGGTGTGGTCATGGAGGAATGTTTGGGGTGGCATGGTGAGTTCATGCCAGTCCTCATGGGAGGGAATGCAGTCTGCCCTTGCTTCACCACCAGTTGTGCTCTGGTCTTGACCCAGCTGCAGCCATGGTTCCTGACCCCACTTCTGCCTCTGTCCCTGTCCCCAGCATCAACCCCCTGCTGCAGCTCTGGTCCCATCTCTGCCTCTAGCCAGGATTCTACTACGAGCCCTGTCCTCAGCCATGTCTCTGTTCCTGGCCCCAACTTCTGTGTGTGTGGGGATAGGAGTAAGGGGAAGTGTGACCCTGAAAAATGTGGGGATCACTGACCTCTGGATGTTAAATTTCGATTAATCAACTAATTGAGTAGTTGGTGGAATTTCCATCAGATACTCGATTAGTCGATAAGGGGGACACTCACTAACCTGCTGCATCTCTCCCATTGAAATGGATAAGGGCCGTGGGCAGCTCTTGTACATTTCAAACAGAGAGGCGCAGCAGTAGGGATGCCTCTGCCTCTCCTGCCCTCTGTGGAGACAGTGCTGGGGGGAACTGGCTTTTAAGCTGGCTCCCCCCAGCACTGGCTCCTGCTCCCCCTCCCTTGCTGCCTGTCTCTGATAGAGGCAGGAAGTGTGGGGGGGAGCAACGACTAGTCGAGTGACGACTCAACTATCCGATAAGTTTATGTTTATCGGGTAGTCGACTAGTTCAGTGTTTCTCAACCCATGGTACAAGTACCCTTAGGGGTACTCGAGAGAACTCTGGGGGGTACGTCAACACAACTGAAATTTGGAGAAAATCGAATTTTTGTTGTAAGTTTTGTAGCGCTTTATTATTTTTGTATTTTTTACACCAAAAAATGTCATTGTCCGCCCAGCTACAATTAAGTTGTTTAAATAAACATGTTGCAGTGGTAGAACAAAAAATTGTGTGTCTGAAAACTGTAGGTAAGAACTGGGGGTTCTTATCCTTCCCCTCCCAAAAAAGGGGTACTTTATAAAAAAAAAAAAAAAAAAAGTTGAGATACATTGGACAAGTTGACTAGTAGCTTACATTCCTACACTGACCTTAGAGGATAGAGCACTTGATGGAGAGCTGAGTTGTGTTCCTGCCTTTTCCATAGACCTGTTGAAAGACTTTGGGCAGGTCACACCCTGTCTCTGTTCCTCAGTTTCTCCATATGTAAAATGACGACGATGATACTGACTTCCTTTGTAAAGTGCTTTGAGAGTTAACTGGTAAATGCTTTTTATTATTATGATAGTGAAGTATCTTTCCTCTTCCTTGCCAACCAAAGATTGGCATTAACCACATTTTGAAAACTGCAGCTGGGTCTTTTTTGACCAGAATGGCAGATGAGCATACAAAACATGTATAGAAGAGAAGAACCAAAAAGCGGGATAGGTATTTAGACATTTGGCAGCCTTCCTAGTGAACTCAGAGGAGGGTGGCTCACCAGCTGGCAAGCGAGGCTCTTTGGCCAGGTTCTTTGAATATTAATGTGATCCTGAACAAGTGAAGTACAATGTACTGTGTTACTGTTCTGTTGTAACTTTGCCTTAATAAAAAGTACAAACAACAACCCCAACAAAAAACACAATGCAAGGAGGAGGCCTTTAGGAGTGAGACCTCCAGCTAAACTCCAGAGAATTCCTCTCCTCCTTTCACTCTCTCTCCCTTCTGCCTCTACTGAAATTCTACAATAACAGCCCACGTTGTAGAAAATTGATGATTGGATGAAGTAGATTTTGAATTCAGATTTTTAAAGAGTCCTAAACCACTAGTGATTTTATTTAAATAGCAGAAAATACTAGGGATGTTAAATATCAGTTAATTGAATAGTTGATTAACCTCATGAATTCTTATCGGATAGTCGACTATTCTATAGTCCCCGGGGGTGTGGCTGGCAGCCAGTGCACTCTGGCTCCACTCCTAAGGAGGCCCCTGCCACTCTGCACTGCTGCCTCTGTATCAGAGGCAGCAGCATGAGGTGTCAGGTGGGAGCAGGTGGTTTAAAAACCAGCTCCCTTTGTGGATCCGCTGCCTGTTGCCCTACGCTGCTGCCTCTGATACAGAGGCAGCAGTGCAGGTTGGCAGCAACCCCTGTCCTGCGGGGGCTGAGCTGGACCCAGCATGAGCTGGAACTGAGCCGGGCTGCCTGCCCGCCCAGTTCCTAATACATTTTAAATGCAGACCCACAGCAGGGATATGTCCCAGACCCAGCATAAGCCAGGACTGAGCGTGGCTGCTGGCCAGTTTGCTGAAAAAAAATTACTGGTGTGTGTGGGGGGGGAAGGGAATGCGTGTAGTCTATAGCATTAACCTGTAAGATTTGTTTATCGGTTAATCAACTACACTATTACATTCCTAGAAAATACCAGTGTGTATTTTCATTTTTTTTTAAGATGGAGGCTTTGTTAGCTTAGTTATAACAACAAAAACTAATCTTTCAAGAAATCAAGAATTAAAAAATTCCAAGATACCGTTAGTACAAAACACCAGTTACCAACTGTTAGCTAGTATAAGCATAGGAAATTGCTGACAAATGGCAAACTACTGAAGTTCTCTTCAGAGATCAAAACAAAACATAGTTTGCCAGTTGACCATTGC
Source organism: Rafetus swinhoei (assembly GCA_019425775.1). Lineage (NCBI taxonomy): Eukaryota > Metazoa > Chordata > Testudines > Trionychidae > Rafetus > Rafetus swinhoei. Next base: position 21,586,315 of record CM033427.1, read on the forward strand.
TGGTTTGCCAGTGTTTGGTAGTCCAAAACTGTAAAACACAGCTAAGGTATATACGAAAGTAGCGGTCATGTCGTACCTCATAGTAAAGGTTACACACCAGAATTCTTACAAAAGTTTTGTATCCTTAAAGCCCCAAACCTGAACCCAGCAGCAAAAACTTGAAAGAGCTTTGCCTATAGGAACGATAGAAAGCTAGGGGAACAGAATGCTTATTTCCAAGTCTCTGCTAAGCCTGCCTGGAGCTGCTATTGCTCCCTACCTGAGGAAATCGATGCACACCAATGCCTCCTGAAGCACCCAAATTGTAGTTGTGTGGCCTAGAGGAAGCTATTATGTATGGACCTACATCCTTGGCTATTCTCTCTGTCAAATAATAGAAATACACTGTGGATATATTTTGTCTGGCATGCATACCTGTATGTATCTTGAGTCTCCATAGTTTCATCGTCCCAACTACAGACGTCAGATTCTTTCATTCCTAAATTTTTTTCTTAAACTGGCACATTATTGAGCTCAAGACTTCATTATTTTTGCAAAATATATCACAGTATACTATGAAGTATTATAAATAATAAAAAACAAACTACAGTTGTCAAAATCAACAAAGTATATTTTGTAATGCATTGTCTTTGTTAATTTTTGTCTTACAGTACTTGCTAGTTCACAAAATGTCAGTAATTGACAATCAGACTTCCAGGTATTAGTGAGAATTAACAAGGTTCTGCTGTACTTCAGAAATAGGATAATACAAAAATGAGTTTAAAAGATATTAAAGTTTTGTTAAAGTAAATTTTATCCCATTATATACATTTGATAGTTTGCTTTTAGTGTTGGCTTTAGTTTACAGTGCCCAACAATAGAAGTCTGGAAGTATTATGTAGTCCGGAAGTATTATGTAGTCCAAATCTCATTTTATGGGCAGGTTAATGATTAAAAAAGGTAAGGGAGGTGTTTACTTGATTAGTAAACTTCTATAGAATCATAATTTCAGTGGTGTCACCTTCCACAGCATGGCATGAGGGACTTGCTGCCTCCTCCAACTCTTAGCTCCATGTCTCTGGTTGGTGAACATTTTGATAATCCAGGGTCGTCAATAATGGGTTGCATTTGGTTTTATTCAAAAGACATTTCTCCAGTGCAGTGGCTCTCAACTGTGGGTCTGGGATTACTGGGGGGGCCACAAGCAGGTTTCGGGTTTGGGTAACAGATGGCTTCTCCATTTGGGGAAGCAGGGCATACCTAGACCATGGCTCCATCCTGAGGTCCTCTCCTGCTCAGCTTCCTCCTGTGGAAGCCCTACCAGTGCTCATTTCCCAGCCCTGCTTGGTCCCCTTGCCCACCACTCACACTCGTCTGCCCCTGTTCCAAGACTCAAACCCCCAGCCACTCCCATCTCCTCATCCTCTTCCCCAGCCAGAGGGCCTGCTAATTAAGCCAGCCGGCTAGCCACTCAGTGTCAGTGTTCTCTCCATATAGGGCACCACTGCTAGATATATTATCACATTGATACTTGTCTGAACCATACTCGCACATTTCCGTACAAGATAGGCTATTGGCCAAACATTAGCAGGGATAATGAGTATCTGGTATTTGCACTTAGCTTAAGTCAGGGACGGGGAACTATAGGCTTGTGGGCTGGATCCAGCCCCTGGTTTCCTTGATCTGGGAGCTGCACCAAGTAAGTGCCCCAATCCCCTGCCCTCCCATACCCACACCCCCCAGCCCATTCCTGCATCCTCCCACTCAGACCCCTCCACCTGGAGCCTGCACTTCTGCCTGCCCAGACTACACATCTACAGCCCCCTCCTACAAACTGAACCCCTCATTTTTGGCCTGACCCCAGAGCCTAGGGCCCTCCACAGAATTTATCCCCATACTTCCAGAAGAGCTAATTCAATCCTGGGAGAGAAGACTTGAGCCTAGGTCCCCTCCTGGAATTCTGGAAGGTGAGGGGAACCCTGGTGCCCCAAGTTTCATGAGTGAGGTGGGTGTCTCATTTTTCCTCCTCAGGGGGCCAAGTCAGTGAGGGTTGGTTGTTTTTTTTTTTTCTGCTTACTTGTGTGTGGCCCCGACCTAAAAAAGTTAATTGATTTGAATTGACTTGATTGATTTGGAAGCATATGATATTTTGGACATAACTGGTGTGATCAGTCCATATTTCAAGATGCATCTATGTCCAATAAGGGAAGGTAGTTTTGTATGCAATTGATTATCCTGGAGCTATTTCATTTTTAATGATTTGCCTTCTTGATATCAGGTACAAACGCTCCCTTTGTTGGTAGCAATTTTTCTTTTTGTCTGCTTCTTGGAAAATATCCACCAATATAGCTGAAAACATATACCAGTATAGCACTGCAAATGTCCTTATTTTGATCTTCAAATGGTAAGCTGAGCAGATGAGTATCTCCATTTCATTGATGACCTCATCGATAACTGTTGTAGTCATTCCAAGTATGTTCAGAGTGGAGAGAGAATCTCTGGAGGCTGAATCAAAAGTTTTTCAGTAAGATAATTGTGTCTTTCAACAGCATTTATAGTGCTAGATTACGCACCTGTGACATGCAGTTGGCATGGAAACCTGTACATGTACATGAGTGTACATGAGCTTTTGTGATAAAATGACAGCTTTGGGCTCCATTTGCTTACTGTCACACATGCTGGTGCTGAAGTCATTGCAACCACTTAAAGAACTAAAGTCATGCAGTATTTTTTTTGTTTTTGTTTGAGGTTTGGCATCAGCTATGGATCCCTGAACCTCCCACGCACTGCAGGACAAACACTTTTCCATTAAAATTTAGCTGACATCAGCACTTTCTTTCGCTTTCCATAGCACCATATCATTTGCCATTTTTAAGGATAAGCTCTCTGATTCATTTCTGTGAGTAGGCTTGCTATCCATATACCATAGTTAATCTTTAGTAAGTGCTTTAAGAGCCTTTCTGCTAAGCATCTGTTCCTCTTCAGTCAAGTTCAAAGCAGATATTTCTCTGTACTTAGACACTACATCAGTTATCACCACCACTTTCCCATCCATTAGAATCACTGTGAGGCATTTTATGAACTCTAGCTGAGTCGCACAGTTTGCAGTAGTATAATGAGCAGATGTTTCTGTTGGATTTTACCTTTTGACGCAATACATTACATACATTCTTATTGTAGTACTTGATGTGATCCACACATAGCACAGTGTGTACATCATTTGGTTCAGTGCAATCACTTTACTTTCCATGCAAAATTCTTTCTTAAGAGTGATTGCTTCATACAGTTTCTCACTGGTGTCACATGTCGAAACAATGTTTAATAGACACCTATGGGCTTTCTGCTTAATGCATAATAAACAGGTGTTCTCAAAACACATGTTCTGGGACCTAGTATAAGACAAGTCTCATGAATAGCTGGCACTTTTTCCTGGCATCTTCAACTTTTTACTGAAGCTTGATACACTTCCTCTCTAACCTTGCGAAATTCAGTTTGTGTGTACCTGCTTGTAGCATGTTGGATGCCGCCGAGTGTTGTGTTGTGCCACAGGGGTATTCTCCAAAAATTCTCCATTTGCCATCCTACATCTTCCCATTGATGTCTAAAAATAATCAAGGCCAAAGTAAAAAAACAAGAATTTTTTGATTATATCAGCTATGTCATGTAATTACGTACATGCTATGTATGTATGGATTCCAGTAATTTATGGCTGGCTGCTGATGTCTTTATCCGTGTCTCATTACAACTCTTTTGGCATAATAAATAAAACTGATAAGAAATGGTTCAGTGACACTAATTTTTTGCCAATGAAGGCTGTGACCTGAAGTGCCTGGGAAACCATTGCTAAAAATGCCAAAATCAGAGCAGGCTGTAAAATGTACAACAGACTCTCCCAAAATTAGTGATTAATACTGCAGTTAAACTTATCAGCCAATCACAAACTGTGCTCTTGATCCCCTACCGTGGTTAAGATGCTGAAAAAAGATATCACATAGCCCAAAAGATCAACAACATTACCAGGTGAATATTTGTTTGGATCTTACCTAAAATACCATGCTGCTAGCCAGTCCTTTAGTATAAAATTAAAGGTTTACCATAAAGAAAATAGAAGAAAAAAGTAGCTAAATGGTAAAGCAATCAAAATACATATTCAAGACTTCATAGTTGATATATTAGTGGGTTTGCCATCTTGAAAGTCACTCTGGTATACATCTAAAGCTTCAGGTCATACAGCCCTCACAGGTTTGTAGAAAGTTATTCCAGAGGTAAGAAGCAGGAATGAAGACAAAATGGAGATGATGTAGTTAGTTACCTTTTATACTCTTTTTTTTTCATGAAGCTTGTACTTCCTTTGTCCCAAACTCAAGCTGCCCAGCACACCACATGGAAAAACATTAGATTTCTCTGTCCACAGGCATACCACATGCCTAACTGACTCCCAAGGTGTATTGCTTGGTTCTTTCCAATGGGTTCATTGTACAGTTGATGACCCTTGATGGGCCTTTGAACAGGCTAGGCAGTGCTGATGCCAGTCTATAAGAGGGTGTCACCTAGATGCACAGCACAAGTTTGAAATACTGATACATCATACATACCTATCATGCACTATTCAAAGGTGATATAAACAAGGTTTTCATAATTGGAAAATTACAATATTTTTACAGATACCTTACATGGCATATCTGGTCAGATTTTTCGCAATTTCGTAATATTGGTATTAACATAATACCCAACGTCAAAATGGTGAATCAATTTGAAACTCTCCTTCCATTTACAGTAATCCGAAATACTAAAAAAAATACAAGAGTATCATGTTCTAGGCATTTACTGATAATACATTACTGTTGGTTGAGAGCCACAGTGTAACTTTTTGTGAAGGCTGATTTACAGTATCATTTTTAGAAGTTGATATTTTTAAAAAGACATTTTCTTGAGTATATCCTAGTAAATAATTGTTCTAGGTTTCTCATGTTTGGTACCATCATGGGAGAAAGGTCGTTCAAATGATATCCAACTTTCTATCCATGTCCAGCGACATTATATTATCAAAATTTCCACCAACTAGAGGACTTGAAGCTGGAAGGAGGAGGGCATAAAATCTCTCTTGCCATGCTGCAGAGGACAACATGGCCGAAATTATAATATAGGATTTTATTAATCAAATTTTGTCTTCCTCTACCTTTCTAGCATTGGCTTGCTCCCAGAGCAGGGGTGAGCAATAACACAATGGTGGATGATAATAGAAGAAAAACATGAAATTTCAAAATTTTAACATCCATTGATAATATAGTGTATTATACTCTGGGACGGGGTGGCCTGCAGGTTAGATCCAGTCCACAAGGGTTAGCTCCTGGTGGGCCCCCACCACTATATTTACCTGCATGGCCACAAGTACCGGCGATCGCAGCTCCTGTTGGCTGAGGATCACTGTTCCTAGCCAGTGGGAAGCGACACAGACCAGGACACCACTTCCTGCAGCTCCCATTGGCCAAGAAAGGCAATCCATGGCTGACAGGAGCTGCGATCGCCAGTACCTGCAGCTGTGCAGGTAAATATAATGTTGGGAGCCTGCCAGGAACTAACCCTGGCAGACTGGATCCAGCCTCCAGGCTAGTATTTGTCCACCCCTGTGCCTGAGTATATTACATTATATTATTAATGGGTGTTGAAGTTTGAAATTTCATTTTTTTTCTTCTATTATCATTCACTTTTAGTATCCTGACTCATGAAACTAGCATAAAAATCATTTAACTAAAGCAAAAGTATACTATTGTTGTCACAGCAACCTGGTATTTAAATAGCATTGTAGAAATTCATTTATACTCTTACTTCCCTCTCCAGGATTTCTCTGAATGAAATTGCTGAATGTATACCTGTGCAGTTTGTCCTTAAATAGTTTTTAAAAAATGGCTAAAATTTGTACACATTTTGAGAAAAAAATACAATTAGTTTAGTGTAGGTTAGCATTGTAAGTTACGAACAAGCTTCCCTATTACTGCACATCAACTGTAACTCTTATAGCTAATCTTGGCCTTGCTTCAGCATAAACCTCCAGTTGTACACTAGTTTTGTAGCTAGAAACAAACAAGGCTATGGAATATCTCCAGAAATGTATGGGACTTGAGACCATATTCGGTCTTGTCTCGGGGGGGGGAAAAGCTGCTGGAATATACCCAGTTGTGCTGTCTACTTCCAGATGCAAATTTTGTGCATAGCGTAGTTGTGTCCAAGGATGTTAACTATCAGGTAATTGATTAATCGAATAGTCAATGCATTTTTGCATCGACTATTTGATTAGTCAATAGGGCACCTCCCCCTTTGAAATTGAGCAACTTGCTGGGGACGTCCTTGCAGTGCTGCCGCTTTGAAAAGCTGCGGCGTTGGGCTCCCCACGGCATTTCAAAGCAGCAGTGCTGCATGGAGCCTGGGATCAGCTGGGGACTCCCCTGCTGACCCTGGGCTCTGTGCTGTGCTACCGCTTTGAAGTACCTCCCTCTTTCCCCCCTCTATCTCAGAGAGGCAGCAAGTGGGTAGGGGGCAGTGACTAGTTGACTATCCTGTCAACTATCCGATAAGCATTTGCTTATCAGATAGTCGACTGGTCAGCTAGTCCTTAACATCCCTAGTCGTGTCTGCATATTCCTAATTCTGGCCTCCTAATTTTTAGAAGAAATGGTTTCCAGTAAAACTAAGTGATGTGTTGTTTTTGTTGTAACATCTTAACCATGAGGTCCAAACTAAGGTCTTGCATAAGGTCTGAGGTAAATAGGATGAAGTTTAATAAAGACAAATGCAAAGTGCTCCACTTAGGAAGGAACAATCAGTTTCATACATACAGAATGGGAAGCGACTGTTTAGGAAGGAGTACGGCAGAAAGGGATCTAGGGGTTATAGTGGACCACAAGTTGAATATGAGTCAGCAGTGTGATGCTGTTACAAAGAAAGCAAACATGATTCTGGGATGCATTAACAGGTGTGTTGTGAGCAAGACACGAGAAGTCATTCTTCCGCTCTACTCTGCGCTGGTTAGGCCTCAGTTGGAGTATTGTGTCCAGTTCGGGGTACCGCATTTCAAGAAAGATGTGGAGAAATTGGAGAGGGTCCAGAGAAGAGCAACAAGAATGATAAAGGTCTAGAGAACATGACCTATGAGGGAAGGCTGAAGGAATTGGGTTTGTTTAGTTTAGAAAAGAGAAGATTGAGGGGGGACATGATAGCAGTTTTTAGATATCTAAAAGGGTGTCATAAGGAGGAGGGAGAAACTTGTTCATCTTGGCCTCTGAGGATAGAACAAAGCAATGGGCTTAAACTGCAGCAAGGGAGGTTTAGGTTGGACATTAGGAAAAGTTCCTAACTGTCAGGGTAGTCAGACACTGGAATAAATTGCCCAGGGAGGTTGTGGAATCTCCATCTCTGGAGATATTTAAGAGTAGGTTAGATAAATGTCTATCAGGGATGGTCTAGACAGTATTTGGTCATGCCATGAGGGCAGGGGACTGGACTCAATGACCTCTCAAGGTCCCTTCCAGTCCTAGTAGTCTATGATTCTATGATATGAGTTTGGTAAAGAATTGAATATATTCATTGTGCGTGTCACTATTTTGGAAAGCCTAGAAAGTGTGCTATGGCACAAAAGAGGCTGAGTGTAGCTGAATATTATGATGATTGGAAATGAATAATTTCACAAAACAGGTCTGAATATTTTGCCTTAACTGGAAATGACTTGGATTTTTAGTGATTCAGGAAATGTAGCTGAACATCCCTAACATATTTTTTGAGTGGAATAATACATTTTTAAACTGTCTTAGGCAATAATTAACTATTAAATAGTTACAATTAATAAATGAAATTCATTATTTTCTTTGCAGTGAACATTAATTTTTTTTTTTTTAATATTAGGAAGATTTTGCCAATAGACTCCTTGTTGAAATTTCTGTTTTCTAGAGAAAAACAACTTTTTTGAAAAATATGTGCCAATAGATAAGCTGGTATTAAAGTGTTTTTTACTCATTGCAATTTATGCATAGAGACCAACTTGTTTTTTGTTTGTTTAATAATTGCTCATTATGTTGAATTATAATAGGTCCTGTTGCTTGGTGGAAAGTTGTCTGAAACTGAGATACACTAGTGCTTCATCAGAAATATTAAGGAAACTAAGACTTCATCACGTTATTGGTATTATGGGAAGGGAAAATAACTTTTTTTAGACTTATGGCTCTATAGATTACTTATTATAACAGTTGTGTTTCTGAAGCAGTATTTCTTCTGGCTGTCTCATAGTAACAAATAGTGGGATTTTTGATAAGCCAGAAGGGACTTGTGTCTTATGTGGGAATGAGAGGCATTGCTGATTGAGGTTAAAGTGGCCTCTACTATCTCCTAGTTGTCTGCTAAGTATTTCAAACCATGTTGAGTTGCAGTTTTGAGTTGTGGTTACTCTTATTTCCTGGAGAAGTTATGCTAGTTGATAGCTCATGAAAAGTAGTGTATTTTTTTTCTTTTGTCTTCACATACAGGTTGGACCACTCTAGTCCAGCACCCTCGGGACCTGACCAGTCCCGAACGAGGGAATTTTCCAGACCTGGGGAGGTCCCCTGCTACCAACCTGCCTCCCCTCCCAGCTGCTGGCCCTAGCTGCCCTCTCTGCCAGGCTGCCATGGTACTGTGGCCACGACGGCCTGGACTCCCGCAGCCCCGACCCCGCTACCAGGGCTGCTGCAGCTGCTGCATCCCCGGACCCGCTACCAGGGCTACTGTGGCCCCACTACTGGGGCTGCCACAGCCCTGGCTATGCTATGAGCTCTGGCCCTGGTCCCAGCCCCAGTGGCTCTGAGCCTCCAGCCCTCTTGCCACTCGGACTTCCTGGTCCAGGAACATCCGTGGTCCTGCTGGAACATGGATGTTGCCAGAGAGGAAGTCACGGTTTTTGGAGGTCCAACCTGTATTTAGCTTTAACAGCACATCATTAGAGCTATTGATCAGCCATCATAGCTAACATATTTGCTTTTGTTCAGGGTGGTGTTAAGAACGGATATCCATTATTGTTTTTTCTAAGTGGGAGGGTACATCTATGTGGGAAAATTTCCTGACAAAGCTACGTGGCAATAATTATTCTGTTGTAGGTACATTGTTATAATTCTCATTGGGGACACTTAATAAAAGTGAATTTATTCCAAAGTAGAATGTCCACCTGGGTACTCTATTTGTATACTTGTACTGAAATAACTAATTGGGTATAGCTATGCTGGGAAATTTCCCAGTGTGACAAAACTTTAAACTAGATAGGGGTGGGGAACCTTCACCCTCCTTCACCCTGCTTAATTTGATCTAGTCCGCAGCAAGTCTCCAGCCTTGGCACCCTCGTGTGGGCTGGGACAAACCTCCACTGCAAGCCTGTTCCCACTACAGGCAAGACGGGAAAAAGATTTCTGGGTTGCCAAAAGTCCAGCTTTTTTGCAAGACTGCCTTAGCCCAGGAACCTTCGCTGTAGACACTAAAGCCCCTGCGTATTATCCATCCCTGTCTGGTTGGAGGGAGGCAGATCCTTGCACTGCCATCCTCCCTGCTAGTCTGGAGCCATGTCACCACAGGAAGCTCTGTCCCCATGCTACCTTTGTCTGCAGGCTCCACCTGTGCAGCTTCCATTGGCCAAAAATCCCAACCAATGACAGCTACAGGAGGTGATGCCTGCAGATGAGCACAGGTCAGCACGGTCCATACTGAGCCATCTGTTTCCCCTACTAATAGCAAGGTTGAGCTGCCCCAAGCAAGTGCTCCTCACCCCAACCCTCTTCCCTAGCCCTAAGACTGTATCCTAACTCCTTCCTGGGTCCCACACCCCAGCCCTGAGCATGCTTCTGCACCCTAATTCCCAGCAAGACCATGCACCCCCACCTCCTGCCCTGAGTCCCCTCCTACACACCAAAGTCCTTACCCCATCCTGGAGCATGCTTCTGCACCTCAAAACACCTCATCTCCAGCCCCACCACAGAGATCACACCCCTAGTCAGAGCCCTCACCCACTCCCACATCCAATCTCCTGCCTCAGTCTGCAGTCCTCTCCCGTACTCTGAACCCCTAATTTTTGGCTCATTCCGGAGCTTAGGGCCCCCCCCCCAATCTAATAGCCTTAGGCACCTAGAAGAGTTAATCCAGTCCTGACTATGAGTTTAGTGAGGGGTTTGGGGTTTTTTTGCTTTTGTGTGGTGCCCCCGACTGATTTTTCTGTAGGTCGGAGGCCCCTGACAGAAAAAAAGGTTCCCCACCCCTTGAACTAGAGACTGATAAACTCCCTACACACGACTACTATTTATTTTGTTTACAACACTCAAACTGGTGCTGGGTTGCTTTGCAGTTCAAATAGAAAGACATGGTTTCTGCCCTTTAAAGTTAGCAGTCTAGTTCTAGATATAATTGGAATTTGGACAGCTGCAGGATGGAATGAGTGAGATGTTCTTTGGGAAAGGGGCGGGGCCTCGGGCAACAGCAGGGTAGTTCCTGAGTTTCCCTTAAATTCAGAATGTGATCTTGAGTGTAAAAAGTTTGGAAATCCCTGAGCTAATAGAAAAAGGACAGGCTATGAAGAAGGGAAGAAATTGATCAGCTGTCTCAATAATAGTATAGAGATGAGGCAGAATAAGGCTTGAGTATATAGGGACCAAAATGTGAAATCTTTAGATGAGAGAGGGGAACTGTTTTAAGTCGGGGCCTCTGACTCACAGAAAAATCAGTGACCTGGCTCCCAACTGGGAACAAACAAATAAACAAAAAGAGATCCCCCTCAATCACACTAGAGATGTTAGTGGCTAGTTTGATAACCGTTTAACTGATAAGTGATTGCTTATCGGTTAACAGTCGCGGTTAACTGCAACAACCCCCTCCCATGCTCTGCATTTAAAACTCAGACTGGCAGGCTGGCTCAATCCCAGCCTGCCAGTCTGAGTTTCAAATGAAGAGCATGCAGGGGAGCTGATTCAGAGGCAGCAGCGCAGAAGCTGGCTCGTACTAGGGATGTTAGATATTGTGTAGTTGAATAGTCATGTAACCGCATGAAATCTTAGGCTATGTCTACACTCGCGGCTTCTTGCGCAAGAACATCTTGGCAATTTTAGACATAGGGCTTTCTTGCGCAAGAAATCCCTGCGGCGTCCACACTGCCCTCTTGCAAGAGCCCTGCGCAAGAGAGCTTACACCTGTTAAAAAGAGCGTAGCTCTTGCGCAAGGAGCCCTCTCTTACCACGCGTACTGTAAATTTACTTGCGCAAGAGCGGGCGGGCAGTGTGGACGCTCTGCAGATTCTTGCACAAGAACGGCCGTACTTGCGCAAGAAGCCGCGAGTGTAGACATAGCCTTAGTGTTTACATGACTATTCGATAGTCCCTGGGGGGCAGGGCCAGCAGCCATTGAGCTCCTGGCCCTGGTCCCAGGGAGCCCTCTGTATCAGAGGCAGGAGCCGGTCCACCAGGCAAGCCAGTTTAAAAAACAGCTCCCCGTGCAGACTGGCTGCCCGCCACCCCGCACTGCTGCCTCTGATACAGAAGCAGCAGTGCAGGGTGGCAGCAGCCCCTGTCCACAGGAGGCAGCGAGATGAGGACAGATGGGACCCACAGGGACAGGCTGCTTGAAAGACGGCTTAATGCACATATTGGCTCCAGCCTGCCCCCCTGACCCTCTGCATTGCTGCGTCTCTATCAGAGGCAGTAGTGCGGGATGGTGGTGGGGCAGGCAGATCCAGTGCTCGTGTGGAGCCCACTCCTCACGGGCACCAGCTCCTGCCCCTCCCCCCCCCCACTACCTGTGATACAGAGGAAGCAAGGGGGCAGGGAGAGCGTATACTCAACAAGATTAAGGCAGCAGCAGCTTCTGTTGGCGGGGGGCATGGATTCACTGCGAACAGAGGCTGCTCTGTGGGATTCTGGAGCAGCCTCTATCTGCAGGGAACCTTGGGCCCCGAGTGGATGGGTTGCTGCTGCCTCTGTATCATAGGTGGTAAGTGGAAGCTGGTCTGCATAGGGAGACAATTTTTAAATTAGCTCCTCTCATGGACTGGCTCAAGCCTGTCATCAGAGGCAGCAGTGCGGGGGTAGCAGGGGGCTCCCTGGGAGAGGGGCCGGGAGTGTATTCGCTCTGGCCTCGTCCCCTGGGGGAGCATTTTAGTAACCATGTAGCTGCTAAGAACTATTGTGGTTACATGATTACTAAATAAACAAGTTCTAACATCCCTAACTCATACTTAACCCTGGGCAGGGCTTGCCAATACTCGTGCTCAGGGTTCAGAGACTTGCAACGGAGTTGGAGTGCAACTGCCAGCTCAAAGCGCTGAGCCTTGCCATGGGCTGGGTCAAAGTAAGCCCAACCCCTGTTCTAGATTTATGGAATAATAATTTGAGAAACACTGAGAGAATTGGAAAGGGAAAAATACTACTTAGCATAACCAGGTCCCCAGAAGTTGCAATCATGTCTTGCTTGTAACTGAAGGCAGAACCAGACCACTGTGCTATGCCCACCAATTAAGGGTGCTGACAGATTATTCTTTTTCCATAGTTTACATTGTGTTGACAGATCTACAAGGCATCAGGCTGTTTTATACTGATTGCGTCAGTTTTCCCCTTTACAGGTCAAAACAAAAACAACCCCTTTTCAATTTCAGTATTCATTTATAGCCGCTGGCCTCATTCCTGGAAGACTGTTTTTCCCCAGTCTCCTGTATGAGGCACAGCACCAATCCTGTTGCTCCAGCTCTAAAGGCATGTCTACACTAGGAAATTATTTTGAAATAGTAACTGCCGAAATAACTGTTTTGAAATATACTTATTCCCCGAGGAAAGCAGGAGTACAGATTTCAAAATAACCAGCCCGTTTTTTCCAAATAATGGGCTTGGTAGTGTGGACTCTCCGCTTTTTATTTCAAAATAAGGGGGATTATTTTGAAATAACTCCCTAGTGTATACCAGGGCTAAGTGAAATGGCAGACAAATACAAAAGTTAGGACACAACAATAATTTTCTTGTTCCTTTCCCCTGAAAGAGTGTTTGGAAGGATAGTTGGGTTTTTTTACTCTTTGGATTAAAGTACCTCCAAATCACACCAGTCCAGCAACAGAACTTGGTGTGGAGTGATAGAAAATCCCTTCAGTAAACGCAGAGTGCCTTCATTAACCCCTCAGTGCGGAGACTCATACCAGAGGAACAGCTACTGTTACTAAACAACGTGAGGAGTTTCAACATGTATATAGACCTGTAGAATAGATCTGCTAAATCAAACACAGAGGGCGTCCCTGTTGGTGCTGGTACTCTTGCTCCTCAGGAGGAAGCCAATAGGTTCGTTTGTTCCCATTGACCTCCTGTTGTGTGGATGGTGCAGAAATGTGATTTAGGAGGTAATGTAGGTCCTTTTACAAAAGCAAGAAGACATCTGGGTAGTCAGAATACACAACTTTTACAAAAAAGAGGAATTAAAAAGATCTATAGGATTTGGGCTAGGAGAGATCTCATTCTTTATCACCCTCTCTGAAGTGAGCGAGCCCGTGATCTGAATAGAATCATAAAATACTAGAACTAGAAGGGACCTTAAGAGATCATCAACTCCAGTCCCCTGCCCTCATGGGAGGACCAAGCACCATCTAGATCATCCCTGAGAGATGTCTGTCCAACCTGCTCTTTTAAATATCTCCAGTGGTGCAGATTCCACAACCTATTAAATGGCGCCTTTTCAGTTTGGACAGATGGGTACAAATCAGGAATTGATGTGCTTTGTAATTAAATCAGTACCCCCAAATACTTACACTCTTTATGTTCTGAGCTTCAAAATCTGTGGAGAACAGACATGAAGGAAATTGCAGTTCAGTGGAGTAGTCTTCCATGCTAAGACTAGGCAGAAATGAATGGTCTTTAACTTGCAATTTTTTTCTCTTCTGTTAATCTGAGATACATATTTGTGTTCCCACGGAATATTTTTCAGATTTAATTGTGGCTTTAACCATTTTATATTCTAGGTGCTTCCAGTCAAGCGCTCTATCAGCCTTTATCAGAGCACTTGTAGCCTACACTAAGCCCCACTGTCAATATAATATGCGTCAGTGGTTCTTTGAGTGGTGTTCTGTGGGTGCTCCATTCAGGTCTCAGTGAGCCCTCACACTGCTGATCGGAGATTTTTGGTGAGCAGAGAGAGCCCCTCGTGCCGCGTCTGCGCACCCAGCTGTTTGAGTGTGCGCGCAGTGCGAGCCCTCTCAGTTCCTTTTCTAGTTTAGAGTTTCTTCATAGTTTAGTCAGTTAAAGACCGTTTTCAACGTTCGCTATTAAAAAAAAAAGAGAGAGAAGCGCCACGGTGGCTTTTTCTTCAATATGCCAGCTTCCCCCAGCTTTAAAAGATGCGACTCATGTCAGGACTTGATGCCTATTTCTGATGGCCATGCCTCCGCATTAAATGCCTAACAGGTACTCATGTAGCACATAAGTGCCCATACTGTCAGAATATGACAGCCAGAGCCAGAAAAGATCACAAAATGGGCTCAAAAACCTTCTCTGGGAGAAGTCCCTACAACCACCATGAGACAAACCTGAGGAGACATGGGGACAGCAGAAGCCCATTGACAGGATGGCTTCCCCACCCCACAAAGGCACACAAGCTTCATGGGCTTCCCTGGCACATTCATTACCAGCGCTGCCCAGAGCCTCTCGTTCCTCGGTGCCGTTAGTCTCTGGCACCATGGAGAAGCACAAGTCTGCACCAGCCAGGAGAGCAGAGTCAGAACCCCAGCACGCCGCACTGGTCGGTGCTGCTGAGGCAGCGGCACCTACAAAGCCACATGTGCTACCACCACCAGCTCCCGCGGGCACCACTACAGTGCCTGAACAGACTATCCCTGGTCAGACCGAACTTGACCACGCTCCGGCACCGCAGCATAATAAAGTGCTGCGCAAGACGTGGCATTTACAAAAATCTCCTCAGCCAGGCACACTGCTCAGATCAGGAGCTTGCTCACCAGGCTCCTCAGTGGTGTCTCGTGCCCAGGGGCACACTCATATGCCAGAAAGGGCTCCCCACTTTCCTCCGCTGCTCTCACCAAGAACTGACTATGGCAGCGGACATAGGAGTAGATTTTCATCAGGCCATTCATCTCCGTTGGGATCAATGGCTTTCTGGCATTCATATCGGGATCATTCCCTACAACAACATCCCTTGTGGCCCAACCAGCCGAGGATGTATCCTCCACAGCAGTTTCAGCCTCAGTGGTCCCCCTGGGAACCATGGCAGGGGTACCGGCCACATTGCTCCCATGCTTACCACTCTAGAGATACAGCTTCTACATTACAACAGCACACGACTATGTGCTCCCCAACCATATCCGCACGTTCCTCACCATCTCATCCGCCCTTAGTAATAACACAATTGGGCTCCAATGTTAATGATAATTTAATTTATTCGGACTCAGAGAGTTCCTCATATATCCCAGATCCACTACCAGATGAGGCAGTTTTCCAGATACTGCCCTCTCCATTGGCGGACGATCTAAAACAATTTCAAGAATTATTTAAATGGGTAGATCAATCACAGGACATTACACTCCAAGAGGTTAATCACAAGGCTAAAAACCTGCAATTTAAGTCTACACCCTGAGACAAAGAGCATAAGCGGCTGGATAACTTTTGCCACAACATATACTCTTCTGCCACCCTCCAATTCAGGATATCAAATTACACAGCCCTCCTAGCTAACTATGATCATGCAAACTATGCTAAACTACAGGACCTACTACAGGACCTTCCTGAGATTGAGACCGCACCTCCAGTCCATCAATAAGGAGGGTCTATCTATAGCACAAACTGCCCTCCAGGCTGCAATGGATGTTGCTGACACGGCAGCTAGGGCCACAGCTACAGCAGTCATAATGCGTACAGCCTCATGGCTGCAGTCGTTGGGGCTCCCGAAAGAATTGCAATCAAAGGTGGAGGACCTCCCCTTTGATAGAAAACAGCTGTTTGCTACTAAGACAGATGAAGTCCTACACTCAATGAAGGACTCTTGTACCATACGCTGCACTCTGGGGGTGTACACTCCACTTAATAAGAGGCGCAAATATACCCCCTACCAAAGGTCATGGGACTATAATTATAACTATTATAGACAACAGCACAGGCCATATGACAGCAGGCCCAAGCAGTGCCCCCAACAGGAGGAGGACTCAGCAAAATTAGTCCTCCATCACTCAGTCGATTTCACACAAGCAAAAATTTGAGGTCTTGGTCGGGAGTCTGAGCGACCACCCCACAGATCCAGTGCATTCCAGTGTCACCTTCCATCACTGCCTGAGACCCTTCTACCACCAGTGGGCCCAAATCATTACAGACAAATGGGTCCTAGAAATTATCAAATCAGGTTACACAAGCCCCTTCACATCCATGCCCCCTACCCAGCCCCCTATCCTGTCCCTCTTCAGGACCCCATCTCATGAGTCCCTATTACAAGCAGAGGTACAAAAGTTACTCACCATAGGGGCAATAGAACCTGTTCCCACAGAATATTGAAGAAGAGGTTTCTACTCCAACTAATTCCTAACAGCCAAAAAAATAGGAGGAGACCAATCTTGGATCTCAGGAAACTCAACAAGTTCCTCCGCAATACAAAATTCAAGATGGTGACCCTTGCAACTATCATACCCGAACTGGACAAAGGGGACTGGTTTTCAGCCTTTGACCTTCTAGATGCATATTTTTATGTAACCATCTACCCTGCGCACAGGAGGTTTCTCAGATTCGTCACAGGTCAAGACCATTACCAATACAGGGTCCTCCCGTTTGGTCTTTCTACGACCCCTTGAGTGTTCTCGAAGATGTAGCCGTAGTCACAGCCTTTCTCAGAAGACAGAATGTCATCATCTTTCCCTACCTCGATAATTGTCTTATCAAGGGCTCCACTTGTCAACAAACTATAGCGATGACAACTGCTACTAGGGAATGTTTTTCCCGACTTGGCCTGCTTATCAGTATACACAAGTCCACCATACAGCCCACACAAAAGATAGAATTTATCAGAGTGCTTCTAAATTTAGTAACAGCAAGAGCCTACCTCCCACCACAAAGATTTAAGGCGCTCTGCGACCTTATTTGGGGGAGGGGGGGGTCAAGCATACTTCCTTTTCAACAGTCTGGACATGCCTCCAATTATTGGGGCACATGGCGGCCACAACCTTCGTGGTCCTGTTGGAGAGGCTACACATGCGCAGCCTATAGCACTGCGTGATGAGAGGGACCTAGCTTCCTCCTAGCATTGGTACTACGGACAGAGCAGTCCTAGGCTGAGGCTCAATGACAGGGGCTGAGGGGTACTAGGGCTGTTGGGTGTCAGCCAGGGTAGGAGAAGGCAGCAGGTCCACACACCCTTGACTATGATGAGTGGCCATTTCAAACTGCAGTTTGCCTATGATAAGGGGCTAGATGATGATTTGCAGTGAGGTCAGAGGCAAGGAAGGTGTAGGGAGTTGGGGGTTCCCTGGCGGGGAGGACTCTAGAGTGTGCGGGAATTTCAGCACTGCAGTCTAGGAGGGACACAAGTCCTAACATAAGGTGACAGAGTTATTAACAGATAAACAGGTAACAGCAGGCGAGACTCTGGTTGGAAGGAGGCACTCCAGTGCTGAGCTGAGCTAATTCCTGCATGACCAGCAGGAGGTGCTGTGGAGCTGAATAGCACCATGTTTCAGGGTCAAAACTAGAGCAGTTACACTTTTTAGTTTGGAGTCTGTCCTATAATCTGGCAATGGAGTCCTCAAGGGTTTATCCTCAAAGCCAGACTCTTGTTGATTTCTGACCATTTATATTGTTGAACATTTTTACCTACTGGCCCTCCCCCCATAACTCATCTAATCAGGGGAATGGATACTTTCTTACATTTCTAAAATCTTTGAGGGGTTAGCTCCTGTGGAGCCACAGCCTCCCCTCTCCCCACTGCACTGCTCTCTCTTGATTGGAGGCAGCAGCGTGGGGGTGGGGGAGTGGGCAGCTCCCTGGGACCTATGTTTGTGGAGAGCCTGCTTCAAAGCTGGCTCCCATCAAGTACTGGTTCCCGCCTGCCCCTCCCATCCTGCACTGCTGCCTCTGATACAGAAGCAGCAACCGGGACTGGGGGAGCTATATGTAACCATTTACACTATCACATCCCTAGTCTTATGTGCACTTGATGAGATACACAGCCAAAAAGTGGGTTGGCATATTCTGAGCTAGTGACAGTTTTTAGATGGTCTCAGAATGTATCTCCTGTGTCAAGCATAGCCTGTTAATATAGTCTTGAGGTGGTAAAGGCATGTACTGCTGTAGGAAGATCCTCAAATGTCATCTTACTGTAACAGATGGGAAATATGTCTACAACTCCTATCCAATCAGCCTAAGGCCGTGGTCACCAACCGGTCGATTGTGATTGACTGGTCGATCGCGAGGCCTCGATCAGTTGATCGCGAGGCGTTCGCGCCCCCCCAAATCCCATTTTCCCCCCACCCCCGAGAAGCCCCACTACCTACATCCAGCGTAGTGCCGGCTTCCCGCGGGGTGGACGGAAGCCCTTGCCTGCAGCTTTGCGCCACTTCCGGGGGTTCCAGAAGTGCACTGGCTGCTGCCCTCCCACCGCTTTGTGCCGTGCTGGGCGCGCTGCGGGAAGGGGCGTCAGCCACGGAGGAGGAGTGCGGCGGCTTCCGTGTGCTGCAGGAAGGGCGAGTTGAGCGCAGGGGTTTCCCTGCGCCGTGGGAGCGGGGCTCGGCCCTGGGGCAGGCGCGCGCGGGGGTTTGGCTGCGCTGTGGGAGGGGGGGTTTGGCCCCGGGGCAGGCACGCGCAGGGGTTTGGCTGCGCTGTGGGAGGGGGGTTTGGCCCCGGGGCAGGCACGCGTGGGGTTTGGCTGCGCTGTGGGAGGGGGGTTTGGCCCCGGGGCAGGCATGCGCGGGGGGTTGGCTGCGCCGCGGGAGGCATGCGCCGGCTTCCCTGGGTGGGGGGGGGGAGAATCCTGGGAGGAGGCGGGTGCAGGGGACTCTCTGCCCGCACTGTCCCCCTGTTCCCTGCTCCCCAGCCCCCTGTTCCCTCTTCCCACTCCCCAGCCTCAGAAACCTGTCCCCACTGGCACCCTGTCCCCTCCCCTCTCCCGCCACCCTGTCCCCTCTCCCCTGTCCCCAGCCGCAGAAACCTGCCCTCCTGGCACTCTCTCCCCAGCCCCCTCCCGGCACCCTGTCCCCTCTCCCGCCCCCAGCCGCAGAACTCTGTCCCCACTGGTACCCTGTCCCCTGCCGAAGCACCTACTAGCATCCTTCCCCAGTACTATGTCCCCTGCTCCCACCAACACAGTTGGGGCCACATTAGTGGAGCTTGGGGGCGGAGTTGGAGGAGGGTTTTTTTGCATCTCACTTGTGTGGCTCTAACTGACTTTTCTGTGGGTTAGTTACCCCTGACTCAAAACAGGTTCCCTGCCCTTCTCAGAAATAAAGACAATGCAGAAACTTTTTGTGTTTGACACAGTATTTTATTTGAAAATGAAGCCTGGCCAACAAACCCCCAACTGGGGCCAAGCCCCCATCTGGCCACAGTATCATAACACTCCTGTACTCCCCCCAGACCTTATGTCTGAGCCTATCATACACTGGAACCCCCTTCCCTGAGACCCTCACATACCCCAACCCAAATTCCTGAACCCTCACATCCAGAAGTCTGTGGCTTGCTTAGTACCCTAACCCTACATCTGACCCCAACACTGCCCGGCCTGGAGCCCCCTCCCGAGCCAGCGTTCCCTTATCCACCTCCTCCTGCATCCAGATTTCCTCCCAGAGCTTGCACCTCTCACCCCTTCCCACACCCAAATCCCTCATTCCCACCCTGGAGCCTACACATCCTGTCTCAACCCAGCGAGGGTACGGCTAGACTGCAGGAGTTTTTCAGGATTCCGGAGATATCCCAGAAAAACTCTTCTGCATCCAGGGATGCGTTTGTTTTTCCACTTCTTTTAGTGGAAGAGCAAACATGATCTTTCCAGAGGAATAAGGGGGCTTCCAAAAGAAGGGTTTTTTTCTGACATTTGGTCCAGTCTAGACAGGCCAAATGTTGGAAAAACTTCTTCCTACAGAAGAATTGGGGGGAAAAAAGCAGCAGTAAAAGGTTGGGGATAGCAAGTGATGGAGAGGAGGAGAATAGAGAGGGCGGGGCTTGAAGGAAGGGGCGGGGCGGTAGATCTTGGCTTGTTCTGTCATTTAAAAAGTGATTTTGGGTGTAAAAAGGTTGGAGAACACTGGCCTAAGGTATAGCAAGATCCTTAGATTACAAATGGGCATATAATCTTCAGTTTTTCTGGATGCATCTTGCATTTACCAACATTAGTTTTATCTAAATTGAACATCAGTCTGTTAGCCCTCCTTTAAGCCCCAATTTTATGGAAGCACTAGAAAACGTATATAGAGGTGTGCAGAAAATTCTTTCTGAAACATGAATTACCAGGAATGACATACTTAGTTAAGGTAGAGAGAATTATTTTGGTATCCATGATTGCTCGTCTTAACCAATGTTCCTGCTAATCTTTTCCATCCATGTGCGGAATAATTATATTATGCACATCAAGGAATGTGCATGTAAACTGCTAGTAGAAACAAAAGCCTAGCTGTGGATGCTCTGCTAATCAGCTGGGCAGCATTGGAATCTCTCCTGAGCATCTGCACAAGTTCCCAGTTTACAGGGAACAAAGGTTTTGACCCACCTATGTATTTCTGTTTACAGTAGTTTTATGGTAGTTTCTTATGCTCTTAGTCTTTCTAACTGTCATCATTTTTGTTTTGTGAACTATTGCTAGTATTTTTATCTTTCTGGTAATGAAGATCCAGTACTGAATTAATATTCTAGACATTACTGTATCAAAGAAGACTTTGTCTATATCTGCAAGACAAGGGTGTGTTTCCCCTGTTTACATATACTGGTTCTGGTTCTCATGAAGCTAGTACAGTGGTTTTCAAACTATGGGTTGCAACCTGGTACTGGGTGGTGGAATGTCAGGCACTGGGTCTCATTGTTGCAGGGTGATCAGGTGACTACTGTGGCTGCTAAGGCAGGCTACCTTCTTGTCCTGGAACCACAGACTGTCTATAACAGGTACTATAAAAATATATTGTCCTTTTTTGCTACAAAATTACATTGCAAAACCAAGATTAATTTTCAGTCTAGTGTTTACCCTTAGGGTGGATCTATGTTGTAATATAAGCTCAGACTTAGTCTGTGAATCTTGTGTTTGCAAGCCCAGGGCTTGAACATCCCCAGTGCATAATGATTTTAGGTTTAAAATTTCTGTACCTGGGCTTCAAACCTCGGGCCCAGCTTCCAAAATGCAGTAATCAGACCTGAGTCAAAGCACCGTATCCCAGGTTTCCTAGCTCCTTCTCCAGTTGTGGCTGCTTTAGCCCTTGGTTTATTGCGCAGTATGGGGTAACTTGATATCCACTGTGCATATTACAGGAAATTCCCAACAGCTCTTGCCATGCTGTCTTTTGGGTTGTATGCTCCCAGCAACAGGAGTCAGCAACATTGGGAGGAGTCACCATTTGTTTTCATTCCTGTTTCAGCAAATGGGCAGAGCATCAATTAGATACCACTGGTAACATCTAGTCAAATGAACCAGGTGGAAGAGAGGGATGGTAGAAATGGGGAAAAAAGGGAACTGGCTGATACTGCTTGTGGTTCTTGGTCTAGCTGTTGACGTCTGTGTAAATAGGCACTTCTGGCCATAAGCCCAGATTGGTAGGATCATATCATCATACAGACCTGGGATGACCAACAGTGAGTCCAGAACTTTTACATGAAAAAAGTTAAATTTCTGGAGCTTTGTGAGTAACTTGCTCTGTCTTCCACCATCATAACACATGCATGAAAGTGGTCGTGCCAGTCAAAAAGTGGGCTTCTATAACCATCTGAAAGCCAGCTATACCCCAGACAGGTCTATTGTTAATGAGTTCAGCTTTGGTAAGTCAGCAGTGGGTAAAGTGGTCATGGAATTTTCTGAGACAATAAGGCGTTTAGCCCAAAGTCATGGGCATAAACAATATTCTTGAAGTAACTGATGGTTTGGAGAGAATGGGATTTCCAAAATGCACCAGGGCCATTGATTGGATTTGTGTGCCCATTGTTTGCCTGCTTTGAGGAACATGTGAGAACGTAAACTGCAGTTTACATTACTTACAGGCCTCTGTGGCCCAGTAAGGCCAATTTATGCACTTGAAAAGATCATGATGGCATGGTTTTCCAATGGTCAGGAGTCTACATGAATGGACAGACTATGGTACTATTCCCACCAAATGACATTGTCATAAATGGAGTTATTGCCTCCACTGTTATCCTGAGGGACCCCACATATCCTTTTTGCCTTGGCTAAGAAAGTTTACACTGATCTCAGAACTGGCAACAGAATGTTTAGTTACATTCTCAGCAGGTGCAGAATGGTGATTGAATGTGCATTTGACAGACTGTATTCCTACTGGCCCTGTTTACAGACACATTTGCAAGACTGTGTCATGAATGTTATCCACATTACAGCCGCTCCCCGAGTTACGAACAAGTTATGGACCAACACTTGGTCCGTAACTCGAAGTGTTCGTAACTCGGATCCCATAGAGTTACATGGCGACCGCGCTGTTCGAAAGCGTGGATCGCCGTTCGAAACTCGGATCCGCATTTACGACCACTTTGGTCGTAAGTGTGGATGGTCGTAAGTGGAGGTGGTCGTAACTCGGGGAGCGGCTGTATTGTGTCTTGCTGTGCTTTTCATAATATTTGTGATGCTAAAGGTGAGCCATTTTTGCCCCTCTATAGAACTATTACAATAATTGATTGTTGAACAGGTATAGTCAACCAAAAAGTCCACCTACCACAGCTAGGATAGATGCACTTAGACACACAAATCAGGGATACTTGGTACTCCCACAGCACAGACTTCAATGGGCCAATGAAAGAGGGAGAATAGTATGTTTATGAGTGTATTTGTACAGTCTTTACATCTTATGATGTAATGTATGTGGATGTTGATTGCCCTACCTTGTAGTTATGAATGACATGACTGCTTATGAAGTGGCAAGAACTGGATTTTAGAATATGGTTTGATGCAGAGAAATGTATTGAGAAATAATGATTGCATACATACAACCTCCTATTTATTCATTTTCATGTGATAAGCTTTTATTATTTGAAGTATGCATTACATGATACTAATAACATTTCTTAATAAAAAAAACACTTTTATTTTTGAAGATGTATTAGAAACACACAATGTTAAACCATTGCCAGACAGACAAGTTGATATTAGCACACCAAAACACCAGCAATAAACCAGCACCAAAATCTTAAACCTAAATAGTGCAAACTGTTTGGAACTGGTTGCACTATCAACTCCTACTGTTAGCTGTCTCCCATTCTCCTTTTGTTGTTCTTCCATATTTAGACTACACTTGGCACCACAGGGTGGAGCTGTTCACAGGGGCAGAGGTCATCAATTGATTGTTCATATGTATGCATGCAAGGAGGAGGGGGCCAGCATGGGTGGAAATCTACATGGGGTAGATTTGCCCTGTCCAACTGCTAAGTCAAGTCCTGATTGCATGAGCTAGCCAGCCATGGAATTTTCCAAAGTGTTCCTGGTCAGCAGCACATGGAACCACAGAGGGGGGGTTTAGGACATGGTGCAAGAACAGCTGTAGGCTGTGTTTTGATGGCTATAAACATAAGCAGCTTCTTGAACAGGTCTTTCAACAGAGCTCTCTCTTTTCCCCTTAGCTGATATTTCTGCTCCTGAAACAGTAATGCAGATCTACTTTGTGTGCTGAAACTCTTGTCCTTTCACATGCAGCCTATCTGTGCCTTTCCACTTGCCATAAATCTTTCATCCTGTGGTATTACACCTGCTTTTGGCCCTGTCCAAAGTGTCCACCATGGGTTCATCACAGAAATACTTCTACCTGGACTGGGCTATGACAACTCTGCATCCAAGGGCCTGTTGGAGTGAGCCCATGCTGCTAAGGTGGCAGGACCATCAGAGCTTGAAGGGTCTAAAAGCAGATTTCAGACTATGCATTATTGTTTCAGTGCTTCCCAGAGAGGTTCTGTGCTTTGTGAAATACTAAGCTAAAAATGATACATTTAAACTGAGCTTGTATAGATTGAGAGGAATGTCTCCACTCCAAGAAGCTCCTTAGACAAAATTTAATTAATCACAATGAAAAGATAGCACAGAGAATGGTAAGTTCAGTTTACAATTATTTTGTTTAAAAATTGCAGAGCTCCTTGGTCTTTTGGTGACTGGGAAGGGCTGTTGCAGCTTTCTAAGTAAGCCTTCTCTATATTTTCAGGCATTTCACATTATTGAGGACATCACCAATCCTAGATGTCCTAGGATGACAAAGGGGGATTTTATTCTAAGCTGCTAGTGCAGTGTTTCCCAAATGGTGTTCCGCAGAACCCCAGGGTTTCGCAAAGTGAAAATAAAGGTTCAGCAAGAAAATTCCATTACAATAACATTTTATTATTTAAAAAATAATAATAATTAATAGTATGTGATTTTTTGTTTTTAAATATGTGCAATTAAACTAAATGTTGATCTCATGACCTTGTTTAGCATTTGTTTATTATTATCCTTACTTATTTGTGGTCTACTTTTTCAGCTCCATATATTAGACTGTTATTAGGGGTTCTGCAAAATTCTTTCCAGTTTAAAAGGGTTCCGTAGCCAAATAAAATTGGGAAACACTGTGCTAGTGGCAGGACAGCTGTGTATGATAGATGCTTTCAAACATGGTGACAGAGCAGCACATATATGATTGGAGTGGGCTGATGACCTAGAGAAGAGGGTTTGGAATATGTACCCTTCCCTGAAATTTGATTGCCTATCTGGTGTCCCTACTATGGGGAAAAATGCTGCTGTCTGTGCCCAGGATTGGATCAGAATTCATGAGTGTATCAACCGGATGCTGCACAAGTGTCCAGATAGGTTGTCTCCATACAGATCTGCATAACACTTCTTGTAGGCTGCTATGAATGCACCTACCGAGACTACATGCAAACACATGATAATATGGATTCTCAAAGAACTGCACAGCCATCCCCTCCAATGCTCCTGGCATATTTCTGGACTGCATACAACCTCCTGGCTTTACTCCAGACATTGATTTTGTTACCCATGGACTATACTTAGACTCCCCTGTCATGCACAGTTTTTCTGTGTATAGGCGGCTTGTTATGATGTGTCATGTTTGATTTGTATGCATGGTATACCAAAAGGGAAAGCAGTACAAAGTTCTTATTTTAAATACTCTACCACATCTCTGTAACAATGTGCAAGTTTCTACTAAAAATTTAGCTATAAATACTTGTTTCACTGTTCTTTGTACTTACTGGTCTCCGTTTTTTGAATTCCATATGGTGTGCGTCTAGATGGACTTTTGCCACAGTGCTAGCCATTAGCAGATATATGCTGCTGCACACAGCTTGTAATACATTTTATACTGGGTCATAAACAAGAAATTCATCCCTGTTAATAACAACAAACATGGAGGCAGGAACTTAACAGGGTGTGGGGCTACTTCCACCTTTCATGTTTTTGAGGCTAGTTCTGTGGTAGTTAGCTCCTGCTGTGGAGCATCAAAAAAATTCTCCATGGAGTGACCCAGAATGTGCTGCAGTTACTCTGGCAATAGAACTTGTCCTTGGGAACAAGTTTGTGCACAAGGGTCACTTTTGTGGCCTCATCTGGCACTTGCTGGCTCCTCTCTGGTGGTGTACTGAATTCAGTAATTAGAAGGTTGGTGCCCAGCCATGGCTCAGTGCAGTACCAACCACCTGGTCAAACTCTTTGCAAAAGGGGAAGGATGACAGTGACTTCGTAGAGATTCAGTTCTTCTCCCTGGTTTTTTTGGTACATGGTCTTGAGCAGCTTAATCCGTTCCCCGCACTGCTCATCCAGTGAATCCACTCTTCCACTTCTTTGCTATTAGTTGATATGTGTGGTCATTCTTGGAACTTAGTTAAGCTGTTTGCTCACATTGCACAAGGGATTAATCAAAATCTGGCAATGCCACTTGCTTGGCAAAGGACTTCTTTGTGCTCAGTGGCCATTACCATTGTAGGAAAAGATTCATTCTGCTGCTTTCTCAGCAGTCTGAACAAAATGGCAGGGTTAAATAATAAGCAGAACAAAGGACATTGTTCCATGGAATTGTGGGATAGAATTGACTGGCTCTCAGGACCAAAGTCCAAGCTATGTCCACAGTACAAAATGATTGAAGTTAGGCCCAGATCCCCAAGGAACTCAGGTTTGAGCTCCCCACCCTGTAGAGGTGTGGGACCCTGGCCCCAAGCTAGGCAGAATAGGGCTTTGGTCTTGAACTTGAGTAGGAGTCTGTGCTTTATGTTGTAGTGTCGATATATCCTACGTCTCCTAAAGCATTCATTTTTCATATTTCTCACTCTTTTTGGATATCTGTTTCATGTTTGCTCCAGTACATTAACTTGAATTTTTCAAAACTGAATTTTATCATAGTATTTTTCTTTTCCATACTTCTAGTATTTTATGTGTGTGTTGGTATTATTTCTCTGTCCTGACACGTGTTTATATCAAATCACAATTTAATATAAAAAATGTACCTGTATATTTTGTTAACATGAGGATAATACACAAAGCAAAATGTACAACAATTGAAGTGTACACCACTCAGCATCTTCCTTGATAAATTCCCATTTTGTAATTACTCCATTTACACTCCAGTTTGGTTTATAGTCTGCTAGTTTTCAATCCAAATCACTGTATTTATAACCAAGCCAGTTCGAACTAATTTAATTTTTTATCATATCCTTTATTAAAAAGCAGATACTATACCTGTTTTATTCCCTTTAGAAATTTTGTAATTCTGTTTAGAAAAAGAAAAAGGTAAAATATTTCTTTGCTGCTGCTTATTGCTGATGATTCAACTATCTGTTAATTTTGTCTTGTTACTGTGAAGCCTGCATTTGAAAGCCACATTCTTAAGTAGCTACATCAAGCATTTTATAATTTTCAGTTATCTCTATTAAGAAACCATCCTTCATTGTGATTTGGAACTGCCCAGAAATGGTCCCAATACACCACTACCTTTTGTAATGGTAGCCACTGTCTTTGAACTACTGTGTTCTTAAACATGCTTTAAACAACCTTTGGTATTCCACATAGACATACTCTGCACTATCTTGGAGACCCAGTGAAGGCAACAAAGCTATACATAGGTTCAGAAATCTGACTGGGTGAAATAACTAGATTGGGACCATAGTTTGTGCATAGGGCTCTTCTCTTCGCCCAATTTTGTTTATTTGTTTGTTTATTTTTATTTTAAATAGTGACAAGGAACCCTAGTCGTCTAGAAGTCCATTGAGCTAGATGTTGTGTATTCCTTTATATTTTTATACTGAAATCCCAAACAGCTATTAATTGTTGCAAACTATGTATTTATTTCATCTAGGGCTGTAATAGTATAGTCGATTAACCAATTTATCAGTAAACAAAAGCTTATAGGTTAATTCTATAGACTACACGCATTTCCCTCCCCCCCCTTGTCAGTAAATTTTTTGGCAGGCTGGCCAGCAGCCTGGCCCAGTCCTGGCTTGTGCCAGTTCCGGGACCTACCCTTGCTGTAGCTCTGCATTTAAATTGTGTTAGGAGCCAGGTGGGTGTCACCCTGGCTCAGTTATGGCCTTTATCAGAGGCAGCAGAATAGGGCGACAGGCAGCTGATCTGCGCAGAAAGCTGGTTTTTAAACTGGCTCCCCTTGCAGACCAGCTCCCGCCTGGCACCCCGTGCTGCCGCCTCTGTATCAGAGGCAGCAATGCGGAGTGGCAGGGTGCTCCTCAGGAGTGAGGCTGCCAGCTCTGCCTCCCGGGGACTATAGAATAGTCAATTAACTGATAAGAATTCATGAAGTTACTTGACTATTCAATTAACCGATATTTAACATCCCCAATTTCATCTAGGGTATGTGTAGATAACATACAGTTAAGTCAGTGCTTCAGCTGCAGGTTACTTTTTAACATTAAAATCTATTTTTAAAATAATGTGAGCATTGCATTTGTATTAAATGTTTTAAAGGCAGATTATTTTTATATCTATATGATTTAATTTTTTTTGTAGAGCAAAACATTTTTTTAATAGAATTCTCAGCCATCTTCATTAAAAGTCCACTTGTTTTAAGAGACCACTTTTTCTGTTGGGTGCCTAAGTGGTCAATTACTACAGGTTTAACTGTATTTGTTCAATTTTCTTTCATTAGGGACAGAAATCTCACTTTCCAGAATCAGTTACCAAAGTCATATTTCTTATCTTTTGGACAACGAGACAAACAAACATTTCCAGTATTCACTGCTTCCATAGTTCTCTGGCTTTTCAGAAATAACTCAATGATTAGTTAAGTTATACTTTCCTTAACACTCTTATGTATGTTATTTGGACTACCAGAGTTGAATATGGTGGAATTCAGTTATTCATACTCATGGCTGGAACTCACATTTTGCATAAATTAATTTTGTATATTTGTGTTTTATAATCCACAGTATACCAGTATGTTTTGTACAAGTAGGGAAATATTGATTGAGTACAGTATTCTGCTACCAGTCTTTAGTGAGAATGTGAATCATCCTGAATCAAGAAATACAGATTAGAAAAATATTACTTAATGAGATATAATTGTATATTCATTCTTTTCAAGAAGGGTGGATATATTTAAATGAAAGCAATTTCAAAACAGTGATTTTTAATTGCGATTTAAATAATTAATTTTAATCAAAGTATTGAATTTGTACTTTTTAGTTTATTTTCCTAAAGAAAGGTTAATTCACATTACTTGTTAACTGTTGACACCTTTTGATTGTAGCCTTCACATTCAATTTCATCTTTCTTTTTGCAAACCAGAAAAATGTACACATTAAGCTTTTATAGAAAGCTTAAGTTATATTTATTCAGATTCTTATTTCTTATATTTTGTATGTGTTAGAAAATGGTGAATAACACATTTCTTATTTACTAGATGATTGATTTTTATTGTGTGATTTGTGTCAAGTTTTAATTGGATAGACATTCAGTTAACTTACAAATGCACAAAAACATTTTAAAACTTTGTTAAATAAAAGTGCAAACAAAACAAAACATAACAAAAAGGTTACCAAAAAATGTCTGCATTGTAAACTAACTGATTTATTGAACAAATGAATATTTTCTGTAGTTAGTGAATTGAACTGATTGTTTCTGGTCATCATGTTTTTCAAGATTTGAAAATGAGTAGCTCTCATCCTCTCATACCTAGTGGTGTGTGGGTTTTTCTTTTAATAAATTGGAAAAGAAAATAAATAAGCGGTTCCTTAACTTTGAATGAACTAGTCATTGAGTTGAGCTAGTTGAATACATTGAAATAAAGAAATTTTCTCTGCTTCTGCAAAATATCCTACATCTGTCAAAAGTTGATTTAGCACTTCAACAGTCTGATATCCAGGTGCTCAGCCAGTAATTTTCTCCAGTTGGTGTTGAATGTTATTTTTTTGTATTTCATTTACATGATTTAAATATGATATGTCTAGGTCTTAATATAGGTCCCCAGTAGCAAATCAATTGTAAATAGCTTAAACCCCCCAGCATATTTAATTTAAATAAAAGTTCAGGGGGTTTTTTATTGGAAAAAAACCATTTTATCCACCCTGTTTTCATCGAAATTTCTGCTTTTTATTTATATGTATTTTTACAACTTTATTATTTCCTAATTGCACAAACTTTCTTTTTCTTGATAAAGATAGGTATTAAAACTGATTTCATATGCTTTTCCATTTTTAAATCTTAATTTTTAGTCATCCTCATTTCATATTAATCTTTTTTTCCTCACTGGAAGTATTCTCCTTCCTCTGATATATTTATGAAAACCCTTTTAATTCTTATCTCTGTAGCTATCAACAACTTGTTCCTCTTTCTCTGGTGTCATTGCCCTCATCACATGACATCACTTCTACAAAGAGGATCATTTCTTCTCTCTATCCTGTACAGTGTTCTCTATCACCGTCTCTGTCATTCTCCATTCCTGTTTTTGAGTGCGCTGTTAATTCTCAAAGTTACAGCCATCATAACACTCTTTGTCTCCAAAACAAAACCATGACCAATCCTCAAGTTAACTATGTGTACCTTACTCTCTCAAGATAGCACAGGAAATTGTGATCTTATTTCTTCATGACTTCGTTTCCTACAACATTCTCAATTCATTTTCATATCTCCTGCCTCCTCTTTGCACCAAAATTACCCTCTAATTGTGGTCAGTCACTTTCACTTTTCTGATCTTGACTCTTTACACTGCACTGTTTTCTTCGTTGCCCTGTATCTGTGTCATCCGATGTTTTAAGTATAATGCTGGTATCCAGTATTCTTTTGTATTTCTAGCTCTTTTATCCCTCTAATAGCTATTGCAGCATGGATTATAGGTCCATTAAAGGCTGTCTTTGAAAATTCTAGCTATGTTCACTTCTTAGTGTACTGTTTCCAAAATGGATGACCAAAATCTCTTCTATCAGAGCCAAAAGAATTTTTGAAATCCTGTACTGCAACTGTGAAGAAAAGATTATTTATCTCCACAGTAGCATTTGCAAATTCTATGGCAGCTGAACTGATCTGAAGTGACAGATTAGTAAATTTAATTTAGTGATGGCTGAGCTTTTTTAGTAGTGAGGAATTTCAGTGTTACTCTTTTTAAAAAGTTTTGTCATGGTTTGTGTACAAAATAAAAATTGCTTAGATTAAAAAATTACAACATTTAACATGCACATTCTCATTTATATTAAAACTTTACTTTTAAATCCCTTGGAAAGCCTCTAGCCTCATTTCGTTGTCTGCCAAACAACAAATTCCATTGTCAAAAACTGACAGCCAGATCTTGCCATGGAATTAGTTGTTAGTTCTTCAAGAGTGATGTGCAGTAGAAGTGCTGATGTTCCCAGGTTCCGCAAATCCTTACAGAGCCCTATTACAAGTAGACTTGCATATGTGTTTGGCAGATGACTGCCTGCCACATGAAAGCTAAATTACTGAGCTGCACAAGGTTGTCTCCTGACTTTCACAGCACTGTATAGGTGTGCTATATTAGATCAAACTAAAGGTGCATTAGGCCCTGTAGAGCATTCAGAAGTGTCCTATATTTGTTGCTTCAGAGGAATGTAAATACCCAAACATCAGTAAGATATCTGGACATATATGCAGTCCTTTATGTAGTGTAGATGGGTGGAAACTTCCTGCCTGATACTTGCAGCTGTCTGTGGAATGGTAGAAATGTGGGTTTCAAAAGTGGCAGATTGGACCCTTAAGTCTCTGAACAGACAAGATGGCAATTTGCCTTGTCTTTAGACTTTTATATTATCTGTCTGTGGTTTGAAGGTGTCCATCACCAGTTTATCAGGGCACCAAACACAGCTATTAGAAATGTGTTTTGTTCCCAAACGCTTGTACTTACTACAATAAGACTAGCCCATCTAGGAATGGGTCCGTTCATTTGTAAAAATCCCCACCTCAGCACATCTTAAAAACTTCTCAGGGAGCTCAGTCATCTGATATAAAAATGAGTTACAGAAACTGAACACATATGTTTAAATGTCACAAGCAAACAATTCTGTTGCAGCTCAACCTTGAGTATCTGAAATGTAGCCCTATCCTGTAGCCCCATGATCTTTTCTGACTATGTTCTGTGGAGCCCTTCTGGGTGATCTGGAAAGTAGGTGCCAAAATTAGGAAAGCCTATGAATTTGTTGCCCAGCATCCTGTTTTTTCTCTAGTTGGGTCATCAGTGGAATAGTTGAGAGCTACTGCAGCCTTCCAACAGCAACATCTTCCAGTTGGATTTCAGCCGTCTGTGATGTAGTATTTTGTTTGGGGTTAACACTAACAAGGCTGGGCCCCCTAGAAAGTTATTTTATTCTTCTTACCTACAAGGCCCATAATTCAATAAATAAGCATCTTTCCTCTTTCTACCTCAGACATCTATGCTGTGACCATGGGAGGGCGGAAAGGGGGGAGGAGGAAAGTGAAGTCTAGATACAGTGTTTAGACCAGGTACCTGTATTTGTGAGAGTAGTTAAGTGAGTAATGAGTGAAGATTTCTGGTCAATAGAAATAAAGAAGAATATGTGATTTTCCCTAATGATAAATTGATTGTACTCATTGATAACTTCAGCATCTTGCAGTATCGCTGGAGAACCTTCATTCAGTAAGTAGCAGCTGTTCTGCAAACCCATGGAGATACTGAAGCACAAGAAATAAACTTGTCACTGGTACTTCATTCTGTCACTGGTACTTCTTGCGAACAGGAACTGCTAACAGGGAGTTTGGAGAGGGAGTTCTCCAGGTAAAGAGGAGTAAAAACGGGACCCTTGTGGTAAGTGGCTGTCTGGAGTGTGTGTTTGTGTGTGGGGGAGTTATTTGCTGTGTGCTGAGCTTGTGTTTGTCTGGTTGGTTGGTTGGTTTGTTTGTTTGTTTGAAGGAGCTTCTGAAAGATTTGAAATCTAGAAGCCTCTGTTAATTGGCTTTGCCTCAGTCAGGGGGAGGGGCTACCAGAGCTATATAAGCCTGTGACTCAGCGACCAGGGAGCTTGCGAACAGGAACTGCTAACAGGGAGTTTGGAGAGGGAGTTCTCCAGGTAAAAGAGGAGTAAAAACGGGACCCTTGTGGTAAGTGGCTGTCTGGAGTGTGTGTTTGTGTGTGGGGGAGTTATTTGCTGTGTGCTGAGCTTGTGTTTGTCTGGTTGGTTGGTTGGTTTGTTTGTTTGTTTGAAGGAGCTTCTGAAAGGTTTGAAATCTAGAAGCCTCTGTTAATTGGCTGAGACTCAGTCAGGGGGAAGGGCTACCAGAGCTATATAAGCCTGTGACTCAGCGACCAGGGAGCTTGCGAACAGGAACAGCTAACAGGGAGTTTGGAGGGGGAGGTTAGAGGGCACTAGTGACTTCTGACCGTCTTTAAAACATAACTCTTATAATAATCTATATTCCAGAGGTTTAAAAGAATCCCAGTTTATACTTAAACTTATTCATTAGAAAAATGGAGACAGAAGCCCAGCAGCAGAGTGGGGGCTATCCTGTTTATTGCGTCGAGTGTAACATGTATGATTACCTGCCCTGTGGGCGGGTGGCGTATGTGTGCACCCGTTGCAAGGAGCTCCTGACCCTCAGAGACCGAGTTCGGGCTTTGGAGGCCAGGGTGGCTGAACTGGAGGAGCTAAGGGAGGTAGAGATATGTTGATGAGACTTTCCGGGACACTGTAGTACTGTCCCACCTCCAGTCTGAGAGCCCCAGTGCTCTTAAGGAGGATGAAAGTCTCAAGGAACAGAGCATTCAATGGGAGCAGAGGAAACCATCCCGTGGTTGGGACCCTCCTCCCAGAGGATGTTGCGGTATCCTCTCGCACTGAGGATACCTCTGAGGAGGAATGCCAGTTAGGAAGAGGCAGGTGTTAGTAGTGGGTGATTCGATCGTTAGAAACATAGATAGTTGGGTTTGTGATGACCAGGAGAACCGTATGGTCACTTGCCTGCCTGGTGCGAAGGTTGCGGATCTCTCGAGGCATCTAGATAGATTTATGTGTAGTGCTGGGGAGGAGCCGGTGGTCATGGTACATGTAGGTACCAATGACATAGGGAAGGGTAGGAGAGATGTCCTGGAGGCCAAATTTAGGCTGCTAGGAAAGAGACTGAAATCCAGGACCTCTATGGTGGCATTCTCGGAAATGCTTCCAGTTCCACGCGCAGGGCCAGGTAGGCAGGCAGAGCTTCAGAGACTCAATGCGTGGATGAGACGATGGTGTAGGGAAGAGGGGTTTGGATTTATTAGGAACTGGGGACACTTTTGGGAGAGAGAGCCTATACAGGAAGGATGGGCTCCACCTAAACCAGGAGTGGAACCAGACTGCTGGCACTAAACATTAAAAGGCGTAGAGCAGTTTTTAAACTAAGAGATGGGGAAAGCCGATTGGTGCGGAGATGCACGTAAATCGGAGGAGACTTCTCTTAGAGGAGAATCCATTGATAGAGATTCTCTAAGCTGTAGTCAGAGAAGAGAGGAGGAGAGGGCAAACCATGGGCCAGAGCAGACAAACAACCGCATACAAAGGAATCCAATGCATCAGGGAAGGGCAGACAAATAAGCAGTGGCAAATTTTTAAAGTGCTTCTACACAAATGCTAGGAGTCTGACTAATAAGATGGGTGAACTAGAGTACCTAGTATTAAATGAGGAGATTGACATAATAGGCATCACTGAAACCTGGTGGAATGAGGAAAATCTGTAGGACACAATCATACTGGGATATAAAATATATCGAAAGGATAGAGCAGGCCGGGTGGGTGGCGGAGTGGCACTGTATGTGAAGATAATGTAGAATCAAATGAAATAAAAATATTAAGTGAATCAACATGTTCAATAGAATCGCTATGGATAGTAATTCCATGCTCAATAATAAGAAATTAGCAGTAGGGATATATTACCGACCACCTGACCAGGACAGCGATACTGACATTGAAATGCTGAGGGAGATTAGAGAGGCTACCAAAATAAAGAACTCTATAATAATGGGGATTTTAATTACCCCATATTGACTGGATACATGTCACCTCAGGAAGAGAAGCGGAGATAAAATTTCTCAATGGCTTAAATGACTGCTTCTTGGAGCAGCTGGTGCAGGAACCCACAAGGGAGAGGCAATTCTCAATTTAGTCCTGAGTGGAGCGCAGGATCAGGTCCAGGAAATAACTGTTACAGGACCGCTTGGGAATAGTGACCATAATATAATAACATTCAACATTCCTGTGGTGGGAAGAACACCTCAGCAGTCCAGCACCCTGGCATTAATTTCAAAAAGGGGAATTACACAAAAATGAGCAGGTTAGTTAAACAGAAATTAAAAGGCACAGTGACTAGAGCCAAATCCCTGCAAGCTGCATGGAAACTTTTTAAAGACACCATAATAGAGGCCCAACTTAAATGTATACCCCAAATTAAAAACATAGCAAGAGACCTAAAAAGAGTCACTGGCTTAACCACCATGTAAAAGAAGCAGTGAGGGACAAAAAGGCATCTTTTAAGAAGTGGAAGTCCAATCCTAGTGAGATAAATAGAAAGGAACATAAACACTGTCAAATCAAGTGTAAAATGTAATAAGAAAAGCAAAAAGATTTTGAGGAACAGCTAGCCAAAAACTCAAAAAGAAATAACAAAATGTTTTTAAGTACATTAGAAGCAGGAAGCCTGCTAAAAACCTGTGGGTCCCCTAGACGATCGAACTATAAAAGGCGCAATCAAGGACGATAAAGCCATTATGGAGAAACTAAATGATTTCTTTGCTTCAGTCTTCACGGCTGAGGACGTTGGGAGATTCCCAAATCTGCACCGCCCTTTGTGGGTGATGAATCTGAGGAACTGTCCCGGATTGAAGTGTCATTAGAGGAGGTTTTGGAACAAATAGAAAAACTTAATGTTAACAAATCTCCGGACCGGATGGCATTCATCCAAGGGTTCTAAAAGAACTCAAATGGGAAATTGCTGAACTATTATCTGTGGTTTGTAACCTATCCCTTAAATCGGCTTCCGTACCTAATGACTGGAAGGTAGCCAACGTGACACCAATATTTAAAAAGGGCTCTAGAGGCGATCCGGCAATTACAGACCGGTAAGTCTAACTTCAGTACCTGGCAAATTAGTAAAACAATAGTAAAGAATAAAATTGTGAAGCATGTAGAAGAACATAATTTGTTGACAAAAGTCAACATGGTTTCTGTAAAGGGAAATCCTGTCTTACTAATCTATTAGAGTTCTTTGAAGGGGTTAATAAACATGCGGACAAGGGGGATCCAGTAGATATAGTATACTTAGATTTTCAGAAAGCCTTTGACAAGGTCCTCACCAAAGGCTCTTGTAAATTACATGGCCATGGGATAAGAGGGAAGGTCCTTTCTTGGATTGAGAACTGGTTAAAAGACAGGAAACAAAGGGTAGGAATAAATGGTAAATTTTCAGAATGGAGAGGGGTAACTAGTGGTGTCCCCAAGGGTCAGTCCTAGGACCAATCCTGTTCAACTTATTCATAAATGATCTGGAGAAAGGGGTAAGCAGTGAGGTGGTAAAGTTTGCAGATGATACCAAACTGTTTAGGATAGTCAAGACAGAAGCAGACTGTGAGGGACTCCAAGAAGATCTCACCAAACTGAGTGATTGGGCAACAAAATGGCAAATGAAATTTAATGTGATAAGTGTAAAGTAATGCACATTGGGAAAAATAACCCCAACTATACGTACAGTATGATGGGGGCTAATTTGGCTACGACAAATCAGGAAAGAGATCTTGGAGTTATCGTGACAGTTCTCTGAAAACTTCCACACATGTGCAGCGCGTCAAAAAGGCAAATAGGATGCTAGGAATTATTAAGAAAGGGATAGAAAATAAGACCCAGAATATCTTACTGCCCTGTATAAAACTATGGTACGCCCACATCTTGAATACTGTGTACAGATGTGGTCTCTCACCTCAAAAAGATATTTTGGCCTTGGAAAGGGTTCAGAAAAGGGCAACTAAAATGATTAGGGGTTTGGAACGGGTCCCATATGAGGAGAGGTTAAAGCGACTGGGACTTTTCAGTTTAGAAAAGAGGAGACTGAGGGGGGATATGATAGAGGTGTATAAAATCATGAGTGGTGTGGAGAGGGCCAATAAAGAAAAGTTATTTATTAGTTCCCTAAATAGAAGAACTAGAGGACACCAAATGAAATTAATGGGTAGCAGGTTTAAAACTAATAAAAGAAAGTTCTTCTTCACACAGCGTGTAGTCAGCCTGTGGAACTCCTTGCCAGAGGAGGCTGTGAAGGCTAGGACTATAATAGAGTTTAAAGAGAAGCTAGATAATTTCATGGAGGTTAGGTCCATAAAAGGCTATTAGCCAGGGGATAAAATGGTGTCCTTGGCCTCTGTTTGTCAGAGGCTGGAGAGGGATGGCAGGAGACAAATCGCTTGATCATTGTCTTCGGTCCACCCTCTCTGGGGCACCTGGTGCTGGCCACTGTCGGCAGACAGGATACTGGGCTAGATGGACCTTTGTCTGACCCAGTGCGGCCGTTCTTATGTTCTTATGTTCTTAGTTTCTGAAGATCCTTCCGATGTGGCAGCATTGTCTGAATCATCCTAGCTCTTGTTAACTATATATGACTGGACCTGATACTCCCTTTTAATTGTATATTTTCAAACAACTGTTTTAATGGTAGCAAACAGAGCCCTCTGTCTATCCTGAACAGGAAATAAGCATACCTCTAAATTCAAGCTCCTGACTCTTTCTTATAGGGTTTTCAGAAAGTTACAACTTGTGTTCATGAGGAAATTGACAGGACAAACAAATTAGAAAGGACAACAGATTAGAAAGTTTTTGCTATTGTGTTACAACCTCAGGTATGTCCCTTATAGCCAAAAATGTTTCTTTTTCATTAGAGTAAACTGGCTTGTCTACCTAGATATCATTACTTCACAAATGAGACCAATACTGTATTTTAGTCTAGCATGTCTTTGTTTAAAGGTCATCTGAAAAATATTTCTGCATTACATCCACTGGTCAAGCAAACAGTGTTGGTATACTGTATTTAAAAGCAGTTCAGCTAACAGAATTTTAACCTGCAAGGGTGGGGGGGAATAGGTGAAACAGAAAGTTACATGGTTATAATTCTTTGCAGAATTAGGACCATACGTGGTGACTGAAAAACAATCTGGGAAATTGTTTACTGAGGTTACCTGCTTACTGTTAAGATAGTTGAAATGCCAAAAACTGTAGATTCTCTGGACCTTAATTGATTCAGTCACTAGATAAGCTTTGTTGCTGTAGCCATGTAGGTCCCCAGATATTAGAGAGACCAGGTGGTGTTTGACACCAGTTTCTGTTGGTGACAGAGAAACTGCCAAGCTACACAGCACTCTGCCTCAGGTCTGGGAAAGGTACTCAGAGTTTCACAGATAGTTTGATGTTGTTTTGTGCTGTTACGCTCTGAGTACCATTTCCAGACGAGGGATGTCAACATGTAGTTGACTACACGATTAACCGATAAGCCTGGGCTGTATCAGAGGCAGCAAGGGGGGAGAGGTAGAAGCTGGTGCCAGTGGGGAGCCAGCGTTTAAGCTGACTCCCCACGAGCGCTGGATCCTATGGAGCTGCCTTCCACACATCCCACCCCTGTGCTGCTGCCTCTGATAGGCGGGAGCCGGTACACGGAGGAAGCCAGCTTTCAAAGCAGCTGCCTGCACTATCAGCTCCTGTGGAGCCACTGGCCCTTTCATGCTGTTGCGCCTTTATGTACCAGCGTGGGGTGAAGGAGGAGGACAGGTGGAAGCCGATATATGTGGGGAGCCAGCTCCGCAGAACCGCCACAGAGGCAGCGGGAGGGGAGACAGGCAGGAGCTGGTGCTCAGGGGGAGCCTCTCTATCAGAGGCAGTAGAGCGGGGTGGCAGGCAGAAGCTGGTCTGCGCAGGGAGCTGGTTTTTAAACTGGCTCCCATTGCAGACTAGTTCCTGTCTGCCACCCTAAGCTGCTGCCTCTGGTAAAGCAGCAGCACGGGGTGGCAGGGGGCTCCCCGGGAGTGGAGCTGGGAGTACACTGGCTGCCAGCCCCGCTCCTGGGGACTATCGAATAATCATGTGACTGCTAAGATTTGATGCAGTTACATGATTATTAAAGTAATCGATATCTAACATCCTATTCCAGACCTGAAGAAGAGCTCTGTGTCACACAGATGCTTGTCTCTCATAAATGGAGTTTGATCCAGTAAAGATTTGATATCACACATTTTGTCTCAGTCAGTAAATATCAAATAGTGTGCAACCATTTCACTCTCTACCTTGCCTATTTCATTGGAGCTGAACCTGCCAATCTAAATATACTAAATTGGAATTTATCCTGATGGAAACTGTTTCATAGCTATACTTAAAACAGAGTATTCTGGTCAGTGGGAGTATTAAAATACAACCAAGTAATATATAGGATAGTGTGGTGAAACAATACCATTTTTAAGAGTGCATATTATTTACAGTCTTTGTGTATTTTCACTGGTTTAACTAATAGTGAAAAGTGCAAATATCCAAGAAATTTAGGTTTTTAAGATCCAAAATGTAGAGGTGTGTGGCTTTAAGCACAGGAGTGGGTGCTTTTGAAAGGAAAGTGTAAATGAAATACAAAAAAATGTATAAATCCCAAAGGACTTTCTTTTGTGCTGGTCTCACTGTAAGCATTTGGCTTGCTTGCTTGGACCTGGTGAGTTACTGCATAATTTCTAACTTCTGAAAAGGAACTGATTTATAACATTTCTATACAACACTTATTTCACCCATGAATGTAACACATCACAAAACCATTAGCAAACTATGTATAGGGACATTATTTTTATTAATATGTATATATTAAAATATGGTTTTGATGTGTAAAGAACTGATACAAATATTTTCTGCTCTTTTTACAGATTTGCTTCCAAATAAATACATGACCATGGGGGATATGAAGACCCCCGACTTTGATGACCTTCTTGCAGCCTTTGACATCCCAGACATGGTAGATCCTAAAGCAGCTATTGAGTCTGGACATGATGATCATGAAAGCCACATAAAACAGAATGCTCATACAGATGAAGATTCTCATGTGCCATCATCATCTGATGTTGGTGTGAGTGTCATTGTGAAAAATGTACGTAATATTGATTCTTCTGAAGGAGTGGATAAAGATGGCCACCATTCTACAGGCAATGGCTTGCATAATGGTTTTCTAACAGTATCTGCTCTTGAAAGTTATGGTAAAGATGAAGGGAAGTGTCTGAAAGAAGAGGCATCAGCGTCTGAGGCTACTCTGAAAGACTCAGCTTTCAACCAGTTTAGCCCCATCTCCAGTGCTGAAGAATTTGATGATGATGAAAAAATAGAGGTGGATGATCCTCCAGATAAAGAAGAGATGCATGCAAATTTCAGAGCAAATGTGTTAACAGGATCAGTTTCTCAACAGGAATATGAAAAACTGAAGACACTTGGAGGGGAAAACTTGATTAAATCTGGAATTCCAGCTTCAAGTAATCTAGATAAAAACAAAGTTGTTAAAAGAGAGACAGAAACAAACTCTGTTAACTTAAGTGTCTATGAACCATTCAAAGCCAGAAAAATAGAGGACAAGTTGCTGAAAGATAGTTCTGAAAAGCTGCTTGAAAACAGAGTACTTGATGGAAAATTAGGTACTGAAAAAGGTGAAACAAATCTTGCCAGCATTTCACAGTCCAAAGCAAAGTCATCAGCAAAGCTTTCTTCATGTATTGCTGCAATTGCAGCACTGAGTGCTAAAAAGGCAGCTACAGATACCAGTAATGAATTACAAACTACTTCAAGAGAATCTTCTCCATTACCAAAAGACATGAATGAAAGTCCCCGAGCTATTGAGAAATCACCGGAGTCTCAGAGTCTTATTGATGGTGCTAAAAAACCGTCTATAAAACAACCTGATAGTCCCAGAAGTGTATCAAGTGAAAACAGTAGCAAAGGGTCTCCATCTTCTCCTGCAGGGTCAACACCTGCCATTCCAAAAGTTCGCATAAAAACCATCAAGACTTCCTCTGGGGAAATCAAGAGAACAGTTACAAGAGTGTTGCCAGAAGTTGATTTGGACTCTGGCAAAAAGACAGAGCAAACTGCTTCCATGGTTGCTTCCATGACATCTCTCTTGTCTTCTCCAACTTCTGCTGCTGTTCTTTCATCTCCTCCGAGGGCACCTCTCCAGTCAGCAGTTGTCACCAATGCAGTTGCATCTGCAGAACTTGCACCCAAACAGGTCACAATTAAACCTGTGGCTACGGCCTTTCTCCCAGTTTCAGCAGTTAAAACAGCAGGATCACAAGTTATTAATCTGAAGCTTGCTAACAATACTACAGTGAAAGCCACTGTAATATCTGCTGCTTCTGTGCAAAGTGCCAGTAGTGCCATTATTAAAGCTGCTAATGCTATACAGCAGCAGACTGTTGTGGTGCCAGCATCAAGCCTTGCCAGTGCTAAACTTGTGCCAAAGACAGTCCATCTTGCCAATCTTAATCTTCTGCCTCAAGGTGCTCAAACCACCTCTGAACTCCGCCAAGTGCTAACAAAACCTCAACAACAAATAAAGCAGGCAATAATTTCTGCAGCAGCCACACAGCCTTCTAAAAAAGTGTCACGAGTCCAAGTGGTATCCTCTCTGCAGAGTTCTGTAGTGGAAGCATTCAATAAGGTGCTGAGTAGTGTTAATCCTGTCCCAGTTTACGTCCCAAACCTCAGTCCTCCTGCTAATGCAGGTATAACATTACCAACACGTGGTTACAAGTGTTTGGAATGTGGTGATTCGTTTGCTCTTGAAAAGAGTCTGACACAGCATTACGATAGACGGAGTGTGCGAATTGAAGTGACATGTAACCATTGTACAAAAAATTTAGTTTTCTATAATAAATGTAGTCTTCTTTCCCATGCTCGTGGACATAAGGAGAAAGGAGTTGTAATGCAGTGCTCCCATTTGATTTTAAAACCAGTCCCAGCAGATCAAATGATAGCCTCTCCTTCAAGCAATGCTGTTGCACCTTCTACTCTTCAAAGCCCTGTGGGAGTTGGCACACATACTGTAACCAAGATACAGTCTGGCATAACTGGAACAGTAATATCAGCCCCAGCAAGTACACCTATCATTCCAGCTATGCCTCTAGATGAAGACCCATCAAAACTCTGTAGACATAGTCTAAAGTGTTTGGAGTGCAATGAAGTTTTCCAAGATGAGACCTCACTTGCTACACATTTCCAGCAGGCTGCAGACACAAGTGGACAAGTAGAGTATCTTATGTTTAAATTCCAGTGTTTCAGCAATACGAATAGGAGATGTGAATGTGTATTTTGCTTTCTCTTAAACATTCATACCTTATTTGAGATAAATAATTGGTTGAAAAATATTTTAAAAATAGAAAAAAAACCCTGCAAACACAAAATAGAGAATATAATTGTTCTCAGAATTAGAGTATATTTTATTTGGAAATTTTTATTCAATCCAGATCTTAAAGTTTATACCTATAAAGGATGGTGGAGGTTTTTTTAAATTAAGATTTTTAAAAATTTAGATATCTTAGTATTGTGCTCTGAGACATTGAAATTGGTGATGATATTCACTAAGAATTTGTAGTGATGCTTTTTTATGCTTTGGAATTTAAATATACAATGGAATCCATTTAATTGGCACCCTTCTTAACAGTACACTCAATGGAAATGATTGTCTTATGGTTGATTCTGTCTTTGATTTGATTTCAATTTCTGTTACTTATAGTGCTGTAAGGGTGTTAGGCTCTTAGCTGGGTGCTGCAGTGACTCTAGGCAATGAATAAATGGCACACTAACTCTAGTTAAATGATGTGCCTGCTGTGTTTTGCAGGCCTTCCAAAAATAGGAGTGTTGTTAAAGTAGTGTTAGCTAGCATATATATAATAAAATGGTGTTAGCTAGCATATATTTCCAGCTTGTGACTATTTGTTTACTTGTTACTGCTGTCTTTCTCTCTTATAGTTGCTAAAATGAATCAAATTTATCCTACTATAATATTTTTAAATATTGTGTACATTGCATAATAAAATAAACTTATTAAATAAAAATGAAACAGTCCAATGCACAGTGTATTCTATAAGCCTCTGATAATTGAGACCATTGCTTAATTGGAATATTTGGATTTTCCTTGGGGTGTGCCAATTAAAAAGGATTCTACTGTATTTCAAAGCATTTGTCTGTCTTTCATATTGCAACTTCCTATTATGTGTGAATGTAAAGCCAGTAAAATACACTCAGATAAACAGAGACAGGAGCGGAGTATAATATTTTTCATCTTGCAGTGGCAGGGATAGGGACAGACTTGCTGAGCCTTTCACGTAGTATGAAATCCTCTGATTGTTCAAATGCAGATAGCTTCTAAAAGGGCTTCCGTATTACTATGACTTATTGTGAGTCTGGGCTATCTGGGAAGTAACACTTTGTACACATTATCTCAAGTAGTCTTGCATATATAGGTAGATGAGTGTAGAAACACTGAATCCAGGATTGTGTGGACTATGTGACACAGTAGTAGAGGCCATTCCAGCTATTAACTGGGATAATAGTTACAACGGGCCTCCAGTGAAATCTCATGGTCTTAATATGGGTTGCTGAGTGTGAATTCCTATCCTTTGAATGCTGTAGAGATCCCTGCATAAATTCTAAATACTCAAGATTTTGGGTGAAGAAGATGGAATGGTGAATTTTCTCCGTTAGGTCCCACTATAATTTTTAACCAAGTATTTAATCAGTTATTTGCTGGTTGACTCAAAATATATTTGTGCCCATGTACA
Source organism: Rafetus swinhoei (assembly GCA_019425775.1). Lineage (NCBI taxonomy): Eukaryota > Metazoa > Chordata > Testudines > Trionychidae > Rafetus > Rafetus swinhoei. Next base: position 21,629,711 of record CM033427.1, read on the forward strand.
ACTTAGTTAAAATTCCCATAATTGGTCAGCTAATCCTGTCAGAGGCCTAACCTGCTATACAGTTGGCTTTTTTGTACCTAATCCATTATTATTATTGATATTATAGTAGTGCCTAGGAACCCCAATCAAGGCCCCATTGGGCTTGACACTGTAAAAAGAGGTAACAGGAGAGGACATTCTCTGCCCCAGAGAGCTCAGAAGCTATATGTTAGACAGGACATGTAGCATGCGGGTGGGCTAGGAGGATGAGGTAAGGATAAAATGAAAAGAGTTGAGCAGAAACACATGAGAAAAATGCCGGTCCATCTGGCATTTTTGTTGGTTGTTTTTTGCCAGGTTGGACGGAAAAGCCGAAGTATATTTGTGCTGTTTCCTCCCAATTTCCCCAAACTGCATTAATGTAAACATGATTAGACAGAATGATAGGTGCAGACATACAAATGTGAGAGCTGAAAAACTGCCGAGGGACACAAACTGGAATGTATTGATTATAACGTGAACAACATGGCTGTGTCTAAATGATAAAACCTCTTTAAAAGTTTGTGTTGACAAGGCCTTAATGTTTGGCCATGTTATACTCTTTAAAAGAAAAATATACAAGCATTTTAGCTACATCAGCCTCCTTTATTTCAGTAAGCCCTTGCAATGGCAGAAAGTTTTTAATTTTAATTTTTTAAGAACACTGATAATCAATAGGTTTTAAATGTTATAAATCTCTGTTCTTTGCAAAATCCTCTTTAGAAAACTAATTTTTTCCTATTTATTGTGGTCTTTTCCCTTTGTCAGAGATGGTTTGTTTCTCTGCCCACTTTTTTTTATGTGTGCATTATTACATTCAGTAGTATTACAACTGAGATGAAATGCCCAACATGAAAGCAGTGAACATTACCACTTTAGTAACAGTATATCACGTTTTCCTGACAAGATATGTGTTTGTGCCCTGTAATCAATCACTGTAAACATTATTGTGGGAATAGTGTTTGTTGAAGAAGGACATGGTCTGGGTATTTATTAATAATTTTTAATTTTTTCTCTCGTTATAATATCCCTTTAGAAACTTGAAAGAGAAATAGTATTTCTTAGTTGACTTTTGTTTTTCTTTTACTTTGCACTGGCTTGATATTGTAAAGTTACTCAAGAATGTGGGATCTAGCACTGATTTGTTAAAAGTGGATTGATTTCAGGAGAGCAGGGAAGCACACATGGAATTAGGTGGGTTTTGCAAACAAATAGAAAGCAAAGTAACACTTATTTGGGTTTATAAATCATCACAGTGTCCTTTTAACTACTCTTGCAATGCAATTAGCACAATGTGTTGTGTTTTGGTTAAGTGTAGATAACAATGTTTAAAAATATTTCTCAGAAAGAGTTAGACGGTTTCTTTTAAAAACGATCCATAACACCCAAAAACAAACAACCCCCCCATGGGCCTAACTGAATTGGCGGTTCTTCTGCATATGTTGTAAGATCTTTTCCTCGTTATTTTGTGAAAGAGCCACTCAAAGCATAGCAGAAATAAACTAAGTGTCTAATACTGTAGATAAATATGTGAACCGGAGCTTGTCTACACAGCATTATAGGACTTAATGAATGAGAAGTAGGTGCCTTTTAGAGCATGCCCCTAGGTCCTACATGGAGCAGTTAGAGTGCTTAACAAATTATAATTGGTTAGAATTATTTGCCACAATGTATAGACAAGCCTTAATTTTACTCGTGTAACTAGTCCCATTAAACTCAATGGGCCCACTCGTGTAAGTGCAGGATTGTGACATTGAGATTTGTAGAAAATATAGTGAACTTGAAGTAATAAAATATCCAGGTAAATTAGGCTAAGAGGTGTAACTGCATATCTCTGATGAAAGCTGTGTAGCCTATATCTCTTATGACTTAACTGCTTTTGTGGGTTTTTATTTCTCCTCACCACCATTTTCCCTCAAACCAAACCTCTTGTTCCTTATTCCTAGATCCTAAGTGGACACATGTAATTCTTGTCACACTGAGAAAAAAATCATGTTTTATTCTTATGTTGGTTGGAAAGATAGACATGGAAGTTCAGGCCTACTTTAAAGCCCCATAAGTGTTAAGCAGAAGTGTTGGCTTGTAGAATTCACTGGTAGTGTCTTCTTGTAAGCAGCTACAATTACACATATTTTCTACACTTGTTAAAGTAGTGAATTGCCTACTTTGACAACTAGTGTTGCTGGTGTTTTGTGACATTCTGAAGTATTAGTGTTAGACTAATTATGCAAACTGCTTGCTGTCTCTTCTGAAACAGAGGAATACTTAGTGGGATTGGTAATGGTGAATGGCTTTTTTGTGGCATAACATCCAGGTTTTCTTTTATATTGCTGCAACTATAGATACTTTGGAAGGCGTATGAAGAATCCATATATTTCTATTATTGGAATAAGAAGTTTTGTTTTGCCATTTTATGTAATCAAAGAATACTCCAGATTCTTCATTGTTATGTTACTGCTTGTTAATATGTAGATGGCAAAAATAAATTGTGGCAGTGGTACTGAAGCACAGTAAATTTGGCAAGAACATTTTTAAAAGAGTTATGATTAGTCAGGCTTTTGCCCTTAAGTCTGTGATGAACAGAAAATTAAAACCCTACATTACTTATATTAGTAATGAAAGTCATAATTCAATGTTTCCGGAGTTATTTGTTGGGGCAACTAAGAACAAATATTTGGCTTGTTGAAGTGTGTGTGTAAAATGAGGGCATTTTAAAGAGTGAGCTTCATAAAAATAAACTTCCTGATTCAGTGTAGATAAGTTCAAGATATTTCATGTTAATATACTTCTTTAAAATAAAATGTTATAGAATTTTCTCTGGATTTGCATGAGTCCTCAAAAGCATTTAGGCTGAGATCTTGCATTATAACAGTGATAAAATTGAACTTACTTTATCTCTTACCAGGTTTCTAAAATTAGAGAGTAGTACAAATAGTGTCTTTAAAAAAGCGTTCCTTTGCAGGTCAAATTCTGGACTCACTGAAGTCAAAAGGCAAAATTCCCATTAGATTTAATGAAGTCAGGATTTCACCATATATATTTAGAGTCTGATCCTGCAATCCTAATCAGATAAGTAATCTTTTTGGAACATGCCTGTGACCCAGGTGGAGAATCACTATAATATTTATAAAAAATATATTCTAGGTGAAAATAAGCATAACAGTCAAAAAATACTAAATTGTTTGAGGAATTACTTTGGTTTATGGTATTTACTAATATTCTTTTAAAAAACAAACTCCTTAATGTTATATTTCACAGTAACTATTAAGTGCCAGTTCTTGCTGCTTTTATAGTCAATGTCAAAACTCACATCAACTTAAGTGGGAGCTGGTTTGCCCTAACTTTACATGGATATGTAGACCCAATTGCCAATATTGATAAGTCTGCATCATATGAAAACTACTTATAACATTCCTACTATTGTGTTTACAGTTGCAGCTTTGATTTTACTGTCACAACTATAATTGCAACATACTGTAAAGAATTGGCTTTGCACTTTACTATTAAACACAAAATAATTTAAAGGAAAATGATCCAGAATTAGAGGGATTTTCGTATTGTACACACCATTTCAGGGGGACAGACTCTTACAGCAAGAATAAACACTCTCTATTATATTGCAGGTTGTACCTCCCTGGTCCAACACCCTCAGTTCCGAATGAGGGGATTTCCCAAACCAGGGGAGGTCCCTCCCCTTGCCTATGGTGAACCACTGCCCTCCAGCTAGGGCTCCAGCCCGGCCCGCTGCTGCCTGGCCAGCTGTGGCTGCCCGGGCTGGAGTTCTCTAGCTGCCACTGGGCCAGAGCTCTGTGGCTGTTGCTGGGGTTGGAGTTCTGCTGCTGGGGCCGGATCTTCCTGGCCACAGCCAAGGGTGGAATTTCACTAGGGTTGCCAGGTGTCCGGTTTTGAACCAGACAGTCCAGTATTTGAGCTTTCTGTTCAGGAAACAAATTGAGAATATAAATGTCCGGTATTTTCTAAATAAGATGTAATGTAGATTGTGATGTAATGTCAAATGTGTCCGATATTTTTTGTTGAAACCATCTGGCAACCCTAAGTTCCACGGCCGCTGCTGGCCCCCCACTACTGCTTGGTCGCTGGGACCAGAATTTCCCCCTACGCCACCCACACTCCCCTCGCCACACACCAGCTCCTGGCTGAGTCATAGGCCCTGCCCTGCCACGCTCCTGTCCTGTGGCCAGGCTTCCCTAAACTTGGGCTCTGTGGTTTGTTCCTGGACCAGAGAGTCCTGGTGAAGGGAGGTACAACCTGTATTTCATAATTACAATTTTGTTTAATTGGTTTTTTCAGGAAATCTGTAATACAAATTGACAGAGGAGTTTTTATTTTGCTTTTTAGCAAAACATGCACATCCCTACTCTAAAGGTTAAGTTTTCAAAAGTGCTATTTTCAAAATCACCTACATCACAAAGGAGAATCGATTTTATTTTCAGAAGTGCCTGTAGTCACTCAAGAACATAAGTCCCATTGAAAGTCATGGGGCACTTTTGAAAAACTGACTCTAAAATCCATTAGAACAGAAATTGAACATTTTAACACTTGCATTTTCTTGTTGACAATGACCTACATACTCTAATTAATTATTTTTAGTGAAGAAAAATAGAAATGCCAAAAAGTATCAGAAGCCCTGGTCATAAGCTATCCATTATTTATGTTATCATAGCTTGATTTACAATGAAGGACTAATAGATGTGCTAGTTTAATTTCAGGCTTTAGCTTGGGGCTTGTAGCTTCAGCCTTGTATTGATCAATCTATCTGTCTATTATAACCAGCTTATTATTTAAAAAACAAACCAACCAGGTATTTAAAAGAGGCATTAGAAATTCTGTTCTGCAGAGTCTTAATAGACAGTGACTAAATGTAAACATGTGAACAGTTCAAATGAAGTCATTGGAACTGCTCGTGTAATTAAAGACATACAGTGTGTGTAAGTCTGTTCAGGTTTGTAGCCTAGTAATTTAGAGGTGCTATTTTGCATTTATGTAATTAAAATCTATATGGGCTTGGTTCACAGGTACCATTCTGCTTCTTTGTGCCTCTCCAATGATGCGAAGGAGCTATAAACCCGTTTTAAACGTGTGTTTACATCTGATTTATATAATTTACATTTCATCACTGAAATGGCACAGAGAAGCCAAAAAGTATTAGTGATTCTGACTTGACATGATCAGCATGTACTAAAATATCTTATTTATTTTTTTAGTATTTTGAAAACCAAAAATAATTGTTTGAGATTGAGAAAGTGACTATTGCACTTATAGAACCTCCTTTTCAAAGAAAAGCTTTAGAAATATTTTACATAAATTTCATTCTTATTCATGTACGCAATATCTACACAATACTCTGATTTTGTGCGTAAATATGTTTTAATTCATCTTTAAAAAAAGAAAGTTAATTAACCTCCTCTTTGCCCCCACACACAATTAAGTGGCCCTCTGGATGTTACAATTAAAAAAAACAATGAAAGCAAGGAGATGTAAAAGTAAAGACAATAATCCAAGTTGTGTACTGGTGGGGTAGATTTTCCTGTGGTGTTCTGAATTAAGAGTACAAATATAGTTGACATGGACTTTTAGGCTCCTTCACAGTGCCATAGTTGTGTGTAAAGTGGCCTTCATATCAGTCCCAGAATGTCCAATGTAAAGTCCTCTATCTTATCAAAGGGATCCAGAACTAGAGCCAACATCTGAATGTGTTGGCTCTTGTTGGTTTATATCCCAACCATAACAAATAGGGTTTTTTTAATGTATTATAATGCTTGTCAGATAGTTAAACCAAACTATTTGTTTTATCTATTTTGGTTTATCATTTAGAAGACTTGCAATATCTGCCAGATGCTGCTTCCTAATCAGTGCAGTTTTGCATCACACCAGAGAATTCATCAGCATAAATCCCCATATACGTGTCCTGAATGTGGAGCAATCTGCAGATCAGTCCACTTCCAGACCCACGTCACTAAGAACTGCCTGCATTACACACGAAGAGTTGGTTTTCGGTCAGTATGATTATACATGTAATTGAAATATGATGTCCGTTTATACATATATGCAATTTTTTTCTGTGTTTTTCAAACTTAAACTGAAAGTTTCCCTTTATTGTGACAGTTGCTTACAAGATGCTGCTTTATTGGTTTAAAGTTGTTATGGCTACGGTACTATTTGTACTACACATTTTGAAATAAAAATTGTTTCTAGATGCCAGCCATACATTTGGGCCTATGCTTACGTATGATACTCAATACTGCTAATTTCATCCAGCCATGAAATGTCACATTTAAGGCATACAGTTTCTAAGCTAATAAATTCAGACATTTTACTAATTTATTTTCTTTAAAAAAAAAAAGACATAAGCTGACTTTTAGATCGTCTGAGTTGAATAATCAATCATTTTTTATTTAGTGCTAGAGAGTATCTTTAAAACATCGATGGACGTATTCTGCCTGTCTGTCAGATACAGAAGGCAACTCTGTTGAAGACTTTCTCCCTCTCTTTTTCTCATTCTTCCTCCCCATTTGGGGAAGTCCAGGTTCCCACTGCTGGATTTACCATTAAACTAAACTTTTTTAATACCAATTCACATTGTCCGTCCCAGTCTGATATTTTGGCTCTTTGTTGAAAGTTTTTAATTCCTATGTTTCCTTAAATGTTGTGCTGGGAAGCAACTGTCAGTGGAGTAACAAGAATTGGAGGAATATCAAGGCGCTAAGCGGCCTTGAAACTCTGCCGCTATAATTCCAACAAAACTCAGAGCAGTACCAAGACAACAGCTCAGAATAGCCTCCCTTTCCCCAACTCCTACAGCAGGCTTTTGCATAGCTCTTCAGTATAGTCTTGCAATCTGTCTTAATTGGCTTCCTAAAGATAAGAGTGGTGTGATTTAGAGTCCCACCTGCTGACAGTACATCTTTCCCTCAAGGAAACATGATTCAGTTATCAGGATGGGTAAGATGTTTTCTGCTAAGGTCATGCTCAGTGGAGGAAGAAGTCTTTTTACTGTATCTAAGCAGATGTTGTGGTAGGATCTTTCTGGTTTTGGTGACCGGGGTTGGTCAGGCCAATATTCAGTTCTCCTGTGCCCCAAGGTCTCTCTGGATTACTCTCTCTCTCCTTCTTTCCTTTCTCCTGAGTAATTAGGGTTGTTTGGAAGAAAGGGGAGATTTCTGATGTGTTTTCCATCCCCATTCCCTTCCTGTACCTCAGGCTATGTCTAGACTGCAGAGCTTTTCCGGGATACCAGAGGTATCCCAGAAAAGTTCTGCCGCGTCCAAGGAATGCATCCGCTTTTCCAAAAAAAAAAGTCGGAAAAGCAGACACTTTTTTTTTTTTTTTTTTGGCATCCCTGTAAGTCTCGTTTTATGAGGAAGAAGGGATGTTCTGAAAGAGGGTTTTTTCCAAAACTTGGCCCCGTATAGATGGTCCAAATTTCGGAAAAGCCTCTTTCGGATGTAAATTGGAAAAAGATACGCAATTTGTGTACCGCAAATTGCATTTCTTTTTCCAATTTATCTTTGTAGTGTAGACACAGACTCAGTCATCTGTGGGACTCAGAGGCAACTGGGATTTTTTCAAAGACACCTGGCCTCTATTCATATAGCCATAGTAAGGGCGTAGAGACCATTTAAAAAGTTAACAGTTTAAACAAAAGTATACTGTTTAAACAGTTAACCAATTAAAGGGAGAGGGGCTGGTCTACTTCAGCTGTCCCAGGGCTTGGGTTGAGGTCAGGGTTGGATTTGGGGTTGGTTGGTCAGCATGGCTGAGGCTGCTTTGGCCAGATGATTGGAGTGACTGGGTCTGTTCAGGCCGGCATGGTTAGGGCTGGGGCTGAAGCTGCTCCAGGCAGCGCAACTGGGGCTGGGTTTGATGTTGGCTGGTTGGCCAGTGTGGCAGGTGCTGCTTTGACCGTCTGTCCAGTAGGGCTGCTGAGGTTAGTGGGCAGGTGCTGTTGGGGCTGGGGTCAGTGGGGTGACTGACAGGGGGCTGTTGGGGTCAGTGGGACAGCTGGCCTGCAGGTTAACAGTTGAAGTGGCTTGACTGGTAAAACTAATGCTTACTGTTTCATCAGTTAACATTATACCTATCTATGTCGTAGCAGTGAGAAGACTCCCCTCATAGTTTAAAAAAAAAAAAAAAAAACACCTATTTTCCACAGTGAATTAGGTCAATGGTGTTAACTTATCCAGGATTTCTCTTTAAAACCCTATGCGAAACTATCTGATCCTTGCCCTCAGCACAGTCTGTATCAAAGTTTCTTTTCTCTTCCTCATTTGATGAGCCTAAAACAAAACTATCTCAGACAATTCAAAATCCATCTTCTTGCACCTTAGAACCATCAAAAACTCCTCATCAACACCAAACTTTCTCTTGGAGAAGGATGCATTTCCTCCTGGTGGAGAACAGTATCTAATAATTTAAGTAAGCTGTTTGATGCCAGTGATTTAAACTTATTTGAATGAGCTAATTAAATTGAGGAAATTCAGCTCACCTGACTGAAGCTGACTCAAGCTGGAACCTCTCAAGCTGAGGGAGAAAAAGATGCTGCAACAGTGAGTCCACGAGAGAGGACCCTGATCTTCAGCAGAGCTACTTCTGTATTTAGGGAGACATGTAGACTGTAGTCAGCAGTGAGTGCTTATGTATGTTGATTATTTTATTTACAGGGTAAAAAATCCTCATGGCAAGAAAAAAATTCCTCTTGAATGTGATACCACTAGCCCATTAGAAGTAGAACTAATATGAAGTTAACTGTAAAAAGGTGATGATACTTAAAACTTAGTATTGTAGAGAGAAGTGTGTCTGTAGTTAAGATGAACAGTAGTTTTCATTTAGATGTTTCATTTGAGCTTCTCCCATCTTTAACAGATTTAAGCCAGATCACCTGAAATTTCACATATATGCTGTTAAGCTGAAGTAGAGGCTTTTTAGAAAGTTTGGGGTATCTCAGAGACAATGTGTTTGTGAGATATGAGTGCTCAAAAATTGTGTTTTCACTTTTTGAAAAGTTTCCTAGTTCTTTTGGCTTGCCATATCTGAAAAACGGCATATTGTTTCCTATATCATCATGCTATCTCTCTTCCATAAGATCACCGTATCTCTAAAAGGATATAACAGACATAGAAGGAGTTCAGAGATGGGTAACGAAAATAATTAGAGGCAATGAAAATCTTCCATAAGAAGAGAGATTTAAAAGGTAGGAACTGTTTAGTTTAGAGAAGATATGAACAGATGGAGACATGATAGATACAAAGTAATAAATGGCATAGTGAAGGTAAATTGAGTGAATTTATCTTTCTCTCAATATAAAAATAAGGGGACAGTTAATGAAATTGGAAGTGAATTTAAGATCAGTAAAGTATGTTTTCAAATACAATGCATAATTGGCCTGTGGAACGCATTGCCACAATTTAGGTCAGCAGATTAGCGGATGTCAAAAGGATTAGACATTCATATAGCTAACTAGAATATCAATAATATTAGATAGAAATAAAGTGTGGAAGGGATATAAACCTTCAAGTGAACTTCCAAAAGACTGGGGATAGTAAGAAACTTTCCCTAAAAGCAAGTTATTCTATAATTGTCCACTACAAGGCATTTTTGGAATTTCTCTGAGGTACCTAGTACTGGAGAGAGGATACTGGACTATATAGTCCACATACTTGATCCAGTATAGAAATTCATGTGTTCTTATATTAACTCAATTTATGTTACTTGCTTTACTGTACAGTGAAATGTGGAAAGACATTTCAAAGGTGTATATTTTAGAAAAATGTTTTCATAATTTCTACCTGATTTTTAGAATATATTGTAAAGCTCCCACTTAGTCACCCTGAATTTATTTACTCTTCTCTTGCCAGATATTGATTTGACTACATAAAGAGAAAATCGCCTAGTTAAGAAAACATTTTCACTAAAATTAAACCTAAATAAATATAGTAAAGTTGATGTTCTTGTTGTATTTCGTTTTTGGTAGCTTCTAGATTGCAGTATGGTTTTTCATGCAATTCTCTACTACTAATAAAAATGTATTTTGTAGGACCTGTAGGGTCTAAAAAGTTCTTATTTATAATCAACAGATGGAATAGATTTCATTGGCCATTTAGTCTATTGTTGGCATAATGCAATTATCAAATCTTGTCCTTTGGCTTTAGAGCTTTCAAATTAATTATTTTTTTCTTTTTTAGGTCTATAACTCTTTTGTTTCTGTTGGATGTGTTCTGTGTGATTTGTACTTTCCAGTATAATTGTGGCCATGTTGGTCCCAGGATATTAGACAAGATGGGTGAGGAAATTTCTTTTATTGAAACTGTTGTCTTTCTTGCCAACAGAAATTTGCCCAGTAAAAGCTATTACCTCACCCACATTGTCTCTCTGATTTGTACTTTGTTAATCAATAAAATCATGTAATTTTATCAGATAGAATACATAACCCTCCCTCCTTGACCTGCCTAAAACCCAGTTTTGATTCCACTTACTTTAATACGCTTTTGTGTTTATGTTAGTTTGACTCTTTTTCCCCCTCTTACAGCTGTGTACATTGCAATGTTGTGTACTCTGATGTGGCTGCACTCAAGTCTCATATTCAGGGTTCTCACTGTGAAGTCTTCTACAAGTGTCCTATCTGTCCCATGGCATTTAAATCTGCACCCAGCACACATTCCCATGCCTATACACAACACCCTGGAATCAAGATAGGAGAACCAAAGTAAGCAATATTAATCTTTTGCTCTTACTCTAATGCTATAGTTTAATAACCAATGAAATTATAAAAACAGAGAATGTAATGTTAAATGTCACATATTGCATAACAAGCAAGTTATCATACTGTTGATAATATGTGGAGTACATGTCACATTTTCATGAATGTTCAACCTACAGGTTGAACCTCTCTAGTCCGGCACACTCGGGACCTGACCTGTGCTGAACCAGAGAATTTGCCAGACCATGGAAGGTCAATATTGTCATTACCAACACTTCCACTGTTTACTGGACTTTAAGAGGACATTTAGGGGTAAATTAGAGCTAAATAACAGCACAGAACACTGAGAGCCAGGACTGGTGGCAGTAAATAAATTTGGTGGACTGCAGGAACCTTGGCCACACCCATGATAAGTGGACATCTGGCTAACTAAAATCATGCTGGACCATGGATGTTGCCAGACCAGAGAGTGCCAGATTGGAGTGATTCAACCTGTTGCCATTTATTTAGCAAAGATAAGAATTCCATGAATATAACAATAAGATTTTTTTTATCATATTAGCACAGAAAACTTGATACAGCTGCAGCCAATGAGCTACCTGTATTCAGTCTTGATCAGTGGTTTTTTTCATTGTTAAGCTAATTGATTTTAAATTAGCTGCATTTTTTATCATGAACTAGAGAACTAGTAGTGACAGTTGAAACTATTAATGTATTTGGTTTTTTTAAATGTGTTGAGACATCTATAATTCAAACAGAGTACTGTTTCCATTTAATATTCTATTTGAGAGGCCTAAACCTACAACCTGGGAAACTATGATGATCACTGATATTTCTTTTACAACATACTATTGCTCATGAATTATTTTACTAATTACAGTTTTATGCTTTGATATAATAAATGTATTTTCATAACTTTTTACAGTGCAATAAGACTAATAAATTTACATTATCTTCCATGGATGATTTGATTCTGAATCAATCAGCAAGTATTTTCCTCACAGCAATAAGTCATCCATATTATTATTGTTCTGCAGGACAACAGTGTAATATTATGGTTTTGTGAAAACAGTCTCTAATTTTATGTAATATATTATCGTGGGGTCAGGCCAGATGGCTATAAATAACAGAAAGTTGGTATATTAGACCCAGGTTAAACAAGTTCCTGTATCCCTTGTAATCAAACAAGGTCTACCCCAGCTTAATTAAGACATATGGAGTCAGCAAGAACTTGCATTAACCAGTGGACACAGGTTAATTTTAAGACACCTGAAGGTAATCTAGAACCTGCTAGAACCAGTTGAGACAGTTAGGTTTGATTGGGGCACACGTAGCCAATCAAGAACCACCTGGAATGGTTAGAAGTTTCCCTTTTAGTCAGTTTATGGGTGATCCAGGAGTGCGGGGAGGAAGACACGCTGCTGGAGAGCAGGAACTGTAGAGACGCTGTTAGATACTAGGAAGGAACATTGCGGGTTCAGAGGGGAGGGACAGAGAGAACTGTGCCCAGGGAACAGCCCCTTGGGCCCCACAAGACCAAGAAAGGTAAACCCCTGCTAGAGGGAGAGAAACTGAGTTAAGAAATCTAGTCTTTTGCCTGGAGAGGTCACTAGAGACTAAGATTTTCCCCCTCCCTTTCCTTCCTGCTATATCAATGATGAGAGTGGCTAAAGAAATTAGTGGCTTAAAGAAATCAGAAAGTAGCATAATATGTGTCTGATTATAATTAGGTTCACACTTTCTCAACTGTCACCCATGTCAGCCAACATTCAGAGGTACCAGAGAAATTGCAGTAATTTTTGACAACTAGTGCCTCTGTTCTTCTCTCTCAAACTCCTCTATATAGCTATGTGCATTTCAAACTAGGGATGTGAAGGACTAGTTGACTATCCAATAAGTAAATGCTTATTGGATAGTCGATCAGTCACTCCCCCTCCCCCCCCCAGATAGAGGTAGCAAGTGGGGGGAATAGGGGGTACTTCAAAGTGGCATGTCCCTTTTTGTACGAGGAGTAAGGGAAGTCGGAGGAAGAGTGCTTTGTTTCAAAATAAGTGCTGTGTAAATGCTGTCAATTTCGAAATAAGCTACACAATTGACATAGCTCAATTTGCATAGCTTATTTCGAGTTAAGTCCTGCTGTGTAGACGCACCCCCAAGGAACAACTGTCTGGGGCCTAGAGTTCTTCTAACTCCGAAGGCCATTTTATGATAGAATGTGTTGTTGTTTTTTTCTCCAGGAGATGTTAAATGAAAAAGAATCCCATTCAGTATGTCATGTAATGGCAGACAGCTAAATAGTGACAAGTTTTTAAAGTGCTTATATACAAATGCGATAAGTCTAAATAATGGGATTGGTGAACTATAGTGCCTCTTATTGAATGAGGATATTGATGTAATAGGCATCACAGAAACTTGGTGGAATGAAGATCATTAATGGGATGCAGTAGTACCGGGGTATAAAATAGGACAGAACATGTGCTGGTGGGGGGCTGGCACCATACGTGAAAGAAAAGGTAGAATCAAATGAAGTTAAAAGTCTTAAATGAACCAAACTGTTCCATAAAATCTCTATAGATAGTAATTCCATGCTCTAACAATAAAAATATAGCACTAAGGATATAGTACTACATAGATATACATACATAGACATCTACCAGGGATGATCTAGACAGTGCTTGGTCCTGCCGTGAGGGCAGGGGACTGGACTTGATGATTTCTCAAGGTCCCTTCCAGTTCTAGTATTCTGTGATTCTATGATATATTACCGACTACCTGACCAGAATGGTAATAGTGTCTGTGAAATGCTAAGGGAGATTAGAGAGGCTATAAAAATTTAAAAAAAAACAATAATAATGGAGGATTTCATATTCACTGGATACACATCACCTCAGGACAAGATGGAGAGAAAAAGTTTGACTTAAATGACTGCTTCTTAGAGCAGCTGGTTCTTCTTTGAGTGCTTATTCATGTGTATTCCAATTAGGTATGTGTACGCACATGTGCATGGTGGCTGGAAGATATTCTCATAGCAGCAATATTTTCCCGTAGGGTCAGTGTGGGTGTCTCCATGGCACCTAATATGGTGCCCTGCCGACCTGCCCCTTCTTCAGTTCCTTCTTACCACCAGTGAGAGTAGGGAAGAACGTCCTGTAGTTCTTGCTTGTGCAAGTGTCATTTCTTAGTATCTCTAGTTTTTTACATAGTTTTTTCTTAGCAGTTCTAGTTAGCATTCCTGCAGATAGCTGTAGTTGTAGTTATTGTTTGTGGGAGGTGCCCCCACTTCATTCCTTAGAATATCCAGAGTCATGGCATGCCACATTCTCGAGAACTTAAAAATTGTCAGGTTTGCGCTAAGCGCATGCCAAAAAGTAACCCTGACTCCTGCGTGAGGTGCTTGGGTAGGGCCACCGGAGAGATCATTGCCACATCTGTCACAAATTCCATCCCAGAATATGAAAGGATGGAGCAGCAGTTCCCAACCACCAGTCCACAGGCTGCTGGGCCACAGCTGTTCTGGGGGCCAGGGCTGTGGAACACCACCCACTTCCCTTTCACTGTGGCTTCCCCTTCCACTGCGGCTGTTAGGAGAGGCATGTCCTGCCCTGCCTCTCAGCCAACCAGCGCCTGACAGGAGCAGAGTGTCCTACTGGATGTGATTCGCTAAGCAGTGTGAGGGCTGCGTGGAGCCCAGCAAGGCCCTTCCCGTGGAGCAGCTTGGGAAGAGGTCAAGTGGGCGGTGCCGGGCAGTGCCAGCCCAGTCATGCTGCAGCCAGGCACGGGGGGAAGTGAGGCGAGAGGGTCACGTCAGCCGGTGGGGCAGAGCACAGCACGCGGGTGGCCTGAAGCTCTTGTGCTTCGGGAGCTGCCGCAGGACAAACTGCCAGTTCCCAGGAGGAAGCCGGAGCCGCATCGCCGGCCCTGCACACATTGAGCGTGGATCCCAGCCCTGCCAGGCTGCACTGTGAAGGGATGACAGGGGCCTCTCCATCCTCCACCTGCCCTGTCTATGCCCTGCCCTGGCCAGGAGCAGAGCCCTGGGAGCCGCTGGTGGGAGGTGGCGCAATTTTCCCGTGCAACATTGCTGCTGGGGGCCATAGCTGTGCAAATGCAGAGGCGTTAATCCCAGTGCAACCGCCCCACATGCTGAGACCTGCCACTTTCTGCCCAAGTCCCCATGTGAGTCACTCTAAGAAGCCTCCTTCCCCTCTCCCAGCTCTCTGTGCTGGCCCTTGGGCTGCTGAATTGTGGGTTGTCTTAAGGGGTGGGGGGCTCTAAGAGGCAGAATACTGACACACTGGCGCTTCTGGGGTGGAGAGCTGGCACTGGGGGGGCTCTGGAGGCAGGGCGAGTAGTGGGGGGCCTAGGGCTGGCACTGGGGGGCTCTGGGGATGGGACTAATATTGGAGACTGGGGGCTGGCACTGGGGAGGCCCTTGTGGGGTTGGGTGCAGTGGGACTCTGGAAACAAGAGTCTGGCACTGAAGGGTCTGGTGATAGGGGGCTGGCGAAGCTGAAGCCAGCTGTTTGTGGTAGCTCTGGGGTTTTTGACAGACTGGTAACATTTTATTTATATATTTGTATATTCATTTGTTGCACAATAAATATACAAATAAGATGTTACTGGTCCGCCAAAAGTTTGTGAATGGGTTTGTCGGTTTGCAGCATAAAAAAGGTTGGGAACCACTGGGACAGAGAACAGTAGCTTGAGGTACTTTTAGTGGAGGATGTTCTGTGTCCTCCTGGCACCAAGTACCTCCTCATTTGTGTGGAGTGTCCCAATGCCATCTTTCACCTCAGCACCAAAGAAGAACTCCTCTCGACACCACCACAGGTCAGGGAGAGTAGCATCGGAAAAAACACTAATCACATTTGCTGGAGCCTCAGAAACGAAAGACACTTGAAGGCCAGTCTTCATTGAAGGCCAGAGATGTGCAACCCCAGGACTACTCCACCAAGTTGCCACAAAGGTGTACATTGACTCCTACCTGTGAAGGGAATCTGAATCCGCAGCCACAGGGTTTCCCGGCCCCTGTAGTGAAACCCTACCACTCCCTTTGACACCAGAAGTATTTCAGGTGGCAAACAATTTGATGCACTTCATGGTGCCATTCTCCTCCCCTCTCCAGGCACCCATGGTGTCGACCTGCCCACTGGTGCAGTCTTGAGGGAAGTTGGCAATGATGTTTAGGCACTCCTGCTCCCCAAGCTCTTAGGCATCATTGCAACCCAGTCGCTCACCTAGCTCCAATTGGTTGGCACCTAAAAGGTAGGCACGTCCCTGGTCCTCACTATCAGAGACCTTAGGATCAGAAACCAAGTCATAGTGATCCAGAAGGAGCTCGAGCAGAAGTTCTCAATACAGTTGTGACTACTGTCAGCCGCAGGTGCTGAGGCCACTTTAGTGGCAGAACGTACCACAGTGCCCCTTCTGAACCCTCTGGGCATTTCACCAAGCCGGGATGGGTTCCTAGGCCATCACTCAGCATCATCGGTAGCATCGGCCACGTTTGTTCCTCCCTCCACGGCACCACATCCTGTGGCTATATAAGATGACACCATCCCCAGCACCGATCCTGATCTCCGCTCCAGCACTGACCATGGGTCCAGACCTGGCGACTTCCTTGGCACCATTGCCTCCTCCCAGGCCTGTAGCCATGGCACCAACAGCACCATTGTCAGCGGTACTGCCATCTCTCCAGAAGCTTGCACAGGCACTGATGATAATTCAGGCACCAGAGCCGATATCAGCATTGGCACCAAAAGCTCTTCCCTCAATACCAGACCACCTCTGAGTTTCTCAGGACCGACGGGAGGTATTGGGTCCGAACAAAGAGGAGCATGTCCCAGTCTTAGCGTCCTCCTCATCAGCATCTGACGAGGCATTAGTGACCACCGCAATTCCCCCAGCTCTTGAGGACATGAGAGTCCTAAAACACTGCTTTTCAGGGTTGCTCAGGGTGTAGGAATGACGGCAGAGCAAGTGACAGAAGAGTTAGATCCCATGGCAGACATTTTGATCCCCTTCTGGTCCCTCCCGGGTGTCCCTACTACTTATTAAAACCATAAGAGAAAATAACAAGACTTTGAGGCAGACCCCAGTCTTAATTATGCCAGCTGCTAAGTGCAATGAAAAGCGCTATTTTGTGCCCGCTAAAGGGTACGAACACTTGTATGCCCATCTCCTCTGGACTCCCTTGTCATGGATGCGGCAAACTAGCGAGAGTGACAGGATTTTCAGGGACATTCCCCCATGAATAGAGAGGCTACGAGACCTCTTTGGGAGGAAGGTGTACTCAACATGGGGAGTGTGTGTTACAGCTGTGTATTGCTAATTAGCAGGCTGTGGTTAGCAAATGCGCCTACAACGCTTCAATGTCTCTGGCCAAATTCACGGAGCTGCTTCCCTCTGACAGAATTCCCTTGGACAGAATTCTTCAGTTCCTTCTTGCCAGCTACTCCGACAGAGGGGAGAAGAGAGAGAGTACAGAATAGATATAAGCAACCCACCTTGAGGAACCAAAATTACAAAAGGTGAGTAACCGTTTTTTCCAATTAGGTGATTCACAAGCATTACCCAGGAGGAGAGGTCAGAGTCAACGAGTTGCCGACTTGAGCATTGTGATGCTGAACACCTCATCCTGTCTCGATTGGTGTACAGTGGCATAGTGTGATGTGAAGGTATAAACAGAGGACCATGTCGCAGCTCTACAGATCTCCTGGAGAGGAACATGAGCCAGAAGGCTTGTACACACGTGGAGTGTGCTGTGATAAATGAGACAGAAACCTTGGCCAAAGTCATAACATGTTTGTTTACAAGCTGCCATCTAGGAGAAGATACTCTGAGATGATACTGGCAAGCCCTTTATTGAGTCAGCCACTGCCACAACAGTTAAGAAGACTTTTGGGAGGGCTTTGTACGACCAGTGTAGAAGGCAAAGGCCCTCCTGAAGTCGAGGGAGTATATATAGTCTCTGCTCCTGTAGGGTCTTGTGTGGCTTTGGGTAAAAAACAGGAAGAAATATGTCCTGGCTGGTGTGGAAGCGAGAGACGACTTTGAGGAAGGCTGAGTGGAGCCTAAGTTGAACTGGAGGTTCTGACATTAGAGCTCAAAACTCCAACATTTGCAATGTGGAGGTAATGGTTATCAAAAATGCCCCTATCCAGGAAAGGTATAGCAAGGATCGCATGGCCAAGGGCTCGAATGGTGTCCCGTAAGCCTGGAGAGAACTAGGTTAAGGTCTCATGCTAGGAGAGGGCATTTGGTTGACAGGTGGCATCTGTCTAGTCCCTCAAGGAAGTGGCCAACGAGGGGGCTCATGAATATGTAGCGACTGGCATCCCCTAGGTAAAATGCCAAATGAACAAAGTTGCTAGGTCCTGCTGTTTAAGAGACGTGAGGTATTCCAGCGCCTATGGGATAGAAGCGAATGAGATGTCTGATCCAAAAACATGATCCCTGGATATAAAACAGTTATCTGCAGATTTGCAGAGCCATAGATATAACATTTGGATCTGCATCTATCCATGATCCATCAGTGAAATCCTATGATGGAGATACGTTTTGACTACAAAGGCATATGCAAAGGGATGTTTTAGAGCAATTGGGGCAGTCACCTGTTCATATAGTCTGTTTTGTTTTCACGAACTAATGGAGATAGAGCATTAAGTAAGGCAGTATGTGCCCTTGGCATTTAGCGGAATTGCATGATTTATAAATGTATTACTAATGGCTGTTTATCAGAACAGATGTAGCAAATAAGATATGATTTCATTTTTAAATTTCATTTTAACCTGTTTTATGAAAAACCAAATTAGGAAGCATGTCTCTCAATAGGTATAAATGAGATTATTTTCATATGGGGAGAAGGAAGGCTTTTTCTATTTTAATTCTCTATCCCAACCCCCTGTCTCATCAGGGAATAACTTAATTTGCTTTATGGGCTAAAGAAGCTCTGGTGTGACTTTTTCTTAGTAACTAATATGAGCTCTTAGGAATAGCAGTAAGATCTTTTTATTGCTAATCTTCTTTTAAAGATAGGAGAAATTAATATTTATGAAGCAAATTTATTAATCAGATTAGATGGTTAGTACGCAATATAGTACATTATTGCACAAGTGTCATTTATATAGAGAAATAAATTATTGGAAGGAGTAATGCCATATCCTAGTAGAGACAACTTTAAAATTACTAATTGTCTTTTAGTATGATGTCCAGGTATCTGCTTATAGATTCCAGGTTTATTTGTTCTAAGGAAAAGCTTAGAATTTCTATTGACCAGATTTTCACTGATTGAAATAAGTGCATACATTTGTTGAGGCATAATGTTTGTAAGGAGACATTTAGCACATGCATGCATATAGGCTCCATTTCACTGACCTCAAATAGACTACTTATGAGCTTTAAAGTAAGGCATGTGTTTCAGTACCTTGTTGAATTGGGGCTATGTCAAGGGGGGACAAGCCCTTGGAGGCCCCTCGAACTTATTCTCTTTGATTGAGTGGCCTAACAGACACCGAGACTATTTTTAGAATGTCCCAATGGCTTCAGTCTATACACAAGTCCCTTTGCTGAGGGTATTATGGCCCAGCAGCCTTAGTCCATGTATAATTCACTCTATTCAGGGTATTACGGCCCCACGGCCTGAGTCCATATACTAGTCTTTCTACTCAGGGTATTACGGCCCCACAGCTAGGGATGTAAGCCTCTAGTCGACTACCCAATAAGCATATGCCTATTGAGTAGTCAAGTAGCGATTCGACTAGTCGCTCTGCCCACCCTTTACTGCCTCTATCCCGCAGGGCTCTTGCTACATTTGAAAGGGAGAGGCGGAACCCAAGCTGAGTGGGGACTGCTTGAGTCCCCGCTGCTCTTCTGCTTTTTAAATGTAGTAAGAAGCTGTGGGCAGCTCTTATTACATTTAAAAGGCAGAGGGGCAGCGGAGATAGTGAGAGCCCCACCCCACCCCTTATTGACTAATTGAGTAGTTGATGGAAGTTTCATCGAATACTCAATTAGTTGATTAATCGAAATTTAACATCCCTACCCACGGCCTCAGTCCATATACTAGTCCTTCTACTCAGGGTATTACGGTGCAGTGGCCTCAGTCAATATGCATTGGTGAAGCTCCGTGCATGCAGAGATATGTAAGGAGGGGGTAAGGGGACCTGGGCCCTTCCTCTCTACCAGGTTCCAGCCCAGGGCCCTGTTGACAGTGGTGTAGTCCACTGCTCACTCAGTGGGGAATCCTGCCACAACATGCTGAGCAATTCCCCGCTCTGGGCTACTTCCTACCAGATCCTGGCAGATGTCCTCTCTCTACTCTCACTCTGTTCCTGTGGCTTCTCTGGTAGCACCTCTCATAGTTTCCTATGCGGGAGCTCCCTCAGTCCCTCCTTCCCCTTCAGCAGTCAGCCCCAACTGAGCTGTTCCAGAAGTCTTTATAATCAGTCTTCAGTTGGAGCATGGCCAGCAGGGCTGTAGGGGTGGGACCCTCTCAGACAGCTTGGCCATGGCAACTCCATCCACTTCAGTGTGGAGTTGATACACCCTGTCACAGGCTATAGCAACTTAGGTCATGATCAAATATAGCCCTTAGGTCATGATCAAATATAGTATGCTTTAGTATTTTGTTTGATCAGGGCCCTAACTAGAAACATTTGGTATTGACTCATATCGTTTGTTTGATTCTCAGGTATATGTGCTTAGTTGTATATACCTAACTTTGAAAATGTGGCTGAAATTGTTTTGTAAACAATTGGATTCACCTGTTTACTTAAACTTTGGAATATGGACTCCTATTAGGAAGATTATGTACTTCTGCAAAAGCCAAGCAACATTAACTTAAATGTTTATTTAAAATGTATATATTAACAATCTGATATTTTTAAAGCTAAATCTTTATCAGTGATTGTGATTATCTGACAATGTCTGCAGATTCTCAGGAACAGACTTATTTTCTTCTATGAACGTTAGCTGGTTTAGCAAACGTTGTTAAGAGAAGCGGCAATCTTTTTAGTGTAGACAAGGCATTAGTGTAGTCAAGTGGCTAGTGATAGGTGTCAGGATTCAAGTGTTCTGTCACTAATGCTGCCATGGGTGGCAATTGTTTAGTGAGCCAGTGGCTTGCTGTGTAACTTTGTTCAAGTCTCTTTACCTTCTTGTATCTCAGTTTCCAAACCTGGTTATAATTACCAATTATCTCTGACAAAATGTTTTACAAAGCTAAGTCACATCACAAAATATAGATATCTGATACATGCTACCTGTGCTTACTGATGGAAAATATACATCATTTTTGCAAAATATATGAATAAATGAAAAATACAAGTACTCTTGCTAGTGAGTAGCTCTGTACTGTCTTGGATTAAAATGAGGAATGCTGTGAATGAAATATTACCATTTTAAACTGCCTTTCTCTGTTGCATTTCTGTTGAGCTCGGAGTGGGACCACATCTGAGAGCATAAACCCCCTATAAAAGTTACAGAATGCCAAACAGTGGAAGGTGAACACATTGCCATGTGAATCTTTGGGTTTTCCTTCCCCTGTGGATGCATTCTGGGCTACTGCATCCATAGGGCATAAATAATGTGCAGGTAACATGCCCAAAATAGCCATGTGACAAGGGAAAGATTTCTTTCCTCTGCATCTCTCTCCAGTATTCAGCTCAGGTGTTCTGACTGGGTACCTGACCAGCACCAGTAAGATTCAACTAAATATTTATTAACATTGGAAAATTATGTTTAACGTTTAAAAGTAAAATTTAGAATCATTGATGATGAAAACTGTTAGGGAACTTTTGATATTTATCTTTTCTGTAAAGTGGCTACTACTACCATTGTCAGTGGATACAAGATTAGTTGAATCACTGGTCTGATAAAGTATGGCAATTCCTATGCTTATATGGATTTTTCCTTTTCAAATGCCACTTACTTTTCTTTTTGTAAAAAATTATAACGGTTCTGAAGAAATAAAAGTGAATTACATGGGCTTTATAAATAGATATATAAAAAAGAGGATAAATTTTGGACCTACCAATTTTGACAGTGCTTTTTAATTTAAAAGTTAAAATAATATATAGAATCAAACATATAAATAGTCAAAACAAACACAGAAACGTGAGAAAAAAATAGTGCATAACATATTTCATTTTGTTTGCAGAATCATTGGCAAAATGCCATCATTTCAAACCATTATTATGTGATATTAGCTCTACTTAGACCATGGGTGGGCAATAGTTTTTGAACATGGGCCACTTCAAAAATTTTTGAAGTGGTCGTGGGGTGCCGTGGAAGGGGTGGGACCTCGGGCGAAGGGGCAGGACCTCAGGTTGAAGGGTTGGGCCTTTAAATAGCAGGAGTTGAAAGGTCTCACACCTCCCCTGCGGCTCCCAGGCATCATGTTAGTGGGGGATGGGAGCTGTAAGCCCTTTCAATTCCTGCTATTTAAAGGCTCACTCATTTTCATTTTTGATTTTCCACAACCGACTAATATGTTCATGTATACATAAATTTGGTTTCACTTGATGAGGAGAAAACTAACATAGTGATTCCTGTTGATAAATGATCAGGACGACTACCTTCTATTTACTGAACTTTTTCTGTTTTTAGAATAATATATAAATGTTCCATGTGTGACACTGTGTTTACCCTGCAACCCTTGCTGTATCGTCACTTTGATCAACACATTGAAAACCAGAAGGTGTCTGTTTTCAAGTGTCCAGACTGTTCTCTTTTATATGCACAGAAGCAACTTATGATGGATCATATCAAGGTGTGTGGGCATCTCCTTTTATTTGAATTCTTATACAGCATTTGTCATGTTTAAAGCCTTACATGAAATCATCATGGAAAAGCACAAAATTACAAGAAGACTACCGAAAGAACTAGATAGTGGTAATTCTTAGAGATATTCACAGCTAAGTACTCCTTAAGCACTTTAAATATAGAATCTGTATATTCTAGTCACTAACTAGATTTATGTGTGAATGTTCTTATTTTATATATTACCAGTGACTGTGTGTATTACATGTCAAATATAATATTACAAAAATAGTACTGATCACAGTGAGATTTATGGGCCCCATTCTGCTAAGTGGTTGGCATCTCCTATAGTGTGAGCAAGTTATCAGCTTTCATTGAGGTCAGTTGGGAATTGACGGTGCTCAGCCCATTGCAGCAGTGGTTCCCAACCTTTTTATATGGGGGACTGGCAAACCCATTCACAAACTGTTGGCAGACCAGTAACATTTGAATATTTGCCAGTGTGCCAACAGTTTATGAATAGGTTTGCTGGTCCCCGGTATAAAAAGCCCCAGTCCCATCCCTAACCCCTAGAGCCCCTCACCCTCCACTACCCCCTAGTGTCAGCCACTGATCCCAGAGTCCCCTGCACCCAGCCCCCCAGTGCCAGCCTCTCATCCTCAGAGTCCCTCAGTTGCAGCCTCCTGTTCCCAGAGCCCCATTGCACCCAATTTTCCTCCAGGTTCCCCCCCATGCCAGTCCCCAATCCCCAATATTAGCACTGTCCCCAGTGCCAGCCCTGCCTCCCTAACCTCCTCACTACTAGTCCCACCCCCAGAGTTCCCCAGTGCCAGCTCCCTATCCTGGATGTCACAGTGTCCCTCAGTTGTCACAGTGTCCCTCAGTGTCAGCCCCCCCACCTCTTAGAGTCTTCCACCCCCAAAGTCCCCTGTGCCTGTCTTGCCCCCCTCACCTAGCCCTGCCGCTATCTTCCAGCTGAGCGCAGAGCGCTTCGCTGAAACATGCTGGGCCCCTGCTGAGCACTGCGGCATCCGGGCTCCACATGGCACTTGGCCCCAGCTGGGCCCCTGCTGAATGCATCTTCAGTGCTCGGCCAGGGCCAAGAACCACATGGAGCCCGGCTACTGCGGTGCTCAGCTGGGGCCAAGCGCCATGTGGAGCCCGGATGCCACCCCTGCTGAGCTCCGCAGCAGCCAGGCTCCCCACGGTGCTTGGTCCCGGCCGAGCGTTGTAGCTGCCCATCATGCGGTATCCAGTTCCACCACGTCAGCGGTTCCCTGGTCTAAAGTGAAAACCCATTTTGGGACCTACGCACAGGTTCCCATCTCTGCGGCACTGTTCTTTGTCCAGGGGAACATCCTGCCAGTGCTCAACAGTGCAGAGTGTACACACCTTAGACTCGGGGAAGCAGGCATGCAGGACCCCACTATGGTCCTTGTCCGAAGGTCCCAAGAGTGAGAGTCAGAGTGCAATTCACTGGTGTCCTGGTGTACACCTGTGGAGTGTTCCCACTGGTGGGGCATTGCCCAACTGGCCTCCTGCTCCTACTTATAAAAAGGCTGAATTAAGGTTGCCTACATAGCCTTTTGAGTGCTTAACTTTGCAACTTTAAAGTAGTTTTTTGGTATATAATATGGTATGTAAAGAATGACGCATTTGACTCTGCTATCCTAATCTTAAATTGAAAATAGGAAGAATAATTCAAAATGAGTCTTTTATACTTTTTCTCCACACTGCAGAAATTAAGTCTCTCTTTTATTTTTCATAGAATTTTTGTCAACTTACAGTGCGAATAGTTTTCATTATCATAAGTAGTATTTTATTTAGATGCACTAAAAGAAGTTAACCATTCTGTTTGGGTGTCAAATGGGTAAAGAGAAAGCACCTTACCATTTTTAGTCACAGTTTTGGTTTTGAAACAAAAAGTTCTGTCCCACAGCACAGCTGAGTATGACATTTGCAAAGTACCTGGCAAATAATCCATGGGAATCATATGATTATCCTGCAAAGAAGAGCCTGATATGATATAGTTTGGCTTTGTTAAAGTATTAGAATTATATCTGAGTATCACTTTCCTCTGGTTCAACAATACATTGAATGGTTTTGGCTTCTGACTATTTGCTCAGCCCAGATTTAAGATAGAGTGATTATATGTGGAATGGCTGAACACACAAACCAGCAAGGCAAAAGTAATGTACACTGTAAGAGATCATGGGAATATTAACATTTGGAAGGCAAGATGTGAAGCTGATCTCCTGATTGGCAAATTCTTGGTTGAAAGTGATTATTAATTGAATTATCTGATCTTTCAGAAGATATCTTTACAGTACTTGTATCTCTTTCCTCATATTACTGGCCAAACTCTGTCAAAGCGAACATGTTTACAGGAAACCATAAGCTAAACTGTTATATCAGATGATTCACATTAGGGAAGATTGATCTACTTTATTGTGCAAGTAAAATGAAAATTCGAATTAATCAGGATAAAGAAGGCCTTTTTTGAAAGCTTCTACCTGATCCCCTCTCAAGAGCAGATTAAACCTCTCACTTGTCTATGCATTTCTGATGTTGCTTGTTTGCTTTACAACCTTGTTTTTGCTTCAACTGTTTTGTAATATTTTTATTTTTTATATTTTAGTCTATGCACGGAACATTGAAAAGTGTTGAAGGCCCCCCAAATTTGGGTATAAATTTGCCCCTGAGCATTAAACCTGCAACTCAAAACTCAGCCAGTCATAACAAAGAGGACACAAAATCCATCAATGGAACAGAAAAGCTGGAGAAGAAATCTCCCTCTCCCGCAAAGAAAGCAGAACCCAAAAAAGTAACCAATCCTGGCTGGACGTGTTGGGAATGTGATCGACTCTTCACTCAGAGAGATGTGTACATATCCCACATGAGGAAAGAGCATGGAAAGGTAAATTATTGAAACTTCAAAATTAAGCGAATGAATGCTAAAGTAGAAACAGTTATTTTTAAACATTTTAATAGAGCTTTATAAATAGAGTAATGCTGTTACTGATTATTTCAATTTTGTGCTCTGTTTTTTCTTCCCTCTTCTCATATTGATTTCCTTTTTCCTTTTATGTTGATTAGCTTTTTAAATTTCTACTGAAAGTCTCTCATAGCCCTCAGTTACTTGTAGGATTATTTAGTCAATACCAAAGGTTGTTCCAACACAGAGGGAATGATTGAAAAAGTTATGAAATGTTTATTAGCTAAACTGATTTCTGATTCTTTTTCCATTCCCTTCCCACTTCTTTAACAGTTTGGTTGTAGAGGAAACAATTACTTTTTTGGGGGAGCAGATTAGTGTGATTGTTGTAAATTACAGATCTCTGTTACATGTTGTATTCATCATGAATCTTTGACTGCTTCTTCTAGATTTAAAAACATTTAGAGCTAGTCAAAAAATAGAAAAAAATCCACACACACAAAAAATTCTTCTTTGAGTAGTGTCCTACTATGCTTCTCTTCAGGTGCACATGTTTCTCTAAAGCCTTTGATCAGAGATTTTCCATTAATGTTGTCCATTTGGCTTGCACATTCTCTTTATGGTCTACATGCCATACACCAACAGTATACTGGGATGTGTGGTTAAACCCCTGTCATTTATTTCTCGAGATGGAGCCAGAGTGAGCATGCCTTGAATGTGCGTCTGCTATCTTGTTTGTATACAGTTTTTTTCTTCTGGTTGTTTGTTTAGTTAGTTTAGGTTAGTTATTAGTGATAGTTTTAGTCAGTTAGAGATAGTAATGAGAAGATTGTTCCCTTGGGGAACCTTATTTTCCAGGCAGGGCATGCCTGGCTCACCAAGTTTTAAATGCTCCTCCTCCTGCCAAGAGTCTCTACTTGTTATTAATAGTGATTGTACGTGTGTCCATTGCTTGAGTGAGTCCCATATTTCCCAGAAGTGCAACTTCTGCCTGGCTCTCAAATCCAGTTTAAGGTCTCTTCCAACTCTATGATTCTATGATTCTGTGAAAGAAAGGGAAATTAAACTCAGACTGTTGATGATGGAATGCTCCCTTTGACAGTTTTTGAGTCTGATTAGATGAACCTCCAGTAGACCTGTCCCTGAACAGATCCAACACTGCTTCAGCCTTGGCAAACTTCCCCTTAAAAAAAGGGAAGATTTTGGAAGCTTCAGCTAAGGTTTCTAAAAAGAGGCATGTAGACTTTCATCTTAAGAAGTCAGCTCCAAAACAGCCCAGATGCCCTCCGAGATGTATAGTCTCTGACATCTCAACCTCTCAGCTTAGTACTGGTAGATTTGGAAGGTCACAGAGCTTGAAGGAGAGAGATGGTTCTGACAGGGCCACTGCTCAATGAGGACATGCATAAGCATCAAATGTGACATAATCGGGCTTAGCCCTTTACAAGTACCTACCCATTTAGCACCCTCAGAAACAAGCAGACAATGGCGCCACACACCACAGACATCTGCGTTGTTAGCAGTTTTCCCTGTAAGCTGTGTGCTTGTGTGGCCACTTAGGAGAGATTCAAATGTCGTCTAGCTGATTAGCAGAGCACCCAAAACTAGGTTTTTTGTTTCTATTGTTTCTGTTCTATTGATGCACATTTGCATGTGCCTCGGTGCACATAAACATTTTATTCCACACATGTATGGAAAAGATTAGAGGGAACATTGGTTGTTAGCCTTCCTTTCTCTATTGATAATACCATAAGCGTTGGCTACAGCATCCTCAGTACTGTGTCAGTACCATTCCCTTACTTAAGGTCAGATGGAGTTAGGACCTGTCTGTCTGTAGCAGATGGGCCAAGGTTCCTGCTTTCTATAACCCTAAATTAATCTCTGAAGCCACTACTTTATGAAATCACATTATGAATATGTAACTAGTATTAAGTGTAAATGAAGCAGTTTTTTACATAGAAAATCTTGCATACTGGGACTAACTAGTTTTTCCAGGCATAGTAAAAAACATGATTTACCTGATAAAAACCATGTCTTTCCTGCCAGCCCACCCTCAGACTTCAACCAGGATTTCAGTTACCTTATGAGATGTTCATTTGAACCAATGGCAACCTGTTCTCTGCTCCATTTATCTGTGAAAGAAACCTTTTAGATAGCCATAATGTCAGTCTGTAGGATCAGAGAGATTGGAGCCTTGGTGGTAGAACATCAGTTTATGGTGTTCAAACAATAAAATATATTTATGTCCACACCCT
This sequence comes from Rafetus swinhoei, assembly GCA_019425775.1. Taxonomy (NCBI): domain Eukaryota; kingdom Metazoa; phylum Chordata; order Testudines; family Trionychidae; genus Rafetus; species Rafetus swinhoei. The sequence continues at coordinate 21,657,396 of CM033427.1, forward strand.
AAATTTTTACCTAAGGTACTGTTGGAGTTCCATATTAACCAACCTGTTCATCTACCAGTGTTTTTTCCGCATAGCTCTTTGCAGGATACCTGTTTTCATGCCTTGGATGTTAGAAAGATTGGCTTTATATTTAGAGTAAGGCTGTTGAGAGATTAAAATAGTAATCATGATTAATTGTACTATTAAAATAATTAGTCGAGCAATTAATTGTTCTGTGAAACAATAACAGAATACCATTTATTTAAATATTTTTGGGTGTTTTCTACATTTTCAAATATATTAATTTCAATTTCAACATAGAATACAATGCTCAATTTATACTTATTTTTATTACAAATATTTGCACTGTAAGAAACAAAAGAAATCGTATTTTTCAATTCATCACCTACAAGAACTGCAATGCAAATTCTTTATCATAAAAGTTGAACTTACCAGTGTAGAATGATATACAAAAAAATTCATTCAGAAATAAAACAGTGTAAAACTTTTTAGTCTAACGTCCACTCTACTTCTTGTGTAGCCAATTGCTCAAACAAGTTTGGTTACAATTGAGGGAGATAATGCTGTCCTCTTCTTGCTTACTATGTCATCTGCAAGTGAGAACAGGTGTTTGCATGCACTGTTGTAGCTGGTGTCACAAAATATTTACCAGCTAACTGTGCTTAAGATTTACATGTCCCTTCTCGCTCCAGCCACCATTCAAGGGGGTATGCGTCCATGCTGATGATGGGTTTGGCTCGAGAATGATCAAAGTAGAGCAGATTAATGCATGTTCATTTTCATTATCTGATTCCGATTCCACTAGTAGAATCGGAAAGTTGATTTTCTTTTTTGGTGGTTTGGGTTCTATAGTTTTTGCATTGGAGTGTTGCTCTTTTAAGACTTGTGAAAGAAAGCATGTTCCATCCCTCATCCCTCACATAGTTTGGACAGCACTTCAGATTCTTAAACTTTAGGTTTGTGAGCTGTGAATGTGGTTTTGAACATGTGCTGAGTCATATCCAAGACTGCTATAACATGAAATATATGGCAGAATGTGAGTAAAACAGAGCAGGAGACATGCCGTTCTCTCCCAAGGGGCTCAGTCACAAATTTAATTAATACATTATTTTTTAAATGAGCATGGACATACGCAGGGCTTGACAATTAGTGTAATCTACGCGCCCGGGCGAGTAGATTACAAGACGACACAGCCGCGCAGCACGGTTAGCGCATGCGCAGCGCACCGAACCACACGGCTGGCGAGCAGGGCTCACCGTCGCTTGGCGAGCCCTGGACATATGAATGTTTAGCATAACTGGCACGTAAATACCTTGCAATGCTGGCTACAAAAGTACTATGCAAACACCAATTCTCATTTTCAGGTAGCATTGTAAATAAGAAGTTGGCAGCTTATTTCCTATAAATGTAAACAAACTTATTTGTCTTAGCGAATGGCTGAACAAGAAGTAGGACTAAGTGGACTTGTAGGCTCTAAAGTTTTACATTGGTTTTTAGAGCAGTTACGTAACAACAAGAAAAACATTGCATTTGTAAATTGTACTTTTCACGATAAAGAGATTGCATGCCAGTTCTTGTAAGTGGTGAATTGAAAAATACTATTTCTTTTATTTATTATTTTTATAGTGCAAATATTTGTAACCAAAAATAATAAAGTGAGCACTGTATTGCTTTGTATTCTGTGTGGTAACAGAAATCAATATATTTGAAAATGTAAAAATATCCCAAAATATTTAATATATTCAATTATCATTCTATTATATAACCGTCTGATTAATTACAATTAATTTTTGAGTTAATCATGTGAGTTAACTGCAATTAATCTACAGCCCTAATTTAGATAGGACCAAACAATTTAGAAATGTCGCCTAGGCAGTTCATCTCTTTTACAGATAGATCCATGATCTGTGCATATAGACTCTCAAGAGTTATATCTATTTCAAGCAAGTAAAATCTGAAAAAATCTCCTGAGAGCTCAGAATGAACTGACATAGATTGTTCTGCTTCTTTCCTTCATTGTCAGTTTTGTTTATCCCACTTCCTTCTACATGGTAGTCTGTAATATAAAACCATTAGATCTTCAAAATTATGAAGAAGTCTTATGCCCTACGGTGTAATGCCATGCTATACCCCCTCTTTCCATATGCCTATTCAGGGATCTTTCCTGTGGGTCATTGTTGTGCGATGAAATCATCACCAATCAAATTTGAGAGACCAGTGCTTCAGTCTATTTTCAATTAGATGTCCCTCATCTTTCCTCCTGTAGTTGTGTGCTACTTGCTAATCTATCAGAGTGAAAATCTGCAGAGGCAATTTCTCAGTGGCGAAAGGGTTATTAACTGGAATTCTCTAAAAATATGTAAATTCAAGCTGATCCTCCTTTTTTCCCCCTCTGTCTTTGGTGACAGAAGAATTGAAAAGGGAGCAAGGGCACCCTTTTTTTAGCTAGTATTTTCAATACTGCTCGGTGTGTGCATGCCTCTTAATATTCACGCAGTTTAGAAACTGGGACCAGTGACTCCTACATTATTATCTTAGAGAGGCAGTATCCTCAAAGAATAAAAGATTTTGGTAAGTAACCTTACTCTGTTATTTTTGAAAGATATCTACGTACTGCCTTTGATTATCTTGCCAGTTAATATTTTATTCTTTTTCCTTTCTTTAAAGCAAATGAAGAAACATCCTTGTCGACAATGTGACAAATCTTTCAGTTCATCCCATAGTCTATGTCGCCACAATCGTATCAAACACAAAGGCATTAGGAAAGTTTATACCTGCTCGTAAGTTCTACTTTTAATGTTCTTTGAGATAAATGGAGACAAAGGTAGAGAGAAAAGTAGAGGCTGTTGTCAGTTTATGTGCACTGCTTATATATGCAAAACCAAGCATCTAATTAGGTTAGTCAGTATCCAGGCTGGGCTGTCCCACTTATGTATAATATAGCACAGTGGTTCTCAACCGGGGTAAATGTAACCCAGGGGGTATAACTCATCTAGACATTTGCCTAGCTTTACCACAGGCTCCATAAAAAGCACTAGCAGAGTTAGTACAAATTAAAATTTCAAACAGACAATGACTTGTTTATACTAGTCTATATCCTTCACGCTGAAATGTAGTACAAGATTTATAATCCAATTGATTTATTTTATAATTATCTGGTAAAAACAAGAAAGTAAGCAATATTTCAGTAGCAGCATGCTGTGACACTTATGTACTTTTATGTCTGATTTTGTAAGCAAGTAGTTTTTAAGTGAAGTGAAACTTGAAGGTAGGCAAGACAAATCAGACTCCTGAATAGGGGTGCAGTTGTTTGGAAAACTGGAGAACTACTGGTACAGCATATTGCTTTATGGACTTAAAATAATAAGCATACTATGGGGTTTGCCACCTCATTGGTTATTGGGCAGGGTCTGCCATACTCGTATCCAGTGTGGGCTCCTGTTGAAGACGGAATCCTCCCGGGCAACACTGTTCACTTTGGCACTGCTTCTGGGAGGGCTCCTGTTCATCAAAGTGGAGTCCTCATGGTAACGTCACACCTGCACAGAGGCTGCCATTGCAGCGTGGTACCTCTCCATGTTTCACATCCACATCAGAGTCAGAACTGGATGGCCATGGGTCCAAGAGGCGGTGCTATTCAGTGCAGACACAACCAGAGAGGAGGCCAGAACTGGCCTAATAGTGGCCTCCTCAGTGGCAGGTCCCGCCTCAGTGGCCTTTCTGGACTCCTTGGGCATACCACCAGATGCAAGCAGGATCTCCCAGGTCCATTTCAGTGGTGTCTGTCAGCAGGGGCACTCCCTCAGTGGCCCTAGGCAGAGAGCACGCCGTAGTGTTGCAGTTGTTCCAGCAAACCACATCAGGGTCTTAGATACCTGCTACCCAGCCTTTCAGGGCACCAGTGGAGTCCTGTTCAGTACCAAGCCCGCAGTCAGGACAGACTTCCCATTCCGGTGAGGACAAATGGCACCAGGTTCCAGGAGTGTCACTGCGTCCAGTACTGCCCACGTCACAGCACTCCAGTGCCAATGACCAAGAGCATGTGCCCTCAATACCAGTCCCAGTACTGGATATAGGACAGAAAGAAGGGGTGCTGCAGAACCCCTCATCTTCATCATCTCTGGATGAGGTGGAAGTGGAGGCAGCAACATCACTACCCCCTATGGACAATAGGATGCATCAAGAGGCACATGACACAGAGTATGGGTCTGCAGATCAAGGAGATGGTGGAGCATGTGGATCCTTTGGAAGACATTTTGTCTCTCTGGCAGCCATCCAGGGTTACTCCCTTTTATGAAGACTATCTTCTCCACCGTGAAAACCCTCTGGCAGACCCCAGCTTCTATCCCTTCGACTGCTAAAGGGGTTGAGCATCATTACTTGTATACACACCTGCAACCTGGCACCCTGGTGGAGGATGTGGCTAATGCTAAGGAACACCAAGGTCACCAGGACCCCACTCCCAAGACCAAGGACTCGAAGAGGCTGGACCTATTGGAGAGGAAAGTTTACTTATTGGGTAGCCTACAATTATAATATATGGGTGACCCTGGACAAATTTAAAGAACTCCCCCCGTCGGACTCTAGATCCGAGTTTGTGTCCTTCCTAAAGGAAGGGAGGGTAATATCCCTAACCTCCCTTCAGGCAGCTTTTGATGCTGCGGACTCTGCAGTCCAGTCTACATCTACAGGCATAGTTATGAGACGGAACTCTTGGCTTCAGGTGTCCAGAATTCCTACAGAGGTCCAGAATGTGATACAGGACGTTCCTTTTGACGGTTCCAGCTTGTTTGCAGAAGAAATGGATTCCAGGCTGCACATTTTGAAGGACACAAGGGCTACATTAAAGTTCTTGGGCCTTCACACACCTACAACACAGTGAAGACATTTCAAGCCAACTCCGCTCCTAGATATTATCCTCCCCATCAGAGACAGGAGCAGAATAGCCCCCCCCCCATGTGTTAATAGAAGTGGCAGTGGGAGCACCAATAACCAGGCCTAGTCTTCCAGGCAGTCGCCAGGGCCTAGGAAGAACTTTTGAAGGTGCACCCAAGGGCACTGTACCTTTCTCCCTCTTGGATCTTGTTCCTATGTTTGGGGACTGCTTGTCCCATTTTTAACGTACCTGGGCCTGAATCACATCGGACAAGTGGGTTCTAGGCATGGTAAAGATGGGATATTCTATCCAGCTTGTGGCTACCTCACCTTCCCATTTCCCCGCACTGTCCCTTTTCAGGGACATGAGCAACTCCTGCAATAGGAGGTGCAGATGCTCCTTGATGTAGGGCCAGTAGAGGAGGTCCCTCTACCATTCAGGGGCACTGGGGTTTATTCCCATGATTTCCTTATCTGGAAGGCCAAGAGCAGGTTACATCCCGTATTAGACCTACAGTCCTACGTGGTCTGAATAGATACCTGAAAAAGTTAAAATTCCGTATGGTATCTCTGGCCTCAGTTATCCCTTCACTGGATCCAGGAGACTGGTATGCTGCCCTCGATCTGAAATATGCGTATTTTCATGTGGCCATAGTTCTGGCTCTCAGAAGGTTCCTCTGTTTTACAGTGGGTGGTTCCCACTATCAGTTCAAGGTGTTACCTTTCAGCCTGTCTGCCACAACAAGGGTCTTCACAAAGTGCATGGCACAGAGGAGCTCCCTTACCTAGATGACTGCCTGATCAAGGGGCCCTCCAAATCGGTGGTCAGAGCTCATGTGGAACTCACCATGACCATGTTTAACTGGTTAGGCCTCTTACTAAACCTTCAGAAGTTGACTCTGTTGCCCAGGCAGATTACAGAGTTTGTAGGGACACATTTGGACTCCCTGGCAGCCAAGGCATTCCTCCTCCAGCCCCATTTTGAGAGCACTTGCAGACTGATTTGGGGCCTGGGGGCCCATCCTGTTATGATGGCCAGGACTTGCCTATGGGTGATGGGGCACATGGTTTTCTGCACCCACGTTGTCCCCTTTATGAGGCTTCATCTCTGTCCAGCGTGTACGAGGCATCTCAGCACCATCTGGACAGGATGCTAACCATCCCGCTGTCAGTGACAGACGTCCTTCAGTGGTGGCTGGACGCTCTGAACATGTGCCAGGGGTTCCATTTTACTCCCCATGGCCCACCCTGACTTTAGTAACCGACTCCTCCGACTTGGGATGGGGCGCTCATTTGGGTGGTCTCAGGACTCAGAGCGTCTGGTTGCAGGCAGAATGTGCAGTGCACATCAATGTAAAGGTGCTCAGGGCAGTGAGGTTGGCCTGTGTGGCTTTTTTGGGCAATATCGGGGAAAGCGTGTCTCAGTTTACATGGACAACACTACACCAGTGTTTTATATCAACAGACAGGGTGGTGCTCATTCTACTTCCCTGTGCAAGGAAGCGATGTCCCTGTGGGAGTTGTGCATGCGCAACAAGATGCACTTGTTGGCCTCTTACCTGCCGGGGTCTCAGAACTCACTGGCAGACAACCTCAGCTGCTCGTTCCAAACTCACTAGTGGTTCCTTAGGCGGGACGTTGTGCAGTGGCTTTTTCAGAGTGGGGTTGTCCCCATTTGGACGTCTTCGCTATGAGTGAAAACAGGAAATGCCGAGACTTCTGGTCTTACTTGGGCAAGAGTAAGGGCTCCCTAGACAACACCTTCTAAATCCACTGGAGGAAGGGTCTCCTATACGTGTTTCCTCCCTTCCCCTTAATTCACAGGGTACTGACCAAGGTTCACAAGGACAGTGTAGACCTCATTTTGATAGCATCATCCTGGCTCAAGCAACATTGGTATACGAGGCTCCATCAGCTGTCAGTAGCGCCTCTGGTCCCCCTCTATTTGCTCCCAGACTTGCTATCCCAGAACCGCGGCACATTGCTGCACCCCAGCCTCCAGGCTTTACACCTGATGGCCTGGAGGCTCCATGATTGAGCACATTGGAACAGCAGTGCTCAGAGGGAGTGAGGGCAGTGTTGTTAGGTAGTAGGAAGCTTTCTACACAGGCCACGTATGCTTCCAAGTGGAAAAGTTTTGCTTTGTGGGCCATACAGCTGGGCACCCAGTCACTGCAGGCTTCGGTTCCCCTTACTCTAGAGTACCTTGTGGGTTTGAAACAACAAGGACTGGCAACTTCCATTAGGGTACATATGGCTCCAATATCAGTGGTCTACCCTGGGTCGGGGGAGGAGGGGGTCATTCAGCATTTGTGGACTGCTTGGTGAGCCAGTTCCTTAAAGGATTGGACAGTCTATATCCTCACATGAGGGACCCAGTGCCCCAGTGGGATCTAAACCTGGTATTGTCAAAATTAATGGCTTCACCTTTCAAGCCATTAACTACTTGTTCTTTATTGTATTTGTCGATGAAAGTTGTATTTTTGGTGCCCATTACTTCAGCCAGATGAGTTTCCGAACTAAAAGCGTTAATGTTGGAACCCCCTTATACAGTTTTATTTAAAAATAAGGTTCAGTGGAGACCCCATCCTTCATTTCTCCCGAAAGTGGTTTCCCATTTTCATATGTCACAAGACGTTTTCCTACCCGGTGTTTCACCCTAAGCCTCACTTAGGTCCCTGCATTCCATGGATGTCAGGCATGCCTTAGCTTTTTACCTTGAATGTACTAAGTCGTTCAGGAAGTCTAATCAATTGTTTGTTGCAGTAGCAGAAAGGATGAAGGGGCTACCGGTCACTGCCCTGAGGATATCCTCCTGGATCACGGGGTGTATTCGTACTTGTTGCGACTTAGCGAAGGTGCCAGCCCCTCAATTGTCAGCCCATTAGACCTGGGTTCAGGCCTTGTCAGTGGCTTTTCTTGCATGATCCTGTCCAAGACATATGTTGAGCAGCCCCATGGTCCTCGGTACATACATTTACATCCCACTGTGCCACTGGTAAACATTTGACCATTTCTATTTCTGCTTTGCACTTATACAGACACTGCCCAGATTCACGACGTACTTTTACTAAACGGCTGATGTTAGAAAAACATATTCAGTTGATGCATGGTATCAAAGACCCTGATGTGAAAGAAATGACAGAATCAACCAATATCGAAGAAAGTGATGTAAAAGAAGACACAAAGGTAAACACTTTAGAAGTATTTCTTTCAACAGTGAATTTTTTGTTCTGTTCTTGTTTGTGTGAAGTAACACTTTTTTATAGATAAGGCCCTAGCAAATTCCCAGTCCATTTTGATCAATTTCATGGTCATAGGATTTTAAAAGTAGTAAATTTCATGATTTCAGCTATTGAAATCTGTAATTTCATGTAGTTGTAATTGTAGGGGTCCTGACCCCAAAAAAGGAATTTTGGCAAGGGGAGGATCACTAGGTTATTGGGAGTGGGGTAAGATGCAGTACTGATACCTTTACTTCTGCACTGCTGCAGGTGGTGGTGCTGCCTTCAGAGCTATGTAGCTGGAGAGCAGTAGCTACGGGCTGGGAGCCCAGCTCTGAACACAGAGCCACCACCAGCAGTGCAGAAGTAAGGATGGCATGGTAAGGTATTGTTACCCTTACTTCTGCCCTGCTGCCTGCAGAACTGGGCCCTTAGCCAGAAGCCTATACTCTCCAGCCAGACATCTCTGAAGGCAGCATCACACAAGTAAAGGCGGCATGGTATGGCATTGCCATCTCATTTCTGTGTTGCTGCTGATGGCAGTCTGCTGCCTTCAGGGCTAGGTGCTGGCCAACAGCCGCGCTGCTCTCTGACCACAGCTCTGACAGCAGCACAGAAGTAAGGGTGGCAATACCACAATGTCTCTTAATAGTCTTGTGACCCCCACCCCCACAACTGCCTTTTGGGCCATGACCCCCCATTTGAGAAGCTCTGGTCTCCCTCTGTGAAATATGTACAGTGTAGGGTAGAAAGCACACAAAATACTTGATTTCTTGCGGGACACCAGATTTCACAGTCTGTGATGCATTTTTCTTGGCTGTGAATTTGGAGGGCCCTATACATAATTTTTTTGGGCCAGAAGGGACTATGATGATAATCTAGTCCAGCAGTTCTGTAGCTGTGGACCACCATTTTAATGGGGTCGCCAGGGCTGACTTAAACTTGCTGGGGCCGGGGGCTGAAGCTGAAGCAGGAGTCCCACCGCCCAGGGATGAAGTTGAAGCCTTCAGCCATGAATGTCAGGGCTCAGGTTACACTGGCTCCCTGACTTGGGCTGAAGTCAGATGAAGAAGTGGGTTGTGCTCACAAAAGCTCATGATACCATCTACATGTTTTGTTAGTCTTTAAGGTGTTGCTAGACTATTAGTTGTTTTTTAAGTTTTTTCAGCTACAGCTTAGATAGAAGCAGAAGCTAGAAATACGCCTCAGAATCTCCTGCCTGTGTTCCTCAATCCCAGCAATGGGCAACCAAGACTAGTGAGTGGGCCACATGAATTGCCCTCCTTTATCTCAGTGGCTACACGTTTGAAGTTGGGCACGTGCACTAAACATAACCCCCAAAATAAGCACTTGCTTCTCCTTCTGTATCATGTCTTTTCATCACAAAGTGATCCATTCTTAGGGACATATTAAATTGTCAGCAAAAGTAACAAAGAAATGAAGGGAGCACATGGCTCTCACAATGTTATATGCAATCAGCATGCACCTCACATGTGCCCTTGCTTTAAATGTGTGTCACTTCTCATTTTGCCAGGAACTGTTTGATCCTCCACTCTGCTTCAGGCACTGTCCCCACTCCACCCCTTCCCTCAAACCTCCACCCAATCTCTTCCCTGCCTCCTCCCCCAAGCACACCCCATCCTTTCTCCTCCCTCTCCGTCCCAGCACTTCTGGAGCACTGTGAATTGGCTGATTCACATTCCAGAAGTGCTGGGAGGGAGGGACAGGAGTAGGTAACTGTAGGGCTCCCAGCATGCGAGAGGCATGGGGGGATAGAGGAGACACATGCAGGTCGCATGCAGAACCCTGATGGGCCACATGCAGCCCATAGGCTGCTGGCTGCCCACCACTGCTCAATCCTGTGCCAGAGGGAGCACCACTGCATGTGCAAGAATAGTACAGTCCCCTTGATTATCCAGTTCTTGGTGTGCCTGGTAGAACTTCAAACATTGATGCCAAGTTATTGATAACTGATAGTTTTATTACATGGACCACATTTACTGGCAGTCAGGCAGCTCCAAACTAATTCACACAGGACACTGAACAATCATCTCACAATAATAATACAAATTAGGGCTTACTTTAAAATAGTAACTTAAAAATGAAAAAATTGCAGTCATCCTTAGAATAATAAGGCAGTCCTCCTATGTGCTGGATGGGTGAGCAGTGTTGACAAGCACTGACCAGTCCTCCTTGGCCAGAGGAATGCTGATCAAAAAACAGCTTTGAGTGTTCATGGTATATATCAAGTATCTTGGTTTTATTGAGACAGGCCTCGTTTTCCATTTGATGCCTGGGAATTCTTTCAAAGCAATGGAAATGTCCCCATTTTTCATTACATCAATCAAATCTTTGAATTTTTTTATCAAAATTTATTTCCATATTGAATAAATTGTTCTTTGTGTTTGCCAGAAATAAATGGTATAGTGGAATTAGTGTTCGGTGTGGTGAAGCATGTTAGGAGTGAAGAGAAAACTAAAGTGACTGTATGTGCTATCAGAACTCTTGTGTTGCAGGGTGAATGTGAATGATGCTTGTTCAGTATTTTATGATAAACTCATTCTGTATACTAAGAAATATACACATCTCTGAGTCAGAGGCTGATAGTAGTGATACCAGCACACATTTTTTAAAAGGGAATTTTTGTGTGACTGTTTACAAAACTTTGTTACTATGAAATTCCCCTCTCCCCTTTTAAAAATATTTTTTAAAATGGGGTCATGTTAGGTGTATAGTCTTGAAATATAATGTGGATTCTCTGGGCCAAACAGGTAAGTGGAGGGTTCTTGAAAAATACAGACCTTGGGCAGTAAAATGAAGAAACAGAGTGGTTTGTAAAGTAGTAATGAAAAGTTTTACTCAGTGATTCATCATTTTTCAGTATCTCCTTCTGGCCACAGATAATCAGGAGGTAATCTACAGTCGTCATCATCATGTATGGAATAAAATTAAGATTGAGATTCTGAAAGTAATTATTAAAGTACTAATAGAATGACATCCTAAATATGTCCATTGCTTTATCATTAAATATTACATTTTAATACAGTGATTACTGGATTGCATTTATCAATGTTCGTACAATGTGCCAAATGCTGTTACTATACTAGACCTAGCAAAATCAATCTCTAGTACAATATATTAAGGAACTGATTCTTGTTAACGCAGATGGTTGTTTCTATTATTTCAGAGGTTGGATTTAGATGGGAATTATTGAAACATATCCATGGATGTTTGTTTAGTCCACAAGTGGTGAACATTCATGAGAAGGTCTGTTATTTATAACTGCATAAAAATGCACTTTTCTTGGTTTTAGGTTCCCAGTCCAAAGCGTAAGTTGGAAGAACCTGTTCCAGAATTCAGGCCTCCAAGAGGAGCAATCACTCAGCCATTGAAGAAGTTGAAGATAAATGTTTTTAAAGTTCACAAATGTGCTGTTTGTGGCTTTACAACGGAAAATCTTCTTCAGTTTCATGAACATATCCCACAGCATAAATCTGATGGCTCTTCGTACCAGTGCAGGGAATGTGGCCTCTGCTATACCTCTCATGTATCTCTCTCCAGGCATCTCTTCATTGTACATAAGCTGAAGGAACCTCAGCCAGTATCAAAACAAAATGGGTCTGGGGAAGATAATCAGCAAGAAAATAAACCCAATCATGAAGATGACTCATCTGACAACATGGCATCAGACCGAAAATGCAAAGTATGTGCAAAGACATTTGAAACTGAAGCAGCCTTAAATACTCATATGCGAACACATGGCATGGCCTTCATAAAATCTAAAAGATTGAGTTCAGCTGAAAAGTGATCAGATATCTGAGAAGCAAAAATCCCTGTCCACATTGGAATATAAATGACATTTTTGTTACGGAAAGTTCTCCATATAATAGTGTTAACAGTACGGTTCAGGCTGTTGCAATATATTCTACATAAATGTATCCTCTTCACCTCCTTGTCTAAACGCTCAATAAGCATTAAAACAGTATTTCAGTTGAAAAGAGTTTGTATATATTTAAACTAAAAATTTTTATACTCTTTGTTACGTGTTTGTATTGATATTTAGTGGAAAATCAGTTGTTTTGGTTTTTGTTTGTTTGTTTTGTAGTAAGTTTCTTTAAAACAGAGTTCTTAATACAGGGGCAGTTGCTTGGGTTCTCTTAAGCTGTTTTATATATAAAATTCTTCTGAAAGAAAGTTTAGTTAATGAAACTGCACCAGAAAGCAGTGCTTTAATGGATAGGGAAGATTTTGAAAATCAATGGGACTTGTGCTGCTAAATCTCACAAGCGGTTTTGAAAATCGGTCCCCAAGAAATAGTCTGTGTAACTATAGAGAATACAGTATTGATTTTAGGCAGTAGCACCAGAAATAGCAGGTGTTTACTATTCAGGGTGCACACTCCATAGAAAGTCATTGCACTTTTGAAAAAATGTAACTGCACAATTGGACATCAGTACATAATTTGTTTGGGCATTGCAAAGGGGTCTTTAAGGTCTCACAAAGTTAAAATTGTTATAAAAGGGCTGGGCTGCTGTGATCAAACAAATATGATATAATTAAATACGTTTTATAATTATGGTGGATTTTATCATATAAATTATTTAACATTTTATAGAAGTGAGTACACAGCATTGTACAGCATTGTGTATCTTCCTTTTTTCTGGCTTTTGAAAGAAAACAGTTTAATTCCTTGGCTGCATGAGTTGGAATTTCCCATCTCTGTATGCTAATGCCAAATGTTCTGGTGCTCAATGTTATGTCAAACCACAACTGTCAAGAAGGTAATAAATCAGCCTATTTAAGTAAAAGTTGGGCTTTTGACATTAGCACAGACCATCTGAAACTAGTTCACTCATTTCAAAAAATATACCTAATGTACTGGTTATGCTTTCTTGAAGTACAGAAAAGGTACCATACTGTCCCTTTCATATAGAGTTCTCTGTGAGAGTTATATTTTTGTTTGTTTGCTTTTGCATTTTCTACCTTGTATGTATCCCTAAACAAATTTTGTACCTTTTTTTAAAAAAATTGTGTATATATAGATATCCGCATGATATACTGTAGTAATTGTTCAGTTCTTTCCAAGTCTTGCTGCTGTCAAATGTTACTATACGCTATGTCCATTATAACTGTATTAAACACATTTCATATGTAAATAAATGTGGAGCATTTTGCTTCTAAAGATTTGTGAGATTCTGTTATTTAATTAAATTCTAACAACATTAGAAACCTGAGCTATGTAAAAAATCCTCTTGCCACTCTGTGTTGTATATCAGAAACTTAAGCTCTACCTTTTCTCTCCATCCATGTTCCTAATTTGGTTGATTAGTGGATGCTTGTTATCCCCTTTATACAATACTCAAGTATTAGGTGATTATGCAGTACTTCTGTATGCTAAAGCTTATAGCTGAAGTTGCAGGTTCCTGGTATGTTTTTGTCAGTTATGTGCACTGGCTATCTTTGCCCTTTTGTTAAGTGTATACCTCTTTAACACTTGTTTGTTGATGAACACTGTCAACTGTACAGCAAATAAGTTATCACTATGCAGCAATGGTGTTTTGTATACAGTGAACAGAGAATAAAGGTTAAATTTGCACAGGCATTATTAATACTTTTTGTTGTCTGTTCCCTTTCCATTATTGCACACCTACAAAGAAGAAACCCTGAATGAGTGGTTTTATGAAATTGCTAACTTAATAGTGGCACCAGGTCTTTAGGTAACCTATGTGAGATCACTTTGGTGGCCACAGTCCAATTTCCAAGTGTACATGTGTATCAAAAAATTTGCTACAAATGACCCATTAGGAATTTCATTTTGCCAATTGATTAAGTGGGGGATGGGACTCTGGTATTTGGTAAGGGGTGCTAGTCAAAACCTCAGGTTGGCAGAATTGGCACTCCTTATTAGTAATTTCAGCAGATGTTTAAAAGAAAGACTGGCATTGAATAAGCCCCTAACTATCTAATTGCAGGCTACAGGACATTTTGCTGACATTGACGGTCTGCAGGCAACAACACCTGCAGCTCCTAGTGGTTGTGGTTCTCTGTTCCGAGCCAATGGGAAATGGCATCTATAGGTGAAGGGGTGACCGGGATGTGCTGGTCGCCATGTGTTGGCCGTCACATCCCACAGCTCCCATTGGCCAGGAGCAGAGAACCACAACCCATGGGAGCTGCGGGGAGGGGCTGTGCTTGTGGACAGTCAATGTCAGCAAAATGTTTTATGGCCCGCAGTCAGATTACTGTGATGTGCCACATATGGGCTGCGGGTTGCCTACCAACTGCCCTAACTTCTAGAAGCACTTCTTCATTTGAGTTTATACACATTGCTAAGGCAGCAAAAGGAAATACAACCTATCACTGTTAGTAACATGCCTGCTATTTAAATAAATAGAACTTCTGTCTTCTATGAGTCCTGAATATATATATATTAAGAAGAGTTAAATCGAATACCATAATAGCTGTCCCATCATCCCATTTCCCCTGTGTCATCCTACTCCTCGAAGCGGTCACCAACTTTCTTTCTTTCTTTCTTTCTTTCTTCTCTCCCCCACCCCCACCCCCACCACACCCTCACCCCCAGCTTTTATGGCCAATTTTGAAGGAAGAAGGCTAGAAAAGTGGCCAGCCTTTTTTCAGGTAGAAATATGCCAAATGATGTCCTATTAAGAGCAATGTTAGCACAAGCTAAAGGGTGGGTTCCTTACCGACAGGAAAACACCTCAGGATGGTTATTTACACCAAAACTTTTCATATCTCGGGACATACAGCCTCGTAGCTAGCCCTCCAGAATGTTCTGTCCCACAAGTGCAATGTCATGGACCTGTATCTTATGGTGGTCATAGCATTTTCCACCTTCTGTGGTCTAGATCAGCCAAGCCAGGATAGTCTTAAATCTTCTAATCACTCATCCTGAAAATATGGCATCATCTTTCTTCTCTGTCAGATACATTTCCTTCCTCATCAAACATGCACTCCTACAATGGGCCAATGATGCAAAACTACCTAGGGCACAACTTATTCTCTGTTTCAAAGGTCCATCTGTGCTACTGTCGTATCCAAACACCTAGGTGCGCTGTGGGGCTCAAAGAACAGGCCAGTCACTCTATAGACAGTGATTCTAGGAGGGAATTTTTGCATTACACACTGTCAGCTGTGATGTACCCACCCTTAAGCAAAAGTCCCACTTCAAGCATTCTGGGATACTTGGCCCAGATAACAATGGATCAAATCAAATTGCCAAGAAAAAGGCAGATTCTGTAAATAAGATGATCAGACAACCCCGGATGAGGTTCTATGTGTGTGGGCAAACTATAGTCCCCAGAAGAGTCCCTAGTTCGCAAAACTCATTCCCGAATACCCTCACTTTCAATCTCATGTTGGTTTATATGTTTAATGCATAAATGCGTTGGAAAGGAATATCCAGAACACTTCCATTGTTGTTATTAGCTATAACAGAGGTAAGCAGACTCTGAATGAGCTCTCCCTTGACATCTAGTGGTGAGCTGGGGGAGAAGGCTTCAGAAACTGACCTTGATTTGCATAGACATAGCCTCTATTCCTAGCGATCACTTTTGGCAGGTGTTGGATCGTAAGCCACTTTGTTATTGTTGGGGCAGAGGTAATAAAGGGCTTTTATCCTTCTGTCAATCCAGGGCAGCAGAACTGTGCTTGGCATGCCCTGGCTGAGGCTCCCAAGTCAATGGAACTGCACTCACTAGGCCAGGGGCATGGGTGCCAAAGCTCGGTGGAGATGAGAGAGGGTGAGGACAGGTGTTTCCACCTGCTAATGTGGGTTCTGCCTGAGGGCACTGTTTGACCCTCCTGCTCTCCACTGTCACACCAGAGCAGATTGAGACTCTTGGAAAGACTTTTGTTGTAGATCACTTGAGCTGAAACGGGTGATAGTGGCTGGTGAAAGAGATTGCCCAGCCTGCACTAGCAGTGAGGCTTCCCCACTAACAGCTGAAGTCACCGAGGGGCTGAAATCACTGAGAGCTGTGTTACGTGGTGGGACCTCAAGACACCTCAGCAGTTGCAGGATACAGGGCAGTAGGGGAGTGAATGACAGTGCAGTGGCTGATCACACAGCGAGTTGCCAAGACAGGATTGGCTGATGAACAAATGAGCAGCCACAGAATGGCCAGTGGCAGAGCAGGCGATGGTGGACCAAGCGGATGACTGAGTGGCAGCAGAGCGACTGGCGGCACAATAAGTTACGGTGCCTCTACTCCTTCCCTGGGAGGGAGCTGAACTGCAAATGCATGTCTGAACGTTGCCTGGTAAGGCATAGGGCCCACAACACCATGGCACAGTGAATCCTGCTGTCTCCATGGCAACTAGACAAAAATTTGAATGGGGGCTCCACAGCACTGCCCTCTGTAGGGCTACAGAGTGAACACATGACACTTCATCACTCCCTGACTGGAGGAGAAGGTTGTGATGGAGGCACATTATGTTCCCTGCAGGGGAACAGGTGGAGCCACCACCACCACCCCAAAACATTACCACTGGCCGCCCCCCCATATTTGTGGTGCTGCTGGTGGGGCTGCCCGCAACATAATTGTGCCTCGCAATCCAGCTGCCCACCCCCTGTGGGAGATGGGAATGACTCCACACAGCTCCAGCCCTGGCTCGGCTTCAACCTGCATGGAAAGCACCTGGTGGTCTGGATTTGGCCCATATTCCACCTATTTACTACGCCTGACCTAGATATTGAACCCAGCCCTTGCTTCTGCCAACTCCACCTGGTAGAAGGGTTACACATAGATGGTACAGCATTATTGCAGTTGTCATAGCTGGCTGAATGGGGTATGACATAGAGCAGGTGTGATTTGAGATTTTGGGGCAAAGTGAAAATGGTGTTGTCAACAAAACCATAAATGCTGCTTTAACAACCAGCTTCAAAAGAAGTTTCCATATTTATGATCAACTAAAAAAGAAACCTTTGTGTTATATTCCGTAGGCCAGTCAACATTTCTGATTTTGAGTAGAGGCAGAACATCTATAAAAAAGACACAAAGAAGCCGTTAAACCTTAAGCTTCTGAAAAGTTTTTGTGAGTACATGGGACAAGAATATCCGAATATCCTGGGATGTAGTAACATCAGATGGCTGTCGATGTTACCTGCTTTACAGAAAATCTTCTGAGAGTCATTTGTGGTCATTTTTCTTGTGAGAGAAAAGTGCTCAGTAGTTCTTCACAAAATATTTGCAAAGCCATGTAGCGAACTTCAGCTAGCTTTTATCAATACAGACATGGCACTTTATGACACAATCAAATTTTTGAAAAAGACAGTCACAGGGCAGTAGAAACAGCTGATATCTTAATCTAAAAAACCCCCAAAGATTCTGCTTGCAAGGTACGAAAAAATGTGTCTGTACTTAGAAACCTACAAGAAGTGGGGTTGTGACATGTCTGTGCTATCTTCAGGTGTCAAGATCTTTCTCTGATACAGCCATAAATAAATGCATACTTGGGGAACGCAGACAGATGATTTGAGAGATTTGAAGTGTCTGCTTTGAAGATCATTCCTTTAAGAGCTGACATTGAAATAGCAGTCAAGTTACTGCAGAAGAAATGTCTGAATGCGACAGTTAACATGGATACGTTGTTTGATGAAGTAATTATGCTAAATGAGTTCGTGACAGGGAAACTGTGTGAATGGAATGACACCATTGCAACTATCGCAGTATTTGACAGATGGAGTGAATTTAGTATTTCAGGGAATCCTCAATACTATGTACAATTATAACCCCCTGGCAGAAATGATTCTGTGCCTGCCTGGCAATCAAGTTTTTGGGGTTTTTTTTAAGTTTCTTTAAATACCAGTTCCTGCATCCATTGCAATCAGTGGCAAAATACTCAGCGACTCCAGTATGCTCAGGATCGGGCCCACTGATGAAGGTTCGGGGGGGGGGGGGGGAGGCGGGAACGAGGAAAGGGGGCAACTGCCCTGTGGCCTGGCAATACTAAAGGGCACGCGCTGGATGTTCTCCTTCCCTGAGCCTTTCACCCTCCTCAACAGCACAGGGGCTGTCTGACCCATGGTTGGATAGTTCTACAGTGTCCCAGAAAGCCTCATCTGTGTATTTTTCTGTCTCCCTTAGCTCCTCCAATTCAGCCATTCTGAAACTCTCCAAGCCTAGGTCCACAATGCAGTGTTAGACATACCCTCTGAAGCTGCAGCAAAATTGTCAATCAATGTTAGTTTGTGGTAGTGGTTCTGTGATGTGAACATTTGTCCACTGAGAATTGGGTTGGCACTATTAAACACATTGTGCACATTGTTCTCCATCCAACAACTTCAGCTCGGGCCCCATTTAAGCCAGTGAAAAAGCTTTAGGTATTAGGCTCTCCAGGGCTAGAATGCAGGCCTGCAGAGTTTCCAGTCTGCTAGCAATACTATGCTGCCATCCGGTGCCTGACAATGGAAGGGGGGGGGGGGGAGCAGTCACCCCCTGCCCCAGAGAGTCAAAGGGACCTGTGGCTCTGGCCACTGCTGCTGCAGCAGTGGTGATACCTGGAGCCTCAAGGCCTTTAAATTGCCGTCGGGCAGTTCTTAGGCCTGCCTGGGTAGTGGGGGCATCATACAGTGCGCTCCAGGCAGCACTGGGGGGAGGGTGTAATTGGCTGAGCAGTGCTGAGGGCTGGCTGCTCTTCGCTTCACCCCTTCTGCCTGAGGCGTCTCTCCTTCCTTGGAGCGTGGAACCGTCCCCTCCCAAATTGCCCAGGGGCCCAGTGCAGCTGTCAGCTCCCCCAATGGCAGCTGTAACCAGAGCTCATAGCTGTTGATTGGCTCCCCATCCTTTATAATTCCCAGAGACATTCCAGGAAGTGTCTAGGCAACAAGAGACTACTCTGGGACTGCCACGACCATTTCTGCTTCTGAACACTTGGCTTTGACCTTGTCTTGACTTGGACTGTGTCTCTTGACCAGGACCCTGAGCTCTGCCTCAGGCTCTGTACCTGTGACATGGAGCCTCAGCTGCTCTGCTCCCTCCTCTGACTATTAGGCATGACTGCTCTTGTTGGGATCCTGTTTGTGTATCCCATTATCAAGCTCATAATCAATACAATCCTTATACTTCCCTCTATATAGATTTTATGTACCAAAACAGTTTTACTGGTAATATTTATTCTATGCGCCAGTGTCAACAATAACTCTAACCATAAAAGGTAAAAAAATAAATAAAGAGTTCCTCAAAGAGCAGTTACTGATTTTACATTTCATGGGGGAGCACTTTGGAATTTATCATGCCTGTCACTGTGACTTTTTACTTCTGGTCATGATGCATGGGCTTTGTAACCTACGGGAGCAAGATGTTCTGAAATTAAGGCCCCCTCTTATTTGTTATGCTTATGTACTACACAAAGGATATAGTATAAAAATGCTCTGTAGATGACAACACATTTTTCAGTCTTTCTACTGCAATTCAAGACCCTGGACCATTGCCTCTATGGATTGGGGAAGCAGGAACGGTGGGGGATTAATGAAGTCTCAGAGCTGTACTAGCAGTAATGGAGATATTGCACCATTGCTGCTCTCTGACCTGGTGGAGAGATGTCTCCCTCATCCACTCCCACAGAAATCCATATACAAGATCATCATATACTGAAGTTAAAAATGGCCATATATACTGGGTCAGATCCATGGTCCATTTACTCTAGCACAATGTTTTCTGGCAGACAGACTCTTCGGGTCACCCAGAGCATAGGGCTGCATCACTGACCATTTAATCAAATAACCACTGATGGACAGACCCTCCGTAAACCTATCTAATTTTTTTTTGAACCCTGTTATTATTTGCCTTTACAACATCTCCTGGCCATTGGTTCAATAGTCTGACTGTGCTTTATGTGAGGAAGCATATTCTTATGTTGGTTTTAAATAGGGCTGTCAAGTGATTAAAAAAATTAATCATGATTAGTCGTGCTATGCAGCGCAACGCAGAGCCTGGGGCCAGCTGGAGTCCCCAGCTGATCCTGAGCTCCATGCAGCACTGCCCCTTTGAAACGCCGTGGAGGCGTTTCAAAGGGGCAGCGCTGCACGGCTGATCCCAGGCTCTGCGCGAACGTCTGCAATTAACGCACGTTAATTTTTTCAATGCGTTAATTCCACCCTCCGTTAATCTCAGGTGTTAATGTGTGTTAATTGACAGCCCTCGTTTTAATCCTTGTGCCTATTAATTTAATTGGGTGTCCCATGATTCTTGTGTTATGTGAAGGGATAAATAATATTTGTATTCACTTTCTCCACATTATTCATGATTTTATAGACCACTGTTGGGGTCCTGTTAGTATGTCCCATTATCAAGCGCATAGAATCCCATATCTTTCCTCTATAAAGATTTTATGTTATCTGTTATCCCTTTTAGTCAGCTCTTTTTAGAAAAGGAAGTCTGTCTCTTTAATTTCTCTAATTGTTCCCCTAACAATTTCTTTTTGCCCGTCTCTGTACTTTTTCCAACTTTAATGTGTCTTTTTTGAGATTTGGTGACCAGAACTGCATGCAGTATTACAGGTGTACTATGGATTTATATGGTGACATTAAGATATTTACTGTATCATTCATCCCTTTCCTTATATTCCTAATATTCTGTTATCTTTTTTGATTGTCACTGCACATTGAGCAGATGTTTTCAGAGAATTATTCATGATGACTCCAAGATCTCTTTCTTGAGTGGTAACAACTACTTTAACTTCCATTGTTTCATATGTGCAGTTGGGATTATGTTTTCCAACATCCATAACTTTGCTCTTATCACCACTGAATTTCATCTGCCATTTTATTGCTCAATCACCCAGCTTTGTGAAATCTCTTTGTAACTCTTTGCAGTCAGCTTTGGACTGAACTATCTTGAGTGATTTTGTATCTGTGCAAACTTTGCCACTTAATTGTTCAACTCCATTTCCAAATTGTGAGACTAAAGCCGATTTTTATATGTTATTCAATAAGTGAAATGCAAAATGAAAGCAAAGAATATAAGTGGTGGAGGTCATTTCAATTTGAAATATAATCTTTCAGTAACAGGAGTAAAAACATTTTGTTTGGTTTGTAAATACGTGTCTGTTGTTAAAAATGACTAGTGATGATATGTGGCACCTTGAAGGTGCTTGATTTTTCAGAAAGTGTTCATCACGCTCTGAAAATCAAGTCTTTCTAAGAGGTCATCCATAGGGCACCCAAAAATTGAAACACCCAAAATCAGAGAGGTTGGAACTCCTGAATTCCAGTCCTGAATTCTAACACCGACACCCTCTCTAGCCTTATTCAAGTGACTGACTCTGCTAATACTGATTTGTTTCCCTCATTTATAAAATGGGGCTAATATTACTCACCTACCACAACAGAGTAGTTGTAACTATTAATTTATGTTTGTAAAGTTTTAAGTATGTTCTAACACACACAATTCTTCAGTAACTGAGAGAGCCTCAGACTGATATTCACAATGGCCTGTTGCAAAAGTTTTATTTAATGTATTTATTTAGATCTAAACTACCATAAATGCCTTACATAAAACCTTAGCACCCCAACAATTAAACTTACAGCTGCAGAATGATAAACCCCTTATTAGGAATATATAATCACATATAGGTAACATGTTAACTTAGCCAAGTAGCAACACTGACTCTTCATATGCCACTAATACAGTTTGAGATGTTTTCATTTATGTATGGTCTCCTGTGCATAGATGTCCTTCAGCAGCAGATTAAGAGTCAAAACTGCTGCTACAAACTCACCTTGCCAACACATTTCACACTGTTGCTCCATTCACAAATTGCTGATGTAAAACCTGACTCCTAAAATGATGTAGAAGTGCTAATTTCAGTTAATTAGCCACATCCGTTGGGTCAGGAGATGAGAGCATTGCAATCTTATCATATCTCATAGAAAGCATTAAAACCAAGCTAAATACAAAGATGAAGGATGGTTTTAGCTAGTGCACTACTCTAAAGTTTGAATTCAAGTCCTCACTTTGTCTCAGACTTCTTGTGTGACCTTAGGCAAGTCACTTGCCTCTCTATGCACTAGTCCTTCATCTGTAAATAAAGGGATACTTCCCTACTGCACAGGGATGTTCTGCAGATAAATATATTACAAACTTTGAGGTGCTCTGATACAATAGTAATGGGGGGTTCATATATATATATAAAGGCCCAGATCCTCACAGGCATATAGGCAACTAACTCCTACTTTTGAGGATCTGGGCTTATGGTAGCATGTTTTTGAATGGAGTTTAGTGTTTGCTAAATTAATGTGGGGCTCCCTTTTCCCTTTTAATAAAAACTCTCTTTTGTTCTACATTGATCTCAATGATTGTAAGTGGAGAAGTATTGCCTTTTAGAGGCACACAAGGGTGCTGGTAAATGTTTCCAGGTTAGTGGGGACTTGAGTTGCTTATATTTCTTATTGTTCAGAGGATCCCCTAGTTATTGAACCCAGCACTTGTTTCTGCTGACTCCACTTTGTAGGAGAGTTACGTTAGTAAGCACTAAATTGGCTATAGATAGATAGATGGATAGATTTTAGAGAGTTTGAGTCCATCTGTCTGTCTGTGAGTCCATTTGTCCTAAGAATTCCTCCTCAAACAGTAAGAGCTAGGACCACCAAATTTGGTATACAGCTTCCTTTTATCCTAACTTAAAGCAAGGTCAGGGTTTGGTAGTGCCAAGAAAATGGGATGTGCCAGAAATGGGATTGTTTTACATAACACATCAAAAGAGGGGGCTGAGAGCAGGGATGTTCATGCTCTGCTATGACCACCGGGGGCAGTGAGTGCGGTGGACAGTTACATAAAAACATCCAGAATGGGTCAGACCAAAGTTCCATATAGCCCAATATCCTGTCTGCTGACAGTGGCCAATGCCAGAGGGAATAAACACAACAGGTAATCATCACGTGATCCCTCTCCTGTCATCCATTTCCAGAGAAACAGAGGCTAGGGACACCATTTCTACCCCTCCTGGCTAACAGCCATTGATGGACCTAACCTCCATGAATTCATCTAGCTCTTTTTTGAATCGTGTTAAAGTCCTAGTCTTCACCACATCCTCTGGCAAGGAATTCCACAGGTTGACTGTGCTCTGTATTGCAGAGTGACCACAGAGGTACCCACACCAGGAAGAGCATGGCCAGCTGGGGCCAGAGCTCTCTATATTGCCAACCACTAGTCATGGGTAAGTGGCCTCCCTACCCCAAGCTGGCCGTCAGCCACAGTGCTGCCCCACTCCCCAGCAGGAACACTGCTGGGGCCAGCCAAGGACAGCCCTGACCTCCACACCCCCAAGCATCTATGGGCAAGGGAGGCTGGGCAGTGGAGCCCTGACCCCTCCAGAGGAGATACGGGCCAGGAGACCAGCCAGTGTAGCCCTGTCCCCCTCCACTCTGGAAGAGGCATGGGCCAGGGGAGTTGAGCAGCGCAGCCCTGGCTGCCTCCTCCAGAGGAGACATGGGCCAGAGGGATTGTGCAGCTGACTCCCCCTCCCACACCTGCCCCCCGAGGAGCTGCCTGCTGGAGCCAGGCAGCACAGCCCCAGTCACCAGTAGGAGCCGCCAGCCAGGCTATGTGGCCCCGGGTGCCCAGGGAAGCTGCCTTTGCTGGAGCAGCATCATTCTTGCTGATATGTGGGCAGCCTTGGTTAGTCCCCCAGCCTTCTCAGCCCCCAGCCTTGACTCCTGCACCCCCACTCTGTGCCCAGAGTCCTCACAAAGACCTGAGCAATGCTGGGTAAATCAGAGAGACAGAGAGAGAGACAATGAACATGGTTAAAAGCAGTATCCAGACTGAATGTCAGTTTTGATCTGCATAGCTAATGGATGACAGGTGGACAGAAGGGCACAGGAAACTGGAGAGCTGTTTTATTCAAGAAATAGTAGGTGCGTAAATAGTTTTTCACGCTTGTACATTTTTGTCGCTCTGCAGATGTTTTGGGAAGCATGTTGTGTCTATGCATATTAAGAAAAAGGAAGTATCACATTTTCCGCTGACCTGTGTTAAATTTCCCTTACATATAACTCATGATCTATGTAAGGGACACAAGAGAACAGCCTAGAGAAAATAGAAGTAGAGAAATGTTGGTGCCCTCGTTATTGCTCCTTCTGATCCCTCTAATACCTTATGCTTCTCCTGTGAGGAATGTTTCTCTAAGGTGTTTGGAAGATACCAATCAATTTCTTTCTGATCTGAATGCCGTGGAACCAAAAGCATATGCCATAATGAGTAAGTAAATTTTTCTACCTCTGGTATGTTGTCATGGGTGAAATTGGGCTATGCCACCTACTGACTACACAGCAAAACTTAAGAGCAGAAATGGAAAGGATGATCTGATTTACAACAGATATTTCTAAGAGCCCATTGATACAATTTTGGTCTCAGGAATGAACGGCTGAGGGACACGGAATCCAAGATCTAGGAATTTAACTGTGATCTAGCTACCTATGCTATGGCCTCCTATTAACACACTATTTGAGTATCTCACCACCTTTAAGGTATTTATTCTCATGACACCCCTGTGAAGTACAGATGTAGTTCCCATTTTCCCAAAGCTATTCCCATTTTACAGATGGGAGCACTGCGGAAAAGAAAGATTATGTGATTTGTGCAAGGGCACACAAGAACTCTGTGGTGGAGCAGAGAATTCAGTTTGCTTAAGCCCTGGGCTAGTGCTCCAAACATTGGACCATCCTATCATTAGGACCCTTTGTTTCTCAGGGATCACTAGTACTATAGCAAGGAATGTCTTCAATGGGAGGCTTTACTTTAAACCATCTTGAAACCGTTCAGTTTAGGATCGAATCTTATTTGCCATCTTCAGATGAGCATCCTAGTAAAGTCAATTGTCTCACTAAAGCTTTGATCCTGCAGTTCAATGAACTAGCACAGACTCTCAAATTCAGTTACATGGATCTCCAGGAGGGGCTTGGGGCTTGTACTAGCGTATTTAGTTATAGGACTGAGGTCTGAGAAGGTAACAGATGGCAAATGAAATATATTATTTTGCAGTTGTCTGTGATGCATGTTGGAAGCATCTTGCAAATTGGAAGAGGGAGTTGTTCTTTATTGCAATGGGATAATCCCAGCTTCTCCATGGTGGGCACACAGAAATTTCAGTTAGCCCTGAAATATTCTGGGATATTGGGCTTTAAACATGTCATTCTATTTCAAGCTATTTTAGGTTGGGCTGCCGGTAAATGACACACCTGGCTTTATGGCCTGAGGAATATAAAACAGTTTAGCCTGGGAGATGAACTTTTTTTCTCCTGATAACACTATTTAAGAAACAAAAGTCTGGTTAAAAAGTCTCAGAAGGATAGCCTTGTTAGTCTGTAACTTTAAAAACGAGTAGTCCTGTAGCACCTTAGGGCATGTCTACACTAGGAAATTATTTTGAAATAACTAAGTTCAAAATAATAACTCCCAAAATAACTATTTTGAAATAAGCTTATTTCCCCAGGAAAGCAGGAGTACAGATTTAAAAATAACCAGCCTGTTATTTCAAAATAGCAGACTTGGCAGTGTGGACACTCGACTTATTATTTTGAAATAAGGGGGGGGGGGGATATTTCAAAATAACTCCCTAGTGTAGACCAGGGCTTAGAACCTAACAAAAATATTGCCACAGAGTTTATTTCATACCTAATTAAACTGGTTGAGGCAAAATTTTAGTTCAAGCAGAAGGCAGTGGTCAGGTTGGTAACCATACTTCGTATTATCAAAGAGTTCTCTGATTGGACAGCTTGACTTTTAAAGAAGTGTTAATTTCCTATGGGATGCATGACAGTCAATGTGCTTTTTCAATTGGCTTGAGATCCCCAGCTTTGTCTAAAGCCCTTTATTTACTTACTGTATCTGTTTTGAATTTTAGTGTATGATTCTTTGGGAAAACTTGGTAGCAATGTGCTTGGTGGAAATACAGACAGACTGGGATCTTATACGGAGTGTCTGTCTGCCAAGGTGTCTTCTGGTAAATTCCAAGGACAATATTGCAAATTGCAAGTGCAACAGGTACACTTCTTTCAAATACTATCTCATTTCGATTGATGTTACACTGGAGTGCTACAGTTGACTAAAAGTTGCATAAAAGCTTAGGTGCTAATCCTGCAATCAGCTATGAACCCAAACCCACTCTTACATCGACTGAGTATGCCAGGAATACAGACACTGCCCCTTAGATATGCAAAATGATTACAAAATTTAATTTCAGGACATGATTATTTATTATGTGAATTGTGATAGCACCCAGGAGCCCCAGTCAAGGATCAGGACCTGGTTATGCTAAGCTCTATATCTACATAGAACAAGAGACAGTCCCTGCTTATTGGAGTTTACAACCTGAACTACAAAGCCATAAAATCTACTGGATAAATAGATTTTGCCTGATAATTCATATGATTGCTGTAACTTTAAGTCAACTGCCCCTTCAGTCTTCATCTGATAATTTATTGGTATCAAATAGTTGACTGACTTTCAGTAATAACTCATCTTCATTCCTTCGTGTCTTTTGAAAATGGCTGTTTCTGATTAGGAATCCTGCACTCATATAGGATTGGTACAGAGGACTCTATGTGCAAAAAAAAGACTTCAAAATTTGAGTTAGTTTTCAATCAAGCTAAAAATGTAAAAGCTTATGCAAGAGTGTGATCATAGAATCATAGAATACTAGCACTGGAAGGGACCTTGAGATGTCATCAAGTCCAGTCCCCTGCCCTCACAGCAGGACCAAGCACCGTCTAGATGATCCCTGACAGATGTCTATCTAACCTGCTCTTAAATATCGCCATAGATGGAATTCTACAACTTCCCTAGGCAATTTAGTCCAGTGCTTAACCACCCTGACAGGAAGTTTTTCCTAATGTCCAACCTAAACCTCCCTTGCTGCAGTTTAAGCCCATTGCTCCTTGTCCTATCCTCAGAGGCCCACGAGAACAATTTTTCTCCCTCCTCCTTGTAACACTCTTTTAGGTACTTAAAAACCGCTATCATGTCCCCTCTCAATCTTCTTTTCTAAACTAAACAAGTACAATTCTTTCAGTTTTCCCTCATAGCTCATGTTCTCTAGACCTTTAATCATTCTTGTTGTTCTTCTCTGACCTTCTCCAATTTCTCCACATCTTTATTGAAATGTGGTGCCCAGAACTGGACACAATACTTGAAGTAAGGCCTGATCAGCACAGAGTAGAGCGGAAGAATGACTTCTTGTGTCGTGCTCACCACAGTCCTGTTAATGCATCCCAGAATCATATTTGCTGGTTTTGCAACAGCGTTACACTGTTGACTCATATTTAGCTTGTGATCCACTATAACTCCTAGATCCCTTTCTGCAGTATTCCTTCCTAGACAGTCACTTCCCATTTTGTATGTGTGAAACTGATTTTTCCTTCCTAGGTGCAGTACTTTACATTTGTCCTTATTAAACTTCATCCTAGTTACCTCAGACCATTTCTCTAGTTTGTCCAGATCATTTTGAATTATGACCCTATCCTCCAAAGCAGTTGCAACCCCTCCCAGCTTGGTATCATCTGCAAACTTAATGGCTGTGTCTACATTGGCACCCTTTTCCGGAAAAGGGATGCTAATGAGACAAGTCGGAATTGCAAATGCCGCGGTGATTTAAATTTTCCTCACGGCATTTGCATGAACATACTGCCGCTTTTTCGGCTCGGGGCTTTGACGGAAAAAGCGCCAGTCAGATGCGGCTCTTGCGAAAATAAAGCCTTTTCCGGAAGATCCCTTATTCCTGATTTTAAGAGGAATAAGGGATCTTCCGAAAAGGCTTTATTTTCCGCAAGAGCCGTTTACACTGGCGCTTTTTCCGCCAAAGCCCCGAGCCAGAAAAAAAGCGGCAGTTATAAATTATGCAAATGCCGCGGGAAAATTTAAATCCTCGCGCATTTGCAATTCCGACTTGTCTCATTAGCATCCCTTTTCCAGAAAAGGGTGCCAATGTAGACACAGCCAATAAGTGTACTCTCTATGCCAATATCTAAATCGTTGATAAAGATATTGAAGAGAACCAGCCCCAAAACAGACCCCTGTGGAACCCCACTTGTTATGCCTTTCCAGCATGATTGTGAACTGTTAATAACTACTCTCTGAGAATGGTTATCCAGCCAGTTATGCTCCCACCTTATAGTAGCCCCATCTAAGTTGTATTTGCCTAGTTTATTGATGAGAACAGCATGCGAAACCGTATCAAATGCCTTACTAAAGTCTAGGTAAGTCACCATGTCCATTGCTTCTCTCTTATCCAGAAGACTTGTTATCCTATCAAAGAATAAGCTATCAGATTGGTTTGACATGATTTATTCTTTACAAATCCATGCTGGCTGTTCCTTATCACCTTACCACCTTCCAAGTGTTTGCAGATGATTTCCTTAATTACTTGCTCCATTATCTTCCCTGGCACAGAAGTTAAACTGATTGGTCTGTGGTTTCCTGGGTTGTTCTTATTTCCCTTTTTATAGATAGGCACTATATTTGCCCCTTTCCAGTCTTCTGGAATCTCTCCTGTCTTCCATGATTTTTCAAAGATGATAGCTAAAGGCTCAGATACCTCCTCTGTCAGCTACTTGAGTATTCTAGGATGCATTTCATCAGGCCTTGGTGACTTGCAGACATCTAACTTTTCTAAGTAATTTTTAACTTGTTCTTTTTTTATATTATCTTCTAAACTTACCACCTTCCCACTAGCATTCACTATGGTAGGCATTCCTTCATCATCAGACTTCTTGGTGAAGACCGAAACAAAGAAGTCATTAAGCACCGCTGCCATTTCCTAGTTTCCTGTTATTGTTTTTCCCACTTCGCTGAGTGATGGGCCTACTCAGTCCTTGGTGTGCCTCTTGCTTCTAATATATTTATAGAATGTGTTCTTGATCCGCTTTATGTCTCTAGCTTCTTTGAGCTTGTTTTGTGCTTTTGCCTTTCTAATCTTGCCCCTGCGTATCTATATTGTTTGCTTATATTCATCCTTTGTAATTTGCCCTAGTTTCCTCTAGTATGATATATGATGTATGGTTCTATGTCTTTTTTTCCATTATTTACTTATTACAGTAGTGAGCAGGAATCCCAGTGAAGACTGAGCCCTTATTATGCTAAGCACAATACAAACAAGAGAATAGTCCCTACTCCAGAGAGGCAAAATATAGGTGTTGGGCAGATTTACCAAATAGACAAATGGAGATAGGGTAAGAGAGAAGATGAAGTAACAGTAAAATGAACAGTGTAGAATTCCTCTTGGTTTCAGTGGGAATTCCAAGAGCAGTATTAGAGCCTTTATTTGAAAACAGCTCACTTCCAGGAACACAGAAGGCACTGAAATCTCAACATTAACCATTTGAGGGATTGATTGTTATAAAGTAAATCATCCTCCACACTGTTACTTGCATGTAGAGATATTCCACCAGCATTGTTTGCCAACATACATTTCAAATGTGTTACATTATATACAATAAAAATTATATACATTTTCTGATCAACTTAAGAAACATAGTAAAGATAAGAAGTTGTTGACTCTTTTCAATATTTTGTAAATGCAAACATATGACCCAAAATGGATTCATACCATTTTAAATGCAGGAGACCGCAAATTTATCATCAAAGCCTCATCTGTTGAGGGAGATCCATTAATTTATTCTTTTTAAATAAGCAACAAATGTACAGCTAATACGTGATGTCTTCAATCAGATAAGTGCTTTTTGAAGGAAAACAGAATACTAGCCAAACACTATGTTTAATAAAAATATCCCTCAATTATCATGAGCAAGAGAATTGTATTATTTCTTTGTTTTGTCATAAATTATTAAGAAAATATTTGAATGCAATTTTGCTCTTTGTATGACATTTGCATTGTTTACTTTTAATTATTTTTGTGAACCAGACAGTGCACTGTAATGACTGTGTTAATACTTCGCTTTTCTACAGCACCTTTCCTCGGAGGAGCTAACATTAGTTAACTAAGCCTCTCAAAAATCCGTGAGAGGCAGGCAAGGGAGCACTTGACCCATCACTGTGATGCAGTCACTGTTTTGGCAGAATCAGCACATCAACTCTAGACAATAACTTAGAACAGGAAATACTAACTGAACTGGTAGAAAGACTTTAGATTGGCAGAATTTAGGCACCTACTTTGAAATCTGGCCAGCACATTGGAGTTAACATTAGGCCAGTGCCTGGCGTTTAGCAAGAGCACTGAACTCATCCAACAGCAATGATGAAATTAGATGTTAGCAAATCTGAACATCAGCCTAGGTTCAGGAGACAGATCAGCCAGCTTGAGTTGTGGCGGTTCCCTTCCAGGCTGTGGGACAGGCTACTCCAAAACTTTACTTTTGCTATACTCTGTTCTTGGTGGGTGGGCAACTGCCTAAGGAATCCCCCTCCTGCTATGTGGTGAGCCCCAGTCCCTCACACCCAGCCCGTTTGGCGAAGTGAAATGGCTACTGTCTCATTTCACCTTTTATTCTGGGGAGAGTCACCAGCTACAAAGACTCCCAATCAATCCCTTAGGCTCTTCACAGGCAGAGGAAGTCACCTGATCCTTTCTCCTTAGGGGAGATACACTAACACTTCCTGGAGTGTTGCAGTGCTCTAGGAAGCATTACCACTTCCCTGCCTTTCCTGGGTACTACATGCATTCCTCTCCATTGCAGGCCAGCACCACTAGTCAGTAACAGTGACAGAAAGGCTATGGCTATGCCTTTTCCTTGGTCCTTTTGGGGTGGCTAGAATCCTTGGTGTTACTGGCCCAGGATGCATTGGACCAGTCCCCTGCACTGTAATGGTGTTTGGAAGTTCCTTGTGCCTTTTTCATGTGCATACCAATACAAGGACTAAACACAATCATATGAAGAGCTAACTCTCCACAGATATCTTGTAAATATTGACTAGGAGTAGGATTTTCGAAAGTGCACTAAATTCCATTGAAATTCTCTCGATTCAGGGAAATTAAATTCCTTGGGGTCCATCCTCTGCCTAGGCCACTACCTCTCAGCCCAAGTTATTTGTAAACATTTTGGGCAAAGAGTGCTAAGGAGAGTTATGTCTTCCAGGAAGGGTTTGATTACAGTATTGGTGTATGTGTTCCTGACTCCTGCCACGATGAAGACGTTACAACATTAGCAATACTAGGTAAGAGAAGCATGTTTTTATTAACCTTTAGAAGGCAAAAAGTTGAGGTTGAGAGTATGTTTTGGTGGAGTCCAGCTGACATCTAGAAACAATATTATTCTTCCTTTAAAAAAATTACAAAAATCCCAAGTGTTAAATTCAGAGATCTTTCAAAACTACTTATGAGATCTGGGGATCCAGCTCACATTAATTTTAATGGAGATTTTGTGTCCATATCCCTTAGGCAGCTTTGCTAATCACATCCAACAGCCTCTGGCAGCAAATAGGGAAAGGATTTTAGACAGATCCCTACCACCGTATAATCCCTCCTCACTCATTATAATCCTGCCTGTCTTTACTGCCCATCTAACTTGAATCTTGCCCCTACATTTTGTAATATTGTCATATGCAGCATACAAAAGAACCAATTATTACTAAGTATAACCCCACCACACACATTGTTTAACACCTCTTCCAGAATGGCTACAAAACACAACAGAGTGGCTAGATAGCTTGTATGTTCTGAACGCTACTTAATACACTGATAACTATTTTTATTGTAAACCTGTGCCTTTCCCCCTTCTTCCCCACCATTGACTCTTGTTGTTAGGTTATAATCTTTTTGAGATACAACCATCTTTGTGTTATATATGTACAGTGCCTAACACAGTAGGGCCTCCATACTGATGGGGCCTCCGGCACTATCATAGTACAAATAATTATTAACAAATGTTATAGACTCTGATTTTCTATTCAAGACATCTCTTGCCAGGATGCCCCCACACCACCCTTCTATAACAAGCCAGATCCTCAGCTGGCACACATTGGTGTTACTCCACTCAAGACAATGGCGCTGTGTGACTGATGCCAGCTGACGACCTGCCCTACATCCATTAGCTGCTACTTAATCTAATTAAAAATCAAACTTTCCAGCACTAAATACATAGCCTGCAACACCCTATAATCTACACATTTCATGCTAAACAGTGGATCTATTCTGATTCTGCTGGAAGAGGATGGGCTAGATAACCTAATAGGCCTTCCTTATGTTTAATTGTACTGTTCTACTGGTATTACTGCATTTCCATATTCATAGAAAATGGACACTTTATACTATCAAGCTGTGCTGCTATTCTGTAGACGTAGGCCACTTTTCTATCATTATGGGGAATTATCACTGGAACATTGTGTTAAAGGTTTAAAGAGGAATTAGAAAATGTGGGGGTGGTCATATCTTTTACTGGACCCACTCCTGGTAGTGAGAGAGACAAGCTTCTGGACTACACAGAGCTCTTTTTGGGGACTGGCATGACTACAACAACATTGCACTTAAAGAGGAACTAGACATTTATATTGCTAAAAAAAATATCCAGGGTTACTACAGTAAATATTAAACCAAAGCCAACAGAAGCATTTTGGAATAATCCACCCTTGAGCTATTAGCGGTAGAAGGGAATTTTCCTGGGGCAGCAGGGTAGATTATCCCATTATTGCCTAAGGCAGAGTTTCTTCCTCTGAAGCAGCTGATACTGACAGAGAAGGTAAATAGCATTAGGTGGTCCACTGGCCTGATCTAGCCAAATGATTCCTGTCTCCTTAAAAAATTATTAAAACTTTAATACTAGTACTTTATTTGGAGGAAAACAAACTTCTGGATATAAAGGTTTGCTCTGGCCTCTGCCGTGGCCCCATAGCAGTCCACCATGATGAAAATGTTTTGATTTCAAGAAATTTCATTGGCATTTTAAAAAAACCCAACCTACTAATATCACTGTTAAAAGTATTTGATTATTTTTTTGTTCCTGTTTTTTCAACCAGCTGTAGTTTTCCCTGGCTTGCCTGCTGTGCTGTGACTGCCATACCAGTTTAAGCATGTCCAGAAAATACCACTGTGGCCAGTGTTCCTCAGACAGTCATGGAATAGGGCACTGCTGGAGGAGCAGCTGTGAGGGACGGACAGCGAGGATTGGGGGGTGAAGTGAAGGAGTGTAGCTCAGCCACAGAGCATGCAGGCTATTCTAAGCCAGGAAGCCAGTGGTGGGAAGCCACAAGAAATCAGTTTAGCCTCAAGGGACAGCTTTGCCTCCAGCAACTCCTCCTGAGCTGTATCTCCTGAAGTGGAGCCAATATTGCTAACTCAGAATTTAAATGTACATTCCAAAAGCTAAAAGGGGGAGTCCATGTCCCCCACCAATGGGGAGTCCATGTCTACTCATGCTGGATAAACAATAATTCCTAATACATTTCTGACACTTATATAGTATTCTGGGGGAGCACTGTGCAGTAGGATCAAATCACATGGCAGGAAGGGTGTGTGAGTCTTAAACTGGTTTTATTTTTTTCATAGTCTCTTATTTACTAAGGTTCTGATTTTGCTCCCATTGAGCTTCCCTGTGTCAACTGGTCTGAGTCAGCTGACTCAGGCTAAAAAAACATGACCATGCTCTTAGGAAAGGACAGCTCTACGTGTGGGAACTAGTAAGTAAAAATGGAGTATCATATTCGGGTTTCACTCACCTTCTTTAGAGAACTCTCAAAAAGAGCCAAATGCTCATCTTGAATCCTTTGCAGTTACTCTCTACGATAAGTCTCAGTAAATAATTGCTGAAAGTTTAATATTCTTGGAAGAGAAAATTCCTTTACAGCTTGGACAGTTGTTTAATAAAGCTCTTTGTACTAAACAGAAATACTGTCTGGGCCTTAAGGAACAAATCTTTCCATTTACTGTCTTAAACAAGCTGCTAAGATCTATAATTTCAAAAGCTGTCGTATCTGGGACTGTCATATTAATTCATTCTTTCCTGACAGATATATTTAAATTCAAGACCATCTCTTTTGTATCACCTTTCCCATCTCTCTTCACTTTGAATTCTACAATCTCAGCTGTGAGTGTAGCCAGATGTGCTAAAGGCCTTTTTCCTATTGATGCATTTGCTGCTATTTGTTTGTAAGTATAGGTGGGTTTGGGACATCAGTTTTAAAAACGTGTCCTATAAAAGTGCTTGTCACTCTGCAGTAATGAACTTTATTTCCTCCAGGTTTGTTAGCATTTTGTTTATAGTCTTACCAATCACTGGAACTGTTTGCTGCTGCTGTAAAATGGGTAGGGAAACTTGATGAATCACCATCAGATAGTTTACCTTCTGCAAATTACGGGGAGCACATCTTCAAATGAGAAATATAACAGTGAATCAAAGGGAGATATCAGATGGAAACATTATAAAATGAATTTAGTGCTGCCAGTTGTTTCTGATGATGTCTACTACACAAAGAAAAGTAAGTATTTCCTCTACATGAAGACCACATACATACCATGTCATACTTTACATAGTACACATTTGGGAAATAATAGACTAAATTTTAGACTGTAACAAAATCAAGAATTGATTTTTTTATATCACCTGGAGATATCTCTTTTAAAGAGCCCATCAAACATGGATCATAAATGTACCAAATGCTTCAATATTGACTTCCATATTTTATATTACAAAAAAGGGCTTAAAACAATCCTGTGCAAGGTTTGGATACATAGCAAGAAAAACCTGTTGAGCCTTAGAGTGTGGATACCTAAATGCTATTATATTCTAACAGTCAGTTTATTGCCATAGTCAAATCAAGGGTTCTGGTGATGTCAATGGTTCATATATAAATATAATAGACATTCATTTGAAAAGAAGTTCAATGCCCAAATATTAAAAAGAAATTAAAAGCAGAAGAGGCCTGATCCAAAGGCCTTGAAGTCAATAAAGAGACTCCCAGACTTTTCAGTGGGCTTTGGCTCAGTCCCACAATGAAGTGTGCTTTTAGAAAAATCAAAAAAGATAATCAATGAGGGCCCAATCCTCTAAGCTATGTCAGAGGATGAATTCTTATTCACATGAGCTGTCCTAATGGAGTAAATGGAACTGCTTAAGGTGATTAATTCTGATGCATAATGGCTGCAGAATCAGGCCTTAAATTAGGTGGTCTAAGTCTGGTTCTTAATGGATATATGATTACATCTTAAAAATCATACTAGACATGGGGATATATAATGTGAAAGGCCATGTGCTGTATGTATCAGTGCTAACAGTAGTTCATCACATATGTAAGTTTTTTCCCCTGGGAATATTGTTGTTGGCTAGTGGAATATTTATATAAATCAAGTGATCACTTGCATAATTTTTAATGTGCAACAGTTTTTTGTTTAATTGTTATGTAATTTGTATAAGGGTGTGTTAATTCCTGGATCAGCCTTGACTATAAATTATCTATGTCGAAATACCATGTAGAAAGGATATGTGGGAAAAAATACTGATGACAATCTGTATAAATTGAGTGAAACAAGATCTCACTGAAACTACTCATTGACCGTATAGAAACTGTTTGATTATTATTATAATCTGTAATATTTTGGGGCTAAAACTATCTTTCAGGAAAAGTCTATCCAATTTTCTTAGATAATTTGAAAAATCGATTCCATATTTCTAGAAATTCCTTCTTTGATGCTTTTAGTTATACCTCTGTATTTTACAATGCCATATTAAATTATTTAGATCATTTATATGTTACCAAACTATCAAAACAATAGTGTCATTAGATAACACTTCCCTGATGTTTTTAGGTCTAATCCTCCACTTGCTAAGAGACCTGCTCCAAATCACTTATGAGTCAGTAGAAGTCTTTCTATTGATTTTAATGGTATGGAGCAGAGTTGTTGACTCGAGTCCCACGACTTGAACTCAAGTCCGACTTAAGTCGCCTAGGTGACTCGACTTGAGACTCAACTCAGGTTCATTGTTTGTGACTTGAGACTCGACTTGAGACTTGCTAATTTTGTTAAATCGACTTGGTGGAAAAAATTGTCCGAAAATGCCGATATTGATGGCTTGTACAAAAGTGACTTGACATTTTTTAAATTAAGACTTGAGACTCAACTTGAGACTTGAACTGTAGTGACTTGAGACTCGACTTGAACTTGACAATGACGACTTGAAGACAACACTGTATGGGGATCAGGATCAAAGACAGTGGCAAAATAAGTCTCAGAGGGATAGCTGTGTTAGCATGTATCTGCATAAACAACCTGGGGTCCTGTGGCACCTTAGAGATGTCAAACACTCACTCATTGATGGCAAAATACTTCATTAACTCATTGGAAATAAGAACCCTTGGAAAATAAGAAAAAACATTTTATATCAAAGATAGAAAAATAATTGGTTAAAAATTACAGGTGAATTCATCTTTGTTATAGCTTTTTTAGGAGTGTTGGACCGCACTCTAAAATGCTTTTCCTTGCAAAAGAATCTTCCAACTGTATGGACAATAAAATCTTCTAATGGTGTCTGCTCTGCACTAAATGGTATCCGAGTTTTGAGTCTTGTATGGATAATTTCTGGACATACTAGTCAGATGACAGCCTGGCAGAATTTAGGTATGTGTGATGTGACAAATTAGCATACATTATTGGATTTAAAGAAAGACTAGTGTTTATTTTGTGTGCTAACAGACAAATCACAGTTTTATAACATATTTGGAAGTCGGGTATGTTCTCCATACTGTAGACATCCTACCAGGGCAGCAGGAGGGCAACTTGCTGACAGCAGATTATGTTTGTTTTTATTAAATAATTATGGGGAAGTAGTATGGGTAAGAGGGACCCTTAAAGGCTATACACTCCTCAGTAAAGAAGTAAAAAAGGTTCTTTAAAGGAAGTGATAAGGGTGATGTCCAACAGAAAGTCTATAGATCTTCTAGATCAGCCAGAGTGCAAAGCGGTCCATCAAAGAGATCATAGAGATACTGAAGATTATTTTCCACATTTGTCTGCATGACAGAGGTTTATAGAGAAAGTCTTATATTCTGGCTAGGAGTAATTCAGGTGGAAATTTATCACAGATAAACCTATCCAAGAGGAAAAAAGACAAAAAAAGAAAGAAAAAAGAGATGGAGCAGCTTGAGAAATATAATTGGAATTGGTCATATAGGAATAGCTGGTGTCAAACCAAGAATTCCCAGGGAAATACATAATAATTTGTTATAAGTAATTTAGTATTTAGACACTATGGTGATGGATGCATAGACAAACCTAAGAGGATGATAATAATAAGGCTTAGCACTTATGTATTGCTTTTTGTCCATGGCTTTCAAAGGACTTTAGAGAAGACAATAAGCATTATTGTCACCATTTAATCTATAGAGAAACAGAGGCCCAGGGTAGCTACTAGTCCAAGATCTCACTGCACATCAATAAGAGAGCAGGGAATAAAAGCCAGGAATCCTGACTCCCACCCTAGTGCTTCTCTATCTACTAGATGACATTGTCTTCCCTGTGTGATGTACATGTTATGTAAACACAACTTATGTTTCTTACTTTTTTACTATATATTTTATATTTCACTGCAGACAACGTGTTGGAATGGAAAGCGCGAGTGCTAAAAAATCCCATATATGTTTATTCTCGGAGTGGACCTTTTTATCTAAGTGTTGATACATTTTTTCTGATCAGGTAAAAAGATTAAATTATCTGGGCTTATTTAAGCTCTGACTGTTTGCATCCTAGTGAGTTGATAAAGGCTGCTTTGACATTTAAACTACTAGCAATTATGGTTGATTGGACTGTAAAAATAATGGGCCCAATTCTTCACTCCCTTGCACATTGAATAGTCATTTACTTCTGTGCAAAGTGAATGCAAATGGTACCATTGATGTGAGTGACAAATTCTAATTTGACAGAAATTCATTCTGCACAAATGCAGATAACTACACAAAGCAATGGTGAATCCAGCTCTGTATGCCCATATCCCTTGTTTTGTATTAATAAACTGTCTCATGGTTGCTCAACTGTATGTCAAAGATCTATGCTGCTAAAAGCTCAGCTTTCTCGCGTGCTGTAGGTCCATGTGGTTTGCCGCTGTCATTTTCACCATTAAGTTCAGTCATCACCAATATAACTTAGTCAAATAGAGCCCATGCATAAGATTTCAATTAATTTTAACTGCGTGAAACATTTGAATTGCCTGTGTTGTTCCATTGTTAAGATCATTTGGGGCTAAAAAATAAATACAAAAAAGTCTGATACATATACAGAATGCCTTAAAAGATCTAGCTCCAGATTCTCAAAGATGTTTAGGCTCCTAACTTTCTCTGAAATCAATGAAAGGGAGGAGGCAAATTGCCTTGAGGATCTGGGTCCAAGTTTTAAATTAATTGCAACTCATAAACTAATTAACAGCATTATTTGTAAATTCTCAGAAGCTTCATTCTGAGAATATGCAGAAGTGCTGCAATTTTGGGGAGGATGTTCTGTTTTTCACACAAAGCCAAAGAGGTCCATTCCCTGCTCTAAGTGCAAAACAGACCTCAGCCTTGAGTACAGAGTTCTATCCAGTGCCTCCATAATAATTTCTAGCTGAAAGAAAATATATTTGTATTTTGTATTTTTAAAATATCTAGTGGCTGTTTGATGGCCTCTGTACAATGGATTAGTGTACTTGGTCTAATTCCTGTTGGACAGGTGTCCAAGTCTGACATACACAGAGATACAGAAATATTGGAACAGAAGCATAGGGCCAGGCAGGCATGGAGAATCTGGTGATGTCTGCACCACTGGTGGGGCAGTGGAACAAAACTTGTATGCCTGCTGTCTGCATTGTACTTACCTTTTGGATACAGGACTTCTGAGCACTTTCACAAGAAACCTATTAATAAGGACTGTCTTCAAAATTTGGAGAAATATTAAACATAATATTCATTTGTTCCCAGTGGCTGGTTGAGTTCCAGGTCACTTCTAAACATGCTTCATCACTTGGAAAAGGGAATCACCCTGAAAGTCACACTGAAATATCTTGGTAATCGACTAGCCAGGTATGTTTGACAAACATTTTTCTTACAATTTTCCGGAAGAAAAATTCCCAATTTAGAAAATAAAAGCAAGAAAAGAAGAAAAAAAACAAAAAGGGAAAAAACGTGTTAGAGTCTTATATGGAGGATGTTTTGCTTTCTTTTTAAAACATTATTTAAGGGCTTATCTGCAGATAATCATAGTAACAGAAATAAATGTTAACAGACTGAGTTTTGCCTTTAATTTGTCATGAAGGCAGTTGGTCTGATTCTCATATACACTGAGGCCTCTTAGCCCTGAAAGTGGGTTCAAATACCTGAAATGCCCAAGTGGTGTAAATGGGCCTGAATGTGAATGCAAATCATGCTCAAAGTGTATTGAGGGTATTGGACATCTCACAAGGTCACACTCATGGTGGCTGTGTACCTCGAACATTCTGTTCAACGTGGCCTTCACCCAGCCAGAGATTTCCAGGTGTGGATCCTTCTGTGCGGGTGTGGAGATAGTGCAGACAGCATGGCTCCCTTGTACATCAACCAGCACTCCCCCTAATGGAACACAAAGGAAGGAGGCATGTGAGTTTGGGACAGGGGCAAGACACTAAACCCAGATCTCTGAGGCTACGTCTACTTGCGCAAGAACTGTTTTGCACAAGAGTTATTGTGCAAAAGCTCTTGCGCAAGAGTGCGTCCACACTGCCATGTGCTTTTGTGGAAGAGATGAGCTTTTGCGCAAGAGGGCTTATTCCTCGTGGGGAGAAGAATAACTCTTGCGCAAGAAGCCCTGTTTTCCGACGCTTTACTGTAAATTTACTTACACAAGAACATGCGTGCAGTGTAGACGCTCTGCAAGTTTTTGCGCAAGAACAGCTGTTCTTGCGCAAAAAGCCTGCAGTGTAGACGTAGCCTGAGTGTAAGGGATTTTATACCCTCTGCATCAGATGTATAAATCAGAAGAAGATCCCACAGCTCTGAATCAGAGAGCCACATCTGGCTCCGTGAGGCCATTCTTCTTCACTATGTTCATGCACAGCGTGGATGTAGTAGAGACTTCGGGTCACTAAATCTTTTGAAAGCGCAATGTAAATTCAACTAATTTTTCTTGTGGGTCTGTATAACGTTGGTGGAGCTGGGGAAGTGCCCCTCTTGCTTCCTTACTCCAGATCACCCCATAGACTTATCACAGTATGTTGGTCTCTGCATATTTTTTAACTGAAATCCCTTCTTTTTCAAGTCTCAGAGGGGTTGCTGTGTTAGTCAGTAACTTTAAGAACAATGAGTAGTCCTGTGGCACCTTAGAGATTAATAAAAATGTATAGAATCATGAGTTTGCATGGGTAAAACCCACTTCCTCAGACATTTTTTTTCTTGAAAGTCTAGTGAAACAGCATTTTAGGGCTTCATCGCTGGAGCTGAGTTGGTGGTGTTCCTAGTCAACTCATGGCTAAGGCTGGGACTGAACATCTGTAGATCACGCTCTGCCCCCCCCCTCCTCCCCAGTAACTGCTCCTCAGTGCCTGTGCCAGGACCTAAACAGCTGGGGACCCAATTCAATCCTCCTTGTGAAAGAGTCTCCCACTGAAGTTAGTGGCAATCATTGAGTCTGCTACCCTCATGGGAAGCTTCATTTCTACATACAGTTAACAACCCCCCGGGGAATATGACCTGCAAAGTCCCTGGAGTCACAGTATAAATGCAAAAATCTTGGGGATTACAGAGCTATTCCAAACAATTTTATCCACCATGTATACACTTTAATAGCTCTGTTTTGACTGTGTTATATTTACAAACATACGGTAATATAATTCTATAGCAGTGTCTCCGGAAACTGCAATCACCTTAAAATTGTAGAAACCCTTACTTAAATCATAGATAAAGAACCTTTATAAAACCTAATCAACTCTCATTTTGCTGTGTTTTCAGACTTCAGCCACTCCATATGTATTCCATATGTCTTTTAGTTGCACTTTACTCGGTTATTCCTTGGGGATCGGTATGGGAGATTTCCAAATTTAATCTGGATAACTGCAGAAGGATGTGGTGGTCCAATCTTTTTCTCCTAAACAACTTCATTTCTGTAACAGAATCAGTAAGTCTAAATAAGAAAATATTTTTTCACACACCATTGATTTAGTCCAATAAATTCACTGACACCAAGAAGTCAAATGCTGAAGGTGGATAATTTTATGATAATCAACTGTGGTCATGTATGCTAAGATAATAACCAAATCTCCTCTTTTGGTCTAATGGGTAATTGCTATGTGGTAAAGATGAAATAAGGCCATTTTATTACTAGCTAGAAAAATTATGGAACTGTTGATAGTTATCTCTGAAGCATCAAGTATTCACCATTGTCTCAGGATATCACACTTGAGATGATTCAGTATAACAAGTAACACATGGTCAAATCCTGATGTCCTTTCTTAGGCAAAACTCACATTGATGTCTTTGGGAGTTGCTGCGCTGTCTGTAGTGGCTCACAAATGTGAGTGCCTACTTTTTGCTTTCACAGTCAGGGCATTATTCTGAGCTGCAACCCTAGCTTGGTCCAAAGATCAGTCAGCTGGCTGAGCCCTCCCAAACTCCTTTTGAGTCTCACTTAAATGCAGAGCAGACTCTAAAGGATTTCCAAATTCCACCTGCGAAGGCAAACAGCAACTACTAACAGACAACAGACAGAGGGCATTTCCCTCCTCTTCACCAACTTCCCTGCTGTTCACAAACAAAGTAGGTAGATCAGGTTCACATTCTCTCTGGACTATGCTATAACACTAGCTTGCTTAGATATGGCTACAATGTTATTATCTAACAGCAAATTTCTGATAACTATGATAATATCACCCTTAAATCTGCCTCTCAAGGTAGACTTTAGCCAGGGGCACAGTCACAGGAAGTTCACCCAAAGGTAAAACATTTAGCCCTTTTTTTGCCAGGAAGTCTATACTCTTCCCTTAACAAACTTTCCTTTTAAGACTAAAACCTATTTTGAGCAAATTAATATACACGTGAATTGGTCTGGTCTCTAGCTCTAAGTGTTCGTTCTTACCTCATACCTGCAGCCTGGATTATAGAGTTAGACATCACAGGGATTATAGAGTTAGACATCACAGGGAGCTTTACTTAAGTAAACAGTAAAAATCGAGTAAAGGAGGTAAAGTTTTGATTCTATACTTGCAGTTAGTGAATGTAACCTGGCACATAGGTGCTATAAGACCACTGTCAGCTAGCCATGGGTGAATTGGAGATCAGAGTTTGTGTTCAATTCAGACAGGCAACCAAAAGTTTGGATGCTTCTCCAAACCTCTTGAATCAGAAACCTAGCCTAGAAGTCTCTTAAGAACACTCAGTCGTGATCTCGCTCTCGCTCTCTGACATTCCCTCTTTTCATGAACCAAAAGGATTTTGCCCTCCTCAAAAGCTCTCCTCCAAACTAATTTTTTGTTTGATGACTTTCTATGCCAATTTCTGCTTCCTCCTCCATATTAGAAATAATACAAAAAACTATACATTTACATGTATTCTTCTTTTATTTATTAATTACAGCAGCCCCTCTAGAAGCCTCAGTTATAGATCAGGATCTCATGGTGCTAGGCACTTTACAAACACAGTCCCAGAAGATGATCCCTACCCCAAAGAAATATATATGAGCTACAGTCCTTGGAAAATATCAGTCTCCTAACAACTGAATTTCCTTTCCATTATTTGCTGTTCCTGCTTCATGACTTTCTTCTCTTCATGGTTTCTCGTCAGTTTGTTATCTACCCATTTTAGATTGTAAATTAAAACCTCATAGTCTTATTTGTCTGTGATGGGTCATACTCGCTTATGATACTAATGCATCCAAAGAATGGTACGGTTGCAAAACAAATAACCACAAGCTGGGAACTGCCAGAAATAAGGTTATGATAAAGTCCTCAATTACATGATCTTATGGTAGGTTTCCCTTTCTCCTCCTCTTCCCTTTTCAACCTCATTCTTCAGTGTCTCTTACTGTTTCACATCTGTAAAAAGGTGGGCTTTGCACTGGGTTCTGAAAAGAGGCCTGGGGCTGGGTCACAGGAAGATCTGGGCTCTGACCTGCTTACTTAGCAAATTTCTAGGACCCAAATCCTGAGTGTTTGATGACCTGAATCAGACTGATTTATGTGTGGACTGAAGGGGGAGTTAGTCAGAAACCTGAGTCAGAGCCAGCTGAGTGTGTAGTCTAGACATACCCAGAGCGTTTTCATGTCCTTAAGGAATACCAAGGCTTTGATGGATTATAGATGGAAAGGTTAGCCTGGTCAGAGAGCAGCACGAAGGCCTTGTCTTTCTATATTTGAACATTAGACAAGATGTAAACTCCTTTTTCAAGACACAAGCTTTAGATGTTTTTAGGGTTTAGGGTCCAAAGGAGGGAATACAAACACATTGCTTCTCTAACTCCACTCTGCAAGTCACTCCCTGTAAAAGATATTTTCTTTGTGGGCCTAACAAAGCTATACATTTGATCTCTCTGGAATGAGCTATCTCCTCCCCTTAATTAGGGAGTCTAAAAGAGTGGTCTGTCTCTCTCGAAGAACTAAGCAAATCAAAGAATTGTGCTCTGGCACAATTGGCTACTTCAGTGGACACTAATGACAAAATTAGGTCAGAAAGCTGTTTCATGGGAAATTGTTTTTGTAAAAAAACAGTGTGTGATAAAAGCTTGAACATTTTTATTTTCAGTGCAATGGATGGACATGGTATCTTGCTAATGACTTCCAGTTCTATCTTACAACACCTTTGGTGATCTTTTTATACACTAAGTGAGTATTGTTTGGCAATGAGATTTTTTACCATAAAAATGGCACATTAGATGTGGGATATTTTTCCAGTAGAAAGCCTCAGTTCATTAAAAGGCACTTGACAAGCACTCTCTCCAGGAGAAAGTAATATGCCTTTCTTTTTACAAACTGAATATAGGTTTGAATATTATGCAAGGGTGTTTTTTGCAGTCAGGTGACTTCAGAGGTAGGCACGTTGTATATACAGAAGATTGAAACAGAAAAAATAAGAGAAAGAGTTGTATACAGATATTAGTCTG
Source organism: Rafetus swinhoei (assembly GCA_019425775.1). Lineage (NCBI taxonomy): Eukaryota > Metazoa > Chordata > Testudines > Trionychidae > Rafetus > Rafetus swinhoei. The sequence continues at coordinate 21,701,492 of CM033427.1, forward strand.
TGAATATTTTTATTAATAGCAAAAATAATACAGGTTGGACCTCCCTGGTCTGGCACCCTCAGGACCTGATTGGTCCCAGATGAGGGATTTTGCCAGACCAGGGGAGGTCATTTCTCTCCCCCTGCTCCTGGCCTTACCCCCTGCCCTGTGAACCCACCGGGCTGCCTGGCTCTCCTGGTAGCCCAGTTGGGTCACACTCTGGGTTTTCTGCCCCTCTCTGGCTCCCCTCCAGCCCAGCCGGGCCACACACCATCCTTCCTGGCTCTCCCTCCTCCTCAGCCCAGCTGAACCGTGCACCAGTTCCCAGTCCCTGCAGGCAACCCAGCTGGGCCACGCACTGGATTTTGCCAGACCAGAGAGTCCCGGTTTACAGAGGCGCAACCTGGAATACTTTGCATCTGTATACAACCTCTCCCCGAGTTACGAACAAGTTACGGACCAAACACTTGGCCGTAACTCGATCTGTTCGTAACTCGGACCCCATTGAGTTACATAGCGACCGTGCTGTTGGTAAGCGCAGGTCGCGTTCATAACTCGGGGACCACCTTTATGACCACTTTATAATGGAAACCACTTCAAGCCTGGGGGTGCGGCAGCATCCCTACCACCCCTAGTTCCAGCACTTATGACTGAAGGAGTGGCCTTTACATTACTGTTGCTTCTGGGTAATCTATTCTTCCACAATATACAACAACAACTGCAAGGAACTGAAGGGTTGACTGTTACTGGCCAAGTCTTTTCTGCAAATGTTGTATGTCAATAGCTGTCATATATAGTTGTAGCCATGTTGGTCCCAGGATATAAAAGAGACATGGTGGGTGAGGGAAAATCTTTTATTCTTCAGGTCAAGAAGAAGAGCTCCGTATGGCTAAAAACGTCTCTCACCCACCAACAGAAGTTGGCCCAGTAAAATATTGCCTCGCCTGTTTTGTGTCACAGTCTCGGTCCTTACATTTTAAGTTTTAATTCCAATACTGATTTTTTTTTAAATTGGACTGGTGTTCTTTTTTGATTCATGATGATGTATAGAAAAGCAAAAAAAGTATTTTCAACATTTTGTCTGCTTTTCCATTTTTAATCTTAACATCAGGAAATAGCCTCCCCAAACTCTGTCAAGGTTGTGTTTAGATGAATCTGACCTGTTGTCTGCACATATGGAGTAGCTAAAATAAACATCTCCAGATTTCCCCTAAGTATATATACTGCTCTGGAAATTTAGAATCAAATCCTGCCCCCACTGAAGTCAAAGGAATTTTTCCCATTGAGTTTAATGAGGCCAATATTTTACCCTGACTGTATTTTTTGTGTGTTCAAAACCAACTCCTGTTGTTTGTTAAGAAAGCAATACCCTGAAATCAATCACCCTTACTCAATAAACATCAGAATTTCTGTTTCTCATACAATTTCAAATTCTCTATGTTTTGAACAATGCTTTGGAGACTACACATTTCTCAACCTCTTAATTTTCTTGGCCACTCTATTTCTCCCAAAGAACACAATATAATGAGCTTCAATTGTATATGGCTTCTGAGGAGTCTTAAGGAAAATGATGAAAGATCTGATTTAAGATAGTTGTGAACATCTCACAGAAGGATCTATCTCAAGAGAACTGGGCTAAATATGAGCTAGATGTTTTTCATTATCGCTTTGTAGAAGTGGAAACACTGATCAGATCCTTCAGGTGAGAATCACATCTTGCCATCATCTATTCCAATAGGCCCTGTAGCATGTGATAAGCTTGTAGTTCAATTTTAATAGGTGACCACTGGTTTGGGGTACCCATCTTGAAACACTTTTGACCTGATTTTCAGAGGTGTGACTCCATTTGAGTTTTCTGGCTAATCAGAAGACTCACTGTTTCTGTTTCAGCCTCCAAAGCTCTCAGTTCAGCTGTGGTTTTGAATTGCTAACCATAAAAATTAGTATCTGTCTGTTCAATTTTCTGTATAAACCTCCACATTTTTATCACTGGAACCATGTTCTGAAGATGTTTTAAATCAAGTAAATAAATTGAACAGCGACAAGCAATATGACGCTGAATCAATGATGAACCAAAGTGCACATGGTTGAGTATTGTAATGCATCGGAGTCTTAGAACTGCACTTCTGTGGCATTAATATTCAGATTTTATTAAATTTACAGTCTTATGCACCAAGATTTTACAATGGATCTCTGAAATGACTGTGTGTCACAGTTATAGGAAATGATTTTGACACTTCAGAAAAAGGAATACATGGAATAAAAATCACGGGATAAAAGAAATGTTTGCAAAGAGATCAGAAAATTGGGTGTTTAAACCTGTTTGTCTTCATATTTCATTTCACTTGTAGAAGCAAATGTGGATTGATTCTCTTAGGAACCACTTTGTTCCTAGCATCTTTCACTGTTATAGCCCTGCTGTCAGCACTTTTCAGACTTCCTGTTGCATCTCCTTCAGATATGAGGTAAGGGTCTACAAGTACTCTTCATCTCTTACTGCTAGGTTTATATGGAAATTAGTTTTTGAATAGCTATTCAGTCAAAATGTTGATACTCAGAATGAATAGCTATTCAAAACATGGTTTCTGCAAAGTCATAGCAATAAGAGAGACATTTCCAATATATACAAGTCTTCAGTTTGCGGCTCTGTTTTTTAAATGTATTAGGAGCCGCTAAAAGACTGAAGCGCAGTGGTGGGGACCAGGTGCAAGCCGGGAATCAGCTGGTCTGGCTCACGCCTGGTCCCCCCCCACTGCGCTTCTGCTTTTTAAATGTATTAAGAGCCTGTTGGCTCTTAATACATTTAAAAAGCAGAGGCATGGCACCCCGCGCTACGCTTCTGCCTCCCCTTCCCCCCATGGAGATGGTGCTGGGGGGAACCGACTTTTAAGCCCACTCCCCCTAGCACTGGCTCCTGCTCTCCCACCTTGCAGCCTCTATCTAGATATCTATCGAGTAACTACTTGGCTATCTGATAAAAGCTTATGCTTATCAGATAGTCGACTGGTCACTTACATCCCTAAGCCAGGCATGGCCAACTCAACAGTTATTTAACCCCTGTTCTTCCTAACACAAACATTCAATCACAATCAAGTCCATGTAGTCATTCCTATTATCTTAACTCTTTAGATCAGTATTACAGCACTAGGTAATTAGTCAGTATTTAAATGTGAATAAACAAAGTGCATTGCTTTAATAACAAGTAATACTCACCCAAAGCAGTCTGAGACAAAGAGCATTCAGTCTCAAGTAGCTAAGCTCTCTAGAGTCTATTTGGGGTCGTGTTGGGGATTTAAAAACAAAACATATGGACATTTTGTAAAAGGAGAAATCATTTTTTTTAGGTATGTATTGGGTAGTGTTGACAGTACAGCAAATTGTAAGAAAGACATACTGGAGTTCAGAAGAAAAAATCAAATGTGCAAATGCAACGCAGTGATACTGCAGAAAAGAAGTTAGGGGTTCTAGCGATCACAAACTGAGTGAGTCAACACTGTGATGCAACTGTGCAAAAGTAAATGTCACTCTGGATTGTTGTCATGGGGCCAGTGACTCTCGGAGAAGGACTAGGGCGCAGCTGAGTTAGAAGGAGACTGCTAGAACAATATAAAGAGGAGGATAGAGAGATGCCCTGGGGCTCTTGCGGGCTGGAGGAATTCCCAGGAGGTGGGCTAGACCTGTGTGCGGACAAGCCATGAATGACAGCTTAGAATTGACAGTGAAAGCCCAAAAGAACTGTCAGAGTCCCTGGGAAAGTGAGACAGCGAAGACGTTCTGTCGTAGCTTCAGGTGTCAATAAGCTTCAACTGGTGTCTGCCACAAGATGAGTGGGGCTTGCAGTTTGAGCCTGACACTTGGAAAGGGAGTAGGAAGGTCAAAAGTGCTGCCAAAGAGCGAGACACCCTGAACAAGGGTTACTGCAGGGAAAGTCTGACTTGGGCTTGATTTATAAAGCCAAGAGGGGAAACTGAGACATCGTCTAGGCTTTAGACAGTTGTATTAACAGAGTGTTGTGTGTAAAATAGAGTAGCTGTTCCACTTGGAACTAGTGAGGCCTGACCTGGAGTAAGTGGCTTAATTCGCAGAAAGGGAGGTTTGATTAGATATTAGGAAGAACTTTCTGACTACAGGTTGGACCTCCTTGGTCTGGCACCCTCAGGACCTGACTGATCCCAGATGAGGGATTTTGCCGGACCAGAGAAGGTTATTTCTGGGCCCCCCTGTCACTGGACACCCCCCGCCATGGCCTCGCTGCCACCAATCCCTCTGCATGCAGGGCTCCTGGCCCCACCTTGGCAGCCCTGCCGCGACATGCACAGCCCCACTGCTGGGCTCCCAACCTCACCGAGCAGATCCACAGGCAGCTGTGGCACTGCCAGGCTCTTTGCTGTGCTGCCGGGCAACAGCCCCACTCCCAAATTGCTGGCCTCACTGCCAGGCAAGCCCGGTGGTCAGGCTCCTGGCCCAGTGGAACAGCCACGCTGCTTTCCAGTCCTGCCGGGCAGCTGTGCCACGTGGCGGTAGCGAGGCTGCCGGGCTCCTGGTTGTGCTGCCAGGCGGCCCCGCTGCCTCCCGGTCTTTCTGGGCAGTTTCGCTGCTGGGCTCCAGCCCTGCTGCCTCCTGCCCTTCCCCCGCCACAGAGCCTTCAGTGTTGCCACCAGGCAGCAACCCGACTGCTGGGCTCCCGTTTCGCTGCCACAGGCAGCCCTGCTACTGGGCTCCAGCCTTGCTGCAGGGCACCCAGACACCAGCCCGCCACCAGGACTCTCTGGTCCTGGGACATCCGTGGTCCTATAGGACCAGGGATGCTGCCAGACCAAAGAGTACCAGTTAAGAGAGGTTCAACCTGTATAAGGAAGGTAAAACACTGGAACAGATTCCTTAAGGAGGGATCACATGATGATTACTTGTATTCCCTCCCTCTGGGGCAGCTGGCATTGGCCACTGTCAGCAGACAGGATACTGGGCTGGATGAACCTTTGATCTGACCCAGTATGGCTGTTCTTATGTTCTCATTGGAGGGTGAAGGATTAGATGACCTCTTGAGTTACCTTTTAACCCTACTTTTCCATTACTCTGAAAGCTAAAGAAAAGAAAAGTATTTCCAACCACAAACCTTCAAAAATCATGACTCAGGCTTCCTCGAAAGGATCAGATCACTTTTAAAATGATGAGTATGGTGGGTTTTAAAACAAACTTGGGGTTCTTTTATTTTGCTTTTTGGTTTTATAGGGTTCACTTGGGTCACATTTTCAAGCTCTACTTTGCAACCATGCGGGCTAGTAACCTACTTTTTTATTACTGAAAGATAAGATTTTTTTGTCTTAATCCCATACCGCCAGGAGCTGGGGCTTTAAGAAAACAAAATAGCATGAAGCTCATGATAAAATACTACTGAGAAAAGGGGAAGGGAGGATAAAATGAGCGGGTGAGCGGAGAAAGCAAACAAACAAATTTTAAAGTGAGTAACTTTCCATTTTCCAATTGGTGGAAAAAAAATAAAAATAGTGAAAAATTCACAGTTTTAGGAAAAAAAAGTCTGGTTTTCATTTGAAAAATTTAGAGCAGCTCCAATGACAACAATTCACTCTCCTGTTTCGAATGGTTTCAAACTTAAGGTCATTACCATGCTTAGTTCCATTTTTATGGTGGAGGGAGAGAGAATTATATAAGCTTAACACTAACAATTATAAAGGACCCTGTTCACTCTCCGAAAGCTCCATGCCTCTGCATTGCTTAAAAGGAGTAACAGGTAGTTAATGTTTAGATTTGTCCCTAAATCAAGGGCTGCGTCTAGACTGGCAAGATTTTGCGCAAAAGCGGCCGCTTTTGTGCAAAAACTTGCCAGCTGTCTACACTGGCCACTTGAATTTGCGCAAGAGCACTGACTTTGTAATGTACAAAATCAGTGCTTCTTGCGCAAATACTCTGATGCTCCCGCTCGGGAAAAAGCCCTCTTGCGCAAGTGTTCTTGCGCAAGAGGGCCAGTGTAGACAGGGAAGGAATTTTTTGCGTAAGAAAGCCCCGATGGCGAAAATGGCCGCCGGAGCTTTCTTGTGCAAAATCGCGTCTATACTGGCCACGGATGCTTTTGCGCAAAAGCACTTTTTGCACAAAAGCATCCGTGCCAATCTAGACGTTCTTTTGTGTGGAAATACTATTAACGGAAAAACTTTTCCGTTAAAAGTATTTCCGCAAAATCATGCCAGTCTAGACGCAGCCACGATGTTTAGTAAGACGATGCCATTTTTGCAGTAGTTATTGTTGGAGAACCATAGTTGAAGAACAGCTGCACTAGGGTTGGCCTGTTTATGAACAATTATTAACTATCTTAACTGTTCACTCAGAACTTCAGCATAATCATTTCCTATTTCCTTTCAGGGAAATGTCCACAGTGATGTATTTCACAGAATACTATTCAAAACCTTACTGTCGATATGGTCCATTTCTGGTTGGTGTCCTTCTCGGACTTTTCATGTATCATCAAAAAGCACAAATCCTCAGAAACAAGGTACAGTCTCTAAAACAATGTAGAGCGTGATGTTGGTATGTGTTTTCTTCTGGTTTATTCATTAACTCCCTCTGGGACACAAGTATCAAGGAGTATGTCTACACTAGCTCGTTAGTTCAAGCTAGGTAGGCAAATGAGGGCAACCGGAGTTGCAAATGAAGCCCGGGATTTAAATATCCTGGGCTTCATTTCAGCGCCGCCATTTTAAATCCCCTTAGTTCGAACTCCGTGCTCACGGCACACGCGCACGGAGTAGGTAGTTCAAATTAGGATCTCTAATTCGAACTACCTACTCCGTGCCGCATGTAGCCGTGGGCACGGAGTTTGACTAAGGGGATTTAAAATGGCGGCGCTGGGGAACATGTGAAATGAAGCCCGGGATATTTAAATCCCGGCTTCATTTGCAACTCCGGTTGCCCTCATTTGCCTACCTAGCTCGAACTAACGAGCTAGTGTTGACATACCCAAGGCTATTCCCTGCTCTGGCACTTTGAGTGCAGAAGGTGGGAGCCTGCAAGGGACTTTAAAATACCCTTCCACTACAGGCTTGTGTTAAAACTCCCCAAGGTCATAGATTCCCTGGCCTTGGATTGGTATCACTGCCACCATCCAAATGCAAAACCCGCTTTGAGATCCCAGGAAGGTACACTTGGGAATTCCTTCCTGTGGGGTACCCTCAAGCTCTTTTACCCTCCCACTTGAAGAGTGCTTGAAAACCTCATTTCTCATAGAAGTTTGGCTTTGCAGTCTTAGGCATGTGCGCACAGAACTGCCTGCCTTCTAGGACACAGGAATCAGATCATGGTGTTAAAAGGGTGGTTTTTATTAACAAAACAAAGTAAACACATTTGGTGAATCATTATTTAGTTGCTAGGTGTTACAGAGCAACTAAAACCAGGATTAAGACACAGAGAATTGCTTCCCTGGGATTCAGTTTGGAAAGTTACAGTGGAAGTGGTTACATGTGTTCGGCACAGAGAAATCTAACAAACCCCAAAATAAAAAAAAATAAAAAAACCTGATTGCGTCTGACTAAACGTTCCTTGTACTACTCATGTATCTGTTGTTTCAAGATTTAATCCTTCACTACACATGGATATTGCTGGATACTCCATGCTTGCCTTCCAGGCTTAATTCATGTCCTTGCAGTTTTGTTCTAATTACACAACAGCAGGAACAGGAAGGCCACTGATTTCAATTCAAAAGTCCACACTGAGTTTCCATTGGTTCTCCTGGCCTCCTACCAACTCACTTCCTGCTCCTCTAGCATTCCTGGGGACTCTCTCAGACCCACTATCTATAGTTTTAACCCTTACAAGCGAGGCAATTAAGACTAGGTCCCAAGAGCGAGAAAGACTTTAGTTAACTAAATGGCTGGAATGTCCAGAAAAAATATTACTCACTCGCCACCCCTTTATCACAATAGGTGTAATGAGCGGCATGCAACGTGCACTGCTAGATAAGGATAAAAGCAGACAAAAGATCAGATTTCATGGGAGAAGACTGGATTTCATGCTCTGAGACACATTTTGTATGGCCATGCACTTGGTAGGGTCCTTATCATCATCAATCATCCTTCCCACAACATCAGGTAGACATCAGTCATCCCTATCCTGGCTCATTTGTACACATCTTCTATATTTCGATGTAACAATGCCACTTTAGCTATTGTGTGTAGTCAGGTTGTCCTCTCCATCTCTTGCCCTGGAAAGAAATGGTTGTTTAGACCATATCTCAACCAAAGGTAAGCAGCGGTCTTCCTGAGGACATGTCAACTCATCTAGATGTGGGTCTAGTTTTACAACAGTCTACATAAAAAGCCCTAGCAAGGTCAGTACAAATTAACATTTCATACAGACACTGGCTTGTTTGTACTGCTCTACATACTGCACACTGAAATGTAAGTACAAGATTTATATTCCAACTGATTTATTTTATAACGTTAGGGTAAAAATGAGAAAGGAAGCAATGTTTCGGCAATACTGTGCTGTGACTCTTCTGTTTATTTGTTTGGTTTTGTAATCAAGTAGTTTTTAAGGGAGGTGAAACTTGGGATACACAAGACAAATCAGACTCCAGAAAGAGGTGCAGCAGTCTGGAAAGACTGAGAGTCAATGGTATAGAAATCCTATTATCAGGTATTATTAAGATTTGGTGAAGAATGTTGTGAATACTGGGTTTATTTACTTATTGGCATTTCTACTCAGTGAAAATAGCCTCACGAGATGCACATCATGATTTTGTGGAGGGCTGCTGTTAGAATAAGACAGTGTCATGCTGCAGTGCAATATAAATGGCCCAGTGCAGGACAGATGCTTTAAAACAGCAGGCACAACTGAACAGCTGCCTTTTCATTGCTTTTTGCGCTGGCAAGGCATCTTGAGATGATTCATCAAAAGTGCCTTCAAATCAGATACAATTGTTTATTCCGGCTGTTTGGAGCTACTGTAAAGCCCCCAAACCAACCTCCCAGTGTTAGTTTTTGTAGATGTTTTTAAAAAAATAATGGTCCAGATTGAGCAATGGGAGAAATTTGGTATTTCTCTTGGAGAAAAGTGATTGTAAATATACCAGTCCCATGCAATGAACAAGTTAGCTCTGCGAAGCAACTAGCACCATTGTTGTAAAAGGACTCAACTTACCAGCTCATTTTTATTAATGTTTTGCTCTGAGACTGGAAGGAAACAACAGTGAAGTGCATTTCCATCAAATGGCAAAGAATTAGATGCTTCAGTTTGAGGACAAGACCAGATTAATGAGTCAAAAGACAACACTCTGGCTGCGTCTAGACTGGTATGATTTTGCGCAAATACTTTTAACGGAAAAACTTTTCCGTTAAAAGTATTTGCGCAAGAGAGCGTCTATACTGGCATGTGCCTTTGCGCAAAAGATTTGCTTTGCGCAAAAGCATCCGTGCCCAGTGTAGACGCTTGCAAGAAGAAAGCTCCGATGGCCATTTTAGCCATCGGGCTTTCTTGCGCAAGAAATTAACGTGGCTGTCTACACTGGCCCTCTTGCGCAAGAATACTTGCGCAAGAGGGCTTATCCCTGAGCGGGAGCATCAGAGTATTTGCGCAAGAACCACTGATTTTGTACATTACAAAGTCAGTGTTCTTGCGCAAATACTCGCAGCCAGTGTAGACAGGCAGCAAGATTTTGCACAAAATCATGCCAGTCTAGACGCAGCCTCTGTAAAGAGGAGGAGGAAGACAATGTAATCAGCAAGGCTGATCAGGAAATTGCATTAATAAACAATTCTATTGGGATGAACCAATGATTCCGTGTCTCTTCCTGTCTTTTTGTGCCATGGAGAGCTTGGCACACATGGAGACAATCCCCTTGGGGCGGGGGAAAGGTTAGAACATGTGAAATGTCATTGACTGTGCTTGGGTGACACTCCCCCTTCTCCCTCAAGAGGAGCAATGGCCTTGATCTGACAAGAGAGATTGTCTTTAGTGCATACTGAAGAGGAAGCTTATGACAGAGAATGAAAGACCCAGGCCACTAAACAGGAAGGCAGCAGGGAAGGGGTAGAAAGACAGAGCCAAGAACCAAGAGGTACAGCAGTCACATCACGCATCATGACAAGGTTGAAACTTGTTGGCTGTGAAATAGAGTACAAAGATAGTACAGTGCACCAGGATAAAGCACTGAACTAGGTGAGGCAGTTCGGTGGAAAGGAAGAGCCAATTCAAAGTTCTTGAGAGAGTCCACTAAGAATATTGGTTTCAAGTATGATGTTCTCCATCTCTACAGGTACAGGCTTCTCTGGGGTGGCTTTGTGCAATGCTTGCCATGCTAGCCGTAGTCTCCCTGGCGTATGCTGTAGAAGATTCCTTGAACTCCTATTCCCCTGCTGCAGTGATTTATCAAGCACTTCACCGGACTCTGTGGGCTGCAGCAATTGGTTGGATCATTTTTGCATGCCAAGAGGGCTATGGAGGTACCTCCCAGTTAGTGAACAGATCTAGCTGTAATCGCATTCTTTAAAAAACTGACTGGCTTAAGCAATGGTTGGGCTGATGTGTGTGTGCTCTTACTGCTGGTGTGTTTTTCTCAGTTTATTAAATGGCCCAGAACCTCTGCTATGGAGGAGGAGCACATAGCAAAAACTTGGCCTTGTCTTACTGGAAGATGGACACTCCGGAGTCATAAAAGTCTCAATTTGGTGCTGAAAAATACCTGGGAAATCTCAATTCTATGAGGCTATCTAGCTGTAAATCTGTAGGATCTGGCTCCCCCGAAACTCTAAGACAGCTTTTGAAAATATATGTATTAAAATAAATAGAAAATAAGGTTAAATATTATTTTCCTACCAAACAATCCAGGAAATAGCATAAAGCTGAAAAACTATGAATGCATAAACTTCACATTGTCCTGGAAGCTGTTTCATTCCCTCCATCACATTGCTATGTTAAGCATTAGCGTTTGCTTTGTGCTAGTTATAAAATGTACAGTTTTGGTCTAGCTCGTACAGATTTTTTTAATTCTAAGCATAAAAACTAATAAAAATGCTTTAAAAAACTTTTAAAAGTGGCCAGTATGGTGCTGAGTGAAACAGATATTCTGTTTTTTTCCCAACAGGTTTAGCTAACTGGGTTCTTTCATGGGGTATTTGGACTCTGCTAGCTAAAATTAGTTATGCCTGCTATTTGGTGCATCCTATATTAATCATACTTTATAATGGACTTCAAGAAACTCTTATGCACTATTCAGACATCAACATGGTGAGTGGGATTATCCGATCTTTTGGTGATGTTACAGTCTGTTTTTTCCTTGTTAAAATGAAACATGATTTATTAGCATTTATTATCCTTTATGCTTTTATCAAATCTCTGTGGTTCTGCTGAAAATTATATTACTGGGTAACTGGTTAACCAGAGAGCCAGGCCAGTGGGAGCAGCCCACCACCGCCAGAGAGCCTGGCAGAAGCAGCCCCTGGCCTGCCCATGGTATGGCAGGGCCAGCTGGGACAGAGAAGTCCTGCCCTCCCTTTGGTGCGGCGGGGTTGGAGCAGCCCTCCGCCTGCCTACAGTGTGGTGTGGCAGGGCCAGCCAGGCCGGGGCAGCCCCCCACAGTGGGCAGGCTGGCAGGACTTGGACCATGGGGCCCCTGCCTGGAACAGCCCCTCCACGGGACCCCAGCCACTCTGCACCAGCTCTCGGCTAACAGGTTTAATGATTAAAATTATATCATTTAACTGATTACCTTGTTAAATGGGTACTTACATCCCTAGCTGTGAGAGAAGAACCAGGCCCGGTTTGTTTTCCTGCGCTGCTGTAATGTAGGGGTGGCTAGACTGTGGCTCTTTTGCAGTTAAAGGGTGGCTTGTGGAGCCCCTCTCCCATTCTCTGCCTACCAGACTGACAAGGAGGAGAGCTCGTGGCTTCTGCCCTGCTGCAGGGTAGTGGGCCTAGAGGCTGAGGGCACAAGTAGGGAGCACAATTACAAGTGCCTCCAACTGCTTGAGTCATGCTCCCTCTCCAACCTCAGTGACCCCCTCCCTGCAGCTTCCAGCTCTTTGCTGCTGCCTCTCCTCACGGCCAGAGGCTCAGCTCCCAGCCTGCTGGCTCTAGCACCCTGCCATGCTGGGAGTGGGCCCAGTGGCACCATGTGACTCAATGGGGCCAGCAAACCATAACAAAAATCTGGGAGGGCACGTGACACCCCACACTCCCCACCCCATATATTGTCTCAGACTTCTGTGTAGCAGGGAAAGGGGGCTCAGGGTTCAGGCCTGCAGGGCACGCTTGCCGGGGCTTCAGCCCTATGGCACGGAAGCCATGAGACCCCTTCTTTTTACAAGGCTGAAGCCCAGAACTCTGGCAGGTACCTCCTATGGGGCCGAACTCCTAAGACTCCTCTCCCTATGGGGCAGAGGCTCTGAGCCCCAGCAGGCGCACCCCAGCATTCAAACTTCTAAAGATTGTTGTAATTAGTTCAGAGGGTCAGTAAGTTTGGCCATCCCTGCTCTAGATATTTTGTTCTTCAGTTTTATAGTGACTAGGTATGGGCTGAACACTGTTGATATTTTATTACTGACTTAATGCATCCCATGGCTACAATGACCTGACAATCTGCATACAAATCAAAGGAAAGATTACAGTTTTGAACCCATATGAAATTCTTCTAACCAAGCCTATGCTTTTCCCTGTAGCTTTACCTGTTTTTCGGACACAGCCTGATGACGTTCATCACTGGGTTGGCCTTGACGGTCCTGGTTGAGAAGCCATTCGAAGAATTAAAGCAGTCTCTTGCATGTTAATGTCACTGGAATGCCTGGCTGTAAAAGGGAAAACAAAGGCAGAAGGGTGCTCTAAAAAAGATTTGCAGGGCCATTGCCCAACCTACTTCAGATCCCACCTCAAGACTGACCATTACCATGACAGCTAGGCAAGTAGCAAGCGAGACTACTGATGGTTATCTTCCTCCACAAACAAAGAAACCCGTGTGCAAATACATGTTTAAAGTGTTTCCTCAAGCTGTTGTTTGCTTCACCTGCCTCTTGTATCTTGTCTTAAAATAAAGACTGTGAGCTCTCTGGGGGCCGGGCCTGTTTTGTGTGTTGCAACAGTGCCTAGCACTATGGGGATTGGAAGTGCTACTGAAATACATGGAATGAATAGGGCTCTACCAAATTCAGTCCTTTTTTTGTAAATTTCAGCCATCACATTTTACAAATCTTTGATTCTGTGGCTTCAGATACTTAAATCTTAAATGTCATGGTGTAAAAAGCATGAATAAGTATTTTAAAATGGCAAAATATGAACGTGTAAAGCTTTAAGACTCAATGTTTCTCAAACTGGACGTCTCCACCCAAACGGGGGTTGCAAGGCTATTGTGGGGAAGGAGTGTCACAGTACTGCACCTTTACTTCTGCACTGCCTTCAGAGCTGGACAGCTGGTGAGCAGATGCGCTTGGCCAGGTGTTCAGCTCTGATGACAATGCTGCTGCCAGCAACAGCACAGAAGAAAGGGTGGCAATACTGTGATCTCCCCACAATAGCCTTGTGACCCCCCTTTTGGGTCAGGATCCCCAGTTTGAAATACACTCTGTACTTTTGTATAGTTTTAAGAGCATAAGAACAGCCATACTGGGACCGACCAAAGGCCCATCTAGCCCAGTATCCTGTCTTCCGACGGTGGCCAATGCCAGGTGCTCTAAAGGGAGTGAACAGAACAGGTAATCATCATGTGATCCCTCTCCTGGCATCCATTTCCAGCCCCTGACAAACAGAGGCTAGGGACACCATTCCTGCTGATCCTAGCTAATAGCCATTAATGGACCTAACTTCCATGAATTTATCTAGCTCTTTTTCTTTAACCTGTGAAGGTCCTGGCCTTTACAACATTAAAATTTTACACAATAGTGTAGAGTATTTTTATAGTATAGGGTAAAAGTACACAAAAGACCAGATGTCACTATCTATCACGTGTTTTTTCATGGCTGTGAATTTGGTAGGGCCCTAATTAGTAATACATAACAATAAAGGTTGGGGCCCATGAACCATGGAGATTTCTTATCTGAGCATTTGTGTAAGTGTTTTGCAAAGGTTTTATCAGCTTGAATTTGGGGTGGCATGTTATTCATAACTGGTGAAACCAAGCACATACTATCCACGTCACCCCAAATAAATGCCAGTCAAACTGTCCACCACATTATCGCCTTATGTATTCTATGCATACCACATAAACTACAGGAAAAAAACTATTTTACAACAGTTTTATATTTTTAGAAGTAGTAGGACTATTTTTGTATACATTAACCTGTGAAGCAAAGTGCAATAGTTACCATGAATACAACCCTGTAAAAGGGCTTTGAGAGAGCCATCAAAACCTTTACAAATGACCTAAAATTTCATTTCTAAACTTGAGAAAATCATGGGCTAGATCCTCTGCTAATGTAAGTCAGCACAGCTCCACTGAACGGGCATAGTTCCCTTGACGTAATGGGCCTACACCAGTTTACACCTACTGAAGTTCTGGCCCCACCACTTTAAAGTCTGTTATCCCACGCCTGGAAGTAAGCATTAGCTTTCATCAGAAAGAAGGGACTCTCCCTTCAACAGTGAGATAAAGCAGTGTTTCTCAATCAGTGGTATGAGTACCCTTCAGGGTACGCGAGAGACGTCTGGAGGGTACGTCAACACAACTGAAATTTGGAGAAAACTGAATTTTTGTTTTAAATTTTACTGTGTTTTATTATTTTTTTACTTTTTACACTCAAAAATTTCCTCACCCACCTGCCTACAATTAAGTTGTTTAAACAAATGTGTTGCAATGGTAGAAAAAAATGTGTGTGTCTGAAAAGTAGGTACTGGGGGTACTTATAATTTTTTAAAGGCACATTATAAAAAAAAAAAGGTTGAGACACACTGAGATAACGCACCCATTCTAGCCCTTTCTCTCTGGCTCAGGAATGACCTTGGACTAAAGTTAATTGTGAAAAATGGAAATTGCACATCTGTGGGCTGAATGAAGCATTATCCTCTTGGGTTGATTTAATTGATATATAAATGGTTGCTATTTGAAGCTGTTTGGGTATGGGGATCCTTGAATAAGTCCTGGGGGAGATGGCAGAGGAGGTGGTCAAAGTGCGTGTCATATTAAGGAACCATATGACAAAGTTAATTTATCACACGGTCTCTCCACTTTTGCTGACCGTGTCTTAGGGTAGGGGAAAAGCCTTAACTTTCCCAGCAGCCAAAAAAGGCAAAGTTGAAGCCCCATGTCAATAACTAAAGGGGTAAGGAAGACAGTGCTCCCGTCCAGCCCTCCTCAGTGGAAGTAAAGGTAGACCTGTGCTCAGAAGCTGGGATGATGGGTGTGTCCAGGAGAGGGAAGAACAAAACAGCATTTATTTTTGCTTATTTATTTATTTTGTCTAGTTCTCTGTAAGCCCTGGTACTTACTGGTAGTGGGCAGCAGTTAGACCCTGCTCCCTGAAAGCTGATAGCATCTTGGGGAAGGGACAAGCCTGGATTATTTCTTTGGCTCAGTGTCATCAGAATGGTTTGTGCAAATCTCCACTCTTATGTTAGCTGTATAGCAATCTGGAAGCATGGAAATACATCTTAAATGTAAATAGTCCAGCCTGCATTTAGTGTTTGCAAATACCTGATTAAATAATTCAGTTTAACTTCAGCAGGTACAAGCACTTGTGCTCATTGTGAATGTCTCCTGCCCTCTCTGTGTATGTTGTAGACTATGGTTCAGGAGGTCACAGCAAATTTATTGAAATACCTTTGCATGTGGAACGTTCACTTGTTTGATTTATTTAGCTTTTGCATTATTTTCCCCTGTGATAATAACAGTAGATTACAGTGTGCTAAAATACTAATGTGAGGATTAAAGAGTGCAGGAGGCATAAGGAATCTGTCGAAAAAGGCTTTCTTTCTCGACAGATCCCCCTCTAGACTACCCCTTTTTGCTGACAAAGTGCTGAGAGTCGGCAAAACGCGGCGGCCATTTTTATGCAAATTAGGCACGGGATATTTAAATCCCTGCCTCATTTGCAATGTCGACCTGCCTAATTTGCATCCCTCTGCCGACAGAGGGATGCAGTCTAGACATACCCAAAGAGTCCTGAAGAGATATTCACATCTGATCTGGGATCTCCAAACATGGTTCATAGATAGCCACTGATTTGCAAGGCTTTATAGATACATGCAAAACTCATTCATCACTCTCCAAGGTTTTTACTTTTTTAAGCATCTGTCTTGAGTGCATATTTTTTAAAGCACCACTGTTTGTCTATGTTTGTGGCTTGTTTACCAGTCAGGAATCTTCCAGGTTTAGCTAGTATCCTTAAAGATGTTGCTCAGGGGAAGGAATTTATCTCTACGGTTTCTATAAAACCAGACAGTTTCTCTTTTAACATATTGATTAAAGTCTCATGATTCAGACAGGCAGGCCACATTTTATGAGAGAGGCTACTGCCCATACAGGGGACATTGTTGTGCAGTGACTGTAGTCTGTAACATCATGCATCTCAGCCATCACATGGTTTGCCAGGAAATTTACCTTCTGCTGAAAAATCCATTCTTAACTGTCTAGATTTTTAACCTTTCCATAAACATTTGTTCAGTGAGGAAGAGTCTAAATATTATGGTGCTCTTTATTGGACCTCGGGTAATGAAAGGAGTAAGGTTGCTAAAAGCCCATCATGTTCCCTCAACCCTGGGACA
This sequence comes from Rafetus swinhoei, assembly GCA_019425775.1. Taxonomy (NCBI): domain Eukaryota; kingdom Metazoa; phylum Chordata; order Testudines; family Trionychidae; genus Rafetus; species Rafetus swinhoei. Next base: position 21,718,169 of record CM033427.1, read on the forward strand.
AACTGGTTGGTCCACACTCCTGCATAAATTACATTGCATTTTTCTTGTAAGCTCTTTGGGGGCAGGAATTGGGTTTGTTCAGCACCTTTTACAGAGAGGTCCTGTTCCTGCACTGGGTCTTCTATAGGCACTCTAATTATGATAATAATGTAATTAATATGCCTTCCAAATGTGACCCTAGGATCAATGTTTCCTCTAATCTTTTCCATCCATATGTGGATTTTTCCCATCCATATGCAGAATAATTTTATGTGCACCAAGGCATGTGCCAATGTGCACCACCCATAGACCCAAAAAACTAGGTATGGGCACTCTGCTAATTAGCTTGGCGGCAACTGAATCTCTCCTGGGTAGCTGAACAAGCACACAGCTTATAGGTAACACAGCAAGGGACTCATTCCAGCAGCTAAAAATTGTCAAGGGTGATGGAGTGGATAAGTCCTGCCCTGTCATAACCCCTATGGGGTTGAGGGACAAAGTAGCTACCTGCCCAGCTGTGGCTAATTGTTGACCAGCAAACTGCTGGGATAAGCAGCTGAGACGCAGGTAGTTGGGGGCAGGGGCTGTGCAGAGCGCACAAGGGATGGGAAGCAGCTCAGGAAGCTGGAACCCGAAGGATGCAGCCCTGGGATGACCTGCTCTGTGAAAGGCAATTGCTAACTTGAGATTTTTGCCCTGGAGGCAGGGTATTGGCTGGACTGGAGCCACTCTCCTGAGTGATGGGAGAAGCTCTGGCCCACTAGCAATTATGAAGCCTCTGATTGGCTGCCTGCCCCACTTTCCTGCCTCCTGGAGCAGAATAATCAATCAGAGCTGCTGCAGGCAGAGCTCTCTCCCCCCCCTCCCCATTGCATTCCAGAGCCATTCAGGAAAAACAAAAAGCCGTTGCACCTCCTTCTCCCTCCCCCTCCCCCATATGAGCAATGGGGATGCAAGCACCTCTTCTCATTCCTCCTCCCTCCATGCAGCACTCAGTCCTGCAGGACTCAGGGGTGGGGATGAAGAGCCTCTGGAGCCCTCAGCCTGGAAATGGGGCTGCAGTTCCCCCCCCCACCACCACCACCACCAGATCTGTCAAAGGGGACCCCAGGTAGAGCAGAGGTGAGGCTGTGGGGAACGAACTGATGAGAGTGATGGGCAGAATGAATTGTTGGACAGAGGACATGCTGATGTGGGTGTGAGAGCTCCTGCTGTGGGGTCCAAAATCACCTTATCCAATAAATGTGGGTGTGTTGTCACACACACACTAGTTGTCACAGACACACTAGAGATGGTGGGGAAGGTGTCCAAAAATCCAAAGACAAGCCAAAAATCACAATATGTCACAATAAATTCTACCTGCCACCAGGAAAAGGTAATGTAAAAAGCCCTCCTGACCCAAGGAAGCAAGGACTATTGAGCTCAGGATGGGGATGAAGCACATGTCATTAGAGTCTTCGTTGGATGGACTCTTCTCTACCATGCAAGGCTGGGGACTATCCTGTCTAGAGAAGTAAGAAAATGCTTATTGGATAGTCAAGTCGACTAGTCGCTCCCCCCCACCACCTTGCTGCTTCTATTAGTTAGAGGCAGCCCATTGCAGCATTTCAAAGGGGCAGTGCCGCACAGAGCCCAGGATCAGCTGTGCGGCATTTCAAAGCAGCAGCGCCACATGGAGCCTGGGGTCAGCTGGGGACTCCCCGGCTAACCCCGGCTTCATGTGGCATTTCAAAGCTGGCTTGCCGCATGCATCCTGGGGCCAGCGGGAAGTCCTGCTGACTCTGGGCTCCACACAGGTTGTAACTGGGGAGCTGCCTGCAAAAGGGAAAAGGGAAAAGCACTTGTATTTGGCTGTTAACAGGTGTGTGGCAAGCAGCCTGCACTAGCTACTGGAACTTAGAAACAGAGCTGATAAGAGTGCAGAGAGAGAGAGGAGCTGCAAAAACAATGCCAGAACCTAAATACTCGGGTGCGAACACTAACTAAGGATATGAAGCACCTACAGGGACGGCTCCTCCCAGTGTTAAAAAAAGAAAGGAATTGCACGTAGAGAGAGATTAGAAGCTAAGCCACGAAGCATTAATAGAGCCAAAGTAGAAATGGCTCTGTGGTTAGATCCAGATGATTGAAAAAACCGGGAATCTTAATTCGCACCTACTCCCCGTATAACTCACCAGTATGGCCAGTAAAGAAACCCAATGGAAAATGAAATACACACTTATCAGTCTATGGGTCCAATTCACCCTAATGCCCCATTTCATTTGTACCTCACTGTGGGAAACACAGGGATGTCCTATGCCTTATGGCAAGAAGGTGAAGCTGTACCCCGCTGTCCCATACAATTTGGCTCAAAGTCATGGCAGGGGTCACAGTCAAATTACACACCTTATGAAAAGGTACTCCTGGCAGCCTACACGGCGCTAAGGGAAACAGAGGAGCTAACCCAAGCTCAAGCCATAGCACTCCTCTCCCAATCATTAAGACCATATTGGAGGGAAAGGAGTTGCCACCGGGCGTAGCTCAGAAAATGACCGTCCAGAGATGGGCACTCTATTTACACCACAGGGGAGGTGGGGCAGACACAGCACAAAACCCCACCATGATTAAAGAGTCCTTATGGAAGGTGGGAATGCCTGAAGAGTACCGCCTACCCCCACAGCAGTCTCCTATTAAGGATGCGGCTCCATTTAACCCATCACAACCTGAGGGAGTATGGTTCACAGACGGCAGCGCCAAGCTAGTAAAAGGAAAGTGGACAGGGAAGGCTGCGGCGGTCTCAGCAGACACATCCGCTGCACCCCTGACTGCAAACATAGAGGGGTCAGCTCAGCTTGCAAAGCTGGCAGCAATCAAACTAGCTTGTGAGGCGGGTGCCAGTACCATCTATACTGACTCCTATGCTGTATGGGCCGGAGCCACCCAGTGGATAACTAACTGGAAAAATAACAACTGGGAAATAGGGGGGAAGCCTGTTTGGGGATTGGAATATTGGAAATGGATATACCAGCATGCAACCCAACATGCCTTAAGCATAGGCCATTTGTCAGCTCACCAAAAGAATGACACCCCGGCTGCACAGCTAAATAACCTAGCAGATGCAGCAGCACAGATTTCTACTGCCCAGGTGGATTAGGAACGCCTGTACATTTGGCTACATGAAACCTTGGGGCACACAGGAAGCGACGAGCTGGTGCAGTAGGCACATGTCAGGGGGTGGCCCATCACCTACCAACAGGCCAGAGACCTGTTACAAGCTTGCACTCTCTGTGCTGAGCTCAGGAAACATATAACAGAAGGGCAACGGTTTGCCAGACTAAGAGATGAAAAGGTACTATGGGCAACCTGGCAAATCAATTACATCGGTCCACTACCCACCAGTAAGCAAAGGTGGAAGTATGTTTTCACTGGAGTAGAAATTGTTTCAGGAATTGGTTTTGCTTACCCAACCCATTCGGCAACAGGGTTGTCTACGATCATGAGACTAAACCGCTTAATAGCCCTTGTCCCAACACCCCAGGAGACCCAGTCTAATGGCATGGTCGAACGCTGGAATGGGCTGTTAAAAACCCACTTGAGGCCCACAGATGGTAAATGGGGAAACAGATTAAATACTGTGGTGCAAAGATTAAACAATCGGCAGACCCCTACGGGCAGTCCGATCAGCAAGGGATTCTTTCCTACGGGGAGAACCCCTCCTAGCCCCACTGTACCACTCAAAGATCCTAAATATGCACCTGGAGACACTGTGGTAATCAAACACCCCAGCCTGGGAACACAAACACGCGTACTGCACTCCTATAAAGGAAAAGGAGTCTGAACTACTGCAGACGCTGGGCTAACGCCAATAACCATTACTGAGGCTTGGATTGTATCCAAGACCGGTTGACCTTATGTTTTACTACAGGAAACTGAGGCAATGGCCCTGAACAGTGCTCCAGTGGGATGGATCCCTCCCAATGCCGGTGTGGATCCAGGAAACCACCATGAACTTTTTGTATATATACCGCTTGCTGTTGTAGCGCTTGCAATCACTGTTGTTAGTTATAGACTGAACTATGGGGAAAAACCTAAGCTGAAGCAAGACATGGTACTCCAACTTGCCATGGTTTTCTTCCTCATCTCAACTGTTACTGCTGTACCAGAACATCCGCTCAAAGGTGCTATTCAAACCATTGCCTTTGCCGCTGGTGCCACGAATTGTTGGATGTGTACCCTGCTCAGCTCCTCTACTGGACTAGGAATCGAGTTCGTCCCTCTCAGCCCAAACGACTGGTGGAACAAGAGTGACATCTTCCGATGGGGACCGGTATGGTTCGATGACAGCGACTACCACAATCCTCAAAATAACTCTGGGGGCGGAGGCAAGGGAAGTGGCAACGGATGGTATGGGGTAAGACATGCTGTAACTAAGGATGTAAACAACTCATGGCTAAATTGGTTAGCCCAACAGCTAGAACTTTCCTTAACTCCTTTCCTACACTCTATTATGACCACTGTTTTAATTGTTTTGATTGTAGTAATTACCTTTTGTATAACATTGTGCATGGTAAAATGCCTGGTTAATGCAGTCATCTCTTCTGCGCACATTCGATATACAGCACTAGAGAAGGATCCTAGCCAATTCCTCTACCCTGAACCCCCTAATCTGGCCATTGGGTACTTTTAGATTCCTCCAAGGTGGGCAAGAGGTGCTGGCATCACCGCCATCTTGTATCCTGGGACGTGGTGTGTCGTATCAGGGGGTGGAATGTAGCCAGACAGGAGCACTCCCCACCTGCAACATCCATCTTGCTTGCCCCTTTTAAGTGCCTCAGAGCGCACAGGGCACAGAGAGCAATAAAATCAGCATAATCTTTGAAGCCTTGACAGAAGGCCCGGATATGCTGGCTGCTGTGACCCTGGATGGCTGTAAACAGAGATATGCCAATTGTTGACCTGCAAGAGGCTGCGAGAACTGCCCTTGGCTAGCACTGATATTGATACGATCACACAACCGTCCTCGGGGGGGAGGGCGGGGAATCACCCGCTGAGCAAAGAATGTCCAGTATTCCCAATTTAGTTATCTCTCTTACAAGTGTAAATTAAGTTCACAACTCCCTTGTAAGAACTGGCGTCACAAAGACGACCCAGCACAATTTGGCACCACAGATAAGAAAGAGAATACGTGACCCAACGGGTATAAAGATGGGTCCAGCAGCACACTCACTCTGAGCGTCAATCTACCACCTACCTGTTGGTCGGGTTAGGTGATTGCCTCCCGAGGTCCACATGGGGACGCCCAGCCTCGTATTCATCTTTCCCGAGGAATTGAGTGACCGGTCCTGGCCTGACACGCTGGAATCGAGAGACGCCAAAGGGGGTAAAAATTGTACCTGTATGTGTCCTTTGTCTTAGTGCATGCATAGAACTAGAGCTCTTTAAAGATTAAGCTGTCACTTGGTACCGTTACTTTCTAGCTTCCTTTTTCCTTTGTAACCATTTTAAGACCTGTACTTGCTAGCAGTTAAGAAGTAGAACAATAGCCACTGTAACCATATGCTTTATAATTTTTCCTTTAATAAATTTGTAACTGTTTAAGTTTTTAACCTGACTCCTTCAGTTGCTATAACAGAACCAAGCACAATTTAAAAGAACTCCAGCCAGTCAAAGGGGTAGACACAGGCAGAGCTGGGCATTTGGATCGTGTTGCCTCCAGGGGACAGATCCGTGGGGCACCTCTCAGCCTTCCCTAGGCTGCCCGCTGCGAAGGGACCGTGTGTCCTAGCAGTTAAAGTCTCAGGTGTAATAAGCTCTCCTGTAAACTTTTGGGGCACCCGTCAGCCTCCAATAGGCTGCCCGCTGCGAAGGGACCCTGTCCTAGCAGTTGAAGACTTGGGTGTATAACACACACACACCACGCACTGCCCTGACCATCGGCTGACACAGGTGCTTCTGCTTTGAAATGCACAAGAGCCCCCAACTTTTTCAAAGCGGAAAGCGCCCGCGTGCAGCCCAGAGTCAGCAGGACTTCCTGCTGGCCCGGGCTGCACGCAGAGTTCCAACTATGCTGGGGCTCTTGTACATTTTAAAAGGAAGAATGCGGAAGTGCCTATCAACTAGTTGAGTAGTCAATTCCATCGACTACTCGACTAGTAAATTAATCAATATTTAACATCCTTATAGAGAAGGGACAAACCACCATACGCCTAGAGAGGCTGTTCCCAGGGAGTGCCAGAATTGAAGCTGGTGCTGGACCATACTTGGCAATGAAGGGGGTGCCACTGAGTGACCCTTCCACACCAAGGCTCTGCTCTCATCCCTTTGACTAGGGCTCCTGCATGGGGGCAGTGGGATTGCAATGTAGGGTGCATCTACATCGCACACTCCTAAGGTTGGTGTGTAAAGTGCATAGACTGCACGGCCCCTGGAAAAGGCACAAACAGCAGTGTAGATGGACAGGCACCAATTAGGTGGGAGGAGTAAAATCTCTCCCCATGGGTATCTACCCAAGACTGCTCTCTACTCACCCACATACTCCCTAGACTGAATTACTGTTTTAGCAACGCCATGTCCTGCTGCCTCCCCGCTGCTGGAGCCTTTCCCCACTGCCTGTGTCCTGCCAGCGCCTTTCATTGATGTATGGACTGCAATGTGGATACAGCCTGGTTTTCACTGCAGTGTGTGGGTGCACGCATTCCCTGTGCACTGCTGCCAGTGGCGTGCAGTGTAGACGTAGCCATAGCATTGCTACAGCTGAGCTCCATCACCGTTAGCCCAGGTCTGGGTCGACTGCATGTCTAGCTGACTTGCAGTACAAGCAGTCATGGCGGACTCAAAAATTGGTCTGATCTTTCACCCAGCTTTGCTCTCCCCTAAATCCCAGAAGAAAAATAATCTGAGTCACTTCAGTCATAAAACAGAGGGCCTTATTCTGCGCTCCACAAAATCGGTATATATCATAACTTCACTGAAGCCAAAGGTGTTATGCTGATGTACATGAGAGAATCCAGTTCATAGTCTTCAGATTGGTTGGGTACAATAAACATGTCTATGTAGCCATGATAAACAAACCTGGGACAGTTTGGAGACTGGAGTTAATTCCTTTGCTGCTGCGTTTCTCAAAATGTGGGTCCCGACCCCCCGGGGAGTCGTGAGCAACTTAGAGGGGGGTCGTGAGCAACTTAGAGGGGGGTCGCAAGCAACTTAGAGGAGGGTCGCGGTATCACAAAGCTTGAGAACCCCTGCTTTACTGTATTTTTGAGAATCTTTATGCATTGATCTGAATCACCCAAGTCTGCAAAACTGGACACACACATACATAGGTAAAAAATTCTTGTGAGATTTCCAGAACTCTGAGTTTCAGAAGTGTCTGGTGAAATATATCCATATAGATAGATAGAAAGAGAGAGAGAGAGAGATTTAGAATTGAATAAAAGGCTTGGTTCACTTCTAAATGTAGGCAAAGGGCCAAGGGAATGGAAGTTCAATGCAATACTGACGTGCCTGGCTAAAATGTAGTTATGTGTCTCTATAGCTGTATGTGAGAATGGAACACAAACTGTGCTGTCACAATCCAGTTTCCAGTTAGAACCCTAATACAACAACTTCCTCCTATGATCTTTGCAATCCTTCTTAACATACTGCTTTATTTTGATGAATACGCATTCTGGGGCTCTTGAAGCTAGCCTTGCCAAACTGAATGTGCCACTTAATTGGCCTATCTGGTGCTATACGTTTTTGTCCTTAAATGACCCACAGTTTCAGCTGCCCTAAGTCAAATGCACTCTGTTCACGGTAGTCTTCAGGGAAATTGCAGTGTTGTCCTACATGTTTATGAGATTAGTACCAAGTGTGTTATGACATTCAATCTCCCCAGAGATACTAGTAAATAAAATGCCATACATTTAAATTTATCATTTCTGAAGTTTGTAATATGATCTTCACTCATTTGAAATGTCACACCTGGAGGAAGCTGAGGCACACACTAATAACAGGAGCTCCTGGTACAACAGTTGATCAAATTCTTACTCCTACCAAAAAATATCCCAATTAAACTTGTGTCAACATAGAAAGCCAGCACTGTAGCTGATTTGTTTCATTCTCCTTCATACTGTACTTTATTGATCTCTGCAGACTTTCAAAAGCTCTGTGCCTGCATCTAATGATGCCTCTGAAAACCATGCTCAGCTAGTGCCATGAAATACAGACAGGAACTGTGTATCAACATTCCCAGGAGCTGTAAGGAAACCCATGCCTTGCCTGACATTTGCAAATGGGCTTTTTTTAATGAGGTGTATTTCTTTTTCTCTGTTTTGTCATGTCCGTGTTGGCAATACACTGACATCTGTGATACGTGTATGTCATATGCATAGACATTTTTACACCTATGTGAGTATAAAATGTAAACAAGCAGAATACTTAGATGGATATCAGAGGAGACTGAATGTAGGCTCCTTGAGGTAGATGCTCAGCCTGGCTTTTTAAGTATCATGTGTGTAACACAGACAGGTGGAATCAAACCTGGGACTTCTGGAGCTTTAGCTAAAAGCCAGCTAGCGCTCAGCTAAGGCTGTATTTCTCTACCAGTGGCATGAGTACCCTTAGGAAGACTCAAGATAAGTCTGGAGGGTAAATCAACACAACTGAATTTCGTAGAAAACTGAATTTTTGTTTTAAGTTTGACAGCGCTTTATTATTTTAAAACTTTTTACACCCAAACATTTCATCGCCTGCTCAGCTATGATTAAGTTGTTTAAACAAACGTGTTGCAATGGCAGAAAAAAATTGTGTGTGTCTGAAAACTGTAGGTACTGGGAGTGCTTATAATTTTTATTTTAAAGGGGGTACTTATCTTTTTTTTTAAAAGGCAGTACTTTATAAAAAAGGTTGAGAAACACTGCTGTAGGGGATACTCCTTCTTTCTTTCTCTGTAAGTGATCTAAGTGCCAGTAAATGGATAGGACAGTGAATCACACCCAGCAGGTGTGTGGGTTACATCTGCATTTGTGGAGTCCTACAGATAAAATGCTTTCCAGTCAAACTCAGAGGCTACATCTACACTGCAGGCTTCTTGCACAAGAACTGTTTTGCACAAGAGTTCTTGCGCAAAAGTACTTGCGCAAGAGTGCGTCCACACTGCCATGTGCTTTTGCATAAGAGAAGTGCTTTTGCACAAGAGCATCCATGGCAGTGTGGACGCTCTCTTGCGCAAGAAAGCTCTGATGGCCATTTTAGCCATAGGGGTTTCTTGCGCAAGAAACCCCTGTTGCCTGTCCACCCTGCCTTCTTGCACAAGAGCTCTTGAGCACGAGAGCTTATTCCTCTTGGGGCGAGGAATAACTCTTGTGCAAGAAGCCCTCTTTCCCGATGCTTTACTGTAAATTTACTTGCACAAGAACACACGTGCAGTGTAGACGCTACACAAGTTTTTGTGCAAGAACGGCCATTCTTGCACAAAAAGCCTGCAGTGTAGACATAGCCAAACAGATGTGCTTTTGTAGAAACCAGAGAGTGACAGGGGGTCCACCCCAAACAAGGTATGAAGAAGTTAAAGTGGCTAGGTAGGCCAATTAACTGCCTAGGTTGCACCTGGTGGAGAAACCAGGGAATGAAGACTAATTCAAGATGAAGTTCAGCTGAACAGGAACAGGAGGGGCCTGTATAAAGCACAGGAGCTGAAAGGCTGTAAGGGCTGCTAGGAAGTAGTTTAAGGTCACTTCCTCTGAGAAGGGAAGTGTTTTGGGGGAGGAGTAGCTGCAGAGGCAAGAAGTCTCTAGTTGTTCCTTGGAAGGAAGCAGTTTTGTGTCTGGCAAACCTGGAGAGAAGGTAGAACTAGAAAGGCTAATGGGAAAAGCAGGAATGTATAGGATAGTATAGACCCCCTCTACTGAAGAGAGGGCCCTGAGTGGAATCTGGAGAAGAGGTTGGGTCTGGATTCCCCTCACAGCCATTGGGGAAGTGGCACAGACCAGCAGCAGACCACAGACTACCTGGGACAGTTTGCTTGAAGGACTCTGATCCTGTGTAGTGACCTGGCCAGAGGGGCTGAGTCCTGAATAGAAGGTGGCGGCTCCTGGAGTGAGAGAGAGGCTGTAGATGATGAAAGAGAAAGTCTTGTAGAGTGCAACTGCTGGAAGGAGCATTGGCCTGGCAGAGGTAATTCCCAGAACCACCAGGAGTAGGTGCCATCCACTGGTGTGCAGAGAACTGCTACTGTGCCTTTAATCCACTGCCCTTAAAAATCATGTGACTGTCACAAGTGACCTGCCCAGCACAGACAAACAGCATCACTTTGGCTATCTTAACAAAATCAAAACGTGAGGCTCACCTAGACTATTGCTGTAACAAGCTCTCACTTTATTCATTGTAGCATAGGTCCCATGCCTCTCCCAAGAAGCAGACACCATGAGGTTATGCAAAACTGGAGATTACAGCTTTTTTTGTTTGAAGTGAATTTTGCAATGTAGTGTTACACCAATATGAGTTTGGCTCTGGTGACTACAGTTTTGAGCTTAACAGAATGAAAGTCACCTCTGCCACTTGTGTTAGAGTACGGGTGGGCAATAATTTTTGATGGGGTGGGGGGGCATTCCAAGATTTTGGTAAGTGGTCAAGGGCTGCACTTTTCTATGGAGTGGGTGTGGAGGCTGCGTATAGAAAGGAGCTCAGGAGAGGCGTCTAAGGTGCAGGAGCGGGTGTGGAGTCTGAGGAAGTTTGGGTGAAGGATGGGATTGTGATCTGGGATAGAGAATTGGAGTGCAGGATCTAGGAGGGCATATGGGTGAAGGAGCAGATTCTGGCCTGTAGGAGGGGTTGCAGGATCTCAGAGGGAGTTGTGAGCTGGGAGGGTACAGAGTGTTGGGGCGCAAGAGGGGGCAGGGTGCCGGGGCAGGGTGCCAATGCAGGCTCTGGTTGGGAGGTGCTTATCTATGCAGCTCCTGGCCAGCATCCCAGTGGGACACTCCGGCAGACTCTCTGCCTGCCAGTAGCCCCAGACAGCTCAAAGCTGTTTGAAGTTTGGAATGGGTCCCATATGAAGAGAGGTTAAAGCGACTGGGCCTTTTCAGTTTAGAAAAGAGGAGACTAAGGGGGGGATATGATAGAGGTATATAAAAACATGAGTGGTGTGGAGAGGGTGAATAAAGAAAAGTTATTTATTAGTTCCCATAATAGAAGAACTAGAGGACACCAAATGAAATTAATGGGTAGCAGGTTTAAAACTAATAAAAAGAAAGTTCTTCACACAGCGTGTAGTCAACCTGTGGAACTCCTTGCCAGAGGAGGCTGTGAAGGCTAGGACTATAACAGAGTTTAAAGAGAAGCTAGATAATTTCATGGAGGTTAGGTCCATAAAAGGCTATTAGCCAGGGGATAGAAATGGTGTCCTTGGCCTCTGTTTGTCAGAGGCTGGAGAAGGATGGCAGGAGACAAATCACTTGATCATTGTTTTCGGTCCACCCCCTCTGGGGCACCTGGCACTGGCCACTGTCGGCAGACAGGCTACTGGGCTAGATGGACTTTTGGTCTGACCCAGTATGTCCATTCTTATGTTCTTATGACTGCTCAGTGTGGCTTTCTGTGCTAAGGGGGGGGGGCCTTCATGCGCTGCCCCCATCTCCAGCACAATCTCTCAGCACCAACTGGCTGGTTTCCAGAATCCTGCACTTAGGAAGGAAGAATCCCATGCACTGCTACAGGCTGGGGAGTGACTGGCTAAGTGATAGTTCTGGGGATTACAGCAAATGAGAAGCTGGATATAAGTCAATAGTGTGCCCTTGTTGCCAAGAAGGCTAATGATATATTGTGCTGCATTCGTAGGAGTGTTGCCAGCAAATCCAGAGAAGTGATTATTCTCCCTTTTATTTAGCACTGGTGAGGCCACATCTGGAGTATTGCATCCAGTTTTGGGCCCCGCCACTACAGAAAGGATGTGGACGAATTGGAGAGAGTCCCATGGATGGCAATGAAAATTATTAGAGGGCTGGGGCACCCGACACAAGGAGAGACTAAGGGAACTGGTCTTATTTGGTCTGCAGAAGAGAAGCGTGAGGGGGGATTTGATAGCAGCCTTCAACTACTTGAAGGGGGTTCCAAAGAAGGTGGAGTCAGGTTATTCTCAGTAGTAACAGTTGACAGAACAAGGAGCAGTGATCTCAAATTGTAGTGGAGGAGATCTAGGTTGTATGTTAGGGAAAAACTACTTCATTAGGAAGGTGGAATGGATTGCCTAGGGATGTGGTGGAATCTCTATCCTTAGGCTTAGTTTACACTGCAGGGTTTTTGCGCAAGAAGCCTTTTTCGGAAGAGATCTTCCGCAAAAATGTCTTGTGCAAAAGCGCATCCACACCTCAAAGTGCATAGCAAAAGTCATGTGCTTTTGCGCAAGAGCATCCACACTGCATGGACATTCTTGTGCAAGAAAGCTCTGATGGCCATTCACAGAATGGCCATCAGAGCACCTGTGCTTTTTCCGATACGGGTTTCTTGAGCAAAAACCCCTCTGGAGCGTCCACCCTTGCCTTTTTGTGCAAGAACTGTAGCGCAAAAAGGATTCCTCGTGGGGAGAGGAATAACTCTACCAGCAAAAGCCCTCTGTCTTGTCGATTTTCTTGTGCAAAAATGTGCTTGAAGTGTGGATGCTTCGCCGGTTTTTGCGCAAAAACCTTAGTGTTGACGTAGCCTTAGAGGTTTTAATAGCTGGACTTGACAAAGCCCTGCCTGGGATGATTTAGTTGAGGTTGGTCCTGCTTTAAGCAGAGGGTTGGACTAGATCTCTTGGGCTATGTCTACACTGCAGGCTTTTTGCGCAAGAACAGCTTTTCTTGTGCAAAAACTTGCAGAGCGTCTACATTGCACACGCGTTCTTGCACAAGTAAATTTATAGTAAAGCGTCGGAAAACAGGGCTTCTTGCGCAAGAGCTATTCCTCTCCCCACAAGGAATAAGCCCTCTTGCGCAAGAGCTCTTCCACAAGAAGGCAGTGTAGTCAGGCAACAGGAGTTTCTTGCGCAAGAAAGCCATATGGCTAAAATGACCATCAGAGCTTTCTTGCACAAGAGAGTGTCCACACTGCCGTGGACGCACTCTTGTGGAAGAATTTTTGCACAAGAACTCTTACGCAAAATGGTTCTTGCTCAAGAAGCCTGCAGTGTAGACATAGCCTTGAGGTCTCTTCCAACCCTAATGTTTTTCTGATATAGATGCAGGGTAATGACCACAAATACACTTGTAAGTACAAGGTAATAAAAGTTGTAAATCAGACTAAAGTTATGATTACCCAAACATACAGAAGCTTTAAACAGACCTACGCATAAGTTACAAATATAAGTATACTCACATCCTTAACAATAGCACAAGGGTTGATGGGTCTCTTCAGTTGATCATCCTCTGAGGGATGGTTCCTACTGGAGTCTCTCATAGGGAGCTTAACTTCCCCATTGTAGGCAACTTCTCACTTATAATGTGATTCTGTCTATAGCTACCTTCTGCGTATATCTACAAAAGTGTCCTCCTTCCTTGGTCTGTGCCCTGAACTTCCGGGACTCCAATTTTCTATAGGCTGTATCAATTATGTTTTATCATTGATGCACAACCTGTATCCTGTGGTTAAGACACATGTTGGAGATGCACCCTTACAGTATTTTTTGCTATATTAATCTTCTGAGTATTTTTGCACAAATATTATTACTTGGTACATTTTGTCCCATAATCTTAGGGCTTCAGGTTATTTTCCGGTCACTTATGTCACCATATCTTGTCTCCAAGACCTAAGAGCTAATCTTTTGCAGGCCTCAGCCTACAAGTTTTTGCATTTCATCTTGTCTTACTCATGTCTAATCTTGGTTCATGTAAATGTTAAACATACTTTTTAATCATAGAAGTTAACTAATCTGTAAACGTAGTGATTAGTTTATTATCCATTTGTGTTGTTATTAAACTAATTGGCTACAGAACAAAGTGGGAGAAGCCAGTGGAGGAGATCTGTAGGAGCATTCTGTGTGTAGGTGTGCTGAGGGGGTCAGATGCAGACAGTAAATCCTGTCTCACCAAGGCAACATCTTATCTGCTCTTGTATCTTTTGAGGGATATCATTCTACTTGGGGGCTGCAATAGAGTTGTGGGAGAGCAATCCTAAGCTTCCATGATCTGGGTGGGAGAAGATTCCATGCCCCTGAATCTGATTCAAGTGAAGCACCTGGGCTTTGTGCAGAATCCAAGATCTACACCTCTTCTACAGACCCGCCCAATCTGAAGTTCTTCTACTTCTAATTAGAGCTGGGCAATCTTTTTCTAGCATAGTAAATTTGCTGAACATTTTTTCTGGGTATGGAAACTGAGCAAATTTGGGCTAAATTCAGCTTAGTTTCAGATTTTAAAAAATCCTGAACATATTTGGGAACATCAGTCTTTTATTTTAAAATCAGTTTTGGTCCAGACCTGCTTGGGGGGATTGTTTCATCTCCACAAGCAGAAATCTGCGGTTCTCTCACCACTGCTCCATCTCTCAACGCTACAGCCCAATATTGAAGTGGGGCACTGACTTTTGCATATCTTGCTCTTTCTAATGCATCAAAAATGACAGTGAATTCTGGTATTGCTGTGCTGTTCATTTGTATGTGCTGAGATTGGTAAAAGGTGGGGTTGCAGTTTGAAATAAGCATTGCATAAACTATTTACCATTAACTTCCTCTGCCTTTGTTGTTATAAAATCCAAGGAATTATCTGGGTGCCCTCTGGTGGCAGGATTAACACCTGAATAGCAGAGCTTTTAATTAAGACTATATTCACTCAACATGTGGTGTGCTTCGAAAGCATCTTCCATTAGCATTAATGGGAGCTGCTACCCCTGTAACTCCCCCTAGGGGTGTGAAAATAGATGACTTTTTTTAACCAAGTGGATGAAGTTTTAAGCAATGAAGGTGATGGGCTTGAGTTCTTGTTGGGATTGTTTCCATTTGCAATGTGATATTATCTGAATCATCTTATCATGATGGTTTAGAAACCATCTTTCCACCTGAGGGGGGGAAAAAACAGATTCAACAGGCTCCCTCAGTGTCCCTAATACTAGTAAGTAAGCCAACAGACATTTCTCTAGTCTGTGTCTCTTGCCTACTCACACAGCTGAGGACAAGAACACCAGAAATAGAAGCCTCTCCCACTTGAAATAAATAAATGTTACCTCAAGCTGTTAGTAATAGGCCTCTTGTCCTTTCAGAGTCAGCCATAGGCAGGTGATCATACACAGTACCAGTACGTGTCGTTCTTGGAGCTAGGAGGTGCACTTGGTGCCTTGTAAGTGTGAAGAGAGCTAGTGAGCTTTGGAAACTGATGTGCTGTGATAGCAAGAGCTGACCAGAACAAGCAGCTGGGCAAGCGATGGGCAACTTAGGCTAGTGAGTAGGCTGCGTGAGTGGCCGCCCTCCATCTGAGTGGGCCGCAAGATTGTCATAACTAATTCTGAGAGATCGACTTAGGGTAGTTTTGCTAACTGCACTTATGTATCTAGAATTTGCAGGGTGTGCTGATTAAACCATGGCAGCACTTTGACTGTGAGAATTGTGTCCAATGCTGTGCACCAAGTCTGCACCTCACTTCATGTGCCCTTGTGACATGTGTCACTTTTGTAATACCTATAGGGAAAAACTACACGGCTGGCAACTAGAGGAATCTGGCAGCCCTGCACATGAGCAATGGTAAATAAAATGTCTCACGAACCACACACAGAACCCTAATGGTCACATACGCCCCACAGGCTGTTCACCACTGAGCTGGGCTCTGTTCCTCCAGCAGGGGGGAGAACAGAGGAACCTGAAATTTCCCTCCACCCTGCCATACTTTCTATGTAAATTAAGTTAGTTACATTTGGGGTGTAACTCAAAACTGCATGAGAGAAAGGGAAATTGCTTTTGGATTTTCAGGCAGGCTTATGAAACAAACTGTGCTTGATAAACTGTTTGGTGTTCTGAAGCTGGGACTGATACGGGGGGCTTCTAGTATATTGACTAGCAGTGGTGGCTGCTGCAAAGTGAACTGTCTTGCTACCCCTCCCCTTTCCCCCTCTCCCCTCCTCCCCCACCCGGTCCCATCTTCACCTAGAGCACTCTACAGACCCAGACCCACCCTCTTCCTAGCCTGGGGCCCTCTGCTGGCCCTGAGTCTAACCTTAACCTGTGTGCCCCCCCAAGCCTAACCCCTGCCAGGCCCTCTGCCAGCCCATTCCCTAAACACACCCCATAGTTCTGTGCTGGCCCAACCCCTAACCTAGCCTCAGGCTCTCTGCTGGTTCCACTCTAACCCCAGACTCTTGCAGACTACAACCCCAACCCTAGCTAAAGGCCCTCTGCTGACCCCAACCTGTGCTGGAATCTTAAACAGAAATGCTGGGCTCATGATTTCCAGAAACTGACACATTTTGTGCTTGGTGGCACTGCACTGCGGGACAGATCCTGGGGTCTTTCAATGGCAATAGTAATGCAATGGGCAGGACACTGGGTCAGGTACCTTGAGGCACATTTTTTTTTTCCCTTCAGGGTTCTCCTCTTCCCCTTGTAAGACAGTGCAAGTCTGGCTCAAACCCCATGAATTGCTCCAAATGCGGAGGATGTTGGAGAACCTGAAGGTGGCACAGAACCAATTATGTAGAGGCCCTATAGTTCCACAGTGCCATGCTTGGCTGCAGGTTTCCCAGGAAGGAGGATGTGGAAATATTATTTAGCATCTTTCTGTATCACGTTTTGGGGGGGGGGGAGAATTGTCACTGGGTGCAGGGAGGGGGTTTATATCCATCACTTCTGCTTTTTTTTTTTTACCAAGCTCCTTTTGTGGCCCCTTCAGAGTGATCTCCACAGGGTTCAGAACTGATGTTGCTGCAGAGATGGTTAGTCCACCCTTCATCATGCTGATCAAAAGGGCCTGGTCTGGCTCACTGAAGTTAATGGGAATTTGGCCTGAGTAAGGACTGAATTAGGTGTGATAGGTCCAGTATTCAGTGAGGAGAGAGAGCTAATAAAGGAGGATCTCAGAAAGCTGAGGTGTTTAGTGCCTATATTGCTTCAATAGTCACTAAAAGGTTAAATATAGCCAGGTGCTTAATGCCATATTAATAAGGGAGAAACACAAGTCAGAAGAGGAAAAGAAGAGGTTAAAGAATATAGAATCATAGAACTGGAAGGGACCTCAAAAGGACGAGTCCAGTCCCCTGCACTCATGGCAGGACCAACACCATCTAGACCAGTGTTTCTCAACCTTTTTTATAAAGTACCTCTTTTTATTTAAAAAAAAAAAAGTCCTGCCTTCTAAAAAAATAAGTATTCCCAGTACCTACAGTTTTCAGACGCACACAATTTTTTCTACCATTGCAACACATTTAATTGTAGCTGGGCGGGCAATGAAATTTTTGGGTGTAAAAAAAATTTGAAATAATAAAGCACTGTAAAACTTAAAACAAATTCAGTTTTCTACTAATTTCAGTTGTAGTGATGTACCCCCCCAGACTTCTCTAAGGGTACTTTTACCTCTGATTGAGAAACACTGATCTAGACCATCCCTGACAGGTGTTTGTCTAACTTGCTCTTCAAAATCTCCAATGAGAGTCCACAACCTCCCTAGGCAATGTATTCCCGTGCTTAACCACCCTGACAGGAAGTTTTTCCTAAGATCCAACCTAAACCTCCCATGCTGCATTTTAACCCCATTGTTGCTTGTCCTATCCTCAAAAAGCATAATTTTTCTCCCTCCTCCTTGTAACACTCTTCTAGGCACTTGAAAGCTGCTGTCATTGTCCCCTCTCAGTCGTCTTTTTTCCAGACTAAACAAACCCAGTTCTTGCAATCTTCCCTCATAGGTCATATTTTCTAAACCTTTAATTATTTTTGTTGCTCTTTGCTTCTCCAAGTTGTCTAAATGTTTCCTGAAATGTGGTGCACGGAATTGGACACACTACTTCAGCTGAGGCCTAATCTCTGCGGAGTTGAGCCGAAGAATTACTACTTACTGTCTTGCTTACAACACTCCTGTTAATGCATCCCAGAATGTCTGCTTTTTTTTGTAACACTGATTTTATAGGCTATCCTGAAAACATTGTATAAATACAGATGGTTCATCATATGACATCATATGAAGTGTGGGGGATAACACAGAACACTGTCCATGTAAAACAAGCACTGTATGGGCAAGGAGCCCATCAGAGGCTTTCATAACATGCTGAATAAATATATTTTTACTGGAAGGCACCTTTCTTGGTGATAGAGAGCTCTTGTAGGTTTATGTGAAATGACAGTGTGGAATTAGAAGAGCACAGCAAGAAAACAATACAAAATCACATTTCTATTTTACAGATGGATTTATTAATGTACTTTCCAAAACATTCAATCTGCGGGAAATGAAAGAACCCATGGAAAAGGAAGGCTTCATGAACGACGGGAGAGAATAGAAGTGGAGCACAAAGAGAATCCAAAGTTGCCTTGTTTAATGCAATCAGCCATTTAGCGCTATAGGAAGCAAAATTTTTGGCAAGAACTACAATACAGTAACAGGTGTTCTGACTTGGAGAGGCATTTAGTAGGCTATGTGCTCCTCCTACTGAGCTGACAGATTGCATGATTTAGAAATTAAAATAGGACAAAGCACAAGGGAGCCACGGCCTAGTTCAAAGACGACTGCTGTAGTCATCCTCGCTAATGCCATGCCATAATAGTCTACCCATGCTTGCCCTATAGGCTACTTCTCCTTTGCTGCTAGCTGTGGGCCTGTCATGTTTGGTTCTATGGTTTTTGATACAGCTGATGGGATCTCTTTCCATTTTTGTGTAAGGTGACAAGAGGTCCCATTTTAAAAGGCACAGTCCTGTATTTTAGCCCTCCTGTAGGGATCCTGACTTTTTCTTAAAAATGGGCAAATTGCCCTGTATTTTGTTTTCCTCTATCATGTATCCTGCTGCGGGCTGGATCCCTACTTGGCAGCCTCCCCCACCAGTGGTAAGTGGGAGTCCAGTGGCTAACAACGGGAGAGGGTGTGCAAGGCTAATGGTGGGTCAAAGATGCAGTACATTGGGCCCACTATTTCCCCTCCTGGCCTGTCATTGCAGCCACCACTATGGGTCAGCTCTCAGGAGGTCCCCACCCCCAATTCCATTTCCAGGCAGCTCTGGCTGTAAGTTGTGGCGGCTGGTGCATGTGATCTGGGGCAACCAGTAACATGTTGCCTCTACTGCCCCCGCCCCATTGGCCCTTTACATGCTTCCTCGTCTTGGTAGCCTCTTCCTGCTTTGCTCCTTTACCCGTGCCCCCTGCCCTCTGCTCCCAGGCTTGTTGCTCCTCTATATCTCCTCTTGGTGGGGTGAATCCCCTGGGGCATCATTTGGAGTAGAGGCTGTAGTTCTCCCCTGAATTTTGTACCAGGGTCTACTCATCGTAGCCCCGGACAGAGCTCTTAACTGCACCACAGCCGGAGTGTGATATGTGGAGAACTTGGAAACTGGGACCAGCACAGTCTTTGAGGCAGGGAGTTTGTTTATAAACAGAGGCAGGGTGATTAAGATAACAAGAGACTAGCCATTAAACTAAAGATTATTCGATGATCCCAAAAGCATTGTCAGGAATTCAAGTTGAAAGATAGGAAACAAAGGATAGGAATGGAGAGAAGTAAATAGTAGTATTCTCCATAGTTCTATACTGGGACCAGTGGTGTGCAACATATTCGTAAGTAATCTGGGGGGGGGGGGGGGGGGGGAAGAGTAAACAGTGAGTTAGCAAAATTTGTAGATACAAAATTGATTCAAGATAGTTAAGTCCAAAACAAACTGCAAAGTGTTACTAAGGGATTTCTTGTGACTGGGCAACACAATGGCAGATTAAATTCAGTGTTGACAAATGCAAAGCAATACACATGGCAAATTATAATCCCAAATACACATACAAAATTATGTATACATACAAAAAAAGGATGGGGTCTAAATTGAACCCATCACTAAAGAGATCTTGGAGTCACTGTGGTTAGTTGTCTGCAAATAACTGCTCCATGTCCAGTGTCAATCAAAAAAGCTAACAGAATATTGAGACTCTTTAGGACAGGGATAGATAAGACACAAAGCATGTTGTGTCTCTATAAATGTATGCTATGCCACATATTGAATTCTGTGTACCGATTTGGTCACTCTGTTTCAAAATGTGTTATATTTGGAAATGGTACAGAGAATGGCAACAGAAATTATTAGTATTGAACTCATTCCATATGAGGACAGATTAAAAAGACTGGGACTTCTCAGTTTGGAAAAGAGATGATTAAGAGGGGTCTTTAACAGAGGTCTATAAAATCATGAATAGTGTGGAAAAAATTGAATAAGGAAATATTCTTTACTCCTTCAAATAACACACGAACTAGGATTCACTCAATGAAATGAATAGGCAGGCAGCACATTAAAAGAACCAAAGTATTGCATCACAGTCAACCCATGGAACTCTTATGAAGGCCAAGACTACAACAGGGTTCAAAAATGAACTAGAGAAGGAGGCAGCTGGGTTGTGTCCGTGGTCAGCAGCAGCCTGGAGGTGTTAGTTGCCTTTTGACATTGTGCAAGTAGGAAGAGAGGAGCTGTTTTCAGCACCACAGAGCAGGAGGTGAAGGAGAGAGGAGCTCTGCAAAGACACAGGCCAGGTCAACCCTTCCCTACCCTATCCCCTGCACCGGTAAGCAGCTCCCATCCCTTCCTTCGCACACAGCACTGAAAGGCTGCTGCTGGCCATGTTCACACCAGAACCCTGGCAGAAATCTGGGGGTAAGGGGGATGGGAAAGGCATGTGACCCTACATTTCTCCAGCTTACATGTTGCCTTGGGAAGATGAGGTGCCAGGTACCAGAAGAGGTGAGTCCAACCCAGAGGGCCAGCCAGGAAGTAGAAAGTGCTAGGCAAGGAGGCTTGGGTCAGTCAGTCACCTATACCCTGCCCCCCATGTGAAACAGGTTTATGGGAGTGTGTATAACACTGTGTGGTGGGGGATAGGGATGTGTGTCATCCCTCTCCACGTGAACCCTAAGGTCATAAAGATAAGAAGGTAAATAAAAAATTCAACTATGCAGCATTTCTTTTTACAGGGGTTCAATCAACCTGATGTAAATTTGAATGTTTGCACGATTGATTGCCATTGAACTCACTTGAATACAAGTACATTTTACCAGGTGTGCTGTATTCAGTCTAAGGAAATATGGTCACCCTATTTTGGTGTCACACATTGTTGTGTGTGTCAGGGAATAGGAATGAATTGAGTCAACTGGGAAAATAGGAACCAGCTCAAACTGAACTGATGATTTGAGGGTGGTGAATTATAAAAAGGCATAATAATGTGGTGGCCTCATCTGGAATTTTTTTGTTTTATTCCTTATGCATCCTTAACATCATGTTGGCTCTTCTGACCGCAGGTCCACATCAAACAGAGGTCTTTATTAAGCTGTCTGAAAGAACAGGGGTAAACCATAGTACAAAGTCTCACTGTCAGTGTTATCATTATGGTTGTGAAGGCACTTTCTTGAAAGACCCTCTTTGCAGGTCTCTCTCATCAACAACATTCTTCTTATTATTATCCCTCTCTTGCAATTATCCCTCTCTTGCAATTCCCCTGATCTTGTTCTCTTCCACTCTGCCCCTTGAAATGCAAACAGCTCCTGGTTCACCAAATGTGTTACGTTTGATTTTCCCATTGCCCCAATGAATCTCCTTCTCCCTCATCTCACAGTTCCTTCTCTGCAATTCGAGCTCTGAGCTGTCCGAGACACCTTTATCTTTGCTCTTACTAATTCTGTCTCCTATAAATTGGTGTAAATAAAAACTAACTACATTGAAATCAGTGATATTACTTGGGTGGGAACTCCATGTGAATGAGAGACCTATAGATCTGTTACTAGCTGGCTCTGTGTTTTACTGGTTTGAGGAGATCCAGGGGAATTCAATTTTATTTTTTCTTACTTTTGAATAAGGATGGTAGCAATAATTAGCTTATTTCCCCATGATGAAATCTGAAAGCTTATTATCACTATGCGCAATATGTTCCCAGTGACTTTTATGGCTTATCTTGTGCTTTTGCTCTAGCAACATCTTCCTCTAATAACCCTGGTTACATCTTGGTTTGGAATTAAACTCAACCATCTATTGCAGTTGATAGTCAAAAGCTTCCGTTCAACACCTGATGGCTGAGGTAAATAGATGGATTTCAATCGGATTATAATGTGATTGTATTTTAAAACAACCACTCTCAAATATGACCACATCACTATGCTTTTTTGGCTCACCTCCTTTCTCCCAGGATAAATGACACATCATCTGTCTATATTCACCATCTGACACCCTTTATATAAATGCTTAGAATTAACCATGTATTACCTTCTCTGATGGTGCCTTTGAAATAACCTGTGAGGTGAACAAAGGACTGGGGCAGCGAGTTGTATGGGGCTGTGGTGCCTGAGCTCCACCAATGTTGGGACTGGGTCTTTCCCCCATTTCCACCTGCCACCCCCTACGTGACTTCCCCCAGTGTCCTCCCTCCCTCACCTGACCTGTGCTCTGGGCAGCAGTTGGCTATTCCGGGCAGCTCCACAATGCACACACTCCTTCACCTGCACTCCCCTAGCCTGGCTCTGAGGCAGTTGTATCGGCAGCAGGCAGAGCAGGGGAGAAGGGAGGACTCACTCTGGAGGTACATGGAAGCCCCCCTTCTTGGCAGGCAACTCCTTCCTAGGGCTTGGGTGAGTGCCTGACTCAGGCAGGGAGGCTGTGGGGAGACAGGAGGAGAGCGGGATGGGAATAGTCATCCCCTTTGATCCCATCCTTGTGGCAGCTTGCCTGCTGCACCCTGAAGTTTGAACTGCTCATACCTAGCTCCAAAGCCAGAGTCCTCACCCCCCTATCCCCCGACCAGTGTTCCTTGTAAGCTGTGCACTTTGGCAGTCTCCCAGGAGAGATTCAGGAGCTGCCCAGCTGATTAGTAGAGTGGCCACAGCTGCCCATAGCCAGCAGCATGTGTTTCTACTGGTGGTGCACATCTACACATGCTTTGAAGTATGTAACAAAATGTATTCCTCACATGGACGGAAAAAATTAGAGGGAATATTACCCCTAACCCCAACTCTCTGCCCCAGCCCTGAGCCCCTCCCACATCCTCATTTGAACTCCTCTTCCATGGCCACAGAGCCTGTACACAACTGTCAGAGACATCAACACCAATCACGACCCTCTGCCCTAGTCCTGAGCCCCCTCCTGTGACGTGGACTCAGTGTGGTGAAAACCCAGGGAAAGAGTTGGTGTTGAGATCCACCCTTGAGGAGAAAACTCTGTCAAGAGGAGAGAAGAAAATGGGGTGAAGAAAGCTCTGGTGGGTGAACCCTGATGGAAGAATTGGCACCTCCATAGAGAAAGCTCTGGGAGGAAATCAGCTGAGAAAATAAGCAGGGGAAACTTAAGAGGGCGATGCCAAAGAGGGAAGAAGTGGTTTACATTTATATTTTCATTTGGGTTTCTTGGGGGAAGAAGTCCTGGGAACCCCCAATCTGAATGAAGCGAGGAGCCAATGGCACTGTGGAGCCTGAGAAGGATGCAGCTACATAGTGGGCCCAGGAAGAACAGAAGAAGAGGCTTGCAGACAAGCTGAGGTAGGAAGAAGCCTAGTGAGGACGTAGGGGTTAGAATCTGAATAGACAGATTTTTGGCTGCTTACTACAGGGTACCTGGGCTGGAACCCAGAGGGGAGAGAGGGCCTGAGTTTCTCTACAGACCCACTGAAACAAGTGTTGCAAAGAGCCCTGGAGACCAGCGATGGAAGGCCTATTGCATATGGACTCAGATCTGTTGGGTGTAAGTTAAGATATATTCCGTTATTCATGTTTTAATTGTAATTTAAATATTACTAGAAGGCTTACCTGGCATTGCTCGTGTCTGTAAGTCAAGTTTTGGCTTGTTGGGGTTTTTTGGCAAATAAAATGTACATGCTTTATTTAAATCATTGCTCTTGGGTGGGGCAGGGGATGAGGGGCTCAGTATGCGGGCTGTCTGGTGACAGAGGACTACCCCAGCCCTCTCTCAATACAGCAGCTTGGGGTCAGGTAAGAAGAGCCTCTCCATGGCTGCTGCAGCTCTAGTGGGCCCAGTCAGGGGAGGACACACAAATAGACAAACAGACACACAAATAGACAAACTCTCTGAAATATATAGTACATAGCTGTCCCTTTCTCCACTCCTGCCCCCTGCTGTCCCAATGGGGTTATAGTTGTCCCAGATTGCATCACTGGCCCCTTGCTGCCCCCCTGTGGTCATTATACAGTATAACTGTCCCTGCTTTCCATCCCTATCCCCTACTGCTCCCATGTGATGATTATATAGCAGAGCCCTCCCTTTCCATTTTATGAAAAGCATTCCAGCCTCATCCCATTTTCCTGGCACAACCAAACCCTTACCTTACTTTAAATTATGATAAGTGGAAGCTGCATACTAAATTTGGTGATCCTAGGTCTTACTGTTTAGGAGGAGTTCTTGAACAAATGGACAGACAGACAGACAAACTCTCAAATATATAGTAGGTAATATTGGTACTTAATTTAAATTTGTATACGGTTCTGAAGTAAATCACTGTTTTTTATGGATCCAATATGGAGTCTGTGACTTCTGACCCCTGGACTCCATGTTATCATCTTGCCCGAAAAGAACTGGATACACACTAGCGGGACAGAACTGATTTTTCCCACTAGAGTGAACACCCAACATTTTGTCACCTCAGAACTTTTCCTGCCAGAGAGACTATATAAGGCATGCATTTGAGTGACAGTGTGTGCAGTCGGGTCTTCTTGCTGTTCCATCCTGTCCAAGAAGAATGTCGTCATTCCCATAGTGAGACGGAGGAAGAAGAGGCCTAGCCACAACAGCATTATTTCAGCTACCGTGTTTCCAACTTGCCTGTAGATCCTATCATCCGTGTGTTCATCATCCCCACAGTCTCCTCGCCTGTGAAGACTGCTACCATTTGTCAGGATTCCCCAGCATTCCTCCTCGAAGACTTTCAATTAGACAGAGTGAAAGGTTCTGGACCTCGCAGTTGTACACTCCACCTGTGCCTGGAACTAAGTAGGAAATGGTTTCCCTTTGGGGGTGCAGTTTATTATTTTACAGATCCGTAGGAGATTTTATTTTGGGACTGAGCTTTACGCACGTTGATCCAGTTGACTGTTGAACATATGTTTGTATTTTCTCCCATTCTGCCCAGTTTTGTATCTTTATCCCTAATATGCTTACCTTTGTCTGCAAACTGCTAGTCTTTTCTTTATTTCTGTTGCACCACACTGCAAGGGCAGGACACATTAGTTAATCCACCAGGTGGCAGACACTGGAATAAGTTGAGTCTGCCCTTCTGAGAAAAGGGGTTTCCCATTTCTATTTCCCTCTCCGAGAATCTTAGTTCTTTGAAGCATTACCTTCTCCTCCTTGAGGTAACAGAACCAAGAGTCAGTGTTAGGCTGTTGGACTCTTCACCTGGAAGGAGGGGGACAAAATGTGAAATGGATGATTGGCCAAGTCATGAGAAGAGGCAGGGCCAGAGTGGCTGTCTGGAGAGGATGCCAGATTAGGAAAGCCTGCCACGAGGGGGCATGTCAGCAGTGAGTCCACTCTTCTTCACTGTGGTGTTTACATTTCTAGTGTCTCTTCCATTCTAGTGCTGATATAAAGTCACTGGGACTTGCAGGTGCTCAGCGCCTCTGAGGATCTGGCCCAAACCAGAACAGCAGATAGTGGAAGCTGAGCTGTCATGTGAAAAGATACTTTTTCCAGTGACTTGTTACTTTTTAATGAAAAAAGCAAAATTGTGTCACTGTGCTCACTGTGGAGGTACCTCATTTTGTTAAACATGTGCACAGCCCCTTATGTTAATTTCTCAGCTTTTCTAACTTTTGAAAATATGAATTCATTTAAAAGCAAATTATTCAGTGGAGATCCCTTTACAGGGTGTTCTGATACTGATTTGCCTGTTTATGATGATAATATGTAATATTTTTTTAAAGGGAGAACAATTCTTTAAAAGCCTTGCACCCTAGTGATACCTGTTACATTAGTGCTATATCGGTGACTAACTGGGGCTGGGAGTTTCAAAGGATCTGATGGAAATTATGCATCCAAATCCCACTGAAAGTCCATAAGATTTAGGCTCATTAGACCATCCCAGCCTGGAAGGGTATCACAAGTCCTGTTGTGGAACCTAGGACCCCACCCTCTATGCAAATTCAAGGTTGGTGAATTGACCTTCAACTGACAGAGAGAGAAGCCAGACAACTGTTGTGATCCCCCTCACTGGCTGTCATATGAACTACCATTGGTAGCTGACCTTCCAGCTGCAGCTGAGGAAGTGAGGTGGTGGCTATTTGTCAGAGAGGAGGCAAAAGAACATACTGGGATAAATTTAAGAGCAAAAATGAAAGAGAAAATAGAAACTCCAACAGAGAGAGCATAAAAGCCACTCTTTGATGACTTGCCTCACGATGGGGATAAAAAGCCAGATTCTGCCATTCTTACCAGTGTTGAGTAGCATCTTGATCAGAGAGTAGCCTTGTCCAAGTGCTCTTGTGGAATAGATTCAGTTCAGCAAGCATCTGACCCATAACTATCTCTTTACTTCTTGACTTTTTAGTTTTGAGGGCATTTACACATGTACAACTTGACCTTCCCCAAAGGTCCAAATGTTATCAGCTCATAAACGCCAGCAATGTGTCTGTGGGGAAGCAGCATGTCAGGCCTGTTTAGTTTTAAAAGGATTTTTATATAACTCTGACCTTTTCATTCTGTTAATATTACTTTCCTCAGTGCACCTAGAGTACACACGCAGATGCCAGGGCAATAATAGGACTCTTAAACACCTACTTTATTCTAAAACCTTTCTCAAACATTAGGGTATGTTAGGAGTGAATTTCTCTGTACTTGAATTTCAGATGATTATTTAAAAGGTTATCTGTCTGAGCTCCCACAATGAACAAGAAGGGATAATGGAGTGGAAAGAGAAACAAGAATATAGTGCAGCAAACACACTGTGCCCCTAAAGCAGCTGACCTACACTCCTAGGGTGTCTGCTGCGCATTCTGGCTACTGGTTAGGAGAGGAGAAAGGAACATGCAAGGCTTAATTCCCTGCCTCCCCTCACTAAAACATTATTAGAGCTGATATTGCTGAAGTCCATTTCTGCTTCCAAATAGGAACTGGTCATTTATTAGCATTTCTCCTACAATAATGAAGATCAGGCTTCTCTGACTTCAGATGAGGGTATGTCTATGCTGCAATTAGATTCCCAGTTGCCCTGGATAGCTGATTTGGGCTTGGGCTAAGGGGCTGTTTAACTGCAGTGTAGACATTTATCCCCCACCCTGAAATCTGACTCAGACTGGAGCCTTGTGTGACGGCGAGTCGGGGTTCCCCCTGATCCTGCAGCCCCGTAGCAGCAAGAACAGACTCCACCAGCCAGTAGAATAGAGAGGGTTTATTGCTTCTCCGGGATACAGCACAGCATAGACAAAATGTGGTTTTAGGAGTCAGGGCCAGGATACCTCAGACCCCTTAGATTAGGGGGGTCCATTGTCACCCCTAGACCCTCAGCCCTCAGCTAAGGCTGTTTCCTTCATGTTTCCCAGTCAGCAACTGCCTCGCTCTCCGACCTTGCCCCCAAACCGGGTGTTCGTCTCCGCCTCCCTCCCTTTGTCTCTTCCCCGGGGGAAAAGCCTTGTTATCTGGTCAAGCTGGGCCTAGCTGTCTGGGCTAATACACATGTGGGTGAGTCAGTGGGAATTACACATCACAGCACAGGGGGACACCGGGTTACAGAGCAGACAGCACCCCCACTACGTCACACCTTGACTTGTAGGTGCTTTGTCCAGGTCCTCTACACAAAGGTGAATTTTACTACAAATGAGAAGGAATTGATGCCCACAAAGGAAGGAAGAGTGTTGGAAATGGAAGGAATATGCAATTTCTGTGTTAGAACCTTTCCCAAAATTAAAATACTCTTACCCCATTCTGACGCCAGCACTGTCCCTCTGCCAAGAGGTAGCAGATGGCTAGGGCCTTTCACTTCAGCTTCCCACTAGAGGAAAAATCAGTGACACAATGCTTGAGCATACTCCACATGTAAATTATTTTATGTAGGACATGAGTCCTAGAGCAGAGGTGATCAAATAGTAAATGTCTTCATGCTATTTCACTGTATTCTTGGATTAGATAGTTGGATCTTCATAGTCAGTTATCTTTTGCTCTTTACATAGCTTACTATATAATACTAGAAGATATACCCAGTGTTGCTCAGGTCCTTAACTCAACTCATTTTTTTATTTTCTTCATTTAAATAATTGTGGTGGGGTGGGGCTGGTGATGAAGGGTTCAGTGTGCAGGCTGCTCCAGGGAGAGGGAAGCCTGCACACTGCACACTGTGCCAGCAGGCAAAGCCGGGGAGGAAGCAGGTCCCCCAGCTGGGCCAGGTCCAGGTTCGTCTGCCCCCTGCACTCTCCAGCCAGAGTGAGGAATGCAGCAAATTGTGCACTTTCCCCAGGATTCCTAACAAAGGGGAACAGCCAGCAACATCCCCGTACAAATTGGGTAGTGAGTTTCAGCCCCCCATTATCTCAAAGTGTGCCTGGGGGATGGGAGCCTCAGTACTGGGGCAGTCCTGGATGAGGTGGGGTACCTTTCACCTGCCTGGTGATTCTCTCTCTTTTCTGTGTGGTTTTCTGAGGAACAATCACATTTCATGCACATCTCATTTTCCTGGCACAATCCTCACCTTTAAGTTATGATAAGAGGAAACTACAAACCAAATTTGGTGCTCCTAGCTCTTACCATTTAGGAGTTCTTGAATGAACAGGCTCATGCACAGACAAACAAACACTCAAATCTATAGTAGATAAAGAAATGAGACTGACTCAGTGTGAAGCAAAAAATATGATTACTAAACATATTGGCTGTGTCTAGACTGGCCAGTTTTTCCGGAAAATCAGCCGCTTTTCCGGAAAAACTTGCCAGCTGTCTACACTGGCGCTTGAATTTCCGCAAAAGCACTGACTTCCTACTGTAAGAAATCAGTGCTTTTATGCGAAATACTATGCTGCTCCTGTTCAGCAAAGTCCCTTTGGCGCAAAACTTTGCGCAAAAGGGCCAGTGTAGACAGCTCAGATTTTTCAAAAGCCCGATCGCGAAAATGGCGATCGGGCTTTTTGCGAGCGCCTAGATAGCCACGGACGCTTCCGCAAAAAGTGCTTTTGCAGAAAAGCGTCCGTGCCAATCTAGACGCTCTGTTCCGAAAATGCTTTTAACGGAAAACTTTTCTGTTAAAAGCATTTCCAGAAAATCATGCCAGTGTAGACGTAGCCATAATGCGTAAGGCATATTCATGTATTTACGCTGCTGCTGCTCTGGTACAATTCATTAGCTTCTGAAGCAGAAATCAGTGAGGGCCTATATAGAGAGCTCACAAACTATTTATTTAAAAAGATGCTACCCAGTTCCTATGCACGACAGTAACTTCTACTTGGGAATGCTTGGGTATAAAGAAGGTTGATGGGGAGGTAGAAGTAACTGGAATACACAAGTAACTTCTTGTGGTAAAGAGCCACAGAGAGAAAATATCACCCCTATCCTAGTCTCTTCAGATCCCAACTTTTGAATTGTCCAACATTTATTCCTCTTACTAAATATCTCCCCTTCAGTGATATTGTACCTTTCCTCTAAGAATGTTTCTGTAGTGTGAGATAGAGCCTTAGAAAATACTGACAACTTACAGAAACCTTAACTCAGCATCTCCAAAATATCTTTATGGGCCAAAGCCTAAAGTCTTTTTGCAGGGCTAGATTATCCCTGACACTCATGTGGGCCTGCAGTGAGAGATGGTACAAATAGATCCCTGCCATGAAAAAAGGGCACGTATACCTGTGTTCAAGATGGCACAGGGACTCTTTGCATTCTCCTAAAAGAGGTCATGTCTCTATCCTCCTGCTGATGCTCATTCTCCCATTGCACTGTAGGGAGTTCAGCAGGGTTGTGTCTGTTGAGCTCCCAGGGCAGCACAGTTCTGTACCACTCCACTGCAGGAAACAACAAGGTCTCTTCCCCTTCCTCCATCCTGAAATCTTTCAGATCTCGGTCTCCTCTTGCTCAGACACTGAACCTAAATTGGCAGAGACAGAAAAGCTCAGGGACTTTATAAGACTGAGGCCTATGGGAAACTCTCTAACATGATGGAGTGAGAGCAGATGTGCAAAATATGCACAAACACTCTTATTGTAGCTGCACAAATTCAATTTTAAGAACTGGAAAGCCAAGGCATGCAGACTAGTCTTAATTCCCATTTCATCTTTCTTATCCAACCCTCTGCTTTGTGCTTAGACAGAGATAAGTAATAATGTGTCTATTAGAAAAATAAAATGAGCTTTGTATCTTCAAATGTGTCCTTTTAATGTGATTTTTCTTCTTCTTCAATAGTCCTTCTCCGGTGTGCTTATTTTATAGTCTCCAGTCCAAATATTTTATATTCACTGATTCAAATATTATCCTACTTTTATAGCTGCACTACATAATAAGCAGAGCTGTGCTTGGAGCTCCGCTTAATGACTGGCTAACAGTGCCATGGTACATGGCAGATAAGTATTCCAGGTCAAGGCCAACAAGACTTTCTGTTTTATGTGACTGTCACTATCTCTACATTTATAATGCAGAGGAGCTTCAGATGAATTGAATTCACCATAATTGGATTTTCTTTCTCAAAATATCACTCGCTTGCTATGTTCCCCTCCCATTGCTGTTAGGGAATGAACAATGCCTTTGTTTGTATGCAAAAAAACGTGTCTTAGATTCCAAAAGCATTTTGCAGCAGTGTGATCTGTTTCCATACATGATGCAGAGATACAGCTTTCCTCTTTTAAAAATTTTAGATTTATCTGCAAATGCTCCGAAAAGTTGGGGAATAAGCAGCATCAAACTGGGAAACCTAAGACCAGATACTAAGTACATCTGTGTTGTGAGATGTCCCACAACCTTGGTGACAATGTCAACAGTTATCTCTTGTGTTTGTACAGCTTCTACTGCAATAGGGCTTCAATTCGGATTGAGACCTTATAGTGCTACCATAATATAATAC
The DNA here is from genome assembly GCA_019425775.1 of Rafetus swinhoei. Classification (NCBI taxonomy): domain Eukaryota; kingdom Metazoa; phylum Chordata; order Testudines; family Trionychidae; genus Rafetus; species Rafetus swinhoei. The sequence continues at coordinate 21,749,265 of CM033427.1, forward strand.
CATTTTTATTATCTTTTTTCAATAAATGTTTTAGCCCAAGATCTTCAAAGGGAATTGAGCAAAATTCAAGTGCAAATCTGCCCGCCTATGAGCCAAGTTCTCTGTTGGTGTAATACCATTGACATTCCCAGAGAAAATACTCCCTGGGGAGAGTTAAGTTGTGAATATGTTGAAATTACTGCAAACATAAACATTACAAACCCGGGAAACTCAGAATTAACCTTAAGTTAAAGCCAGCCAAACATGTAACAATTAAAGCAGAGATCTTTAATCTTTAATGGTTCACAATCCTGCTGGAAAGGTATAACTAGTGGGGTTCCGCAGGGGTCTGTTCTGGGACCGGCTCTGTTCAATATCTTCAACAACGATTTAGATATTGGCATAGAAAGTACGCTTATTAAGTTTGCAGATGATACCAAGCTGGGAGGGGTTATACTGCTCTGGAGGATAGGGTCATAATTCAAAATGATCTGGACAAATTGGAGAAATGGTCTGAGGTAAACAGGATGAAGTTTAATAAAGATAAATGCAAAGTGCTCTACTTAGGAAGGAATAATCAGTTTCACACATACAGAATGGGAAGCGACTGTCTAGAAAGGAATACGGCAGAAAGGGATCTAGGGGTTATAGTGGACCACAAGCTGAATATGAGTCAGCAGTGTGACACTGTTGCAAAAAAAGCCAACATGATTCTGGGATGCATTAACAGGTGTGTTGTGAGCAAGACACGAGAAGTCATTCTTCCGCTCTACTCTGCGCTGGTTAGGCCTCAGTTGGAGTATTGTGTCCAGTTCTGGGCACCGCATTTTAAGAAAGATGTGGAGAAATTGTAGAGGGTCCGGAGAAGAGCAACAAGAATGATTAAAGGTCTAGAGAACATGACCTATGAAGGAAGGCTGAAAGAATTGGGTTTGTTTAGTTTAGAAAAGAGAAGATTGAGGGGGGACATGATAGCAGTTTTCAGGTATCTAAAAGGGTGTCATAAGGAGGAGGGAGAAAACTTGTTCATCTTGACCTCTGAGGATAGAACAAGAAGCAATGGGCTTAAACTGCAGCAAGGGAGGTTTAGGTTGGACATTAGGAAAAAGTTCCTAACTGTCAGGGTGGTTAACACTGGAATAAATTGTCCAGGGAGGTTGTGGAATCTCCATCTCTGGAGATATTTAAGAGTTAGATAAATGTCTATCAGGGATGGTCTAGACAGTATTTGGTCCTGCCATGGGGGCAAGGGACTGGACTCGATGACCTCTCGAGGTCCCTTCCAGTCCTAGTATTCTATGATTCTATGATCTCCAAAGTGGAGGAACACTTAAGAAGCCTCAGTGGGGCCCAGGCCAGCCCCCAAAGGGAGGGGGATGGAGAGCCACCCAGCCTGGCTCTGTACTCAGCTCTTCTCCAGTCCCACCCACAGCCATGTTGCTGGCTCCAGTTTTTTTAATCTCTCCTTCTATGGTAGTTGTTCCATATCCCTTCTCAGTTTTGTTTCCTCTCTTTATCTTTGACAATGCTAATATATTTCTTTTTATATGGGGGAAGAGGTCTGGCCGGAACTATGCACAGTATACAAGGTATATTTAGATAGTGGCATTATATTTTCTGTATTATATATCCCTTTCTTAATAGAGTCGATCGTTCAGTTAGCTTTGTGACTGCTGCTGCACACTGAGCCTGTGTTTTCAGAGAACTATTCACAATGACTCAGACCTTTATTGCATGGTAACAGCTAATTTAGACCTCATTACTTTGTATGTATTGTTGTGATTGTTCTCCAATGTGCATTACTCTGAATTTATCTGTGTTGAAGAGTTACAAAGGAATCTCAGAAAACTGGAGGACTGGGCATCAAAATGGCAGATGAAATTCAGAGTCAGCTTTTGACTTGACTATCTTGAGTAATTCTGAGTTGTCTGCATCTTTGCCATCTCATGGTCTACCCCTTTTTCCAGATCATCAGTGAATGATGAAATCGTTGATTCCAGTACAGATATGTGGGGAACCTTGCTATTTACCTCTCTCAATTGTGACCAATTACTGATCCATAAGAGGACATTCCCTCTTATCCTATGACAGCCCACTTTGCTCAAGAGCCTTTAGAGTAGGACCTTATCAAAGACTTTTTGAAAATCCAAGGGCACTATATCCACTAGATCAGCCTTATCCGTGTGCTTGCTCCCCTTGAAGAATTCTAATAAATTGATGAGGCATGCTTTCCTTCACAAAAGCCAGGTCGATGTTTCCCCAAAATATTGTATTTATCTGTTTGCTTGATAATTCTCTTCTTTATTATAATTCTAACAAATTAGGCTGTGACTTCACATAGGAAGCGATTTGCTGAGCTAGTGCTTCAGCCACCAGTTATTACTATATGTTTGTATTCGCCTTTAATTATTCCCAGACTTTTTGGGAAATAGCATTTCAACAGGTAGGAGGGACTTTGCACTGCATATAAAGGTAACAATATACTTTCAAGCTTCAAAGAACATATTCAGCATTGTCCACTTGTAGTCATTCAGGCATCCATCAATAGCTCCCTACCAGCTGCCACTATGAGAAATTAGCCACTTCAGAGCATGCCTGTTCTTACTGTGTAAACTATTATGGCAATCTGTTTGCCTCTATGATCTTCTAATAACATCAAGTAATATGATTAATAACAACTCTGCAATTCTAATACTGTTTCACTCTTAATCACCCCAGCAGAGGCATGACATATGCTAAGACAGAATACATTTGGGCAATGTTATTGCCTGGGTTGCTGGGATGCACGGTATTAAATACACCCCTATCCTCCAAATTTCAAAATCCTCAGTGCCTCCTTGTTATCAAAATCCCAAACTAACCCTCATGCCTTCCTGGGTGCAAAACAGCTGCATTCCCCCTCCCCTCTCTCCCTGCCCCATACCACTTGTTAACCTCCCCAACAGCTCCCTGCAGCAATTACTCCTTCTAAATTCAATAATCAACACAGTGGAAATTTAAAATGTGGGGACCATTTATAATAAATGAATAATATAAGGGGTATATGTCGCTGGTGATAATGGGGGAGAGGAACAATATGAAGGAAAAGGAAAGTCCTGCATGATTCCAAGTTGATACATGCACGATTTAGCCCTAATATGCTGCACAGCATGCAGAGCTTTGCCCAGACAACAGATAAAACACCAAGACCAATGGACTACCTCTAATTAAACTGGCCTCCTCCAGTACTGACTGAAGTGCAGTATTTCCATTGACTTCACTGTGGTATTGGATTGAGTCCTTAATTCTTTAACCAGGATCTGCAAATTATGCTTTTCTGCTACTCCCAGTAAAGGAAGAGCTAGGCTGTGTCAGCACTTGACATTTCTCCCCTAAAATTTCCTACCATTGACGACAACATTGGGAGCAGGGGAATAGATTAGCCACTGGTAAATCAGGTCAAGATGGTAAAGGTGTTAAAACACATAGGGTATCTTCTGCCTTGTTTACACCCACTCTTCCACCCATGGAGATGAACCATTGCTGGCAATGGTGGAAAAAAATTTAGGGGGGAGAGGAAGGCTAGTGTAAAGGAGATGATAGTGCGACAGTGTGCTCTGTGCCCTCCGAGCACTTGTGGAACAAATTTTTGGCACAGAGATATTTGGGTGTCTTGACAAAGCTAATAATTGGATCTGTTCAAGGAGCTCAATGAGTGGTGAGTTGCTGATAGGTTGCTCCATGTTCCATATGCAGTTTATAGAGGCAAGTGATCCAATGGGAAGATTTTATACAGATAAATTATGAACTTGAAATATCTACAGCAGTGGGATAAATAATATAAGGGGATAAAGGAGGAGAGATGGGCTGTGTGATTTTGGAAGAAACCCATAAAGTCCACCTATCACTACATCACAAAGAAAAACAATTTGAATAGTGCACATAGATATCAACTTACCTTTGCCTCCCTACTAAACACACCTCTACGTTCCAGTCCAAACCCCATTTTATTCAGTGTGTCTTTCCACTGATTTCAGTGGGTTAGGTCTGGTCCCAAAGTAAGCATGCTGCTTAGATGTTTGATAACATGGTGAACAAGCAAAGTTTAGCATAGGTTGAACCTCACTGGGTTTAGCATAGGTTGAACCACCCTTGGGACTTGAGTGGTTTGGAACCAGGGGATTTGCCAGACCAGCGGAAGGCAATGCCAGTCCTTCTGCTCTTGAAAGCCAGCCCAAAGGGAGCTGCAGGAAGTGGCACAAGCCAGCTGGAGCTTTCCACAGCTCCTACTGGTGGGGAATGGTGAACTGCAGCCACTAGGAAATGCGGGGAGCCAAACAAAATGTCTCATGGTCCACCGGTGGATTACCCTGATGGGCCGTATACCAAAGTTTGCCAAGTCCTGGTTCAGATAATTTATAGAAGCAGATTCCTTGACCTGCCCTCTCCTGTTTGCTCTGCTACTATCTCAATGCCAACTCCACAGTGGGCATAGAGATGTCAAAGTTGGCTCATCCTCTACCCTGGCAGCACACTACAAGGGGGCATGACAGGTGTATTGAAGTAGTGTAGCTGGAGTGCACTGCTCTCCACCCATCCCAGGATGGCTAATGGCTCCAGTCAATGGACATCAGGTAGAGCAACCTCTACCCACAGGAGTTGGTATTCAACACTTCTTAAAATCAGACTACATAGGTGCTTAATTTCAGATCTAAGAGCTTAATTCAGGCACTTTTTTTTGAAAATCACATCCTCTTTTTGTTGTTGTTTTGTTTTATCTTTGTTCTTTTTTCCCTACTGCTTGTGGTTGCAGGTTTTACTAAATACTGATTCACTAAACTAATTGCTTGACAGGACATATCTGGGGATCTGAATTTCTATTTTCTGGATTTGAACTCAGGCCCTGTTATGAAGTAACGTTAGCTAACACATGTGAACAGGCGGTTTCCTAGACTATATGCCAGGGCAAAGGAATGATGAGAACAGCCTGTCCAAGCCCAAAACAAAGACAATGACAGTATAAATATTGTGGGGGCTGCAACATAAGGTGTAGAGCAGGGGTGGCCAACCCGCGGCTCTCGAGCTGCATGCGGCTCTTTGCTTAAAGAAATGCAGCTCTTGCTAGTTCTGAGTTGCACGCCTGGACTGCTCACAGCTGGCCGCTCTGCACACGCACCCCAGCGCCTGGATGGAGAAGCACGTGGAGGCGGTAGCTCTGGGACCCAGGCATTGGGTTAGAGCGGGGGGCTGGGGGTACCTGGCTCTGCGGGAGGGGAAGGGCATTGGATTAGAGTGGGGCAGGGGTGCTGGGAGTGCCTGGCTGTGGGGACAGGGAGGGCATTGGGTTAGAGCAGGGGGGCTGGGAGTGCCTGGCTCTGCAGGAGGGAGAGAGCATTGGGTTAGAGAGGGGAGAGCTGGGGGTGCCTGGCTCTGGAGGAGGGTGGGTGCATTGCGTTAGAGCAGCGGTTCCCAACCTTTTCCAGATGGAGATCCATTTTAACAATTCAGGAAGACTTGGTGACCCAAGGCAATTCAAAAACGCGGGGGAAAGGGAGGGCAGAGCCACCTGGGGAGACACTTGGCCACCCTTTTGTAATATAATGGTGACCCATATTTGGGTCCCAACCCATAGGTTAGAGCGAGGGGGCTGAAGCTCCTTAAACTCAAAGTCTTCATGGATGCAGAATAAGGCAGCCAATACAGATGTTGTATTTAAATTCCAGGGTAAAAACAGAATCCGCATGTACCTGGTTTACACTGTATTTCTTTTTTTAAAAAATCAAAGGCTATTGTTTGCCAGGCTGAAGCAATTATTCTGAGATATAAGTCTCTCCTTTATTGTTTTTGAACTTCTCATATTTGCAGTCTGGGACAGACCTGAATTTTTAGAACTAGAAAAAAGCCATAATCTTCATAAGTAAAAAAAAAAAGAGGAAACCATACCAGAGCTCAACAAGCTGGAGTGAAAAAGGCACTTCAAATTGTGCTAATTTCCTTTTCAGTTCAGTTTAATTAAAAAAAAACTCACAGGACATAATAAGGCAGCAGTGTTAAATGAAAAATACATGGTGGGGATGATTATTTTTAGTGTGAGAATATTATTGTATTTTAAAAGGATGGAGTTTTTTTTTTAATTTGATGTTTGTTCCTTGTCAAGTTCTCTGAAGATCTATGGACTGGCCATGAATTTTTTAAGTGACTAGAGACTTTTTTATTGGTTTTTATCCGAAATGTCCTGTAATGTCATTTTTATCACTACATTTTGTGTACTATCTATCCATCTAGACAGATCTAGATAGATAGAAATAAATATACAATACGTGGCTCTTTGCACTCTATCCACAGCTATTTTGGCTCTTCATCTCTAACTGGTTGGCCACCCCTGGTATAGAGCATTAATTTTTAATCAGTTTCACTTGCGTTGTAAGTTACTTCTGCAACTGGCAAAACATTTGAGGACCATTCCAAGGCGTTTTATTAGCACCCTGAATCATTCAGATTCTGACACACTAGAAGAATCCCTGTGTGACTGTTACAGCAGCTATGCCACTACTTGGTTTGCAGAGCAGATGAAAGGGAATGCCTCCTATTTAAAATTCTGCTCTGCTAATATTCACTACTGTCTAAAGACTCCTCTCCGGCAGAGTCAGGAGCCAAGGCAGCAGCAGAGGTCCAACCAGGTTACCCCACAGATGTGGACAGGCAGAGAATCTCCTTTCACATGGCTTCCACCTAAGGTATATGGTCTCTGGAGCTTCCCCAGACTTCTTGTGTGAGTTTGGAGGAAACTCCTGCCTTGAGTACACCAAGATCTCCATCTCTTGGCGGGAGACAGGATTTGAAGGGGGAACCTCTGGAGACTCCTGTCCCTTGTTGCTCTCCCAACCATGAAACCTGGGAGAACAAGAAATTCCTGCGATGGAACCTGCCATGAGAGCATAAAGAATCCCATCTACTTGGACAGCCAGGAGCAGCAGGGATGAGTAGCTATTTCAGTACCGAAGCCTTATTCACTCCTTTCTGAGACTGCCAACTAGGGTGTGAATTAACACAAATTCAGGTGGTAAATTCTGTGATGTGAACGCTCATTCACTAAAACTTATCTCTAGCCCCTGTTTGCCAGAAGCTGGGAATGAGCGACAGGGGAGGGATCACTTGATAATTTTACCAGTTCTGTTCATTCCCTCTGGGGCACCTGCCACTGACCACTGTAGAATACTGGGCTACACTGACCTTTGGCCTAACTCAGTATGGCAGTTCTTGTCTTCCAACTTGGACTGAAACCATGAACTACTATCATGTCAGGTGCAGAACTGTTGTTAGTAATTTAGTATTGCTGCTGACCTTGGTCAAATCTGAACAGATGATAAATGAATAAAACCTCTAACAGCAGCAGTCAGAACATGCTGCAATGTCATAACTAAAATTAGAGAAGGCTTGTACTAAGGGAATTGCAAGATTTAAATCTAGCTGTACATAAAGCAGAGCCTCTGACATAGAAACTGAAACAATTCAGGTAGTGAAGACTGCTCTCTAAGGGTATGTCTACACTAGCTCGTTAATTCGAGCTAGGTAGGCAAATGAGGGCAACCGGAGTTGCAAATGAAGCCCGATTTAAATATCCCGGCTTCATTTGCATGTGGCGCCGCCATTTTTAAATCTTAGTCGAACTAACTGCCGGCTGCAGTTAGCGTTAATTCGAACTAACTCCTTAGTTTGAATTAACTGTTACCCTCATTCCACAAGGAGTAACAGTTAATTCGAACCAAGGAGTTAGTTCGACTAACGCTTAACTACGCGCCCAGCCGGGCAGTTAGTTCGACTAAGGGGATTTAAAAATGGCGGCGCTGAACATGAAATGAAGCCCGGGATATGTAAATCCCGGGCTTCATTTGCAACTCCGGTTGCCCTCATTTGCCTACCTAGCTCGAACTAACGAGCTAGTGTAGACATACCCTAAGGGTACGTCTAGACTGGCGGGTTTTTCTGGGATACCGGAGTGCATCCAGGGAATGCGTTTGCTCTTCCGCTTTTTTTTTTTTTTTTTTTTTGCAGAAGAGCAAATACGCTCTTTCGGGGAGCCCTGTATACTTTGTTCTATGAGGAATAAGAGTTCCTCCGAAAGAGGAGGCTTTTCCGCCATTTGACCTAGATGGGGCCAAATGGTGGAAAAGGCTCTTCCGGAAAAGCAATCGGAAAAAGCTACACAAATTGCGGAGTGCTACACAAACGGCAATAGCGTAGACCTAGCCTAACTGATAACATTGTTTTTTCAAGCACTCTCTTGGATTAATGCAAGTTATGAAAGATAAATATGACTCAAAGAGAATGCTTCAATTGTGAGCTATGGGCTTAGAAGGAATGATGACCCCATCAAAATACTGGTGAAAAACAGTATTTGATTTGATGCAGCGGTGAGTCCTCAAAGACCAGTTACAAAGGAATTTTAAATGAGATGCTTTAAATTGCAAAAATGTTACTCTCCAGTTAGGGTTTAACATCCTGAAGGCAAAGAAAGGAAGTTTATTTAGATGGAAGGTAGGTACATTTGAATGCAGCATAAAACTGAAATGACACACCATGACAATAAAGTATACCCAATGGCAATATATATTGTGTAAGTAGTAAATAAAAATTAGGCCTACATTAAACTGTAGGGGGAATGTTAGTATTTCAGTTTTCAGTAATTGAAGGAAAAGCCTCTGAAAGAAACAGTGATATCTCTTGGAAGACCTGAACCAAGACAATGCTGTCCCAGAAAAGACAATCCCAACCACTATGGCCTACATTTTCAAAACTGACTACAGTGTTGTCAGGTTTTTGGTGCTCCTCTGGAGGCCTTAAAAGGACCTGATTTTAAAGAGATAAAGTGCTCAGCACTTTCTGAGGCTTGGATCTCTTTCAGATGTTTCCTGTTGGACATTAAAAAAATTGAGGACTCTGAAATAACTAGTTACTTTTGAAAATATAGACCAACATCTAGGGCATATTCTAGATATTCCATTTTTTCACATAAAACTCCCTGAGCACATCAATGGACATTTCACATTAGACATCAGTGGATATGGCTAAGATACAGCTATTGAAAGTTAATGAATGTAAAACAATACTACTCAGTCACTAGATCTCAAAGGAACAGACTAAGGCTTTTCTTCTGCAAAATGAGTCTGAAGTGGGGAGCCCTTAATATCTTTCCCACCCAACATCATTTTATGTATAATGAATGAGTCTGGGTTGTATACCAAAGAATCATCTGGCTAATCCGTCCCCAAATCCTTAGATCAGCTCTATGCACCATGCCAATGGTGTACAAAAGTTAGGTATGTTTTGGAGTAGGAGCTTGTAGTCCTATACAAGTAAATGCTAACGATAAAACTGCTTTGAGGTCATGGGACTTGTTCCTGTATGACTCAGGAGTGCAGTGGTGCACAAACAGGTATAAGGGGAAAATGATGGACTAAACGCACAGGGAGACCTGAACCTATGTTAATGGGGACTGCTGCACAGCCACCTCTCTACTAGACAGAGTAAGGTCTAAAAGGGAAGATCATAAAAAAATTTCTTCTGTTCATATGCTGAGAATCACACTTAAGTTCCTCTCTCCTAAAATATACCTGTTCTCTGACACACTCACTCCACATCCCTTTTAACTCTGCTCTTCTAAGAGTGCAGGTGCAACTTCTCTTCTGGGTGGAGGGCTATGCCTCCTGTTTAACTTTATTTGCATCTAGATGTAATACCTGTTTACAGTTGAAACCTGGCCCTCCTAAGACTTGTGAGATCAAGGACATGACGTATTGTTAGCAAAAGCTGCCTGTGTCCTGTAGCAGAATTGTTCCCAATGCATTGAGAGGATGCTTGATGGAGAAACCAGTGATTATGAATGTTGTTTTTCTTTGCTTTGCTGCCAAAAGGCCGTAACTGGCATTTCTATAGCTCTGCCTACTAACCCACACATTTTATCTCACAAGCAAGCTGGCAGCTAATAGAATATGAACAGCTTTCTTGAAAGCAAATAGCCCTACTATAAATATAGATTTATTTGTTTTATAGAAAGCAATAAAGCCTTGATGTTTGCAAAGACCACTACATGGCAAGACAGACAGAATAGCAGAAATCATAATTTTATGTATTAAAAAAACAGAATAATGTGTTAGCTGTGGTGCTGAGAAAGATCTACTGTACAAATAGTGAAATCTAATAACTAGCGAATGTTTAGATTTATGCCCTAGTTCAAAATACATGTAACCTTTAAAAATCCAAAACACAGGCCCCTAGACAGTAAAACAAACCCACAGGAAGAAGCCTGAGAGCTCCATAGCATGTCTGTGACAGGGGAAAAAGCTTTCATTACATGGTTGTCTTGATTTGCTGAAGATAACACGTCACAATTCAGGGCAGCTACACCTATATATCAGCTTAGTGGTCCAGCAAGGGTACCCATCCTCAGGCTTCCAGCTCCCCAGCTGTTATCTCTAATAGACAGAGACGTGTGTCCTCTCCCTTTTTGCTGGGGTATTGCCAGACTACATAGTTCCCTGCCTTCACTACATATTTCCAAGCACAGATATGTTGCCCTCTAGGGCTATGTCTACACTGCATCCCTCTTGCAGAAAAGCCTATGCAAATGAAGTGTGGATAGCATATTGCCACGCTTCATTTGCATAATTAATTAGGGGCCTTTTTTGCGCAAGAGGCTCCCTCTTGTGCAAGAGCCATTCTTCCTCATTTTTTCAGGAAGAACGGCTCTTGTACAAAAGCCTCTTGCGCAAAAAAGGCCTCTAATTAATTATGCAAATGAAGTGCAGCAATATGCTAATCCCTGCTTCATTTGCATAGGCTTTTCCGCAAGAGGGATGCAGTGTAGATGTAGCCTAGGACACCTGATTGCTTTCTCTGTAGAGATGGATGACAGGTGCAATTGCTACAGTTACAAGTTACAATGCAGCACTTCCCCTGCAAACCTATTTTATTCTTAAGGTAAAGAGCATTACAGAGAAAAAACAATAAAAGGGCCTAAATGCACCCTAATCTTCTTGGCATATGCGTAGCATGCCTGAAGTGGCATGTGATGAGGATTCATCACCAGGTGTGGTTCTCTGGCTGATTGGATCATTGGCTTCCTTGGCCTGGGCTGCGTACTGATGGAGAGTGTGACATGAACACTGATCCATGCAGGGCTGGTGACAGACTTTGCCAGGCCTGGGGCAATGTGGGAGGAGGTTTGGCTCTGGAGTCTTAGAAGGGGAGGGACCTCAGGCAGAAGGGGCAGGGCTAGAAGCAGCCAGTCCTCAGCACCATCTGGACCACACTACATGGGACTCCAGCAGCAATTTAAAGGGCCCAGGGCTTTGGCCGCTGCTGCAGTAGCAATGGTGGCAACTTGGAACTCTAGGCCCTTTTAAATCACTGGGCCGGGGGCAACTGCTCCTTTTGTCCCCTACCCATTGGCAGCCCTGATTCCATGTCCCCCAGCATGCTAATAAGATTACTAGATTTAACATGAACCCTAATAGTGATTCTGGCAGCAGCAGTCTTTCAAACCGCTTCCCCAAGGGAAGTCCTTTTGGTCACCAGTTTACAGGTTCAATTTAGAACAAGCATACTTATAACATATTTACTTCATCCTTTGTATATTTCATGGGGTCTTTGATCTGGAGTTTTCAAAAGCAGGTAACTGGAACATAACAGATCTTTCTCTGGGGATAGCTTTAAAAATTTATCAGATGATAAAATTTACATTCCCCTCACCCCAAGGCACTTCCTAGGAAATCCACTTCACACACGTTGTTCCAAAAAGACCTTTAAAGTTCTAATACCTTCCAGGGATTGCATTAATCTTGTCTTCCTGCTAAAGAAATTCCACATAATCTCAGAATAGTACATAAACATTTGCATTGTTAATACAATGTACCCACCAAAGTATTAACCCTAATTCAATAAGGTTTAATTTAATTCAATAAACTTTACCTTAATTCCATGGGGTTTGTTGAGGATATTGTCAGTATGTCACACATGTAAGCAAATATACTTTTTGAAAATGACTCTAGCTTGCAGCTGGTGATCTGGCAATGTACTACCCAAAACCCGGTCTCAGAGGACATTAGGTGTGTGTTTTGTATCCCAAAACAGGGCACACACTGCACTTTTGTGAGAATAAACTAAGAAGCTGACTTTCAATCCTTCTCTGTCTCCAATTCAAAGTTACCCTCAAACTCCTGCAGATTTTCTTTGCTTCACCTCTCTGATCTCCCAGCAGTCAATGGCTCTTATATATCTTGGTGCACATCCTGCTACAGTTTCTGCGAGCTGCCTTCCTGGCGCAGCAAGACAGGACCCCCAGCTCCTTGTGGGGCAATTCCTCACCTCTCTCCAGGTGTTGCTCATGCAACTCGACCCCACTCACCCTCCCTTGCACATCATGCACCGCCGCTTCTGGCAAAGAGACACCAGCTCCAACTGGTGGGACCAGAGCATCCTGGAGTGGTGGGATGACCAACAGTCACTTCAGAATTTCCGTATGTGGAAGGACACTTTTCTGGAGCTATGTGAGTGGCTCGCCCCGGTCCTCCAGTGATGGGACACCCATACAAGACCCACTATCCCCCTCCAGAAGCAGGTAGCCATTGCCCTCTGGAAGCTTGCCATGCCAGACAGCTACCGATCTGTCAGGAACCCGTTCAGCATGGGGAGATCGACCGTCGGGGCCATGTCCATGCTGGTATGGTGCTCTCATGCTATTGTCCCAGGAGGACGGTGAACTGCTAGAGTGGGGTTCTATAGGGAAGGGAGGGGGGACAGTAATGGTACTCACCTAAGGGACTTTCCTCAGCCTCGGACAATGCCCAGGATACATCCTGGGTGTGGGGGGGGTGCCAGCTCCAGGATGAGCATGACCTCCTAGCTGGCAGGCACTGAGCTGGTGCTGGCCTCGTCTGGCTCCTCCTTACCAGCTGTTTCCCTCCGGGAGGGCAACAACAGGCATCTCCAGCCCTGAGTCCACAACGAGGCGGGGGGAAGGGACTGACCCGCCCCCTAGGATGTGGTGGAGGTGGGTGGAGTACAGGCAGGCCTGCGGTGCCGCCCTGGAGTGGGAGCTGCACTCCCTGGCCTTGGCATAGGCCTGCCTTAGCTCCTTGACCTTCATGCATACCTGCTCCTGGGTGCTCATGTGGCCCTTTGTGGCCAGGCTGTCAGCCATCCGTCTGTAGACATCCACATTCATGTGCCTAGTGCTGAGATCCTGGAGATTTGCCTCGTCTCCCCAGACCTCAGTGAGGTCCAGAATGTCCACACCACACCACACCAGGAAGGTGCATGCATCTTCTGTCCCAGCGCAAGATCTGGGAACTAGCTGTTGGCTCCCTTGCAGCCATGGAGGGCTCAGTGGGAACAACAGGGTCACTCATGGCAGCCAAAAATGCTGGTCTGGCAGTTGCTGTGTTGCTCAGGGCTGTCAGGGCCTGCAGTGAGCCACAAGCACTTTCCCCTGTGGCTGCAGCTTTAAGGGCTGCAGGAGAATGCGGACTACAGAGTTTTGATGAGTGGCAAGCAGGGCACCTGAGAAAGGGCTGGAGGCATCTTATTTTGAAATAACTCCATCTGCCCTGTCTACATATGTCCTATTCCTTGTACAATGAGGGTGTGACAGGGTGTCTGCCCTCCACTGGCCCTTTAAGGGTAAAAACCTGGCCCTGAGTGAGAGCTGAGAGTGACACCGCAGCTGAGGGGGTTATTGCTAATTAGGGCCCAGCTGGGGGCTATGTAAAGAAGGGCTCCTGGTGGGAGAAGGAGGACTTACTCTTGCTCTGGCTGGAGAGATCAGGCTGCTTGGGAAGCATGAGGCTTCCTAGAGGTAGAGAGGGGGAAGCTCTGGCCAGGCAAGCTCCCAGGCTGCAGGGCCTGACGCCAGACCTGAGTGCAGGAGGGCTGTAGAGAGCCAACCAGGGTAGGAAAAGGCAGCAGGTCCACCCCCTCTTGCCAATTATGAGTAGCCATTCCGGACAGCAGTTTGCCCAAGGCAGGGGCTAGATGAAGACTGGCAGTAGGTTATTGAGGCAATAAGGGTACAGGGGAACTGGGTGTTCCCTGGAGTGCAGAGACTGATATAAACACACACACCCAGAATGGGGCTGAGTGTCCTGAAGAGGGTGATACGGGTCCAGAACTGACATGGGGAGACACCAGCCAGAAGGAGGTGTTGGGTGAGCAGATATGAGCTAATTTCCAGTGCTACAGGCAGGAGGCACTATGGTGGTGAGAGTCTGCCCTGTGACAGAGGGTTACAGATTTTGGAATAAGACGCCTGTTATTTCAAAATGACTTTGAAATAATGGGCTTGCTGTATAGACACTTGTAAAGTTATTTTGTAATAATGTCTGTTCTGAAATAACACTGCTGTGTAGACCTAGCCTAAGAGGGCTTTTGGCTAAAGAGGCTTTGGGCTATAAGCTAAGAAACTGCTGCTTCTGTTGAATTCCCTTGTATTCAGAAAAGCAGGACTTTGTATATTCTTTGTACATAAATAAGATTGTGGGGCCTGATTAACCTTTTGTGAGCCTGACACCAAATGCATCTGTTGGTCCCCATGGAAGCAAGGAGGCATGGTGTGGAGGATCAGGCGGGATTAGTCCCTGGAGTGAGAGGCCAGCTGGGGACAATGGGCATGGCGTAATGTGGGTGGCCCAGCTCTGCACAGTCTGGCTAGCCTGGAACTGCAAGTGCACCCCCTTTCCTCAGGGGCAGGCCTGCATTGCAAGCCATGCCACACTGCCCCCTGCCCTACCCTCTGCCTTTCACTGAAGTCAACAGGACATGTGGGCGTAGGTCGAACGAGGGCCATATTTGCTACCTGACCATACTACTAGAAAACATACACACTAGTAAGATCATTCTAGAGAGATCTTCAAAAAATTCATTTAACAAATGTGCAAGAGAGATTACTGTTCCACCCAATTCATATCACCAGAGAAACATGAATACCAAAAGGTGATTAGAACAAGAGATGGTTACTCTTATTAAGCTGAAAGTGACATGTAGCCAAGAACATTAAGCCACATAATTTAAAAAATGTTCTTTTATTTTATCTCAGGTATCCAAAGCTTATTTGAAAATTTTATATATTTCAGACAGATTACATTTTATGCATCATAGCGGGGAATGGGGAAAACATTGAGAAAACAGTGATCAATATGGATTCAGAGCCTGGACTCCTATATATTTCTGATTCTTCCACTAAAAGCATTAACTGCTATATGCCTCAGTTTACCCATCTGTAAAATATGTTATACCACCTCTACCCCAAATAGGTAGTATAGATTGAGGCATCATTAACCTTACCAAAGTGCTGCAACTATGTTGAAAGCTTTGAAGAATAACCCTTTTCTTTCACTAATAAACAGCACCTTTTCTAAAAGCTATATTTAAAGGGACAACATTAACTTGTCAAAATTTTTAATGCTAATCCCCTCTGAAGTATATTTTGTGAGTGACTATACAGGGGAAGCTATAAAAGCCGTTTCATCCACATGCACAATGTGCTGTCAAATACACAGAGAAAACCAAACAATGAGAATATTTTTCCCACTGTTAATCTTTTAATTGCTGTAATCCTTAATGTTGCTTGTAATTACAGTAGTAAATAAGTCAGCAATTTTCAATTTATGTTCTCTTAATCTTCCTGCCTGCAACCCACTCTCTTTTGTGCAAGTTGGGAGTCTGTCACTGACTTCAACAGGAGCTCTGTTACACCAGAGTAAATCAGTGACAAGCCTTATTAATTTTGTTTGTATTGCCATAGTAATTAGGATCCCCAGAATTCTAGATTCTCATGAGTGAAAGTGAGAACACACTTATTTAACCTATTTATGTTTGAGAGCCATATCTTTTTACAATGAAGAAATGTAACTGGGAAATACGAATACCTTTGTAGCACTTTAATAGTTGTTAGCCTCCTTTCATCATCAGGAGGGGAAATGCATTTCTGAGAACAGTCAGTCATTCAGGAAATAGAATGTACGCTATGTCTACACTGGAAAGATAAGATGACTTAAATTACATTGATAATCATTCACTGCTATAATTAAACTGCTTTTGCACGTTCACACAAGACTCTTTGTGATGGCAGAGCACGTCCACAATTAGTGCTGTTCCATTGACAGAGAAAACAATGCACCATACATAGATAGCTCACTGTGTAACTCACCACCATTCTGCAGAATTTCTTTTAAAAAATTTCTCTCATGTTCCTCCTTTTCCAATGAGAAATTCTGCAGAATGAAAATCAAAAGCAGCTACTCATACAGTAAAGGATGAAACTCAGAAGAAACCTGAATCGCTCATATACCTCTCATTAACAATTCATCACAATATTGTGAACAGAACAAACAACAGGAGTGTCTGGACTTATCTGAAATGTTTACCTAGTTTTCCCTTTTACTGTTCTCTTTTCCCCCCCTATCTGTTTTGTTTGGTGCTCTCTCTAAACTCTATAAAAAGACTCTGTTGGAAGATGTATGAAAAACAAGCTGAGGATACAAACTATTCTGATAACACATTCAATACAGACACAATGATATGTCAGCTTCTTTTCTATTGATTGTTTTCCCTGATCAAGTTGCCACAAACACTATTTTTAATCTTTATTTTGTTACTTCTTCATGCAGATGGAAAAGATTTCATACACAATGAAGGGAGGAAAATCCCTTTGAATTCTAACCAGTTCAGTAAAGAGAACCCGTCTCGTGAGAATTGCAGACAGCCTTTACAAAGTAAGAGACAGATTTTGATTCTGTATTCCTTTTCTGCTTTAAATGGTAAATCCTCATTAACAGTGTCTTTTCCATTGTTCCATATCCCACTCCTTAACTTGGATCTAACTATGCTTCCTAAATCTGGTAATCTTGGGAGTCTTGAGTTTCTCCTCCCATATCTCTTTGTTTGCTCCCATATTTTCCTTTGCTCATCGACACTTGTAAAATATTGGATGACTACTACATCTGTTTATCAGTGCAACTTGCTCCAACCCCATCCTCCTGACACACACTCAGTCCTATTGTGTGCTCTTGGGAGTATAGGGAAAGAGTCATTGGCTACATCTAGACTGGCATGATTTTCCGGAAATGCTTTTAACGGAAAAGTTTTCCGTTAAAAGCATTTTCGGAAAAGAGCGTCTAGATTGGCACGGACACTTTTCTGCAAAAGCACTTTGCGGAAAGCGTCCGTGGCCAATCTAGACGCTAGTAAAAAGCCCGATCGCCATTTTCGCGATCGGGCTTTTTGCGGAAAACAAATCTGAGCTGTCTACACTGGCCCTTTTGCGCAAACGTTTTGCGCAAAAGGGACTTTTGCCCGAACGGGAGCAGCATAGTATTTCCGCAAAAAGCACTGATTTCTTACAGCAGGAAGTCAGGACTTTGGCAGAAATTCAAGCGGCCAGTGTAGACAGCTGGCCAGTTTTTCCGCAAAAGCGGCTGATTTTACAAAAGCAGACACAGTAGATACTAGTGCAAAATCTCTGAGTTTCATTTACTACACTAATAGTACATCTATTGTAAATGTGTCCATCTGTGGTCTTTTACCACTATCCATATGTAAACCCTTCAAGCATATGTCTCAAGGTGAGTAAAAGGCAAGCAAGCTAGCCAGCCCTGTGCCAAAGCCAGTTTGTAATTTCATTTATAAGAGTGTGACCCACTAATCCTCCCCCCTTGTTCTATAATTACAGAGGTGTTACCAGGCCACTTCCACTTGAATGGCTTTCCTCAATTGTTTAATCTATTCCCAGCCCTAGGCCAGAACACCTACCTCCTGCAGCCTCCATGAAATGTCCCAGAAAAGTCAATATTTCTGCTGCTCTGGCCAAAAAATCAGGGAGGATGACTGATCATTACTAAGGTATATTCTAGGGATGTTAAGTAGCGATTAATTTGCTAGTCGAGTAGTCGATGGACTTTCCATCGGCTACTCAACTAGTTGATAAACACGTCTGCGTTCCGCCTTTGAAATGTAAAATAAACTAGGCAAATACAATTTAGATGGAGCTACTATAAGGTGGGTGCATAACTGTCTGGATAACTGTTCTCAGAGAGTAGTTATTAACAGTTAACAATCCTGCTAGAAGGATATAACAAGCAGGGGTCTGTTTTGGGACAGGTTCTGTTCAATATCTTCATCAACGATTTAGATATTGACATAAAGAGTACACTTATTAAGTCTGCAGATTATACAAAGCTGGGAAGGCTTGCAACTGCTTTGGAGGATAAAGTCATAATTCAAAATGATCTGGAGAAATGGTCTGAGGTAAATAGGATGAAGTTTAATAAGGACAAATGCAAAATACTCCACTTAGGAAGGAACAATCAGTTTCACACATACAGAATAGGAAGCGACTGTCTAGGAAGGAGTATTGCAGAAAGGGATCTAGGAGTCATAGTGGACCACAAGCTAAATATGAGTCAACAGTGTGACACTGTTGCAAAAAAAGCAAACATGATTCTGGGATGCATTAACAGGTGTGTTGTGAGCAAGACATGATTAGTCATTTTTAAGCTCTATTCTGAGCTGATTAGGCCTCAATTGGAGTATTGTGTCCAGTTCTGGGCACCACATTTCAAGAAAGTTGTGGAGAAATTGGAGAAGGTCCAGAAAAGAGCAACAAGAATTATTAAAGGTCTAGAGAACATGAGCTATGACGGAAGACTGAAAGAATTGGGTTTGTTTAGTTTGGAAAGGAGAGGACTGAGAGGGGACATGATAGCAATTTTCAGGTATCTAAAAGGGTGTCACAAGGAGGAAGGGAAAAAATTGTTCTCCTTGGCCTCTAAGGATAGGACAAGAAGCAACAGGCTTAAATTGCAGCAAAGGGTTTAGACTGGACATTAGGAAAAACTTCCTGTCAGGGTGGTTAACACTGGAATAAATTGCCTAGGTTGTGGAATCTCCATCTCTGGAGATATTTAAGAGCAGGTTAGATAGACGTCTATCAGGGATGGTCTAAACGGTACTGGGTCCTGCCATGACGGCAGGGGACTGGATTCAATGACCTCTCGAGGTCCTTTCCAATTCTAGAGTTCTATGATTCTATGAAGAGCCCCAGCAGGGGCTCTTGTGCATTTCATTTCAAAGTTGGAATGCCGCATGGAGCCCAGGGCCAGCAGGAAGTCTTGCTAACTCTGGGCTCCACGCAGGCACTTCTGCTTTGAAATGCACAAGAGCCTCCACTGGGGATCTTGTGCATTTCAAAGCGGAATCACTGCATGGAGCCTGGGGTCAGCGGAGGACTCAGAGTCCCGTGCTGGCTCCATGCTGCGCTTCCTCTTTGAAATGTACAAGAGCCCCTTTGGGAACTCTTGTACATTTCAAAGCTGGCACACTGCGTGGAGCCCGGGGTCAGGCTCCGTGCGGTGCTGCCGCTTTGAAATGCCACATGGAGCCCAGGGTCAGGTGGGGAGTCCCCAAGCTTATCCTGGGCTCCATGGTGCCACTTTGGAATGCTTTGAGGAGCCTGACATCGGGCTCCCCGTGGCATTTAAAATGGCAGGGCCGCACAGAGCAGCTGACCCTGGGCTCCGTGCAGCACTGCCGCTTTTAAGTACCCCTCTTTTCTGCCCCCCCACTTGCTGCCTCTATTTGATAGAGGCAGCAAGGGGCGGGGGGGAGCAACTAGTTGACTATCCTGTCAACTATCCAATAAGCATTTGCTTATCAGATAGTCAACTAGTGCTTTACATCCCTAGTATATTCAGTAAGCCAAAAGGCTGCTTTCAGAGCTATAACTATTGTCACTGGTATTGATCTGCAAAGGTGCAAGGGAAAGCTGATCTGATACGGACAATGCAGCATGCTTCTACCAGTGAAAATAGGGAGAGAAGGACCTTTATAGATTCAGAAGGGTCAATCAGTAAAGGTTTTAGTACATTGTAGGAATGGAGGTGGAGAAATATTAATGCTCAAGATTTGGAACCTGCTTCTTGTTTGAGGCCAGAAGAAGGGGTTTAGGAAAGATTTCTTTTGGCATGGGGTCTCCTTGGAATATGGGTTGAAGTTGTTTGATTATACCCCATATAGGTTCCAGTGTGAGTGGTAGATGTCAGGTAGAGGTATATGATCAGGAGAGGAGGGTTATTTCTGTATTAAAGCAGGTTCTATTGTGGTATTTTGATGTCCCATTCTATGACACAATCTTCTCTGGTGGCATGTCCTTGTTTGGTGAAAGCAGTTTTAACTGTGTTAAGATGAATATTCAGCATTTTTTCCTTGGCTTATATTCTTATGAATCTGGGTGCCTGGTTGTAAATAATGAATTTTATGGTGTGTTTTATGTGGTTACAGGATCTATGAAGGTATATGTGATGATCTGTGGGTTTCTTGTACATAGTAGTTTATAGGATTTCGTTGTTCAAGTTGATCATGGTGTCCAGGACATTTCATACTATCATGAGTGTTTCAGAAAGTGTTTAATTTACAGGTGGTGGCTACTGAAGTTGTCAAAACCCTTAGAGACTTTAAGAGAATGAAAATACATATTAATATACCTCATATATATCATTGGTTTTGTGGTGCATTTGTCTAGAAATTGTTCTTCTAGGTGGCTAATGAAGAAGCTGGCATATCAGGGAGCCATGAGTATCCATGGCTGTTCCCATGACATAGACAAAGCGTATGCCGTTGAAAATAAAATCGCTATGAGAATGAAATAGAAGAATTTACGGTGGATATGAGGATTGTCCATTGTCCTGTAAATATTTGAGGCAGACAGCTATATGATCATTGTGAAGGATGTTGTTATATACAGAAGTGACACCCAGGGTGGCAAGGATTGTGTTCTGAGGGAGACTGTTAATGTTTTGGAGTTTGTGGAGCAAGTCCATTGTATCCTGAAGGAAGCTGGCTCTTTGTGTGCTGAGTGGTTTGAGGATGGTTTCTATGACTCCCAATATTCTTTCATTAAGGCTACATCTACACTGCAGAGCTATTTTCGGATACCTCATAGCTATTCTGTGTCTTTTAAAGGCACTCTATATTTCAAAATATAACGGGCTTGCTATTCCAATGTCCCTGTAAACTTCATTCCATGAGGAGTAAGGGATGTTTCAGAATACTTATTTATTTCAAAATAAGTGCTGTGAAGACAGTGCCAAATTTCAAAATAAGCTATTTCAAAATTAACTTGAAATAAGCTACGTAACTTGTATAACTCAAGTTGCGTAGCTTATTTTGAGCTCCGGGTGCAGTGTAGACGCACCTTCAGAGTGCCATAGCCAGAGAAAATGAGTATGCCTGGGCTTCTTTATCTTGGGAAAAGCATGTAGAAAGTTCCTGGGATAGGTTCATGGGATGTTTACTGAATTCTCTTGGAACAAGTTGATAGTCTTAAATTTTTAAGTAAACTGTAGTGTAGGGTTGTCTTTGAGTTCTTTATAGATAGTGTCAATTATCAGTTGGCTTTAACATTCTCATCATGCTTGAGGACTATGATGGAGCTCCCTTTGTCTGCTGATTTGATACTATCTGGTGATTTCAAGGGCTACACAGGTGTCAAGGTGGAGATTGTTTTGGATGTGTTATTTGTTAAGGATTTCACAGTCAATTTTTCCTTCCTGCAGCAATCAATTTAAATGATCCATGTAGTTTCATTCATTCTGTGGTGCCAAGTGATTATTTTTTCTTTTGATTGCGGGCAGGGACATAGCAATGATGACACCACTACCAATTACTGCCAAAGAGAATTCTTTCACAATGATACCACCATTCACATGAAAGCCAAACAACAAAAATCATTGTCCTAATAAAGACACTGGATTTATGGCTTTTGTGACTATCTCTAACTCATTAACCCTGCTTCTTGTTATACGCTACATATTGAGGTAAAGTGGAGAAGAGATGTGGAAGGTCCTTCACAGTGAAAGTGCACGCCAATGAACACTGCTGTTAAAAGATGCACAAGAGCACCTGAAATAGGAATCACGTGCACAGAAAACTCTTACATTTTGGGAAGGATTGTTTGCTCTGTTGCCCCAGATATTTGAGTCCTAGGAACGAAATTACATGGACATGGATTATGTTTTCATTGGGGGTCCACTTTTCTGTTTTAGTACTTTATGGGGAAAGGAACAGTCACTGCTTTGGCTTTGCATTCTGCCCTCTGGGCAAGAGGGACCGGTGCGTGCCGTGCTTGCACAACGGGCAGCAGCATGTCCGTTGGGGGTTTGCTCTGAGCAGTGCAATTTGCCACCAAGCTCCCACAGACCCTAACGGTCCCGCCCTTTCCCTCCCCACAGTCCTGCACCCATCCCCCACTCCTGAATACGGCTGCCAACAGTGGGGTACAAGGCAGGGCCTCCACCTTCTGAGATGTGAAATGCTGGGGCAGCCCAGACTCCTCCACATCCCAGCCCATCCCCCCTCCACCCCCCCATCCCAGCCCATCCCCACCTCCCGCCCGACACTGCCTCCCCATCCCACCGACCCACCCCCAGGGTGGAGCCAGACCCCACGTTCCCTCGCCAAGCAGGAGACTGCGCCTGGCGGCTGCACCCCATCCCCGCTGGGACCCCACCGGCAGTACGTGCGTGGCTGTTGTGCCGAGCTCCCTGCTCCCAAGCCCAGAGCCCCGGCCCCATAGTTCCAGCGGGGTGTCACTGAGCCGCAACTCCACTGCCCTCCGCTTCGCCCCTCAGCCCTGCCCCCCGCTCCAGCCTCCGTCGCTTCCCGCCACAGCCCGGAGCCCCGCCAATGAGCAGCCTCCACGGGGCAGCCGCTCAAACACGGAGCTGCCTGACACGCCGCCTGCTGCCAGAGACGGGGGCGGAAATCACGCGGCCGCTGCTGCCTGTTGCGCGTCGGGCTCCAGGAGGTTCCAGTTCCCCTTCTGCGCGCGTCTCACAAGCAACCGTTAAGCAGTTTCAGAGACCCCCCCTCAGCGAGGGCCTCGCTCCGCGGGGAGCTTGCCGCGGTGGCATTCTGGGAGTTGTAGTCCTGCTAGTCGCTGCTCCCTCCGCGGCACTGAGGGAGGATCACGAGCTAGACTACAACTCCCAGGGGGTCTAAGGGAGCCACCAATGGCTGCGTCCCACCTGGACAGCCGGCCATTACGCTCCTACCGGGTGGCGGGCAAGATCTGTGGGGCGGGGGCTGCCTAGAGCCGTCGTGGCCCGAGAGTTTTGCCGCTATTTCTTCGGACCACTTGTTTGGTTAATGTCTCCTGCAGGCTTCCCCATCCCAAACCCTGCCCAGCGTCATGACGTTTGACGCAAACCCCGCCCGGCGCCATGACGACAGCCCCCCAAAATTCACCCTCCCCCCTGTTTTGGGGGGCGGTGTTGGCGGTTTTTCGGACCAATCATGCTTTTTGGGGGGGCGGGTCTCCTGGCAACCCCGAGCTGAGCCTGAGGGGGTGCCGCAGCCGCCTTGTCTCTGCTGCTACGGGCACCTTGGGGGGCATAGCCCTGCCCCACTCACGCTGCCCCTGGAGGGCATAGCCCTGCCCCACTCACGCTGCCCCGGGGGGGGGCGGGGTCTTGAGTGACTTGGCCTTGCCCCACTGTTTCTCGGGGTGCAGCCCGACGGGTTCAACCCTGCCCCAGCCTCGCAGCTGCTAGGTAGCGCCGGCTGGTGGGGGTTAGTGCCCGCCCCCCCTCGCTCTGGCGGCCCGTCTCTCCCCATTGCATCGTTCCCGTGGGGCCGACACGGCGGAAGGAGCTGGCGATGGACATATTCGGGGACCTGCGGCGAATGAACAAGCGCCAGGTAAAGGGGGCGCGCGCCGATGAGCTGCTGTGCGAGGTGCTGGCGCCGCGTTGCACGCCAGCGCAGTCTTGTGCCCCGCGCCTCACTAGCCATGACGTGTGCCTCCCCTGCTGTGGCTGCGGCCTCGGGTGGGCATGTGCTGCTTGTAGCGATGGCTGCGTGTCGGTGGGCGACTCACTCTCCCGTGTGGCGCTGCGTTCCTGCGTTGTGAGGCTGCAGCTCGTTGCTTGCGTGTTGTGTTCTGCGGCTAGCGTACCACTGAGGGTCAAACCACGGGCTTCGTGGGTATCTGAGACGTGTAACAGTATAGACAACGAGACGTCCAACGAGGGTTCCAAAAATCCTACATGTATAGGATTCTCAGACTTTTCATCCTAAAGGAATAAGAACTGGAATAGCTGTCCTCTTGATTGTGGACAGGGAGGGTCGCACCACAACGAGTGTTGTGTGTTAGTTGGCAACTGGTGGTGGAAAGAGTGCCTATGTCTCTTCTTTGATAGAGTTGCTTATCTGTATCTCCTTTCCTGCCACCCAGGAGTAAGCAAGTTTGAGACAAAAGTTAGGTCTCTGGCCTTTGTGAATGTGGAAAGTAAAGTGGCAAATGTGGCAGTCTAGGTATTAATATGGGCTAGTGCTCGTGTCATGTGCCTATGAACGACTTGATATCAGTATTACTGGTTCAGTGATTTAGGTATCGAGAAGCTGTGGAGGAGGGTTCCAAAAATCAGGCCAAAGCCCTGTTTTATTGTAAAACTGCCTACGGCATCCAAACAAGAACCAAAAATGAGGACATCCTTGATTTTTTTAGATAGTTATCTTGTAGCATAACTAGATGACCTACTTCTCAACCTGCCAGTCTACTTTATGCTTGTTGTGTGGTAGATTGGCAGTGTGCCCCATCTTTTGTTCTACTGTGTGAAAATACATCATGCTGCTGTTCTTGCTTCAACGACAGGATCCCTGCACATATTCACTGTGGTGAGACAGCTAATACACATGAACATCAATGCTGTCTCTAGTATGTATCTCAAAGTTCAGGCTCTCTTTTTAGAGCCTGTTAGAAATGTTGGGCTTCTTGACCCTGAGTCCTGCCTAGCCTTTGATCACTACCTTGTACTAAGCCAGTAGATACTGAGATGTGCTCCTGGTTACTGCTGATTTCTAGTTAGAGAATCCCTAAGTAAAATTACTCTGTGAGGAATCTCTTCCACTCCCCCACAAAAAAAGTATTCTGCCCCAAGGCTACCAAACCAGATTTAGGTTTAATCTTTTAAAAAAAAATTTCAATATTTTGCAAATGCAAATTTCACGTATGAGTACGAGAATGATAAACACAACTCTCCAGTATTCTTGCAGAACGAAAGTACCACTACAATGGTTTGAAATAAGGGGCCTAGTTTCTTGTGTATGTGTGCAAGGAGCTCTCAGGAACAGTAATAGGAGCATTATAAAAAGAAAATTAGCACTTTCTTAAACAGTAGAACTTTTTTTTTTCTGTTACTACACATTACAAAAGCACCTTATGATTATCAGTGGAATTGTTGACAAGAGAGTTCCAGGAATGGAGTAGTAAACTGAGGTATTGTAAGCTACAACTGAAGTGCATTGGCAAAGATATGAAGAAACTTAGGCCTGATCCTGCATTGTGATCTGCATAGGTGGGCAGCTGTATTTTACTACTGTGGGAACTGTGCACCCCCGCACACACACAGGATTCATGTGTTCCCGGCAGATTTTTTTTTCTCTGTTGGAAAGGTGCTGCAGTTATACCTTTTGTCTGCCAGGGGCTGCCATGATGCCAGAACAGAGGGCAGCTGCTTGGGAGCTGCAGAGAGAGGATAGGGAGGAGAGGAGGTTGCATTCCTCACAGTGCCCTGCCCATGTGGCAAGATGAAGGAGGCACAGGGGATGAAGGGGGTGGACCGTGTAGGGCACATGGGACTGCTCATAGGTGACACAGACCGACCCTGGGGTTCAGAAGGCTAGTGGAGGGACAGACTAGGGTGGGGATGAAAAGGGAGTGCAGGGCTACTTTGGGATGGGTGGGTGGCTGAGTGATGGTACAGGGACACATGAAGGTACAAGGATGCAGAAACATGGGGACAGGGACCACTGTGCATGACTGAATTAGAGAAGCTAGGTATTAGGGATGTGAAAGTGTAACCATGTACCTGATTAACCAATGAGCCTGGGCTCATTGGCTAACCTTCACAGTTATACGTAGGCTACCGGTATGTGCTGGTACACACCAGCTCCTGGGGAACTGCCTGCTGTCCCATGTTGCTGCCTCTATATCAGAGGCAGCAGTTGGGGGAGAAGGAGGACAGGTGGAGCTGAGTGCTGCCCCACATGTAACTAACTGTGTAACCGCTAAATTTTCAGCGGTTGCACGGTTATCTAGGAAACACATTTTAACATCCTTAGTAAGGATCAGTGAAGGTCTTCATGGGGGAGGCTCCCCAACTCCTTAACAAACCCCCTCACCAAAAAAAAAAGAGCCTGTTCCATACGTCTCCCACCAACACCCAACAGTCCTCCAAGTTCACTCACAGGCTTCTTCCCAACTGTTTCTTCCAGCTCCCTCAGCTCCTCTATTACCCGTGACTCCAAGTCTTTGCACCGTTTCTAAGGGGTGCAAGAAATACATTTTTTATTGTAGTTTAAATTAATTATTACTCAAAATTCTGTATTAATATTCCTGGTAAAGTATCTATTGTCGTCAAATATTTCTTGAATCTTTTATATTGTCTGTATACTTAACAGATATTTTGAAATAATTTACCAAAATAATTAAAACTGGCCTAGTTTATATTGTATTATTTTGACAAAATATACTGAAATTCAGAATATTGTGCATTTTAATGAAGAGTTCCCTCAGGAGTAGTATTGCTTGGAGCCTCTTTAACTTCACTGAGGCTCTGTGTGGCTTAAGAAGTCCACCTGTCAGGTGCAAAACAGGCTTTAATCGGAAAGTCTGAGACTGTGTTGCTCCTTTACGGTGTGGCACAGAATTTGCAGCCAAGGCCCAGGTAGGATTTAAAATGGTTTTAAGCCACTGTCGTGCCCTCCTATTGTTCCTGTGGCTTGTCTGAGTGCCAGGAGCCTTCCCAGGCTGCTCTGTGGAACACTTTGCTACTTGAATTTCCATTGTGCTGCAGACTCTTCTTTGATACACTTCTATCCCTACCCATTACATGCCTCCTACTCCAAAGTTTGCAGGGGGTCCTCAGGAAGCTACGGTGCAGCTGTCTTCCACCTTGACTTCAGTGAGGACAAGATTTCACCCTAGTCTCTCTTGTATGCCTGTGTCAAAAAAAATAGCATAACAGTTTTGTTTTCTGGTTTTAGAGGTGCTTCAAATACTGGAAATTACCATATGTATTTGTGTACTAGGGGTGTTAAATTTCATTTAATCAGCTAATTGAGTGATTGATGGAATTTCCATCAACTGCTTGATTAGTGGATAAGGGGGGAAACTGCAGAACCAGAGCTGGGTTAGCTCCTGGCCCGGGGAGCTAATCCTGTTGTGGCTCTGCCTTTTAAATGTAACAGCTGCCTGGCTCTTACTAAATTTAAAAGGCAGAAGTGCAGTGGGGCATCAGGCGTGAGCTGGGAATCAGCTGTCCCAGATGCTGTGCCTCTGCTTTAAAACCATTTAAAAGCAGAGGCGCAGTGTCTGGGACTGGGCGCAAGCCGAGTCAGCTGATTCCTGGCTCATGTCCAGTCCCCTGCTATGCTTCTGCCTATGTCTCCTCTGCCTGCTCCTCCCCTGTGGAGACGGTGCTGGGGGGAACCAGCTTTTTAAGCCAGCTCCCGCAGCACCGGCTCCTGCCCCGATAGAAGCAGCAAAGAGGGGGAGGGGAAGCGATTAGTCGAGTAGTCACTCAGTCGAATACTCGACTAGCCACTTATATCCCTATTGTGTACCTTAAATATTCATGTTTCATACATCACATAGTTTTAGTTTTGCAAAATCAAGTAGTTTAAGAGTTGATTAAATGTGTCCGGTGTCCAGGTATGACCTTGGTGAAGGAAATCTACATTAAAACAGTGAGATTAATGAAAACCTGTTTGTTACAAGCATTTCTGCTTTTGTGTATCTAGTGTGCACTTGTTAACTGGACAATTTTATTTTGGGGGGGGGTCTTTGTGTTTTTGCAGCTATATTACCAAGTATTAAATTTTGCCATGATTGTGTCTTCTGCACTTATGATATGGAAAGGTCTGATTGTCATCACTGGAAGTGAAAGCCCTATTGTTGTGGTACTCAGGTATGTCTACTTAAATCACTACTTGCTTTGTTATAACAATACACCATATCTTTGTCTGGTACAAATACATCTCAAATTATTTGATATCCAGTAGTAAAATACTATCACCTTGGTAAATGAGCACCCTCCCTGACCAATATTTTCAAACTAGGGTGCCTAAAGTTAGGTTTCTCATTCCATATTTGTGTAGGTAAATAAAATATGGCCTTATTTTTAGAATTGCCAAATGCTTGTAATGGCTCTGGGTGCCCAGCACATTTGAAAGTTCAGATGTTTTTATATGCCTGAATATGGAAAAGGTGCCTAACTTTTCTATATACTTCCATAGTGCCTAAGAAACCCTAGTGATGGGACAAACTGCATTGTGGGGATGAGGTGTGAAAATGTTGTTTCAGTAGTAAAATGCCTTATGAAGTAGGAATGTAAAATACTATTTAATTGGTTAATCAGTTAAACATATTGTTTAACCAATTAAAGGGGCTGCAGGTGGCAGGGGTGCGGAGTTCCAGTCTGGCTGTTCATGGTGAGACTTACCGGGTAAACATTCACCTCCCTTTTTATGAAGCTAATTAAATTATGCCATATTTTGCCTGCTGAAAAGATATGTAAAGGTAATACATATTAGTTATAAATATTCAGAGTTGTCAATTGACTCTCTCTATTTTTTGTCATCAAAATGACATCTTTCTCTCTTACATGAGATTGGCAGTAATTGTGGCAAAACTCCTTTTCTGGACAACATATTTATAAATGTTTTCACTGCTTCTACCACTCTCAGGAGGACTACATATATTTAATGTAATATTTTATGGTATAAGGATCCCATCCTACAACCTATTAGGGTTGGTCAAATGTGTAAAGGTAAGCACACAAAGATTGAGCTCTACAAAATTGCATCAAGAAGGACAACCTACAATAATAAAATTTGTATTAGAGAATGTTTTAGGCTTCAGGTACAGCCAGATGTCTGTGTTTGATTTTAACAAGGCTTAAATAACATTTTTTATATATGTTTTAAGATCCATTTTAGGTTAAGCTATATTTCAAAAGACTCTTTGTTTACTGGAGAAATGTTTTCTCCTGTACAACTTTATTATACATATATATCATCTTACCTTTTGATCCTGTTTCCCTGACTAATGGAGCAATATAACTGTAAAACAGCATATTAATTTATGAACTGTGTAAATGTGTGTTAGAATCCTTTATTTCTTCTGGCGTGCCTACCCAAAACATTCAAGAGGTGACCCTGCTTTTGTAGCATTTCAGTTAAAACAAACTGTTCTCAGATTTTAAAACAAAATGTTTTCATATCAGATCCAGTGAGCTTCATGTTTTTGTAGTAAATTTTAGAGTTATTCTGGCAAATGTATGTTTCTACATTGTTCAAGAGATTTGTAAGGGGATCTGGAGCATTTATCTCCTGTAGGTTGCTGCCATTGAGTCAAAAACTGCCTGGCTTTGAAAAATGGCTATAAACTTTTCCGAAGTGTAATTATGGGATTTAAGTTTAATCAGATATCCTGCTCCTATAACCATGGGACTTTTTGGTAGGAATTATCCCTTCCTATGTTTAGCTTTGCTTCGTAATCTATTATGGTTGTTTTTATGTTTATTTTTATTTTATTTTTTTGGCTTGTCATTGACACAAAAGGTATTGGCCATTGCTTTGCTGGTAGCAAACTAACCAGATTTGATGGACCAAAAGTCTGATTCACTACAATGAAACCTATGACCTTCATTATAGCAGACAGCACTAAATATTTTTCCATACAACCTGTTTAATGAAATCAGAACAATCCGTTAGCTTGTTCTTTGAGACTGGGGATTCATTTTTCACAGGATCCATCACTTGAATCAGATGCTAGTAACATTTATGGTTTTTAAATGTAGTATTAATGAAAAGGTAAAACTCAGGCATCAATTAAAATTACAGATTTCTGGATAGGTATCAAATACTATTTTTACTTTTTAGTTTGTCTTGCATACATCATTATACTTCCAGTGTAATCTTTCTTTGTTTGTTTGTTTGTAGTGGCAGTATGGAACCAGCATTTCATAGAGGAGACCTGTTGTTCTTAACAAATTTCCAAGAAGACCCTATCAGAGCGGGTGAAATAGTTGTTTTTAAAGTTGAAGGCAGAGATATTCCCATAGTCCACAGAGTACTCAAAATCCATGAAAAGTAATTAAACTTATTTTTTATTATTTCTAAATATGCTATTGCTTTGCTGTATTTTCAGCTATGTTCTAACTTTATACTGGCTCCTGAAAAAGTCAAATATGGTATGCTGTTAGAGAAACCTTGTTTTCGTATTTAAAGAAACAGCTTTTGGCTCTAATCCTGCAAGAGGGTCTTTGAAGGCATACCGCTGTACCTGAGTGAAGCTTCCACTGCCTTAAGTGTAGATACACATACATACCCAAGGACTACTCTCATAACAGAGGCCCTAATCCTTCAAGTCAGTGGTCTCTGTGAGGGGCTAGGAGTTCAACCTCGTAGTACTGGCTGAACCTCTCTAATCTGGCACTCTGTAGTCCGGCAATATCTGTGGTCCAGCATGGTTTTTGCTAGCTGGATGTCCACTTATCATGGGTGTGGCCAAGTTTCCCACAGTCCCATAAAGTTTGTGTACAGTCAACAGTCTTGGCGCTCAGTGTTCTGTGCTGTTGTTTAGCTCTAATTTACCCCTAAATGTCTTCTAAGAGCCCAGTAAGCAGTGGAAGTGTTGGTAATGATGCTAGACAATATTGACCTCTAGTAGTCTGGCAAATTCTCTGGTTCAGCACTGGTAAGGAGCCAAGGGTGCTGGACTAGAGAGGTTCAGAACTGTATTTGTTGCAGAACTGGAGCTTTTGTTACCAGAAGAATTAGTTTTACAGCATGAGCTTTCAGAAGTTTTAATATTGAAAAATGGTAGAGTATAAAGCAGCAATATAAAGAATTCCATTTATAATTCTGTCAAATCCATCGCCATCAATAAATGGAGATTGTCAGAATACAAATTTGACCCAAAATGAATGAAGAAAGTTTTCGTCATTCTTCCTATTGTGCAATACTAGACAGTCCCAAAGATGATTCATTATTAAAAACAATAACTGAACTACTGACAGATGGATGTGTTTTACCTTTAAATGTTATCTCACACATTTTATTGGAATAGCTGAAGAATGATGTGTAAAAAGCAGACACCCATATCCTTGTATATGATGGACAACTACTTCTAAAAGAACGAACGTGGTTTATATTATTACTCCATAAAAGCAGAAATTTTCCACTGATGCTGCAGGTGTTGAGCCAGTCGTCCGTCTGTTAGTTGATACAAGATGAACTAGAGATGTTGGTGGTTCTTCGCACAAGTCATATCTATTTAACTTATGATTCCAGTTGAAAGGTCTATTCTTTAGCCTTTTTAAATGCATAATCCTATATCTAACCACCTTCTTTTTGAGTAACTGACTAAAATTCAGGATTACCTTTTAGAGGGCATCCTGGTAGTGGCAAGAATAAGAGGTTTTCTGAAGGCAAAAGAAGCCACAGCACCCTCACATGTATGTGATACCAGCTGGAAAGGAGATGGGGTAATGGAAGTGCTGATTCTACACATCTCTAATAGGGATGTTAAGGACTAGACTATCCAATAAGCAAATGCCTTCAGGATAGTCGACTAGTCACTTCCTCCCCTCCCGCCTCTCCCCCGCCCGCCCTGCCCCTGCTGCCTTTATCAGAGGCAACAAAGCGGGGGGGGAGAAGGGAGGGGTACTTCAAAGCGGCAGTGCTGAATGAAGCTCAGGATCAGCTGCTCCATGGGGTGCTGCCACTTTGAATGCTGCGGGGAACCTGGCGTCTGGCTCCTTGCAGCATTTCAAAGGGTCAGCACCGCTTGGAGCCCAGGGTCGGCTGGGGACCCCCGGGCTCCGTGCAGTGCTGCTGCTTTGAAACGATGCAGCGGCATTTCACAGGGGCAGCGCTGCTCTATCGACTAATTGAATAGTCGATGCAAAAATGCATCGACTATTCGATTAGTCAGTTACATGATACTTAACATCCTTAATCCCTAAACACACTTAGGTCATGTCTATGTTATGGACATTAGTGCAGCACAGTGGTACCACTTTAGGATCTCCTGTGTAGCCACTCTATGCTGGTAGGCGAGTATCTCCCGTCAGCTTAGCACTGTCCACACTGCACTTTCGTCAGTGAAACTTTTGTCTGTCGGGGTGTGGGTTTTTCCATGCTTCTGACAAGTGTTACCAACAAAAGTGCTAGCGTAGACATAACCTAAGACAGCAAGGCTTCTGTGGAGGTATGAAGCTGTGAAGAATGCCTAGCAACTTCCAGGTAGATGATATGCATGCCCCTGTACTTGGGTAACTTTTCTCTAGGTTTAAGGAGCTGTAAACTGACTGCTTAATCCACTGCCTCAAAGTGGAGCGAGTCTTTAATATACAGGAGGGCTCAAGTGCTTACATGCCTTGTGCTTCTGACACAGAAATCAAAAGGCTTTCTCCTTATCTCAGATATGGAAAGATTTGTGCCTGTGTGATGGTGCTAACAGTCAGTTTGGTAGGACTGTGCTGCAGGGTTGGTAGCACATCTTTTTTGGAAGAGGTTTTAACGGCTGGCAGGCTAGGAGGAAGCAATTCACAGGCAGAGATTTAGGTTTACCTCTTTATGCTAAGATATGAGCTTTTTTTCCAAATGCATCCTGATGGTTTTCTGCTCATAGTTTGGTGATGAGGCAGGTTAGATTTCAGTTCAGATAAGAGGTTGAAAGAATTGGGCTTTTTAGTCTAGAAAAGAGTGAGCTGAAGAGGGCCTGATAAGTCTTCAAGTATATGAAAGATTGTTATAAAGAGGACAGTAAATTGTTCTCCATGTCCATTGAAGGTGGGACAAGAAGGAATCAGCAACAAGGGAAATTTAGGTTAGATATTAGGAAAAGATTTTTATCTTGAAGGGTAGTTAAGCTCTGATATAGATTATCTGCAGAGATTCATTGAATATTTTTAAGAACAAGTTGGACAAACACCTACCAGGGATGTTCTAGGTTTAATTGGTCCTGCCTTACTGCAGGAGGCTGAACTAAATCAGTAGTTCTGATTAGAAATAGGGGTTTGAGGGTCCAAGGGCGCCCGTGAGCAGGTTTTAGGAGGTCCTCCAAGCATGGCCATCATTAAACTTGCTGAGGCCTAGGGCAGAAAGATGAAGTCCCTCCACATAGATCTGAAGCACGGTGCCTTGATCCCTGCCATCCAGAGCTGAAGCCAAAGCCTAAGCAACTTAGCTTCATGGGGACACATGCAATTGCTCTGCTTGCTAATGCTGGCCCTGGCTTTTGTATGCATAAAACTATTTGTGGCACAGCTGGGGTGTGGAATTTTTATAGCATGTTGGAGGGCCTCAGGAAGAAAAAAGTTGAGGACTCCTGGTTTAGATCGCCTTTTATGATCCATTCCATTCCTACATTTCTATGATAGACCGTTTTCTGGAAGACCGCAGAATTCCCCAAACAAAGTAGTACATTTTCTTTTATTTTCAGTCTTAATATCTCTACAGATCCCATGTAGAAGAAGGTTGAACAATTATACGCCAGTGTGAATGTTGTACGGTTAATCATTTACATTTGTTTTTATCCTGATCCAAAGTGCTTTTATACACTTCAGCTATATGTGGTATTATTTTATTCACTGCTGAAATGAAGCCATCTCTAGGGTGAAACATGGCAGCTGTTTAACAGGATACAGCAAGTATGCAACATGCAGAACACAATGAAAAATATCTTTCCTATTTGAAACTACGGGCAACATTTAGATAGGTGTATAATCATCCACAGTAGAATTTAGCAAAGTCACAGTACTTAAGACTCCTGCACTTACAAAAAAGAATCAAGGGATTTGTGATGCTCACAGATTATTGGGACATCGGTGTTGTGTCTTGTCTGAAAATTGGCATCAGTAGCACTATGATCCTTTGTAATATTATGCTTGGCACTGATTCAGTGCTATCTGGGAGGGAAGAGTGCCACCTACTGAATCACCAATATAACTTCTGTAGCACCTGGGTGTTCCATAAAGATCTAGCCTATCTGAACACTATCTCCATGAAACACAGTGAAAGCCCCTTATAGCTCCATAGTGCTTCATAAGCTTATTTTTTTAAACAAAACATAATTGCAATATACTAGTCTATCATTTAAAAAATTATACAGATCTTACATAACTGTGATTCAGCCTGGATGGAAAAAATTGTAATACTTAGCAGCAAACGTTTATGTGGCTCTGTTTCCAATGCAGTCTTGTTGTTTTATTAACACTGTTCTGATTTATATGTATCTGTTATCCTTTCTCTGGGTTTAAAAGCGCATCAATATTTCTTTTAATCAAAAAGAGCCATTTTATCATATTTGTATCTTTGAAATAGCATATAACATTTGTGTTAATCATGGTTGTGAGTTAAACAAAAGCATGGATGTTAAAATGCATTAGACTGTTAAGACAATTCTGCAATCGAGGCAGGATAACAGGGTCTGACAACCCCCCTTCAATGGAACACATGATTAAACTTCAGTTAACTTCATTGGAAGTGAGAACAATCCATTAATCCCCTGATAGTGTATCTGATATTTCACTGGCCATTGTTCCATTCTCCATCCTTCTCTCTCTCATACTCCCCACCTCTGACCTTTTTCAAAAACAGTAGAGAATTTTCTTGGTAAGGCCACTTTCAGTATTTTAGAACAGTATACTTTACTGTAAATATGTAGGGCTCTGTTCTCCAAACCTACATACATATAACTGCTGTTGATGCTAATAGAAGTTACATTTTGTATCTGATGGAAAACAACTGTAATGTTGAATGGTTGATGTAAAAACTTTGTTATATCCACTAAATCTGTCACTGAAAGCCATAAATGCCTTGATTATATTTATTAAACATGTTGGACAAGCAGGACTGTGTGTACAGATTGGTATCTAATCTTATAGCACTTTACCTTTCATCTTCAAATGTGAATTGCAAATATTAATTAATTAGGTAGTAAATGAAGTAGAAATAAATTTGTCACTGTTGCATTGCAGAGAAAATGGAAACATCAAATTTCTGACTAAGGGTGATAATAATGAAGTTGATGACAGAGGCTTGTACAAAGAAGGTCAGAACTGGCTTGAAAAGAAAGATGTTGTTGGAAGAGCGAGAGGGTAAGCAGTACTTTTCTATGTTTTTCCAGCCTCAGTAATATAGGAAGTACATGCTAGAAGGAAGTACTTCTTCATGCAACACACAGTCAATCTGTGGAACTCCTTGCCGGAGGATATTGTGAAGGCCAGGACTTTGACAGGGTTCAAGAAACAGCTAGACAAATTCATGGAGGACAGGTCCATCAATGGAATGGTGTCCCTAACCTCTGTTTGTCAGAGGGTGGGAATGTGTGACAGGGATGGTATCGCTTGATGATTATGTTCTGTTCATTCCCTCTCAGGACACCTAGCATTGGCCGCTGTCAGAATGCGTACTGGGCTAGATGGACCTTTGGTCTGACTCAGTATGGCCATTCTTATAGCCTTATGTTCTAAGTTACGTTGAGTTCTAAGTTGGGATCATTGTTGGTAGAAGCACAGGTCTTAATAGTGTATCAAATCCTCTGATCATAAAGACACAAACCTACCTTGAGAATTAGTTATCTTTCAATTAGTTTCATATTAACTCCTTGACAGAATAATAAATGTGGAAGAAACTTCTCTTAAAAATCCTCCCTCCCCTTAATATTAAATCAAAAATTTGCAGTGGTGGGGAGTATAAAGGTTTTTGGTCATTTAACAGTTTTTATTTGGAACCCTGCTTAGAGCTACTAAGGACCTGACCTGAAGTTCTCTGATGTCAATGGGAGATCTCCTGTGGACTTTTGATCAGTCCCTAAGCATCTGCCAGCCCAAGAGTTCTGGCTGTTTTGGGCCATCAGGGCAACTTGTTGATGGAAGTAGAGTTCTCATGTCAAGTGTCACCCATCCTCCTGAATTGGTTTGCCTTGCCTTATTCAGAATAGCCAGAAACTGGCTTTGCTATTGGCGTAAATTTTCAATCGTCTCCTCAGCATTCAAAATCACTTGTTTTAAAGTCCTAATATAAAAAATGAACTATTAGAACTTAAATTACATCACTCACGATGGTATGTTGCTTTTGCAACCATATAAGAAAGTGGGCATGTATATCTTGTCAATCGTATTCTTTTTTTTTTTTTTATTATCTTACCAAATTTTGAGTAATGTGCAGGAGGATGAAGCCTTTGTTTGATGACTTGAGGGATGTTCAAATTACCCTTTCCTAGGTTTAGAAGCTTCAGAGGGTAGCCAAGTTAGTCTGTACAGAAAAAAAAACAACAATTGGTCTGGTAGCACTTTATAGACTAACAAAACATGTAGATGGTATCATGAGCTTTCGTGGGCACAGCCCACTTCTTCAGATGACCGGTCATCGGAAGAAGTGGGCTGTGCCCACAAAAGCTCATGATACCATCTACATGTTTTGTTAGTCTATAGAGTGCTACCAGACTATTTGTTGTTACTTTCCTAGGTTTTATTTAAAATACATGCCTTTTGAAGTGATTGTAATGTAAAGCTCTTGCTGTATGAAATGTACATTTTAAATTAAATGTCTAACTCTAATGTATATTTTGAACAATATTTAGGTATCTAACTCTGAAATTGTTTCACATTTGTCTGTTTTAACTTTTGTCAATTAGCTTTTTGCCTTATGTTGGGATGGTTACCATAATAATGAATGACTATCCAAAATTTAAGGTGAGTCAACATTATTTTGAACATTAACTTGTTAGGGCTTGTAATTTTGTTTTTAAATGATAAAGGAGCAATTTCTATGCCTCAGTAAAATGCCTAGTTAATTGATAATATATTTGTGTATATGGATTTGGTTACCACAGGGGAAAATAGCCCTATGGAATATTTTTGTGCGGGCTTTTTATTTTCAGTCAATTAAGTAGCATTTTATCAATTAGCCTACAGACTCACTTTTATGTCTATAAAGCGTGCAATTACAATGCATATTTTGTATTATGATCTTAAGATTTAAATTTATATTTTTGATCATTATAGAAATAAAAATGAGTAAACTTTATTAACTGAAACTCTTTTATGAGAACCGAAACTCTTTTAATAGCATCTCAAATGTATCTCATTCTAATTCTTACAGTTGTTAGCCAGTCTAAAAGTTAACAGAGACTTACTCTGAAATAGCATCTGTTCATCTGTTTTGAATCTTTTAGAATGCAGAACTGTAATAATTCTTTGTGTGTTTTCTCTACAGTATGCTCTTTTGGCAGTAATGGGAGCATATGTATTACTGAAACGTGAATCCTAAAACAAGAAGGAAAATGCCTTGCCCAAGACTGAAGTTAAAACCATTAGAAAAACTAATATATTTCAAATGTTCCAATTTCTTTATAAGGTTACACAGAGATGTGCATTTTTTTTGTTTTGTCCAACTAAATTGTACGGTTAATTAATAAACTTGTTGGCTGTTTAATTATATGCTCCTAAACAATTATTTATAAACTAAGGAGTCTAGCTAACTTAACTGTAAAACTGGCTGCTTAAGGAACTCAGTGCTGCTAAAAATTATTTGATCAGAATTTATCCAAATAGGCTTTATTTACAGAATTTGACTTGAACAATAGTTAAGTCTCACTCAGTAACTTAGCATAGTTGTGATCTGAGCAGTATTAAAGAGGAGAAAAAAATACTTTGTGACCTCTCTGCTAGCAATTCTTAATGTTGCTGGTTTGTATAAGGAAAAGTCTAGTTGTCCAAGGACTGAGAGCCAGGAGCTTATGAGTCTGTTCCTGGCTCTAAAATGGACTGTCATTGTGGCCTTCAACAAGACACACACACATCGATTTTCAGAGGTACTGAGCATCCATCTTTCTGAAAATCAGGCCATTCGTTTCTCTGCTTTAGTGTTCCTATCTGTAAATGCTGTTAATACTTTCAAGCCTCAAAGGCCTGGTGAGGATTTATTAATATTTTTAAATTGCTAAATGAAGAGCACTGTGGGTACTTTGGTTATACACTACTAATAAATACAGGATTGAGAGAGATTACCTATTCCTATCCTACAGTATTGTTCTCTTCCTATCCAGTTCTATCAGAAAAAATATTACAAACCTATCTTTTGTGACAATTTAGGGGAGGGGTTTCTTTCCATGATTGATAATGTTGATGTTGTAGCTTCAATAAACCAGCTATTATTAAACTGCAGAAAGAATACAAGGGAAATAAAGAACAGCATGAGGTTCTCAACCCACATGCACCAGGAGTTTTACTTCTGCTTTAATCGCTTGTCTCTATAAAAGTACACTATTGCAACAATAATGGCCTTCCTTCTATTGAAATTAACAATACTAAAAGGCAGACTATTACTGAATATTTCTAAGTATCATCATTTCTTTTGTGCCCCTCAAAACCATTAAACTGTTTTCCCAACAAATTGAATGTTAAAATATAGAATCAGAATACTAGAACTGGAAGGGACCTTGAGAGCTCATCAAGTCCAGTCCCTGACATTCATAGCAATACCAAGCATCATCTAAACCTTCCCTGACACACGTTTATCTAACCTGCTCTTAAATATTTCCAGTGATGGAGATTCCACAACCTCTCTAGGCAATTTATTCCAGGGCTCAACCATCCTGACAGGAAGTTTTTCTTAATATTCAACCTGCCATGCTGCAATTATTGCTTTCCTATTGTGACAATAGTGTAGAAATAAAATTGCATGTGCTAAATGGTACATGAGAATAATTCAGATATTTTAATGCTATTTTCCAGAAGGGGTGTCTTCAAAGTTAGAAGAACTTGGTGTTTGAGGGCAGCAAATTCTGTGGTTATTGAAGACTTTGTTGATGTAATTTGGGATTTATTTTGCTATGCAGTTGTCTTCAGTGCTAGCTTCTGATTTTCTAAGTTGAATTTTGGATGTAGGGGAATTTTGTTACGGGCTCTTCGTTTGTGTTGATGGGGAACATCAAGTGGTTCCATGGGACATTACAAGATGGATGGACTGGATTGGGAAGAGAGCTGGGATATAATGGGTTTCAAGATATCCATTAGTTAACACTCCATAAGGAAATTGTTAATTCTTGTAGCAGATGCCTCATTTTAAGCTTTTTAAACAAATCCTTCATTGAGAAGTACTGAAATGGCTTAGATGGAATAGGGAGAAGCAAGACGGTGAGGCATTTTTTTTATTAACTTCAGTTTTGTATTGGATCAAATTCAACTACACAGAGCTCTTCAAATGGAATCAATCATAGAATACTAGGAGTGGAAGGGACCTCAAGAGGTCATCGAGTCCAGTCCCCTGCCCTCATAGCAGTACTGTCTAGACTGTCCCTGATAGACATTTATCTAACCTACTCTGTGGAATCTCCATCTCTGGAGATATTTAAACCTCCCTAGGCAATTTATTCCAGTGTTTAACTACCCTGACAGGAAGTTTTTCCTAATGTCCAACCTACACCTCCCTTGCTGAAGTTTAAGCTCATTGCTGTATGTTCTATCCTCAGAGGCCAAGAAGAACATTTTTTCTCCGTCCTCCTTGTGACACCCTTTTAGATACCTGAAAACCACTATTATGTCCCCTCTTAATCTTCTCTTTTCCAAACTAAACAAGCCCAATTCTTTGTCTTCTTTCATAGGTCATGTTCTCTAGACCTTTAATCATTCTTGTTGCTCTTCTCTGGATCCTCTCCAATTTCTCCACATCTTTCTTGACGTGGTGCCCAGAACTGGACACAGTACTCCAACCGAGGCCTAATCAGCGCAGAGTAGAGTGGAAGAATGATTTCTCGTGTCTTGCTCACAACACACCTGTTAATGCATCCCAGAATCATGTTTGCTTTTTTTTGCAACAGCGTCACACTGTTGACTCATATTTAGCTTGTGGTCCACTCTAATCCCTAGATCCCTTTCTGCCGTACTCCTTCCTAGACAGTAGCTTCCCATTCTGTATGTGTGAAACTGATTGTTCCTTCCTAAGTGGAGCACTTTGCATTTGTCCTTATTAAACTTCATCCTGTTTATCTCAAACCATTTCTCCAATTTGTCCAGATCATTTTGAATTATGACCCTATCTTCCAAAGCACTTGCAACCCCTCCCAGCTTGGTATCATCTGCAAACTTAATAAGCGTAATCTCTATGCTGATATCTAAATAGTTGATAAAGCTATTGAACAGAACCAGTCCCAAAACAGACCCCTGCGGAACCCCACTTGTTATACCTTTCTAGCAGGATTGTGAACCGTTAATAACTACTCTCTGAGAATGGTTATCCAGCCCAGTTATGCACCCACCTTATAGTAGCCCCATCTAAGTTGTATTTGCCTAGTTTATTTATAAGAAGACCGTATCAAATGCCTTACTAAAGTCTAGGTATACCACATCTACCGCTTCTCCGTTATCCACAAGACGTGTTATCTTATCAAAGAAAGCTATCAGATTGGTTTGACATGATTTGTTCTTTACAAATCCATGCTGGCTGTTCCCTATCACCTTATTATCATCCAAGTCAGGGGTTCTCAAACGTTGTGATACCACGACCCCCCTCTAAGTTGCTCGTGACCCCCCGGGGGGTCGGGACTCACAGTTTGAGAAACACGGATCCAAGTGTTTACAGATGATTTCCTTAATTACTTGCTCCATTATCTTTCCTGGCACAGAAGTTAAACTGACTGGTCTGTAGTTTCCTGGGTTATGCTTATCTCCATTTTTATAGATGGGCACTATATTTGCCCTTTTCCAGTCTTCTGGAATCTCTCCTGTCTTCTATGATTTTCCAAAGATGATAGCTAAAGGTTCAGATACCTCCTCTATCAGCTCCTTGAGTATTCTAGGATGCATTTCATCAGGCCCTGGTGACTTACAGACATCTAACTTTTCTAAGTGACTTTTAACTTGTTCTTTTTTTATTTTATCTTCTAAACCTACCTACCTCCCACTAGCATTCACTATGTTAGGCATTCTTTCATCAGATTTCTTGGTGAAGACCGAAATAAAGGAGTCATTAAGCATCTCTGCCATTTCCAATTTTCCTGTTACTGTTTCTCCCTCCTCACTGAGCAATGGGCCTACCCTGTCATTGGTCTTCCTCTTGCTTCTAATATATTTATAGAATGTCGTCTTGTTTCCCTTCATGCCTGTAGCTAGTTTGAGCTCATTTTGTGCCTTTGCCTTTCTAATCTTGCCCCTGCATTCCTGAACTGTTTGCCTATATTCATCCTTTGTAATTTGTCCTAGTTTCCATTTTTTATATGACTCCTTTTTTATTTTTAGATCATGCAAGATCTCCTGGTTAAGCCAAGGCAGTCTTTTGCCATATTTTCTATCTTTCCTACACAGTGGAATAGCTTGCTTTTGGGCCCTTAATAATGTCCCTTTGAAAAACTGCCAACTCTCTTCAGTTGTTTTTTCCCTCAGTCTTGCTTCCCATGGGACCTTACTTACCAGCTCTCTGAGCTTACCAAAATCTGCCTTCCTGAAATCTATTGTCTCTAATTTGCTGTTCTCCCTTCTACCATATCTTAGAATCATGAACTCTATGATTCATGATCACTTTTACCCAATCTGCCTTCCACTTTCAAATTCTCAACTAGTTCCTTCCTATTTGTTAAAATCAAATCTAGAACAGCTTCCCCCCCAGTAGCTTTTTCAACCTTCTAAAATAAAAAGTTGTCTTCAATGCAATCCAAGAACTTATTGGATAGTCTGTGCCCCGCTGTGTTAGTTTCCCAACATATATCTAGATACTTGAAGTCCCCCATCACCACCAAATCCTGCGCTTTGGATGATTTTGTTAGTAGTTTAAAAAAAGCCTCATCCACCTCTTCCTCCTAGGTAGGTGGCCTGTAGTAGACCCCTAGCATGACATCACCCTTGTTTTTTACCCCTTTTAGCCTACGCCAGAGACTCTCAACGCGTCTGTCTCCTACGTCCATCTCCACCTCAGTCCAAGTGTGTACATTTTTAATATATAAGGCAACACCTCCTCCCTTTTTTTCTCCGCCTGTCCTTCCTGAGTAAGCTGTACCCTTCTATACTAATATTCCCATCATGTGTATTATCCCACCAAGTCTCTGTGATGCCAACGATGTCATAGACATTAGCACCTCCAGAAGGTCAAAGAAGAACTTCCATAAAAATGGTCATTTGCTTGACTTTGTATCTGGGTTGAATATTTTGGATTCTTGCATCATCCTTTTGGATGAGCTTATTATCGCTTTACTGTGTTTCAGTGCAGGGAATATCCCACTGCTATAACAGCATCAACATTATTTAAGTATAGACTACAGCATTCATAAATCCTGTGGCACCTTAGGGTTTCTTTTACTCATGCTGAGGTTAAAGTTGTGCCTTGAGAAACACTGAAATAATTTTTTTCTCTGACGTCTACTGCTAATTCTTAACATTCCTGTTTAGCGAGAGGAAAAGAGATGCAATCTAGTTGACTGCTTCTTGAGAGGCAATCCAGGTTGTTGATAGTATGGAATGCAAGGTGAGCTATTAGAAGGGGCTCTTGACATCCTGGCCATTCATTAAACCCCATTGTTTCTTTGTTCTAGAGAACACAAATACTGGACAGTGACATGTAGATGAATGGAGTACAGATGGGAGAGAGAGCAGCTGGGGACCAGCATTGAGTCTGGTCTTCCATACAAGACACTCGTTTAGACCTACAAAGAACTGACCAAAGGCTGTCTTTGTGGGGGCTCAGCATGGGGGTACAGGAGTCAGGACAGGGGGCTAGCTGGCCCTAGCAGTGCTCCTGGGAGGGCTGTGGCAATGGGGCCTCTGATGGGTGCCCCGCTTACATCTGGCGCTGTAGCCAAGGGCCAGGGTGAAGGTTTTGGGGCAGAGGGGCCACTTCCCCGTGCCTGCCAATGGCAGCTCTGGCCCCAACTGTCCACTTTCTTCCTGGTACAGCCAGCCCCCTGTGGTCACTCAGAAGTATAACTGTCCCTTGTGCTAACTGCCCCTACTAGTCATTGGAACATAACTTTCCTGCTCTCAGCTCCCTCCCTTTCTGTGTTATGGAAAACAATCCCATTATAGGCGCTTCCTGTTTTCCTGGCACAACCAAACCCCACCCTTGCTTTAAGATAAGAGGAAGCTGCATGCCAAATTTGGTGGTCCTAGCTCTTACCATTTAGGAGGCGTTCTTGAACAAACAGACTCATGGATGGATGGACTCATGGACAGACAGACATGCACAAACTCTTAAAAAATATGTTTAATGTCTTTAAAACTGGTTGATAGCCATGTGTGGAGAACAAAAAAGCAAGGAAAATATTCACAGACAAACTGCAACCACATCTATCAGTTATAATTTTGCCACAATCCATATAGGGCAGTGTTTCTTAAACTGTAATCTGTGGCACACCGGTGTGCCGTGAGGCAGTCGGAGGTGTGCTGCGGAGATGTGATCTTACCTCCCTTTTTTTCTGGGACAGTCCCGGATTTAGAGACACCTAGCGCTAGCGTGGTGCAGCAACAACTCCCCACCTCCACCCAGCACTTAAATGGCTCCCTTGAAGCTTTGGGCGGGCAGCCAGGGGCGCTGCCACTGGCACGCAGTGTCCAGAGCTCTGAGCTCCCATGCAGCACATGCCGCTGTCCGGCAAGCCTCTCCCCCCACCACATGGCCCTTCCCTCCCACTGCGGGACTGCCTCCGCCGCGTGTGGCCGCCAGCCTGGCCTCCTCCATCCACAGGTGGCCTCCACCGCTGCCAGAGGGGGAGGGGCTGGTGAGGAGCTGGTTGGAGCACAGAGTCCCGGCAGAGACCATGCAGAGCTTGGCTGGAACACTGCAGAGCGGGATACGTTAGGGCTCTGCCGGTGTGCTCTGTGCACGGCCCTTCCTCCCCCCACAACCACGCTCCGCAAGGCTGCCGCCCCCGTGCTCCTCCAAAGCTGGTGCGGGGACTGGAATGCTGCACTAACATTAGCACCGCGGGCGGCCCAGCTCGCGGTCCTGCCTTGAAAGCAGCTGGGGCCAGGGCTGCGGGGACTTCTGGGGCCCAACCACAGACTCCAGCCCCGCAAACTGGAAGGCAAAAGGTGGGGGAGGGGCTCGGAGAGAACTAGGGGGAAGGAGGGTGGGAGATGAAGGGGCTTGTGCTGAGGGGAGGGGAGCAG
The DNA here is from genome assembly GCA_019425775.1 of Rafetus swinhoei. Taxonomy (NCBI): domain Eukaryota; kingdom Metazoa; phylum Chordata; order Testudines; family Trionychidae; genus Rafetus; species Rafetus swinhoei. The sequence goes on from CM033427.1 coordinate 21,793,445, forward strand.
GGCAAGAGAAGAAAGGGGATGGCACCAGGGAACATGGTGGAGGAGAGACAAATGCCAGAGGGCCAAGTGGAGACAATGAAGAAAAGGGCAGGAAGAGGGAGGGGAGGTGTCAGTGGGGGTGGGAGGGTGGAAGGGACAAGGTGATGCTAGGAGAGGGGAAGGGCATTGGGGGCAAGAGGAAGCAAGGGGAGGGTAAGGTGCTGGGAGAAGGGTTGAAAGGAGGAGTGGACATGAGGAAGGCAGGGATGGAGCAAGTTTTGTGGGCACAGAGGGGCATGAGAGAAATTGGGGCAGAGGGTGGTGAGGGGATGGGCATCAGGGAGAAAGAGGTCAAGGGGACGGGGCAGTGAGGGAAGGAGGAAGCACCAGGAGGGTTCGGGGTAAGGGAAGGTGCAGGTGCCAGGGGATTCTGGGGGTGAAGCAGAAGGGCAGACATCTGCAGGGGAGAAACCAGCACCAGAGGAGAGAGGGTTCGAGTATGTATGGGTAGGAGGATGGCGGGAAAAGTTCTTGGAGTTACTTTTACTTCTGGTCATGTGTCCATCTTGACCCTGAGAGTCAGGGGCATAGTAAACAGAGGTCAGGGGGTGTAGGTAATGTATCCCTAATTTTGGTTCAGAAAATATGGTCACCATACGCGGAGTGAACAGAGTTCAAATGGCCGTCCTTAAAAGGGGCAAGCTTCCTTTTTTTCCTTTTTTCCGCTCAACAAATGGTGTTCCCATAAAAAACACTTGTTGGTTTTCCTTGGTCTTAAAAAGTTTAAGAAACACTGATATAGGGTTTATCTTAAAGACTTTGCTGCACCTTCATTGAGCTCTGTTTAGAATCTATTTAGTAGCATGTGTCATGTTTTATATTCTCTGTGGATGTGTGCTCCAGTTGTATTCACAAAACCACACTTGCTAATGTCATCCTGGAAAGTAAAATATGTCAATCTTATAAATGGGAAAATGAGGCATTACTAAATTTAATTGCACTTCTAAACAGACTTTAGAATGTAACATTTTGAAAGATTTAGGCCTGATGATGCAGCCCTTACATAAACTTTCCACAGAAGTCTGTCTTGTTTGAATAAGGACTGTGCTGTGAAGTCCTATGTTTCTAATCATCCTTTATAAGTGACCTGCAAGGGTAAAAATGAGTTTGTGCCCTTTTATTGTTGTTGCTGTTTCATTCTGATGTATAAAGAAGTTTGAAAGGTTTTGTGCAGGTGTTTTTTTTCCCCTCCACACATTAGAAATTCAGGTCTTGTGTGCTCTTGTTTTTCTAACAGGTAAAGCATAGAAGATTTCAGTTCTTACTTATATTTTCTGCATCTCGTAACTTTTGAATTGGTGACAGGTAAATTAAATGTTAACCAAGTTTTCCTGGCAAAATGATCTTGAAACTCACATTTACTTTGGAAATATTAAATTTTACGTTTTGTTAGCAATTAGTAAGTATTACATCAATTACTCATAAGCCATAGTCTGAAACTTGTTGCTTTTTGGAAGATTTTGTCCCTTGAACTACAGACTTAAAGAAGAATAGGAAAATATAGCAGAAATGTCAGGTAGAAGGCTAGAAAATCCTTTCCTGGAGTAGGAGCTGATGGAGCAGGGTTTAAGTGCTGCCTGATCATACTATACATTGTCTTTAGACATTCAGGCCAGGTCTACACTACACTCTTACTTCAGTATTACCGCATCACGCTCAAGTGTGACATAAGTTATCACCTCATGGAGTTAAGTTGCCGGGGGAGCTCTCTCCCATTGACTTAGATCATCTTCACCAGAAGCACTACAGCAGCTGCATTGGTGGTGTTGTGCCAATGCAAGTTTTCAGTGTAGACTTGCCCTTAGTTTCTGCCATGCACTGAAGATTTAAGATGGAGGACGCTCTCTCAGCCCCACCCACCACTTTTCATTGTTTCCTGTGTAGCAACTTCTAAGCTGCATTCTATGCTGGCACTGCCCAGTTCGAAAGATCACTGTGAGCTATGCCTTCCAAAAATATGTATCGTGGAGAAATTGTATTGCAAGGTGGAGGAACCATTCTAAGAGTTAGGTTTTAAAAACATGCAATTGCAGTGAAGGAGAGCAGGATGCAGAGGTGTCAGGTTTTGGGTCTAGCAGGCAAGGTCCCAAAGCAGCTTAATTTGCCATTGTGCATAGCTTTGAGTTTGGAAGATGTCCTAGATCCATTTACAAGTTAGATCACTTAGTGACCATAATAGTGGTGGATCTCAAATTGCAGTTAATAAAGTGTCTCCCTGATCTTTTGTGATTACTTGGTCATTTCTGTCTTGAGTTACTGTTCATCTCAACTACAGTTGCCGGTCACAAAGTGAGGGAAAACAAAACCCAAAAGTAAGGCTGAGTATGAATGATAGGCTAATAAAGTGGACTTGTATATATGTTTTGTAAGAAAAATATAGCATGCATTATCTGCCTATCACAAACACTGTCACTGTGGGAAATATGCACAGACTGGTTTGGAGAAGCCCTCACTGCTAGCCTTTCTCTTCTCTCAAGTAGTATCTTCAGATGTCTTTAGTCCATCACCTCTTTTTCAAACCCATGTTGAATTGAATGGAGATGCCTATCTCCTAGAGCTAGAAGGGACCTTGAAAGGTTATCAAGTCCAGTCCCCTGCCTTCACAGCAGGACCAAGTACCATCCCTGACAGATTTTGCCCCAGATCCCTAAATGGCCCCTTCAAGGATTAAACTCACAATCCTGGGTTTAGCAGGCCAATGCTCAAACCACTGAGCTATCCCTCGCCCTTGGTGGAGCTATCCATCCACCAACCAGTGATTCCAAACCCATGTTGACACCTGTTTATTCTCACACTGGTACTTTCACTGCAGATTTGAAAAAACTAAGTGTTCTTAGAATGAACAACATGCTGGGTCATCCAAGACTGCTAAAACATAAAATATATGGCAGAATGTGGGTAAAACACAGAGCAGGAGACTACCATTCTTCTCCAAGGAGATCAGTCACAAATTTAATCAATGCACTTTTTTCCAAGCATCTTCGGCATGGAATCACATCCTCTGGAATAGTGGCTGAAGCAGGAAGGGCCATAAAAATGTTTAGCATATCTGGCAGTAAATACCTTGTAATGATGGCTACAAACATGCCACACAAATGCCTGTTCTCACTATCCGGTCACATTGTAAATAAGTGCATAGCATTACCTCCTATAAATGAAAACAAACTTGTTTGTCTTCACAGTTGGCTGAACAAGAAGTAGGCTTGAGTGGGGACCTGTAGGCTCTAAAGTCTTACACTGTGTTTTTGAGTGCAGTTATGTAACCAAAAAAAAATCATCTTCCATGAGAAAGAGATTGCACTACGGTACTTGTATTAGGTGGACTGAAAAATACTATTTTTACAGTGCAAATATTAGTATTGTACAGTGACCACTGTATATCTTGTATTCTGTGTTTGTAATTGAAATCAATGTATCTGAAAATGTAGAAAAATATCCAAAATATTTAAATAAATTTAACTGGCATTCTATTGTTTAATAGTGCAATTAAAACTGTGATTAATCACAATTTTTGCGTTAATTGATTAATCAACAGTCCTAGTTTAGATTGTCACTTTGGAACAGGTTTAAACTAAACTACAAGAAGCCACTCTTCAACTAGAAGGGCATCCACACAGGGTTTGCATTGCTTTAACTGTTCCTGTGCAAATTTTTTCATAAACAACCTACTAGATTGATAATTAGGGCTCCGATTGAATCTTAGAATCATAGAACATTAGAACTGGAAGGGACCTCAAGAGGTCATCGAGTCCAGTCCCCAGCCCTCACGTCAGGACCTAGTACCATCCAGACCATTCCTGATAGATGTCTATCCAACCTGCTCTTAAATATCTCCAGAGATGGAGATTCCACTACCTCCCTAGGCAACTTATTCCTGTGTTTAACCACCCTGACAGAAAGTTTTTCCTAATGTCCAACCTAAACCTCCCTTGCTGAAGTTTAAGCCTATTGCATCTTGTCCTATCCTCAGAGGCTAAGGAGAACAATTTTTCTCCCTCTTCCTTGTGACACCCTTTTAGATACCCGAAAACTGCTATATCCCCTCTGTCTTCTCCTTTCCAAATTAAACAAGCCCAATTATTTCAGTCTTCCTTCATAGGTCATGTTCTCTAGACCTTTAATCATTCTTGTTGCTCTTCTCTGGACCTTCTCCAATTTCTCCACGTCTTTCTTGAAACATGGTGCCCAGAACTGGACACAATACTCCAATTGAGGCCTAATCAGCTCAGAGTAGAGCAGAAGAATGACTTCTCGTGCCTTGCTCACCACACTCCTGTTAATGCAACCCAGAATCATGTTTGCTTTTTTTGTAACAGCGTCACACATTGGCTCATATTTAGCTTGTGGTTCACTATGACCCCTAGATCCCTTTCTGCAGTACTCCTTCTTGACTATTTTTAGCAAAAGTCATGCACAGGTCACAGGCAAGAAAGAAAAAAATCACAAACCCAAACTTGTCCATCACTAATACCTTAATATCTCTGACTGAATCAGTATGCTGTGAGTACCATGGCACCAGCTGCTGGGGAGAGCTGCTCTGGGGGAAGGGTCTTCCTTCAGTGATGCCGCCTCTATGGATACCACCAGGGGGAGGAGACAGTCCCAGAGAGCTCCTGGCACTTGACAACACCAGGGGAGATACAAGGACTGCTTAGGTTGTCTGTGCTTGCACGGTCCCTGGGGCCAGCTGCTCGGATGGCTCTGGAAACAGCCACACTGGCCACTGCAGAAGTCATGGAGGTCTTAGGAAATCAGGGAATCTATGACTTCTGCAACCTCCATGACAGACAAGTAGCCTTGCTCATAATGGGTACATCTACACTGCATGCTTATTTCGAAATAAGCTATTGCGGAATAGTTAGTCCAAAATAGCTTATTTCAAAATAGCACATCTACACTGCAGGCAAGCCCCAGAATTAGTCCGAGGCAGGTTTCCCTAATATAGACATGCTATCTTGATTTAGCGCCCCGGGAGGCACTGGGGAAGAATAACTTAGAATGGCCCTGGTGAGGAGCTTCTTTGAAATAGCAGCAGTGGAGTGTCTACACACACCTTATTTCGAAATAGCTATTTTGGAAGAGACATTATTCCTTGTAGAATGAGGTGTACAGATTTCGGAATAAGCCGTCCATTATTTCAAAATTATTTCAAAATAACAGAATGGCTGTGTAGACGCTCACATTGTTATTTCAAAATAACACTAGTTATCTTGAAGTAATGGTGCAGTGTAGATGATTTCAATGGTTGTAGTCTACATTGCATTCTTTTCCGAAAGGGATGCAGATGAGACAAGTCGAATTGCAAATGAAGCGGGATTTACATCTCCCCGCTCCATTTGCATGAACATGCTTTTTCGGCTCGGGGCTTTGCCGAAAGCGCCAGTCTAGACGGATCTTGCGGAAAATAAAGCCTTTTCTGAAAGATCCCTTATCCTCTTAAAATCAGGAATAAGGGATCTTTCGGAAAAGGCTTTATTTTCCGCAAGATCCGTCCTAGACTGGCGCTTTTTTCCGGCAAAGCCCCGAGCCGGAAAAAAGTGGCAGCCATGTTCATGCAAATGGAGCGGGGGAGATGTAAATCCCCGCTTCATTTGCAATTCCGACTTGTCTCATCTGCATCCCTTTTCCGGAAAAGGGGTGCAGTGTAGACACAGCCAATATGTATAAAATGTGCTGTGCTGGGTTTGAAAGGTACTATAAGCACTTGTGTGGAGGTTCAGTCAGGGCTGAGGACAGACATTGCAGGGTCTGGGGTGTGGAGGAGAGCTGGCTCTGTGCTCCCAGAAGGGGCGGGACCTCAAGTGGAAGGGGCAGAGTTGGGGGCTAACTTCCCCCACCAGCCCTTCAGCACCACAGGGTGGACACCACCCAGGGTTCCAACGCTAATCTAAAGGGCCCAGAGCTCCAGCTGCTGAAGCCAAAGTAGCAGGGTTGGCGACCTTAGGGATCCCTGAGCCTTTTTAAATCGCTGATCCCCCTTCCCCTCCCCCCCAGGGCAGCTGCACCCTTCCCTCTCTACCCCCCACTGCTCCCCACCCCGTTGGCTGCCTTGGGTTTGATAGTACCATTCCCCTCCTACTCTGACCCATCTTCATCATAGTCTGTGTCACTGTTAAAATACCAAGATTCTCTAGAACGAAAGGTTCCAGTTCTAGCAGGGATTATTAGATCACATGCTTCTGAAATAGGTTTTTCCCTTTATGTTACAATAGATGGGATCTCTTGTATGACATGTTAACAATGGAGGTCCTCTCTGCGCAGGATATTAAAGATCTGAGGAATTTTGCCTGGTCAGCTAACAACTTTGGAGATCAACATCTTGAAACATATGAAATTGTTTCATATGAAATTGTTATGAAACAGGGAGCTACTAGACAGCGAAAATCATCCTATTCTACAATTCACTGTGCCATGATCAGCGAGCGAGACAACCAACACCGAAAATATTGTTACAGTATCAACTAAAGATCCAAACAGAGATGAGAGCCCTGTTGTGCATACCACACACATAGCTATGTGGGAGTAGCAATAATCTCTTAGAACTCTAAGAGTGTGCATGACTTTGACTGTCAGAAGACAAATGACTGCATTGAAAGGTGAGGTCATAGCCCTCTTGGTTCCTCAAAGTGTTTTCTCCTTCCTATTCGCATAACCTCTGTCTCCAACAGGCGGCTTTTCATCAAACTTGCAATTTCCCTTAGAAGCTGGGACAGATCAGAGACAAAATTGTCTGCACTTGATATGAGAGATTGGAGGTGGGGGAGCTGCCTGCCAGTAGAATTCTAGCAGCTTTGAAGTTAATGGTGTATGAGTCCCTACAGCCCAACCAGTGGTCTGACATAAATGTTGAATAAGGATGGTAGGGTGGGCAGCTCCATTTCTTTGTGTTATAACTCTCCATCATGATAATTAAGGATCTATCCAAAAAAAATGAGTGAAACCATTTTAATGCAACTGACTCCATTCCAGCAAGGCCTCCAGCTGGATTGTAAGAGGTGCAGGGGTTCAAAGTGATCAGGATTACTACAGGTATCAGAAGGAACGTTTTAATTGGATAAATGAAAAACCCTAATGCTTTAATTGAAGCTATTTTCCATCTAGCTACACTTCTACAGAATGATGAGAAGTGTAGCCTTGAGTATCAGGTAGATGTGGGTGCGGGGGAGCAAAATACTGAATCTGACGATCTCTAGGGGAAACGTGGAGACTCTCTTACCATTAACCAGTGCAAGCCAGTGATGAATGAAAAAGACCCACGAGACAAGAAAAGGATTTGGGCAATGCTTGCTGCTTCACGTATTGTCCTTTGGCTAAGTTCACTAGAGGGCCTGTTTTTAAAAACAGATGATTTTGACGAGATTTATTTTCCCACTTTTTCTGGTTTTAGTTTGATCAGAGATAAAAGAATAATATTAAGACATAAAACAGGGCACAGAGGAATGAGTTCATCCCATTCTAAATAGTGATCATTCCAACATGGAGGGGGGGGGTGCTGGGTTACCCAACTTGTTGCATGGCATTTTTGTTAGTGATGTTTTGTCAGTGGCATTTGGCTTCTGACATTTTACTTTCAGCAGCGTGCTCTGTAGACTGCCACTGGCCATTCCTACCTGAAGTTATGCCAATCATCTAGCAGAGAAGAAAGAACAATTAATCATTCCAGTTGTCATAAAATGAGTAGGTACAATAAATCCAACTGATGGTGCAAGTTTTCTTCTATTTTATGCCATTTTTGCTGGTGCTGCTACAAATATTTTTAAAAGCTTGAAACGAAGGAAAAGATGGCTTTTCAACAGTTTTAGTGTAAACCAGTAAAATGCTAGTAAAATAACCTCAGCCTCACTTGCAGGTGGACAGGGGATATTTGTTTGAAGGGAAATGGAGTGTTTAGCATAATTTCTTTCTGCATCCTCTTTTGAGGAAATTAGTCAAATGTTCTCTGTCCTATCTCTACCATCATTGTTCCCTGCACTGTCTTCATGAATGTATGACTGGCTCCATTTTCAGATCATGATTTTCTAATTCTATTGTGAGTCTTGATAACTATTCAGGACATGATGTTAGTTTGTTCTGTGTACAGCATCTATACAGTGGCATATTGGTCTGTGATTGGGGCTGTTAGGCACTATAATAATACAAACAATAAACAATAGTAATAAGAGATTAGAAGGTGCCTATTTAACTGACAAGGATATTTGTCTAATTTCAGAGATTTTTAAAGCCAGATGTGACCATTATATTGATCTCTAGGGTAACACTTGTAGACATGTCTAAAGGTACATCTATGTAGACTACAGACACGCAGCTAGCACAGGTTTAAATAGCAGGAGAGATGGGAGGCATAGCATAGACCGGTAGACTAGAACTGAGTGCCCTGCACACCACAGCCCCCAGGGTATACACCCTACACAGCTCTCGACATGCCCATGTATACACTGCTATTTTTAGTAGTGTCATGTCCGGCTGCCAGAGCCTTTCCCTACTGCAGCGAAAGGCTCTGGGAGAAGGGAAGGGCTCTGGCAGTGCGGAGGGGATACAGCTGGAGTCTTTCACTGTGGACAGTGCCGTAACTAGGCATTTTTGTGCCGGGGGCAAAATATTAATTTTGCGCCCCCTCTCCTGAGGTTAGCATGCATTGAGCTCTTTACTTTTACAGCTTATTATTTTTACTTATTGCGTCTTTGCACCCCTGATTTTGATGTGCCCACAGCGAGCACCCCTCTTGCCCTGCCCTTCTTATGCATGTGGATGTGTATGGATGTAGCTCCTCTTCCACTGCACTGGGTAGTGACCTGTGTAGCGCCTGCACTGTACACACCATAAGTGGAGATGTTGCTTAAGTGACTTAGAAGACCAACTCATAGTTTCAAAAGCAAGTTTGGCACTTGTGGCTAGATGTGGGGATATAGGCACTAGATGGCTGCCACTGACATTTTCAAAACCATGGCTCCAGTCTTGCCTAATCTCCCCTTGAAACCTAAGTTTCCACAAGTTGGTATTTTCAAAGCAGACTGAGCACTGCAATTACTCCATGACCAATGAGTGGCTTGAAGCCCCAGCTCATGCCAAAGCTCCAGAGTGGAATCTAGTAATGTAGGCAAGGGAATGCTTATCTTGCCAGCAGAACCAGACCCCCAGTTGTGCTCTGAGCATGTCTAAGATTTGATACTTGTCATAGTAGGAGGACCAGGCTACTGACAGGTAGAGGAGCAGGACCGCATCTGCTAAACAACTGCCAGGAGAACAGGGAACCATAGGGTGAGTACAAGAAAGGTATTAAGTGGAAGCAGGAGAGGAGAGAGAGAAAGAAAGTTTCAGCTGCTAGGAAATGGGTTACTCAAATGGCTGACCTGGCTAACGTGCCTAATTCCAGGAGTGGGTTCACAACTCTGCTCATCTCCCCACCCCTTTTTCTCAGCCCTTCACTCCTGGCTAGTGTAAGTAGCTCTCTGTTCAGCCGGCCAGCCTCTGAAAATTCTGTTATCAAGCACTTAACTATTCCCATGCACAGAGCCACCTAGCTCAGGGCTGAAAATTCCAGTAGGTAGCAGGCCCACCTAGGGGTTAAACCTAAATCAATGAGATTTAGGTTCCCATGGGCAACATTTTCAAAGGTATTTAGGTGCCCAGTGGGATTTTCAATAGTGCTAAACAGGTTACATGCCTAAATCCCACTGAAAGTCCGCTAGGCACCTATCCGCATCTTCAAGTGCTTAAATACCTTTGAAAATTTGACCCTAAATGACTGAGAGTTTTGAAAATGGGACTTGGGATCCTAAGTTGCTTAGATGCTTTCAAACATTTTACCCTTAGTCTGACTGCCAGCACAGTACAGAGCAAAGGCCTTTGCCCAGTAACTTCTGCCTCAAGCCCAAACTTCTGGTTGATAGGCACCGTAACTGTAATGAGAGCTACTATAAATACAAGGAACAGATAATTCTCATTTCTACCTTGTTTGTGCACTATTTGTCTTTATTGCCACTTACCATTATTAAACTTAGTGTTGAAAAAGACCAAACACTATGCCCACAGACTCTCCCAAAGTTTCTTTGTGTCTTTCATACTTTGTCCAAAAGAAAAGAAAAGAAAAGAAAAGAAAAGAAAAGAAAATTCTAGTCACGCCTATGATGAATTTAATATATTTGATACATTCCAGGGATGGTTATATTTTTGGATATGTTCAAATATATTATACACAATTTTTATAATTTGTCTCTGAGTTGCTATCCTGTTATATTTAATACTGTTCTAACCACTATCTCTATATATAGATATAGATATAGATATAGATATAAGTGGTTTTCCTGCCAGGTGTCAGAATGACATCATCACACTCTCATGCTCTTTGGCCACGAAAGTGAAAGCAGCCAGAGAGAGGGGTTTTGGCGAGCATAGTGAGCCTGGGGCGCAGCCCGCTAGTATATCCATATAAAAATACTGGAATGGGTCTGAAGCCAAATCTCAGACTTCTTTAGGGTTGCCAGGTGCCCAGTTTTCACCCGGACAGTCCGGTAATTGCATCTTCTGTCCAGTAAAAAAAACCCAGAAAATACCGGACATGTAAAATGTCCGGTATTTTCTGTTTTTCTTGGACAGAAGGCCGGTGGGGACACTCTTCCTCTGTCGCGTATGGTGGGGGTCGGGGTGGGGTGCGGGGAGCGCGGGAATTTAAAGACGCAGTGACTTTTTTTTTTTTGCTCAACCAATTTTTTTCCCCGCCATGTTTTTTTGTGAAAGTATCTGGCAACCCTAGACTTCTTTAGAAATGTTTGAAACAGGCTTCTAAAGCTGAATTTTGCAAATGGCATAGTTGCTGCCCAAGCTGTGCTGTGCCTACTTCATGGATAAATCAGGACTTCGGTTTCTGGGTCTGCGACTAAACACCTTTTCAATCACCGTAAATGTATATATTTATTCTCAAAATGGCATATCCTTTATATCCAACATCTCTGAGAATACATCATTTGTATATATGGTACATTTTCATGGAAGAAAATATTTTTAAAATAATGAATGAGATCATGGAGCTGACAGCTGTATTTTTATACAGAGATAAATTCTATCAAATACTTCGTGAGATGGGAAATGAGTGGACCCTTTCTGTACAGCAGTGTATTGTACTCATTACCAGTGCAATTCTGATCTTACCCTTGTGTTTACCATGCCACAACAGTTATTCCTGTTGTATGTGCAGGAGTGAGATCAGATCCGGAATCTACATACTTTAGTTCTGAGTTGATGGTAATCGAAGGGATTTGTGGGGAGGGGCGGGTGGAGTGATTATTAATGTTTTTCTCCCTCAAGGTTTCATAGAAAAGCTTTGTGAGTTGGAACAAAATGAAACTTATAGGAAGTCACACATTCCTTTGACAGGAAATCACTCTTCTCAATGAATTACTCTGCTGATTTTTACCTAAGCAGCAATCATGCTGAATGTTTTTTGTGAGCTCCTAGTTTGTGTTTTGTGTTTTTTGTGAGCTCCTAGTTTTGTGTTTCTCCTAGTTACCTGAGTTTGGGCCACCTGATAATTCTCCAGTTTTCCAACTTGTGTCCTTTGCTATCTCACCTGTGACTCCCTCTCCTACTCTTTACTCATTAGCTATCAAAGCTAACATCACACATTCTAGACATCTATTTTCTAACATATTTGGTGTTTCTTGACTCAGCTCAGGGACTTGCTCAGGAATTTAAGTTTGACTGATTTTGGAGGCGCATGTTAGGGCTGGGGCAGCAAAAAGCAGTAAGCTTCTGGGCTGAAGCAATGGCCAGAGCTGGAGCTGGATTTGGAGCAGAAATATGTATTTTTTTAGATGAAGGCTGGGGATGAGAGGGGTTGTGCCCCTTTTTGTCCTCCCTCTCCAGTGCACACCCTTGACTCAGCAGCAGCTTTATATGGAAGAAACCTGACATTTGGAAAATCCCAACACATGTATATGTGTTTTATCTAGACACCCATTATCGGGGTTTTAAATGAAAACTAACAAATGCCAAATGTGCTACCTATCTCAATGACTCATTAAAATCACTGACCCTTATTTGCTACATGATGATCCATGGCTGTTGTGTAGAAAGCCTTCGATGGTGAGGTGAAGTTTTGTATCATGTCTTGATTTTTGCCAGACTCAGTTCAGAGGGAGCAAATTCTATGTCTGTCTAAGCACTTACACTATGCTCATTGCCGTATCTTCTAAACATCTTCTACAGGGGAGATTCCTCAGCTGAGAACACTATGTCAACAAATCTAGACTGTAATGAGACATAGGGGAAAAGACAGTTATATAGCTAGGTCCTAACCCATGCTTCAAAGTTGCAGAGATTAGGTATTTGGAGGTGAAAGGGTAACCTTTTCAGTCCCAAAGCACCAGTCTTATCTGCTCAAAGCAGCCTGCGCCATTGAAAATGAATATTTTGCTACAGCATGCATGCATGCCATGCATATTCTAGCTCTGAGCTAGACCTAAAATTTCCTATTTTTTCAAGGAAGGCATTTGAATATGATAAATAACCACCAAACATTTTGCCCACGAAAGCTCATGATACTATATATATTTTTGTTAGTCTCTAAGGTGCCACTGGACTACTTGTTGCACCACAGAGTAACTGCATCTGAGCTGACCTTTCAGGATGTGGGTATATACCCTACTCCTGTGAACTATGAAATATAAGAGACGCAGGAAACCAAAGGAGAGTTTGTCAAATCGATATCCTGCTAACTGCTTCTTTGAAACAATACACAGGGATATATGCAGGCAAATTTATATATTTTATGCTTGTCAAATGTTATCTAAATCACTAGTCCATAAACTACTCAGGTGAACAATGGAAAACTTTGGGCATCCTCGGAGGTGTGTTAGATTGACTCAATTGATGGCATTTACTAGCTTCTGGTAGACAGAGAACTAACTCCAGTTTCTGCCAGATCTTCTTGAACTTCTGGCAATTCTCCACCACCCTGGATGTGGGATAAAACCTAACAGGCATAATCTGGCCTTTTACTTTGTATACAGCTGGATTTTGAACTGTAAAGTTTAGATCCATTGTTATAATGATTATAGCAATACATAGAGATGCCAGTCAAGATCAGAGCCCCATCGTATTAAATGCTGTATACAAAGGGAGAGACATTACCCGAGCTCATAAGCGTTTACAACTTTAGAACCAGACTTTGGCTAAGGGTTGCAGTATTTGGATTTGTGAGGTTGATTCAGCCCATTAGGCAAGTTCAGGTCAGTTATGAAACTTGGATACAGATGGGAACTTTTTCTAAGTTTCAGGATGTCCAATTTGAGCCGGTGTCTAGCCCTGTAAGTACATAAAGCAACCCTTCAAAGCCCTACCTGCCTGTACTCTCAAAGTTTTCAAAACACAACTTTGCCCCATCCCTAACAAGGTCCAATCCAGTTCCCACTGACTTTTATGGACCAGTAACAGCGCTTGTGAACTTCAGAGTAAACACTGCCCCTATGGATTCTGCAAATAACATTTCACTTCTACAGTTTTATTAAAATTACTGAAATAAATAAGGCTCATTTAATTAAACAAAGGTATACACACAGGTATCATAAGAAATCTTTTTGGCAGGTCTTGACTTGAATAGATTTAGTACTTTATAAAATGCAGCACCAATCCAAAATTTAAAAATATTAACCTAGCTATTGTTAAATAAATGCTTTATTGCTGCATATTGTCCAGTGACTGCTGATTTATCTTTTCTTTTTTTTTCTCATCACTTCTTACAAGTACTTCTTTAGGAAGTAATTATTGCAGAGGATCATTGTGAAAAACACGTAGCATGTTTCCAGATTCTGAAAACTGCACATCAAGCAATTGAGCATGTTAGATATTTACAAGGTATCCCTTCGTGATTCTGCTTCATTATTCTGTTGCTGATAGGTCCAAGCCATTATCAGCTCTGTACATATATATTATAACTGCCTCTAACATTTCAGCATCTGATTGCAAACAGGTTGTGAAAGATATACAGCATTTTTAATCTTGCGTGCCTGTTATTTCCATAAAACCTGCTTTAATGGAAGAACAATCATATTTGCCTGGAACGTAAAGGAAGCAAATGAAATTACAGTATAGTAATAATGTTATTGAAATTAAAAGCCATTAATGTCTTCCTGCCATAAAGCTTAATTGTGACTTATTTTGCCAGTGTGTAGACATAAGAGAAATATGAACGCTGTTTTAAAATTAGGGGGATTATTTCTTGAAGTTCATATGCAAATGTTATTGGATTTCTGCTTTAGCAAAGAAAGGCTATCTCAGACGAATAAGGGTGATTCACTTAAAAATAGATTAGCTGTACTTCTTGTACCCAAAATCTTTCCTGAATTTGAGGGATTCCTGTATATTATCTAATTATTTTGTTCTGAAAAGGTTAACAGGAAAATACAAAATGTGGTCAGGAACTACGTTAACATTCTTTTCCTTAATGACATGTTTAAAAGAAACACTAGCAATTAACAAAATCGCACAGATATGTAGAGTTGAATCCTTAGCCCTCTCTGAGATGTACTCAGTCAGGCTGAGGGACAAGGGGACAAAAGCAAATCTAAGGGCTTGTCTCCACTATGTTAGGAATCAACGCTGCAGCAAACGAGCCACCGGCCATCGATTTATCATGTCTGCTCAGAAGCGATAAATCCATCTCTGAGTGCTCTCCCATCGACACTGGTATTCCACCAGGATGAGAAGAGTAGCTGGCATCGACGGGAGAGCAGCCCCCACTGATCTTACTGCACACAAGAGTCCGCGATAAGTACATAGACTTCAACTATGTTATTTGCGTAGATAAAGTCACATAGATTAGATCAACAGCAGGCGTTAGTGTAGGCAAAACTCCAGTCACTTTTGTGTTCCTCCAGTCAAAAGACCTGCTTGGTCTCAGGCATAACGTAGATTCTTGGAGCAGCCTGAGAAGGGTCAGGCTTTTGATACCTCAAAGTTTGGGGAAATTTATGTGGAGAAACGGAGAAATTTCTGTGTTGTTTTTATGAAAAGGATGTGGATGTGTCTGGGTTGGTATGAATGGACTATTGAAAACTGTCCATATGTGAATGGAGCTCTCTGATGGAGACCAACCACTGGGCTGTTAACTTTTAATAACTGTAGGTCAAGGGGATCTGCTGGATGTAGATCAGTAATTACCTGCCTGACCACATCCACAGGGCTTAGCTCAGTCTGGAGGGACACAGCCTCTGAAAACAGCATGATTGGAACTTGAGAGACTGATGACAGACATGTGCAATGTCCCTAAATACTGTATTCCATTTGACACCTAGGCTACGTCTACACAGAACCTCTCTTGCGCAAAAACCTATGCAAATGAAGCGTGGATTAGCATATTTCCATGCTTCATTTGCATAATTAATTAGTGACCGTTTTTGT
Organism: Rafetus swinhoei; assembly: GCA_019425775.1. Taxonomy (NCBI): domain Eukaryota; kingdom Metazoa; phylum Chordata; order Testudines; family Trionychidae; genus Rafetus; species Rafetus swinhoei. Next base: position 21,808,880 of record CM033427.1, read on the forward strand.
GCAAGAGGCTTTTGCACAAAAAGGAGCTGTGTAGACAACTCCTTTTTGCGCAAAAACCCCCTCTTGCACAAGAGCCGTGTTTCCTCATTTTTTCAGGAAGAATGGCTCTTGCACAAGAGGGGGTTTTTGCTCAAAAAGGAGCTGTCTACACACTCCTTTTCCTGAAAAAGCCTCTTGCGTAAAAACGACCCCTAATTAATTATGCAAATGAAGCACGGTAATATGCTAATCCACGCTTCAGTTGCATAGGCTTTTTGCGCAAGAAAGATGCAGTGTAGACGTAGCCATTATGTCTTGTTTTGAAAAGGCTGCATGTTGTCATTGCAAACGTCTGCTGATTACACCTCTCCCAACAGGGTAGACCTTCAACAGGGATCCAAGCTCATTTGGAAATGCTGAAGGAACCACCACAAGAAAGAAAGGCCCTGAAGCCAGGGATCCAGGCTCAGAGCAGCAATGTCATGGGCAGGTTCCTACCAAATTCACAGCCATGAAAATACATTACGCATTGGAAAATCTGGTCTCCCTCTATGAAATCTGGCCATTTGTGCTATGTTGCTTTTGCCCTATACTTTACAGCAGGGCTGTCCTTAGGACAGTGTGGGGCCCAGGACCCCCACTTCTGCCCCAGTCACCATCCTACTCCACCCCTTTTCTCAAGCCTCTGCCTCCCTGCTTCCTGCCTGCTCTCCACCCCCATTCTGTTCTTCCCCCAAGCCTCTGTCCCCTCTTCTTGAGCAATTCTGGGGCCCAGGAGCCAGCAAGACAGAATGGGGCCACTAGCACAGCTGTCGTCGTCCCCCGCCCAGGCCCTACATCCCTTGAAACAGGGGCAAGTCAGGGCATCGATCTGCTGCTGGCCCCCACAGCACCCAGGCAACTCCCCTCCCCAAAGCACAGTACCTAAAGCAACTGCTCCAAACTGTCTTATGGTGGGATGGCTCTACAGATTTCAAGGGAGAGACCAGTGTTCCTCAAATTGGGAATCCTCACCCAAAAGGGAATTGCAGGGGGTCACAAAGTTATTTTAGGGGAGTTGTGGTATGGCCACTCTTACTTCTGCACTGAGTGGCCAAGAGCTGTGGCTGTAAGTATTGTCCAGAGGCCCAGCTCTAAGGGAACACCTTACCAACAGCAGCACAGAAGGGTATTCCATTCTATACTATCTGTACTTCTGTACTGCTGTTGGCAGTGGCTCTGCCCTCAGAGCTGGGCTTCCAGCCGGAAGTCTCCACTCTCCAGCTGCCCAGCTCTGAAGGCAGCACCACCACCCGCATCAGCCTAGATGTAAGGATAGTAGTACCATAGACACCTGCCCCAGCAATAACCTTGTGACACACACACACAAACTCTTTTTAGAGTCAGGATGCCTACAATTAGAACACCATGACATTTCAGATTTAAATAGCTGAAATAATGAAATTTACTATTTTTAAAACTATGATTGTGAAATTAACCAAAATGGACTGTGAATTTGGTAGGGCCCTCACTATGGGGCTTGACCTTGATAAAAGCAGAGGGCCTGGGCCTATCACTAAGAAAGGTGTACTCCTAGAAAGAGGATGCAGCTGCACTGCACCCTTAGCTCAAAATATGCTACGCAATTTGAGCTACGCAAATTGTGTAGCTTATTTTGAGTTAATTTCAAAATAGCTTATTTCATAATTTGGCTCTGTCTATACAGCACCAAATTTCAAAATAAATCGCTATTCCAAAACATCCCTGAATCCTCATGGAACGAGGTTTACAGAGATGTCGGAATAGTGTGCCTGTTATATTTCGAAATACAGGCTTGTTTCAAAGATGCAGAATAACTATTTCGGGATACCGGAAGTATCCTGAAATAACGCCACAGTATAAATGTAACCACACCGTATAAAGACTGGAGGCATGACAGTTTGTAACTGAAGTATTGGTGCACAGGTTCAGATTTCAGACACTCCCTAAATTTTGGGATTACTAACATCCAAGCTTCTGAATTAGGGTCCTCCCCGATTAGGAGATGAGAGAGAAAGTATCTAGTGATGTTCCACAGCTTTCAATCTAAAATAGAACGAGGTGTTCAGATAAGACTTTGATGGTGGTGCTAACATAAGAAATTATGTAGTGAGAGAGAAACCGAGAGAGAGAGAGAGGGAGAGAGAGACCAGAACAGCTATTTGGGAAATGATTATATTTCCTGTGAAAATTAAATAGGAAATATGATCAAAAACTGAAGTGCCCAAATTGTTTTTGACATCACCAAATGAATATTTTGGAGGTAAAGGGGCTTGGCTTATACTGAAAAAGTAGGATTTAAAAAAAAAACCTTGGAAATATTTTTTAAAAATCACCAAAAAATCCTCAATGAAACATTTTAAACATACTCTGTATACCAGTACTGTTCATTATAGTAATTTATGACCTAAAGGATGAAATAAATAAAACTTTATTAAAATTATGAATGCCACAACAGTAATACAAAAAGCAAATGAAGATGGAATGACGTAAAATTAACATAATCTGAGACAGAGTATGATGACATTTAATGTAAGGAAGTATGATTTAATATTTTAAAGGAATTAGATCATGCCAGAGGTGGGAACTGTTGTATTATTTGCATTGCATCTGTGAGGGGGAAAAAAGATTAGGGCTAATTGTGCATAATAAACGGGATACGAACCCGTTGTACTGGTTGAAGTACTAAAATGATACAAGAGTAGGAAATGGGCACCATCTTCCTAACTTAATTTGTACAGTTTAAAATATTGAAATTTTAGGGAGAACTTGGCCATCCCCTTTTGTCCTGCCAGTATTCCCAGCCTTCACCTTAGTTCATTTCTCTGCTTTCTCTCATGCCACAACTTATATATGGAAGAAATGTTTGTATAGATTCTGAAACAAAAAGAGATGGGACAAAAAAATTAGAACTTCCAGAAAGGATCACTGCAGCTAAGCCTCAAGAAGACCACAGTGCAATATGGAACATGGAGACTAGACAGGGAAAAGAGCCCCCAGGGATAATATGGGCAGGAGGGATAAAGAACTACAACTCCTATGAGGCAGCATGGTGGATCAAGTAAAACCAGAGATTCTGAAATCACTCTCATGCTACGGTACCCTGATAGTTAAAGTAAAGGGAGAGATTCTGAGATAAAGCAAGGAAAGTAAAAACATTTCATTCTGATTGTTTCAACATTCTGGAATTGACATTTTCTGAACTTTGACCTTTTCATCCTGACTTGGGATAAAAACAAATGTTCAAATATTAAATTTCCCACAAAACAGAAATTCTGTTTTGTGATCAGCTCTAACTGTAAGCATTTTAGGGCAGGGTGGTGCCTCTTTGCACAATGGGGCACTCATCTCTGACTGGGGCCCCTAAGCTGATTATAATTTAATAATAAATATAATTAATAAACAAAAGAAAAGAATGATTCATGTTCAAAGGAAAGGAAGCAGTGTTGGACTGAAATTAATCAAGGATATAAGTTAGTCCAGACAACACATTTATCTCCAAAGATGGTTGCAAAGTGAAACACTTTCTCTTGCAATACAATTGTAGCACACTCGTGAGGAGTGTACACCAAGCCAAGCTTAAGTACATTTTGATCAAAGTCATGTAGGATTCTTTAAATGAATGCTCTGGCAGGGCCCTTCCAGGCAACTCTATCAGCTGGCAGCTGAGGGCCAAGATTTTAAAATATACCTTTAGAAATCTGCCCCCTTACAGATATTTGACCAGGTAGTATAATCACCACACAAGCCACAATTCCACATGATTGCATTGTTGTGTTTGTTGTTTCCTGAGTACAGGCTAAATAGCACATTATGTTCCCATACCCAGGTACCTACAGTATCTTTGACTTCAATAGGACTTCTAATGTGCTTAAAGTTAAGCTTGGGCTTACGTGCTTTTCTGGATCATGACCTTTATGGTCATCTACTAGACTCCTTAAATGACTCATCTCTCCTTCACTGCATCTTCTTGCAGTTTATTATTTCATCTACTAGAAGACTTATCCAGCATTGCCTGGAGCCAGGGCCGGCCCGGACAGGGGCTGTGCACCCCACCCTTCGACTTGTCCCTATGGGCCTACCCTGTGTGGGGGGTATGTGTGCACCCCGCCCACCAGCTTCTCCCTTGGGGTGGCCCAGGGCAGGGGGTCCATGAACCCTGCCAGCTGGGTTCTCCCTGGGGCGGGAGGAGGGCCATGCACCCTGCCCGTTGGTTTCTCCCCTGGACTGGCCTAAGCCTGGGAGGGGCATGCAGTGGCCAGCAGCTGCTCACTGGGGTGCTTGCTGCCCCCTGTGGTCATTCGTGAGTATAACTGTCCCTGTTCTCACACCCTCCGTTTCCATTTGATATGAAACAATCACGTTCCACACACATCCCATTAACCTGGCACAACCAAACCCTGACTTTGCTTTAAGTTATGATAAGAGGAAGCTGCATATCACATTTGGTGGTCCTAGCTGTTACTGTTAGAAGGAATTCTTGAACAGGTGGACTCATGGACAGACAGACGGACAGACACACATTTCTAAAATATATAGTAAGATTAGCATATTGGCCATCCCTAGAGGATCTTCAAGCTTTGGAGAGCTTGCAGGACCTCTGTGCCAGGTAGGAAGGAGGTTCCTTTAGTTTTCTTATAATCCCTGTAGTGAAGACATGGCCTACATGCACAGAGATATGGCACCATCTATCAAGGCCGGCTCGAGCCATTCCTGCGCCCCAGGCAGCGGGCGCACGACGCATTCGTGGCTCCATCCCTGGGTGCACGGCGCATGTGTGGCCCCGCCCCCCCTGGCGCACCTTACAGCTGCAATCGGGCGCGCGGCGCCACTTACAGCTGCCATCAGGCGCCCCCCCCCCCCATAGGTTGGCGCCCTGGGCAGCTGCCCGGCTAGCCCCACCCTTAATCCGGCCCTGCCATCTATTATAGATGCAGCCTAGAGCCACTAAAGGGTTTTTTCCCATTGATGTAGGAACACGATCTCTCTGGGTGATGGTAGATAGATTCATTGAAGCATTTCCCATTGACCTACCTGCCTCCACACTGGAGTCAGATCAGCATAGTTACAGCACTTAGCAGTATGAATTTTTCACACCCCTGAGTGCTGTAACTATGACAACCTAAATTTTAAGGGTAGACCAGGCCATAGACTTGTGAGCCATATTATTAAATTCCAGCTTTAGCAAATACATCAGAGACTAAGACATTAAAATAAAACCTTTGTCACAGGTCATCTTCCTGAGTGATATGTGGACTTTTTGAGCTTTCTATATGACAGTGAGCAGGCCAGTCAAAACTGATTTACAGGGAAAATGTTCATGCCTGTTGTGATCGTCTCTTATTTGCATGAATTTTTGTGTTGTTCTGTCAAACTGTTTTGTATTTTGGCATTATTTGTATTGCTCCTGCAACAATTTCTGCAGTCATTTTCAAATTTCCCATACAGTAGTGAGGTTCCTTTTAAGTACAAATGGCCTTTGATGAATCCAGCCACACACACAAAAACATAAATCATAAATACAGGTCATTCACAAGCTTATCTCTGTAACCACACAATCCTATGTTTCCCAGTCCTCCTTCTTCTTGCTATTATTTGCAAACCCCACTTGTGTCTTGTCTGATATTTGAACTGTAAACTCTTTGGAGCACAGTGTGTCCTTTATACTATGTTTGTGCACATTGAGGCCCTAATCCAGTGATCACCAACCAGTAGATCCGGAGCTACCGGTAGATCTTGGTGCCTCTGAGGGTATGTCTAGACTGCAAGGAACTATCAGGAAAAAATACGGAAAATGCGCTCCGCATTTTGTGTAACTTTTTCTGATACTTTTGTCGGAAGAGGCGTTTCCAAAATTTGGGCCCTCTAGACTGGGTCAAATTTTAGGGGAAAAAAACCCTCTTTCAAAAGCCCCCTTCTTCCTCGTGGAACAAGGAATACAGGGGCTTCTGAAAGAGTGTGTTTGCTCTTCCGCAAAAAAAAAAAAGCAGAAGAGCGAACGCGTTCCCTGGACACTGTGGAATTTTTTCCGGGTACCTCTGATATCCTGAAAACCCCCTGCAGTCTAGCCATACCTGACAGATGATCCTGACTGGTTTGGCTAGGAAGCTATCAAGCACTGGCACTTCAGTTGCCCCTCTGCCCACTGTCATTCTGCTCCTGCCCTCTGCCTTGGAGCTGCCCCTCCTGGGCGCCTCCTGTTTGCTGTGCAGGGTGTGGGGGAGGAAAAAAGGGGGGAGTGCTGATGTCAGGGTGCCTTTCCTCCCTCCACACAGACAGAAGGGGATGGAGAGAGCTTGGCAATGTAAATCTCTGTCACTCTCACACACTGTGTGTGTGTGTCTGTCATTCTCACAAACACACAGTGTCTTTCACTTTCATCTCCTGACCCAACACATACATGGGGGGTTGTTGTTACTTCTTATACTGTTTGCAAAGTGTGTTACTTTGGGGATTTGACTGGTCTGTGCATTTCATAATTTTCATTTCTTTCTTACACTTACATTTAATTCTTTGAGCAGGGAGTTCTAAAATGTCTAACCTGTCATGGCTGGAGTCATTATCCCTGTGATAATTGCTGCTCCTGGAAGAGGCTGTCATGTCCCTTCAGCCCCTGAGAAAGGCAGAGCAGGGGGTCTCCACATGCTGTCCTTGCCTGCAGACACTACTCCTGCAGCTCCCATTGTTCAGTAATGGAGAACTGTGGCCAGTTGAAGCTGTGGGCTCAGTGCCTGTAGATGAGGGGCAGCACATGGCGCCATGGAGCCATTGCTGTACATGCCAGTTGCTTTCAGGAGTGGTGCAGGGCTAGTGCAGGAGTAAGCCTGCCTTAACCCCACCCAGAAGCCATCTCTGATAAGTGGTGCCCAGCCAGAGCCTGTTTCCTGAACTCCTGCCCCAGTCCTGAACCTCCTCCTGCACCCAGCCTCCTGCCCCAGACGTGAGTCCCCCCTATACCCAAACTCCTTCCCAGAGCTTGCACCCTGAAACCCCTCCTGGATCCCAATCCGCCATCCTGGGCTAAGCCCGGAGCCCCTCCCACACTCCAAACTCCTTGGCCCAAGACCAGAGCCTGCACCCCCAACCCCCTACCCTAGCCTGATGAAAGTGAGTGAGGATGGGGAAGAAAGGAGATGGAGTGACCAAGGTGAGACCTTGGAGAAGGGCTGGAGCAGGGGCAGGGTCTCAAAGAAGGTGAGGGAGAAGGAAGTGGGGCCAGGGTATCTGGGTTTGAGGTAGTTCTTACATTGCACTTAAATTGAAAAAGTGATCTTGTGGTTAAAAAGTTTGGAGACCACTGTCCTAATCCTTGCTGGGCCTTTAAGTACTATTGCAATAATAATCAGTATTTAATAAATTCATACTCCAGTTAGAAATGCACATAGGCACCCCAATTTTAAAAATATGCAGAAAAATATGCACTTGGACATTCACATCAAATGCAGGGAAGGACACAAAAGAGAGAGTTGGGTAGTAACATACAGCAGAGCTAAACTGGATTTTGGGTTCAAATAACGTTTGCCAGTTTAGGATTTAAATAAGCACTTGTGATTTTAAAAAAAAGAAAGAAAGAAAAATTACTTCACTAACTGTATAGTTTATATTCCTTTAGCCATTAAGGACACACAATTCAGCCATAATCAAAATTTAGAAAGGTGAAATTCATTCAGGAGAAAAACAGAACAGCTCTTACAAGAGTCATATTTTTTTATCCAAAATCAAATTCTGCCTCCCTTGGTCATGCACGAGCCACAAGAAGACACACACAGATAGCCATGCACACAGCCCGCACTCCCAGTCAGAAGGGCCAGAAATTGACACAAAGGGAGCGTGCAGACACACCAGCAAACATCTGGCCGGCCGCTGGCTCAGACCCTGTGAAAGGGACTCGATAAGTGTAAAGTCACTCTCGTTAACAATAGGGGCCCCCGACACAATATAGCCATGCACGTGCAGCCTGAGAGATACAGCCAGACGCCCCTGCAGCAGGGCCAGTGCGTGGGGCGGGGGAGGGGACCGCACAGAAGGAAGCGCAGCGCATAGAACCGGATAACGCGTGCCAGTGACAAATCGGGCCAGGTGGTGGGAGCCTAAATGAGCCTGGTCGCGTGCACGAGACAATAACCCGGGGGGCCATCAATTACAGGGCGCCTGTCCCGGTGTGAACAGCCGGGCGGTTATCAGCGACAGGACCTGGGTAAATAAAGCCCACCCCGCCTCCTCCTAACCCCCTGCCTCGATAAGGCCGCGCTGGCGGGGGCGCATCCCAGGGCTTATCAAGGCTCACAACCCACAGCGGAAACAAAGCCCCCCAGTTCAATGGGTGTGGGGGGAAGGGCGGCTCGCTAACGCGCTGGCTCGCGTGTGCGGGGCGGTGCCGCTTCTTACCTTGCAGCCTGGCCCTGCAGGTACTCAGGCGGGATAGGAAAGCGCAGTGCCAGCCCCCGCTGCCCAAAAGTAGGCTCACGAAGCGAAAGAGTTAGCGCTGATCCGAGGCAGAGCCTGGGGGGTGGGGTGGGGTGGGGTGGGGTTTGACCCGGGGCACCCCCAGTAACACCTGCCCCACACAGGCGGGACTATTGGGGCTGGGGCGTTGGATACAGGGGATACCAGTCGCACCCCCTGCTGCCCAGAGGCGCGGATATGGGGGTGTTTGATAGGGCAACCCAGTAACACCGCGACTCCCAAAAAACGCGGATATAGGGGTGTTTGATGGGGCACCCTCCCAGTAACACCCCGGCTCCCCATACACGCGGATATAGGGGTGTTTGATGGGGCACCCTCCCAGTAACACCCCGGCTCCCCATACACGCGGATATGGGGGTGTTTGATGGGGCACCCCCCCAGTAACACCGCGGCTCCCCATACACGCGGATATGGGGGTGTTTGATGGGACACCCCAGTAACACCGCGGCTCCCCATACACGCGGATATGGGGGTGTTTGATGGGGCACCCTCCCAGTAACACTGCGGCTCCCCACAGACAAGGCTGTGAGGGTGTTTGAGACAGGGGCACCCCAGTAACACCGCGGCTCTCCGTACACGCGGATATGGGGGTGTTTGATGGGGCACCCTCCCAGTAACACCGCGGCTCCCCACAGACGGGGCTGTGAGGGTGTTTGAGACAGGGGCACCCCAGTAACACCGCGGCTCCCCACAGTCGGGGCTGTGAGGGTGTTTGAGACAGGGGCACCCCAGTAACACCGCGGCTCCCCACAGACGGAGCTGTGAGGGTGTTTGAGACAGGGTAACACCCAGCGGCTCCCCACAGACGGGGCTGTGAGGGTGTTTGAGACAGGGGCACCCCAGTAACAATGCGGCTCCATAGCGGATGCTGGGGTCGGATAACGGGGAGCCCTGGAGAGCTGTAACACGCTCCCCACCGGCACGCAGAGGATGCGGGTCTGGGGCTTGGACCACGTGGAAGGCGAATCCCGAGTCCCTCTCCCCGCTCTCCCTCCGCCAGCAGGCAGGGGCCCGGGAGGGCTCTGACAGTCTTCGCCGCCCAGCCCCTCCCTCCCTCTCCCGCAGCAGGGAGCCGGGCTGGACGGGGCGGGCTGGGTGGTGGGTGTGAGGCTGGGCTGAGCGCTCCGCAGCCCCCGCGCTCCCAGAGCCACCTTGGGGGAGGCGCGAGGTGCCCTCCCGCTTCCTTATAAATTCGGGCGGGCTGTGGCGGCAGCAGCAGAAGCGGCGGCAGCGCCTGGCCCCGCAGACCCCCGAGCCGCGGATTCCCTCCCTCCTGCCCGGATCCGGCGTCGCAGCGGCTGCAGCAGCAGGGACCGTCCCGCCCGGGCAGCGCGCACCATGGGGGGCTGCGAATTCCTCCTGCTCGCGAAGCCCCGCTCCCTCCTCTCGCTCGGCCTCTTCGCCCTGGTGCTGCTGGGGGCGCACGGGGGCGCCGCGGCTCCCTTGCAGTCCAACGGCGGCGCCTCCCCGCTGGCCAAGATCTACCCCCGGGGCAGCCACTGGGCGGTGGGTAAGTGTCTGAGCCCAGCAGGGAGCTGGAGCATTGGCCGGGGCCGGGGGTGGGGGAGGCTTTTCTCCAGGCGCTGCCGCGCTGCGTGGTCCCGCTAGAAACTTTGGACGAGCTCGATCCCCCCTCCGCGGACAGCATCCGTGCGTCTGTCTGTCCGTCTCGATGTCCTCCCGCCTCTACGTGCCAGTGCCCACCCGATCCCGCGCTCCTGGCAGCTGCGCCCTCGGGTGCTGAGCCTCGGAAAGTTTCCGGGAGCGCTCGCTCCGGGCACACGGGCTGCTCCGAGGCGGGGATGTATGGCTTGAGGTCCAAGCCTCAGTTCCCCAGCACGCCTGTCCCGGCCTGCGGGCGTGTTAGACACGGCGGCGGGGAAGCGCCTGGCTTTGTGCGGGCAGCGGAGGAGTGAGTCTCCCCTGGCCAAAGCAGGCGGTTTGACGAGATGCTCTCTTGGGCGACTCGGGGGTTTAAAAGGCTTTCAAGTAACCGCGCTAATGAGCCCAGAGACAGGTCCCGGGCGAGGCTGAGAAGCCCTGTCTCCGCGGCGCTGAGCGGTGTCCCCGCGTCGCAACCAGTGGCGGGTAAGAAAACACACGTTTGCGATTGGCACATGCGACAGCTGAGCTCGAAAGCAAACTCGCCACAGCCAAGCCAGCCTACCACCTTTCAGCCCTTGGGCTTGCGTTAATGGCACTCACTTCCCAGTGAAGTCCAAGGTAGGGCTCCCAAGGGGCCCCTAAGCAGGTTGTTCCCGGGATCAGGGGGGCTGGAAGAATTTGTATGGGGGGGTGCTGGGAGCCAGTGAACCAAACTGTAAACCCGGGATATGATGGAAACCACCTCAAGTCAGTGGGTGCAGCAGCATCCCTCCCTCGCCTCTAATTCCAGCACCTTGCCTGTGATGCCCTGGAGAGCAATGCTGCTCATCCCTAAAACAAGCATGTCAAAGGTCCTGGCTGGATAAGGTTCAGCAGCTGCTGCTTGCCCCACAGATCTCCTCTATTCTGGCACAGCACCCAGCGCTGTGGTATCCAATACGCAAGACATTAGCCACATGTGGCTATTAGGCCGGCTGAATGTGGCTAGTTCACTATAGCAGTAGCCACAGAACCAGCTGGACACCAGGGGCCTAGAGCCAGCAGAGACTACCTTTGTAGTCTGTGCTCCAGTCCATGAGTGGGGCTTCTGGTCACAAGGGTAATTAATAATAATCAGTCTAAAACTGGCTTTCTTCAGAGCAGTTGAGGTGAGTGGAGGTGGCCAGTGAGGAGATTCCCATTCTCCCATGGGAATGTTTGTCAGGAGGTGTCTGAAATCCATCAGACCCTCTGTCGGACAGGGAGCTGGAGAAAGGTATAACTATAAAGGATTCCAATACATTAGGCTAATGGAACAGTCCTTCTTACTAGAAAGACCAGGTGGGTGAGAGAATAGTTTTTATTAGCCCAACTCCTGGTTTTGGGCTCCCCAGAGCTTTTCTGCAAGGCAGGGGGAGCTGGCTTCAGTCACTGATCGCCATGGTCCTGCTCTTTTGTGTTGCTCTGGAGGGGGCTGAAGTTTAATTTGGAAGCTGGCAAATGTCCAGCTAGTCACTGGGTTCCCACAAGCAGCCTGTTTCTCTTAGCCCCACTAGCATGGGCATTCGGCTCCATTGTGCAGTGTTGGTTTGTAGGCCTCTCTGTGTATTTACACTGTTGGCTTTAATGAACAGAATTGTTTCCTTTCCTCTGCTTCTCCTGACCAATGGCCACAGAGCTCTTCATCACATTATCAGCCATGGCAGGGGAGGACAGAGATTGGGAGTGAAACACCACTCCAGCCCACAAGGAAGGGGTGTGACCACAGAGCTGCTAACACATCTTTGCAATGTTCAAAGGGAATCGAAAGTTTGCAGAGTGCTCAGATAAATGTACCTCTGGGTATGTCTACATTACAGAGAAGATCAAAGCTTCCGCTGTTGATCTTCCAGGGTTCAAATTAGAGGATCTAGTGAATACATGCTAATTCGAACTGAGAGGTGCACTCCGGGAGATGCTAGTAGGCCTGCTTCCATGAGGAGTAAAGGAAGTCTAAAGGAATCAATTTCCTGCAGTGTGGACAGCGACACAAGTCTAGTTAAGGAACTTCGACTTCAGCTACGCAATTAATGTAGCTGAAGTTGCGTGTCTTAATTCAACTTTATCCTGTAGTGTAGACGTACCCTCAGAGAGTGAGAGCCAAGGGGCGATGAGCCTTAATTAATACTTACTCAAATTATTATTTCCTAAAGCAGAGTCCTGACTTTCCTCCATTCATTACAGAAGTCAGTGTTGTTGCTCCCAGCATTTCTCTTTTGCAGTAGAGCCTTGCCTGCAGTTTGTGGACCACAGCCAGTGTCATAGACATGAAACCTAGAATACTGAAGTTTAGCTTTTTGCCCTAACAACTGCAGTTTAACATGGTAGGAAGAACCATGTTCTGCTGCTGAAATGGAAGCTTGGGTGTGAGGAAAGGAATTAAAACGTTAACCCTCTCCTTCACCTCTTCAAGCCGGCTTTCAGCTGCCTCTCTTTAATTCTCCTCACCCCTCCCTGGTGCCTTATTATATTTGTGTTCTCATCAGTATGTCCCCACCCATTTCATATAATGAGCATAGGGACTTTTTGTGTGAATGTCTCAGCTGTGCCACAATGGGAGTTGGTGTGACATTACCCCAAAGCCTTCACTGTCCAATCAGAATGTGGCTTTGGACATTCACACTCTAATTAATGTTTGGTTAATGTATGATATTCTGATTGTTCTTATAGGACATTTAATGGGGAAAAAGAGCACCGGAGATTTCCCCTATGTTTATGAAGAAGAAAATAAGATCCCATTTTCAGCATTACCTGAAAATGCCAAGCAGCTGGGAGATTACCTGCAATGGGAAGAAACATTGAAGAATTTGCTAAGGCTGTTGGAAGGGAATGAAAACAGAAGTGCTCAGCTCCTAAGGGAAGAGCTTCCATGGTATAACAAGAACACTTGGGAGACAGATGATGACAGCAGCTTTAAAGATGTAAGTTTAAAACAAGAAGGTACTGTAAATATAATTTTAAGACAAATTAGTTCCTAACTCTGGGGTTATTGGTAGAGCTGGTGGAACAATTTGTAGTGACCAGTTAAGTCAGTGAATGTATCCCTTATTCCTGACCACAAATTGTCACTGAATAGATTATACCTTTTATGAATGTATTTATTAAAACAGCTCAGCAAATATTTTGTAAATTTCAGCCTATGGTTTGGATGAAAAGTACTTGATGTGAATATTTTTTCTAGTACTGTGATTTATCTGTATTATACATGTGCCCCAGTCATTGCCAAATGCTATACAAATGCACAACAAGATGTAGTTCCTGCACTGAAGAGTTCACAATGCACTCTGAAAACCTGTGCAAATAATTGGAGGGAACCACCAGGGAGGAAGATTAAGGATGATAATAATTGGATCACATGATGATTACATAGGGGACCTATGGTCAATCTCAGTGGTTTTGTATTTTTAAAAACACAAACTAGATATCCCTAACTATTGCCCAGTCTGCTTGTCATTAGCTAGCTGATTTCGTTAAATTGTCAGTATTCCCCTTTCATATATTTGAACTTCCTGAGTGGCCATCTGTATCACTTGATATTATTTCCATCATCTGATATTATGACCTAACTGTTGCCATTCAAAACAAAGTTCACTTCAGCGCAAAATGGGAATTTGGGGAAATCAGAAAGAGAATGGTAGATTGCATATGTGTTTGTGCAGATGTTAGCATCACAAGGGTCCATCCAAGTATGCATCACCATGCACTGCCACCTACTGAATATACACATAAACAGCTGCGTCTAGACTGGCAAGTTTTTCCGCAAAAGCGACTGCTTTTGCGGAAAAACTTGCCAGCTGACTACACTGGCGCTTGAATTTGCAAGAACACTGACGATCTGATGTAAGATTGTCAGTGTTCTTGCGCAAATACTATGCTGCTCCCGTTCGAAAAAGCCCTCTTGCGCAAATGCATTTGCGCAAGAGGGCCAGTGTAGACAGCTCAGGATTGTTTTGCAAAAAGCCCGATGGCGAAAATGGCGATCGGCTTTCTTAAAAACCGATCTAGATTGGCACGACACTTTTCCGCAAAAAAGTGCTTTTGCGCAAAGCCGCCCGCGTGCCAATCTAGACGCTCTTTCCGCAAATGCTTTTAACTGAAAAACTTTTCCGTTAAAAGCATTTGCGGAAAATCATGCCAGTCTAGACATAGCCAACATGTTTTACTGGGATGGGAAGAATCTTACTACTAGTAACTCTTCATACTCATGTATGAAGTTAAAATATAGTAAGCAACGCACTTTGGATATTTTGTGCTAGGAATAGAAAACTGCACAATATAATAATAGCCAAGATGGGTAGAAATGGTGTCCCTAGCCTCTGTTTGTCAGAGGCTGCAAATGCGTGACAGGAGAGGGAATCACTTGATGATTACCTATTCTGTTCACTCCCTCTGGGGCATCTGGCATTGGCCACTGCCAGAAGACAGGGTACTGGGCTAGATGGACCTTTGGTCTGACTCAGTATGGCTGTTCTTATGTTCTAAGACCATATTGCTAAATTTACTCCTGTCAGGTATGATAACAAGTGGAATTTAGTTAGGCTTTTTCCCTATAAAGTTGCATTATTATTTTATTGATGTCCACAATGTGCGAGGCATTTTCCAAACATAAATGATACAATCTTCTACTTGAAAAACTTGCCCTCCAAAGACAGACATGTGGTGGGAGAAGGAATACAATATACAAATAAGTAAAGAAGCCAAATGAACATAGGCCTTGGAATGGGTTCCAATTATTTGTAACTCAATGGCTGTCTATTGGTGATAGAGTATTTTCTAAAGAACTTCATTGGTTTCATCCCATTAAATTTTGTAAGTTTATTCCACAAGAAAGTGTGGAAGGCAATCTTGAGATTACATTTTAAATTAACGTGTATAGCATGAGCATAGATTTGCAGGCTTATTAAAGGTAGAAAGCCATAGCGTACACATAGTAATTTCATTGTTCCCTATATATATTTAAATGTTATATTTAAAAAAAATCCAAATTAAAAGTATCTAGAGTTTAAAAACAAGAAGCAGAAGGTTGCTCTGGGTTCATGTCTGGCTCATATACTAGAATCAGGCCCCTGCTGCTTGATTTGTACAGTCTTGTTTTCTGTCCGTGTAGCTGAAATCTCTCATTGCTATTATTGTGTTCCAAGCACAATTATTTCTCTATTCCTATTGTTGCCTCCTTCTTCTCATATTGTGCCTGTCAGGTCAGGGAGTCTACTATGCATGTTCTTCATTTTTATGATCTTGAATGTCATGTCCTAACAATTCAGCCTTGTTCATCATTCCTCCAAGGGTTTGATTTTTGTTTTACTGTCAAGTTTTTCTGCCTTAGTTAATTTCACAACAGGCAAATCAACACCAAGCCAAAACTAATCTGAAGCAATTGCTTTGCTTGTTGTTCTAAGGCTTTGCTCTTGCAAGTTGTCGCAAGTGTAATCCAAAAGTAAATTAAAAAATGAACTCACTTTGCAACATTAATTTGAGGTTATATAAATAGAACTAGAATTCTGCATAACTCTTTGTTGGACCTTGGTTATCATTTATCAAGCTAACATTGGGAGCAAGTATTAGAAATGTATTTGTTGTATGGAATAGATGCAGAGAACAGTTAGGCTACGTCTACACTGGAGGCTTCTTGCACAAGAACAGCTGTTCTTGCACAAAAACTTGCCAGGTGTCTACCCTGCACGCATGTTCTTGCGCAAGTAAATTTACAGTCTAGCGTCGAAAAACAGGGCTTCTTCCGGAAGAGTTATTCCTCTCCCCATAAGGAATAAGCCTTCTTGCGCAAGAGCTCTTGCACAAGAGGGCAGTGTAGACAGGCAACATGAATTTCTTGTGCAAGAAACCCCCTATGGCTAAAATGGCCATCAGAGCTTTCTTGCGCAAAAGAGCGTCCACACTGCCATAGACGCTCTTGCACAAAAGCACATTTCTTGCGCAAAAGCAGATGCCAGTATAGACGCGCTCTTGTGGAAGACTTTTTGCTGCGCAAGAACTCTTCCGCAAAATAGTTCTTGCACAAGAAGCTGCCAGTGTAGACGTAGCCTTATAGGTAAGGCTTATTGAGTCAGCATGTGACTTTTGAAAGTCTGTTCTGTAAGTATTATTTACTTTTCTTTATTAGATGATGGAGTATCTGCTTCAAGTTATGAATATGAAAGAAAGCACTCCAAGTTGAAGCGACAATCTTCCAACCTTGAAGAAATAGAATAGTATCCTTAAGAGACTTATGTTTCACAAACACTTAATTGTAACAGATAATCAACAAGGTTTCTTTTGTGTAAACAAGATTACTTTTGTGTAAAATACTTAAACACTTGTATTCTTGTATGTTACTGCATTGACTAAACTCTTCTCCTTTTTTCCCTTCCAAGCTGCATTTTCTCCTTTTCACTGCTTTGATGTAAATAATTGTCCAGGAAGGGTCTTCCAGTTATCTGACTTCCCTCTCTAACCAGTTCATCCCTAGGTTAAAACTACATGACATTTCAACATTCACAATAAATAATAACAAAGGCCAAGTTTCTGCTTTTATCTGAGTTACAGAACATCCACTGGCTGTGCTACAGATAGTAACAAATAAGCAATGGGGAAATTCATGACTTATAAGACAAGATCCACAGCTGTATAAATTAACTGAATCCCATGGAGCTATACTGATCTTTTGCGGAAAAAAACTCAGTGTAGACGGGGCCATTTTGTGCAAAAAAACTCTTTTGCACAAGAACCCTTATTCCTTATTTTGAGGAATAAGGGTTCTTGCACAAAAGGGTTTTTTTGTACAAAATGGCCCCGTCTACACTGAGGTTTTTTTCTCCACAAAAACCTCTTCCGCAAAAAGGATCGAAAGAGACTATGCAAATGAGAGCATGAGAAATGCTAATGAGCGCTTCATTTGCATTTCCTCTTCCTCAAAAAACCTGACCGTGTAGACGGAGCCTAAGAGTGTGTTTTCAATGAACTGAGAGCCAGACAGTCTTACATAGATGTGAAAGGCCCAAACATAGTGAGGTATTTCTGCCACCCAGACAGCCTAAGCACTTATCCAAATGGACCCTATATTCTCCTGTGTGACAAACAAATGACATTTCCAGTGGGTCTACAGAGTGGAATGTGGAGGGGACGCAGGATATCACACACAAATAAGGATGGGGTAAGGTTCTCCATTCAAAGTGCAGTTCCATGTTGTCTTAATCAGGGCTGGATTAAGACATGCTGAGGCCCTAAACCAGGGGTGGGGAAACTAAGCCCCAGGGGCTGGATGCGGCCCCCCAACTTGCCTGGATCTGGCCCCCAAGGCTTGGGGCCCCACCCAAGCATTAGGGATCCTGCACTAATGCTCCAGCTCTGCCACCCACCATTCTCCCGTGGGGCTGGAACACACAAAATCATAGAAATATAGAATCATAGAACACTAGAACTGGAAGAGACTTGAAAAGATCATCAAGTCCAGCCCCCTGCCCTCATGGCAGGACCAAGTATGGTCTATATCATCCCTGACAGATGTCTATCTAACCTGCTCTTAAATAGCTCCATAGATGGAGATTCCACAACCTTCCTAGGCAATTTATTCCAGTGTTTCACCATCCTGACAGGAAGTTTTTCCTAATGTCCAACCTAAACCTCCCTTGCTGCAGTTTAAGCCCATTGTTTCTTGTCCTATCACCTGAGGCCAAGGAGAACAATTTCCCTCCCTCCCCCCGCCTGCCTCCCTGTGACACCCTTTTAGATACTTGAAAACTGGTATCATGTCCCCTCTCAATCTTCTTTTTTCCAAACTAAACAAGCCCAATTCTTTCAGTCTTCCCTCATAGCTCATGTTCTCTAGACCTTTAATCATTCTCGTTGCTCTTCTCTGGACCCTCTCCAGTTTCTCCACATCTTTCTTGAAATGCAGTGCCCAGAACTGGACACAATACTCCAACTGAGGCCTAACCAGCGCAGAGTAGAGTGGAAGAATGACTTCTCGTGTCTTGCTCACAACACTCCTGTTAATGTATCCCAGAATCATGTTTAGTTTTTTTGCAAGTGTCACACATTGACTCATATTTAGCTTGTGGTCCACTATGACCTCTAAATCCCTTTCTGCAGTACTCCCTCCTAGACCATCACTTCCCATTCTGTATGTGTGAAACGGATTGTTCCTTCAAGCAGAGTACTTTGCATTTGTCCTTATTAAACTTCATCCTATTTACCTCAGACCATTTCTCCAATTTGTCCAGATCATTTTGAATTATAACCCTATCCTCCAAAGCAGTTGCAACCTCTCCCAGCTTGGTATCATCTGAAAACTTAGTAAGAGTACTCTCTATGCCATCATCTAAATTGTTGAACAGAACCAGTCCCAAAACAGACCCCTGTGGAAACTCAGTTGTTATACCCTTCCAGCATGACTGTGAACTGTTAATAACTACTCTCTGAGAATGGTTATCCAGCCAGTTATGCACCCACCTTATAGTAGCCCCATCTACAAGTCAGGGCCCCCCTAGACTCTGGCATGTGAGGGGAATGTGAGGCATCTTTTTCTTCTCAGTTGGGGGCCATGTCAGTGAGGGTTTGGGGTTTTTCTGTGGGTCAGAAGCCCCCCCAATCCAAAATATGTTCCCCATCCCTGCCTAAGCTATGTCAAGTGGTCCCATAGCATTACCAAAAATGTGTACTAATTAACAGAAAGGACAATGAAAATAGAAATAATAAAGTTTTATATATACACTGATACATAAGCAAGGATGCTTAAAAACTAGTCCTTTTAAAAATTGTACTTAGAAGCCCCTCATAACCGGACGTCATAAGCTATAGCTTGCTTAATTTATACATAAATCTGGCACTGGCCCTAATTCACCATGAACCAGAAACACAGTGGAGTAAGGCAGTGACCATCCCCTAAAACTGCCTGAACATCTCAGCCTGAACAGTCCTTCCCTTAGCTGCACTGTCCTTCAGGTTGTATATTGGCCAAGCAAAGCAATCTGCTTAGCAGAAGGAGGCGCTAGCACTCAATTAGGGGATTGCACACAGAGTCCCACCCAACCAAAGGAAACAAGGTCCCACAGTAGGACAGCCTAAAGCCAGACCACGAAGAGTACAAATAATTTCTCTATGCAAATGACTGAACAATGTGGGATGACCTGTGAAAATGCATAATAAGGCTAGACAATGTAACACGTTACACCTTATAATTATACACTAAAATATCCAGATAACAAAAATAATTCCTAGCAGACTTTTGTTGCAAAGCAAAGCAAACCCTGATTTGAGCTCACATTACTGCATTTCACATTGAACAATCTGCCGTGGCTGTGGAATAATCACTTGAGTGAGACAGACATGACTCCGTCCAAAGAGTTAGGTACAAATGGCTTTGACCAGAAACAGAGGTGCTTTCAATAAGATTGTATGCACACATGCGGGGGAACTGATACTAGCACATAGAGTGCGCATGGTCATGATACTAAACAAAATTAACTGGCTTGTGCTTTGGCGTTAGATTTTAGAAGTTTTTGATTCCCCCTTCCCCCCCCCACTCAAATTAGCCCCCAAATAAACACACACCCTTTGTCATCCCAGGCACCCATAAAGAGGTAGTGTCAATGGAGTGAAAACTGTCTTCTTCTGCTAATGGAATGTTGAAGTCATCATGCCTCTGTTGATAAATTGCATAGCCAATTGCTCGATCATACTTTGGTTTATCACAAAAATGACAAAGCTCCTTTTCGGTCTTGGTGGGTTCAGTGCTTCCAGGAGGACTGCTTGCCTCAGAAGCTCACAGTGGCCCTCGATTTAGATACTTTCCCTAGAGGCACAAACTTGCCATTTATTTAGCCACCCTCATCATTGGCCAGCATGGGAAAAAGAGAGGAGATCACTCTGCTGTCCCTCTGGATGAGGGACCGGTCAGACTCCTCCCCAAATTAGCCTTTCCCCTGTGGTATGACACCCTGTCCAGATCAACTCTCCTATAGTGAATCGGGAGTTGGGAAACGGAGGGAACGCGGGCCTGCCTTCTACTCTGGGTTCCAGCCCAGAGACCCTGTGATAGCAGCTGTTTATAATATCCCCTGTATCAGCTGCATGACAGCTACTTCCCCACAGCCTCTCCCAGCACCTTCCTTAGCACAGGCCCTTCCTTCTGGTTCATGATTGAGTTCATAACTCCAAACCTTCCATAGCACTTTCTTATCCCCTTCCTCCTCAGCTCCTTGTGCACAGTGAGCTAACAGAAGGGGAGTATGTTTAACCAGTACCAGCTGGTTCTTACTTGACTCCAGGTGTCCTGATCAGACGGGGGAAATTGGTTTGAGAAAGTTCCCTGTGAGCACTGGCCCCCACCTGTCCCCTCCTCTCCCCCTGCTGCTGCCTCTGCACTAGGGGAAAGGGGGACAGGCATCTCCATGGAAGCCAGTACACACGGTGCCCCTCGCGCTGCTACCTCTGACACAGAGGCACAGTGTGTGGGGGTGGGGGTGTGGGGGAAGGGTGTAACCATGAAGGTTAACCAGTGAGCCCACACTCATCAGTTCACCATTTACACACTTACACTTTCACATCCCTAGTTGTAACAGAGATGACCTTTCAGGTCTGGAAGCCCTACAGTTTTGGTGGTTTGTCGCAGAAAGGCTTCTTTGTGCTGGTAGACTGGGTTATGTGTACAGGGTGGGGCCTCAATTACACCAGCTGAGGATCTGGCCCAAAGACTGAAGAGAAAATAATATAAATTTCCCCTTTTACTGATGCCTCCAAAAATAGAAATGCCCCTTCCCCACAAGCTCGTGAGCTGGTTTCTTTGTGGATACATGAGCAGAAGACTACCATGTCCCTGCCCTTGCTGCTCACTACTTGTGGGTATGTTATTGCCTCCTTGGATATCAATCTGCTGAAAACACTTTGTTCCTGGAAACAGGCAAAGATTTTTTAAGTCTTCACTCCACTCCATCAAGATGTTTGGCGCTTTTGCCATTTGCTTTTACCACTCCCTACTTGATGTGACTCCCGGAGTCCTCTTTCAAAGCAACTTGCCTAAGTGCAGATTATTGTGCACGTGCATGCAAGCCTGCTGCCTTCTACTTCGACAGCCCTCCAACTGCTATCCCACACCACTTTGAGGGCATCCATGGCTGACCTGTCCATTTACCTGCATTAGGGTCCAGTTGTCTGGATGTCTCCCTTCATGGGACCTTTTGCTCCTGGATTTGAATATAGCAACCTTGCAGCACTATTACTTCAGCGGCTTTAGCGTGTGTCTCAAGCAGCCTCTTGTCGCCATGGTAAAACCCAGGGTCGCTTTGCAATCTGGAGAAGGCAACTCCTGTGACCAACCACTGTAATAACAGAAACTTTTTGTGATGATTGCAAAGCAGATGGCTGAGAAGAGTCTCAGTGAGGATGTCTAAAGATAAAACAGCTAAGAAAAATGTACATAAACCCAGGGAAGACTGAAAAAAGCCTTTGGTGCACATGTAGCTTGCTAATTTTATGAGGGACTATACAGGATTTTTTGCTGGCACATCACTACAGAACCCAGGGTCTTTGTGGTGCTGCTACCACTGCCACCACTCAAACCTCCTCAACGGGGGGCTGGCAGAATGTCACGCAGCCTGTTGGGAGATGTCTAAACAGCATTTTGGAGCCTGTGGGAGCAAGCATGCTAGCAGTCTAGAGACTTGGGTTAGCAGGGCTTGCATTAGGATTCAAAAAATAGCTGTGTAGACAGCACTTTTACATTGTAGCTAGGCTTGGAACTTGGTCTCTGAAGCTTAGGAAGTGTGTATGTGTGTGTGAGCAAGGGTGGGGGCTTCAAAGGCTAGGCTGTAGTGTGAGCAGTAACTTCAAAGTGCTGTCTACACTGGGCTTTATTACAGTGCGAGCACAAGCTTTGCTAGCCCCTTGTCTGTCAGCCCCAGTTAGGAGGCTCACTGCCGGGGGCTCTGAAAGTCATAATCCCTTTCTGAGCTGGAAAGAGACTGCCTCGTAGAGGCTAGTCAGAATCCCCACAAGTGAATAAGGGAATAAGCATCTGGAAGGGCCTGTGGAAAACGCAATGGCCAGGGTATTAACACCTAGCCAAGAGGCACAGACTCTGCAAGGCAGCAGAGAAGGAAAGACTGGAACAAAGGGGAAAGGGAAGTATCCAGTGCAGATAGACAGCTCTTAAGTGGAGGGGGGGGCGTGTCTCTGGGGCTGAGAGATGAATGGGAACAAAGAGGGTGAGGATAGGCATGGGGAAGCAGGAAGAAGGCCCCTATCTTCTCAGGCTAAGCCAAAGACTTTCAGACCTTCTGTGCCTGGTTACTTACTTTGTTTTGAAAAGGCTGCCCAGTGTTGTGCTGACACTGAACATTACATTCTGAAGGGTTAGAAAGTCGCCCACAGAAATCTGGCTCAGCCAGGGATTGCTGGAGTCTGAAGACCCAGCTCCAGAGTTGTGTCAGCCCCAGGACACTACAGGAAAATGTGAATCCTGGGAGTCAGCAAAGGAAATGGGGACTCACAGGACACTGATTAAAGGCTGAGGCCAGGCCCTGTCAATCTAACTGGTTGTCTACCCTGTTTCTGTTGAAGCCAGTGCAAGTGTTGCCTTTGATGTTAGTGTGAGCTGGTTTGGCCCTTTACATGGTACATTTTCTATGCTCTATATTATCATACTTCATGAGGACAATATTAATCCATTAATAATACACTTGAACCTCTTTAAACCAGCAATCCCAGGAAATGGTTTGCTGGATTAAAGATTTTTCCAGATCAGGGTGGGCACTGTGGGGTCTTGGAATAAAGGGGTGGGGCACCTACCTGCCACCCCTCTCCCAGGGGCATATGTGGCTCCACACTCCCTGCTGCTCCCAGGTACCACCTCCCACCACTGAAAAGCCTCAGGGGAAGCAGCTCTGTAAGCTGCTGGTCACCCATTTGGGGTGGAGGGGGAGTGGCAGCGCACAGAGCCACTGCCTCCTCCATACCCAGGGTGTTCCCAGATTGGGGACACCCCGAGTACGGAGATTTAAGTGTATCTTATGTTGCTGTTGGTTTCTCTTGTTCTAAAGTAGTGCTTCTCAAAGTGGTCCGCAGACCCACTCTAAGAAACCTGCTAACTGGCTGCAGTCACAAAGCCTCATGGCTCCCATTAGCTGCGGTTTGCCAATGAGATGGGAACCACGGGAAGTGGCATGGACGGGGCTGCTGCGTCTTGTGGTTCCCCTTGGCTGCAAACAGCGAACCAGAGCCAATGGGAGCCATGAGTCTGCGTGGCTGCAGAGCAGGTAAATAAACAAATTGGAGCAGCCAGTTAGCAGGTTTCTCAGAGTGGATCTGCAGACCACTTTGAGGAACACTGTTGTAAAGCATCCCAACCTCACAAAGACTAATGGGGAGAGAGGCCTGAAGCAAGAGCTTCAGCATTAAAAGAGTATATTCAGCAGCTTGAGTAAGGACTAAATTAACTGAGGGTAGCATGAGATTCATAAATCTCTTATGTGGACAGGTTTAAAGCTGCAAAATCATTTAAGTACGGAGATTAACTGCTTGCTTGCTTGCTTTTCTGTCACTCTTTTGTTGGTCTAAGGGCTTGGCTACCCTACTGCTTAAGTCAATGCAATGTATATTACTCATGGGTGTGAAAAAGCCACACACACACACACACACACACACAAGCTAAGCAAGTTGCATTGACCTAAGACCTGTACAGTACTAAGTTAGTGGGAAATGTTCTCCTGTTGACATAGTTTCTGCCTCTCATTGAGGTGGAGTAATTATGCTGATGGGAGAACACTCTCCTGCTGACATAGCATGTCTTCACCAGAGGCGCTACAGCAGTGCAGCTGTATTGGTCCTGTGCTGATGTAGTGCGACGGTGTAGACCATACCTTAGCATCAGCCAATGGCTGCTGAACTCTACATCTAGCTTTCTACCTATCTTCATTTTTTAAAAAGTCTCAAATGGGTAGCTGTGTTAGTCCGTAACTTTAAAAACGAGTGGTCCTGTGGCACCTGGGAGACTAACAAATATATGGGCTCATGAGCTGTCACAGGTAAAACCCACTTTATTAGATGAGTTGGACTGATGAAAGCTCACAACAGCTCTATATATTTGTTAATTTCTAAATCAATGGTTTTTAAACTTTATTTCTCATGATCCAGTTGAAGAAAATTGTTGATGTCTGTGACCCAACATCATTGTATCTTTTGACTGGAGTGTGGGCTGTCGGGTGGGGCTGAGAATGCGGGGTTTGGGGTGCAGGAGAGGAGACTGGGGCACCAGGTTGGCTATGGTCTTACCTTCAGCAACTCACAGTCAGCAGAACAGCAAGGATTCTTAGGCTGGCTTCCTGACTGTCCTGGCACCTCAGACCACGCTATGCCCGGGAAGCAGTTAGTAGCAGGTCTCAGTCCTAGGCAGAGGTGTGCAAGTGGCTATGCATGTTGCTCTGACACACAGTTACCAGCTAATGGGAACCAGCTAATGGGAGTGTGGAGCAGGTGCGCAGCACCTAGGAGCTAGACCCGCTGTGGCCACTTCTGGGGTGCAGTGCAGTCCGTGGTACCAAGACAGGCAGGAAGCCTGCATTAGCAACCTCCGCTAGTCACCTGGTCACCCTATAGCAAAGTGACCAGTGCCTGGCATTCCATGATCCAGTACTGGGTCGCAACCCATGCTTTGAAAACCACTGCTCTAAGGTGCTGCAGGACTACTCATTGTTTTTCATTTTTCAGAGAAGCCTTATAGGAAATTCCCATATGTGGCACCTCATAGCAAGATGCCAGCTGCCAGGTGGGAAGTTAAACTCAGTAGTTCAAATTAGAAAGATAGCATATTTTTGAATGGTGAGATTGAATAGTCATTGGAATAAACTACCAAGGGAAGTGTTGGATTCTACAGCTCTCCAAATCTACAAACACAGCAGACCTGTCCTCCTGCCTCTCCACTGGCTTTCCACAGAATACTGAAGAAAGTTCAAGGTCTTGGTCCATATCTTGAAAGTATTCCATAGGCTAGGTGGAGGGCACCTAAAAGTACACCTAAAGCTACAGGATGAAGACAGTGGCAGACAGCTATGCTCTGCTGGCATAATGGAACTCACTACAATAAGGACTACTCTGCGACTGTGCAATGAACTCTTCTAGGAACTAAAAACCCTCAAAAACCTCATCGCCTTCTGCTCCAAGTGCAAGGGGCATATCTTCAATTTTGCTTTCACTAATATGAGCATAGAACAATGTGTATATCTGCTCTTCTCTTTGGGAGAGGATGAGAGACTCAGCACGTGACAGACATTAATGTTATTTCAGGCACTATTGAAAGTCACTCAGGCACATCTACCCTGCAATAAAAGACGCAGGGCTAAAACTTGGAGTGTAGGTATTGGTGACTGAGAACCCTCCATGCGGGAGGGTCTTCAGTTTGTGCCTGAACATCTACAATGTAATTTTTAGCCTCTCAGCCTGAACCCTGTGAGCCTGAGTCAATTGACTTGCGCTCTGAGACTCGCTGTATTTTTTTAATTGAATGTAGATGTACCCTCCGATACAACAGAGATGAGCATGTTGTAAAAACCAGAATAGAATAGAATAGAATAGAATAGAATATGCCTTTAATGAACAGATAACACAGAGATTTGCTGAATAGATTGCAAATTCTTTGGGGGCAGGGACTACCTTGTACTTTGTATAGTGAAGGCCTCTAAATACTACCATAATATAAAGGTGGGAAAAATATTGGATGGATAAACAGGGAATAGTGTGTAGGCGTAGGAAGTGGTAATTATGTCTGTGTACAACATTATTGTGACTGATATCAGAATATTACATTCAATTTTGGTGTCCACATTTTAAAAAGAACATTGAAGAATTGGAAAAGGTACAGAAAACAGCCACAAAAGTAATCTGAAAACTGGAGAAAATGTTTCACAGTGAAAGATATAAAGAGCTCTCTCTGTTTAGTTTAACAAAGTGAAGATTAAGAGGTGACTGTTTTGTCAATGAGGGGGATTAATTATCGGAACAAACCTCCAAAGGAATGAATGGGTAGTCTCTCTTGATATCCTCTTTGAAACAAATCTGGATGGTTTCTGGAAGATATGATTTAGCCACACAAAGCTATGTTTTAGTAAAGCAGAAGTTCTTGGGCTCAATTTAATGCCCTATGGTATTCAAAATGTCATACTAGTCCCTTTTGGCCTTAAACTCTTCAAATATATACATTTACTTGGGCCATAACCCGTAAAATATTTCTGATGAAATTCTCTTGGATTCCAGCAGGTGGCAGACTCTGCCAAAATATGGAGCTTTACTAGATGTAGATTTATTTTTTCTCTTGATCAGTTTTATAAGGAAGTGTTGATATTAGTGAAGATGAACAGAAGCCTATGGACAAAAAGAGCACTGAGTAGTTCAATCTCATGCAATTACTATGCCCTTGACTGCAACCTAGTTGGCAGGATTATAGGAGACGGGCTATGTTCTTGGGGAAGTGAAGGTCAGCATGATAAGGTACACATCAGGGATATATCAGTTGTCTGCTGCTTCTTTTGTATTGAAATGTGAATTATTTTCATTTTCAATTAACACATTGTTATATTTCATTGTTTATATTTCATTGATAAATATCCAGAAACTCCCCTATCCTTTAAGTGCTTCCCGGGGGAGTTTTACTCAGTTCTCACCCCCTAACCTATCACTCCTCATTTGCAGACAGTGGATGAAAGGCAGTCCGATAAGGAATTACAAGTCTCTTTAAGAATCTGCAGTATACCTATAACTGCACTATCTGGCTACGTATACATTACACTGTAGTTCGAAATAAGATATGCAATTTGAGCTACGCAAAATGCGTATCTTATTTCAATCTTATTTTGAAATAACCTGCTGTCCTGAAATGTTCCTTACTCCTCGTGGAATGAGGTTTACAGGGACTTTGGAATAGCAAGCCAGTTATATTTTGAAATAATGGGTTTGCTGTCAAGATGCGGGATAGCTATTTCAGGATATTCTGGTATCCCGAAATAGCGCTGCAGTGTAGACATAGCCCCTGTGGGAGTGGTTCTAAGAGGTTCTGGTTGCAAACAACCCGTCGAGAACAAATATGACTTTAGTATTTTATTATAACTTCTACTGATTCATTATTATTGTTGCATAAAAAAGCCTCCGCCTGAGCTCACTAGATTTATATACATGGATTTTCTGAAGCTACACCAAACTGTAAGGTCTAAGGTTTTAAACTGTAACTCATTGTGATCTTTGTCAAACTTTGTAATCTGTGTAACTTTCAAACTTACTGTAAACTGCAACTTTGTAATCTTTTTAACTCTCAGCCACCTTGCTTGTAACTTTCCCTAAACTGCATTCTCCCCTGAGTGAATGGAGAGAGAATGTGAGTGTGAGTGTGTTTGAAGAAGGCTTGGAACAATGGACCACATGGCAATGAGTCATCACAGTCTGGGCATGCTCCTTGTTGGATAAAGGGAAATCTGGGCATGCTCCCTGATGACAAGGTAAATGAGTCAGAGGGGCCATTCAGACACAATATAAGGAGAAGGAGCACATGTGAGGCTCTCTTTTTTTCCTTCCACTGATCCTGAGAAGCTCCCCTCCAGTGTCTTTTCTCCTGACCAGCTTCCCCAGCCATGATGAGCAGACAGACCCTCCAGGATCCACATGCCTTCGCTCCTTCTGCAACCTATATGTCTGTGTAAGTGTGTGATTGCCTGAGGGCAGGAATGAATGGGTGTGAATGAGTGAATGAATGGAGGGGTGTGTGCGTGCTTGCTTGTCTGTGTGTGTGTGAGAGAGAGAGAGTTCTATCTTCTTTAGTTTAAACCTCTGGTGGCTGCTTTCTCCTCTTTACTTTTACCTAGTGGAAATAAACCCATACTAGTGTAACCCTGGGTGGTCTCCAGTGAGAATATTATTGGGGTAACAATTATTATTCCCTTTTATTGTAATATTGTGCTGTATATTAGCACAACGCTGCCCTAATCAATTTACAATCTATTGCCCAAGTCCTGTTCTGTCTCCTCATACCAGCAGTCCTGTTTACCACAACAGGACAACTTATGTGAATAAGTTCAGCAAGGTTTGGCCCTAAACTTGATATTTTTCAAACCTGACTGATAGTTTTTTATCTTGCACTGTCTTTATTCCCAGGATCGGAAATAAAGAAAAACTTTACTGTTAGAATTAGAACTATCCCTAATGAGATTTTTATGACAAGATATAAGACTTGTCTGATATTAATCTTTCTTGTCAAGTAAATAGTGTATCAATCACATGCATTAGATGACAAACTATTATCCAAATTCAGATATGCCTTTGAAATGTAATGCACAGACCTTTTATCCTTACTCTATGTCAAGTTTTGAAATTTTAATACAATTTTTCATTTCCTTTGTATCGGTACAATGCTGATCTATTCACAGAATGGTTTAATTAATGTCCTAATGTTATGCTTATAAAGCTACATGACTACACTTATATTTGCACAGGCTGGCTCACTCCTGCAGGCCTTGCTCAGGCATAGCTCCTATTGTTGTGAATGGGAGCTGCAGAATCTGGCTATATATGGAGCAGGCCCACTGACGGGGAGAGGGGACAAAAGGGCCTGATGTTTTTAAAGGGCTTGGGGCTCCCAGCTGCCACTGCTGCTACCAGAGCGGCACCCAGAGCCTCTGGCCCTTTAAATCACTGCTGGAGCACTGCACGGCTTTCTCCAAGCAGTTCTGAGGGCTGGATGGGAGGGCAGGTGCAGCATACTCTGGGCAGCTCTAAGAGCTGGGATGGGAGGTTGCATGGAATGCTATGGACAGTGCTAAGGGCTGGTTGTCCCCAGCCCTGACCCTTCCACCTAAGGCCCCACCCCTTCCAGGACCACAGAGCCAGCTCCCCCACACACCTTGCCCGGGGGCCTGGCAAGGCTGTCAGCCCCCCTGATATGGAGAATAAATCTAATACAATAATTATTGCTTTTAAAAGCTTCATCTTCCTAAATATTATGGCCCCATTCCCATAGTGGGTGTAAAACAATCTCGCTCTATTCACCTCCCTGGAGCTATTTCAATTTATGCCAGCTGAGGAACTGTATATTTCAACACTGGCTTTTAACACAAATCCTGCAGATCTATTTGCTTGTCTCATTTCTTGCTCTGTGTCTGGAAATTTCCTAACAGTCACAGCACCCTTCATCATGCTCAAATGACAGCATAAGGCCTTGCAGAAGGCTGGGCAGAAAAATCCCCTCTCTCATTCAGTGCTAATGCTCTCCAGCATTACTGTGGGCCTGTTGAAAGGGTCAGTGAGGCAGGACCGGTACAGACAAATCTGGGCTCCTCTCATCAAGCTATTTAATTTGTCTCTAGCTGTAGTGTTTGACCTCTTTGCTATTCATCCCAGAAAAGTTCTTTTATGACAGCTAAAGGGAAAGGTAGGAATTTAAATATGTGGCATGAGGTTTCCAGTTAAACACAAGGGCGAGGTGATAGTCCCTTAACCAGCACCTCTCTGGCTCGCCAATATGGCTCAAATCATTACCACCCTGGAGCTCTCTTTCACGAAGCAGCGTGTGCACTGCTGAACACAGCATGGCACTGGGCAATGCCCTGTAATCAGCATCTTTTAAGGGGATACCCACATGACCCAGCAAAAGGGGAATCCTCTTCAGCTGTAGGAATGGCAACACTGATGCTGAAGCTGAAAAATGTCAATAAGGTTTTAAGAGGCGTTTGAACAAAATAGATAAAGGGTTCTCCATAGGAAGTTGTCTGAGAACTTTGCCTTTTTGTCCAGCTGTGTGAGCGCATTTTTAATCAGCTCTCTTATGAAAACATTCAAAATAAATGAAGGAGATGGATAGGCCAGTGGTTGTGGTGCTGACTTAGGAGATGTATGTTCATTACTCAGTTCTGCCACAGACCTTCTGTGTGAGTTTGGCCAAGTCACTTCTGTCTGTGCCTAAGTTTCCCATCTGCACAATAGGGGAAATAGCACTGCAGAACCTCACAGGGATGTTTTAAGGTTAAATACATTAAAGACTTGAAGTAGTTTAGATATTATTGAGGGGAGAGTATACAAGTCCTTATGATAGGTTTGGTCCCTAAATGGCTTGCGTTATCCTGCTTGACAGACCACCTCACTCCATTCTGGAACCCTTGGTCCAAAATACCATTTATCACTTGACCTTCTGGCAGGAGTGAAAGTAACTTAAAAGTCTTATTGGTATAGGGCCCCAGCTCTGGCCCCTGGAAGGGGCAGGGTCATAGGTGAAAGGGGCAGAGCTAGAGTCAGCCTCCCCCAGCCAGCCCTTCAGCCGTACCTGGCCCGGGGCTATAGGCACAGACTTCGCATTTTACTCTGTGTGTGTGTGTGTGTGTGTGTGTGTGTGTGTAGGCACAGACTTCGCATTTTACTCTGTGTGTGTGTGTGTGTGTGTGTGTAGGCACAGACTTCACATTTTACTCTGTGTGTGTGTGTGTGTGTGTGTGTGTGTGTATGTGGCTCAACCCCTGCTCCACTCCAAGCCCCACACCATCCCTTTCTGCCCCTGTTTAGCCCCGCCCCATCTCTTTCCCACTTCCTCCCCAAGTGTACCCCATCCCTGCTCCTACACCTGCTTCCCAGAGCTTGAACACCAGGAATCACCTGTCTGCAGTGCTCCAGAAGCACTGGTAGGGAGGGGGATGAGGTGTAAGTATGGGGTCACCGGCACATGAGAGGCATGAGAGTGAGGACAGAGGGTGGGAGTTTGGTACCAACTATACTTTCTGTATCTTTCTGCTTTGTCTTAGGCAATAAACTTGACTAAGCTTGGCTATTTGATCTCTAGGACATTTTTCATACCAAACCACAACTGTAGCCAAGCAGCTGGCTGCACAGTTAAGCAACACTAAGCTCCTATGTTGGCTTTCATCACTCTACTATATGTGTGCAACACTGAAACCAAACGTGGCCCAGTCCAATGTGGCTGTGCAGGGAAGCAAGGGATGGCACCCTCCTCAACCCTATTCACACGCACAGTCCTCCATGGTCTGCTTGGCTTGGTGCTCCTGCTGTAGAAGAAACAGCAGGCTTGGCTGGGCTCTTACTGCTCAGCTACCCATGAGCAAGAGGGCAGAGAGGGGAAGAAAACAGACAGAGTTCAGGGCATGAGAAGGGAGTGGCAGCAATCTGTGCCTAAAGGTGTGGCACAGACCCTTTTGCCCCATAACCAAGGAAACCACAGTTCCTCCCTGGCTCTCTCAGGGGCAGTGCAGCTATAAACTGTCTTATGCTCAAGGCATTGAGCAAATGCTGAATCTATTACTTAGAACATTGGCTCTCAACCAGTCCAGACAACTGTACCCCTTTCAGGAGTCTGATTTGTCTTGTGCACCCCAAGCTTCACCTCACTTAAAAACTACTTGCTTACAAAATCAGACATAAAATGCAAAAGGGTCACAGCACAGTATTACTGAAACATTGCTTCCTTTCTCACTTTTAGCATATCATTGTAAAAGAAATCAATTGGAATACAAGTATTGTACTTACATTGCAGCGTATAGTATACACAGCAGTATAAGTAAGTCATTGTCCCTATCAAATTTTAGGTTGTGATGACTTTACTAGTGCTTTTTCTGCAGCCTGTTGTAAAACTAGGCAAATATCTAGATGAGTTCCAAGTACCCCATGAAAATGATTTTCGTGTATCCCAGGATTATGTGTTCCCCCCTTTGAGAATCCACCTGCCTTAGAAAACCTCACTAATTATTTACAACTTCAACAGCCAGAGCTTCCAGATCTTTGTGAATCATCCTGACTCACTCAAGTAGCCCATCACTGTCGCGGAGCTCTGTATGCAGAATGGGGCCCACTGAATGAAATAGTGTTATTCACTAGATGGAGGGCTTTTCAAGATGTGGCCCCATAATTTTGAAGAGAAAGAAAGGGAGAAACACGATCATCTTAAAGGAGATATGTATCTTTTAATTTTTTTCCTTTAACAACTTTTTATAATTCTCTATAACTTGAAGTTTTGCAGTGAAGATAGAAGTAAACATTCAAATTACCATGTTTCTAAAGCAGTTTAAGTAAAAAAGGAAATAGGTAATTCAGGAAGGGCCAGGCTAAGAGCCTTAGCAATGTTATAGTAAAGAAGTGGTTAAGGATCTAGATGATTTAATCCAGTTTTAAGAAAAGGTTTTACAGTGAGCAATTAGATGCTGGTTAAGGAATTAATCACTAATGGGTCATTAACTCTGACTGCTATTGTACAGTTAACAAGCTGAGGCAGGATTATTAGACTCAGTACCCAATTAAGGAGGAGAAGATATTTAAAACAAACTGAACAAGTGGGCTCTTACAACTGAACAGAACAATTTGAGAAAAACTTTATGGACACAAAAAAAAATCTCCCCAGAGTACAAAAATGTATAGATGTGTACATCTGCAGCATGCCTAGAAAGGTCACTTCACTTTCAATAAGTCTATTTCCTGAGTGAGTGTATTTTCCTGCTTATCTTCATTATTTTCAGAAATAGAGGAATATATTATTTTCTTTTAAGGACATGATTGCCCATTATTGACCTACATCCACACACCCACACACACACTTACATAGAAAATATTACAAATAATTGTAAAATGGTGTATAAGAGAGAGTGGGGGAGTGTGTGTGTGTGTGTGTGTATGTGTGAATAGATAGTGTGCAGTTATGGATTATTTAAGGGCATGATTGCACACAGTCAAGCTGTCCTGCAGTGGCTCAGTAAGTACCAACCTCAGGGCAGATGGTTAAGAACCAGTGCAACTGGCTGTGAGATCTATACTTAGCTTTCACCAACCAACCATCAAGTGTAAACTCCTCAGGCACGCTAACAGCTTTAGCATGGTGTCACAGATAGTCCCCTTCATCTATCTTATCACCCAGGTAACCTACTTTTGTGATAGATGATCCTTTACACGGAGGGCTCCAGCAGTATTCAGGTTACTCCCAGTCCCAAAGGCCCAATCACTTACCTTGGGTCAATTTGCACTTTAGCTCTCACACCAAAGACAATGCTTCTAGCCAATCCTATAATTAACTATAAGCAGATTGATTTTATGGGAAAAGGAAACAAGAGTTATTTATAAGGTTAAAGCAGGTAGCCACAGAGATGCACAAATGAGTTACAATCTTAAATTTCAAAAAGTAATAGGACCTTCTACAATAAGCAGGTGCTATATAAGCCTTCAGCACCAGCTCAGGCCAAGTTAAGACCAAGTGATGGTCTTTTGCAGATACTCTGATACAGTAGAACCTCAAAGTAACAAACACCAGAGGTCCAAACTGACTGGTCAACCACACACCTCATTTGGAACCAGAAATATGCAATCCGGCAGCAGCAGAGACAAAAAGAAAAAGACATACAGTACAATACCATGTTAAACTACTATAAAATAAAGGGTACATTTAAAAAAAGATTTGGGAAGGTAAGGAAATGGTTTCTGTGCTTGTTTCATTGAAATTAAGATGTTAAAAGCAACATTTTGCTTCTATATAGTAAAGTTTCAAAGCTGTAATAAGTCAATGTTCAGTTGTAAACTTTTGAAAGAACTTCCATAACATTTTGTTCAGAGTTACTAATAAGCTCCTTCTATTATGCCTAATCATCCTTCCTCCTCCCAGAATCCAAAAAACATAAAGATATCAAGATATCATTCCTCCTTGCTAGGGGTTTTTTATTCCCTTCCCCACCTTTCTTTGAGCAGCAAAATGAGCTGATGGAAGGCATTTACTTGCAAGACTCATCTTCAAGGGGGATAGGGAAACTACACAGCAAACTTTTGTCCTTTTAATGTTCCATGGGAGTATATCTGGTGACTATGGGCCTTCCTGTTAGGTAGGAAATAACACCTTGTATTGGAGATCAACATTTCACCCTATTTAATGACTCTCCCATGTCAGGTGATTTACACACTTTGTCTACACTAGCACTTTTGGGGGCGAGGGGTGCGGAAGCAGAGAAAGGAAAAAGGGAATGTGTGTACAGCCATCTCCCTTATTTGTTAGCAATAAGGCAAGACTCAGGCTAACCCTGAGGCCTAACAACGCGAGAGCGAGAATTGTAAGAGACGCTTCGCTCTAAAGATAAAGCTGGAATGCTGACTCCAGCATTAACCTTGAGATAAGGTAGCATCTGAAGGGAATTGTGTGGGCAGGGAGATAACTGTTGTTGTTGATGTGTGTAACGGGAAGGTATATATACTTGTCTTTCATTGCTTGTACTTTGTAGATCTGTCTGACTGCAGTCTTCCCTTGCAATTGCTCGAAAAATAAACTGTCTCTGACTTGTTGCTTACAAACGCAGAGTGAGGACTTTGTTTTTTCCCACAGGGTTATGAAAGAACACCCAACCCTGGCATAAGTTTCACCAACAAAAGCACCAGTGTGGACAGGGCTATGTTGAGGGAGATGGTTTCCTGCTCATTGTGGGTGATTTAATTGTGCCATTGGGAGAGCTCTCTCCCAACGGCACAGAGGGGTTACACAGAAGACCTTATAGTGGCACAGCTGCAGTACCAAAGTTGTGCCTCTTTAAGGTCCATAGTTAGACACACATTTAGACATAGAGGCTTACAAAGCAAATGCTCAGATATTATGTTATAATATGTGGTACAGATACTGTAAGAGAGATTAATGCAGGCAGCAATTGACAAGCATTTCAGAAAGCAAGGGTGGGCAATAAGTGGCCTGCAGGCTGGATACAGTTTAGTTACTTGAGCATCTGCAGATACGGCCACTTGCAGCTCCCATTGGCCATGGTTTGCCATTCACAGCCAATGAGGCTCCTGTGTGTATTGTGTTAGGTGGTGTTATGTAACAGCAGTCAGCACACTTTGGGTTCTAATCACAACAACAGAGAAGCAACAATAATACTGACCACAGATCAGAATTAGAACTTATTAAGGTCCTGACTCAAAGCCTATTAAAATCTTCAGCATTCTTTCCATTAATTTCAATATAGAAAGCCTTCAGATCAGGGCTTAGAGTTAGATTTTTTAAGGGATATATATATATATATATATATATATATGTTTGTCATTTATCATTGAAATTTCAGCAAGTTGCATTAGAAAGAACAGTCATAGCAATAGTCAGGTAACAATGAAATTAGGGCCTAATGCAAACAGTTACTCAGGTTTGTGTTTTCAAGAGCAGACCCTTCTTGAATTGTTGCCAGATGATTATTATCACTATAGATGGATGAAGAGATAATAGCCATTCATTAGTATTGTTTGGTCCTGTATTGTTACAGCCTAAATAATGCTGGGCACTTTACAAACAGATTTAAAGGTCTCATTGCATTTCTAATAAACAGGATATTGCATATATACTAATATGCGCATTCATGCCAGCCAAAGGGGAAAACAGATGTTCCCCTTCTACAGAGAGAAAAAAAGAAAATCCCTGCTAATATAAAAGTAACTATGAATTTGTTGAATCAGGCTTTAAAGCACAACTGAAGCTATAAATAGCAGTCTTTCCTTGGGAATCTCTAGCCAATGTTTTATTCACATATTTATTAGAAACTTACAAACAACTTGATAATGAAGTACTATTGTTACTGAAGGCCAATGGGAAAGCTACACCTCTGTGAAGATAGTGTGATCCCATTAACATTCATGGAGTTGCTCCAGCTTTACACCAGTGTGACTGAAAGTGGAACCAGTACATAATGGATCTGAACTGTAGCTATTTGAAGTCAATGCAAAGATTAGGCCCAGCATTTATAAATGTGTTGGAGGTGGGGAGAAAGAGAATGGATGCACGTTTTACTAAAAGGAGCAGGCCTTAAAACAGAGGTGATTTGGGGAAGTGAATTCTCTTCCAATGGCCCTACCATCTCCCCCGTTTGTTTTCAAGCCCCCAAAGCAGTGTGTGTCCTACTCTGGAAAAGAAAAAGAGGGAGGGAGGGAGGGAGGACAGGAGGCTGTTTTCAAAATACAGTGATTTTCATTATTATTTTGCAAAGGAAACTCTCAAGTGTGCAAATGGGCCGCGTTGTTGGTAAGGGATGTTTAGAAATTGCTGTCTAAGGTTAAAAAGCTCCCCTGAAGTGACGCTGAACAAAGCTGACATGCTTGTTTCTGACAGGACCCTTAAAGATACGCACAGATTGTGAAAATATAATTAGAGGCCCGTCTTTGTCTTGCCACAATGAGTGGGAAATGTTGAAAGAGGAGGTCTCCCAGTCTTTATTGAACCGTCCCCGGGACACAATGAGGGGGCCTGTGAGTCCTTCTCCTTCCCCTAATGAGAAACGTTAATTGCCACAATTTCCAGAGTGTGTAAAGCACCCTGTGCCCAGCAAGAAGAAGGGGTGTTTTCTTTAAAAGGTTCTCAGCCCCATTAAATGTGGTAACAGAGATAATGGAAACTAAAAACGCTGTGGTTTTAATTCCTGCAGCCCGAACAATGGCGAGGGGCTCGGTGCAGATGTGTAATTTTAATTGCCGCTGATTCCCTCCCTCCGAGCCTGCAGCAGCAGCGCTGGGAGCCGGACAAGTCCGGGCTGCTCCCTGCAAACTGCCAGCTCGCCCGGCCTGCCTGCGGCTGGAGGGACGGGCGGCGGGGGTAGATTCGGACTTTCCCCGGCCCCAGCTTACTGGTACCCAGCGAGGAGCAGCTAACAGGGTGCTGCGCACTGGAGCGGCAATAGCGCTGGGGCTTCCCTTTGCTTTGCACCGGATTGGCCTGGCAGTTAACTTACAAGCGCTTCCCTGCCACATGCTGGGAGCAAGGCGGGGAGGGTTCCGCAGTCCCCACAGGGCACGCAGGGCGCTGCGGATGGGCGCCTGCTGACGCTAAACCCAGCGATCCAACAAGCAGGAAGGAGGAGAGAGGAAAGTCACAGGAATTTGAGGCTGGTCCGCTGCCTCCTTGCTAGACCGTGGCACTGACCCTAAGCCCCCGCTCCCCTAGGCGGTGATGCAGGGGCGGAGGGGGGTTACCTGTGTAAAGACTGCAAAGGGGGAGCCGGGTGGACGCTGATTTTCAAGGGTCCCATTTACACCCCTGCCCAGGATGCTCCAAGTGGCTGTTCTCGCCCGGTGCCACCACGACATGTCGTGGCTGCTCCCCGGTGCGCCTGGCACCTTGCCCACGCCCATCCCACTGCAGCCACCACTGCTGGAGGAGCGAGGAAAGCTGTGGCTCTCCCAGCGCCTGACGGACAGGCCAGCCACCACTGAGCTCTGCAAGGTTGCCCCGCAGATGGTAGCTCCCAAAGGAAAACCTGACATCAGTTCTTCGCTCGGTGGGTGAAACACCGCGTCCTACTTGTCACAGCCTTACATCTCCGCGGTTAGTCATTAAGCCTCAAGCCACCCCTGGGAGCTTGGTAAACAAGTGTCAGCCCCTTTAAATGGGGGGAGCCTGGGTCCCTGAGAAGTGAATCCACTTGCCCAAAGTCACAGAGTGTAAGAGGCACGAGGGGGGAAGGGGGTTCCTGGCTCCCGGTCCCGTAGGCGGGCCCAGCCCGCCCCAACAGGGGATGACACAGCCGGTGGGTAGTTCTGGTTTCTCTTACAAAAGAGAAACATGGGTGAGCCCCTTTCTACCCCCGAGTTGCAATACA
This sequence comes from Rafetus swinhoei, assembly GCA_019425775.1. NCBI lineage: Eukaryota > Metazoa > Chordata > Testudines > Trionychidae > Rafetus > Rafetus swinhoei. The sequence goes on from CM033427.1 coordinate 21,846,535, forward strand.
GGTTGGTTGGTTTTCCAAGAGCGAATCACATGGACAGGGCCAGATCCAAAACTCCTTGAAGTCAATAGAAAACTTTCCACTGCCTTCGAGAGCTTTGGATCAGGCCCACTGAAGGAATTCCAAAACCCGAAGGGGTTTGGGGGAAGGGGGTGGGTCCCGAGAATGCCAATATTTCTCCTGTCTTCTCAGAAGGGCAACAGTCCCACACTTTCAACTTCAGACAATAACTTCATTCCGTCATCCGGCGTGCAAAGCGAACTGGAGAAGTAAACGAGGAGGTGGATTTAACATGTAAACTAGCAATTTAAAACCACAAGAATTTAGCAAAATAGACCGGCAGGAGAGGACCCGGGTGTGCAGACACCTTTCGTTCATTATGCTGGTCAGCTGGGTCCATTGGGAAAATTCACACCTAACCTTCGTTTTGGAAGTACCCGCATGCCCTTGCTCCATTCGTCGGAAGACGTGGGCTGTGTCCACGAAAGCTCACCATACCATCTACATGTTTTTGTTAGTTTCCAAGGTGCTGCAGGACCATTATTGTTGTTCTACATTTTTCCAGCAGCAGGATTAACATTGGCAGTGTGACTCGCGTTCTGCAATCTTGCCGCAAAGTTTTATACACTTATCGGGAGATATTTGTTCACGCTCTCATTTTATACAGAATCCAGCTGTGAAGCAGGTCAGAGGGATCGTTAGGGGGCTCAGAGGTTTTGGGTTTTTTTCCCGGAGTGCACGAGGAAAGAAAGGAACCTTGTGTTCTTAACTCAAAACTCACTAAAAACAAGGGGTCCTGTACAGACTAACACATTGATCCTAAATCTATATTATCATGAGCTTTCATGGGCAAAGCCCACTTCCTCACATGATTTTTTTAATCTCTTACATTGCAACAGGACCCTCGTTTTTAAAGTTACAGACTAACCCGCTACCCCTCAGACGTCAAAACTCACTAGACCGCCCCCATTTAAGCCCCCACATTCCCTTCCCCGGTTATAGGAAAATGAAGCCTCCGCTTCGCAGTGCGATATCGCTGCCGACTGGTCATGGGGTGGAGCAGGAAAGGATCATCCTGGCCTGAGGCCCCTTGGTTGAAGGGGCTGAACTCACTCAGCCTGGCGGCCTACTCGGACTGCCTGCGCTGGGGTTTTGCAGGCGTGTGGCTCCACTCCCGGTACGAGTGACGTTTTGCCCCAGCAGGGTATTGGAATACAGCAAGGTGGAAGTAGTTCCATTGGTGTCAATTACAAACAACCCCTCAATAAAGGCTGGAGGCAGATACAGGCAGCGTGTTCAGCACCTGAGCCAACGAAACAATCCCCGGTTTAAACAGCAGTAACTTTGACAGCACTGGGCTAATCAGACACTTAACATTCAGCAGGTATTCGCGTACTAGGCTTTGCTGGGCTGTGACCCGCTCAGCAACTGGCAGGAGGAAGCCCTTACAGGGGTGGGGATTTTTTAATTACTTTTGATTTACACCGCCTAGGCGGCTGCGGAGTCGGACTCAGGACTGGCAGGAAGTGTTCAGCGGAGGAAGGACTGACCACGGGAAGGGACAGCACGAATGGAATCCAGCTGGCTCTAAAAAAAAAAAAAAAAAAAAGGCCCGCTTGCGCTTTTGACCTTTGCAGTCCCGGTTTCGCAGCGCAGTGACTTTTATTCACAGTCAACAGCCGGAGAGGGATGTAGGGGAACGGCTGGACTAGGCAGCTACAGCAGATCGGAGAGGGTGGGAAGATTATATTCACAGCCTTCCACACAGGCGGGTTACAACCTACAGGCCTCCCTTACTTTTTTTTCCTTCTAGTGCACCAAATCCGTGTCATTTCGTTACGTACAAGGCCGAAATATTAGCAAAATGGCAGTTTGACTGAAACAGAGAAATGGGGGAGGAAGAGAAAAGCAATGAGAATTTAAACAGAGGCCCCTGGTCTGTTACTCACAGCTGTTTTAACCTGGTGGGTTGGCACACACACATACCTGCAAGTTGTCTGGGTGACAGCGACATACATTGGAAAGAGATCTCCCTCCATTGGAAATGGGTCAGGAACACACCCATTGGCGTGTTACCTAGTTAAACACCGCCCTATATTTTTCTCTCTATTTGTGGAGAGCAAAAATGGTGTAATGCAGTGGTTCTCCAGGCCGGGACGCCCTTATCTATGCTGGGAGCTGCAGGTTGCCCCTTCCCAACGTACTGGTTTAATGAGCCCCTTTAGACTGTGTACTAAAGGAAAACGCAACAAGAAGACACACTCGCTACTGATCATATTTAGCAGAGATCGGTTTGGAATCAACACGTACAATGCGTGGTCTTAAAGTCGTCCTTCTTTAATGTTACAACCCCCCTAACACTACACATGTCCCGGACCCTACTGTCGTTTTTAATACAACCACGTGTCCAGCCAACAAATGATATCAAAATTATTAGACTTTTAAACTAGAATCAAACCCTAATCTGCATAGGGACATAAGAGGGACAAAAGTACAAACAAAGCAACTTTAGGAGCGGGAGGCTACTGGGACCTGAATAAGAAACGCATTTCTGCAGTGCTTAGCTCTGTGGCATGTGAGCAGCGTGGGCTAGGAGGATGTTCTTTCGTCTCAAGTACATGCCTGCGGCAGAGGAGAGACCTAGTATCTATTTCCTGGGGTGAGGTACCAGCCATGTTGGAAGAGTCCTCTCTTTTGGGGTGGGTGGAGGGGTAGCCGGCTGCGTGTCCCCTCAGATTGTCTGCCACGGTTTCCCAATAGACTGAATATGCTCCTTGGCTTTCAGCCGTAACGCAGCTATGCTGGTGTTCCTAGGATCCACCTCTTCCAAAGGGAATTTGTCCACAAAATTAGTCCCGCACTGGTAAGGCGGTGGAGGCCCCATTGTCCCCAGCGGTTGCAAGGTGTGGCCCATCGGTGGCGGCGAGTTCAGGAAAGGTGGTGGGGTATAGCTATTGGGGAGGCTTTGGGGGGAAGCCACGAAGCCGGGCAGAGTCTGCAGAGGGGTGCTGTTAGCCATCGGAGGGGTAAGCCAAGACTCCAGCGGTAAATTGCTGCTGATTGTGCCCATGGCGGAGGGTTGGGGGGACCGGCTGAAGGAGAGAATAGGGGAGTCCTGCAGCTTCATGGAAGTGACTTCCAGTTTCTCTTGCCGTCTCCATTTGGCTCGCCTGTTCTGGAACCACACCTGAAAACACAGTTTGGGGATTAGCACCGAAAAGGGGGATTCTGATCTTCCTCCTGTCAAATCCAGCGCAAAGAGCAAGGGTACAGCTACCCTGAGGGCATTAAGATAGTAACTCCAGCTACATCAATTACCTAGCTGAAGCCGAATTAGCACCTAAAGCCAAATTAAGCTATCTACGAAGCAGAAAGTCCAAGGAAGAACATTCGTCCCTCCATTTTTCTTACTCCCCATGAAATGAGGGTTACAGGAGTCGGGGGAAGAAGCCCGTTATTACAAAAATATATTGAAATAACGGGCTTGCTGTGTAGACATGCATTCTGTTATTTCAAAAGAGACAAGCCGGGTAGACGTAGCCCAAAATGAGTAAATAATACAGGAGAACAGTCTACCTGCTGTGCTCCTTTGCTTCTGGGGTTTACCCAACTCTGTGGCTGTGACACTGGCCCACAAAAACGCTGGGGTACTGAACTAGTTGCGGGGGAAGGAGGATGCGATTCCTTGGGTGGAAATAATTTATTTTAAATCGAGGTCTTTCCAAATTCCTTATGGGAAATGGGTTGCCTTGAACTTCATCCGAAGGCAAAACAGCGAGAAGGAGTGCGGGTTCCCCGAGAGCCAAAGGAGGCAGAATTGCTTTTTTGCATAAATCATCATAATTTCTTTGGGGGAAGGGGAGCTATTCTTCTGGCTCCAGAAGGTATTATCTGAATTCTCCTTTAAAGAGATGGACAAGGCAGAACGCAACACGCAGAAAATAGGACATATAACACACGCGCACATCTATCAGGTCTTCTCATTTTCTCTACTTGGGGTGGGGAAACGCGAGCTATTTCTGGGGGTTCTCCCGGAATGACCTTCCTAGCCTTCCATGTCGCTTCATGTGTGGGTGTGGCTTTGTTAGAATATCGTTGCTTTAGTACAGAAAATAGCAATCAGCCATAGCTTTGCTCGATGGAGTTACCCCCAATAACTTCTCTAAGGCACCGCGGCACAGAAATCTGTCATTTCCAAATAAGGGAAACAGCCCCGGTTTTCAGCAACGAGTTCGAGCCGGATCCAAAGCTGCTGAAGTTAATAAGAGCCTTTCCACTGACAGGAGGAAGGGAGGTTAGATCACCACGGACGCTAATTATGAGCTGTACTCTGGATCTTGCAGTTACTAGTGTTAGCTAAAAGCGGGACACAGCCCCGACAGAGCTCCCCCGGCTGAAATCAAGCTTGATCTTTTCAAGTGAAAACGCTCAGAGGCAATTTTGTCTCACGCACCCAAGTCAAGTAATTCCCTTGAACCTAGAAACCCAAATCTGGTCTCATTACCACTCGTTGTGATGAAATTAACACCAATTTTCCTTCCAGGCAGCTTTAAACCCCACACAGCTTGGAACCGCTCCCAGATTTTTCACAGATGACTAGTAAATATTGAAAAGCTTTTCAACCATTTTAATGACCCGGGGATTAAAGATAATTCAGCCTTAATTAAAGCAAAACACTCTACCATCGCAGCACCACGCGGTGGGAATGAAGGTAAAGGTGAGGGCTCGCCAGCGCGCGGGGAATGTTTCCACGTGTCCCGGCAGTGGCGGTGGGAAGGGGGCGCGGGAGAAATGTTCCTCGTGGGAACACAATTAGGCCGATCGCAGTGCGCAATGTCCGATCCCCGCCGGGCTCGCTTACCTGCACGCGCACTTCGGGCAGGTTGACCTTGACGGCCAGCTCCTCGCGGCTGTACACGTCGGGGTAGTGCGACTTCTCGAAGGCTCGCTCCAGCTCGTGCAGCTGGTAGGTGGTGAAGGTGGTGCGGTTGCGCCGGTGCTTCTTCTTGGGCTGCTCCTCCTCCGCGAGCTTGGCGTCCGGGGCCGGCGGGCTGAGCCGCTCCTGCGGAGGCTGGGGGCAGCCGGGCTCTGGGGCGGGAGGGGGGAGAAGAGAGCGTCAGGCGGGCTCCGGAGCTCGCCGGGACGCACGTGCCCCGCTAACCGGACTCAGCGCCCCCTCCCCGCCCAGCTCACCTTCGTACTCCTCGGCCCCGCTCTCCTGGCCGGCCGCCGGCTCCCCGGGCAAGCCCCGCTTGTCCGCCTCCTTCAGGGCCTGCGGGCCGGCGGCGGGCGGGAAGGAGCCCAGCAACCCGTCCTCCTTGGGGAAGCCCAGGATGGCCTCGATGCTGTGCAGCCGGGACGGGGGCCCACCGGGGCTCCTGCCCAGCTGGGCCGAGAGAGAGAAGCTCCCGTCCGCCATACTCAGAGGGGAGCTGGGCAGGTGCATGGAGCCCCCCGCCTGGCTCCCCCGCTACCCGCCGGGCCGGGCCGCTAGGCAGAGGACTCCCAAGGCGACACTCTGCCGAGCTGGGGGGGATGCGCCCCCAGGTGCCCTGATGGGGGTGAACCGCCCCCCTGTGCGCTCTCTGCGCCCGTAGGCTGCGCTGGGGGTCCGAGCCCGCCTTCGTTCTAGGGGCCTGGCTGCGTGTGAGCCGCGGCTCCGTGCTCAGGGGCCTCTCCGCGCCGAGTGGCTCGGGCAGGGCTCGCCGGGGAGTTTTAAAGCCCCCTCAGTGCTCGCCGCCGCTGCCGCGTTCGCATTCGCCCGCGGGCTTTGTCTGGCGGGGCTCGCTGTGCCCCTGGGCGCACCGGGCGCTCGGCTCCTCCCCGCCCTGCCAGAGCGGGGGCCGCCCTACGCTTCAGCCCCAGCCTCGCAGGGCGAGCGCTTCCAAGGCGGGAGTTCGTCAGAGGCTTGAGCGAGGAGCAATTATCTTACAGTTCTGAGTGACTCTTGAAACCCTCGGCACTGCCAAGGGTTGGGTCATCAGACCCCCACCGTGGGGAAGGGCCAGTCAGAAAACCAGCGCGTCTTTTAGAAAGTGGATTCAATTGACCAAAGCCAATCACAAAACCCAGGTTAAAATGCAGCTCCCGCCCTAATCCGATGTCGCGAAGTACGCGGTGTTCCTCGAAATCTCATTGTTGCTATCACACAGTTTGAAACAGCTCAGATGGTTCCAGTTTAATCGTTGGTTTGGGAAGGAATCTATGTATATGCCTTTTCCTTTATTTTTAAACCGATTTAAAAATCAGGCCATCTTGCTAGAATCTGACTGATGCGTTCTGGGTTGTCATTTTTTACCCTAAGATTTTAATTATTTTGCTCCGTATTTAGATATTTCTGGTGTAATGTCCTCTGTAAAATGCATCCTTTGCTTCTAAGTAATGGCTTTCTGCTTGTTGGGAAGGAATTGTCTTTTGCTAAATTCCTTACGCAATAAACGTGCTAATTGTTTTTCTAGTCCCCTTAAAAAATCCGTTCTTGCTATTAATGCTCGTGCAGATTTCTGAATAGATTTCCAAAAGTGTGAAAAACGGAGTGAACGAAAATGAGGCGCAAACAAAATATATGAGATGCTTTTCTCATAGTAAAACAGGGGCTGTTACTTCGGAGAACGAAGTAAACTGAACATCCAAATGTTACTGGTAGCAAAGTTCCTTTACTCAGACCCCGGAGTAAAGACGCACGGAACCACCGCAGGCTCAACACACTCCTGTCACGAAAAGGGGCGTTGTCTCCTGGAAACATCACAACGTCTTCAGATCCTTTCTGTTCGCTTTACGCCTCCCAGTGTGTCCTGTCCCACTGACGCTCCACTCTGATGGGAGCCCAAGGGACTAAGGGAGTAAGTCAAACTAGCGAGTTCTGGCTTCATGCCTTGACATGCATGCTTGGGGAAGGGGAGGGGAGAGATTTCGCCGTCCCGCTCGTGGGGTATCCTACGGATTTGTTCGGTGGTGGAGAGGAGAAATTGTGGGAAGAACTGTGTCTTCCTCCAGGGGAGTTTAATCAGCCGCTGGAGTCAGATCAGGGGCAGAAACTCCCTCCTTCACCAGGAGAGCTCGCCTGGACATCAGCTGTACATGCAATAGACCCACTAACTCCTTCAGCAACAGTCGGGGTGTTGGGGATACACGCCTGAGTGCAAGCTGCCAGGCACAGCATGCAGATCACAGCGCCCTCTTTTCCATCGCTGAGAGCTCAGGGGTAGCAGGGGGAACCTAAATAAAATGCCCAAGGGGGGCCGTTGAGCCTTTGAGTAGTTAGAATTCTGAAGCTCACCAGAAACCTTGAATTACGTTGATCACAACAATAAAGTAATCCATTAAAAAAGCAGAGTTCTTGGTGGGAAGCTGATCTTTTCTCTGGTGATGTGTTAACGGTTGCGATCCAAATTTAGCCAATGTATTTTTTTAAAGCATAAGTTAGTTTTCTAATAGATGCTGAAATCAAACGATGAGGGGTTACGTGTTGGGATCACTTATCTATTTCTAAATCTTATTTCCAAATCTAAAAAACGGATCTGTGCATAATTTCTAAAACCAGCTCTGTAGGCTAAAGATGGGATTCTGAATTTCACGAGGTCGGGAAGGACTGTTTCTCTGGCTTGTCAAACTCGACTCCCGTTCGGGAGAGCAGCAGTTTTGTACTGGATGATCACTGACTGGGCCCTAAAGCTAAGAAGAGGGACGGAACAAATTGCAAAATGAACTTTCTTCAGGCCAGGGAAGCCGGTGAAACTATTCATGCTTATACTAGTGGAATGGCCAACGTGTGCCCATCACGTCGGACAGTCAGTAGAGGCGCCTGTCTATTCCTATTGAAAAGCTTCAGAGGGGTAGCCGACTTAATCTGTAGCAGGAAAAACTAAACAAAAACAACAAATATTCTACTAGCACCTTAAAGACTAACAAAACATGTAGATGGTATCATGAACTTTCTGGGCACAACCCACTTCTTCAGATGACCAGAGTGTTGGAAGTCCCGATCCAAGAATAAGTAAGGGGGGAGGGAGGGAAAAAAATTGAAAGGGGAGGAAGAAAAAACGTGAGTGAGTCAGTAACAGGAAAAACTTAAAAAACATTCTAGTAGCATCTTAAAGACTAAATAGTTGCAAGAGGCTGATAAGAACCATTGGTTAGCACTTGGAAAGGAAGATGACCAACACTGTTTAGTCCGAGCCCTGGTGTGTGTGTCTGTCTCTATCTATATCTATATATCTGAATGGACATAAAAATCTAAACGGAGAGAGAAAAAACATTGTCTGGTGTAACAACCCGTGTCCCATTGGAAAATGCACATTCCGGGTTTGTTTCTCCAGCCGCGATTTCCCGCACACTGCGAGAGGGCTTATGGTTTGGTTTCCTTCAAGATAATTCCGTTTAGACCTGCCCGGCTTTCCCGAATCGCTCCAGGTGAGCTTACTCTGTGGTTACTATGTACTGAGGGAAAGCAGGAGAAACTCAGCAGCCGTTGGCAGGGAGGAAAGAGTCCGAGAAGGGACCAGAGAAGTTTAGGCTGGCTTTTGTGCGCAGTATAAAAAGCAAGTCAACACCATTGTGGGGGCATTGGAGGGTACTCAAAGCAATCAGCCGGGGGTCATTGTGATGGTTTAAGCTACATGTGTATTTCCTAAGAACTCCATTAGAGAAGATGAATGGACTGTGCGATGTCCCTAATTTCTTCTCCTGTGGAGTTCGGTGTTTCTGGCTCATACCCGCACAAAACGCGCCAGACCCTGCAGAAACCCGGGGCACAGCTGAGGAATCCCTCTGCATGGTGCAGCTACAAGTGCAGCAAAATGAAGCTGCAAATTGCGGATCAGTTCCCGAGCAGCGAACAAGGGTTCAAATTAGACAAGGAAGGGGATAGCGCATCTTCTGCAAGAACCGCAGACCGCGGTCCTGTTTTCGTGTCCAACCAGGGCTGGGTCAGTGACAAAGGCCGAGTGAAACAAGAAGGTTCCCAAACTATAGTACTCCAGTGTGACCTAACAGAAAGCAGGCTAATGTCCCATCCAACTTATAAGGCTCTTTCCTCATGGCTAAGGAGCCCCTATTTTATTTCCCTTCGCCTTAGGGTTCCACAGTCTATTACAAATACCGACATGCTATCCACCATACAGTCCTAGAATAACTACCCGGTATATGTTGTAAAATGTGAGGGGGAGGAGGGACGAGTCAACTAACAACTCCCCTCATAGAAGAGAACTAGCGGCTACCGCACAAACAGGATAAGTATGTCTTACTTTATTCCGCACAGGTACCCCTTCAGGCACTTATCACTAAAGACTAAGGTCTATCTACACAGCAACACTGTTTTGAAATAACTAATGCTATTCTGAAATAATTTTGTCCCTACACAGCAGGCAGTAATTTCAAAATAGTATCAAGCTGGAGGACTTCTTACTCCAACTCCCGTAACCCTCATTGTATGAGGAGTAAGGGAAGTTGGAGGAAGAGTGCTCTATTTTGAAATAAGTGCTGGGTAGATGCTCTCTATTTTGAAATAAGCTATGTAATTGACATAGCTCAAATTGTGTAGCTTATTTCAAGTTAAGCCCTGCCATGTAGACACACCTGCCATGTACCTTATTTAGAGTTTAGGGTGCTCTGTAGATCAGTGGTGGCCCGTCAATACAGGCGAACTAGGCGGTCACCTAGGCCCCAAGATAAACAGCCATTGAGGGCTTTGGAGGCGGGGGCGCTGATCGTGTGCTGATCGCACGTTTCGCCTAGAGCACCAGTTGCCAGTAGCTCATCTAGGGCCGCTCCTGGTATAGCTGCACCCTAAAACTAATATGGATGCAGGGGTACTGACAACCATTGAACCAAGCTATAAAGTCTGTATACAATAGAACCGTCTTCAAGTCAGGGGGTGCTGAAGCACTCTCTCCCTACACCGCTATTTCCAATACCCATGTATCGTCATGTCTACATTACACCGAAGATAAAAGCTGCTGCAGCTGATGTTCTGGAGTTCAAATTAGCGGGACTGGTGAAAACATGCTAATTCAAACTGAGAAGATGCTCCCTTTGATGTCCATAGTCCTGCTTCTAGAAGGAGTAAAGGAGAGTGTGCTCCCTTCGACTTCCCACAGTGTGGACAGCACCAAAATTTGAGTTAAAATACTACATATGCTACACATAGCTGAAGTTGCATATCTTAATTTGAACTTGTCTCCTAGCCTATAGGTGTATGAAACAGAGTAGAAACACAGACTAAAAATATAGTCAGCAAGTTTAAAACAAACAAGAGGAAGTATTTCTTCACACAAACCAGTCAACATTCATGGAGAATAGTTCGATTAGTGGGATGGGCAGGAATGGTGTTCCTAGCCTTTACCAGAAGCTGGGAATTGGCAACAGGGAATATATCACTTGGGGCACATCTATACAGCAGGGCTAAAGTGGAAATAAACTACACAACTTGAGCTATGTCAATTACATGGCTTAAGTAGAAATAGCTTATTTCAGCTTTTGTTGCTGTCTACACAGCAGGAAGTCCAAGAAATGAAAGTCAGGGGAAGCGTGCTCCTACTCCTCCTAAAATGATGGTTACAGCAGTTGGGGTAAGAAGTCCTGCAGCTTGACATTATTTTGACATGATGTTGACATAACTACTTGTAGTGTAGATGCAGACTATATTATTTTGGAATAATGGCAGGTATTCCAAAATAATACTGCTATGTAGGGGTAAGTCTAAACTGCAATGCTATTGTGGGATACTTAAGTATGCCAAAATAACTACTCTGTGTCTTCGCAGCAAGCCTGTTATTTTGGGCTTGCTATTCTGATGTTCCTGTAAACCTCATTCTATCAGGGAGGCTTTGGAATAGCACTTTATTTCAAAATTTGATGCTGTTCAAACAGCACCAAATGACTAAATAAGCAATTTTGAAATAGCATCAACATAAGATACACAATTTGTGTAGCACAAATTGCATATCTTATTTCAAGTTAGGGAGCTGTGTAGACGCACATTCTACCTGCCCTTGATGATTTCCAATTTTGTTCCTTCCCTTAGAGGTACTTGGCACTGGCCACTGTTGGCGGACAGGCTACTGGTAGATGGATCTTTGGTCTGATCCAGGATGGCTCTTCTAATGGTGCTCTGGGTAGACAGCACTAAACTGAGAAATACACAAGAAAGCGTCAGTCTGTGTTCTAGTGAACGTTCATATTCCGGGCCTATTGAAGGGACAATCCATAGGAGAAGTTCACTGTGTTTTTCCTGTCTCTGGCTGGTTCCTTTTATTTGCACGGTAAGCAGCTTTTTTTTTTTTTTTTTTTTTTTTTTGTAACAGCAAATTTGGAAAGTTGATCATCGTTGCAGTTCAGCTGCCAGTGTAGTTAAAACGCACGTGCATCATTGACAGCGGCGCCGGAGAGGTTAGCTATCCCCGGGGGGTAGTTTAAGCCTGACATGAACTATATGCCTGTTCAGTGCTATTCAGCCCGACTCGGGTGAAGCCTCCAGGTGCTCCCCCAGTAGCAGTGTACCACGTGGGCTTCTCCCTTCGGGGAGAACGGCTGCGATCAGACAGACCTGGGCCCGTCGCTCGCAGCGACTTCTCCTGCGCAGGCGGGGCGGCGAGTTTCATGCCGCAAAGCTATATTAATGCGATCCTTCTTTACTTGTTTTTCAATTAGCCTAATTGAATTCGGATTGCTTAAAAGTGGGCCCCAGAGACGTTTATCTTGATGGGATGACGGCTCCGAGCCCCAGCGATCCTATTAGCGGTAAGAATGCAAATCCCAGGTAGCGCCCCTGCAGCAGCAGCAGCAGCCGCCGCGCCCATGTGACAGAGCCCGGCTAATCTGCCTTCTTTCCGGTGGGCCCCGCCCGCGATGGGACCCCCCCCCCGCTGCTGGGAATGGCCTGGGAGGGGCAGGACGCCGAGAGTGGCGCAGCGATCGACGCGCCGCGAATCGGGGCCAGGCTTCTATTCAGGGCTCTGCCCCGGCTGGCCGCCTTCCAGACCCAGGGCAAGCGGCCCGGTGAGTCGCGCTAGGGCTTGGGTGCTCCGCGGGACACGACTCCCGCGGCAGCCGCTGGGACTTGCTCCTGCTCAGGCTCCAGGGGGCTCCCGCTGCCCGGCAAGTGCAGTTCACAGGCCAGGGGAGGGAGGTCGCTGCAGTGTACAGCCCGTGGGTGGCAGCCCTCAGCACCAGGCGCTGGTTAGGACCTTAACCTTCGCTCCATTTTTCACCTTTCTACCACGGGGAGGTCACTACCTACGCCCAGAGTGAATGAATTGCTTGCGCAGTGGTCTCGGAGCCTCTGTCCTAACACACCTAGCCTGCTGTCCAGATGTTCGGATGTCTGGGGCGGTGCACGTTTGGAGGGGTTAACAAAAGAGGCGGAACCCCCCTTGCCCCACTCGGGAAAGACCAAGCTTTACTTGGAAACGGCCCGCCCGTGGCACACCATTCAAGATGAGATCTAGCTCATTGAGATGACAGTTTAAGGCGACAATGCATTTCAAGTGGAACCTGCCAATTGGAAAAACAACCCCAAACACATAATAGCCCACTATGGAACCAAATCAAATCCAAACCAAGTACATTGTGATGTTTCACCCCTAATACAAACAAACCAAACATGTCACTGCAGACTGCTAGTTCTTTGGGGGTGGGGGGCAGGTTTGCTACCTAGCTGAGGCTTACAAGTACTTCCCCACTGTAAATATGAAATAGTAATCATTCTCTGAAAATATAACAGGGGGGAGGGGAAGCAGAGATGAGTGACAGGAGGATCAGCCTTAACCACGCCCCCCACAAGGCTGAGTTTTAGTGAGGAGGAATGCAGAGAGTCTCACCGGCTAAGGGCCACCTCAGCAAAGCTCCGAAACCTGCTGATCCATGGTGAAGTGGCAGACATGGGGGTCTCAGTCTACAACACTGACCATTTTCTCCTACTTTTTCTCTAGCACCTCTGTAGTGCCATTAATGGGGCTATTATTGCAGAGCAGCCACCACAGCTGGGTTTTAAACACTGTCATCCATATAGGCTCAGAACAGGTCTAAGCCTGAGGAGTGGTACTGGCTGGAAATTAGCCCTCTGATTCATGCAAGTGGAAGGGTTGAGCTGTCTGCGTGTAAAACCAATTCTGTTCAGAGCTCTGTCACTGGACCTTGGCAAAGTCACTTATGTGCCTCAGTTTCTTCGTCTATAAAATAGGGATATTGCTGATGCTTCCCTCCTTTGTAAGGCACTTTGCAATCCCCAGATGAAAAGCACTATTTAAGGAGATAAGTGGTATTACTGTTAAGGACTTGGTCAGTTTTTATTGGTCAGGTATCAAATTGTCGGATGGGGAGTCTACCATTGCATCTACATAACAGGTCTTAACTCGAAATAAACTATGCAAATTGAGCTATGTCAATTGCATAGCTTATTTCAAAATAACTTATTTAGCAATTGGGAGTGTCTTCACAGCACTTATTTTGAAATAGAGCACTCTTCCTCTGACTTTCTTTGCCTTTTCAGCAGTGTGATGCTGTTGCAAAAAAAGCAAACATGATTCTGGGATGCATTAACAGGTGTGTTGTGAGCAAGACACAAGAAGTCATTCTTCCGCTCTACTCTGCGCTGGTTAGGCCTCAGTTGGCGTATTGTGTCCAGTTCTGGGCACTGCATTTCAAGAAAGATGCGGAGAAACTGGAGAGGGTCCAGAGAAGAGCAACGAGAATGATTAAAGGTCTAGAGAACATGATCTATAAAGGAAGGCTGAAAGAATTGGGTTTGTTTAGTTTAGAAAAGAGAAGACTGAGGGGGGACATGATAGCAGTTTTCAGGTATCTAAAAGGGTGTCATAAGGAGGAGGGAGAAAACTTGTTCATCTTGGCCACTGAGGATAGAACAAGAAGCAATGGGCTTAAACTGCAGCAAGGGAGATTTAGGTTGGACATTAGGAAAAAGTTCCTAACTGTCAGGGTAGTTAAACACTGGAATAAATTACTCAGGGATGTTGTGGAATCTCCATCTCTGGAGATATTTAAGAGTAGGTTAGATAAATGTCTATTAGGGATGGTCTAGACAGTATTTGGTCCTGCCATGAGGGCAGGGGACTGGACTCGATGACCTCTCGAGGTCCCTTCCAGTCCTAGTATTCTATGATTCTATGATTCCCTTACTCCTCATACAATGTGAGTCACAGGAGTCGGAGTAAGACATCCTCCAGCTTGACAGTATTTCAACATTTCGAAATAACTGTCAGTTGTGTAGAGGCAGACTAAGTTATTTCAAAATAACATTAGTTATTTTGAAATAATGTTGCTGTGTAGACCTACCCTAGCAGATTAAGACATTGATTCTTAAGACTTGCACACATGTTTAACAATTTCTTGCCAGTAAGCTCATTGTAGGTGATGGACCTAGTTTGCCTTTTCAATATTGGGGCAAATAATTTTTCAATATATGACTTGTGCATTTAAAAAAACCCCTCAGTTCCTCAGCAACTCCTCTACATCATATTTATTTGTCTATGCTGTTGAAGAAAGTTAAGTTTTGAAAAGGTGAACCCTTTATAACTAGCAGAGCATAAAGCCATCTTTTAAAGTGGCAAACAATGGGTCAGATGGCAGGAAGGATTTTCTATTCAAGTCCATCGCTTTTCGTTGTCTTCTGGCTGATGCTGTCAGATTTTTGCAACCCTAAACCCTAATGGGAATCTCACTGTCTTTCTCCATATCGTGAAAGGTGTTTGCATTCCAGTTTTCAATATACAGCACCAAGTCTCTTCAACAAAGTTCCATCCCTTTCATATACGTTTTCGAAACCAGTTTCCAATAAATTGATTCCCAGAGGAACTGAACACCTACATATTCCAGCGTGTAGGTGGGGGGGGGGGGGGAGGAAGAAATCAAGTCACTTGCTTAGACGCCTAAACATAGATCTAGGATGGTACTGAATATTAGTTATTCAAGTTTCAAAACTTGTGTGTTTGTTTTGAGTCCAGGCTTGTCTTTAGAAATGATGCACAAAATGATCCGATCACTTTCAAAAGGCATTTTAGTTCACTCCACTCTTGTTAATATCAGCCCAGGTTTCTGACAACAGTCATTTGCTTTGAAGTTGTTATATAACTGCTCCCCCCATATCTTGGCAAATATGAAGGTTGCACAGCTCAGCCATATATTACAAAAGACATTACTTTTTAGTAATGAGGGCAGAGCGCACAGTCTTTTCCATCAGTGACTTCTATAATTACACTTCAAATCTATTGGCTTCATTCAATCCTTAATTTGCATGGAATCTCATTACATTCAGCATCACCACGCAAGTGATTACTTTCTCCTTTGACCCTTTAAATGGTGAAAAATGCTGATCCTGTATGTACTGATGAATTTAATTAGCCCGCTTGGAACTACCAGATGCTTTCAATGAGCTTTTCAAGATGTTCCTGTCACGTTTTAATTCAAAGGTCGGAAGCTTCAGATTTGTTTGCGGTGCTGTTTTTAGGTAATCTGCAATAACCAGGGCTACATATAGTGTTCATAAGTTCATACAGAGCCACTCCAATTGCATCACAGTGCATTAAGAAAAAAAAAACCAACAACCCACGGAACTGGATAATGGTGAAGTTAGATCTGTAGATCCATGTAACTTTCTTATCACTAATATCTTGAGCCCATGATCACAGCCAGTGGAACTTCTTTTTGATTAAGGTGATTCTGAATTAAAACTAAATGGCTTGATGCAACACTCAAGAGTATGTTGGCCAAGAGCTGTGAATACATTGTCAATGTGGCAAAGAAAATAAAAGCAAAATTGTAGGCTGCCAGGTTTTTGCAAGATAGAAAGAAAAAAAACTTTCTGGCCAAAAAACAGGAGTCTTAAGAAAAAAATCATGTAAGCCTTCATTCGGACCCTGATTATGCTCACATACATGCATGTGCTCAACATTACTGCCATGAGTAGTCCGTTGACTTCAGCAAGACTACTTGTAGAAGTGCAGCAAAGAACATGGTGAGAATTAGGGGACAATCAGCTTTCACACCCTTCATGTAGTCTTCCAAGCCAAACACAAATGGACTTCGCTTATTTGTAAAATCAATAGATTTTTGGGGGGAAAAAAAATCAGGCTTTAAAAAAAAAAAAAAGGCACAAGTCCATTTTCCCCCACCCGTTAATATCACATAGTAAACATAAGAGATCCATACTGACATGGCTGTCAACCTACGCATTACAAGGGCCAAATTTGCATTACAGACAGCGCTAATTTGGTGGAAATAGTTTGATTTGGCACCACCTGTTGTGTACTTTTTACAGTCACACCCTAATAAACACCCACAGACTTATGCCCCAGTGTTCAAACACCCTGCGTTTCATACGCAGATATTGCACAATTTTGGCATTAAATGGACTAGGCCATTTGTAAGGAATTAAAAATAATTAGATGTATAATCAACCCCCTTCAGGCACCTATCACTATAACAGAAGATTAAGTATAGTAGTGGAAGAAAAGATACAGTAAAAAGGTAGATTTACCATTCATTAGCTTACTGTAATTTTTATAAATAGAGTAGCTGCCAATTTATGGAGAGCTCCAAACACCATCACACACAGCCTAAGGACCCTGCACCCATTCCTTCATCAAGGGACTGCTTACCCCTTGGTATTATTTCATCTTAGCAGTGCAAGTATAAATACTGCATGAAGTTGGTATACAGGTTCAACCTCTCTCGTCCGGGACTCCCTGGTCCGGCAACATTAAAGGAAGGGCAGGGGAGCGCTCCACTGCCCCCACTGGATTGGAACCCCCCTTCCCTCTGAGGCTGGGCTGGAGCATTGCCCCCCTACACACAGAGCCACAGACAGGGCTGCTCTGGGTGCCTGGTCTGAGCAGCCCCTACCCGTGGTGTGAGAGGAGCTGCTCTAACCTCTACTGGTTAAATGGAACCAGTAAGGCTAACCAGCTAACCATTCACATCCCTAGAGGGAGCTCTGGGCTGGGACCAAGGGGTTTGCAGGGTGGGATGGGGGATTAAACCTGGGACACGGATGCAGGAGGGGGTTGGGATGCAGGCCCTGGGCTGTGATTTCCTCCTGAAGCAGCTCCTGGAAGCAGCAGCATGTCTCCTCTCTGCACTCTCCTAGCTGCATGTATTGCCCCTGCAGCTCTGATTGGCCATGGTTCCTAGCCAATGGGAGTGGGAGGGGCAGTACACAGAGCCCTCTGGCTGACCCTCTGTATTGGAGCTGGAGGAGGGATATGCTGCTGCTTCCAGGCACTGCCTGGAGCAGAGCAAGCCCAAGACCTTGCTTGTCAGTGGGAGCTCAATGGCTGTCTGTCTGATGCAGTCCTCAGGACCTAATTCCCCCCACCTCTTGGTACAGCATCTCCACCTTATCACTGTCCTGCTCCTGATGTCCTGCGAAGGAGGGGCCCGTGCTGTGAAAAGAGCTGACTCCATTTTTCTGTGGGAAGCCCACCTGTGAAGGTGTCCTTTCAGCAAGGAGATCTTGGCGGGATGAGGCAACTCTGGGTACTGCAAATTGGTTGCAAGTCCCACCAAAGATTCCCACTGGGAGTTGTGCTGCACCCCATGTCCCCTATTCTGTAAAAAGAATCATGCAAATGGACCCCTTCCTTCAGTGAGCCTCACTATGGAATCAGTCTGTGTGGACTGCTGTATGGCAGGAGTCAGTCGGTGTGGTTCTCCTTCAAGGATCAGGGCCCCTGTTTGTAAGCAGGTTATGGGGTAAGATTGGTTTTAACTACTAAGTTCCAGGATAGGGTTGTATTTGACAGCTAGATAAGCCCTAAGGAAGCAGGATTTGGTCCTTAAAGAACACAGACTAGGAATGTTAAAATGGGTTTAGCTAAATAAACATGTAAACACTGACATTTTCTTTTTTTCAGTCTCCTGGACCACTTCTCCACAGCCTCAGCTTTTACCAACACCTTACCTTTAGCTGAGGGCTCTTCTAGTAGCCAGTCAGGAGCTCTTCCTTGCTCCCTCAGTCCCTATTAGCACTGAGCTGTCTGTTATGCTAGTCTTCCCTTTGCCAGTCAGAGTCCAGTGGCACTCTTCTAGCTCCAGCAAGAAACTGCCTGTCTCTAGCTCTGACGCGCCTTTTCATAGTGCACTCCTGTGCTCTGATTGGCTTTATCTCATGCAGCCTCTTTAGATCACTTGGAGGACCACGCCACTGCTCCTTACCCGAAAGGAATGTGGCAGGACATTAAGGCCTCCAGAAGGAGGTGAATGGGCCTAGTTCACCACATTGCACATCCTCCTTTCTACATGGCTGCTAGATTTTTAACTTTCACATTGAGAGGCCCAAGTGACAGTTTAAACATGCTAAATGAAGGCTGACATAGCTAGCATGATAGCACTCCCTTCAGTAGCCACAGTGGGTATGAGCCAAAGTACTTAAATCTGCCACACTTACTCCCAACAGCTTTATTATCTGTATAGGGTTAAACATGGTCAACTTCCTATCAGAAGGACAAATCTGTATTTTGAGAGACTTTGAACTTTTTGGGTTTAGTCTTTTCTCGTATTTCTAATGGACATCTTTTAATCTTCTCTCGTGTTTCTAATGCTTCACTGTATGACACCTGGAAACATTAAAGGGTCTTTTTCTATATTTGGAGTGGGATTGAGACACATGAAAGAACCACAGCTAGACTGCTTGCTTGTTCGAAAAAAACTCTTTCAAAAAAGCAATCGGAAGAAGATATGCAAATTCCCGCCAAATTTGCATATCTTCGTTCGAAAGTAAAATGTAGTCTGTACGTGCCCACAGTCGGGGAGAGTTGGTGTAAAAGCAGCAGTAGAGCTGGCAGCTTGAACTACAATTACTTTGATGGAAGGGTCTGAAAGTGGGGCTACAGTTGTATACGTGATGCTCACAAAAATAGACAGGACATAACATCGTGAATCTCTGTCATCCCCCATAAATCCATCCCTGACGTGCCAATGTTTTCTAACTACTCAGCAGCAAGGACTGATGTGTTACATATATAAGTATTGCTAGATTTTTTGCTGAAATCTCTAAATAACCTTAAGCCTTAACCTATAAGCATATTTCCCAAAGCAAGTACCAAGAAATAAACAACACATTTTTAGTAAAGATTTTCCCCATTACACAGAAAAAGCTCACCAGTTTGAAATGGCAAGACACGGTTGTGGTAGGAAGTAAAAGATATACAAATATATACTATTTGAATATGGTCCCCCAAATGAATACAAAAATGACCCTTGATATTATATATAACGAACATCTAAAGCCATATAGTGCTCTCAATCCTTTTGTACAACTGGAGTTACACTGTGGATAGGGGACAGAATTACAGTAGCCCTTGATGACATGATAAACTTGTAAAAGTTTTGGATTAACTTATCCAGTGTATTTTTTCCTATGATGAAATACCTGTCTAAGGTACTGCTTGAGTACCATATTGGAAACCTTGCAGGCTAAATGCAGGCACTGATGTAACACCTAAGCCAAAGCCTTGATGCTGCTAACAAGATGGAGGGTCAGAGTGAGTGGAGAATTTATTACATTTAATCAACCCATCCGTAGGAATTGATCCTACTCCCACTTACATGAATGGAAAACTCCCATTGACCTGAATGGTGCAGGATCAACCCCATCAATGTGTTGATTTCTCTTTCTTACATACAAGGAATGAGTAAAGTGTCAGCAACCATGCACATGAATGTTTTCTGGGTGAACAAAATGTTGCACACTGTGTTCATAAAACTAGTAAAATACATTTTTATTACATTTATTCAAGAAGTGGGTTGGAATAAAGAGGGAATAACTTCATATTCCAAAGGGATGCTGCTCTCTTAAATTGAGCAAAATGTACATTTTGTGAAAGGAAAACTTTATAAAATTAATGCTTGGAATCAAGATAAATGTCTCTTCAATGCTTTTAAATGCCCAAAAACCCCACTCCAACTCATTGTGCTTAAATCAAGAAAAACATTGCAATCCAGTCATTGCAGCACCAAATCCTGAAAGTGAAACTTGCTTCTTTGATATTCATTGTCCAAGCCAAGACATATGCAACAGCTAAAGAGAGCATCAGCAAGGAGAGGAATACTAGATTTTAAAAGCTCCTTCACATTTGGTACCCACAGTGCGATTAGTAACATAGGAAAATAAATGTGTTTACCAGACCTTAAGTCGACGGACTCTGTTTAAATGTTCAATAATAGAGAGGCAGGTGTTTCCCTTTTTCCACCACTGGACTCTGAGGCTATGTCTACACTGCAACGCTATTTTGGGATACCAGAGTATTCCAAAATAGCTATCCCGAGTCTTCACAGCAAGCCCGTTATTTTGAAATGTAACAGGCTTGCTATTCTGATGTGCCTGTAAACCTCATTCCACGAGGAGTAAGGGACATTTCGGAATAGTGGGTATTTCAAAATTTGGCGCTGTGTAGACAGCACCAAATTACAAAATAAGCTATTTTGAAATAAGATGCAATTTGAGTGCCGGGTAGACGCACCTTGAGAATGCCCACCTATTTCCACACTATACTCACCCTCTGAAGGTCCCATTTCAAAGCAACACCACGTTCTTTCTGAAGAGAATCAATCAGGAATTCCTTTGCACCTTCTCAACAAAGCTCCTTCACTAACCATGTGGTAGATATTGAAAGATACAAGGCACTCTCTCCCCTACCAGGTTTAGGATACTAATTCCACAGAGGCCAGTTTTAACTCAAAACCCATTAGTCCAATATTAAAGGTGGAAGATGTTGGGAAGAAGTAATTAACACGGAAGGACTGGGGGCAGGGGGCTGTTGAACACTTAATGCACGCTATAGCTGAAATCCACTGTAAAGCTGTCTTTGGCCATTTCAAGGAAAATAAGTGAGATCAGTCTGTGTGTTCACAATGAAAAAATGGCCATATTTTAATGCATTTGTTCATCTTAAATTAATCTTGGAGGGGAGAGAGAGAGAAACTCCTCAAAGAGCATTAATCCAAGTACACACATTGTAGAATATTTGTCCATTTCACTCCTGGTCTATCTTTCCAAATACTTACAGCCATGTTACTGCCATATTGAGCATCAACGAGTGTACTCTTACTCTAAAGCTCCAGAAAAGTTTTATTACCCTGCTGGAGAACTCCAGCACAGAAAGAATACATGGTTTGCCTAAGGCCAGAAGTCTGTGACAGAACCAGGCCCCGAATCTGATCTTGATTTCCAGTCCATTGCCATAACCACAAGACTGTGCTTTGCACTAGTTCACAACAAGAGTAATCTCAAAGTCCCTAATTAATGTCTCTTATTATAGGCTCTTTCAGAAAAAAATGCCTCATGTCTACCAGTCGCTGAGAGGACCGACCAGCTAACTAACCTTGTGGTCCATAACCAGCCATTAGCAAATGATCCCAAATTATGCCTCCCTGTTACTAAGCCAGGAGGGGCTGTGCCCAGCTTGTCTCAGCCACAAGCTGGTTGTTGCATGTGTGAGAACTTCTGGGATGAAAAAGGCTCTCAAGCAAATTATAATTTATCATGGCTTAGTGTTCACTTGATTACAGGACCAAATCCCAAAATTCTTATGCGGGACCTAATTTTGATTTATGCTATGGTCACTCCCATTTTATACCAGGGTATGCAAAAGAAGAATTCAGGCTCTTAGCATTTTCTCAGGCAAATCTCTGGTTGATGTTGATGAAAGTTTTGCTTGATTCAAGACTAAAATCTATGGGCCCGATTCTGCTGCTGTCACAGTCATGTAAATAAGAAACAAGCCAATGGAATTCTTCAGAATTGACACTGGTGTAGCTGATCAGAATCTTACCTTTAGTAAGGAAGTAAGGATTTAGCCCGCTTGTAAATATCTTTAAAACTGCAGGTCAGAAATACTCAAGTGTCATACAATTGCACTGGGGCTTCTTTCCTGATCTCACTATTTCTTTGTTCTGAGGTTTATAAATAGCACATTTCATGAGACATAAATTATATTCTATTGTGGCTAATAACTGTAACTTAGAGTTATGGAAAAGCATGAGAAATAGAGAGAGAAAAAACAGCAGCAGAAAAAAAACAAACCTATTATTCAAGATGTGCAAATCCCAGACTTCAATCAGCTTCATTGCTAACACATCACATATGTATACAGTATTAGATCCACAACAAAGGTGATTGCAGGAGTATATAAGGAGACACCATGAGTTAAATCTTGTGTCACTTCTGGAGATCCAGGATCTGATCATAATAATACTGTATTTTGCATTGTGGTGGTATCTTTCACACAGAGAATAAGTATTAAATGAAATGAATTTGGTGGTCTCAGTTTAGTTTATGCTGGTCATTTGTCATCATCAGAAACCCACACCATTTGGCACACATGGTAGTCCAGGAGGGACCCATTACTGAAATAGTGGTTTGTGGTGTTCAGGATTGAGGAACAATTTAAGTAATTTGGGGAACTTTTAATTATTTATTCTTGGCTCCACCTATCTTTGACTTGCCACAAAAATCACTATATTCACTGAAAACTGCGTGACTGTGCAGCATCTCTGGCAAGTTCTAAATCTATAAAGCATTTGTCCTGAGATGTGGTGTTATAAACGTCAGGAATCTTCAATGTTCAGAGTAGAGCTTGTCAAAAAAGGAAAATCTAGTTTTGCAAAATGTACCAAAGTTTCAACTAGGGATGTAAAATCCCAGTTAATCAGTTTTGTTTATAACTGGTTAATCATAATGTTTAATCAGTTAACCGATTAAATAGGTGTGGGCAGAGGGTGGCCTCCTTGCCATGGGCGGGGACTGCTCTGGTATGCCTGGCCATGGCAGGCAGGGGGCTCCTTCAACCCATTGATTAACCATAACCGGTAAGCACCGGTAAAGGTGATGCTTACCGGTTAGCCATTATCATCCCTAGTTTCAACACTGATTTTATTATTTTCAGGAAAAAAAAGTAAATGAAAAGTGGGTCAATTTCAAACACTTAAAAATAAAGTGGTTATAAAAATTCTTCATTTTCCAAAGATCCAATTTCTGGTTAAACATTAACAACATTCTAATAAGCATTTTGATGTTTTCCATACATTTTTGGGGGGAAAAGGCAGCATATTTGCAAAAAATATTGTGACTTTTTCATAAAAATGTTATTTTTGAAAATTTTTCCCTGGAAAACTTTGTTTGAAAAATGCTGACAGGCTCTATATTAGTGCTATTTAAGCAGGTACATCACTTACACTGATTTAAATTTACAAGTCTCTCTCTCTCTCTCTCATATGTACATATATTGCTTTGGAACTATATGGCAGTCCATCAATTGTATTTGTACCATGTAGCAGCTCCAATGATAGAGTATTAAATTAATATGGTTCCTGAAAACCTCTCAAACCCTAGTTTCTCTTTTACATGACACAACATTTCTGTTCAGCTGCTTGCTTTATTTCAGTGAACGTGGCTTGAGCTTTTTCTTTAATAGTGTCTATATCCATATTTTGAATGTTCTGTAACTGTCCAAGGATGGACTCCTTGTCTTCTTCTTCTACTTGATCTTCTGCCACCATTTTCTGAAGGTCTTCTGGTAAATCCACATCATCTCCAGCCATTTGAATCTGGTTCTCATCCATTTCACTCTGTGAGGAAAAACATAGTACATTCTATTATGACAGCACACTGCCTTTGCTAATACATAATTTAATCTATCAGACATTCCATTGACCTCAGAGGGAATAGAAGCAAACCCTTCAGAACTTCAATCAAGATTTTTAGACCCAAGTGAGTTTGGGTGCCCACCCTGAGAAACCATGACGTGGCCTGATTTTCAGAAAGCAATGAGCACATGTCCTCTGAAAAATCAGATCCCTTTAAAGTGTCGCAAGTAGCACAATAATAAACTGAGGCACTCAATCACTTGACACTTTCGAAAATCTTGGCCATAGCTATTAACAGTGGTGACCAGTCGCTACTCTGATTGTATCATCTATCTATATAAATGAACAACAAAAAATTATAACTCCCAGAGCTAATCTGCAATTAACTCACTTTAGGAATCTTATTCTTTCAGATGCGACTTACAGATGACATGCAGCAATATTTTCTAGGCTAAGAAGTCTATTGTGAATGTGATCCAAAAGGCACTAGCTTTAGAGAAATTGTGCTATCAGAATATTGATTAGATCCTGAAAACAAAGCCATTATGTCAGTTTGCTCAGTGCAAGTGAAGGCCAGAAAAAATATATTTGAACTTGCTCGGACCATTGGAACAGGCCTCCAGTTGAAGGACTGGTGGTGGTGGTGATTGTGCTGAAGGTGGGAATTGCCCTTTTAGAACATGGCCATTATGACATTATGCTGGGTTGCCACATCCCTACCGCCAAATTAGAAATGCCTTAAGTCACCTTTTCTGATCTGTTTCTTTCCCGCTGTATATGATATCTGCAGTTACCATACAATCACTTCCACTAAATCAGAATATGGGGAGGTGTTGCCCAGGGTTAAGAATATGGTATTGGTATGCGTATGGCTCGCCTAATCTGACTAGAAGGTTCTAGGTTTGTCCTCCTACCCCAGTCACAGAGATTGAGAGCTATGAGGCTCTATTTCTGGAGGCAGATCTGGGAAGCTGCAGAAATCATGCTTATACTGAAGGTAGTACCAAAATTAAAAAAAATTATTAAGATTAGTATTAAGATTGCAAACAATACAAAACACACAGCAGGGATTGCACAAATGGATTCAGTCACCCCAGAGGGTAGCATAAATGAAACCTGAGTATACAGTTGTAATTTACCTTAGTATAGTACCATACTCACAAACAACCTCCTGGAGAAGCTGAGTATGAAGGGACCAGCCCCCTTCACTGATGGAATTTGGATCTCGGTGAAAGGTGATGTATGATAGAAGGGTATAATAGCCGAGAAACTTAGAAAAGCGTAAGTAAAGAGTTTTAGGAAGGCAATCCTTAAGCAGAATGTGAGGGAGAGAAATATCTTAATGAGGAAGAAGATTCCTCTCTCACAACTACTACCTTAAGGTATGTCTGCACTATGGGACAAAGTTGAATTAAGATATGCAACTTCAGCAACATTAATTGCGTAGCTGAAGTCGAAGTAGCTTAACTTGGCTTTTAGCACTGTCTAAACAGCAGGAAGTCGAAGGAAGAACACTCGTCCTTTGACTTCCCTTACTCCTCATGAAAGCAGGGCTACTGGCGTCGACTGGAGTACCTCTCTCACTTTGAATTAGCTGTCTTCACTAGGCCGCTAATTCAAACCCTGGAAGATCAACAGTGGCAGCTTTGATCTTCCTCTGTAGTGTAGATGTACCCATAGAGTTTTATAGGTCATTTTACATCATCATTTTCCTACCACTTGTAGCCTCAAACAGGTTTCCACACCCTGAGATTTTTGTGGGTACACATTTGATTGGATGATTAAATTGGGGCATCCTTTTGAATATGCATGAAAATGTCACCTGGTGTTCTCTTGGACACGTTCCCTGATGTGGGAGAAATGGGAACTTGCCATCAGGTACCAATGCCTTCTATTATCTTGATCAGGATGTCAGTTTGGCTAGATCATTACATTTTGGACCCTTTTAGATCTCATAAGGCACTGACTCACATATTACCACCCAGTCTGGCTGTTATGAGTGTTCTGACCCAACTGAAGATTTCACTGCAAACCGTTTCACAACTTCTAAAATCTAGTAGGGATTTTATATATATATGTGTGTGTATGTGTGTGTGTATATATATATATAGAGAGAGAGAGAGATTTGCAGGTTCACAGGCTACAGAAGTTTGATACAGAGAGGAAAAAAATTATTGGCAATTATTTCAAAAAGTGTGAATCTGAGCTACTGAATTACATATATTCTGCCTAGAGTTAAGCAGTGTTCTATTTATAATATCAGGCTAATGGTCTGGTTACTAGAAAATGGGACTTATAACTTGGACTTGATTTAGACTGCAGTCATCCTGTGCACTCAGCAATCATAAGTTGGAAACAGGAATATTACATAGCTGAGAAGACTTTGGCCTTGGTTTAGTCAGATGGAACAAGAACAGCTGCTCAGCTGCAGCCTGCAGTGTTTTAACAAGGATAGCTGACCTTGGTCTGGATGCCTGTGTGTGCAAGTTTTTAGCTGAAAGTTTCTTTACCAGTAAGTAGGAATTATGAGGGTTGGTTTTGTTTTTGATTTTTGCTGTTGCTAGGGAAATTGTTAGCTTATTAGAAATTACTTTGAGTTATGCTTTGCTTGGAACTACCTATGAAAGATTAGCCAGGACTGTGCATTTTGGAGAAGTTTGAATATTCTATGAGCAAACTCTCTTCAGAAGCAAGGATGAAGGTTGGCTACTGGAGATGTGGTACTGACACTTGGCAACACTCAGAGCTTGGGTAACTATCTTTGGAGCTCTCTCTAGACCAGCAATTCTTAAACTGAAGGCTGTGGACCCCCAAAGATACCCCAGGGGGTTCATGGGCCCCACTGATCAACTCAACTCCTCCCTCTCCCTTCCAGTGCATCCCGAACACTAAAAGTCCGGTGGCACAGTGGGGCTAAGGCAGGCTTCCTACCTGCCCTGGCTCTGCACTGCTCCCAGAAGTGGCTGGCATGTCGCTGCAGCCCTGCGAAAAGATAGGGAGTCTCTGTGCAGTGCCTCCACTCTGTGCACTGACTCTGCAGCTCCCTTTGGTTTGGAAGTGAGGCCAATGGAAGCTGCAGGGACAGTGCCGGTGGGCAGGGGTAATGCCTGGAGACCTCCTGCCCCACCCCCACCCTCTACCTAGAAGCTGCTGACAGAGGGATATGCCAGTCGCTTTTGGAAGCTGCCCAAGGTAAGCGCCACCTGGCTAGAGCCCATTCCCCTCTTGCACTCCAGCCCACTGTCCTAGCCCAGGGCCTACACCCCAAACGAAAACTCTCTCAGAGTCCACAGCCTGACCCCCTCCCACATGCAAACTCCCTCCCAGAGCTTGCCCCCCACACTCCCTCCTGCACCCCAATCACATGCCCCACCCTGGTGAAAGTGAGTAAGGGTGAACGAGCAACAGAAGGAGGGGGTGGGGCTTCTGAGAAATGGCAGGGCAGGGGCACAGCCTTGGGAAAGGGGGCAGGACAAGGACTGAGCAGGGAGACTTGGCGGGGCGGGGGGGTCTCCAAAAAAATCAAAAGGTGGATCCTCAGGTTGCTAAAGTGTGAGAACTGCTCTCCAGGTTATTGCTATTTTGTGTGTGTTGTACTCAATTAAAACCAAAGATTTTTAGACGGAAGCATTCTTTTATGTACCATTCATTTATTAGTTGAAAGTGATGTGTCCCACACCTGGAAAAAAGAGATAGTTACCATAATTTTGGGTTCAGATAATATTGGCTAATGATCCCTGGTTTTAATTGAACTACTTAATTGATTCACCCTCTTTTATAATAAGGGTGTTTTGTAGGGCAAACTTTCACCCTGTATAAGTATTTTGTTCTGTTGAAATACAGTAGAAGGATTAGGTCTATGGGTCTCAGGTATCAGCCTCTATCTACCCCTTAATTAGTTCTCATCAGTAATTTATTGATGCAGTCAGAAGTGTGCTAGGTACTTTACAAACATGCAAGGAGAGATCTAAGTAGCCAACATATAAGAGAGATCTGGGAGAAAGCATAAAACGACACAAGCACATGACTAAGGTGATGTTTGGTACATATATCTTAGTGCTACAAAATATTTTAACATCCCTTTTCCTCCCACGTGGTTACAATTTATTGACAATGGGAAGATTTGTGTTGCTTTTTAAAATATCCTGTTCACCCCAAAATAGAGTAAAGAGATTTTGCTCTCATTGTACAAAAGAACCCACCATAAAACTAGTATACATCATTTCAGTTCAAATGGCAAAAGTTTTGGAAGGCAGAAGCATATGTAAACAGTGCAGTAGAATGGAAACTATTTTGCAACTTTAAAAAACAGGTAGTGCTACTTGGAGGCAACATTCATTATTTGATGTATAAGAGTTTAGAATTTGGTCCTTTGACATTGAGACTCCTTTATATGTCTCTAACATCATGAAGGGTCTTAACATGGGCGCAAGTGACCTTAATGCCCACTTTCAAAACCCTTCTCAACCTTACAATATTAGTGTAAATAATCTGTAATTAGTGTTCACTTCTGAAAGGTCCCATTAACTAATTTTAAAAGGGATCTGGTGGCCAATGAGAAATTGTAGAGTCATCTACATTTGGGCTATGTCTACACTGTCCCCTCTTGTGCAAAAAAAATATGCAAGTGAGGCAAAGCATGGAATATCACTGCGCCTCATTTGCATAATTAACGAGGCTCCGTTTTTGCGCAAGAGGCTAGGCGGCTCCTTTTTGCGCAAAAACCCTCTCTTGCGCAAGAGCTGTTCTTCCTGAAAAAAAGAGGAAGAACAACTCTTGGGCAAGAGGGGGGTTTTGCGGAAAAAGGAGCCGTGTAGATGGGTCCTTTTTGCGCAAAAGCCTCTTGTGTAAAAAGTGGCCCGCTCATTGATTATGCAAATGAGGTGCGGCGATATTCCACGCTTCACCTCATTTGCATATTTCTTGCGCAAAACAGCGCAGTGTAGACATAATGGAGTTTAAGTGTTTACTAAACAGGATTAAGGCTCTCTTATGCTGAAATCAGAATGGCCACACATGGATTTGATCAGGAACTACTCCAGGGTAAACAAGCCTTAAGAGCTAAACTTCTTCTACCAAAGGCTCCTCAAAATGGGTCATCATGAGAAGGTGTCCACATAGTAAGTGATACTATATAGAATAAAATAATTGCATAAATTATTCTCCATCATCCTTAAATCAAATATACAAAGTAGAAACTATATGTAGGTCTCCATTCAGCTTCTATCTATGACATGCTTAAAGTGAGAGACTCTATTGTACATAATCAGAGCAGTGCTTGCAGTGTCATTAGGTGGGATAATGGGAGGACTTAAACAACAAAAGAGAGGATGAAAGTTGGGCGTGAGTCTGAGAATGCAACCGAGAGACAAGGGAAGGAACTATTTAAGCAATTAAAAGGAGCAAAATGCAGCAAATACTATACCCGTTTGTTTCCTGCTTGCCTGCTGAAAAGCCCCGCCAATGGGACTATGTCAAAACAATGGCTATTTTGTTCAAATTTTATGGTGAATTCCAATGGATCCAGTGTTCATAAGAGCAGGATATTTTGACACAGTTCACACATCAAAGATAAGCATTAATGCCTCATTATATCTCCAAAATGAAGCATGACACTGACTAAGGCCCAATCTGAATAAGCAGTGAGGCTGTCAGCAGGCGGTGTTTCAGAGAGCGAGAGGGTTCCGGTATCTGAATGAATCAATGCAAGAATGAATGAAAGAATGTGCATGTGTACTGGACATGCAGTCTTGGTTTTATAGCAAGGGAGGTCAGATTGGCTTACCCAACTACTTAATCATTATTTACTGTTACAGTTTTCCATGAGAATATATTTCATAGCTTTGTTTACCTTGAATCTGTTTTTTTTCATATGCTGTTAAAAGAGCCTGGGCAATACCAGAATTAATATGATGCAACTAAATCAACATGCCATCTCACGGCTGCTTGCAAGAAAACATCAGGAATATGATTTGCTACTGCTAAATCTGTTGAAGACAGCAACAATATTATAATAAAAATATTCTTTATGGAGTTAACAGAGTGTTAATAAGGAAACTTTGGCTACAAAATAAGTTTCTCTTCTTGAGGGTCTTTCCAACCAATAGTATAGGTGGATGAGGTGTGACCTTTAGATAACAAAAGTTACCCTACAAATTACTCACATTAACCAGTCAGCCATAGATGTCCCAATCCTTAGAACTATAGCAATAAAGGCATTACTCAGAGGGGTAGCAGTGTAAGTCTGTATCTGGAAAAACAAGACTAACAGATTTTTTTGGGGGGAGGCATAAAAACCCCACTTCATCAGATGCATTGCACCTGGTTTTTGCCCACAAAAGCTTTTGCCCAAATAAATCTGTTAGGGTACGTCTACACCAGTGGTCTCCAACCTTTTAAAGCATAAGATCACTTTTTGAATTTAAATGCAATCCAAGATCTACCTCAAATATAAATAGCCTTGCCCCTCGCCTCCTTCCTGCCCCTTCTCCGAGGCCCCGGCCCTGCTCACTCCATCCTCCCTCCTTCCCCATCCTCCCTCCCTTTCACCAGGGTGGGGCAGAGAGTTGGGGCAGAGGCTCTGGTCTTGGATTAAGGGATTTGGAGTGTGAGGGGCTCAGAGCTGAGCCTGGGGCAGGCAGTTGGGATGTAGGAGGGTTCTATGTGCAGGCTCTGGGAGGGTGTTTGGATGCAGGGATGCTCAGGGCTGGAGAAGGGGTTGGGGTGTAGGAGGGGGTTCACGACTGAGTTAGGGTTTTGGGATGTGGGCTCCATCTGGGCACTGATTACCTCAGGTGGCTTCCTGGGTGGTGGTGCAGTGGGGCTAAGGCAGGCTCACCCATGCCCTGCCCTTGCACCGCTCCCTAAAGCAGCCATCAAACTCCATCCCAAGTCCTGTTGTGTCCCCTCCCTGCTTTGTGGAAAAAGGATATAGAGTAGGAGGGGGCACCTTGACATCAGTGCCCCTCCTTTACCTCCCCTGCCCTGCACAGAAAGAGGAGGCTCCTAAGGGGACAGCCCCAAGGCAAAGGGCAGGAAATATATAGCAGTGCAGGGAGGGACAGCTGAACTGCTGGCACTTGATAGCCTCTTGGCCAAACCAGTCAGGATCACCTGTCAGAGGCTCCAAGATCTACCAGTAGATCCCGATCTACTGGTTGGTGACCACTGGTCTACACAGTAGCCCATACCTCAAAATAAGCTACGCAATTTCAAAATAGCTAATTCAAAATTTGGGGCTGTCTACACTGTGCTAATTTTGAAACAAATCGCAATTCGGGTGTCTTCCTTAATCCTCATGCAATGAGGTTTACAGGAAGCCGGAATAAGAAACCTGTTATTTCGAATGTATTTTGAAATAACAGGCATGCTGTTAAGACACGCAGAAAGCTATTTCGGGATAACACGTTATCCCAAAATAGTGCTGCTGTGTAGATGTACCCTCTGTCTTTAAGGTGCTGCAGGACTCCTCGTTTTTTATAAAGACATAGATAATATTACATAATGAATTACTGTGTATTAAATCTGTACATACACATCAAGTATAATTCTGCTGAAGTCATGGGAAATGCAGCTGTTTACATCAAATCTGCATTTGGCCCAGGGTCTGTTAATCTTGCTAAGAATTCCAGTAGAGAATAGATTACCAATGGTAAACTAAGAAGAATATAAACCTCAACCTTCCTCTTAAAGCTTCTCAAAATTCTAGTTCCAGTTTTGCTACTGAAATTTCTGTAAGCGTGACAAAAATAAGGAGGGATTTGTTTCATCATAAAATCAGACACAGATTTTCAGTAGGAGACATCTGGTGCCCAAAACTTAAAAAAAAAAAAAAAAGTTTTATCTTTCAAGTGCCTATACAGAGAATTAGGTTGCCAACTTTAGCACCTGGTTTTGAATGTCCTGGCTTTAATATCAAATTCATTTCAGTGCCTGCTGAAAAAAAAATCCTTTGTAATACACTTATTCCAAAAGCCACCAATCCCTGCTTGTGAATTATTGTTAATGATTTTACACGGAAGTTGCTCAGACACAATGAACAGGTACCAGTATAAAATCCTATAATTGAGAGATGTAAATATTTATTTGTGGAGGAAAACACAGACAAATATTTTCACTGAAGAAATCGTTACTTGAAGGCTTGTGGTCTACTGATGAATCACACGCTACTTTCTACATAATTCTGCAAGTGCTTTTCAATACTCGCTTGAGGACATGCACTTGAGAGAACGGTGTATATTAGCCACCATTTTGCAT
This sequence comes from Rafetus swinhoei, assembly GCA_019425775.1. Taxonomy (NCBI): domain Eukaryota; kingdom Metazoa; phylum Chordata; order Testudines; family Trionychidae; genus Rafetus; species Rafetus swinhoei. The sequence continues at coordinate 21,878,386 of CM033427.1, forward strand.
TTACCTATTTCCTTGAAATCTGCATCTGCTGTGAGCTGGAGTGCTGATTATGGACCTTATACATCAGTGCAATTAGCAAATATCAGTATAACCAACTCTATTTCAAATCAAAGCCAAAGGGTGAAAGATCACAGACCAATGCATAGGGGAGCCAAAGGATCCCCTCAGTATCATTAAGCAACAAACTACACTTAGGTTTATCATTCTGTCATGTGATTTGCCTGTGTCTAATGCACAGCAGTACTTGGATATAGTGAAACTCAACAGAGCTCAGAGCTGTTTCAGTGCTCTGCAATGGGCAGATGGCAATTCCAATCAGAGGAAAACTGTACCTACAATTAAAGTTGTATGCAAAATCTTAATTAGGGCCTTGGCTGTGTGCTGGGATTGCCATGGTGCATCAAAGGGGAGCAATTCTGTACCCGTAGGCATTCTGGCACTGCTGTAGCCTCAGGATTACAAATACAATGTGAGCAGTGTACTCCTACTTTTATGCAGATTAATACCTGGCAGATATATGGGTCCACTAGCCCTTCACTCCACAAACTCCCTTTGCCATGGTGAAAGATCTCACCTCCCACCCCTGCCATGTCCATAGGGCACAACTGGTGTGTGGAGTCCACATGCAATCTCCAGATATTACTCCTCTTTCTACAGTCGAGCTACCTCTGTTCTACTAGGACAGGCCTGCAGAGAAAGGATTTGGCCCTGTAATAGAGCCCCGTCTATGTTTTATACAAACTCTCCTCTTCCAAATTCTCTTGCTCGGGAAAGTTTCTTTTTGTGCTTTGACAATGTCTAGGAGGCAGAAAGATTATGTAGCACACAGAGTAATGTTTAACAAATCACTTACATTCAGAGTAGTGCACTTCATTAAACTGAGTCAGTGATAGTCTCATTCCAAAATGACAAAAGGTATTTAGGGATTATGAGGCCGCATATAATTAATGACAGGTTTCTTCTTTTCCTGATGCATTGTAAGAAGAGAATGTATTCTTTTTTTAATTAAAATAAAAGAGAATTTAAGTTCATCTTTTTATAGTGAGCCTGATATATGGACGATGCTTAATGACATCTGGGGAACTTTTTCCTTCAGAATGGCAGTGACTGAGACTCTTTGTACCCAGGAACCATGAATCTGCCAAAGCAGTGTAAATGGACAAGGAACAAGGGGAGATTAGATGATACTGTAACGTTTCAGCTGCAGTCCTCTGGACGGTGTTGAGAATGATATTCTGCAAGTCTTACATAAAAGCCAGTAGGTTGGGAATTTGAGTGTCACCTCTAAAAATCTTCATGACAAAAATTAAAGAAACTGACAAAGTCCCACAATTTTTCCTCTTTTGGCCATTTCATTCTGACATTTTGCCTAGATTCCTTATTTTTCCTACAATTATCCCATCTGGTTCTTCACTGCCATTTCATACCTTCTCTTTCAAGAAGCTACAAGTCCTTCATGTACAGCCAGAGAGATGTCATCTTCTCTCCCCCCCCCTCCTTTTTTTTTTTTGTAAGGCACCAAGGGAGGAGATTTTTCTAACCACCTGCAAATGACATGGGCACAATGAGTAGTGAGATGTACAGTTACTGATGTGAGTTTAACAGGCTGGGCTTTAAATGTGCAAGAGATAAGTAAAAAAAAAAAAATCAGCACTACATCTGAAAATTTCACTCCTTGCTCTTATTACTGGTCATTCAATAGCACAGCTGTAATGGAAGTCAAGAAGCAGCAGAATCCAAGGTGAAAATAAATCAGTTGATTTTTCCGAGGGAGATAATGCTCCTGGGGAGAGATGAAGAAAGGCACATTCTGGTTTTATTACAAAAGGGAGAGAAACTGACTGCAAAACTGATGAAGAGTTGCCCCTTTTGTGTTGTGGGAGGGGGAAATTAGATATAAGGAAGTCAGGGGACAGGGGGCACTTTGTACCAATGGATAAGGGGTGGTGGTGGATGATGATGGCTCCAAACCAGATTTTGATCCCAGTTACAACAGTGTAAATCCAGACTTCGTGAAGCCTTTGTTTGTGGTAATGCTAGAGATGCCAGAGAATAAGGCACTGGATTGGGACTCAGGACCCTGGGCTCTAATCCCAGCTCTGCCACTGATCTTGGGCAGGTATCTCATCTCCATTATCCTTCCCACTCTGTTGCTCATCTATTGAGACTGCAAACTGCAGGGCAGAGACAGTTTCTTACTGTATGTTTGAACAGTGCAGCTCACTGCACAGGTCTCTCAGCCGAGCCACTCAGCACTAATATGACAAAAAAGCTAACAGTGTTAGTTTGATTTAAGACTGGTGTAAATCAGAACCTCGTTTAGGCCTATTTAAAAAACAAACAAACAAACAAACAAACAACCCCCCCCCCACACACACACACCCCACCTATCTTCTACAGAAGCCCAACTATGGATATTTCTTGATCTAGAACAGGACTCAGGAGTGCTAGATTCTATCTGTATCTGGGCCTTAAACATGATAATATAATATCATCTGTCTAATTAATAGCTGTAAATCAAATACCAGAACACAATATTGAGAATTGACCTTTCGGCGGGTGCTGCTCAGATGTCAAATCCAGGGATAGGTCACATGCAAAAATATTTAAAATCAGATTTGGTATAATTTGAAATTAAAACTTCAGTTTCATCAATGTTTTTTGAATTTTCAATCCATTTTCTAGAGAAAATACAGTGGGCAGCACACAACATCTCACAGGTGTAACAAAGATTAAGAGTCAAGGTATTGAATCAATACTGTTATTCCACTATTACAACCAGCCTGAAGATGAAGTAAGGTGGTAATGAATCAGGTCTCCAAATGCAATATTTAAGGCAGACAGCTGTGCTCTTCCCACATCTCACACACCACAGAAACAATTATCCAGGAACCTATCCCTGCAATAAACACCATTGCCAACTCTGTTCACACATCTACATGAGCAACACCATCACAGGACCTAACCACATAAGCCACACCATCAAGGGCTCATCCACTTGCACATCCACTAATGTGATATATGCCACAAAGTGCCAGCAATGCCCCTCTGCCATGTACATTGGCCAAACCAGATAGTCTCTGCGACAAATGATAAATGGACACACATCAGACATAGGAATGATAACACACTTAAACCTGTAGGCTACGTCTACACTGCACCTCTCTTGCGCAAAAGCCTATGCAAATGAAGCATGGATTAGCATATTGCCACGCTTCATTTGCATGATTAATTAAGGGTTGTTTTTGCGCAAAAAGGAGCTGTGTAGATGGCTCCTTTTTGTGCAAGACTCATTCTTCCTCATTTTTTCAGCTGTCTATACAGCTCCTTTTTGCGCAAAAGCCTCTTGCGCAAAAATGGCCCCTAATAATTATGCAAATTAAATGCAGCAATATGCTAATCTGTGCTTCATTTGCATAGGCTTTTGCGCAAGAGAGGTGCAGTGTAGACATAGCCATAGGGAAAACTAACTTCTCTGGAAATTCTGTAACGGATTTAAAAGTAGCCATCCTTCCACAAAATAATTTCAAAACCGAATTACAAAGGGAGAATTTCAAAACCGGATTACAAAGGGAGACATTTGCAAGTTCAATACTATGAATTTAGGACTGAATAAGGATCTTAACTGGTTAAAGCATTACAAAGGCAATTTCCTCTCTCTGGATATTCACATCTCCACAGCAAATGCTGTGAATGATCCATGTCCACCCTGACTTGATTAGCTTCATTAACACAAACAACTTCACTCATATATACTCTTGCTTCTGTAACTTCCACTCCAATTCATCTGATGAAGTGTGTTTTAGCCATGGAAGATTATGCTCTAATAAATATGTTAGTTTCTAAGGTGCTATAGGACTCTTCATTGTTTTGCAGACAACAACTTGTTAAACAATCTGAATAAGAATCACTTCCTCTCACTCACACATAATCATGGTTTTGTCTTGCACCCTTTCTCTAATATAATCTTCGTAATTCACCAGTTATCTAGGGAATATTAGAGGAAAACCAACAGACACAAGGCCTAACTTTCTAATGTAAGTATCAAGCACCAACTTCTCATTCAATCTCTTTCTTACTAAAAAAAAATAAGGATCTCTGAAGACATCATAAAGAAACAATAGTAGATCTATTTTTTCATTAGTGATCATTTTAAAAATAATTTCCTATTGTTACTGGCATTTTATGATTAGTTTTGGAATCACGTGGGCTGATAAAATATCTCAGGTTAGCTGTGTATTTATCTCATCGCTCTAACTTGCCTAACAGTCCCATAATGATGATATTTCAGATGACACACTATTTAGTACACAGTTTTGGAGGCCATAATCTAAGGTAGGATAATAGGAACTCTCCCCCAAAAGATGAGCTTTTAAAATGCAGCTCATGAGGTAACTTTTATTTTCATCTTCTTTTTGAGGCCTCCTCCTACAAAGTGGATACTTCAGTGAAACCATATGTGGGGGTAAGAAATACTCAACTGAGACCAAGCACAGTGTTGTGTGAAAAAAAATCAATTATTAAGATGACTGTAGTGAGTAAAGACAAAATCTTACCTTGGAAATAGGTGATATGCTGCCTACTGTGAAGAGGCAAAACTGGTCAAAAAAACATACTTCTCATGGATGAAAACATCTTTTCAATGACAAACCTAAGCTGACAATTCTGTTAATAGGATTAAAGTTAATTAAGGAACTGTTTTCTCCTATAAATTCTGGTCCAGATAGCATGGATGGAGTTTTAGGTTTTGGAGTTATGTGGGAACCCTTTTTAGTCCTGACATTCATTATTTTATTTACATCTTCTGGCACTTCTTGATATCAACTTTTATGCCTTTCAGTTCAATAGCCTGTACTTAGATTCAGGCCAACATTTCCAAATGATTATTAGGAGAGTATTATACTTGCTTCAGAAAGATAACAGAATGGGTATACTTTTCATGGGGGAAGATCATTCAAATGCTATACTTTTTTTTTTTTTTTTTGTAACATATCAGTTACATATTTGGTCTCTGAGTATATCAGAGAGAGGAGAGTTGGGTTACAACCTAGAAAATAATAGATCATATAAATGCACAGATCCAAAATGGTGAATCTTGCAACACTTACCCAGTTAACCCCAGTTCAGAAAAGCACTTAAGCAAGCGCTTAATTATTTTGCTGACTCCGAGCTTCCGTCTTTACTTGTCCAGAGTTCCTACTATTGTCATTGGACATGTAATCAGAGAGGACTGAATGAAAAATGAGGCCAGAATCCTACAATGAGCACTGGACAAGTTTATTGGTCTCACTGGAATTCTGAAGTGGGGTGTGTATGTTTGGGGAGGAAGAGACCACCTGTGTAGAGATTATTACAGCAACAGGCCCTAAGTTACAGGGGAGATTTTTAACATCCCAGTTGGCATCTAACCACCATGGACTCTAGGCCCCTAACTATGCTAATACCTTTGAAAACCCCTCATTTGAGGATTTAGTCTCACAGAAGTAACAGCAGTAAAATATTTCTCCAGGAAAGGAATGTACATTAGCTGGTTCATCACACTCTTCCAGAAGGCAAAACAAAGTTTCATCAAATTTTTCTACTCATTCATTCATTTAAATGCTTGTTTTTACAGACCCAATCTGAACTTCTAAGTTTTATAATGACAGAATAACTTTTTTGCAATTAAATTTGCACTAACTATACTTTTAAAATAATTATTTGTTACTTACCAATGTTTCAAAAAACTTTTCTTCAAAAATGAAGTATTCAGGCATTAGGGGTGCACAACACATTGGCCCTAACAAATGGCATATCAAGATTGCTGGATGGATAAGAGATGGATAGAATAGTTCAGAATAAGCTGCACCCCTTCTATTGACAACAACTTCCGTCTAATTCCCACCCTTACTAGCCACTGGCAAAAAAGTAAAATTTTTTGGTATAAGTGCCTCATTTGGGGGCAATAAACAGTTCTCAGCCAAGAGCAAGAATTTAATCAGAAAAATATGAATAATAATTGGTAACTGTTTAAGAACATTTTACTGGATGCCCCAAAACACACAATCTCATAATCAAGGAATAAAGCTATGTGGGTTTTAAAAAGTGACCTGGTTTAGAGGGCAAGTGAAAACAGCTATAAAAATAATATACAAAAACAACAAAAGAAAGAAAGATGAAGCTGATCATAATGAACATAAATCAGATATTAGGAACTATAGAAAATTGATAAAGGAAGTAGTGGGACACCTGGGGAAATCTCTGGTCAGCAGAACTAATGACAATAAAAAGGAGTTTTTAAAGAATACTAGGAGGTTGCACCCCCTGCTCACTATGCTTCTCTACCCCTTTCTCTCTGGCCGCTTTTGCTTCGTTGAGAGAGCCTGTTGATGGTGATGATGTGATGACATCATTCTGTCACCCAGCAGGAACATTCTGTCATCCAGCAGGAAAAACTTTTTTATATATAGAGAGAGATCAACAACAAAAAGACACCTAGCAGTAGTATTGGCCCATTCCTAGATGGAGATTATAGAATGATTAATAAAGCAGGAAACGCAGAAGCATTCAATAAGTATTTGTTCTGTATTTAGGGAAAAACAGATGATGCAGTCATATCATCCCAAAACTCTCTTTGCATTCCACTAGTATCTCTGGAAGATATTAAACAGCAGTTAGATGTTTTAAATTCAGATGGTCCAGCTAGCCTGCTCTTTTAAAACTCTTGGGTTCAAGTTAAGTTGCTGGACCATTAATGCTGATTTTCACTAATTCTTGGAATACTGGGAAAATTACAGGAGATTGGGAGGAGGCTAATGTTGTGTCAATATTTTTAAAATGCTAAATGGAAAAACCGAGGTAATTATGGGCCTGCCAATCTTACATTTATCCGAGGCACGATAATGGAGCAGCTGATATGGGACTCAATAATAAAGAACTAAAGGAGAGTGATATAGTTCATGCCAATCAACATGGTCTTAGGGAAAACAGAATTTCAAGCTAGCTAGGTCCTTTTTTTGATGAGATTACAAGTTTGATAAAGATAATAGTGTTGATGTAATATATTTAGTCTACTGTAAGGCATTTGATTTGATATTGCACATTTGTATTGGAAAACTAGCATATAAAATTAACATGGCATGTATTAACTGGATTAAAAATTAGCTAACTGTCAACATCTAATGCAAATGGGGAATCAGCATCAAGCAGAGTGCTTCTAGTGGGTCCCATAGGGATAAATTCTTGGTCCTACACTATTTAACATTTTTATCACTGACCTGGAAGAAATAAAATAATCTCTGATAAAGTTTGCAGATAACAACAACAACAACAAAAATGGGGCAGTGGTTAATAATGAAGATGACAAGTCACTGATATAGGACAGTCTGGATAGCTTGGTATGCTGGGTTCAAGCTAACAATATGTTTTAAATAGGACTAACTGTGTACATCTAGGAATAAATCACATAGACCACAATTACAGGATGAGGACTCTATCTTGAGAAACAGCAACTCTGGAAAAAAAATTGTGGATAGCAGTGGGTAATCAACTGAAAATGAGTTCTGCGTGAGCCGTTTTGGCCAAAAGATCTAATGATAGCCTTGGAAGCAAAAATGGGAATCTTGAGTAGCGGAGATGTAATTTTACCTTGAAATTGGCAAAGGTGCAACCACTGTTGGACTAGTATGTCTAGTTCTGGTGTCCACAATTCAAGGACACTGATAAATTGGAGCAGGTTCAAAGAAGAGCCGCATAAATGATTAAAAGATTAGAAAACATGACTTATAGTAATAGACTCAAGGAGCTCAATCAATATAGTTTAACAGTAAGAAGTTAATGTGTGACTCAGTTACCTACTTTCATGGGGATCAAATATTTGATAATGGGCTCCTCAGTCTAGGAGGAAAAGGTATAACAATCCAATGTCTGGAAGTTGAAGGTAAATTCAGATGAGAAATGAGGCATACCTTAAGAGTGAACATAATTAACCATTGGAAAAATGTAAGAACAATCATGGTGGATTCTCCATCCTGGACATTTTTAAATATTAGATGTTTTTCTAGGTGATACACCCTAGCAAGTACTTTTGAGAAATTCTACAGCCCGAGTTATGTAAACGGTCAGACTAGACGATGACAATAGTCCCTTCTGACCTTGAAAACTGAATCTAAGACTTAAGTGTTACTGCTGCTGTTCCAGTGAATACATCCAATGAAAAGCCACAAGTGATATAACTTTCAATTGTAAAGAACAAGTGTGACCATTCAGACTCTTTGGCTGTGATTTTAGGTTTAGGATCCTTTGATTATCCCAATCTCAGAGCTAATATACAATTGTTTTTAATTTCTAATAGTTCACAGATGTATTATTCAATATTGCAGAGTTGAAAGGGAGTCGGTAACTTAAACAAAGAAGGACAATTTCATTTTTACATATTGTCATTTAAAAATAATCCTACCACATTTGATAGCAGCAGTTTTCATGGGTGTCATTGAGCTATTAAAGTCAGTCAGCAAGTTTTCAATTATGGAGAAGGGTGTATATTTTAAATGATAAAATCACTAAAAATAAATGTTTTACACTTGATAATGAACAAGGTTTGCTAAGTCATTTAAAGAAAGATGGCATGATTTTATGAAGATGAAAAATTGTTTTTCTTTTAAATAGGACAGCTATCTGCTTTCAAAACCAGTGAATTTGAGGTAAAAAAATGGCTATGCTTTAAAGAAAGAGTGATGTAATTTTATGAAAAGGTCACCAGAGGGCCTTCAGTGGCTAAAGGTTAGTAATAGAATATCTTCTAACTACGCTACATACAAAACGCAGATTTATACTTGCTCTTTAAATAATACATGTGTGTATTTATAAATAATTTTCTGGGACAATGTAGTTTTATTTCCTAACAGATAAATCAGTTTAATCTACTTTATTAGAGTCTCAGCTATCTTTTTAAAAAAAAAATACTTTTGATGTTTTGAAAGGTAATTTTTTAAATCATTGGGCAGAACTGGATGTAAATACTTTAGGACTAAATTATGGTTTTTGTAGGAGGTAGATGTGTAAAATATAGTTCAGCTAAAGGTTAGGGAATGTATTTTTAAATTCTCTATTTAATCCACATACCAGCAGCTTCAGGTTTTCATGCAAAAAACCAAAAGGGTTAGTAAGTGACTTTTGAAAATACTAGATGAAGCTGGCAATGTGAAGTGTATGTAAACTTCCTTACCATCTTTGAGAGCCTTCCCATGGCAAAAATATTGTATTTCAGTAGTCAGGGCGCTGTTTCTCTGAGGCAGTATGATGGTACAGCAATAGGGTTTTATTTATTTTTCTAGAAATTAGAGTTATATGAATGATGTAGGACTCCCCAAAATTCCATATGCTTCACAGACAACAGGAAAACAGTAGCTTATGTATCTGATGAAGGAAGTACCTGGTGTGCTGTAGAGCTGAATGCCACTTTAGAAATACTTACAAAGAGTTAAAATGTTTTAGAGTGTAAAGTGTTTGGCATAGGAACTGTCTTGTTTGATGCACAGCACCAAGCACAAAGATAGAGTTGTGTTGGAAATGTTTTTCCTGTCCCATACATATTTTTAAGACTTTGAATTCTTTTTCCTGTATCAATCAGGACAAAAATGTCTAAATCTAAAAAAATGTTCATGAATGAAACAAAACAAAACAAAACACAATTATTTTTAGATTAATTTAAAGATTTTGTTGCAATAATTTAGAAGTGTCTTGTTTAGATTTAGACTTTTCAAAACATTTTTCAGGCTAGCTAAAATGTTGACATGAAAAGTTGTGTTAAACCAGAAAAGGTATTTCTTTTCAATCAAGATAAAAAACAAACTTTTTTTTACATTTTTTAAAATGATGCTTCAAGTTTCAATATTTGTCTCTGTTTCACAAAGTTTCAGTTTTGATAAATTGTCAAAAAATTCCCAACCAGATCCACGCAATAAGATCTTGAACAATAACTGGGTCTCCAAGGGCACATCTACACAGCTGGGCAAAAGTAAAATTAAGATATGCAACTTCAGCTACACCAATAGCTTTTGGCGCTGTCCACACAGAAGGAAGTCAAAGGAAGAACACTCTTCCATGAAATGAGAGTTACAGGAGTTGGAGTAAGAAGTCCTACATCTTGACATTATTTCAAAATGGCGGCTTGCTGGGTAGACATGCATTTTGTTATTCCAAAATAACACTGCTCTGTAGACATACCCTAAGTTACTACCACAATAGAAATAATTAATGACAACAACAACAGTGGCAACATTTGGCACATTAGCCATGGAACCACCAAGCAAATTTAGGAAGGGTATCAAAATTCACCTCTGCCAGAACAAGAAACTTCATATCACCCCAATATATCAATGAGATACAACAAGAACAATATGTAAAGGCATACATTTACATTGAATCCACTGCTACAATTCTCACAAAAAGGTGGATTTCAAACTTGCTTTTAAATCAAATAAATCTTGGCAGGAAAAAAAAATATGCTAAAATAAAATCTTGTATAATTCTTCCTGTTTGTTCCCCCCCCGCTCCACTTCAACCATCTTCAGATCAAAGTGAAGAAGGGACAAGTAACTTCAGTATTTTTTTTACAACTTTGACCAGATTAAATCCTTTTTATTGTGCTCAAGTAAGTGAGAACATAACTCATGACAAGGTATACTACCAGTTAGAGTGGATGGAAATATTTCCACTCAAAAAGATTTTCATGAAAAAATGTCCTTTTTACAAATAACATTTTTGGGAAAAATTGTTGACACACAATTTTCCATTTTTGGGTGCAATTTGCCATGAATAATCTATAGTCTAGATAAAGATTATCGAAATTGTTTTTAAAGACATGATAGAAAACAGAAACCCATTTTTTATAGTGAATACACTGTTTTTTCTTAAGACATTTTAGTAAGGCGTTTGATACGGTCTCGCATGATATTCTTATCAATAAACTAGGCAAATACAACTTAGACGGGGCTACTATAAGGTGGGTGCATAACTGGCTGGATAACCGTACTCAGAGAGTAGTTATTAATGGTTCACAATCCTGCTGGAAAGGTATAACAAGTGGGGTTCCACAGGGGTCTGTTTTGGGACTGGCTCTGGTTCAATATCTTCATCAACGATTTATATATTGGCATAGAAAGTACGCTTATTAAGTTTGCAGATGATACCAAGCTGGGAGGGGTTGCGACTGCTCTGGAGGATAGGGTCATAATTCAAAATGATCTGGACAAATTGGAGAAATGGTCTGAGGTAAACAGGATGAAGTTTAATAAAGACAAATGTAAAGTGCTCCACTTAGGAAGGAACAATCAGTTTTACACATACAGAATGGGAAGCGACTGTCTAGGAAGGAGTACGGCAGAAAGGGATCTAGGAGTTATAGGGGACCACAAGCTGCATATGAGTCAGCAGCGTGATGCTGTTGCAAAAAAAGCAAACTTGATTCTGGGATGCATTAACAAATGTGTTGTGAGCAAGACACGAGAAGTCATTCTTCCGCTCTACTCTGCGCTGGTTAGGCCTCAGTTGGAGTACTGTGTCCAGTTCTGGGCACCGCATTTCAAGAAAGATGTGGAGAAATTGGAGGGTCCAGAGAAGAGCAACAAGAATGATTAAAGGTCTAGAGAACATGACCTATGAAGGAAGGCTGAAAGAATTGGGTTTGTTTAGTTTAGAAAAGAGAAAACTGAGGGGGGACATGATAGCCGTTTTCAGGTATCTAAAAGGGTGTCATAAGGAGGAGGGAGAAAACTTGTTCATCTTGGCTTCTGAGGATAGGACAAGAAGCAATGGGCTTAAACTGTAGCAAGGGAGGTTTAGGTTGGACGTTAGGAAAAAGTTCCTAACTGTCAGGGTAGTTAAACACTGAAATAAATTGCCCAGGGAGGTTGTGGAATCCCCATCTCTGGAGATATTTAAGAGTAGGTTAGATAAATGTCTATCAGAGATGGTCTAGACAGTATTTGGTCCTGCCATGAGGGCAGGGGACTGGACTCGATGACCCCTTGAGGTCCCTTCCAGTCCTAGTATTCTATGATTCTATGATTTTGAAAAAAGTTTGGTAAAATATCGTGAACAATTTAATAAAAACTTTAAAATGGGTCTATTTGAAATCATGCAAAGTGGAACATTTTTTTACAAAAAGCATGACATTATTTTCTTGAGTTTTCTGACCATCTCTATTGGTATCGAAATGAAACTGAGGTCTTGGAATTTATTGTGGTAAACGGAAGTGTCAATAAAAACAGGAGCTTTTCCAGGTAAGTGATATTCACCGAAGAATCATAGAATACTAGAACTGGAAAGGACCTTGAGAGGTCATCAAGTCCAGTCCCCTGCATTCACAGCAGGACTAAGCACCATCTAGATTGGGGTGGGCGATAATTTTTAATGGGGATGCCAAGATTTTGGTAATTGGTCAAGGGCCACACTTCCATGGAGGGGGTGCAGGGTCTGAGACGGTGGGTAGTGTGTGAAAGGCAGCTTGGGATAGTGGATGGAGGTGCAGGAGGGGGTGTGGGGTCTGAGAGGGAGTTTGGGTGAAGGAGGGGGTTATGATCTGGGGCAGGGGCTCTGGGTGCTGGGTCCAGGAGGGTGTGTGCACGCAGAAGAGAATTCTGGCCTGGGGGAGAAGTGTAGGAGGAAGTGCAGGGTCTGGGAGGGAATTGTGACCTGGAGGAGGTGGGGAGAGGGGATACAGAGGGTTTGAGTGGTGACCTGGGGCAAGAGGGAATGGTGGCTTGGGGCAGGAAGTTGGGGAAAGAGAGGAGGTGGGGTGTTAAGGCAAGCTCTGGCTGGGAGGCACTTACCTAGGCAGCTCTTAGCCAGCAGCCCTGTAGGAATCTGAGACTGGGCTGGCTGTTCCACGTGGCTCTGCTCCAGCAAGAGGAGGGGGGAAGGAGGCAGGGAGGAGGCTTTGCTCGCTGCCCTGCCTCCAGCAAATTTTTTCAACTCCTATTGGCTGGAAACTGGCCAATGGGAGCTGAGGGCTTTTGCTAAGGGGTGGGGACAATGCATGGAGCCTTCCTGCCCCTCCCCAATGCCCAGAGCAATTAGCAGCCAGCTGTTTAAAGAGGCGTGAGCTGCTACATAGTAAGCGTGCTGGCGAGGTGGCCGTGGGCCAGATCTGGCAGCTTTCTCTTTTAATTTAGAAAAGAGAAGGCAGAGGGGATATAGCAGTTTTCAAGTATTGAAAATGGTGTTACAAGAAGGAGGGGGAAAAAATTGGTCTCCTTGGCCTCTGATGATAACACAAGAAGCAATGGGCTTAAATTTGCAGCAAGGAAGGTTTAGGTTGGACATTAGGAAAAACTTCCTAACTCTCAGGGTGGTTAAACATTGGAATAAATTGCCTGGGGAGGTTGTGGAATCTCCATCACTGGAGATATTTAAGAGCAGGTTGGATAGACATCTATCAGGGTTGATTTAGACCGTGTTTGGTCCTGCCATGAGGGCAGGGGATTGGACTTGATGACCAATGATGGATATTCCACATTCTCCCTAGGCAATTTATTCCAGTGTTTAACCATCCTGACAGGAAGTTTTTCTCCTAATGTCCAACATACACTTCCCTTGCTGCAATTTTTCTCCCTACTCCTTGTAACACTTGAAAACCACTATCATGTCCCCTCCCAGTCTTCTCTTTTCTAAACTAAACAAGCCAAATTCCTTCAGTATTCTGAAAGAATGTAATCTAAATTAGGATACCAGAAGCATTTGGATAAGAGAGGCTCAACTGTGTTAGATGAGTTGCTAGCACCCTACCCTTTCCTTACTCATTTCTGTAGTTAGCACATTCTTTTTGCATACAACAGAGATGTCATACGTTTTCCTCCCAGAAAAATCCACTCCCACATCTGTGCTTTGTTAAAGTTAAAATTACAAGAGCTGACAGCTCATGGGAAGATTTTTTCATATTTTTTCTTCAAGTTGGGATTTAATAAGGCGGTTGCCCATGGGCCCATAGTTGACTCTTTATTCCCTGCTGTTACATAACCTCTGTGATGGTAGCCCAGATCAATTATGAATGGAGGACCCTGGCAGATTAATAATTTGTTAGCTGAGGGCATTTTGAATGTGTTGAACTCCCTGTGGATTGTTAATTTCATTATTGCTACTTAATTAATGTAGAGAACAAAGTTGCACGGAGACTTCTCAACATTTAATAGGGCCACCATGCCAGATAAATGCTTCCACCCAGTAAAAGAAGACAGCAAAAATGCTATGAGTTTACTGCTACAACAATTTGATGGTTACATACACTGCACTAGCTACCAGAGCTTTACTTATAAGGCCTTGACTCAGCAGTCATATGTTTGATAAAACATATCTTGAGTCAGCCCATTTGAGTCCTGGGTTGGGAGACAGAGCCTAACAAAACAAAGGAAAGTCTACCCTCTCGGAGCTAAGAACCCAATTGATTACAAGAGACCAAGAATGAAAAACAGTGATGGGGGTGCAGATAACAGGATCAACAAGGGATCCAGAGGAGAACACCAAGACAATGCTCCCTGTTCCAAGAAGGTGTCAGTCGATGCCATCCAGAGGAACTCTTGGCAAAAGAAAAAAACAAAACAAAAGCCTAACTGATCGCCACATTTGGGAACAGGAAGGAATTTTCTCCTGGGTCAGATTGGTAGTGACCCTGGGTTTTTTGCCTTCCTCTGCAGCATGAAGCATAGGTCACTTGCAGGTTTAAACTAGTGCAGTGTTTCTCAACCTTTTTTTAAAAAAATACCCCTTTAAAAAAATTATATGTACACCCAGTACCTACAGTTTTCAGACACACAATTTTTTTTCTACCATTGCGACACATTTGTTTGAACAAATTAATCGTTGCCTGGCGGGGGATGAAATTTTTGGGTGTAAAAAGTACAAAAATAATAAAGCACTGTAAAACTTAAAACAAAAATTCAGTTTTCTCCAAATTTCAGTTGTGTTGATGTACCCCCCAGACTTCTCTTGAGTACCCCTAAGGGTACTCGTACCACTGGTTGAGAAACACTGAACTAGTGTAAAATGGTGGATTCTCGGTAACTTGAAGGCTTTTAATCATAATTTGAGGACTGGCTGAGTTGCAGAAGAAGTTAGGATCTATTACAGGAATGGGTAAGGGGAAGTTCTGTGCAACATGCAGGAGGTCAGACTAGATGAACATGATGGTCTTTTCTGGCCTTAAAATCTGAGAATATAAATCTATCAGAAAAATCTCTAAAAATTGGAATAGTTAAGGACCAAACCTCCTTGTATGTTATATTTGTACACAGCAGCTATTTTAACCAACCTGCAAAGAAAATTGCTCTAGGAATCTTTAAAATGCCATGAAGTGATTCTATGGGCCTGCCTGAATTGTGAGGCTAACTATGGGAAAGTGGATGGAAGTTTATAAATTGATCCAAGTATCTATAAAAATAAATATTGATGGGAAAGGCAAGAGATGACCAGCTCTCCCCATTACAGGTAATTTAATCATTTTTAGCCTTCTATCCATTTTCCCATAGTTAGGCTCACAACTAATATGGACTGCTAGGTTCCAATGTAGCAGCATGGAGCCCAATTTAAGTCTGACTTCCATGGGCTCTGTGTAGCAAAGCAGTCCACCCGACAACAAGCTGCAGGATCAGGGCCATCCTGGAGAAATACAACATTCAACAGGAGTGTTTGTGATTCGAAAATATCAGTCTTACTTCTGCTGGCATTGCCATCATGCCTAGAGTGTTTCATGTACTTCTGAACACGAGGAGCGAAAACTTGAAACTCAGTTAACACAGGGGAGGGTTAAAGGGTTTAGACAAAGCTGTTTTCCAGACAGCCTCCACTTTCAATAACATTTGGTTGGTTTCCCAGTATTGTCACTGCCTCTGCAACTTATAAATATGATTTGATTCCTCCCCAGCTCTAAATTTTGACATGGCTCCCCTATGCCTTCTCTGTTATGGGCCTGATCATGCAGCCTTAAATCACACCACAGCCCCACTGGGGACACATGAGCAAAAGCTGCTGGATTGAGTCTTAGCTCAACTGCATTTTTGAACCAGATTCATTTTATGCTAGTCTAAATGTGCTATCTACAGAGACAGAGACAAATATAACAAGGCATAATTAAAAGATCTGATTCTGCAAGGCCCTCTAGGAGGGGGAAAAAAGTATAACATGAGACACAACAGGTGGATACAACTAACAGATATGGTGAGCACGAGGTAACAGTGACTCAATTATGGTAAGTGTAATGAAGGTTGATATGTTCATTTCAAAGGGTGACATTAAAATTACAAAGACAATTGTAATTAATATTGTTGCCATATGCTATGCCACCCACTGCATATAGAATATGCCTGAGTACCATCTATATTTTTGCACTAGGCATAGTGTAAAGGTTTTCAAGGACAACCATTATGGTACTGATTAATACAGCAGATGTTTGAGTCTATGTAAGACATGTTGGTCCCTGGTCTGTTAAATTGTAGTCAGAAAAATACTTTTGTTACAAAGGCAATTTTGGAAGAGCAGATGTGTGTCATTATGTAAACTCTTTGCACAAGGAAATGAAGATATAAGACTGGCTTTTACATTTTAAGGAATGAGTTGCTCCTACAGTACACATAAATGTCTGGTACAAAAGGGCTTAAGGGGAAGAGACTAAGCATTCCTAAAAACATCTCTGCCTGGGCTAGGGTAGAAAGAGGGTTGAGTAGAGAATCAAGGGCTAAAAACATATTACTGATGAGGACAAATCAGTCTAAAGTTTAAAAAACTGTTTTATTTTTGAATGCAGTTATGTAACAAAAAAAAAATCTACATTTGAAAGCTGCAGTTTCATGATAAAGAGCTTGCACTACAGTACTAGTATGAAGTGAATTAAAATATCATTTCTTGTATATCATTTTTACAGTGGAAATATTTGTAATAAAAATATAAAAGTGAGCTTTATGCACTTGGTATTCTGTGTTGTAATTGAAATCATTTTGAAGTGGCATTCTATTGTTTAACAGTGCAATTAAACGTGTGATTAATTTTTTAGAATTAATCATGTGAGTTAACTGCAATTAATCAACAGCCCTTCTTTCTACATATTCATTTGTATACCAGTCTGGAAAATACCATTTATCTTAAGGGTTAACCATACTACCTACAATGATCCTAAAGGCATCACGGCTTGCCCAGGGTGTTAGTAACGTTCCAGATGTCTTTGACTTCTTTCAGGGCTGCATTTTGATTTCTTAATATTTGATTAGGAGCATTAGAGACAGGAATGGGGGAAAGAGGGAGACAGCAGAATAAATGAAACTCATCATTCAAAAATTTTAGAGGGTTTTGAACCTACAGCACTGCAGCAGGGAATTTGCAATGCTATCAAAATGCTTAAAGCCCTAGTTTTCAATGTCATAGCATGTGTCTTGCTGAGTACTGGCCACCTATTTTTGTTCAGTGCAGCACAGAACAAAAATAGAAATGTGCTCATTCCCCCAGTGTAAGAAAAACTGTTAAAACCTAATAATGAAGCCTTAAACAAATTGTCATTTAACAACAGACTCCTGCACGCAATATTCCATACCTACATGCCTTTGAAAATTTTACCCTAAATATTTAATTGTGGTGACACCCAGTAACATTGAGAAAGACAGTTCATCTCCATTACTGTAGGTGGGACAAATGGAAAAAGAAACCATAAGATTATTTTAAAAAATTGTTTCACTCTCTGTTTTATCATTATTTTTGCACTCCTATAGTACTGTCCATGTGAAATAGCTCATTTAAATATTAATCTATGAAGCCTCACAATAATCCTGCAAAGTAAGGTGGAGAAACTGAGGCACAGAGAAGCTAAGATACTAGGACCCAAAGTAAGAGTCAAGTAGTGGAACAGCCACAAATTACAGTGTATCAGAAAATGTTTCTCCTCCCCCATGGATAATATTGATTTTTTCCTTGGAAAAGCAAAAGATTTGACAAAAAAAAAATCATCATTTTCTATAGAAAGCAGACACATTTTGCCCAAGAATTCATTTGATGAAACCCCCATAAATTCCAGCCATTGCTTTCAGGAGTAAAACTAAGAAGTCTCGAATCCCAAGCCCCATGCCTAACGAGACAGAATTTTCAAGAGTGACTATTGATTTTGAGTGCCAAAATTGATGGAGATTTATCTGAGCACCCTTTAAAAGCATCAAGTCCCTTTAAAGCATTGCAGGTTGGGCACCTAAAATGGAGGCACTGAAAATCACAAGCCCTTTTTAACAACCTAAAGCCAGGCTTCCTCCATTTTTGTGTTATAGTGAAGTATATCGTAGCACAGGGATCTCTTTGGCGAACGGGCTTGGTAGTCTCAAAGTGCACATTTGTTGGAAGCTGACCAGGGCTGGCCTTACCATGAGGCGAACTGAGGCAGTCGCCTCAGGTGCCAGACTGTGGGGCGGGGGGACGCCACTAGGACCCAGAGTGTAGAAAATTGTGTCTGCTGCTGGAGCATATGTATTCTCTCTGCTCTAGATGCACAGAGATGGTGGAGTGCCATGAGAGGAGTAGAACAGAAAGAAGGCAGAATTGAGATCTTTCAAAGTTTTGTCCCAAGCAAAGAGGCATGGGGGCGTCATTTGAGCTCTCCACCTCAGGTGCCAAAATGTTGTGGTCCGGCCCTGAAGCTGACGGGTGTATTGAAATCTCCCCAGCCAGAGAGCAATTGGATTGCAGCAGTTTTAAAATTGGCCTGAAAACTAGATTATGATTGTGACTTTGTCTTACCTTAGGAAGCCTGTACTTTTCTCTCAGATGAACCCTCAGACAGGCTCTCTCTGCCTTTTTTTGTGCGAACGCTGCATCTCTCTCCATCCTGAAAAATCAAAATAAGAGGCCTGTAACCAGAAACCTATCACACACAACTTGTCACTGTCACAGGACTAATTAATCACCCCTAGTGAAGTATAGACTGAAGTAATTATCATCCCATTTTATGCTTTAACACAGTATAGTTGGCATCAGAGTAAACAAACAAAACCACACGTATGTAGAGCTTTTTACTAATCTATGTTGCAACACCTCTGGGAGGCAGATTCGTATTATGTCCATTTTACAGAGGAACTAGAGACACAAAGTTAAACTACTGGTCCAAAGCTACAAAAGGAATCCCTGCTAGAAGTGCCATTAGAAGTCAGGAGTTCCTGATAATCAGGTCTATAGTCAGACCAGTAGGTCATTAATTTTTGTAAGAAATTAAGGACAAGTCTAATGACATCAGCTATGTGACGGATCTCTGTCAGTTTTGTTCTCCCTGCTTGGCTGGTTCTTGCATTGATAAAAGCCGTTATCACAGATCAATGGAGAGCTCCCTACAAGAGAATCTCAAAGTTCAAATCCTCCTCTGATAATCTGAGATGAGACACTTATTCCCCATTCAGTAAAGACGTGCCTGTTGAAGGAAGGCATCTATATCAACCCAAATTTAATGGGAGAAAAAAAAAAAGTGATCACAGGTCTGTTTACCCCTCACATGGTCATGGCAAGAGATATTTTATAGGGCAGTTACTTTTGAGTCTTTAATCATCACTCCAGGATTTGATCTACAAATAAGGGGTAAAGAGACTTTGCTCACTTCCAAATTTATGAATGCCCATTTTATTGCATCAAGGTAAAATTATTGCATGAAGGCAAAATTTGACTTTACTTGATTTTAAAAATGTTTCCTGTGATTTTTTGGTTAGGTGGCGTATATTGTCAGCTCTAACGTTGATAACAATACAGGTAGTTGAGAAATATTACCCACCTATTCTCCAAAGTTCTTTATTGCCATGGGTTTTTTCCATAAAATGTTTGATTTTTGTACAAAAGTATGTTGATAAAAACTAACCATAAGCTCTCAAAGCAACATGCATGGATTTAGCAGAGAAACTTCCTTCGAAGTGAAAAACCTTCATACATAATAATATGCCATTGCCTGCCATGCAATTAACGATTCCCGTCCACTAGAGGTGGACAATTTGGACTCTATTCAGTTGTGCTGTCCACCCTTTTGCCAGTGCAATACTATTTGCTGTGGAACAGACCCTTGAGTTGCATGTAAACTGGTTTTACGCATCTCCTTGAAAAGCTGTTCCACAGCCAAACAGATCTCAGGACCATTTTCTGATAGTTAGTGCACATTTTCTCACCTACTGTCATCCTTATACTCCAGTTAGCCTGCCTGTGTACAATAATAAGAGATCCTTTTCTGCATTTTACAATCCCTCACATACTTGCAGACAGTTGTTTCACAATGATTTATTGCCATCATCAAATCTTTAAAAAGAAGATGGGCTCGAAGTGTGACTTCAGAGACAAAATTCTAGAAAATCAAGGCTAGAATGGATGCCCATTTATCATGAGTAGTGAAATCAACCTTCTTATGGATGCAAGCAATTGGACTATGTGACTGAGAGGACCCCTTCACTCCCAACGAGACTCATTTGCTCTTTTACATGCCTTCCTGACGACTGGTGATGGATGCATGCATTTTTATATTTTTAACTTAAGTGTTGGTTCAAGATTAAAGCAAAAATAGTGGAGACAATGAGGTCACGTCAGCGTTCTAATCCAGTCTGAGCCTCTAACTCACTGCATGACCTTGGGCAAGTCTTTTAACCTTTGGTCCTCAGGCTGTGGAGATGTAAAACTGAGTAAAATTAGTAGGTCACTAAAACCAGATGTTGTATCTGTGATCACGATTCCAGGATCTGACAAACAATTACTGAACCAGTGCAGCAGCAGTGCCTAGTTTCATCATTCAGGTTTTTCTCTGCAAAAAACATGTAACCATTCTCATTACTGTTGCCCTCTCCCCACCTGTCCTGGAAGCAATACTGGTTAGTTATTGACTTATAGCAGAGCTGCATTTAACAAACATAGCAGACTTCAAAACATTTTCGAAAGAACATGCTCTTCTCTTTTTTAAACTTTTCTCCTCTCCAGATTTCTTGCTTTGTTCATCTTGTCCAGCACTACATCGTTTTGCAGGCCGATTAAAAGAAAAAAAATAATCTTCCTAATGTACCACAAAAGGTGGCAACATTTTGATTTATGTTTACAAACAGGCTACATGTACTCAAGATTTTATGACTGAAGTTGCTACTACTAAATATAGATCTGGATATCTCTTAAATTCCATAAACCATTAACCTTTCACCTATAATCATCTTACATGTAGGATTTAGCAGCCATTATGTAATTGATCATTAGTGAACTAGATGCAGTGGAGATTTAGAATTCAATTGTCTTTATCATTATGAAGGGTTTCAATTCCTACCTTGAAATCCATCATTTTACTGTATGTGCGTTATGTATGTAAACAATGCCTACACATTTTACTTCCAAAAAATGTAGTTACAGCTTGTGATTATCAGAAAAAATAAAATTCCTGAGCTTTAAACAGAGAGCAAAACCTCTCTGCCTCATTTAATAGATTTTGGGCAATGGAAAAATCGTTTAGGACTCTAGTTCTGAAATTAGTCGTGTCCTTTGGATAAACATTAACAGCTTTACACACTGCATTCATACCACATCCTCAAATGTTTGCAATGATAAATGGAGCGATTAAATATTTTAAGCATATCAGATTTAGTGTTTTAAGAAGGCAGACCATATGATTTTCAGCATTAACCAGTGCATTCTTAGATTACAATCAACACTAATATCACTAAACCTATAGAACAAAACTTGAAAGCAATTATCTTGCCTGTAGCGAAGCAGAAAGCAACACCAACACAAGATGTGTATGTGAATGTGGGGGGAAGATAATGGGGGATGGAAATTAAGGTGAAGGATGAAACCATGATACAAAACATCTTACAATTTGCAGCTAGATGAGTATTTGTTTTGCAGAGGCTGTTCGACAAGGTAATGTTCCCTATGTTTAGCAATAGGAAAGTGGGGCAGGGGAAAGATGTTCTGGGTTTTTTGGGGGTTATTCTAAGATGAGCCCAAGTAATCATGAGTAAGCCACACACTGGTAAGAAGGGAATGTGTACTCACTTCTCCTCAACCATTTGCTTTTGATATTCCTCATACTCCTCTCTAGTCATTCCCGCTGCTGCAGCTGGGTCGGAAGGACCACTTTCTTCTTTGCTTTCCTCACCTCCACCACCAAGTCCTAAATTCTTTACCTGGTTGCTCAACATGCTTTTCATTAAGAAAGCCATTTTCTTCTGAAGAAAATTTAAAAACAAAACAAAATGCTCCTGGAAGACAACAATATGTTTGTCAGCAAGGGAATTTCTATAACAACCCCCAGCAGCTCTTCAAGGGCACAATGCTAGTGAGAAGAGGATGCCAAAAACAGTTCGTCAGCCATAATCTGGATTAAAGTGGTGAACTCCTTAGATGTAGAGGCAGATGGTTCAGATTACTTCAGAAAATCATTAGATGCAGCTACCTACTTTTAATATTAATACCTTAAGCTAATTGTAAATACAGAAAAATTCATGCAGTTCACAATTTTGATTTCTTTAGTCTGGAAACTCAACTACATGGAGAGCAAAGAGCCTTCATCAGAACACACACTATCTGAGTTCAAATAAGACGTGGTTGATTACATGATTGCACTGGAATTGTAAAATTCAGGCTACTGAGCAGCAAATCCCGTTGCATGTGCACTGTCCAATGAGAGCTGAAAACTAGGATTCTTCATTAAGCAAAAAACCCCAATCCTTTTAGCCATTAAAATTTTTTTTTCATTGGACAGAAAGTATCGTTCAATGGGATTTTCTTCATCTGCTTTTTCAAGTCTTTTAAAATGGTTAGTTTCTGTGACAGATGAATGAATACTTACTCTGATCAAAACTTTTTTTAAATAGAGGAAAGACTAGATCTTCATTTTTCTCAACCATTCTGATTTGCTTATGGCACTATACTCTCTCTCAAACATCACATTGGCTGGCCTTCCATGGACTATTTAGTGCTGAAGATTGGTAACAGTAAGGTAAGATAAGCATTTTGTGCAGCTAGATCACAACATTGCTACCTTTTGTCTGAAAATTGTCTTCTTGGGGCTGGTTTTGCAAACTCTTACTCATAAATGATCCAATTGACTTCAATGGAATTAGTTGTGTGAGTTGTGTGTACTCACACAAGGGTTAGTAGGAGATGGCGCTTAGATTGCAAACTCTTTCAGGAAGTGAAATTGTTTACATGTCTCAAATATCATGCACACTTTGGGGCATTTTAATAATCACACTGGGAATTACTGGGTACAGTTTAATGAAATATTTTTCAACTCTGATTATCAAAATGGCTCTCCTAATGCAGATGTTATTTTATTGGTGATATGGGAGGAGTTCAGTTCAGTTAATGCCCTAATCTACATTAGTACCATTCTAATTAAAGCACTCCCTGCTACTGAAAATACCCTGCAGGATGTTCAGTAATCCTGGATTATCTCTGGTTAATCAGAAGACTTTAACTTTCCTTTTGAAAACAGATAAATATTACTTAGTAAAATTTTAAATAATAAACCAAATACATTTGATCTACTGAAAAGTGCTACAAAACTATTGTATTTTAGAGCCTGAAATCATTTTGTAAACATTATGCTCCCCTGCGAATTCTCTGAGAACAGGGATTGCCTCCTGCTCTGCTGGTTTATTCAGCACCTAGCAAAACTGGGCCCCAAATACGTCCCAAGTTTTAGTCATCCAATCAGAGATCAAGAAATGAGAACATGCAAATTAGGTACCGAATCACAGTTTGAACAGACAATTTGGACCAAAAGCAGCTCACGAGTAAACCACAGCCTAAAACTGATGTACAAACTCTTTGCAAAATAATCAATAAAACTTATTATGTGGTCATACAATTTGCAAACAGAAAAAAGAAAAATAATCCTGCTCAGTTCATTGCCTAGACTATAGATACAAGCAGGACACGAAGCATCACTTTTGCTTTGACAAAAGACTATTAAGGATTTGTACAAATACAGTTGCCAATTAATTTCTACAAGCCCACACGTTGGAGTCACCTACATGGAATGGACATGAGCAACCACTTGAAGAAGAACAGTTACTTACCTCTTACCTCTGTGAGATGTGTTGCTCATGTCCATTCCATGTGTGTGCATGCGGTGTGCATGCGTCGTCAGAAGTTTTTTCCCCTAGCAGCATCCATTGGGCCAGCAGGGAAGCCTGCTGGAGTGGCGCCACTACACTGGCCAATATATACTCCTACAGGCCCTCCACCCCCTTGGTTCCTTCTTACCGTAGTACTCCGAAGAAGGGGAGGCAGGCGGGATTTGGAATGGACATGAGCAACACATCTCAAAGAACAACAGTTACAGAGGTAAGTAATCGTTTTTTCTTTGAGTGATTGCTCATGTCCATTCCACGTAGGTGACTCCAAATCAGAAACCCCAGGAGGCAGGGTTGGAGTTCTAACCTTCAGCTGACTGGAGGACAGCCCTACCTAGGGCTGCGTCCTCCCTAGCCTGGTGGCCCAGTGTGTAATGATTGGCAAAGGTGTGGACCAAAGACCCCCATGGCAGCCCTGCAGATGTTCAGGATCAGGTCCTAAGCCATGAAGGCTTTGGAGGAGGCCTGGGCCCTAGTAGAGTGGGCCGTGAGGGGAGGAGCTGGTACTCTGAACAGCCCATAACACTCCTTGATACAGGACATAACCCACAAGGAGATCCTCTGCGCAGAGACCAGCTGCCCCTTCAGACATTCCGCAGTTGCTACAAAGAGCTGTGGAGACCTACGGAAGGACTTTGTTCTTTCTAAATAAAAGGCTAAAGCTGTCCTAACAGCCAACGTGTGTAGCGCTTGTTCCTTGCCCAAAGCAAGGTAAAAAAACAGGAGAAAAATGTCCCAAGACACATGAAAATGAGACACCACCTTTGGAAGGAAGGTGGAGTGGGGGCGTAACTGGACCCTGTCCTTGAAGAATACCGTATACGGGGAGGGTCGGATGTGAGAGCCTTCAGTTCGGACACGCGTCTGGCTGACGTGATATCCACCAGAAAGGACACCTTATAGGAGAGGTGCAGCAGTGAACATGTCACCAGGGGCTCAAAAGGGGGCACCATGAGCCTGGACAGAACTAAGTTTAGATCCCACAGGGGGATGGGCTGAGTCACATGTGGGTAAAGTCTGTCCAAACCCCATACAAATCTGTGGACCATGGGACACGCGAAGAGTGTTGTGTCCTTAAAGCCTAGGTGAAAGGTAGATATAGCTGCCAGGTGAACCCTGATCAATGAGGAGGACAGCCCCTGGACCCTGAGGTTGAGGAGGTAGTCCAGAACCAGCGGGACTAGGGTGTCCATCTGGGAGATACCCTTCTGAGCAGCTCAAATGGAGAAGCACTTCCATTTAACCAGATAGGTGGCCATAGTGGAAGGTTTCCTACTACCCAACAGGACTTCCTGCACCCGCTCTGAGCACTGGAGCTCCACGGCTGTCAGCCATGGAGCTTCCAGGCCATTAGGTGGAGGGGACTGAAGGTTTGGGTGGTGAAGCCTGCCGAAGTCCTGAGTTATGAGGTCTGGGTGCAGGGGGAGACTGATTGGCTTCTCACATGACATGTTTAGCAGGGACGTGAGCCAATGCTCTCTGGGCCCAGCCGGTGCTATGAGAATGAGGGAGTCCCTGAAGTCACTTTCAGAAGCACCTTGTGCACCAGCGGAAATGGGGAGAACATGTGAAGCAGGCCCTCAGGCCGGGGGATAAGGAGAAGCGTCTTCCCGGGATCCTCGACCCATCCCCATGAGGGAGCAGAACCTGGAGCACTTCCTGTTCTGCCGTGTTGCAAAAAGGTCTAGGGGGGGAACTTCCATCTGCGGAAGATGTGGAGGGCCACATCTCCCTTGAGGGACTATTCAGAGTTTTCTGGGTTCCAGGGAGATAGGATGCGACCAAGTGAACCAGGTGAACATCAACCCAATGCAGAGTTTGCAGAGCCGGAGGGCTTCCTGGCACAGGGGAGGAGAATGCACCCCACTCTGCCTGTGGATATAGGCAACTGCCATTGTGTTGTTGGACAGGATGAGGATTCTAAAGCCAAATACACAGAAAGGCATTGCAATGACAATTCATCCACAAATTCAATTCCTCCACCAATAACCTCCTCAATCAAGAAAACGGATGGCTGGGACATTATCAACCTAACATTCAATGAAGGTGCCAACAGCTCTTTGTGTAGATTCTTGCGTTAGTACCCTTCCTAGCTAATTGCTATCCTTTGATCCTTATCTGCTTCTTTTTAACTATCCAATCTTCAGGTGCTTATAGATTACCAGTTCTGCCTACTTGTTTTTCCCTTTGATATTTTATTGCCCTCTGCTCCTTGTTTCTCGCCCCCCCTCCTTTTTCCCTTTCCCTCCTCTCCCTTCTCCCCTATTTATTTTGGGTCTGCACATCCTAAACTCAAAACTCCATCATCTGAAGAAGTGGGCTGTGCCCATGAAAGCTCATATCATCATCTACATGTTTTGTTAGTCTATAAAGTGCTACCAGACCATTTGTTGTTTTTCAAGTCAACACTTAACAGCTACTTAAACTATTTACAACTGAGATAAGAACTAACACTAACAAACAACAAAACTGCAAATGGGTGAGAAGTGCTGGGAGCCCTTGCTAAGCAAGAGCAGAGCAGGTCCCAAGCAAACTGTCAGGAGCAGAAAGAAGGAACTTTCTGGTGGAGTGGTGGAGGGCCAGCAGGGATATAAACATATTTGCCAATATAGCGGCACCACTCCAGGGGCTCCCCTGCTGGCCCCGCAGGTGCTGCTGAGGGAAAAAACTTCCAACAATGCATGCATGCAGCGCGCACACATTTACATGGACACGAGCAATCAGTCGAAGAATAGTAAATAGTGTCTTACATTTACATAGCACCTTTACAGATAGGCATCACCATACCCATTACAGACGGGAAGTTGCTTCCGAAGTGGATCATAGCTGCATTTAAAGGGTAAAAATCTTGATAGAGTGCACTATCCAGACAAATGCACATAGAGCTGAGGAATGGTCTTCATCCCCCCTCTACAGCATGCTTCAGCTAGGTGGATGTTACTGCAGGGCATAGCAGAGGTAACAGTTTTACAGAATCCGGCATCACTGGGCTCATGGCTGTAAGTTTATCCCACTCCTGCAAAGTGTCCAGAGAGCTGCAGTGGAGTTTGCTTTCGGAGTCCCCCTGCACAAGCTTTCTTTGGTCTGGCAGTTGGGCAGGGAATCAGGTACTCAAATACCAAGCTAACCGGTGCAGCTTACCCTGAATGGGGCATTTTATTTTTCAGGTGGGCAGGTGAAGTACTCTGAAGCAAAGAACCTGGGATCCTCTAGTTTTGCTTTGAGTAGCTTACCAATGCATCTGCACTGTGCTCTGTTATGGTCGACAAAAAAAATCTTTCTATTCTGCTTCTGGAACAGCAGCCCTAGGAAACACTCCCTTTCTCTTTTTGTGAGGAACGAATAAGGCCTGTCCTTTGTTTATTAATGTAAGTGTAACCCTTCTGCCAGGTAGCACCACCAGCAGCCAGGGCCGAGTTCAATATCTAGGGTTTCCTCTCCATCCATCCAACACAGAACTGGCTCGAGCCCCCACCCAGTAACCCGGGAAATTCACACAACATCCCTAGGCGCCTCTGGGAGGCAATGCTTTCCCACTTGCAAGCACAGAGTCTGAGTGTAGAAAAGACACCTTTAATAAAAGGGGGAGGGGAGTAACATGGTATTCATTTGGGAAAACACCACAAACACCATAACCAAAACCACGAGTAAACATCCCAGCTCAGGTAGGTTGGGCAATGTCCTTTTCCTCTCAGGCTTTTATGTCCAGCAATGTAAATGTTCACATACCCAACCCTTCTCTGCACCCCACTCACAGTCGCTGCCCTTGGTCAGGGAAGACCCGGAGTTCAGAACTCTGTAGAGTTCGCCTCCCATCCTGAGCGGGGGGAGGTATTCGACATCTTACTCACTCCGCTGGTCACTTGACATCCACCTGCTCACTGCTCTCTGGCAGCACCTTGCTGGCCATTCAGCTCACCTCACTGCCATTGCTCTGCTAGCTGCTCATTCCACCTCTTCATCACCATTCTGCTGGCTGCTCATTGTGCTGCAGCTGCTTGTCGCATCTTCCGCTGGCTTGTAGTGAATTTGACTCTGGACCATACCTAGTGATTTCAGCTCTTAGCCCAAAGCACAGTCCAGCCACAAGAGATTCCAGCATTCACTGGGGTAAGTTTAAAATAATAAAAGAGAGTCCTTATGGAGTCTGTTCTAACTTTATAATTGGAGCAGGGGGGAGAAACAGGTTGAACCAGTCTCACAGCTCACGCCTGGAGGGTATGCAGCCTGCTGATTCAGAGTCCTGCCCTCCCCTACTTAACTTCACAGAGGTTTGGCAGTGGAGCCCTTGTCCATCCGAGGTTCTTTACACGGACAATGTCTCTCCTTTTGATCTGAGCTAAACACAGTCTGACTTTTCTGCATTCTCACAATAACTGCAAGCACTCCTGATCATATCTCACAATTCCTACATTTAGTGTTAACACAATTTGTGACCCCCACAAGAGCCAGGTTGATTACAATGAGCAAAACACCATTGTAACAGCCAAATATCTAACACCTAAACAAAGCAGAAGAAAACTGTATTTACATAAACACACCCAGGATTTTTTTTCCCATTCCAGCTGGCTGTAATGGAAGCATTGATTCATACCAGGAGCGGCCCGAGGCCAGCTGCAGCAGCTGGCACTCTAGGCGGGGCAATCGGCGCCCCTGCCTGCACAGCTGTCAATAGCCGTGACGTCATCATCGGGCGCCCTAGGCAGCTGCCTAGCTCACCTAGGCTCACAGGCCGCCCCTGATTCATACCCTGCTTACATATGTAAGATCATATTATGAAGGTCAAGACAGGAGACAGCCTCTCAGAAGCAGGCTAACACTCCTGCAAGTTATCTTCCTCTTAGGGGAAAAAAGCATTTATGAGCTGTGATGCACAGTGATAGCAACTGAATTATGTACAGAGACCACTTGAGCCTAGGAGCCATGCAATGAATGTTTCCTTCCCACCTGTGGCTTCTCTGCCACATCCATATTTAAAACCCAAAAGACACAGATTTCCTCCCATTTTTTCTCCTTCATACCTCTTTCTCGTCACTGTCCTTCTGCTCTGTGGGTATGTCTAAACTACTGAGTTTTTTCACAAAAAGTGTCCTTTTTTCCAAAAAAACTTCACCTGCATCTAGACTGCCATCACGTTCTTTCAAAATTTAATCGAAAGAACACGGCTTTTTTTCGATATTGGTAAACCTACTTTTACCAGGAAGAATGCCTTATTTCAAAAGACCTCTTCAAAAAAAGACGCTCTTGAATGCAAACAGGGCTTTTTCGAAAGAGAACGTCCAGATTGCCACTTACGTATCTTCAGTAGTTTTGTATTTTCTCCAAACTTTGCCACATCACCATCTTCCCCCTTTTCCAAATCATTTATGAATATTTTGACCAACACTGGCACTAGTAGTAGATTCTTGGGGGAACACTCTCCTTTCTGAAAACTGACCATTCCTACCATTTCTTTCCTATTTTTTTTTTTTTTTTTAAACCAAATTACTGATCTAGGAGAAGACCTTTCCTCTTTTATCCCTTGGCAGGTTACTTTGATTAAGAGACTTTGCTGAGCGATCTTGTCAAAGCTTTCTGAAAGTCCAAGTACACTACATCCATTGACTCATCCTTGTCCAGGCAGTTGTTGACTGCCTCTAGATCAGAGTTTCCCAACCTATGGGTCGGGACCCAAATATGGGTCGCCATTATATTTCAAAAGGGTCGCCAAGTGTCTCCCCAAGTGGCTCTGCCTCCTCTCCTCCCCCCATTTTTGAATTGCCCTGGGTCACCAAGTCTTCCTGAATTGTCAAAATGGGTCCCCATCTGAAAAAAGTTTGCTCTAGATGGTGCTTCGTCCTGCCATTAGGGCAGGGGACTGGACTTGATCTCTCGAGGTCCCTTCCAGTTCTAGTATTCTGATTCTATTAGTAAGGCATTATTTCCCTTTATAAAAGCAGTGTTGACGCTTTTCCAATAAATTGTGTTAATCCAGCGTACGATAATTCTATTCTGTAATTGCCAGGATTGCCTCTAGAGCCTTTATAAGAAATTGGCCTCACATTAGCTATCTGTTAGTCATCTAGTCCTGGAATTGATTTAAGTAATAGGTTACAGACCATAGTAATTCTGTAATTTTAGTACTTGAGTTCTATTAAAATTCTTGGGTGAACAGCATCTGTTGTTGGTGCCTTATTACAGTTTATTTTATCAATTTGCTCTCAAAGCTGATCTTTTGACACCTCATCTGGGCAGTTTCTCAGATTTGTCACCTAAAAGGATTGGCTCAGATGTGGGAATTTCCCTCACATCCACTGAAGTGAAGATAAAAGCAAAGAATTCATTTAGCTTCTCAACAATGGCATTGTCTTTCATGAGTGCTTCTTTAGCACCTAAAGTGTCAGGGGGTACCACTGATTGTTTGGCACGATTTCTGCTCCTGCTCTACTTACATGTTTTGCTGTTAGTTTGTGTCTTTTGCTATTTACTCTTCAAGTTCTTTTTTAGCTGGCCTAATTATACTTTTACACTTGACTCACCAGAGTTTATACTCCATTTTCCTCAGTAAGATTTGACTTCCATTTTTTAAAGGATGTCTTTTTTTGTCTGTAAGGGTACAGCTACACTGCAGAGCTATTGGGATACCGGAAGTATCCAGAAATAGCTATTATGTGCCTGTTGAAGCAGCCCATTATTTCAAAATCTATTTTGAAATAACAGGTGGCTTATTCCGACATCTCGGTAACCCTTGTTCTACGAGGGTTAAGGGGTATTTCGGAATAGCGAGTTATTTCGAAATTTGGCTATGTGTAGACAGCACCAAATTATGAAATAAACTATTTTGAAATACACTTGAAATAAACTATGCAATTTGCATAGCACAAATTGTGTAGCTTATTTCAAGCTAAGGGTGCTGCGTAGCTGCACTTTGCCTGTTTTTACTGTTTAACCAGAGTTTAGAGCTAGAAGGGACCATTGGAATAATCTAGTCCAGTGGTTCTCAAACTTTTGTTCTCATGACCCAGCTGAAGAAAATTGTTGATGTCCATGAACCAACATAATTTATCTTTTGACTAGCTTGTAGGGTATGGCTGAGGGATTTGGAGTGTGGGAAAGTGCTGTACATTGAGGCAGGGGGCTGGGCTGTAAGTGCTGGTGCTGGGGTGAAAGGATCAGGATGTGGGAAGGATTTCTGGGCTGGGGGTACAAGACCTAGCATAGGGCCAGGGATGAGGGCTTCAAGATTGGGGGCGGGAGCTCAGCACTGCAGCAGAGTGTTAAGACACAGGTTTACCTCCAGCCATTCCCAATCAATGCCACAGCAAAGTTGCCAAAGCAGGCTTAGTATCTGTCCTGACACTGCAAACCATGCTGTGCCCCAGAAGTGGCCAGCTCCCTAGGTAGAGGTGCATGCCTTCGTGGCTGTTGCCTGCAAGCACTGCCAGGAACCAGCCAATGGGAGTACAAAGCTGGTGCTCAAGTAGCAGCAGCCTCTGTGCCCCTGGATCCCCACCTAGGAACCGGTCTTTCTGATGGCCGCTTCCAGGGTGCAGCATGGTCCATGGTGCCAGGAGAGTCCATAAGTTGTTTTCATGATCAATTACCTTAACTGTTAGAATTCTGCTCTTTATTTCAAGTCAGTTTCCCGTTCTTGATTTGAGTCTTCATTAGATTTAAAAATGTTCTTGATCTAAAAATAACAACGAAGAATCCACCATGACCATTAGTTAGTTGTTCCCATGGTCAGTTACTCTCACCTTTAAAAAGTTACCTTATTTACAATTTGTCTACCTCAGCTTTCAGCCACTGGATCATGTTATATTTTGCTCCATTATAGTCAAAAGCCCATTATCAAATTTGTTCTCTATGTAGATACTTATGGACTAGAATCAAGTTACCCCTTAAGTTCTTACATTCCACTGCACATAGAACATCAGTTCGATTGCAAAACTGCAACATTTTAAATCTCAATAATCTTTATTCACAAACTTTAAAGTAATTAGTGTTTTTAATGTGGGAGAAGAGAAGTATTTGGGGACCTACTTGCCTTAAGTTAGTATTCACACTCCTCTGTTGGCTTCCCAATTTTGTCCTTTGCAAAGTAGTCACTGGAACATTGCTGAAGGATTGCTTGGCTTCTAAAGCTGTAATATAAGAATTTCTTGTGCTATAGCCTTTTCAAAGTCAGAGTTGTTTCTCACCACCAGTACTTGAATATGCTTTACCTGTAGAGAAAGAAACATGCCCTGTCTAGGTTATGGAAGAGCCACTTAGATGGCAGGAGAGGCCAGCTACTTCAGCCTCCTGAAAATATGAACACCAGCCAGAAAACAGCTGCCCTTGCTAACAATACTAGATCTTTCAATAGGCTTCAGTATTAGCAACACTAGGGCAGTGGTCACCAACCAGTAGATCGGAATCTATTGGTAGATCTTGGCGCCTCTGACAGGTGATCCTGACTGGTTTGGCCAAGAGGCTATCAAGTGCCGGCACTTCAGCTGCCTCTTCCCCCCCTGCCCCCCACTGCTGCACATCTCCTGCCCTTTATCTTGGAGCTGCCTCCCCCCACCTCCAGGTGCCTCCTGCTTGCTGTGCAGGGCAGGGGAGGGAGAAGAGGGGCACTGATGTCAAGGTGCCCCCTCTCGCACCCTGTATTCTATCTCCACAGAGCAGGGTAGGGAGCATAACAGGATTTGGGAGGGAGTTTGCTAGCTGCTTTTGGGAGTGGTGCAGGGCCTTAGCCCCACTGCACCACCACCCAGGAGCCACCTGAGGTAAGCAGTGCCCAGTCAGAGCCTACATCCTGAAACCCTACCCCAGTCATGAACCCCCTCCTGCACCCCAAGCCCCTGCCCTAGCCCTGATCCCCCTGCATCCAAACACCCTCCCAGAGCCTGCACCTAGAATCCCCTCTGGCATCCCAACTGCCTGCCCCAAGCTCAGCTCAGAGCCCCTCTCTCGCTCCAAATCCCTTAATCCAAAACCAGAGCTTGCACCCCAACCCACTGCTTCTAGCTGGTGAGACGGAGGGAGGCTGGAGTGAGCAGGGGCGGGGCCTTGGTCGAGAAGGGGCACAAAGGAGTCGAGGCAAGGGTATTTGGGTTTGAGGTAGATCTTGGATTGCACTTAAAGTAAAAAAGTGATCTCATGCTTAAAAAGGTTGGAGACCACTACACTAGGGGATGGTTGCTACAGTCAACAGAAGTCAGAACGGGTGAGAAGAATAAGGGCTTGTCTTCACTGCTGCAGCGGTTGACCTTCCCGCATTTGATTTGGCAGATCTAGTGAAGACCTGCTAAATCGAACGCTAAAAGCACCCCCATAGACTGTGGGACTCTTCCCAGTTGCAAGGAGTAAGGGAAGTCAATGGAAGCGTTTCTCCCATCAATCTCCCTCTGTGGGGCCGCCCCAGAAAAGTTGATGTAAGGTACATTTACTCCAGCCATGCAATTGTCAGCTGGAATTGCATATCTTACATGGATTTTTTTTTCTGCCAGTGTAGACCTAGCCTCAATGTCTCTTATCATTCCTGTCAGACTCTAGCGAGGTAAACTTTCCTCCTCACAATCTGTAGCTGTAGAGTTGTACAAGATGCAGAATGACCAGTCTTTTTGTTTCATGTTTACCCAAAGCCGTTGAGTGAAATTGGCAAGACAAACTAACAAACATCTAGTAAGCAAGAAGGCTGACTGGTTTAAGAAAGATCTGGATAAGAATTAGGCCAATTGTCATAGGGAAGCATTTTCAGAAAATAAATGGTAATATGATTCAACTGAGGAAGTAATCTGACCATCTACTATCTAAAGTGGTTTACAGTCTTGTACTTTGCCTATATAATCTATTGTTTCCTGATCCATCCTTAAAAAGCCTTGATGCACTGGAAGATTTAGAGGTATTAGCTCACTAGCATTTTTGCTTTTAACAAAAGTGTACCCAGACACTAAACTGGTAAATGCCACATAATGCTTGAAATAAAAAGCATAGAAATAGGACATTCAACCCAGTAAAAGGCAAAAAGTAAGACCATTTCTGTCTGAAAGGAGCTTAGTTAAAGTCTAGACAAAACACAACAGGAAAATCGCTATTTGTGTGTATAAAATAGAGCTGGTTTGTCTATCTTTGTTCATGAAAATGGAGAAAATAAGCAAAATCATAATTAGTGCAAAATAAATTAGGTATAATGTTTAATAATCAGTAACAGATTATCTTAAAATCTTTAAGACTACTTTGCTTTGAAAGTCTGGAGAGTCAAAGTGCTTATGAAAGTGCACTCAATATTGTTTTAAAGTTATATCTATACTAACACATTTACCTGGCATTGCTCTGGTCCTTAAGTGTATGCACTTTCCCCTAGCTCTACTGACAGTGACAAAGTGAAACAGCTAGCAACGTCCTAGTATGAATGGGGGGCCAGGGAGCTTTAGCCCCTTCCACTCTTCCTAAAGGGCAGCTGGGAAGATGATAGGGTCGGGGCTAGGGCAGTCTTGAACAGAGGGGAATGCGCTCCCAGCCAACCCCTTTCACCTGCCTGGTGATTGTCTCTTTTCCGAATGGTTTTACCAGAAGCAATCCCATTCCAGGCACATACCATTACCCCGGCACAATCAAACCCTTACCTTGCTTTAAGCCAGGGATGGGAAATCTTTTTTGGGTCAGCGGCCACTGACCCACAGAAAAAAAAAAAAAAAAAAAAAGTCAGGGGCCACACCCAAGTGACAAACAAAAAACCCCAAACACTTATTGATGTGGCCCCCGACAGAAGCAAAAAGACTCTCCATACTCCCTGCACACACTAGAGCCTAGGGGTCCCCAGGTAGTAGACTGTGTCCTTCAGCCCTGCAGTACGGTGACAGTGGGACTGGAGTGCCAATGCAGGATTCCCAATGCCGGGGCTGGATCCAGGGAAGCTGGTAGCCACATCCGGCCCCCAGGCCTTAGGTTAACCACCCCTGCTTTAAGTTATGAGAAAAGGAAGCTGAATTTGGTGGTCCTAGTTCTTACTGTTTAGGAGGAGTTCTTGAACAGACAAACTCTCTCAAATATAGAATAGATAAAATTCTGAACCTGCAGCCCAGCGCTTTTGATAAGATTCAGTGGCTAAGGAGTGCAAGCTTTCATTTACATCTTCCCCTTCCCCTAGCCTTAAGGTTGTAAAGAATCTTCTTCTTAGGCCATGTCCACACAAGGAGCACTTTACTAATATACTATGCTGGCAAAGGACTCCTAGTATGGACGCAGTTATTCCAGCAAAGCTATTTGTATCAGAAAAGCAAAACCATCCCCCACTAAGTGAAACACACTATGCTGGTAAAAGCACAGCTTTTATACTAGAGATTTTATGCTGGTAAAACTGCACTTATACTGGAGATTTCTGCCAGTATACTGTACTGAACAAGGAATCACAGCTCTTCACATCCAAAAGTAGCTATACTCACAGAAGCCTGTAATATAGACATAGCTTAAAATATTTGCTAGCCAGTGTGAACTTTGGAGCCGTTTATACTTGGAAATGGTACCAATATAACTATATGTTAGGATGGGATTTTTCATACCAGTGCAAGACACCACTACACCTGTATAAAACCACCTAATGGTGGTTCAGTGAGTCCCTCTCATACACAGGAATAGTTTCAATGGTATAAAACTCATTTATACCAGTATAGCTACACCCGCACTAGGGAGGTTTGTACCATTTTATCCACAGCCATATAACTATACAGCTAGAGAGGAAGCAGGACTCTTTAGGGTAGAAGAGATCTTTGATTTTGGCAGAATGAAGCAGCTGAGAGATGTGAACTGTTTGAACATCTTTTAAAGAGATGTTTGTTGTGAAGCTTAAAAAAAAAAAAAAAAAACTTCTAGGGCCAAAAACTGTCAACTTAAAATGCACAACTGTGTGTGATGTAAACATAGGCACAATAAATACCACCCTGCACTTGCATACCACTCCACATCATTCTCCTTACCTCATAACTTAAATGTGACAGACAAGTAACAAGAAACTCCAATCTCACTGATACTAATGTTATGGCAGTGAAGTTACGCTGATTTAAGTGAATACAGAAATGCTTAGCTGATGCAGAAAAGCCATATTCAATCCTAAATTTTTGTTTAACTCTACTATTGTAATCAGTGGCAGATCGTAGTAGATTGTGAGTAGTCAATTGTTAAGATGTGTAGCTATAGCTAACAAAATAAAAAGGATATTAGTTCCTTTCTATAAAATGAATTGATACTGGAGTTAGTGTCGTTAATCTCCATTGCAAGCATTTTCCATTATTAAACCAAGAGACAGAAATCAGTGGAATTGCAGTCCTCAGGGCAACAAGCACTAAGTGCTTGATACAGTGAAATGCTGATCATGAGTGAGTTAAAGACACTGAGCCCCTAATCCCAAAAAGCATCCAATCTCTGTGAAGCAGCAACTGCAGTTGGAGAATTTTTAGTTTGCCTACCTACGAAATTCTGACATTATGCAACCTGGCACCATGATGAATAGATTACATTTTGAAGTGACTTCATTGACTGCTAAACCAAATTAAAAGAGGGGAAAAAAGTTTACTAAAATATGTATCTTTATTCAAATAACGTTTATGTACTTCACTTCCAAAACAGATGGACAACCTTTTCAGTGTTACAGTAATTGATACACCAATACAAGTCAGTATCTCAAACAGGAAACAGTCAATTTAAAGAACAATGATTTTGCATTTTGCTTGAAGGGCTCGGATAACTATTTAGTTACTGTACTCTTCACCAAGGTATTTAAATTTTCCTTCCATTTCCAAATTTAATTTGATAAGCCACCTATCATGCAATGCTCAAGTCCAAGACTCTGACCAGGCTGATTTGCCCCTCAAACGGTTAAAATTAGATTCCAAGTTCTCTCATCTCTGTACACCTCAATTGCTATTTGAGAAAAGCACGTGTGTTTGCACACAACATTGCAACACTTAGTGGCACTTATGAAACAGTATTTTGGCTAACAAAAGTCTGACAAAAAACCCACAATTTAAAAGTCATGATAGGAATAAGAGTAAGGTCAAGTAATTACCAAGATGTTTTATAGTTTCTACCCCTTAACAAGTAGCAAGGATAGCCTATGAATTACTGTTTCACCACTAGAATTAGTAGCTTAGAAAGATCATTCCCTTTTGAAAATTACATGTTTTGGTCCTTCTGTTTCCACAGAAGTTAATGGCAAAATGCCACTATTTCCTATGGGATCAGGTTCATCAGCAGTATAAACACATTTTCATTTAACATGGCGTAGATGTAATTTTAGACAGTGAGCTAGTTCAGAAATTGCGCACAGTGACCCCAGTGTTTTCCTCTTCCCAACAGAAGATACGATTCCACTGGTTGCTTCAACATTTTAATTTTCAAATTGAAAAAAATTATCATTGAAAGGAGTCACAAAATGGAGAAACAAGAATGTATTACTTAGAAGATGTTTAAGAGCTGTACATCATTTTACCAAATGTATTCTGGAAAGTTAGGGCCTTATGAGATCTATTCTTTCAGCATAAGTAGTATCATGACCGATAAATAGTTTGTGAGAGTGGAGATTTTGTTTGACCAGGTACCAGCACCAGAGCAGAAAGAAATAATACTGTGCATTGTTGGAAAGATAATGAACTACAAGAGTCTGATAAAACACTGTCTTTTTCTTCATTAATTTAGTTTAGTGCAAGGCATCTGTAAATACTTGCTGGTGCGAGAGAAGAGGGCAGTTTAATTGCTGCCTTGTGTTATTCTACTTTTTTAAAGACAAATCAATGTCAGAACCCTTTTATCTATCTAGTTTGGTTTGGGACAGTAGTTTCTCCTATTGGTACAGCAAAAAAAAGCTTTCCCATAATTTAAGTAAATTTATAAACTATACCATTTACAGTGTATCACATTCTTTACTTATCCAAATAGATGTGGGAGGGATCTAATCACACTTCACTGGTATAGAATAGATATCCATATGTATAGGAGAGTTTAATTTTTAAGTAACAAAAATATATTGCATAGATTTGTTCTCTCCAAAATCTCAGGCACAATACTAACAAATGCTTCTTCATGACATTGAACTCGACAGCATGTGTTGCCTCCTCCAAAGGAGTCAAAATTGCATACATTAAGTTCTGGACAATTTCTGCAGGTATCAAGACAAAAATTCTGTAATTAAAAATAAACCGTTCCAATGTCCATTTTTCATCATGTTCCTTGCACAAATTTAGAAATAGTTTTAGCTCTGTAGGAGAGTTATTCGAGAACAGGTTACTATGGATATGTAAACAAAGTAGAGTGAATCCTTTTCCTATTACTAATTTGAGCATCTGTTCCATTCCCCCGTCCCCGAACGAAATGTTCACATAATAGACAATATTAAGCAATCTTCAAATCCAACAGACTGAACATTTAGTTAAATTACACAATACTGGTTCAATAATTGTTGCAGGACTTAACAGCAAAACATGTCTGAGACAATGGGTTGTGAGGAAGTAGTTAAGGTGCACACAAAAACTCCTGGTTTTCAATGTTTACTATGTAAAATATTAACTTAGTGCCCACTGTGGTATTTTTATTAGGTTCATGACATAACTTATAAAATAAAGGCATAGGGCAATCTAAATATGCCCTTATCTCAACTGAAGTTTAATAAATAGCCTCATTATTATTTCTTTGTTGGAAAGGTTCCATTAAATACTTCACAAAATCATGGTAAGTCATGAAACTACTATAATCCTAACACTCCCCACACAACTGCTTAAAGGACCTCTACATTATTAGAAGATATTGCTTTCTCCCATTGTCTCAAAAGAGACAAGCCATTGTTTGCTTGTTCTTAGTAGAAAGCCTTTGTTCTACACTTCAGCTGCTACTAGTCAGATTGTTATTAAAGGCCTTTGTCTTTCAGGGTCCATACATGACAAAGTTATTTCTACAAACTCCTGTGAAATTTAGATCTACAAGTCTCTAATTGCCAAACTGAA
Source organism: Rafetus swinhoei (assembly GCA_019425775.1). Classification (NCBI taxonomy): domain Eukaryota; kingdom Metazoa; phylum Chordata; order Testudines; family Trionychidae; genus Rafetus; species Rafetus swinhoei. Next base: position 21,917,438 of record CM033427.1, read on the forward strand.
ATCCAAATGGCAAACAGAATACTTATAACAATTTTTCTTCACTCCAAATTAGAGGAATGTAGTTTTTTTATTTAAAAGAAATCTCGTGTGTCAGAATGCTTAAATGTATATTTCTGCTCCAATTCTTGATGATGGAAATTTATTGATAACTCATGGTAAATCCCAGTATTTACCAGAAACCATTAAAAAAAATGAGGTCCACAGTTTTCCATTGTACTTGCTCCATTGCTCTAAGGTCTGTTTTTAACCACAATATTAACATTTTAAACAAGAACTTATTTTGTTTAGCAAAAATTCAATAATTTACAATATTGAAGCATTTTAAAGACTAGAATTTCCCTCATTTACAGACTTATGTAATATTCCGTGCATACATACTGCAAAAGCACATACACACAACAGGAACAGGTCATCAAAAGAACTTTTTGGCTGCTGCTTCTTGCTGACTCCTTTAAAAAAAAAAAAAAGAATGTTCATAAAACTGATTTAATTAAGTAATAAAGCTACTGTTATGTAAGCACTATTTTCTTCCAATAAAGCTCCATAATATTGCAAGCATGACACTATCCGACTGGTTAAAAGAACATTCAACCCAAAATGTAGCTTTTATAAAAAACAAAACCCATCTCCTTTTCTAAAATCCCACATTTTAGAAAAGCCCAATGTATAAAAATGTTTGAAGTGGTGTATTTTGAGAAAGTTTAATAGTTAAAAAGAGCCTCATGCCATGTTTGAGATTACCCATGTAGCACTGTGTTAAGGGATATTACACTGAAGAGGAAGCTGACTATGATTTTCATGTGTTAGCCTGGAAAAGAAAATAGATAGTGTGTGCTAATATATAAAAATATATTTTAAAAATCTAACCTAATACAAGTTTGTTTTCAAAACAATTACTATGATCATGTCACTTAAACTTGTACTTAAAATTACAACTCCTAAAGACATCTATCAATCTTTTAAAGAGTAACTTACCTATACATGATATAACCAATGAATAACACTGTCTGAACTGCTACAAACATGAAGAAGTGAGTTGTAGATAGGCATGATGGAAATGGTGGCAATTCTGGACACTTTGGTTTCTCATTTGATGGCTAGAAAGCAAAAATTTGTTAAGATAATTGAGTTGGCATCTTTCTGCATTTTTAAGACGGCTATTTTAAAAAGAACAACATTTTCAAAAGAAAGCTGTATATCCATGTTTACAGAAAGAACAGGAGAAAAGGAGGACTGTGTGGCAGGAGATTCGAGAGGTAACTTTGTTTTAATTTTTATTTGTGTCTGAGACCTGAACAGACTGAAGGCTGGGAGTGCAAGGATGCATTTTTAGTTATGACATGACAATTTTAAAAAATTGTTTCTTGCAGCACTCATAAGCCATTTGAGCTCAAGGATGATGAGGGGCAAAATCTAATGTGGACTATAGTTGGGGAAGTTCTGAATGCCTGAGCTGTATAGACACTCTCCATGTGAAAGCACACTGACATGCTTAGACAGGGGCAGCTGGGAAGTCTGCAGATGTTATTACTGAAACACATGCAGAAGTCAGTTATTTATCATCTCAGAAACTGGTGAGAATAAAAATCATGTGCCATTGTTAGAGGAACACAGCAGGTTGTGGGACAAGAAGTTGCTGACTTTCTTTCACTTTTCCAGAAGTTCCAGGCATTTTTGCTTTGTAAATACAAAAGTTAAATATAGTATGACCAAAAAATAACTGAGATGCATTCACACTCAGTTACATTAGATGGACAAATTAGAAGTTACTTGAATCAATGTTCCCCAGCTTACAAGGAAAACACTCCATCATTAAAAAAAATAAACACACCAAGATTGAGTGATCCCATAGGTTATAAGTTTCAGGTTAATTAAAAGAATAATACTAATGCAACTAATAAGCAGTATTTGACAGCAACTGCCATGAAACTTCTTACAGATGGGGTTTTTAAAATTACTGCCACTCTTGCTTTGTATGTATGATAAAAATGGTGTATGCGCCCTCATGCACATAATAAATCTTTATAATAAAAGGTTTTACTAATTATTATTAGTTATGACAATTGCTGTCGGTGCTCTTCATACAATTTGAAAAAAATCTAGTGTTTAATTTGAGTGTGTAATTATAACAAACATGGAGAACTGTGCACACTCAGTTGTGTATATAACTGGCTACTTACACGAATGAAAGAATTGTCTGCACATTATAAATGTGATTCCGAATTAAGGAAGTGGTTAAATTTATGCCCTTTCATGCTTACCTTATCAAAATACTGATCATACAGTTAAGGCAAAACAGTTTTTAGTAGAGAAGCTTAATGAAAGATGGTTCAGTAAATTACACGCTGACTTTTTGCCAACATTTGACTAATAGCCATAAGCTGAATTTTTGCAGTCATTCTTTATACAAGAATACAAATTACCATATTTCGCTGTACTAAATGCTCAATGTCCCTCTTTACTACATGAAGATGTTCTTTGATGTCATTGAAGTGCTGAGTTGTTTCATAGACTCCTCCTGCAGACCCCGGGTGTTGAATTCCACTGACCAACCTCAGACTGTCAACCATGGAATTTCTGAAAACAAAAATACCACTTGTTTCAGCATAAGAATTTCATAAAGGTTCCTTCTTGCATGCATGCTATATTTATAACCTATTAAGATTAGTTTCAATTTAACATTTTACAAACAAAGGTAGGACACTTTTTTACTGCTTCCATGAATCTGTGAAGAAGCACTTACTTTTCAAAGTACCTCTTTTAAAAATGTACTCTGAGAAAAATCTCAATTTTGATAGTTATAGTAAAAGGAACATCAGCTCTATGATAAATATTCTTTTACTAAGCACCTGCTTTGGCTTATTTTTTTGATAAAGTCCCAAACAAATGTTTTGAATCTCTGGATCTGACAAAGGCTTTAGGATAAACATGGTATAATGCCATCTTTTAAGGAAACTAAAAGCTGTTCCTCCCAAAAAATAATGCAGTCATCTAAGAAATAAAGAAGAGGCTTTAGGGATAAGAAAAGATTTAGGGTCATCCATGTTCCATGATTACCTTTTATATGAGAAACTCATTTCCATATACACTGCTGTAATACTTAATACTGTGTTCATATGAATTCATTTTGTTATTACAACAAATCAAATTAAATCCACAAAAAAGTTGAAACTCCATAACTGGTACTGTTGGAGATCTAAACTAATCAATGAATATAACATGCATGTTCTTCTATCAATATGTTCATATAATTATTCCCTATTGCTATGCTTCTTTTCAGATGCAAAGAGGATTACAGTCTACAGCTAAAACATTTATCATGTGAATGCTAATCCCTTCATTGTTAACGGAATAATCAAAATTTGTGTCTTGGATTTAATTTACTTTACTTTACACTTTCCATTTTTTCAGACAAGACAGCTAGACACCTTTCTGTATGTTTTGAAGAGTTAGGGCTTTACAGTTTGGCTCAACTTCCGCCAATGGTGTGGAATTGTACACACCAGAAAGAACTGTTAAACCATTTTCATACAAAACTCAGAACCTTATTACAATTTATTATAAAAGCTATAAAAGAGAACAACAAAATCAAGTTTTCCTGCCAGTCTTATAATTAAACTTAGCATTTGTATTTCAAGACCAAATTTTTTATTTCTGAAATTCTGTAAAAGAAAAAAACGTCAAAGTACAAGCATCCAAAATTTGAACAGAAACTTTGTCATCAGATTATGTGTGATAAAATAGTCATTTACAGACATTTACTTATAAAAATCTAATCCTTCCAAGCCTAAATAAAACTTTGAATGTGACACAAACTTTATATGTAAGTAAGATTAGTGAACTTTTTATCCAATGTCCCTGCTCCCCAGTTTTCTTTTATCATCACAATTAGAAATAAATTTGTGGCCTTTGTTTGAATTACTTTTGTAAGTCTTTTTTCTAAAACAGACTGCATATATTTAGGAAATAATGTTGCTTATTAATCTAAGCTATGGTGACCATTACCTAATAATTGTTGTTTATAATTATATCTGTACAAATACACTTCAATGATTTTTACAATAATTTCTGTCTATTATATATAAAATGACTTTACAAGAGCGGATGTTCGACATCTAAAATCAACTGACTTCTAGCATGAAAAAATACATGCTGGGATAAGATTAGAAAAGATAAATTAACTATGATCCATTTTTGTTATTAAAACATGATATTAAGTTCTCTAAATAAATGTGGGCCATGTCAAATTTAAATTATGTTGTTCCTTCAAAAGACAACATGTTGATTGTTGCTATTGTCTATGCTGGCAAGGATTCTTCTGTAATCAGATGATTAAGAAATCTACAAATCTTGACAAGAAAATTACTTTGACAATAAGTCCTTTTCCTCCAGGGATGACCAGTAAAGCAGCAGTGGGCTGTTCATTTTTGTTATTTCCTTATCTATAACATAAAACACTTCTTTAATCTAAGCAGAAAATATTAAGATGTTACGCAAACGCATACCTAGTAAGTAGTCACTGAAAGGACAGACTACCCAATGTTAACAAGAAAATTTAATTTGCCGGCTTGGCATAAAGATTGGTCAAGAATATTAAAATAAAAGCTTCCCTTGAAGAACAAGAGTGAAAATGTAAGTATTCTAATCTTCATTCTAGAAAAAACCTGACCTACTTAAATGAATTACAAGACTTCTCTGTTGAACTATTAATACTGGCAAAATATAATTGTGTATAATTCTAGCATAAAGTTGCCTGCAAAATTTTTACAAAAGGTAAAGGTTTTAACTTCTGTGAATACAAAGTTAAAGTAATTAAATTATACAATTGTGAAGCACTTGGAATACAATGTATAAACATGCCTTTCAGAAAATTCCCAATATTAAAATCCATTCATCTTATTAATACTTAAGCTAAAAGCTACTACCAAAGAACAACATACAGCCATCCCCCGAGTTGCGAACGGTCGACTTACGACCATTCGCAGTTACGACCGAAGCTGTCGTAAATGGTGGACCCCGAGTTATGAACACGATCTGCGCTTACGAACAGCGCGGTAGCATGTAACTCTATCGGGTCCGACTTACGACCGAACCGAGTTACGACCAATTGCTTGGTCCGTAACCGGTTCGTAAGTCGGGAAGAGGCTGTATGTGATAATTTCTATTTGCAAAAGGTTCAAGTAAGAGTAGATATGTGCCAATATGCAACTGTGAGAAGAGATTTTTAAACATACATTATTTTGGTCTCTCTCAATCTCACCTGTTGAAGTGGTCCCCTTTTTTATAAATAGTTCTTGGAGTAGGGATTTGAACCAGGGTCTCTTATATCCCCAGGTATGCTAACAGGCTATAGAGTAATTCTCACTCTTTTCCCAGCCCAGAGACAATAGTAATTCATGACATTGAACAGACCCTAGACCAAGTGAAAGACAGAACGACTGTAGCACAGGTGTTAGATCACTCACTCAAGATGTATGAGACCCAAGTTCAAGCCCCTACCTCACTTTTTTTTATTATTATTATTAAATAAAAGCAGAACTTCAACAGGGCAGACTGAGAAAGATACATACCAAAATAGGACAAATCCAGTGGTTATGGCACTGCCCTGGTGTGGGAGATCCAGTTTTAAATCCCTTCTCTACATCAGGCAAAGAGGGGGAAATAGAACCTGGGTCTCCCAAAACCCAAGTGAGCACCTTACTTGCTGGGATAAAAATTATGAAAAAGGTGGTTATTCTCCTCTGCCATTTTCTGAAGCTAGTCCTCCATTTTTGACATCTCATTTTGAAATTTTTATGGTTTGATTTTTTTGGTTCACTCAAAACTATTAGTCAAACTCATCATACATTCACAAGTAGTTTTGGGTTGAACTCAACAGCACTTTTCAAAAAAATACCAATTTTTCAAGATCTTTTTGCCCTGCTCTCCCTCTAACATCATTTATTTTGCTATACAACACTCTTTGGTGTGCTAATTGATAAATCCATTCTATACAACGATTTGCCACATACATTTATCATTTTAGAAATGTATGTAAACAAGATAAATGAATCCCAAAGACATATGCAGAGAACTGCTATACATGCTGAGTTGCACAGTACATCTATTTTGAAGTGCAGTTACTGAAATACAAATATTTTTTCTAGCTGCAAGATTGTTAAACAGATCTTCCACCAAAATCCAGGAGATTATAAGAAACATGTTACTACAATGACATGACATGAAGAACTCGATAAATTTGAAGTTATAGTTAACAATTCTGTATTTAACGTGCAGCATGGCATCAGATATGGTATGGTAGAACACTATAGTTAGAGCAAATTACCATGGATAATATTTTCCTAACTTTTTGCATTGAAAACATTAGATTTTTTCCTTATATAGGGTTTCTTTGTAATTTAGGCTAGAATTTTCAAAAGGGCCCCATATAAAACTGGCTCCAGTTTTGTGTATTACTTTATATTACTTATAGAAATTGGGACTGGATGAGAGGCTGGATAAATTGCTCTGTTCTATTCAATCCTGCTGAAGCATCTGGCCACTGCTGGAAGACATGATACTAGCCTATCTACCACTGTTCTAACCCAGTATGACCATTCTTATGTTCTTAAATAGCAGCAATAAAAAGTGATACAATATTAATAGTGTGAACAAAAAAGTCTATTTGCAGAGGGCACATCTACACAGCAGTGTTATTTCAGAATAACATCCGTTATTCTGAAGTAACAATGCAAGCGTCTATACAGGTAGCCCATTATTTCAAAATTTTGAAATAGCAGGTGGCTTATTTTGGTGTTTGTAAGCCTCATTGCATGAGGAATAACGCCACTTCAGAATTAGCAATATTGGAATAGCAGTAGTGTAGACACTCCACTGCTACTATTTGAAAATAGCTCCTCCCTTTGGCCATTGAAAGTAATTACTCCTTTGTGCTTCCTGGGCTCTAAATCAAGGTAGTGTGTCCACATTAGGGAAGTCTGCCTCAGACTAATTTTCAGGCTTCCCTGTAGTGTAGACGTGCCATTTCGAAATAAGCTATTTCGGAATATTTCTTCTGGAATAGCTTATTCCAAAATAATCGTGCAGTGTAGACGTAGCCATAATGTTCAGAGCCAAAATGAAGAGGCTTATAGGATTGGAGCAATATCAACCAAATAAAAAGATGCCTGCATTTCAATAAGCTACTAATATAGAACTATCAACTAAACAAAATCTGTCTGAATTACAACCTACTGTGATACAAACACAGTAATTTTAGGTGATGACTAAAACATCAAAGAAAGTATATTGTCTTTCAGTTTATTTATAATCTGCATTTTATATCCATGGAAGAATACTGTATAATCACAGAAAGGATATGATTCCATAAGTTCACAAAGGCTCAATTATGGCAAAAGTTATTTGCCTGGGAAGCACAAATGCTATGAAAATACTTTTATAGCACTCCTCAAAAGTGATTTTCAATGTTTCCCTCCACAGTTTCTCAGTTTGTGTGGCTCCTTTTCCATAACGAAACATGGAAGATGTTAACTCTTAAGAACAGAAGAACCACAGGAAAAACAAGATAGTAAAACCAGAAAAAAATGATACAGGGACTCAAGAGTACAGGAACCTGAAACCTTTTAAAAAAAACACTGACTAGACTATACCATCTGATGATTTCCCTTTAACGTCATATTGTCAGAGAAACATCTGAAATCTTAATCCTTCATTTACATGCAAAAAATGTTTAAAGAGGTTTACCTAACTATTGTCTAAAGGTCCCTGAACATTCATGTACAATTTTTTTCAGGTTTTGAGTTTGACCTGACCTATACAGGTTTAAATCAGAAAGAATTACAATGAAGTATAAAATGAAGTTAGATCTTTATAAAACCAGTGTAAGAGATCTGAATCAGGTCTTCGCAGCAAGACAATAAAGGACACACTCTTACTTCATTTCATTCACTTGTCTGAGTACCTCCTCTTGAGTTTTCACAATAGCATCAAGTTCTTGTGGGGAGACCTGAAAAACAAACCACAAAAAATGATCAATGCCACAATATAGAGCAACATATGCAGAAAAAAGTAAAGTAATTATATGTTTGAATTCATGTCTACATATTAAATAGTGATGCACATTTGAGTTCACCTGTCCTTGTTGGCCTGGAATACCAGCTCCTCTTTTGGTAATCTCTTCTGTTACTGCTGTGACATACCTCCTCTGCTCATCAAGAATCATGTCCAGTTGCCTATTAAGCTGTTTGATTTCAAGGTGAATTCGATTTTGCCCTTCAAAGACTTGTCTCAGTTCACGATCACTTACAGTTTCAAATAGATCATCCGCTAACCAAAGAAAAATAAGTTAATAATAGTTCCTCTGATAGTCAAACGTGTGCATGTACCTTCAGATACCATAAACTTTGTCTTTTCACCTAACCCTCCGAAAATACCTCAAGGTTATGAAAATTTTCTTTAATGCCTGAAGAACCTAAAAAACATAGCCTAGGATTAGAAACCCTTTGGTATTTAGTCACTGTAAACAAAAACAAAAGAAAAACTCCATCAAAAACAGTCCCTGCTCCAGAAAGATCAAGCTGAGATTAGACAATATGCAAGGAGGGCAGGTAGTAATGTGGATAGTCAAGTTCGCACAAACTAGTAGTCAGTGTTCTCAGTAGTCACCAGCCTAACCATTGTCAATGAAGGGCGATTTGAATTAATAAATCATGAAAGTACATTTTAAAAAGGAAAAATTTAAGATAAAAAAGATTGCTTCCTAAATTTAAAGTGCTACATAGTCCTGTTTTAAATTTTGAGAGTTATTCTCAAGCAATGCAGGAAGGGGAGAAAAGCAATCAAAGCCAGCATTCATGAGCAAAGGCTGAAGTAAACTGTACAATAAAAAAAAGTCTGTTCGAAAGGCAAGATGAGGCTAAAATGGTAGAGAGTATTGAAAGTGAAGACAAGAAGCTTGAGCTTGATACAGTGGACTGGGGGCGTTGGTGGAGGAATGCAAAGTGTGGGGCACGGTAGTCAGATGACCCCAGCAGCAGACCTCATATAGTTAACATTTTAAAAACTCAGTGTTAAAAAAGGTTTGTGAATGAGCTAGTCTTAATTCAGGTAATTTATACTGAAATACCTAAATACGGATTTAAGTCCCTTAGAGCTACAGGCACAGGATCCTTTAAGTATGGGTTTAGAACCCTACTGTTAGGTACTTATATTTTAAATACCATGACACTAATAATTTGGTAATCCTATTTGTTAGAGCAGGGGTTCTCAAACTTCATTGTACCGCCGCAACCCCCTTTGACAACAAAAAAATTACTACACAACCTTAGGATCAGGGGACCGAAGATTGAGCCTGAGTCCTGCTGCCCCAGGAGCGCCGAAAGCTTTGGGTGTAACCCGAACCCAGCTTCAGCTCTGGCACCAGGCCAAAGCACTAGTGACCCCTTTAAAATGGAGTTGTCACCCAATTTGGGGTTTTGACTCTGATTACTGTTGCACTAGAAGTATGGTATACAATATACTTAGACCATATCTTTCAAATCTAATCCTTGGTTAACATGAGTTACTTTTATTTTTTAATATTTCAGTGATTGTTATTTCTGCAGAGTAAAAGTTAATAGGACTCAAATATCTGCTTGAAGTTAAACGTATATTCAAAGGCTTTACCAAATAGGGATGGACTATTGAATTATTGCATTAACCACCATGTCATCACAGATACAAAGGGGATCCACAGAAAACATTTGCCTGGCTCCTTACCTTCAGATCAGAAGAGATTAGTTCTCAATATATTTTCAAGAAGCTGTCAAATTTTTTTTCCAGCCCTTTCAAAGGGCCACCTATCCACCCATCCCCACACAGGCACATAGACTTCTATTTGCTTGTTTCAGTTACCAATGTATATCATACATGTCTGTTAATACTTCAGCAATCCCCTGGTAGAGAGAGGTTTAAAGAACTTCTGGATAAAAAAATTGACATACGGGGCACTAGGGGAGCTCAGGATTTATAAGGGACTAAGCTCCAGTCCTAAATATATTGGCACAGCTAATGTAATCACAAAACATGCGTACCATCATCTTTGAGTTTAATTATGTGTTCTCCCTGACAATTAATAATTTGTTAATTGAACTTGCCTGGCTGCCCTTGCATATCAGGATGATCCTTCTGAAATTCTTCCTTCTTTTTATCCAGTTCTTGTTGAAAATGCTCAAACTCTTCTTGATATTTTTCTTTATCCTTCTCAGGAATTTCTGCATCTGGGGTAGGCTTTAAAACAATTTTATAAAAAAATTATTTATATATTAGAAGAAATGCTCAAAATTTTCTGTCCTCTTTCGAAGAAATCTCATCTCCCAACAGCTTTTGTCAAGATTTGTTCACATTCTGAGGCAAAAACAAACAAGCTTCATGCCATAAGATCTACACTTATGGAAACACAGAATTCAGTGTCAAAGTTGATATTACAAGAGACAATACATCCCTATTGTGATTCCTACCACTTCAGTTTTTCCTACTGTGTTTGTGGGTTTTGGGGTTTTTTTTTTAAATTAGAAACATCAGACTTTCTACAATGAGCAATCGACATTGTGAAGAAATACTACAGCAATAAAGAGCCACATGAAGTAGAAAGTGAAACTGGTGAAGCATTTTCCAGGAAACAGAAATAGTGAAAAATACATTTTTAAAATTTTCACTTTTAATATGACAAAAAGTGGTATATATTTTTTTTAAAACTATGCAGTTTAATCCAGTGCCCTTTAAAAAAGTCTAGTATAAGATTTTTCCATATTTTACTGCTCAACTATTATATTGTATAGTTTCATTTCTCCGAGATATTAGACTGTATACCCACATTAACATTTTGAAAGAAAAAAATCAAAATGAGGTGGGTCAGTGCTGACATTTTAATTGACTCCCAGCCACAAGATGAGCACATGGACATCTGTCAAATTAATGTATTCTTGTGAATAAATATGCTTACTGCTTCTTTCCCAGGTTCAGTCAACTGGAAAGTCAGGAATGACAATACATCATGGTCATCTGAATAAAAAAGGAAATATATCAAATTAGTCTGTATATACTAGTATTTAAATTATTACTACTAGTTATGAAATATTTTCCCTAACACTTTAGAATTTATTGTGGAAGTTTCTGATTTACTACAATACAATTCTAGCCTTTTTTTTGACTGTGGGGGTTTCAACAGTGTGCTCTCAGCTCTCATTAGTTGGTCGCTTGGATTTGTAGCCTAGAAGAATGGCACATCAAAGACAGAGCGAGTAAGAAATGTCTTCTATATAGTATTTCAAAAAGTTATAAGGACAAACTAACTAATGTGTTAGATAACTTCCCTTTCGCTCCTTCTGTGTCCTGCTGACCCCCCATCTTGCCAACCCCCAAACCAAAACATCCATATATTATGGGAAATACAGTCCGGATTAAAAATATTCTAATACTCCTTTGTTTTGTTTAGGATGAAACTGCCAAGTTGAAAATGCCAAGCCTAAACGAATAGACAGTGTTTGTTTTTAGGAAGTTTATCCTTTCAACATAATTCCTTTCACATATACCCATGAGATTTTTTTCCTATGTGAAGTTAGTACATGTGAATGGTGTTCAATTAATACTCTGATACTGTAAAATTCACCCAAATGCAGTGTGGGCAGTGGGACTGCACAGTAGGGATGCTAAAATGCATGTATTTGTGTAAATGAGTAACCACTGAATTTTTCAGCGTTTAAATGTTTAAATACGGGGGGAAGGGGGTGAAAGCAGGAGCTAGTGCTCACAGAGAACTATCTTTTAAGCCAGCTCCCTGTGAGCACCAGCTTCTGTTCTCCCCTTCCCCTCCTCGCTGCTGCCTCTGTGTCAGCAGTTAACTGTGTACTCGGGTACATGTTAACATCCCTACTGCACAGGGAACAAGGAATGGAGGTGGCACAGGCAGAGCAGGTGCACAAGGTGGTGTCCTTGTCCATACAGTTAAAGGAGTCTCTGCTCTAGCCAGAAATAGGCCAAAGCATAAAAGGTGGGTTGGGGGAAGTCATGACTTCTGCATCAATATTATGTGGTCAGAAATTACAGTCAAGGCAGACTGTAATAGTCCATTGGTTGGCAACATTCATTCCACTTCTCATGATTTCACATACATAAAACATATGCAGCAGAAACAGCAGTCATGCAAGGTTTTTCAGACTGTCCTGATAATATGCAGTCTTTATCTGTAGGGACAGTAGGTCACCAACAGGCGTTCCATGTAATGCTAATGATGGTGATGACTTTGCAGCTTGGCTAGTTGTTCAATAGGCACTAGGGAGCAATCAGCAACTTATTTCATACAAGCCAAACAGCTATGATGGCCAGCACAGTTTAGACTTACTTTCAAGCTGGTCACCATCATTCCATACCAACCCTGTTTCAACATTTAGTCACTTACAACTAGCCTCATTTTAACATAAATGTCAGTTTCCAAGTAATAATTTATTGAAGCCTTATACATCACAGCTCATCAATATGGACCTCAAACTTAAACACAGTGAAAAATATTACCTGCAAGCCCCCCTGTCGCTGCAGATATTCCAAAGTACCCTTCTGATGGTAGTATCATATTTTCCACTGTAGCACAAAATTCATAGTCTTCTTTATCTGGGGTAAAGCCATTATTAATCATTACCTAGAAAGACACCAGTTTAATTAGCATAGAACTTGCATAAAATAAACAAAAAAATTCATTAGGTAAGTTAGAAGTAGGCTTTAGAAATAAGGTGTTAGCTAAAACTATGAGGTGTTTTGCTCTTAAAGGTCTATTAATGGATAACATCAAATGCATTATTTCTTTATTTTTTTAAAATCTATAAGATTAGCTGTTAAACATACAGTCTATGAAATAAAGATCTTTTATACCAAAGGACACCAACAGTAAAAATAAGCAGTTAGAACTTAATTTTACAAAGGCTAGCAGTGGAAAAAAAAAAAAAGTCTGATATGAAGCTAGTTCCCCAATTCAGTGATATTCAGTTGTTCAGGAATCAAATTAGCAATCAACATTACCCAAAAAAGTGACAGTACGGATAACTCATGGTTTTATTTACTATCTTTCTCTATGTATAAAAACGTTTTTCCTGCCACACGACAGAATGATTTCATCAGGCTCTCTGGCTGCAAAAGGGGCCAGAGGAGGGGCGGGGGGTTGGTGAGCACAGTAAGCACAGGGCACAGCCCCCTAGTAGTACTATAAATTCATATTTAAAGAGCGTGACAGTTGAAATATTTAGAGTCTGTGCGTGTAATCGTTGTCACAGCAAAATAACCGATCAAGTATTATTTTATCAACTACAATGGGTTAATAACATAGTAAAAGCATCTTGATTATTTTGTGTGTTGCAACGAGCTGCATGAGACAAATTAAAGAACTGCTTATGGCTCCCGAGTCTCAGTGAGAGTATCACTGGGGAAATACAAGTAATATCTACAGAATTCAGACAGCAATTCTATTCTCCAAAATGTCAGTGGACTGCATTACACAAAATTTTCCACAAATGTAACTCCTCTCTCTATGCTTTCAGGTGCCACTCGAGGGGTTGGCTTCCAAATTCTTGGTTATCTTAGCTTAGAGCTGCCTCCTTCCCCCAAAATACACTGACTTGCTTGGGCTAGCTAGTGAGAGTGACAGGACATACTCAATTATGTGCTCCAGGAAAGATGCATCTTTTGAGGCTTCCTGGTGTTTACTTTTGGAGGACATCTTCAATTATTTTTTTTTTATCCCAAAGCAAAAAAAAAAAAAAAAAAAAAAGTTGAACATTTTCATTAGCTCATTTAACTACTCTGAAACTTAGTAATTGGGCACTATGACGGGGTGTCCCTGCCCCGCACTGAGGAGCAGGGGGTTGCCTGGCCCAGCTGGCTGAAAAGGCCCTACACTCCCACAGCACCACTGGGCATACTCGAGAGAGAGGCAGGGTATAAAAGCCCAGGGAGCCACTCAGTCAGGGTGGACCACTAGAGGGGAAGGAGCTCAGGCCAGAGCTCCTGATCAGCCCCTGCAGCACCAGCTGCCACAGAAGCAGCAACCCTGGCAGCAGCAGCCACAGCTACAGCCTCAGTCCACCCTTCTGAGCAACACCCAAGAGCTGAACAACGCACCAGGAATGGTAGGAAGTGGTTCAGGGCGGAGGATTGTCTTCCGGGAGCTCAGTGTGCTTCAGCAGGAATGTCCGCTGAACAAGCAGTGAAATATCCCACTGCCAACAGGGCCCTGGGCTGGGACTCAGTGGAGTGAAAGGGCCCGGGTCCCCCTACCTTCCGATCCCATAATAATCCCGCTCCCTACCATTCTGTGAGGCTTACCCTTGGACTCTGGGCCAGTGTTTCTCAACTTTTTTTTTTTTTAATATATAAAATACCCCCTTAAAAAAAAAAAAAAAAATATAAGCACTCCCTTTACCTACAGTTTTCAGACAATTTTTTTTCTACCATTGCAACACAGTTGTTTAAACAACTTAATCATAGCCGGACAGATGATGAAATTTTTGGGTGTAAAAAGTACACAAATAATAAAGCGCTGTAAAAAGGAAAAATAAAAATTCAGTTTTCTCCACATTTCAGTTGTGTTGATGTACCTCCTCCCCCAGACTTCTCCCAAGTACCCCTAAGGGTGCTCGTACCCCTGGTTGAGAAACACTGCTCTGGACCATAGTGACCCTGATAGAGGGAACTGTACTTTGGAACTAGGCCTGGAGGGCCGTAGTTACCCTGATACAGGGAACTGTACTTTGGAACTACGCCTGTGGGGCCATAATTACTCAGAGAGGGAACTGTACTGTGGACTAGGCCCGCAGGGCCATATTTACCCTGGGTAGAGGGCCAGTTGAGAGGAACTGGGCCTACAAGCCATAATTGCCCGGAAAAAGGGGCACCAACCCCAACTTTGGGCCATCTAGACCATCGAGGTTGTCCTGGCCCTTGACAGGCATATTTTATAGAATCTAGAATTAAGATTAAAATGTTTGTTCCAGTTTATTTCATAGATGCCTCATCCTAGTACCATTTCTGTATTCTCCATATGGAATGGATTCACTCCATGACAAAAAACTTAAAATGTCTTGGACATTTCTTTAGATCATAAAACATCAAAGCTGGAGCCCTGGAATGCAGAAGCAAGCATGTTGCAGAGTTATTAGAAGAGTTAGAGAAGCTTGCAGAGTAGCTGTCTGCATTACACTTCTCTGATTTGTCTGTCTCTCATTTTCATGAGTCCTACAGTTTGTTCCCTTTTCATTTTAACTAAGAGTTCAAGAAAATGTCATACTTAATAGATCCAGAAGCTGAATAAAGTATTGTGTTCTCAAGACTACCAGAGTACTTACTGTTAGTAGTTTCTGGTAATATGTAATCTTTACTCGGACAGGGTAGGGCTTGTTACGAAAATCTCTCTGACATGATGCCAATGCTTGTGTAGAACCATCACTTAAAAAAAAGAGAATCTGCTTACAGAATTACATCTTTACTATGTACTAGCTAGAAAAAAAGGCATGAAAATTTCTTTATTTTAGTGGATTACAAATGTCAAGCAAATCTTTCCAAGAACAAAGGTCCTCTGAATATTTAAATTAATGTTAGCATTTCCAAAAGGTTTAGGATTAACAGCACTAGAAGTGAAATCCTTTGGCACACACCACAGGCATGGTCAAAAGCAGTACAATCTTCCCAATGAGCTTCAATATTGACCAAGAGCGTCCACCTACAGGAGCCTCTCTACTCAGGCAGCTAACAAGGGCATCATCTGTGATGTGGATACTTGTCCATCAGGAATACGAACGAGACCACCAAATCATTTCACAGAAGTATTGCAGTTGTGAACTGGTAAGCTACTTGTCACTGAAAATCTGTGAATTATAAGTGAAAGTTCTGCACCTCAATTTTTGGAGCCACTTTTTTCCAGAACACTTTGTGTTATATTGCAACATTCACCATGCTACTTGGAGGGAAGGGCACGCCTATGAATTTAGCAGAAGCAGCACAGTAGCAGTTCAATAAGTCAAAGCTATTAAATGATATTGAAGAACAATAAAGTGTTCTATAGTTCTACTAAAATTCAAATCATTCTCCCTGATGGAAGAAAACAAATCTGCAGGAAAAGTGTATGAAGCCACCTAGAAGCAATCAATGCCTTTAATTATTCAAGCACACACTGACAGGCATGTGCATCCACTTAAACCACAAGAAAAAAATATTTTTACCAGTTAAAATTAGGTGCCTTCAACATTGTTTAAAAAGTCTGCACACTTTTCAGCAATCACTACCATAGGTAATTCACATTAAAATAAAATTAATAGACTTACTTCTGATGGTCATATAGGAGTTTTCCGTTGTTGCCTACAACAATTACTGCCGGGTTGTTTTTCTGAAAGACAAACCATATGAACAAACAGAGTTTTACAATTTAAAATGAAGTAATTTTACCAATTAGAAACTCAATGTACAATATAATTAACAGCTTTCCCAAGAGCATGGTAGTACGCCAGAAGGTCAGTATGCTAAACAGATAGCCAAAATCTTAATGCTGATGCAGCTTTGGTGGGAGAGGAGTAGGAAAATTAAACAGTTTGATGAAATAGTAGGAGTCAGTCAACACAAAGAACAGCACCCTTCTTTTGTTCTGTTAGCAATATTAGTGAAAAAAAACCTATGGGAGGTCAGTTATGGGCATGAGATTTTCATATTTACTATTTATTCTTGCAATTTGCTAATTTAAAAATAACTAGGGTAGGGGGCAGTGCCCCCGCTCACATACTTAACAACCCCCCTGTCCGGGATAGGTAGCCCGAGTTCTCTCCCCAGCCACTGGGGAGGGCCAGGCTGAGGTTTGGCAGCCCTGGCTCTCCCCACTCCGGCGCTGGTGGGATGGGAGGACCTAGGGTGGCCCAACTCTCCCCCTCTGGCTGCTGGGGGGGCACTGAATCAGACCGAGGCTGGCCTGGCTCTCCCCCCTCCAGCTGCCGGGAATTGTGCTAGACCGAGGGTGGCCCGGCTACTGTGAGGGGGAGAGGATTGGGATGGGCAGAGGCCACGGCTCTCCCCCTCTGGCAGGGGAGGGGGAAGGAAACACGGCGCCTGGCCCTCTCCCTCCAGCCGCGAGACTGCGCAGCTCTGGCCCCCTACCAGCAAGGGGCAAGGCCATGTGACTCTTGTGCACCCCCCCCCCCAGACCACTGGGAATACCACATGTGTCCTGCCCTCTCCCCACAGCGCCCCTGTGAGCCTCTACGGCTCCCACACGCCCCCTCCGAGCCCCGAGAGGTCATGCCATTCCTGTGCCTGCCTCCATCCCCACCCCGAGCTCCCGCACACACCCCTTCCCCAACCCAAGCCCCCACGGCTCCCATGCATCGCCCCACACAAGCTCCCAGAGCTCCCACGTGCCTCCCTCCACCCATGCTCTTGCATGCCCATCCTCCCCCACCCGAGCCCCTCAGCTCTCATGCACCGCCCCCACCTGTCCCTCCCCCCATGGCTCCTGCATGTCCCCCGCCTCCGCCCCAAACAGCAGAGGAGCTGTGCGGTTCTATTTAAACTCTGGCAGCCGCCCGGGGCAGGGAGGGCCGGCGTACTGGAGGTCACCCAATGGTAAGCACCCCGGCCCCTGAGCCAGGACTGGATGTCCCTCCAGCAGCTGCCACGTGGGTGCGCAGCTGCCTGAGAGATATCCAGCCCTGGCTCAGGAGTTGGGGTGACCCCCACTCCAACCCTTCCTCCTCCGCATCAGGCCTCTGCAGCGGGGCCCCCGACATGGGCCTTGCTCCCTCCGAGAAACTGTAACTCCTGGCACCTTGCCACGTGGCGGTTGCCAGAAGCACATCCGTCCTCGGCTCCAGCTCAGGGCCCGGGTGCCTCCTAGCCCGGTTCAGGGGCTGGAGTGTCCCCAGGTCCAGCAGCTCACCTAGAGTGGGCCTCTGCAGCTGCCACCCTCCCCCCGCCCCAGGCCTCGCTGCCGCCCCCGTTCCTGCCGCTGGAGCTTTTTTAGTGCCCGCCCCTCCCCCCCCAACAGCAGGCCTAATGGCCACCCTGTAATTTTCCTCCCCCTCTACCCAGAAGCCCACTACCACCACCAGCAGCAGCAGCTTACCTTCAGTGCTACTGCTCCTATTGGGGTCTGGGAGCCATGGGTTGCCAATCCCTGCTGGGTTAGCAGCGGGGAAGAAGGGAAAAGGCAGGGCAGGTAAGAGGGGAGGGGCTGAGGGACGCAGAGTGATGTGATGACATCACTCTGTCATCCAGCAGGAAAAACTTTTTTAAAACGATAGAAAACTGAAGGTATTAATTGAAAGATGATTAAATACAATAAAGATACTGCATTTCACTCCTAAATACTATAAACCGATAGGAGCAACAAGCATGTCTGCCTTTGATTACACAAGATAAAGGACCTTCCATTCCACTAGTATCTTTGAAGAATGTTAACAAACTACTATATTAGATATTTTTAAAATCAGCAGGTTCAGATAAGCATCCAAGAGCTTTAAAAGAGCTGGCTAAGGAACTCACTGGACCATTAATGTTGATTTGCAATGTGTCTCAGAATGCTGGAGAAATACCAGAAGACTGGAAAAAAGCTAGTGTTCTGTCAATTTTTAGAAAGATAAATGGATGACCTGAATAATTATATGTCTGTCAACCTGAAATTGGTCCTGGGCAGCATAACTGAGGGGCTGATACAAGACCTGATTAATAAAGAATTAAATTAGGGCAATGTAATTATTGTCAATCAAGATGGGTTTTGGAAAATAGATTCTGCTTAACTAATTCATCTTTTTTGAAAAGTTCATAAGTTTGGTTGATGAAGTAATAGTGTTGACATAATAAACTCAAATTTCTGTTATTTAAAATTTTCATCTACAACATGGAAGGAAAAAAAAATCTAATCACTGAGTTTAGAAAGGACACAAAAAAATTGGAGGAATGGTAAATAGTGACAAGGATAAGTCACTGATATAAAAATCTGGTAAACTGAGCATAAGCAACCAATATGCATTTTAACATGGTTAAATGTAAATGTATACATCTAGTAACAAAACATAGGTCAAACTTACATGATGGAATACTATTCTGGGAAGCAACAACAAAAAGATTTGGGGCGGTACATAATTTGCTGAACATGAGCTCCCAGTCTGGCGCTGTGGCCAAAAGTACCAATGCAATCCTTGGATGCATAAAGAGGGAACTCTTGAGAAGGAATAGACAGATTATTTTGCCTATGGATTTGGCACTCTGGTAGGACCACTGCTGGTATACTGCATCCAGTTCTGATGCCCAGAAGTCAAGAAGGATGTTGATAAATTTGATAGGGTTCAGAAAAAAGCCATGGTAATGGTTAAAACATTAGAAATCATGCCTGATTGAGCTTCTGGAGTGTATCTAACAGAGAATTTTCAAGGTATGAGTTGATTGTAGTCTGTCATCATCTACACAGAGGATAAATATTTAATAATTAGCTCTTTAATCTAGCAGAGAAAGGCGTAACCCAATCCAATGTCTATTTACCAAAGGTACTGTTGGATTCTCCATCACGGACAATTTTTAAATCAAAATGGGGTGCATTTCTAAAAAAGCATGCTATAGAAATTAATTTGGGGAAGTTCTATGATCTGTGTTATACAGGAGGTCAAACCACCTTCTGGTTTTGGAATCTATGACTTTATGTTGACTTTGTAAGAAAATACCGTTACAAAAAACTTCTGAGAGGCTACACATACAACAGACAGGGATATATTTTTTGAAAGTGTTGGTTTAAGCAGTGGTCACCAACCAGCAGATCGGGATCTACCAGTAGATCTTGGAGCCTCTGACAGGTGATTCTGACTGGTTTGGCCAGGAAGCTATCAAATGCTGGCACTTCAGTTGCCCCTCCACCCATTGTCATGCTGCTCCTGCCCTCTGCCTTGGAGCCTCCTCCCCTTGCCGCCCCCCCCCCACCCCACCCCTGGGAGCCTCCTGCTTGCTGTGCAGGGTGTTGGAAGGAGAAGAGGGGGGCACTGATGTCAGGGGGTCCCCATATCCCCCCCCCAACTCTTGTACCCTATCTCCACACAGACGGGGCTGAAGGGAACTTGGCAACGTAAACCTGTCACTCACTCTGTGTGTGTGTGTGTGTGTGTGTGTGTGTGTGTGTGTGTGTGTGTGTGTGTGTGTGTGTGTGTGTGTGTGTGTGTGTGTGTGTGTGTGTCACAAACACACACAGTCCTTCACTCATCTCCCGACCCAACACATATGTGTGGGGTTGTTGTTACTTCCACTTTGCAAGCAGTAAAAGGTTATTTGTATTTTTGACTGCTCTGTGCATTTCATAATTTTCATTTCTCTCTTACGCTTACATTTAATTCTTTGAGTAGTGAGTTCTAAAATGCCTGTCCTGTCTGGAGTAATTATCCCCATGGTAATTGCTGCTCCTGGAAGTGGCTGGCATGTCCCTGAAGCCCCTGAGAAAGGCAGAGCAGGTGGTCTCCACATGCTGCCCTTGGCTGCAGACACCACTCCTGCAGCTCCCATTCATCAACAACAGGGAACTGCTGCCCCAGAAGCTGTGGGCTCAGTGCCTGTAGATGAGGGGCAGCACATCGTGCCATGGAGCCATTGCTGTACATGCCCGTTGCTTTCAGGAGTGGTGCAGGGCCACGGCATGAGTAAGCCTGCCTTAACTCCACTGCTCCACCACCCACAAGCCATCTCAGTTAAATGGTGCCCAGACAAAGCCTGCTTCCTGACCCCTGTGCCATCCCTGAACTTCCTCCTACACCCAATCTGCACCCAAACTCCTTCCCAGAGCTTGCACCCTGAAATCCCTCCTGGTCCCCAATCCCCGACCCCAGGCTAAGTCCGGAGCCTCTCCCACACTCCAAACTCCTTGGCCCAAGACCACAGCCTGCACTCCAACCCCCTATACCAGCCTGCTGCAAGTAAGTGAGCAGGGTGAGGCTTGGAGAAGGGGTAGAGCAGGAGAAGGGCCTCAAAGAAGGGGCAGGAAGGAAGTGGGACAAAGGTATTTGGGTTTGAGGTAGATCTTACATTGCACTTAAATTGAAAAAGTGATCTTGTGGTTAAAAAGGTTGGAGACCACTGAACTGAAGGTAATAAGAACAGATTTACACACAATACTAATGGAAAGTCTCCAAAGGCTGAAAAGATGAATCAGTTAAGCAGAGAACATGGAGTTTGAGAGACCCGGAAAAGGTGAAAAAATTCTCTTTCCCTTCACAGTACATATTATTCCTCTTGTAGAGAATTATATAGAATTCAACATTCTTTGAGGAAGAGTAAGGAAATGCCCTTAGTAAGAGGGAAAGAATTCTAAAATAGAAATATAAAATTGGAATTCACATTTTTCATTGTTCTTGTATTGTATTTGGGAATTCTTTCATGTTAAATTCTCCAGCAGTTTTGGTTTATAAGCAATCTTTCAAAACAAGATCTAACTATAGATTCTAAATTATTTGACTATATCCCTTCAGCATGACACAAAAACAAAAACGTATCATGTATGTGAACACAATGAGGAATTATAGTTATTTTAAAACATGTATTATTGTTTTTTAATGCTAGACATTCAATTATTTCAGTGTCTATCTGGACTTAGGCCACGTCTGCACTTTCATTGATAAAATTTTATTGCTCAGGGGAAGGGAAAAAAAGACACACATCTGAATGACAAGTTTTAATGATAAAAAACTCTGGTGTGGACAGTGCTTTGTCACTAGGAGCCGCTCTCCCATCAACTAAACTATTGCCCCTTGTTCGGGGTGGTTTAATTTTGTCATTGGGAGAGCTCTCTCCCAGTGACAAAGAGTAGCTACAGCGCTTACCTCGCAATTGTGCAGCTGCAGCAGGGCTGTTGTAAGGAACATGGGGTAGACATAGCCTAAATGTTTTAGTGACTTTAAAATACTTTATTAGTACCATTTAACTTGTTCAAGTTTAAAGTAGCAATATTCAATGGGAACTGAATGGATTTTTTAAATATTTACACTTAGTCTGAATTAAATTTACAAATTATTTGCATTTCAAAGGACAATGGTCAGTTCAGATTTTAAGTATTTTAGGAGAGATTATGTGAGCTGCTATCTTGAAGCATTCTGAGTTAACAATTAACTAGCAAGCCGATTTCTGTGCAAGGTCACGTCTAGAAATAAGACGTGGACAAAAAGGAAAAGATATAATACCTTGAAAAGAACTAAAGAAATCAAAATTAAAAAAAGACAGTTTTGCTCCTTAAAAAAAATCTTAACAGATTATGGGCAAAGCAGGGTTGCAATATTATCCCACAATAGTAACAAGGCTTGTGATATTTGATGTTTTTTCCAAAGCTCTTGCTCCTAAAAATCATGAGAATCTCAGCTGTCATTTTTTTAGAAAAGCAAAAGCTTCTTGGCACCATGCTTAAAGAACATATGAAAAACACAAGAATAACTGAAGAATCAAAAAAACAGAAGGCAGAGAGAATTTTTATTAAAAAAAAAAAAACCCTCTGTGACTTAAATCAATTTCATGATTTTGAGGGCATGATTCATAAGACTTTGGGGTTGGTGAAATTCTTACCTCCATTCCACTACCCATATGCAGAGTTAAGAGGCCAAAGCTATGTAAAGACAATCAGAAATACTTGGATCCAGTCAGAGAGAGAACTCCTCTGGCATAGGAACTGAGGACCCTCTCAGTGTAGAAGACATTTCAAGACATACTGCTGTGCAGATTCTGAGGAGCACTGCTTCCTATAGGCAGTGGCAGAATACCACAATTCAATCCTCCAAGGCCATCAAATTAGATGCCAGGGTCCACTCTGGTTCCTGAACCTTCCCAAAACTAGGGGAACATACTGGTGACTTAAAGGCACCCTTACCCCTTGTACCTGCACTGAGAGTTCTGTGCTATGCCTTTTACAGATACTACATTAAATCTCACCTATGAACTTTAAACTTCTGTGATGTGTATTAATAGCTGTTAATATATGTAAAGATATTTGACAGTATTTCAGAAGTGAAGAATTTATTCTAGTCTGTCTACTATGTAAAGTTCGACTATCAGATCCATAAGAGTGATCTGCTTATTGGACTTACAAAAAACTGAATTAAATCCACAGTTTGACACTATTACAAAACATCCTCAACAATGATACAAAGGTTTAGATTCCTAAAGCAACTCAGTCACACCTCAGATTATGTATATTATAGGAGGTTAAAATGCCTTAATATTTAGATGTATCCCATTACTCATTTCAACTATGGAATCTTGATGCCCCAATACCTTTTTGTAATGCATTTAGTTCCCTATTTTTTTAAACCTGCAAAATAAGTGAGATATAAAGCTCATTATTCCTAGAGGCAAAGGTATGCTTGTTGGCTTATAAAAGTAGTAAGCACTTAGGAGTTAAGAACTCACTTTCCAGATAGTGTAAAGGCACCTAGAAGTAGACAGGGAAAAGAAAGCTGGATAACATCCCCCTACCCATTCCACCAGCCAGGGAAGACAGAATTAAAACTGCCTGAATAGCAAGGGAGTTCCTGAGATGTGGAAGGTCTGTGCCATTCTGTGACAAACACCACCCACCCACAAACACAACACAACACCAAAACCAAAACCACCAAAGTGAATGGGAAATTTGGACTGAGACTGAACTGTCTCAGATTAAGAACAAAAAAATGCCATCCTGTATTATTTAGTTCAAGTGCAGGGTAGTTGGAAGCTGAAGGATCTAAAATACAGAAGCAGTAGTCTTATGCAAAGCTTCAAAAACCATGTACAGGCCATCCTTGCTATAAGTCCAAGGTAAGTCCAAGTTTTTTGGAATGTATAGGGAAACAACTTAAAGTGGGGAATTTTTTTCCTGCAGCTGACTTCCATTTGTGTAAACTGGCTGGGGTTTTTTGCATGACTTAACAGCAGGGAATGGGAGGACTTATAACGCATCAGTTCCTACAAATGTCAATGACTTTAGTGCAGAACGGCTGTATACCAGGGTGACTTATAGCAGAGACACTCTGTACTTCCTGATCTGCATAAATATACCAGTATTCCTCTCGTAATGCACAAACACATAGACCTAATAAGATTTTTTATTAGTTAAACATGATAAAACTCTTTGTACCACTTCATGACTATCAAAGACATATTTCCTTCAAATCTAGCAAAGGAACTGGTCTCACTGAAGATCAATTACAGCAAGGTGGTTCATCTTTCAAAAAGGCTGAAGCCTGAAGCTTTTTTTTTTTTTTTTTTTAAATCAACATAGCCTGGTCAAAAAGGAGTCTCTTAGGAAACTGCATGAAAGAAAAGTTGTGAGCTTCACATTTTCTCTTCTTAAAAACCCGCATCTTGATGAAAAACAAACCAACAAAACTACTCCAATATAAAGCTGCTAATTTTTCACAAAAAATATGCGCATGCATAAATACAAGATGGTAAAAGTGAAACTATTTTGGAACCGTTATAATAAGAATGTGCTTTCAACTAACCTTTCCATCATTGTCAAAAGAGTCAAAGAAAATGCCAACACCATTCCAAGTATCAGCTGCTCCAAAAACAGGACCCTCTAAGCCTTGGCTTTCAGTAAACCAGATTGCCTTAAATTAAAAGTAATACATTAAGATTCACATTTATAAAACAAAATTGTTTTCAAAATTAAATAAAAATTCATTTACTAATCCATCAGCTCCAATTCGGCCTCTTCCTGTCACTCGAAATGTCACCTCAACTTCCCAATGCTGAAATATAGACTTATTTTTTGTCCATACTGATCCTCTCTGGCTTTTTAAAGATGGAGTTATTCGAATCTGATCTGCACTAGGTATGGCATCTGAAAGAGAAAAAAAAATCAACAGTGAACATAAGGAAACATGAACAGCATATTCTGAAATTATAAGGCAAATACTGGATTCAAAATTTTGTAATGAAAGGAAACTCCATATTTTATAGAGTGACTTACTCAAAGTTCATCTGAGATAGTAATGTACAACTCGCGGGGAAGGTTGATCTAATGGATAAGGCACTAGACTAATTCAGGAGATCAACTTCCAGTTTTCTGCTCTACTACAGACTTCCTATGAGACCATGGGTGAGTCAAATTTTTCTATGTCTATCTGTAAAATGGAGATAAAACTTTTGGGGAAAGGGAAAAGATGTTTTGGCTGTCTTGCCTATTCAGAATGCAACCTCTTTGGAGCAGAGACTCTCTCTTGCCAACGTCTTACTAGGAATGTTCAATGTAGTTTAATCAACGAATTGACTAGTAGATGGAATTTCCATCAACTAGTCGATTAGTCAATAAGCGGGGGAGCCGCAGCGGGGTTAACTCCTGGGGCCAGGAGCTAACCCTGTTGTGGCTCTGCTTTTTAAATGTATTAAGAGTCAGATGGCTCTTAATACATGTAAAAAGCTAGTGTGCAGCAGGGGGCACCTGGTGCAAGCCAGAATAGCTGATTCCCAGCTCGCGCCGGTCCCCCTGCACGGAGACTATTTTAAAAAAGCAGCACAATAGAGTCTCAAACTAAATGTATACAGTAGAACTCCATTTATATGACACTCCATAATCCGGCTCTCCATATTAACCAAACAGCCAGCACGTTCAGGTCCAGAAGCAAGTGATCACTTGGGTGGCAGATGGTGGTGTGAGTGCAGCCTCACACCCTCCTATTCTCCAAATTATATGGTCTGGCCCTGGTCCCAATTAGACTGAATAAACATGATCCTACTATGCAACAAACCAAACAAACCATAAGAGGACCAAAAAAAAAATGCCAGATGTATAAAAGAAGCTGTTAGAAACCAAAAGACATCTTTTAAAAACTAGAGTGAAAAGCTACTGAGAAAAATACAAAGCCTAAACTCTGGCAACCCAAGCATTATAAGGCAAGCTAAGAAAGAATTTGAAGAGCAAATAGCTAAGAACACAAAAACTAACAGCAAAGAAACATTTAAGTACAACAAAGGCAGGAAACCCAACAGTCAGTGGGGTTACTAGACAATTGAGGTACTAAAGGAGCATTCTTTGAAGACGAAGCTGTTATGGCAAAGGTACATTCATTGTTTGCATCAACCTGCACTGCATGGGATATAGGTAAGATCCCTATATTCAAATCATTCTTTTTAGGTGACAATTCTGAACAACTTTCAATATTGAGGTGTCCATAGAGGAGGTTTTCAAATAAATTGATTAAATTATACAATACTAAGTCACCAGAATGAGATGGTATTCACCCAAGAGTTCTGAACCAACTCAAAATGAAATTGCTGAAGTACTGTGATATGTAACCCAATGCCTAAATCAGCCACTGTACCAGATGACTAGAAAGTAGCTAATGAAAAGTTGTTTTAAAAAAGGCTCCTGAGGCAATCCTGGCAAATATAGACAAGTAAGCCTAACCTCTGTACCAATCAAGCTAGTTGAAATGATAGTAAACCACAGAATTGTCAGACACATAGATGAATGCAATTTGAAGAGTCAATTTTTGGAAAGGAAATTTATGCTTATTAGAATTCTTTGAGGGCATCATTAAGCATGTAGGATTGTATATCCAGTGGATATAGTGTACAAAGACTTTCAGAATGTCTTTGACAAGGTCCTGCGTCAAAGTTAACAGTCATGAGATATGAGGGAAGATCCTTTCATTGATCAATAACTAGTTAAAAGACAGGAAACAAAGGGTAGGAATAAATGGTCAGTTTTCAGACTGGAGATGTGAAAATGTCAGGGACCCCAATGATTTGCACTAAGACCAGTGCTATTCAAAATATTCATAGGTGATATAGAAAAAGGCATGAACAGTAAGGTAGCAAGGTTTGGACAAGTTACAAAATATCTCAAGATAACTGAGTATGAAGTTTACTAGGAAGAGAAAGGGATCTAACAAAACTGGGCAACAAAACAGTACATTCAATTTAGGGATGTAAAATCCCATTTAATTGGTTAACTAGTGCCCCCTCCCCATGCAGGGAGGGGCTGCTCCGGACACCAGAGCAACCCCTACCTTCAGGGCGCCCAGGCCCGCCATGGCTAGAGGCTACAAAGAGAGATTAAAAGACTGGGAACGTTCAGAGAGACTACTCAGAGGACACAATATAAAGTATATTAAATCATGAATGACATGAAGAACATGAACAGGGAAGTGTTATTTACTCCTTCACATAACACAAGCACCAGGGGTCACCAGATGAAATAAACAACGGGTTTAAGACAATATCAGGTTTAAAACAAACAAAAAAAGTAGGTCATCACACAAGCACAGAAAACTTATGAACTTGTTACCATAGAACAGGGTTTCCCAACCTATGGGTCACCATTACATTTCAAAAGGGTCACCAGGAGTCTCCCCAGGTGGCTCTTAAAGGAGCTATTCATACATTTTTTGAATTGCCCTGGGTCACCGAGTATTCCTGAATTGTCAAAATGGGTCCCCATCTGGAAAAGATTGGGAACCACTGCCATAGAATGTTATGAAGGCCAAAAGTCACACTGAGTTCAAAAAAGAATTTGATAAGCTCAAGGATAGATGAATGAATGGCTATTAGCCAAGATGATCAGGGACGCAACCCCATGCTCAGGGTGCCCCTTAACTTCAAGCTACCAAAAGCTGGAACTGGATTTCAGAAAATGGATCGCTTGAAAATGCCCTGTTCCATTCATTCCTTCTGCAGTCTCTAGCACTGGCTACTGTCAGAGACAAGACACCAGGGTAGATGGATCATTGGTCTGACCCACTATAGTCACTCTTATGTAAAGTATCTGCCTTTCATTTCAAGTGTTTATGTATCAATGACGTAATAGTACAAAGAACACTTTTCTGATAACATTAAGCTGGAAAGGGCTTCATATCATATAAGTAAATAAACTTGTCTGACAATGAAGTAATTTTACTTATAAAGCAATACTTTTATTTTTAACCCATAATAAAGATATGGTTTTCATATTTTAACATGCACCTATATATTCATATAATACTTCCTAGTAAAAATATCTCTGAGCACTCAATATAAACAAGGCTTCTAAACATCCCCCTCAGATTCATATTGTCCTAATTTTACAACTAACCTAAAGAGCACGTAAGTGACTTGTTCAAAGAAGAGGTCAAAGACTTGTTCCATAGAAGAGACAAAAAACCCAAAACTCCAAATCCTGCTCTATAGTCAAAGAACTAAATATATACATGTGTTTGATATAGAAGACAAAATAGGAAATGGGAACATTATCAAGTGGTTATTGACACTTGGCTTTATTACCGGGCTTGGTACTGACCTTGAACAAGTCATGTCAAAATAATTAGCTGAGGAACCTGAACTAGTAGCTTGATTTTCAGCATACCTTTTAAGAGCCAAGCCACTTATTTAGATGACTAATTATAGATCAGTAGTTTTAGCCTTACCTCTCTCTGCCACAATTGTGAAGCAAGATTCTACTTGCCTAAAAGGTGCACCATGAGGCTTAATTA
Source organism: Rafetus swinhoei (assembly GCA_019425775.1). Lineage (NCBI taxonomy): Eukaryota > Metazoa > Chordata > Testudines > Trionychidae > Rafetus > Rafetus swinhoei. Next base: position 21,945,910 of record CM033427.1, read on the forward strand.
AATAACAATAATACGTGGAAAGATAATCCATTAGCACCAAATTTCGGTTAGGCAATACATGTGAGGAAAGCATATGTAAAGAATATGACAGTTGAAGTCACCAGCTACCCTCGTGAAATGGCATATGGAAATCCTAATTTGTTTATAGCCGTACAGACCAGACACCTAGTTCATAAGAAGAACATAAGAATGGCCATACTGGGTCAGACCAAAGGTCCATCTAGCCCAGTAGCCTGTCTGCCGACAGAGGCCAGCACCAAGTGCCCCGGAGGGGGTGAACCGAAGACAACGATCAAGCGATTTGTCTCCTGCCATCCATCTCCAGCCTCTGACAAACAGAGGCCAGGGACACCATTCCCTAGCCCCTGGCTAATAGCCTTTTTATGGACCTAACCTCCATGAATTTATCTAACTTCTCTTTAAGCTCTGTTATAGTTCTAGCCTTCACAGCCTCCTCTGGCAAGGAGTTCCACAGGTTGACTATGCGCTGTGTGAAGAAGAACTTTCGCTTATTAGTTTTAAACCTGCTACCCATTAATTTCATTTGGTGTCCTCTAGTCCTTATATTATGGGAACTAATGAATAACTTTTCTTTATTCACCCTCTCCACACCACTCATGATTTTATATACCTCTGTCATATCCCCCCTCAGTCTCCTCTTTCCTAAACTGAAAAGTCCCAGTCACTTTAGCCTCTCTTCACATGGGACCTGTGCCAAACCCCTAATCATTTTAGTTGCCCTTTTCTGAACCCTTTCTAAGGCCAAAATATCTTTTTTTGAGGTGAGGAGACCACAACTGTACACAGTGCTCAAGATGTGGGCGTACCATAGTTTTATATAGGGGCAGTAAAATATTCTGTGTCTTATTTTCTATCCCTTTCTTAATAATTCCTAACATTCTATTTGCCTTTTTGACCACCGCAGCACACTGTGTGGACATTTTCAGAAAACCATCCATGATAACTCCAAGATCTCTTTCCTGATTTGTTGTAGCCAAATTAGCTCCCATCATGCTATATGTATAGTTGGGGTTATTTTTTCCAATGCGCATTACTTTACACTTATCCACATTAAACTTAATTTGCCATTTTGTTGCCCAATCACTTAGTTTTGTGAGATCTTTTTGAAGTTCTTCACAGTCTGCTTCTGTCTTGACTATCTTGAACAGTTTAGTATCTTGAAAAGTTTCGGTCCAAGGATTTGACTATACTGAATCAGTCCCTCTCCTATTAAATTGTTTTACAAGACTTGATGTTCCACCCTGCCACAAATGACACCATATTTACCAGAGCAACAGGGGAGGTGAGGTAATATCTTTTATTGAATCAACTTCTTCTGGTGAAAGACAGGCTTCTGAGCCTCCAAAGCTCTTCAGATCTGGGAAAGATATTTCAAGCACCATAATACAGTTACGAATTTAAGATCCCTCTAAATATGTTACATATGCAATAATCCTTTCCACCGTACATTTAGCACCAATGCTCTGCGTACCTTTCCCAGATCCAAAGTAGGGATGTCAATGTGTAGATAACTACACGATTAACTGGTAATCCTGGGTTTATCGGTTAATCCTGTCGACTACACGCATTCTCCCCACACACACACACACACTTGCTGCCTCGGGGGCAGGAGCTAGTGCCCACAGGGGAGCTGGCTCTCTGCACGTGCCAGCTCCATTGACCTGTCTGACCTTCCCCTTCCCCTTGTTGCCTCCTTCAGAGGCAGCAGGGAGAGGGGGATAAGCAGGTGCCACCTGCCCCCTCCCTCCCCCTTCCAGGGCTGCTGCCTGTTTGAGAGTCAGAAGCCGGAGAAGGCCCGGGGCCCTCTATGGACAGAGGCTGCTCCCCATCAGCAGCCTCTGTCCATGGGGAGCTTGAACCCCCCCTCCACAGCCAGGGGCTGCTACTGCAAAGCTACCTTTGTCCGCAGGGAGCTCAGGTGCCCCACGGGCAGGGGCTGCTGCCACCCCGCACTGCTGCCTCTGTATCAGAGGCAGCAGCAGCATGGGGCAGAAGGCTGGAGTCAGTGTGCATGGGGAGCTGATAGAGAGGCAACAGCACGGAGGTGGCAGGGAGTTCCCTGGGAGTGGGACCGGAGTGCACTGGCTGCAGGCCCCATCCCTGGGGTATATCAAATAGTTGTGTAACCGTTAAAAATTGATGTGGTTACATGACTATTCAATTACATGCTATCTAACATCCCTAATCCAAAGAAGATCTCTGTATAGCTTGAAAGCATCTCTCTCTCTACACAAGCTGGGCCAATAAGAAACACACCTTATCTTACCTGCCTTGTTTCACTAATAATCTGGGCCCAACTGGGACACAACATAAGAACGGCCATACTGGGTCAAACCAAAGGTCCATCTAGCCCAGTATCCTGTCTGCCGACAGTGGCCAATACCAGAGGCCCTACAGGGAGGGATCACAACAGGTAATCCGCACATGATCCCTCCCCTGTCACCCACCTCCAGAGAAACAGAGGCTAGGGACACGATTCCTACCCATCTGGTTAAATAGCCATTGATGGCCCTAACCTCCATGAATCTATCTAGCTCTTTTTAGAACCCTGTTAAAGTTCTAACCTTCACCGCATCCTCTGGCAAGGAGTTCCACAGGTTGATTCTGCGCCGAGTGAAGAAAAACTTCCTTTTTGTTTTAAACCTGCTGCCTATTAATTTCATTTGGTGACCCCTAGTTCTTATATTGTGGGAAAAAGTAAATAACTTTTCATCTGTTAGTCTATAAGGTGCCACAGGACTTCTCGTTGTTTATAACTTTTCCTTATTTGTTTTTTCCATACCAGTCATGATTGCATAGACCTCTATCATATCCCTCTTTAGTCGCCTCTTTTCTAAGCTGAAAAGTCCAAGTCTTTTTAATCTCTCTTCATATGGGACCCGTTCCAAACCCCTAATCATTTTTGTTGCCCTTTTCCGAACCTTTTCCAATGCCAACTACAATTACACTAGATACACATTCTAATGACATAGAGCTGAAGCTTCAGTACAGTGATGATAAAATATTTTTAAACCGTCACCCTGCATTCTTCACCCGCTTTTACTGAGACTCCGAAACCCCGCTGTGCTACCAAACACAGAAAAGGGCAGCAGGGAGATGACTGGGGTGTGTGTGCGTGTGTGTGTGTGTGTGTGTGTGTGTGTGTGTGTGTGTGTGTGTGTGTGTGTGTGTGTGTGTGTGTGTGTGTGTGTGTGTAAGGTTTACAGAAACATACCTACCCCACAGTCTGCACCGGTTGGTGGGAGCAGGGAGCCTTAGGTAGGGTGAATAACTGACTGTAGAGCATCAAGCTCCATGTGTGTTTCCGTGGGGTATCCCCACACCCAGGGCCCGTAAGAATCATCATCCCCATAGAGCCAGGTGCCCCTCCACCCGGGCCATGCCAAGGGAGACAGGTGTCTCCGAGGGCCATAGGGGACCAGTAACGGGGCTTGCCCAGGGAACCAGACGCCCCCGCAGCCGGAGGAGGTCGGTAGTGCGGAGGGCAGGACCAAACGAGGCAGGCGCCCCCCCCCCCAACCGGTGGGAGCCGGTACGGGGGAGGCGGGCATGACACCTCGCCCAGCGCGGGCGGCGGAGCGGCGCGTACTTACTGCCCGTGTGGACCCAGAACGGCACGGACCCGTCCCCCTGCACCAGGTGCGGCCCCTTGAAGCTGTACTTGTACTCGAAGCGGCGGTGCGGCTGGGCGGCGGCCGTGGCCGCTCCCGCGGCCCCCAGGCTGCTGGCCTCCGCGGGGGAGAGCAAGCGGCAGCCCAGGCAGAACAGCGCGGCCCACAGCACGTTCCCCCCGGCCAGGCAGCCCCGCTCCATGGAGACCGCCATCTTGGGCTCTGCCACGGGGAGTCAGGCACGGCCAACAGGGCGCTGCCTGATTGGCTGCGAGGAGAGGGGGCGGAGCCCGCCGCCCGGCCAAAGGGCACATAGCGCGTGGCTACATGTCAGCGCGGCTCGGGGGCGGGGCCTCTCCGTCCTTGTCCCCGCCCCCAACTTCCCCGCCCTCAGCTCCTGTCTCACTCACTCACGTTGCCCCCGCCCTCCGGGATGTCTCGCGCGCTCTGTGTTCCCTCCCCTCCACTGCCAGGAGCCAGAGAGGAGCAGGGCTCCGCAAAGGGAGGGGGAGGGATCCTGGAGAAGGGCGGACTCAAATGGGGGGCTAAGAGGGGAGGGAAACGATGGAGGGCAGGGCCTGTTGGGTTAGATGAGCTGTCCAGCCTCACACAGTGTTCAGCAAAGTGGCGGGGCACGGGTGTTGCCTGCTCAGTTGCATCGCAAACGCCCCCTGAAAAAGCCTCTCAAGGTTTCATTAAAGATCCAGAAAAGAAGGAAAGGCTATCACAGGCTTTGGAAAGCATCCAAGCAGTAAATACGGCTTTCGTTTCAATGCCTCCCCCGGGCCCTTTTCCTTGGGCTATAGAGGCAGGAACCCACCCACCCCTGCCTTTCACAGTCTTTTAGGTGGCGTTTTAAAGATGGTAATAAATGTCCTTTTTAGGGGGAAAGGGAAAGAGTTAGTTGAGATAGGGGAGGGTGTTAAAGACAACCTAAAAGCCATAAGAAACACATACAAATGGAAAGAACAACAAAGATAAAAAAATGCACCTTCCATCTCCGGCATTAACTCCATTGGCGGATGCCCTGACTCAAAGTGGTTTCTATTATATCCAGGGTTTACAGTTTGGTTCAATGGCTCTCAGCAACCCTACTTATAGACATTGTACCAGCACCCCTGGTTGACTCTCACACTATGTGCTGGACAAACATAGGGTTGCCAGCTTTCTAACTGCAGAGAACCAAGCACCCGGAAACCCTGCCCCCTCCCTCCATCCCTCCTCCAGCTGTCCTTCACTCTCTCCCATCCTCACTCATTTTGACCAGGCTCGATTCCGGGTGGGGTTCTGATGATGGGGAGGGCTCCACCTGATGTAGACTCAGGGTGAGTTCTGGAGTAGGGCCAAGGATGAAGAGTTTGGAGGAGGGGGCTCCAGGCTGAGGAGTGGGGCCAATGGGTTTAGAGTGTGGGAGGAGGCTCCAGACTGGGGCAGTGGGTTGAGGTGTGGAAGAGGATGAAAGTTGCAATTGGGGTTGTAGACTGTGGGGTGGGGCAAGGGGTAAGCGGTTTGGAGTGCAGGGCGGGGGTGTGGGCTCTGGGCAAAATAAGTATCTTAGTTTAAAATATATTTGAGAGAGTGAATTTGTCTGTTCATCCATTTGTCAAGAACTCCTCTTAAACGGTAAGAGCTAGGACCACCAAATTTGGTATGCAGCTTCCACATTGCTGGCTGTTCCCTTTTGTCTGAAAGTGCACAATTTGCTCCATTCCTTAATCTGGCTGGGGAGCACAGGGGGCAGATGAATGTGGACCTGCCCCATGCATCTCTCCCCTGAATATTCCTACTGAAGCTGCAGAGGCCATTGAGAGGTGTTTATTACCTAGCCCCAGCCTGCTGCAGTGAGAGAAGGCTGAGGTAGTCCTCTCTCCCCAGAGAAGCCTGCATACAGAACCCCTCATCCCCAGCTCCATCCCAGAGCAATTATTTAAATGAAGAAAAACAAAAATTAGTTGAGTTAAGGACCCAAGCAACCCCTAGTAAAATATAAAATCCTTTGTTATCATAAAATCTTTGTAAACATATTTTTAAAGTTGGTGAAAGTACATATACATATCTACTGTAATGGAGTTCACACAATGTAAATTAGTGTTCCCTTTTTTCTAAAATAAGTGAACAATGTTATGAACACACTAAACCTCTGTGACTGATTAATTCAGAATAATGTCTTTTTTCAGTGAGTTAAATATACAGTAATCTGGAATGATTACTTTATGAAGGCTTAAGAGTACATTTAAAATATAAAGTCAGCTTAGAAATACTGATTACATAGATAAAACAAAGAAGAGCTGCATCATTTATTTCATAATATTTAATATTATATTCAGCAGGACAGTTGACTTGCCCTTACTATAAAGTTTTTGCAGATAAATTGCTGACAAACTTAAGAGTATGTCAAAAAACCTGTGACTGACATTTTATTTCCAAATTTAGTGCTTTTAATTAGGTACCTTCTGCATATCCAGTCTTCACAAACATCGTTTGCCATGAAATGGAAAACATGCTAGATTTTTTTTTCTTTTAGAAAGGAGTTTCAGACGAGTAGGGTTTTTTGTTTTATTTGGGTTCAGGGATTTGGCTGAAAGGCAGGGGAGCCAACAGGCCTCTGGGCAAGGTGGCCAGCTCTCTGCGCCTCCTAGAGTGTGGCACTCCAAGCCCTCACAGCCACCCAGAGTGTGTGGCACAGTGCTCTGGCAGCAATTTAAAGGGCACGGGGCTCCAGCTGCTGCCACTACCATGGCGCCTAGGAGCCCTGGGCCCCTTTGTTATCCAGGTCCTGGGGCAACCGTCCCTTCCCCCTACTCTGTCAGTGAGTCAGACAGGAGGGAGGGATGGGGCCTGGGCAGGTCTTGGGGCTGAGCAGAGGTGAAGTATGTGGTGGGCTGGGGAGCTAACCTTCCCAAGCTGTAGCTTCACCTGCCACCAGTGTGGCCCAGTCAGCAGTGGCGGCCCGTCAATACTGGCGAACTAGGCGGTCACCTAGGGCACCAAGTTAAACGGCCGTTGAGGGCTTTGGAGACGGCGACGCCGATCGCGCGTTTTGCCTAGGGTGCCAGTTGCCGGCAGTTCATCTAGGGCCGCTCCTGCCAGTCAGCACTGCAAAAACTGAATGCCTGGCAACCCTAGACAAACAGAGGCTCAGCACACAGTCTTATCAAGCAGTCTGAGACCTGGCGAACTTGTATCAGCTGTGAGCTGTTTAGTGCATTTGTTTTAGTTGCCTCTTTCAGGTCACTCCAAAAAGAGTGCTGGTTACAACAGCCTATACTTTCCTTCCTTTATCCACAATTAGGCCTAGTTTCTGACTCATCAATTTTAATTCATTGATTTCTAGGTCCCCCCTTTTCGTGTTTACTAAGCATGAACCTACATCGTCCTTGAGTCCTGTCAGGAGGTCTTTTGGTTTGGACTAAATCCGGCTTTCTGATTCCCTTTTGTATCTTTCCTCATCAAGATTTGTTATTCTATGTTATTGTGACCTTTCATGAACTTTCACACACTTTTTACAGTTGAGCTCACAATTAAGGGAAATTTGTAGGCCCAGTTATCATAACAGTCCCATAGAGGGGAGCTAGAAGGGACCACATGTATAGGTGGGGTGGAGAATTTCCATGGAGGGGAAAGAGCTTTCTACGGAGAGAGGAATGGCTTAGAGGGGAGGGGAGTGCCCCATGGGTAGAAGAAGAGACATAGATTTTAGTCAGTTTCACGTCTTTCCTTCTGTCTAAATGAACATGGGTAGAGCCCTGCACAAATACAAAATTTGTATCCACATTCACATCTGTATACACTAAAATGAGCTGTGGACATTTGCATCCACATCTGCAGAGGCAAATACCCATGGATATAAAGCAGATATCTGCAGATTTGCAGGGCTCTACACACGGTTCTGCAGGCTGCTATGTCCTACAATAGGGATTCACCCTCTTGCTGAAAGCACCCTTTGCTTTAATGTAGAAAGGCAGCACAGGGACACTAGTGACCATACCATGCACTGTTCCATTTTGAAATGACAGCAGTATTTCTATCCCAGCTGGAAGAGGAAGATTCCTGTTTTCAGAAAGTGTCTTTATTTGTGTTAACTCTGTGAACTATGTGTTCGGATAAACAAGCCCAACCCTTTAGAAAAGAAAGTAGTATCACCCCATTTTACATTAAAGAATAAGTGATTTGCCCAGCTCACCCAGGCAGTCTGTGGTTGAACTAAGTCTGAAGTGAGACCTAAGCCAGGATGTTATCCACAAGGCCATCCTTTCTCCCTGTTACTAGCTTAGTTCTAGCACAGGTTGTACAGGGATTTTTTTTTCATGAGAAACATGTAGTCCAACTCATACCTTACACTCTCTTCTTAAGTATTCTATAACACAGTTTGATTACACAGTTCTCATACAAACAGCCCTATTCACATCAGTGAATGAAACCATGCTAGAACACTATAGTAACAAGCATGCTTCTACACAACTATAGATGCTTCTCAATCATACATGAACTGAGCTTTTCTGATTAATCTTATTTAGCAAGTGGGCATAGATGCTCAAACTCATGATGCTGTTTGTGATGCTACATCCTCTGGCTTGAAGTGGTTTCTATTTCCATCATATACTGTGTTTACAGTTTGGTTCAATGGCTTTCATCATCCCCACTATACAAATTGTTCCAGAACTCCTGCATATGGGTCGAAATAAGAAGTGTGGAGGATTTTTCAGAAGTCCTAAGCAACACTCTCTCACAACCCACTCCACATCCCAATAGATGATGTCCAGTAATAAATTAATTCCCCCTTTAGATGTGGTCCAAGATGATTGCAAAATCCACTAACATTTTAGACAGAAAAAGAGCATTTATCAATTCTAAACAGACTTTCCCTAATTTCCAGCCAGCAATCCTAGCTGGTCCCACTCACTTGCCCTGTCTAGCCCAAAAATGAAGTATATTGCTTAATTTCAATTACAATGTTAATTATAGAAGACAAATGGATACTGGATCTCACACCGTAATTAATCTACGCGATATTTACTTAGCAAATTGCTCAGGCCAGATTAAGCTGTAGCTAGGGAAGCAGGACAAGGAAAGTGAGTGACAGAAGTATTATCATGGCACACTGCCTCCCATTGGGAGAGTTCTTCTTTCTTCTGAAAGAGACGCCTTCAGGGATCATGTAATTTGAATTCCCTGTGAATTTAGTGTCATCTTAGCTTGACCAGCTCTGGAAGAACATATTAACCTCCTCTTGTGATTTTCAAAAAACCATTCTAATTTAGCAAGTAATTAAGGGTCACATGTAGGATAAAGAGCTAGATAATCTTGGATTACGCACAGGAAGCTTTGTTTCCAAGGCAACCCCAGTGGAGGGGGTGTTAATGCCGAGGTCAGTCAGTTAATGAACTGGGAATGGTTACTGGCTGCAAAACATGCGATGGCCAGGGAAATAGAAATAACAATTATACTACCATTTAATGATTCAGTAATACAAAACAAATGCTTACAAAGCGGGTTACCTCAGAAAATATTGGAGACAAAGGTTGCAGTCAGTGGGAACATTCTGCTGGGTAAGGTCAAGAGAAATTGAAAACAGTGACGCTCGACAAGCCTCATATTTTTGAGATCAAATCACTTTAGTTGTCATTCACGGATTTCACTGCAGTCAGAGTGTGAAACTGTCAGTGTTTGCGTAAGCTGCTGTTTTCATACGCACTAAATGTTGGACTTTAATTTCTTCCTAACATTAGTCATGACGGAAGTTACTTTAACTCTGTTGGACCAATATCAGCCTGATGGATTTAAGACACTGGGAGCAGGACACACAACCTCTGCATATTAAGGAGGCAGCATAATCTGACAGGCCTGGAGGTCTAATCTTACAAAAAGTCTCATGAGGCAAGAATACAGTTAAACACTAAGAACAAGGAAGCTCAAAAGGCACATGGTAAATGTTAACTAAAAATAAATCAATACATGAAAACAATAATATTTAAAAATGGAATCTAATTCAGGAGAGACTGTTCATTACCATGTGGATACTTCTGATCATTCCATATGCTTGCTACCAATCCAGTGATTCTTTTATAAGTAGGCTGCCTTGGTGAACAGAAATCTATATTCACATGGTTCAGTGGGAACATCTTCACAGCATCCCATAGTTCTGCTTCTGTTTAAAACCTCTTGTACCAACCTCTTTCACAAAGTGGACAGTTCTACATCAAGAACCAAATTCAGTGCTAAGAGAGGCATGACTCCCATTGACTCATGTCTGTTTACTCCAGGAGCCAGATATAACCCTGAGAAGCTAAAGAGCTGGTGAATTTTGCAGAACTGATGGTAAGAATTCCTTCATTATTCCATGTTTGGGGCCAACTTGGTAAAACCTGGGCACAAAATCCTGTGTTTTTATGCACAAACTGGATAACAGCAGAGGAAATATTGTATGCAGTGTATGGTGAGTGAGGCCTGCTTGCAAGAGTAAATATGGTTTATTGTTTGTATTGGGTTTTTCAGATTTAGTGTGTGCATGATGTTCCACTATGGGATTGGCTCCACAGATCCCTACTAACGGAATCATGTGCCACACCTCATCAATGCTTATGAATGTTCCAAGCATACCTACAATGCTCCATGTTTGAAGGGTGACACATAACATTGTCCTTCACATGTAAATAGGCTACTGAGACCTGGTGCATTCCTGTCTAGTGTTCCAATCACACTTCATCTTGGTTCTAATTATACAGACACTATCAGATCATATTTCTCCTCCAAAATGTAGAATTTGTAAAAACAAGCTTTTATAAAACCTCGGTGCAATGAACCGTGGCCACGCATACAAATACCAGTTATCAGCATGTTTAAATGCAGGCCTGTCAGCACTCTGACCCTGATTCAGCAAAGCATTTAAGCACATATTTAATTTTACATCCATCCATGTTCAACAGAGCTCTTAAGCACATGTTTGACTTCAACGGGACTTGAAGCCTATACTCAAAATTAAGCACATGTTTGACTTCAACGGGACTTGAAGCCTATACTCAAAATTAAGCACATGTTTATTTATACTTATGAATAGAGATGGCCTTTGCTGATTCAAGCCTGTCTACAAGACTGTTAAGACAGAAGTACTTTACCTTTAAGTCAGATTCTCAGACTTCTCTGGCTCAGGAACTAAATTAGCGGTCAATATTACCCAAAAGAGCCACAGTAGTGTGGATTCATTGTTTCATTTCCCACATGTATAATTCAGTAAAATGTCTGACCAAGTATTATTTTATCAACTACAGTTAGTTAATACCAGAGTAAAAGCATCCTGATTGGTTAATACTTAAATCACATAGTGGTTTAGTATCATGCACTGCAAATAGCCACAGGAGACACATTATAGTGCCACTTGCAGCTCACGCACCTCACTGTGAGGGTCACTGCTGTAAGTAGCACATTGTTGCAGTGGAGGTAGGGTTGCCAATTTTGATTGGATATATTTGTGGAGGTTTAATCACATGACATAATATTTAATTTCTGGAGACTCCAGCACAGTCCTGGAGGATTGGAAACCAGGGTCAGCAAGTAGACTAGGCCAGGGGTGCCTCTGCCTCCACTGGCCCTCCTATGGCTGCTGGATCCTCATACGTGGGAGTTTGGCAGCAAAGCTTTTACTTTATTATGCCCCATGCAGGTTCTGGGGTGTCTGAGGAGATGGTATGTGCTATTCAGCTTCCTGCGTTCCTCAGTAATCTCCCTGGAGATGAGAGGGATTTCTGAGGAACCCAGGAAGTTGACTAGCAAGTACTACCTCCTCAGCTGCCCCTTCAAAAGGATCTTTGAAGAGCAGCTGAATTTGGGGAGGGGAAGAGGTGCAGCTGCAGCTGGACCAGGGGTCCTCCAAGCAAGCTGAGGGATAGTGGGGACAGCACTCCTCTGGGGAGGGAACAGGTCTATGGCTGACCCAAATCTCTGTTGCTGCCGGGATGGGGAGGCGATTGGGACTTTGGCCAGCCTGGGGAGGATGCTCAGGTCTTCTCTGGGCAAGGGTTGCCTGTGGCTCTGGCTGTGGGAGGCAGGGAGGGACAGTCTAGTGGTTCTAGCCATGGGTGCGGGGAAAAGGGAGCACTGTCAGAAGGTGTAGAGATGAGGGCTAGAGTCCCCAAAGGGCTAGCCTCCACCTGTTACCCATGTTGACAACCCTAAGTCAGGATTCTGAGAGCCATTGAATCAAACTGTAAATTCTATGTATGATGGAAACCACTTCAAGACAGGGGGTCCAGCAGCATCCCAGAACCCCTAGTTCCAGCATCTGTGCCCATCTGCTAAATAAAGGGTACATCTATAAAAGGTTTCCATTATAGCTTGTTGAAATTTTTTTCAATTGAACAGTTTTTTGTTAAAAAATGTGGTTTTGTCTGAGCCAAAATGTTTTATGAACATGTTTCCAGTTAGACATGTTCAATGGGAAAATGTGAATTGTTTGTTTCAACTTTATAATTTAAATTCCTTTTGTTTGGACATTATCAATAATCATTTTAACACTATTATATTATATTTAATCTTTTAATAATATAAAAGTCTAAACAAAATTGACATTATTAAAACAAAACACTAATGAAAATGAAACATTGTAACATTGCTAAAATGAAAATATCCAATCGCTCCAAACTGATTTTTTTTCAAATTTTTGCGGTAAAGGAAAGTTCAGCTTTTTGTTTTGATTGAGAACTATTCTTTTCCCTGCAGAATTGCCTGCTGAACAAAAAATCTTATTTCTGATAAACTCTAGCTTGCATGGAATATTTTTTTAAAAACTTCTAATGGAGCAGACTTTTTTAAAAAAGTAAATAACTATCTACCTGGAGTGTTCATAGTATTATCTGACCATTTCTGACCATTATTTTCATTTGCAATCTGATAGAATTATAGAAGATATATTTCTCTGTAATAATCGTGTTCTCTTGTTGAGATAAACAATTTGCTCTTTTAGCTTATCCATTTGCAAATGAGATTGCTGTCTCATAAAACAGCACAACTGTAATGTTATAAATTATGGAGCATGGAGAGTATAAATGATCTATTCTATTAGGTTTAAAATGTTTTCTTAGTTCATCTGTATCACAAGTTATTTCCAGTAATCTGTTGAGAGGAAAAACTCTGCACGTGTTTTTTACCTTTTTTTTTAATGAAATCCCTACCATTTGCAATATTCAAATGAAGTCAGTGTCATCCTAGAATGTGTTTTAGCAGTTGTTAAACCAGGAAACATTTAACTTAAAGTCTGAGCCAAATTGTTTGAAAGTGTGCGCTCAGTTGGGGTGCTTCATATAGGGCAATTGATTTTTGGATGCCATCTGACTCCACAGTGTAGCCCCCTGCACATGTGACGTTTTGGAGGATGCAGCATATTTGCATTAGTTTGGGAGACTGTAGCCTACTAAGGCAGGTTGCGTTGCTTTCTGCACATACTGCACTGTGTAAATAAATATTCTTTTCTGTCAATATTTTTTTATTTTAATATATAAAAGAGAGAATGTGCAAAAAACAAAAGTGCAGCTGGCAGTACGTGCTGCTCTGTGCCTGTAACAGAGTCTTCATTTATTCTTCACATTTCACAATGAACAGGATAACAATGACACTGTAAGTAAATAGATTTCACAATAAGCTACAGGATGCACAAGATGTTAGAAGCAACTGATGAATTCAGATGCTCCCCAATGCTGTACAGATTTATAGGCAAACAGAAATCTTCACTCTAAGCATTCTAATTGAAAAAGGATCAAAAGTACATTTAAAAAACACAAGTGAATCAGCACAGAAGCTTGGAAAACCAGGAGTCATTGCGCAATGGATCCAAGTAACTCGTCAAAATTGGACTAATGCCAAGTTTCTGAAAATAATGTATTCTGTTTCCAATACTACAATGAAATTATTTTGTTGTCAAAAAATGGTGCCGTGCCACATCCATTTAGTGTGAATTGGATTGAATATTAGTCTGCCAGGCAGATAGTAAGCAAATCTAGAAATTGTTCCAAATTGTTTTGAGGTTCTATAAGATTAATTTATCTAGAGGTTGAACAAATATAATCAAACTGTTGACTGCTTAATTGTTAGATTCAAGGCTGCAAAGTAATTACTCACTAGGTTTATTTGTCTATTTATACAGTTTCAAAACCTCTATGCAGGCTGAACAGTCAATGGAGGCATTTAACTTATTCTGATTCTTGGTATTTCTTAATTCAACATTTGATTTGGGAGGTGTATCTGCCAACATTTTACAGAGGATAACTTAACAATGGAATTAATCAGAGTACTTCAAGTACTAAGCAGTGGCAAACCAGCAAACATCATTATGAATAGGCTTTGTAGCTTTCATACAAGTACAGTGAGGAGTATTCAATAAGCAAACACTTGACTTCTCAATTGACTTCAGTCTTTTCCTTCTCAACATTTTCCTTAAGGAAGCCCTACTACCAATGCCTGATGTTTCCATAGAAAAGGAAACAAAAGCCCTTCACTGTGCAGAAGTCTTTATGGAGAGGAAGATAAACTTCCTTTTTTAGGCTATGTCTACATTGCACTGTAGCTCGGAATAAAATACACAATTTGAGCTACGCAACAGCTTATGTATTTTGAAATAAATCGCTATTCCAAAACATCCCTTACTCCTTGTGGAATGAGGTTTACAGTGACGTCAGAATAGCGAGCCCAAAATAACGGGCTTGCTGTGAAGACCTGAGATAGCTATTTCGGGATACTCCGGTATCCCAAAATAGTGTTGCAGTGTAGACATAGCCTTACATTCATTCCTATTCCTGTAAACAGCTGGCTTCAGTTAACAAACCAGCCTGACTATGAGATGAAGGCCAGATGTAGCCTTTTTAGCTAGCAATGTAGGAGTGGTATAACACCTAATTTTTATGGGGAACACAACCTACTCACAAAGCAGGGTAAAGTCTTAGAGGTTGCCTAGCCATTAATAATTATTATTTAGAAAGAACCCAAATCATTTATATTCTTCCTAAAATAATAGGTCAGCAAATCTAGTCATTTTGTTCCATATCTAAAATACCCTCTTTAAAATGTGGGCAAATAAACACATCATCTTATTAGGATCTATATGTCACAGAGATACTCACTTTCAACTCTAGTTCCTTATTTCTTTCTCTCCTTTTTTTCTGGTTACAATATAGTTAGAGCTAAACTGCTATTTTATAAGACATCTTTTGCAGCTTTGGACAACCATGTTCAGGTCAATTTTTATTAAAATGAACAACTGACCTGTTCATGTTTACTTCAAGCAGGGGTAAGCCGAAGTGATTTGAAAACATCTGAAATCCTTTGAACGTTTTAGGTTGGAGAGCGTAGACTCTTTTTAAGTAAATTACCTCGAAGTGAACCATGAAAAACATGGACGCATCCCAGGCTTTGAACTTTGACTTCTAGAATGCATCCATGAGAAGCATCAATTGCTCCCTTGGAGGAACTCATGTGATCCACTGCCTCACTTGAACCAACAGATTTTCTTCTTTCTTTTTGCTACAATCCCTTTCCTTTTCAGTTACCAAGGATTCCTTATCATCTCAGTTGCCAGATCTTTAGCCCTGTTATCTACCTAATATCTTGCCTCCCACAGCAACTAAACCTCTTTTGTCTTGCTTGCAATCAACCCCCAACTCCCACCCATCCCAAGATCTCTTTCATTTTCTTTCCTTTCTCTCATGGATACTCATTATTTTTCCTTTTGCCAAGCCCTGTCTCAGATGCCACACACTCTCCTGCAGATGCTTCATCTCTTCTGTGCCTCAGCACAGCTGCCAGCATCGCAATACTGGATAATGGAAGGAGCAGTATGGGTTTCCTATAATTCACTGTAGGAACTTCCCTCTCTAATGAGATTTGCTATATGGGATCAGACCATTGGTCTGTTCTGTCCCAGGAAATGGCCAATGATTGATGCTCAGAGGAAGATGAAAATACTATCCGTGCAATGCCATTGCTTTCCAGTGGTCTCCATCATACACAACCAATTACTTTGAACAGCGGAGAGATGTTCTTTAACATGGATTGTGATTAAAGTGACCCTGGAAGTACTAATTAATGAAACTCAGAAGTTAGAGTCCCAAGACGATAAGAAATCCTTCTACTCTGGGGAAAATTAGAGACCCATAATGCCACTGCATACTAGGCATTCAGGATATTTCACGAGCCTTCATATATAAATCCTTCAAACTCCCATGACTCTGGGCCATAGATGTGGCAGCCACAGGCACTGCAACCATCAAGGTGACAATCGATAGATGACAGGAGGAAAAGGGAAGGGGCCACATCCAATCAGGCTGCAAAGAACACAGTTTTTAAGATCTGTCATTCTTGAAATTCACTTCCAGTTATTATTTTGCTCCTTTTTTCCCAGAAGGCAGAGAGAAACATGTGGGAGGTAAGGGTGAGAAAGAGCATGATCAGCTAAGAGGGAAATCTCAGGCTTTCCAGTTACCTGTTGTTGGTCTACAAGCAGAACAAGACATATCATGGACAACAGAGCATTTTGTGGGTTAGTCATTCTTCTGTGTGATGGGACTGGGTTACTTCCTTCCAGGCTCATGGCTGTCCAGACAATTAGCTTGTATCCACTTCAGGTGTTCATCTGTGGACAAGAGAACTCCTGTTTGGATGCCAGCTGGAATTTGACCCTTCCACCATTCCTTGGCTCTATCTTGTTGCTGGTTAAAGTCACTGAATCTGCACTCTCCACCTCCTGCTGCAGTGACTTCTCTTTAGCCACAGTGAGAATGGCTAGTTGGGGACTTCCTAGCCAAGGAGGAGGTGGTGAAGAGAATGAACAAATGGGTCCATGAGAGAAAGAGGGGGCAAGAGTGAGGAAAGAAGAAGAAGGATGGCCTTGGTGGAGACAGAAGGAATTGTCAAGCAAAGGCGAGGAAGTAGAAGCAAAGAAAATGGGGACGAATATAACAGAAGAATCTTGTCAATGAGCTTTATAGAACCCCTAGAATGTGTGTTGTATTATACTACATGTTCCAAAACAGCAAGCCACACAGAATACTAACCTAAACCACCTCTCATGACAGGACACATATAGCAAGTCGTTTTCTCAGCACTGAACTCATGTTAACAACCAGTCCAAAGCTTGATCCAATAAGCACACCTGGTTGGAAACTGGGGAATTATAAGGAATGCACATAAGGAACTAAGTACCAGTTAGGATCCAGGGCGAGAGAGAAACAAGGAGAAAATGTCCATTGTGGTCTAGATTCTGCTCTCAGTAAATCCAGTCACACACAGACGCACACACAATTTACCTTGGTGTAACTGAGCCTGGAATCTGGATGCCAGAGTGTAAGGAGGAAACACATAGGAGCACGATGGAGAGAAGAAAAGGTTTTAAACTGAAGGTGTTTAAATGAATAGTTATTTTTTAAGTTCTTGTTTTTTAAAAAGGCTTCTCTAGTATTTGAGTGTATGGTCTTACCCATGTCTACAACAATCCTAATGTCAGCTGGGAGCACATGATTTGCTAGCTGGGAGGAGAAAAGGGTGTATTTCCTGATGCAGTCAGAGAAGTGATGAGACACTCTCAGACACACCAGCTCTGCTGCCTTTTAGCCCTGTGGCTGAAACACCAGCTTTTCTGGTCTGTCATGCCAGACCGTGACCTGAGAATGTGGCTTCCTCCAAAACGTTGAGGATTAGAATGAAAGCAAATGGAGAGACTGTGTCCCAGGCAGAGGTGAAAGTAAGCAAGTGCACTGAGCTGTGGCAAAGAGCTGGCAAGAGCTGGCTGAGCTGTGGTAAAAGCCGGCAGGGAGCTATTTAAAGAGCTGTCAGGGACCCAGGTTGCAATAGGACAGTGCCTGTAAGAAATTTTAAGTTACTTTCACTGATGGTCCCAGACCACCTTAGGGCATTACGTTAGTCTTGTTCCTATGTCAGCGAATATTTCACCTTGGGTATATTCTTTGGGTGTATGGGCCAACCCCTGGAAACGCCTGGCCAGGCTGCATGCTGGGTGTCCTCGCAGGCACATAGGAGGGAAGGAATACTGCCTCTAAAGCTGCCGAGAAACAGAAGATCTACAATAAGTCTGTTGATGCAATGTCAGGATTGCAATAGATAGATCCCCACTGTCACTGTGGTCTCAGCCGTGAGGTGAAAAGCTGATGTATTGCCTAGTTATGGAGCTGCCAGCCCAGCTCAGTCCCCTCACTGCAGCTTGGTGTCATCGGCTCACCATCCAACCCACTCTTCAGGCTGGGGCACAGGGATATCCTGCAGGACAGAAGTCTGCATGGGCCTCATATCCCACCCTCAGCAGAAATGAGGCAGTTCTGTTGGGCTGGGCCCTTCATGGCTACAGGAAAGGGCTGCAGAATTTGGCCCTGAACTGTTTGTATGATAGAGAAACATCAAGGAGTAACAGTGGATGGCTATTGTCCCTTGGGGTTCTTACAGAAGAGATGGCCCAGTGTTGGCTTGCTAACTTGGGATTTAATCAACCTGTGTTAAATTTTCTGCTTCATCAAAGTCTCCACTTCAACAGTTTGTCTCTGTGCCTCAGTCCCTCATGTGTAAAATGATGAAACTAGAACTTCCCTACTTTACAAGGATGCTGTGAAGGTACATGCATCAAAGATTCCTAGGCACTCAGATACCACAGTCACGGGGGCCACAAAAGCATTTACAATAGATACATGTGACGTGAGGTCTCTCTTAGCCAACAAAGTGTTTAATAAAATAAATGTGAAGAGTCATTTAAAAAACAAACAAGCAAGCAGGCACCTTCATTGCACCTATAAAATGCATGGACTTACAGACAAGTTGTGTGGTCCCATTTGAACATGCAAGCTGGAGTCTTGACCAAAATGGATGTGTGAGCGTGCAATAGGTGGGTGCAGATACCTGAGTGCAACACAGCCCCCCCTTTTTTTCCTTCAAATATTTGATTCAAAAAAATCATCCTCTAGCTTTGCTGCATGCCCACATTGTCTTGGCAGCTGCCAAGCAGGTGGACAGCTCAGAGTAACTGAAGTCATTGAAGCATACATTGATTTCAGTTTAGCTTTTTGTGAGTTTCATCAGTCTTACTCAACCTTGCGGTAACATTACTTTAATTTATGGGTGGGAGATATATGAAGTGGGTGTAGCAAGATTTTTGTACCAGATTACAAAGCAATAGCTTTGAACAGATTAATTTTTCCAGCTGTGAGAATTCATTGCTCCATGACCTGCCTACCAATGTAGCAGGGAAAACAGAGTGTTTGAAGAAGAATTGAAGAATGGCAATCCTTCTTTTCACTTTAGAGCAGAATCAGTGGTTGTGTGTCCTGCTGATATTATTTAACCCACATTTAGTGAAAAGATGCGGCTGTTGCTTTATGCAAAGACTAATTGTACTTCACTTATTTTGAAAACTGACCCTGGAGTCAATATTTTTTTGACACAAATAAAACAGGTTCATTGGTGATTAATGAAAAGAACAGAGAGATTTGGATTTTATAGCCAAGATAGGAAGAATATCCTTTTCAGAGTAATTGTCATCTCCTTTGCAGTACAGATAACCTGTGAGGAGTATGCTTTTTAACTGGCCACACCATTAAAATGAGAAACCATTCTGATTTGAACAGAAAACTTCCTATAGCTGAAATTACAACCATTTTAAATGAACAGCTATAATAGAGGAGTAGCCAGTGAAGTCTGACTGACACCCTATAATGGTTTATCCTGGACTATTATAAACAGCGCTGAATTTTGCCTATCATGAAAAGTGCCTTTGTTGAGGAAAAAATAAACATTTAAAATTAAGTTCCATGATTCTTTTTTATTTCATATTCAAATCACATTACAAATTACAACCTTCAAAATAATTCAGTCAAAAAAAAACAGGCATTATTTTGGAGCCAAATCCTGAGCTGGAGTGACAAGTCAATTGTAGCTCCATTGACTTCGGTTGTGCAACAATAATTTACACAAATTGTGGAGCTGGCCCTCACATTTTACAAGGCCAAATAGTAAGTTAGTTTCACCCAAGCCCCATTCCCTGAGATCAGACACAGAATGTGGCCTACTGAAAAGTATTTGCTATAACATACTATTTTGAACTTTGACATGGTTATTAGCTACTCTACCATCAAGGGAAAGAGTAAAAAGCACTTGTCCTTGAGGAAGATGGGAGATGTTATTCTCCATCTGTCAATAACATGTTCTACAGCTCCTTTTAGCCTTTCCTTTCTTATTTGTTTATGCACAGAGAGGTAAAATGAATGATCAGCTATTTCAGGCTTATTTATTTCATAAGATACAAAATGTATAATTAATTAGATGATATAGATTAGGTACCAATTAAACCTAAAAGAGCCATGTTCAAATCCCACAACAACATTATAATCTTTCAACCTTTAATAGCCAATGTCCTCTTTATGTCAATATCAGACACTGGGTCATTTGACCCTTTCTTAGGCCTGGTCTACACTAGACCAGGAAGGTTGGCCTAAGGTATGCAACTCCAACTATGCCAATGGGAGCAAACTCTCTCATTGGCTTCCCTTACACATCACAAAAGGAGAAGTACCAGATGCTGGCAGGAGCTGCTTTCAGTGTTTGATTTAGCAGGTTTCCACTAGACTCGCTAAATCAAATGCCAGAAGTTTGACCTCTGGAGTATCAGTCTTCCTGTAAGTATAGATGTGCCCTGAGAGCCTATTCAATTCAGCGAGAGGCTATGTTTCTTTTTCAAGGTGCTCAATTCTAAATTGCTTGTGCACAGTATTTTGCAAGACAACACTTAGTATCTCACAGCATCATATTTGGGAGCTTCATTATCAGAGCTAGAACAGTTTGTTTCCAACCACAAAAAAACCCCAAACTATGGAGTAGCATATACTGTGTATTTGAGATGACGTATCCAGCTATGAGGTACTAAGAAGATTTTTTAATTGCCAGGCCTCATTCTTCAGCAAAGCTTGGTAGACTCACCAGTGACATTGCTGAGATCTTACTAATTATGGTCCAATTAAAGATATTACCTCACCTACCTTTCCTTTTTGATAGTTACAATGACAGACACAGCCAGATAGACACATTTTAGGTCCAATTATCATTGGAGTTTCAAGTCAGCCTGTTTGAGCAGTTTCTTTACACTAAAATTCTCAAAACGAGACAATGTGTTGTATCGTACATGTGAAAAATTTACCACTCGTTATGTCCATTTGAGGCACTAATATGCACATGAAGATTTCTGTGCCCTGTGATGGAAAAAGGCTGGGATCTGAAATATCATGCCCTTTATTCTCTTTGCTGCATGATTTGTGTGATTATTGTATCATTTCTTTTGTGTTTTCTTCTATTCTCTGCTTATGTACCATACATTCAACTTCTTCTATTCTGTAACTTTAAAAAGAAAAAGAAAAGAAAAGGCTGGCTGATTTGGATGAAGGCCCCATATCTGCCATGATTTAACTTTTACATTTAATAACATTCCTGGATCCCAGGACATGGTATACACCCTGATTATAACCCACCACCTCTTTATATTTAAAGTTGATTCCTCTTAGCTCTAACACTGACCTCATTTTTGTACAACTGCACATACGGGGGAGCCAGAAAGAAGGTATGAGGAACCTGCCAGAGTTTCATTAGGAAATAATCTTTTTTGCACTCACTATGTTTTCTAAGCCTTCTCCAATATCTTTGACTTATTTTCTTTGGCACCAAAGATTTTCTCTTTCAATAATTGCCTTACTTTTGTTGCAATACTCCTTTGTCACTTTCTCTTTACATCATTCCTTGTACCTTTCCCTTGTATATGAGCTTTGTAAATAGGCTTTACTGCCCTTCAAAAGGGCTTAATTATTTAACATTAGCCCAAGTGAATTTGTGCTGAACAAGCATTTCCACAGTGATCAACATGAGGAAGTGCCAGGATCGTACTAGGGGGAAAGAAAGAAGGCAGAAGAGGAAAGGAACAGAGGTGTTGGTACACCTGCTTGTATCCAAGGTTGCTCTTTCCCCGAGGACCCTTATTGATGGTTAATAAATCATTTTTATGCACAAGTTTTCACTAATATGCCTTGGTCACATGGGGACCAATAATTTAGAAAGGGCCCGATTCAAAAACTCCCATTGATTTCAATGGCTTTGAGTCATGCCCACAGAGATAGAGGATACCTGAAACCTCGCTATGGTTATAAGAACTGAAAAATGCTCTTGTCATGGCAAGCGCAGTGCTAATAAATAGCATTTTGCCTTTATATGGTGACTTTCATTCCAGGATATCCAGTCGCTGTACAAACACTGAGCCCTAATGATAGGGCCAGAGAGATTAAACACGTTGGCCAAGGTTACCCAGAAAATTCATGGCAGAACCCAGATCTCCTGCTTTCCTCCCCATTTCTAAGCTTTAACCACAAAATAATCATTCCCCTTCAGAAAATGACAATCATTCCAGGTTAAAGTAGTATGTAATCCACCCTGCTCATTAGCCCTGGGGGTATACAAAGCACATGTACTGGCAGAAGCTGGGCATGAGTAAAGCTGGAGAGAACAACACACATCTAAAGCATACAGTTCAGATGTGGGAAATGGACAGTGGCAGCCCAGCACTGCACAATTTGTGATTTGACACTTGTGGTAACCAGACAGCTATTATTGCCATGGGAAACAAAGGAAACCAGAAGGATCTTTAGACACACACACACACACACACACACACACACACACACACACACACACACACACACAGAGGTTAGCTGAAAACAATGTGGAGACCAGAAATCACTGCAATGGTGATTGTACAGAGCAAACACATCTGGAAATCACTGCAAAATTGGTAGTTGCATAACACATAAAAGTGCAATAAGCTTAGACTTGGACAGGTATTAGAGTAAGAGACAGACTGCAGGTTTCTGGGTGCTACATGTTTTTTGGTTGAATACAGTAATGTGTTTTGGACAGTGTTTGCTAGTTATCCTGTAAATGTAGCAACCACACAACCCACATTTAGAGGAGTTAATTGTAACTTGTTCATAAGGAAGTTCCTTTTTCTGAGTTAGTAGGAAATCCTTAATTTTCATGACAATGGAAAGAAAAGCAAGTGCTCCTGTACAAGATTCAAAGGCATCTGTAGGAAACTAACTTCCAATTTAGAATCTGAATAGGGGTTACAAATTACCTGGGATAAACATTTAGCCAGTATTTGATTGCTTGCAAACTAATTGATTTTGCCAAGTGCACTTACATGAAAGAAAAAAAAAAGAATCTTTAATGTAGTTTCGCTTCAGCATAAATAAATTTCTGAATTGTTTTAAAAATGCATGCTAAGTCTGCTCAATAGGTTCATTACATGTATTTTATATCTATAGTTTTTAATGCTGAGTCATCATTTTTGTCTAACATAGGGCTAGCTGAAAGAGAAGCTTTAAAGGAATTAAAGCATTAGCTGGAGGTTCTACCACAAAGTGGAGATACTCCCTCAACCATTTATTTCCATGCACCTTGCAAAATATTGCTTGATTGTGATATGCAACATTCATTGCAACTAGCAGAAACTTCTTTCATAGTGTAGTAAAATCAACACTAAACACCGCTGCTGATTTCATTTATCACAAATTTTTGCAATTACACTTTTGTGAACTTTGTTTGAAAAATTTTCATAAATATTGTTCTATTGCTAAACTATAAGCATGGTATGCTCTGATGTGCTCCATGTGAGGAGCTCAGAGAACTTTAGAAACATTAAATTTCAAGCACATCTATGAAATGCAGTAAATATTGTTTATATCCATTTTACAGATTGGCTTAATAAAGCATGAGGGAAAGATCAAAAGCCTGACCCAATGTTAATTGGAATCCATGGAAAGACTCCTCATTTTGGATCAGGTCCTAAATGAATTTCTCAAGAGCACAATACCACCAGAACCCAGCAAACCCTAATCTTTTGCACTAATGCCACATATATTTATTTTTGAAGATACCTTGTATTTGTATAAAATATTAATAATAATATGTAAACCTATAGGTAGATAAAAATGAAATATCCACCCATTTTTTTAAACTGATTGTTTTCACAAAGATAAAGTTTTGTTGGGAGGGAGGTTGGTTTTTCCACAATTTCAGGGATTTTAAATCCAAAATTTGTATTGAAAATTTTAGCAACATGCTTAGTGAATCTATTAACCTATAATTGGATTCAAGTCAATCCAAATCATTCAAAGAATGGCTTTGTGAAGAGGAAAAATATTAAAATGATAAAATATTAACAAAATATCAGATTTTTAAAAAAGATAACTGAACAATTATTTAAAAAAAGAAATGCACAGAAACCACTTTTTGATGAACATTTTTTCATTCAAACCATTTCAACAGCTGTGGTTGTTGGTTTTGCTGTGATCATAGGAATATTTCATAGAAAGCAAAGACATGAATTCACTGATTAAAAAATACTGAGCAGGCATGTTAGACTCAGAATAACTAAGAGCATCCTCTTCTCTAAAAGGAAAAAGTTATGTGTATGCAAACACAACATTTTCCAAATATTTATGTTTATCTCTCACTGACATGCTTCCAGCCTTCCCAATATCTCACTTATAAGCAAAACCTGAACAAACAGTTACAGACTATACACATATTTTGGGCCCGATCTTGCAGCAAATAGCTCCAAATGATGCTTACTCACCACCTGACTGAACATTAGTCATGTTGACTGAAGGTTTTCTTCCTCTTTATCACCAGGTAAAAAGACCTTCTTAAAACTCACATCTTCCACAACATTTTCCAACAATGATTTCTCCAAGATTTCGAGTCAGACTTGTCTCTGTGTTAGATTGTGTTTGAACTGTCTTGCCTGTGACTGATTTAGCACCCAGCTTCCCCAGACAAGCTGTCCCAGAGAATTAGTAGAAATGCATAAGAGTAAATGCTGTGGCATTGGTCTTTAAGATTATATGCTTCTTGGGAAAGACACTGGCTGTGTCTAGACTGGCATGATTTTCCGGAAATGCTTTTAACGGAAAAGTTTTCCGTTAAAAACATTTTCGGAACAGAGTGTCTAGATTGGCACGGACGCTTTTCCGCAAAAGCACTTTTTGCGGAAAAGCGTCCGTGGCTAATCTAGATGCGCTTTCATAAAAAAGCCCCGATCGCCATTTTCGCGATCGGGGCTTTTTGTGGAAAACAAATCTCAGCTGTCTACACTGGCCCTTTTGCGCAAAGTTTTGCGCAAAGGGACTTTTTACCCGAACGGAGCAGCATAGTATTTCCGCAAAAAGCACTGATTTCTTACAGTAGGAAGTCAGTGCTTTTGCGGAAATTCAAGCGGCCAGTGTAGACAGCTGGCAAGTTTTTCCGGAAAAGCGGCTGATTTTCCGGAAAAACTGGCCAGTCTAGACACAGCCACTGAGTTTTATACATTGATACAGCTCCAAATACACTGACCATTCTTTATTATAATTTGTATTGTGGTAGTTCCCAGAGACCCCCATCAGGATTGGGGGCTATCCTGAGCAAGGCTCTGCACAAAATACACAGAAAATCACCCCAACACTTGGGATTTTAAGTTTAAATAAATAAGTACAGACCACATGTGTGTTCAAGAACATAAAGGCAACTAAGGTTTACAACACACGTGTGACACAACAGCAGCATCTACCAAAGCCATGTTGGCATACAGGAAAGTGAAGGAGGCATAACTGAATAGAAGTGGCAACAGCCCTAATTCAGGTAGATGAGTGGGTTCTAGCCGCTTGGAGTGGTTTGCTGTAGAGGGTGCTTTTATGTAAGCCTATCAAGATAATAATGAGCTTACTGCACGTTTGGGGAGTTTAAAGGGTAGCTGGCTATTTGTTCACATTTATTGCAGGTTGCATCCTATCCTTTACAAAATTCAACTTCCCAAAGCTTTTTATGTAAAACTTACCCCCAAGCCTAAAAAAACCCCATACTTCTTGACGAATTTTTTTTTTTTTTTTGCTAAACCCTCATTAACTCCACTCACGCTGTCTCACTCTGTCTGCCACTGCTTAAGTAGTGCTTTTTTAAAAAAGCAACCAATTAGCACCTCATCAGCTCCAATTAGAGGAGACAAAAGCAGTGTAAAGATAACTCAATGAGAGGGGGTGGTACAACATCATGTAATCACTTAAGACAGCCTTGAGCATTCACTGTGCTAACTGTGCTGGGCCTATTCACCTTTTTTTCTTCCCTTTGGATGCATTTAAGACTGTTTTGCTGGGAAGACTGGCCTCCCAGGAGTCTCATAGTTCCCCATTCAGGGGCTACCTGTTTACAGCTCACAGAGCAGAAGGACCTAAACAATCCTATATTGTACGCTTAGTGCTTCCTTAAACTTAGGCCACAATAATGGCATGTTTTCAGTGGCTGGGCAGAGTAAGTTAAAGGCTGGCTTTATACTCATTAAGTGTTCTAGTTGTACTGTCTTCTAATTACATGGGAGGGCAACAATATATTTTTTTCAATGGGAGTTCTTTGGAGCAGTTAATTTGGTGCCTGTACTAAATGCCCCAAACATTAATTAGTGTGGAAGGAACCCTAATTTCCTCAGCAGCTTTCCTCTCCATTTACTCCCCTTGTTTTCACATAGGCTTGGATGAGCCTCTATAATGAAATTACCTCATTAATGCCTTTATTCTTGCACAGTAACTCATTCAAGATCTACCATTTAGCTTTAATTTAATGCTGTCAAAAGCAAAAGGTGCATTCATGGCTTTGATGAGTGAATTTTTTTCATCTCTAAAGGGCGGACAGATTTAAATTATTAAGATGGCAAGTAGTGAGTTATAATTGGATACAAGC
The DNA here is from genome assembly GCA_019425775.1 of Rafetus swinhoei. Taxonomy (NCBI): domain Eukaryota; kingdom Metazoa; phylum Chordata; order Testudines; family Trionychidae; genus Rafetus; species Rafetus swinhoei. The sequence continues at coordinate 21,972,333 of CM033427.1, forward strand.
AGCACTTCAGTGAATATTAAATGCTTTCAAACCCTGGCCTATGTAGTCTGCTGACTATTAACTGTGTCCAGCAGGTTTTTCTGTGGTTTCTGAATTAACGGCATCTTAACGACTGTGAAGCAAATTAAGTTTATTTTTTGTTTATAAAGCCAGTGGAGATGCCTTTTATCCGCATGCCATTCAGGCCAGTTTTCTCCATTGTCCTAGCCTGACCTCATCCCTTGCTACTACTGGGAATCTGGGACTTCATCCTGTACTCCTTATACACACAATGCTCCCACAGTGCCCACTGGGAGACTTGCCTGAGTAAGGAGTATAGAATAGGACTTCTGAATTGCAATGATCACAGCTCTTGATGTTCCTGATAGGATAACCAAGCTGAATGAGCTTTCAGATGGAATCCACCAGCCTGACAAACAAACCAGCCTGCATTTCCTCTTTAAAAGTTATGATCATTAGCACTTATATAGTGTTTTCATTGATAGATCTCAAAGGATTTTACAGAGATGGATTAAGCAAAAAGTTAATACACTTAAAACTGCTGTACCCAAACAAGGCAACTCCACCAGAGAAGTAGATCACATCATGAGAAAAGCCACTCAATTACCCTGAGAGAACCTGCTTCAATATAGAGAAAAAGAGTCAACACCCCCCTTATGCACACTAACTGCACACTCTTTGTTTTCACTTATCACCCCACGCTGGAACTCATACAGGGTCTTATTGAACAATTATACCCCATACTTGATGGGGACCATATCCCAAAAGAAATCTTTCCCAAATCCCCTCTTCTGGCCTTCAGATACCACCCACCACAATCATCATTGGACTTCCCACAGTTAAGGACACACCACCTCAAAGCAGCATCAGACCCTGCTAGAACCACACAACAAAACCTGCAGACATAGCTACACAGCTACAATGACCAGTGCCCCTCACTATGCACCTTTCAACATCCATGCGTCCTACACATGCCTATCATAACATGCTGTGTACCTCACTCAGTGCTCTAAGTGCCCCAATAATAACAATGTTGGTGAAGCCAGACAATGACTATGCTCTTGAATGAACACGCACAGGAAAATGACGAAAGACAAAAATACTGTATTATCGTGGATGAACACTTCACAAAACAATCACTTCATATCTGACCTCTCAGTTCTCCTCCTCAAAGGAAATCTTCACAGAACCTAAACATCATGGACACAGTAAAAACGTTGTAATGAGCCATAAATACAATCTGTAACCCACTAACCCCTTTATTTTGTCCGGTGGCTTCAGAGGTATTAGCTGATCACTTCACCTTGACCGGTCACTTGCAACACTTGCAAACGCCTTTGCTTAACAGTCTATTTGGTATCTAGCTGCAACACTCTGAGGCCTAGTCTACGTTGCAAAGTGAGGCTGTTATAAGCCGCTGTGCATTGACCTAATTGTGCATATGTCTACACGTGTGTTTATTTCCCACCAATGTGTTTATTTCCCACCGTGTGTTTATTTCCCACCCGTTACCCCAACATAGTAACTCCACCTCCCCAAGCATTCTTGAGTCAGGGTAGATTTACGGAGGTCAGCGCAGTGCAAATCATGACACTGTGTTGCCTCTAACAATCCTCTGAACACTGTCCCACTCTGCCTCATGCTGATTATAGTGGTCACAACTGTGAACTCGACAGTCCAGGGTTCATGTAGACTGGTAGCCAGCCCAACCCATGTCCAATCATAAAACTTCTGGTTATTCAGCTCAATGAATGCACCTCTAGCTTTTCTTCATTGGTGTGTACATCTGCCCAACTGACCATGCTGGCTGGATGCTTCAGACACATGCCGGCCTGCAGTAAAAAGGAAGATATTGAATCCCCTGGTCTGTTGGGAACAGAGGCTGTGCAACACAGCTATGGGCCAGTGATAGGAATATCAGCATCAAAGAGCAGATTGCTCATGGAATGCAGGAGAAGGGGTATGACAAGGCTGAGCAGCAGTGCTACGTGTATGCCTAGGAACTGCAGCAGGAAGACCAATGGTTAATTGGGAACCAAGCCGCAGACCTTCTGATTTTACAATGAGCTGCATGCGGAGCGTGGTGGAGACCCTGTCTCCACCCCACTCGCACAAACCACGATGCGCTGAGGAGCTCAAGTCACAGGCTCCTGTCATGGACATTGGGGGAGAGATGGACAAAAAAGAGGAGGAGACGGAATACAGAGGACAGCAGAAAAATGTGGATTGTCCAAGGAGCCTGATGAAGGTATCTGCCAGGGGAGTATTCAACTTTGCAGTGGAATTGAGGAACTTGTTTACTAAAACAGCAAATAGCTTAACATAGGTCCAGGAGCAACAGTGATTAGCGAAGTACATTGGGCTTGTGAGAATGATTTGATGGAAGACTTACTCTCTTATGATCGATGATCCTGAGCTTCAACATACCAAATCATGCAATACACATGCCAATGTAAAGGCTTACAATGGACATATTTTGAGAAGTGATCACACCTAGATTAGGACAGAGGGTTGAGGTAGCTAGATGATGCGAAAGCAGTAAATCTAAGCTACTTCTACTGATCATTACCGGTATGTGACATTTCCATGACTGAAGGTTTACAATCATGGAAGCCCATTCTGTATGGTCTTCTGTTAATTCCTTTGTGGATACATAGTCTTTTTTAACACACAGAGGGCATATAGCCCAGCCAAGATATTTTTCCTTCCTGTGTTCTTCTGTCATCAATTTCCTTAAAAGTGCCTGTAAGGTCACTGAACCTCTTTAGAATATGTCCTCTAAACAGAATGTTTTTCCCCCATAAGATCTGGAACTAGCATTTGCTAGTTCTAATAATCTCCAATACTTTTTTGTTGGCTATGCTATCTATGATATTTTCAGAATTCTTCTGTAATACCATAAATGAAAGGATAATTTCTTTATTATTGGTTGTTCATTTATTATCAGTTATGTCCATGTGTCACAGCCATAATTAGCAACAAAGCAAATGTTAAATTTTTGTGAGTTGGAATTTTGTCTTCAGATTTATGTCCCTTCTCTTCAGATGCTTATTCTTCCAGAATGTCTCTTTCACTCTTGTTGTTTTGGTGCTGACTTCAGTATCCAATTTTCCATCTTCTATAATGATGCTTCCCGAGCCCGAAATTATTGTGAGCCAAAAAGAAACAGGAAGAGTGGAACAACCAAATAAATAAAAACAGATACAAATGACAGTTTTGAGGAAATTTTCAATCATGTAAGATAATGAGGATGAAAAATTGGACAGATTCCCTTAAAATGAGGAAGAAAATACCTAGTAACAGGCTGAAGTAAAAATTGCAGGATCAAGGTATAGGCCAGATGTCCATAAGGGAACAAGCAGACGGGGTAAGGAAAAATGTGACTAGCCGTGAAGCACTGTAGTGCTAACAGAAATAACAGTTTGCAAACTTGACTCTGGGTCCCATGATGGCCTCACAACTGATACTGTAGGATTGAAAATGTCATGCACAGATGAAAATCAAGCAGGAGCTGGAGTGGATCCAGTAATGTTGAACTGGAGCAGAATAAACATATTTGGAAATAAACCAGTTTTGAGTAAATATGAGCTCTCTGGAGCAGGGGCTATCTTTTTCTTCTGATTTTCCACATTGCCTAACACAATGGGGTTCTGGTCTGTCATTGGAGCTCCTAGGTACTATAGAAAGACAACTACAGAAATAAATTACATAAAAATAAAATAAAATAAAATAAAATAAAATAAAATAAAACTAGGGTATATTCTGAAGAGCAGGACTTTGCAAACAATTTTTCCCAAAACAGTACCCTGCCCAGCCTTTGGGCTGGGTAGGCAGTAGCAAATAGGAAAGGTGGCCAAAAGGCCAAAACTTCATGGGAAATCATGGGAAAGTTTTAGATTTGAAAGGCAATAAGAATCATGTTAAAGATAATGTAGCCCATTGTTTCTCAACCTTTTTTTATAAAGTCCCTTTAAAAAAATTATAAGTACCCCCAGTACCTACTGTTTTCAGACACACAAAATTTTTTTCTACCATTGCAACACATTTGTTTGAACAAGTTAATCATAGCAGGGCAGGCGATGAAATTTTCGGGTGTAAAAAGTACAAAAATAATAAAGTGCTGTAAAACTTAAAACAAAAATTCAGTGGTGTTGACATACCTACCAGACTTCTCTGGAGTACCCCTAAGGGTACTCGTACCACTGGTTGAGAAACACTGATGTAGCACATATAGGGGAGACAGGCAGTGTATTAGTTCCTCCTTCTGTTCATGGGTAGCCTCAAAAGAAGGCTATATCTAGACTGCAGGCTTCTTTCGGAAGAAGCTTTTCCAGAAGAGATCTTCCAAAAAAACTTCTTCCGAAAGAGAGCGTCCACACCGCCAAAGTGCATAGAAAAAGCGATCTGCTTTTTCAAAAGATAGTGTCCACACTGAATAGACACTATCTCGCATTTAAGCTGTGATTACTATGGACGGAGTGGCCACCAGGGCACCTGGGCTTTTTCCTCTTTCCTCTTCTTTCAAAATAACTCCCTCTTCACCATCCACACACACCTTTTTCCGAAAGAGCTCTTTCGGAAAAAGGCTTCTTCCTTGTCGAAAGAGATTTACCAATGTCGGAAAAAAACCCTCTGTTCTTTTGATTTTTTTTCAAAAGAACTCAATTGCAGGTGTGGACATAAGTGAAGTTTTTTCAGAAAAACAGCCGTTTTTCTGAAAAAACTCTGTAGTGTAGACATAGCCAAAGAGACAGAGCTATAAGAAGATCATAGGCCAGGGATCGGCAACCTTTCAGAAGAGGCGTGCCAAGATTTAACTTATTCACTTCTATTTATAGGTCAGCATGCCGGTGATACTTTTTAAAGTCAATAGTAGTCCTACTAACAGCAGCTTCATTAATAAATAAATTAAGATGCAGATCTTACCTTTTAGTGTGATCCTTGGCCTTGCTTTGCCTTGCTGAGTTCTCCAATCTCAGGCTCATAGTTTGATACTTTAAGCAGCTCACAAGCCTCTGATCCTGGGTTCAGCAACCTACAGCATGCCAGAGCGGCCGCCTGAGCAGCCATCCCCCAATGCGGCCATAGGCCTGTCCCCATCTTCAACCTACCCGCCAGCAGCTTCAGCCCTCCTCCCCACACACAGCAACCTGTGTTGCTGTGGTTTCAACCCTTGGCTCTGGCAGCAACCCACCCAGCTGCGGCTTCAACACCTCGCAGCAGCAACCTGCCCACCCACCACGTGTTTTAGGCCTGAAATGCTGGCAGCAGCTGCCCCACATTGCAACCTCAGCCCCAATGTTAGCCAGCCTCCACCATTGCCCCAGAGGCCTGAGCAGCAACCCCAAGTGGCCCCGGTCCTGTCCCAGTTCCTAACCTACCCAGCCACAGCTTCAACTACCTCACCCCCGGCAGCAACCCGCCCAGCCACGGCTTCAGCACCCTCTGCCACCACAAACCCACAATGCGGCCTCAGCCCCAGTGGCAGCTGGTCCCCAACATGGCCCTGGCCGCCAGAGCAGCCACCTGAACAGCCACCCCCCAATGTGACCCCTGGCCGTTGCTGTCCCCATCCCCACCAGCGGGAGCAGCCACGACACTCACCTTCCAGGAGCCGGAGGAAGTGAGTGCTGCTGCGGAGGTGGGCGGGCTTAGATTAGAATTTTTTGTGCATCACCACATAGGCGCACACATTAAGGGAACACTGGTGCAGGCTCCCAGCTGCATAGGGGAGAAGGGGCAAGCCTGAGCTCCCACCTTGCGTGCCAATGAAAATTGGCTCATGTGCCACTTGTAGCACACGTGACGTAGGTTGCTGACCCCTGTCATCAGCTGTGGAGGGGGAAATGATGCAAAGGAGGGTAACTTTATAGAGGCAATCAGAGGAGAAAGTGACATGTATAAGAATGAATGATAAGAAACAAAGAGGACATGTTATGAACAGTGACACTGATCATTTAAAGGCCTCAAGGAATTAGAAAGAACATACAGAGGAAAATCAGGTTAAATACACAAAATGTTAGATGCAGTTCATCTGAGCAGAAAATGCAAAGGTCAGATGCAAAATGAATGGAAAAGAAATAATAGAAAAGAAAATGAAAGAAAAAGTCTGTGCAGAGATAATTTTGGTATCTTGGACTTATCTTGCTTTCCTGATGTGTTTCAGGTAAGCAAGATATCAATAGAATGCATATATTGAAGCTATGCATTATTACTTGAAAGAAGTGAAGAAAAATTGTCCTATAGAGCAGCTGCCTGGCAGGACCAATTCTCCTTGTTTCTGGAAGCTCCTGGTTTTTGGGGAGTGGAGGGTAATCACTCCTTTTCAGTTATAATTTTCAGTGTTTGGTTTCAGCCCAGAGGTGAATTTTTAGACCAAATTCCTTCACAATTTTTTGGAGTTATGGAAAAGTGGACAATAAAATAGAATGATTTTGATTTAAAAGGGGGAAACTAGTACCACTCCTTTTAGCTCAAATGTAACTCAACACCAGTTGACCTTTATAATTTGGAATTCTCCCAGAGGCTGGAGTCTTACTGAGGTCTAGGCAATCTCAGGCTATGTCTACACTGGCGGGGTCTTGCACAAGAACATCTTGCGCAAGGGTTCTTGTGCAAGAAGTCTTGCGAAAGAACACGTCCACACTGCCATGTCCGAGATGTGCTTTTGCGCAAGAGCGCCCATGGCAGTGTGGATGCTCTCTTGCGCAAGAAAGCTCCAAAGGCCATTTTAGCCATAGAGCTTTCTTGCGCAAGAAACCCCTGCGGTGCATCCACACTGCCCTCTTATGCAAGAGCTGTTTTGCAAGAGAGCTTACACTTGTAAGAAAAGAGCGTAGCTCTTGTGCAAGAAGCCCTCTCTTACCACGCCGTACTGTAAATCTTCTTGCGCAAGAGAGGGTGGGCAGTGTGGACACTCTGCGGGTTCTTGCACAAGAACGGCAGTACTTGCACAAGCACCCACTAGTGTAGACATAGCCTCATTGTTTCTTCTTTTCCCTTCCAAGAAAGTGTAAAAATAACAGTTAAAGTATTTACAAATTCAGAGCCTCCTCAACTGGGTGGTAGAAACTTTTGCAAATGCTAAGAGCTGCGATGCTATCTATGGCTATAAATTAGATGCTACATCTGTTTCATCGAGGTGCTGTAGATGGATAATTGAAACCAGTCTTCAGAAGAGACAGATCTCCATTCAGTATAATCACTAAGCACACTTGAGTACTCTTCTGGTCTACCTCTGGGGAATGCTAGAGTAAAAGGTGTGTCTTTCAGCTTGAGAATAAAATGCCACATTTATCCCAATGTCCTTCTCATTGGGTGGTAAAATCAGAAGCTCAGAATATATTATAACAACAGGGATAGGCTCCACTTCACAATCTCAGAATGTTCCTGCTTGGATTTACTTAGCTTTTTCTTGTTTTCCTCTATAGAGGAGCCTCCTCTGAACCCATAATGCTAGAGAAAGTGCTAACTTGCAACTATCTGTTCCTATTTCTGTCTGTAATGTGACATGTCAGATATCCGAGATGCTTCATAGGGGAGTATGCAGATGCCTTACTTATTGCATGTGGTTAATGCATTGATGAATTCCTACATATGGCCAGTGTATATGCAGAATACTTGGTCAAGTGTTCAATTCATTTGGATCAAAAGAGCCAAGGCATAATCAAGCATTTAGATGAATGAGCAATTCACTTTGAATAGCACAAATATTTGGATTCAAGTGTATGTCAGCAATGATCAATTGAAATCTTAATAATGAAAGCCTGTGGGAACAAAATGGGTATAAAAGAGGGGAAAAGATTCTTTGTGGGGGTAAGTCATTACAGAATGACTCACTGGAGAGGTTTCCCCACTACAAACAGACAGGTTAGTTAGATTTTGAGCTTGAATGGAATGGGATGGGACGCAGCTAAGGCAATGATTCAATCTGGCCAAAGTACACAACCCACCTTAATATCCTGTCCTCTGCTTTGTTTTGTTTTAAAAGTTTAGGATGAGAAAAAAATGATAACCTCTTCATGTCAAAAGAATGTAAGGAAGTTGCAGGAACTGCTGGTACAACTGGGTAATTTTAACTAGCCAAGCATTCACTGGTTGAATGGCACCCAGAGCCTAGTTAGGAGAAGCAATTATTCTCACATACTAACTCACAACTAGCTTTGTGAAATACATCTGAGTTAATGACAGCAGATGTAAGTGCTCCTGTGATTAAAAGTGCTCTCTGCACAGTTAGGGTTGATATTGTAATGACTCTCTGAAATGGATGACCCAGTGGTTATGACCTTTACATATTTAAAATGAGGAGGAAAATAGTTAATAGGCTGAAGGGTTAACATAAAAAATTAAAACTCAAACCATAGAGTTTTGGAATCTCATGAAAAACTTTGTTTTTGAGGCACAGAAGGTCTGAGTACCTCTGTTGTATTGTCCTTCTCTTCTCTGCCCAACATTCAACTAGTTTTTTCAATTTAACTACAGTAGTTAGGCTCTATCTATCTAAGTACTCATATGATATCATATCGTCAAGCACTTACTTTATCTGCAAGTGTCATATTAGACATTTGATTGGCTGCTTCTGTTTTAATATTTACTTTTTGTATCTTCTCTTGATTGAAGACAAGGTTTAGCTCTCTTTTCCTGTGCATGCAAGATGGATTATTGAGATCACAGGAAAGCAAATCCCCAAGTACTAACTTTGATGCTGCTGCTTCAGCAGCCAGGAGCAGCAACTGTATGGTTCACCCGATCAATCACTGGGCTGGAGCATATTCAGTGTAGATGGAATCTTTGGAGCATTAAGCTGCCATACTTCTAGTAAGTGTCCGTGATCATGTACAAACCAAGATTTTTTTGGCAGCTTTTAACTTGGCCTAATTCAGGTGTCCGTACCCTCCTCCCCCACTTCTGAACTACTACAAAAGCCACCTGACACCAGATATGTCAGGATCACTCTGAAGTCCCTGCTGGAAAGCATGGAAGCATTAAAGAGTTTCAACAAAATGATTATAAGAATTTTAACGTGTGCCAAAAACAGTGTATCCAACAAATGACCCATTTTTTGCTGAAACTTTCCAAAACAATTCAGCCTGAGGCAGACACCAAGCATAGAGAATTTGAGATGAAATAATTGAAGTTTGGCAAAGTAATAAACAACTGATGACAAGGTCTTACAATGGCAAGTGTCAGGAAATCTTAATTAAAGACAGCGCTCCCTGCTTCCCTATAATGTGTAGCCCTTGGTGCTTTACTGTGACCCTAGCTCTCTCCAATCTTCTCTTTGTGTGTTATCACTTGTAAGATGACTACCTTTAGAGTGTCATCTCTTTAGAGTAGGGACCACAATGCAGCTGGTACACTATTGCATAATAATAAATAATAATATAATTCCTTTTATGCCTTTGTTTTTGTACAGTCTGGAACGACTAGCACTGTAGCACTGTGTGTGGAATTGGAAACAGAGACTGAATAAATTATGGACAAATGCTGAAAGTTTCCTAATGATTCAACTGTGCCATCTGCTGGGAAGCCATGAAAATACAGCGCTGTAAAATTGATTTTGAATACAGAAAGTAATCAGGAACTCTATGATGTTTTTTACAGTTATTTAGTTGATTCAACATGGTATGATTATTTTCACACACTAATTTCTTCTTGTCATTTCATGTTCAGACAGATCTAGAGCTTTGGTCACCGCATGCTTTCCCCATTATGCTCCCTGCCTGTGGAATCTCTTTGCTCTGGCGACTTCTGCAATGTCCCGGGGCTTTAAATTAGCTGACATTTTATTTAGTTAATTCCACATTAGTTCATCAAAAGCTTGATCCCACAGTACCTAAAGTCAAATTTGCCAGCGTGCTCTGTTTTGCGCTGCTGGGAGGTGTTCAGCTCAGAGGTACCTGCCCAAAGAGCACCCTATAAAAAGAAGTGACTGATTAATCATAGAAACTAGAGGCAGAGAAGTCTGCTAGGTCCATTTCTCTGTGTACAAATTTAGAAAGGCAACTGTCAATGAGCGTGCAAATATAATGATGCCTTCTGAGCTTCCTGCCCCCAAAGCCCCTGGATACATAGCCTCACCCCAATAAGACTAACCCCAATCATTCTCTTTTACATAGCTGAGGTGAAGGGGGTATGCGATTGCAGGACAGAATCAAACAGCAGTGACTGGAAGCCACGGACCTGAGAGATTCCTGCCAAATGGAAGGTCCTTCCAGGTAAAGGATAAGGTAACTGTTCAGGCTGAGGACACTTGCACAGTGGTGGTGAGTGTTGACTCTCTCCTGTGGATGGAGGATTGTGGCTAGAGCCTGTCAAGCCATATCCTGACAATGAATTCATGTATACAGAGAAAGAAAACAGACATAGGGTGAAGAGAGAGAGAGGGAGAGAGAGCGAGAGTGAGCAATGGATTCATGTCACATAATGTGCAGTTTTGATGCTCTTGATGTGAGTTCTTCTGAGTGACTGAAATAGACAGTGGAACATCCTTTGTGCATAGCCAGAAATTTTCCAATTAGCATCCCCCATGATGCCAGGCACAGATGTTGATTGTGCTGTAGTTTATTATTCACAGTTCTTGCTTAGACACATTTCCTTTAAAAATGTCCCCATTATTGACTCTGACACATGAACAGCAAAAAGTATCTTGCTGGAGTGAAATATCATTTCCTTCCCTCTCTGCCGGCCCATTCACCTAATCCAATCTCTGCACAGATTTACAGTCACAGCTAGCCCAATCTAAAACCAGAGAAAGGGAAGTTTTCTTTCTTGTTACCTTCTTTCTGACTGGGGAACCCAATTCCAAACCAGTTTTTTCCACTGAAATTGATTTATGGGGCTCTTTCTGTGCCAAAGCGCAAGTTGTACCTTTCCTTGGTTTTTTAAAATGACATTCATTACATAAAACCAAATGGAACACTTCATTTGTCACATGTCTTTAATTTCCTGCCTGTCCCCAACATTTAAATCAGTTCTTGTGATACCATCTGGACTTCCTAAAATGTGCTCTCCGAGGTAACTTTAGTTGTGAAATATTGGGCAGTACATGACAGAGTTTTTCATTTTCTCTGGGAATGCGTTTTACTCTTTTAAAAAATGTTCAAACAGTGTATCCCAAGGTTAAATAACTGCTTTTGATTTTATTACTTCTTTTCTGACAAGTCCCTGCTCATATGCAGTCTGTGTTCCTTACCAGATGACCCCTAGCTCACAAAATCAGCCACCAAAACAGTAATTTATAGGATATTGCCCATAATCATATTCTATAAGCAAGCCAACATGCAGAAGATTAATTTGATGAATGTGTGAAACACACTATAAAGTGCATAGTGTTATGTTACAGGATAGATGGTAGAACTGTATATTAAATCAAGACACATCAGAAATCAAAAGTATTGTCTACATTAGATTGTTTTTCCTAAAAATTCTCTCAGTTGTTACCACCAGTCCAGTTCCACCAGTGGTACCTACAATAGGAATGGTAGAGTAGATTTGTAGATTTGGCTGCCTGTTTTTAACTGCTCATGTTTTGATGCAACAAAAGGAATTTGGTGTTGTATGACACTGTACTTTACACAGGATCCGACTTAGGCACCTAGAAAATCATTGTAGTTCACAAAAACCCTGAGTTAGGCATCTAGGTTTCTCTATCAAGATCGGGGAGAGAGAGGTGCTTTAAACTGACTAACAAAAGCCAACACACTAGGCAGTGAGCTGCCTAAGCTAATCAATAGGAGATGCTAACCAGAGGGGTATACGGTACAGCAGTGGTTCCCAAACTTTTCGGCATCATGCTGCCTTTTTGATTTTTGAGAAACCCTCACCCTCCCCCCCCACTAGCAGCAAAACTTGTTGAGCAAAAAAAATTGCCCCCCTGGAATTTCTTCACGCCCCCCAGTTTGGGAACCCATGCTGTATAGGGAGTCTTGGGCCCTAAGGCCAATACCCAAGTCTCTTCATGGATCTGGCCCTCACTGCTTTCCCAGGATGTGGACCGCACACCCTTTCCCTGCCCCAGATTCCAGTCTTCTTCAGCCTCTTCTACAGTGTGAGGGAACCTGCAGTCAAATCCAACGGAACTGACAAAGTCCCTGGAACACAACACTGAGAGCAACTCCTGTGATTGTGCCATAACTGACTCTGTGGTCTAGCTCCCATTTCTCCTGTTTATAAACTCCTTCCTCTCCTGTTGAGCTCCTCCTGGGTCCACTCTCCTAGAGAATCGCTGGGTGTCTCCTGCCTGAATGTTTGCCCACAGTGGAAATCCCCCAAGTAGCTTCAAACCGCGAATGAGCATGCCTAATGCCTGGCACTTGCAATTTCTGGATGATTTTGGCCTGTCCAATGGCATCATCCCATCCAGCTCCAGTTTGCGTGCAGGCACACAAAATACTACAAACAGGGCCACTGATGGGAGGGGGAATGGTCAGTTGCCCCAGGCCCCAGTGATTTAAAAGGACCCAGGCCTCTGGGCTGCGGCCAGAGTCCCAAGCCCTTTAAGTCAAGGTGGTACTGAAGGTCTGGGTGGGGGAGGCATGGCACGGTCTGGGCAGCTTTGAAGGCTGGTTGCCCCTCTCTCCGCCCCTTATGGAGGGCCCGGAGCTGAACCCCTTCCATTGCCCAGGGCCCAGCAACATCTGTCACCAGCCCTGACCGCAAACAAAATTATGAACCATGTAATAAATGAATGCAGGCCCGTACACAGGAATTTCTGTGGTGGGTATGTGATTTTTTTTGGTAAATGTTGACTGCTAGGATGCAAACACCCCTCCCATGGTCCCCCAAGTAAGCAAGCCCTAGCTGGCTGGGGGAAGGCAGGAGTGGTGCACTGCTCAAGAAAGATGACAAGCTGTAGGTCAAACCAAATGAATTTTGGCCTTTAACTTTATTGGGAGCAGGACCTGCGTTTACATTCCTAATGCACCCTATGTCCTATACTGTAGAAGGGCAGAGAGAGAGGTTCTACGTGGACTAGGAGTGAGAGCCAAGGCATCAGGGCAGCTGTACCTTTAAAAGCACAGTCAGGAAGCTGCCCTCTGCTACTGTGCTGTTACATTTCTCCCTGAGGCTATGTCTAGACTACGGGGTGAGGTATCCCGGAAAAACTCCGCCACGTCCAGGGAACATGTCTGCTCTTCTGCTTTTTTTTGTGGAAGAGCAGACACGCTCATTTGGAAGCCCTGTCTTCCTCCTCCCACGAGGAAGAAGGGCTCTTCCAAAAGAGGGTTTTTTTCAGAAATTTGGCCCAGTGTAGATGGGCTAAGTTTCAGAAAAGCTTCTTCCAAAAAAACTATCGGAAAAAGGTACGCAAATGGCGGAGCACAAGTTACATACCTTTTTCCAATAAAGCCCAGTAGTGTAGACGTAGCCTGAGAGGGGAAACAAAAAACACTCTCTGCCTCTCTTTGTGCCTTCCCACCCCTCCCTTTGCACACTTGGCCAGTGGCTCACCCCCGAGTAACTGTTAGCGCCTTGCTCTTCCTTGTGTGGGGGCCAAAACTCCACACAGGGGCTGGCAGCATCCCCCCTCCAGCCAAACCCCCATCTCCAATCACCCCCACCTGATTTTTCCCTTCCAGCCCCTCTTCTACCTCCCCCTAAAGATACTTGACCCTCCCAGGCCAGTTCATTTTTGCCCCCTGCTCATACCCTGCCCATCCCCCTGCTGCAATTTGCCCCTGATTCTCTTTTTAATGCTTTTAAAGAGCCAGAAGCAGAGTCTGGATCCACGTGAGTGCAGGAGCAACAGCAGTTTACTGAGCATGCTCAATATACCCTGACTAGTGAATTCTGAGACACAGTTGCTTGTGTCACTGCATTAAAGTAGGGGATGGGCTAACTTCCCCCCCCCACACACATACACATTTACTTGGGGGGTGCATTCACATCCTTTGCACCCCCCCGAGTATGGGCCTGTGAATGTCATCTCACCAGTGCAAAGACTGGGAGTAGTATTGTTCTTATTCTTTATAGCTGCTGAAGGATCCAGCCTGGCCCTCGTAGGCTAGACACTGTTTGCACACATAAGGAGATACTCTCTTCATTCTGTCTTCCATCTAGTTTATCCTGTCAGCCTGTGTGAGAACTGCATGTTCTAATCTTCACAATTATTGTTGGCCCACCCAGATAAACAAAGTCCTGTGGTAGATGATGGATTGTTGGAACTTCATTAGCTCAGCAGGGACAGCACACAAATCCTTCGGCGCTCACAATTTGCGTCCCAGTCAGGGGGCTACACAAAACTCTCTGTGAGCTGCTGGCACTATGACTATCTGTGTTTCTTCCTATGCCATGCAAACAACCTGTCCTGGGAATTTGGCATGATCATGTAACTCAGCCTGCATCGGCGCAGCTCCTTGAAACACAATGCAGAGGTGCAGGGGCGTGCCTGCAGAGTCAGCTCCAGGGTCAAGGCCTTCGTCATTGTGGTGGGTTGCTGGTGTGGTAATTTCCTCCAGACTCAGGATAGAAAGTGGATACAACCAGGATCACGTGACTGTAATATCACAAAAATTGTCTGCAAGCCTCTGGCCCATCTGTTACCACTTTTCAATCACATGAATGGACTCGTTGGACACCTCCAAACGCATGCTGGGATTACACAAACAATGTTCCTGCCTCTAAGAGATTACTGTTCAGCTGTGAGAAACAAAGGGTTAACAGAACAGAAGGGAGGCCTTATGAGGGAGAAGGCATGATTTACAGCAATGGGGTTGCACTGCTACCCAGCAAAAGGCTAGTACATGGTACAGTGTGAACATGTTTTATTATAGCAGCTCTGCTAAGTCCCTTGGTCTATACATCATAGCATTAGCTGTGCTGGGGAAGGTAATTGCTAAATGTCATGCTGACAGACAGCATCCCTTTCAGTGTTAAGTATGCGTGAACTAGTGAAACAGTTCAAACCATAGCCTCTCTCTTCCCAAAGGGAAAATGTTCTTTCTTGGTCATGGAAAACAAACAGCAATTGAAAGACAAAAATGGCCTTTCCCACAGCTTGAGGTTTCTTACCCAGGCCCCGGGGAACAAACAAACAGCCTCACCCATCCTCTTCCTGGAGCAGCTGCTCTGATGGGCTCTCCCTGAAATACCTGTATGAGCCTAAGTGGCTGGTATTTCTGTGTGCCAGGGACAGCATAAAGCCTCTGCATCCTGCCATCCCACTGAGAAACTGAAGGGTGTGGGTAGACAAAAGACTTTCCCAAGGTCACCAGGGTTGAATTAACTCTTCTGGGGGGCCAGGGGCTAGTCAATTTTGTGGGAAAATCCACAAGGCTCCAGGGTGGGGCCAAAACGAGGGTTTAGTGTGCAGGAGGGGGCGAGCAGGGAGCAGGTGTAGGGTCTGGGTTGGGGGTGGGGCCAAAATGAGGATTTAGTGTGCAGGAGGGGGCGAGCAGGGAGCAGGTGTAGGGTCTGGGTTGGGGTGGGGCCAAAATGAGGATTTAGTGTGCAGGAGGGGCGAGCAGGAGCAGGTGTAGGGTCTGGGTTGGGGTGGGGCCAAAATGAGGGTTTAGTGTACAGGAGGGGGCTGCCAGGGAGCTGGGTGCAGGTGCAGGTGCAGGTGCAGGGGCTGGGTGGGAGGGTGTGGGGTCTGGGTGGGAAGTAGGGTATGCGAGGGGACAGGGGATTGAGGTGCTTACCTGGCACAGCTCCTGGGAAAGTACAGGTGTCTCCATGTGGCCCTGCACTTGCAGGCACTGCCCCCGCTGCTCCCATTGGCTGCGGAACAGTGGGGGTGGAGCCTGTAGGCAAGTGCCACTAACAGCAATGCATGCAGCGCCAGCTGGGATGGACAGAAGTGGAAAGGTAGTGCTCAGAGCTGCTCTCCCTGCTGCCAGCGAGAGCCACACAGGAACTTTAGTGGCTACATCCCAGGGCCCTGGGCTGCAGCTCTTTACACTCCTTTCATAATCCGCCCCTGAAGGTCACCCAGGATTCTGACAGAGCATTCCTGACTCCCAGCCCTCCACTCTAACAACTGGATAATAAATATTCCCTCTGACATTTTTTCCTGGTATTTTAAACTATGAGCTTCTCCTAACATAGCTCCATTTCTGCTACACCACAACAAAAGGCAAACTGCGTTGGATAGGCCAAGTGTAAACAAAGAGACCATATGACTAATTATGTTTATTTTGCCATAAAGCAAATTAATTTACATTAAATGCTTTCATAAACCACGTGAACTTTGTAAAATGAGCATGACAAGCCTTAGGATTTCAAGATGTTGATAGTTTAGTTAGCAAACCATAGAAGAAATCTGAAAATTGCTTTCATGTGGCTTTTGAATGGTGTTTAGAAGCCACTTCAGTGTAAAATGATTTCCAGCTGTTATTTCCTCTTTAAACAATGTAAAACAAATTCAACTTGTGCAACTTTCACATTTCTAGATTTTTCAAAAGGGAAAGTACCAGCATCTGGTTTTCTCCATTTCTTTTATTACGTTGGTCAGTTCTGAAATATATTATTATGGTAAATGAACAGCAAACAAGGGGAAAACAGACTGTAACTGTGCCATATTACAACACTGGCAAGAATGCATTTAAGTGGCATGGCCAAATTCTGCTATCATTTACACTCATGTATGTATATAGCTGAGAGCAGAAATAGACCCAACATGTAAAATTGCCTTTGTTACTAAATAAAAATGTGATGCTTTCAGTCATTAAGGTGAGTCAGACCGAGTCCAGTGAACCAGATTAAATACTGTATTCCAGTGAGAAGAAATGGAAAAGGAAAAATAACCAAAAAAGTACTCCAGAATGTTGCTGACTGTACATTGTCAAGTTGTCTCTGCTGGTGTGTACTGTAGGAGTAGTAACAAGTAGTTTAGATCCCTTGTTTTCATTTTCTGTACTTTGTGCATTATTTAAGTTATGTCTTTATCTATCAGGGTCAGTAGTAGCCACGTGGCTAAGTCTCAGAGCCACAGACATATGTTTTTGCAACCATATTTACAGTCACAATGCTATCAAACTATAGAAGCTCTTTCGGAAGCCCTGTCTTCCTCCTTCGATGAGGAAGAAGGGCTCTTCTGAAAGAGGAGGTTTTTCTGAAATTTGGCCCAGTGTAGACAGACAGGCCAAATTTCAGAAAAGCCTCTTCCAACAAAACTATCGGGAAAAGGTACACAAATTGCGGAGTGCAATTTGCATACCTTTTTCCAATAAAAGTCCGTAGTCTAGACATAGCCTCTGCTGCTTAGATACTCCAGAGCAAGGTTTTGTAGACATAAGCAAGAGACACCCACTCCCACAATACTTTGCTTGGGATAGCCCTAAAGGGCTAACAGTTTTTGAAACTTAAGATTGGAATTCATTTACAAGAGTTAAGCTGGCAAAGATATACAGTAGACTTCCGATAATCCGGCACCTTTGGGACCCAGGGGGTGCTGGATTATTGGATATGCCAAAGTATCAGGAGGTACTCCGGCGGGGGGCTGACACGGGTCTGCTGGGACCCGCACTGCGACCGGCAGGTGTGAGGGGGGTGTTGGCGGGGAACGGCACGGCGAGGGGCGAACCCTCTGCCATTTTGCAGGGAGGTGGAGGAAGCCCCGCGCAGCTGCCGGCGACAGGCCAGCTGGGGCTGCAAGCAGCAGTGGCGGACTTTGGGAATTGGCGGGGCAGAGCAGCTGGGGTGCTGCCAGGTTAGTCCCGCAGCGCCGCCCCTCGCCTCGCCCCCTCTCCTCTACCGCTGCTTGCAGCCCCAGATGGCCTGTTGCAGGCGGCTGCGCGGGGCTTCCCCCGCCTCCCTGCAAAATGGTGGAGGGTTTGCCCCTCGCCGTGCCGTTCCCCGCCGCCCCCGCCCCCCAGTTGGACGCAGTGTGGGTCTCGGCAGACCCGTCAGAGGGGTATAATCCCCTTACCCTCTCCTCCCCTTCCCTTTCCCGGCCCGTGAGCGCGCGTGGGGCTCACAGGAGCTCCAATTGTCCGGCTGGCTGGAGCACTTCCAGGTTCCAGTTGGTGTTGGACTATCAGGAGTGCCGGACCACTGGATGCCGGACAACTGGAGTTTTACTGTGTATGCATAAAAAACTCTCTTATTCCCCTTTCCTAGTTAATAAATCTGTATATAGTTTATTATAGGATTGGGTGTAAGTGTTGTCTTTGGTGTGATCTCTAAGGTACAATTAACCTGGGGTAGGCAACTCGTTCTTTGGGACTGGGAGTAACCTGAATACTGCTGTGGTAGTTGGGGGTAAGGAATCTTCTACCACAAAGGCAAGCTTGTCTAGGTCTATATCTAGACTACAGGCTTCTTTCAGAAGAAGCTTTTTTCGGAAGAGATTTGCTGAAAAAACTTCCGGAAAAGAGCATCCACACTGCAAAAGTGCATCAAAAAAGCAATCTGCTTTTTCGAAAGACGGTCCAGACTGAATGGATGCTCTCTCGCATGGAAGCTGTGATTGCTATGGACGGAACGGCCACTAGGGCACCTGTGCTTTTTCCTCTTCTTCCAAAAGAACTCCCTCTTCCCCGTCCACAGATACCTTTTTGTGAAAGAGCTCTTTCACAAAAAGGCCTCTTCCTCGTAGAATGAAGATTACCACTGCTGGAAAAACCCCTCTAATCTTTTGATTTTCTTGCAGAAGAACACAATTACAGTATGGACGTTTCTCAAGTTTTGTCGGAAAAATGGCCGTTTTTCCGACAAAACTCTGTAGTGTAGAAATATCCTAGGTAACGAAGGAGTTTATACTTAATAAATGGTTGGTGAAATGTAAGTATAGAACTCATGGCCAATTTGGGTTTTGGACCCTGTCTCTTCACAACTTGCCCTGAGATAGGTACTTATGCTCTTGAGCTACTACAGGGCAGCCTGATAGTGGGAAAAGTTTGGAAACTACTGTAAGACCCTTAATCACATATCTCTCCCTTTTGAAAATCAGCAGTATGGGATAGAGCTGTATCATACACCTGTTTCTTTGAAACTCCTGATAGGTGGCTCTACTCTGACAATTTATTCAGTAAAAATGACTTCCTGAAGTTTCATGTTAATTGTCCTCTAGAATCTGACCAATTTACAAATAATAAGATAGTGGTATGTTTTCCAGCCCCTCCTCGGTCAGTTAATGGAGAGTTAAGCTAAGTTTTCTTTCACTTACACTGGTGCATCCTCATTTTCTTCCATTCTTGCATGGTCACCTGTGTATTCCCTGTGGTTTCTCTGAGTTTGGACAGGTGAAACTGACTGGAATTCAGTAAATAGTTTGGCTGGTGGTACACTAAAAGCAGCACGGGCCATCTCACTCCATTATAAGTGTAGGCCCTGCAGGGATAGCCAAAGTGAAAAGCAGTTGAATTTGTATTCGTTTTACTAACACCAAGTGCATATGCCTCTGACTATGTAAAAGGGACCAAGAAACTGAATAAGACAGTGCCAGGGTTACATACCCAATTTTTAGAAGTTAACCATACTCCATTGAGTTGAAATCAAGAGTTGAAAACACTATATGAGAGGAAGGTATTAATGATTTAGTACAATTAATGAACTCAAAGGAACAATATGTTGCCTTGGAGAATGTGTGCATGCATGTGCGCACACGTGCACACACGCACACACACACACATACTCATGTTGTCAACTAGCCACATATATGGAACAGCAACAAGAATGAAATTAAGTTTCCAAAGGATAGATTTCTGTGTAGGGACAGCAGGCCCATTCAGTCTGCTGGTAGAGAGAATTGTTATAAATGAATAGGTGTTACATATTGATGGGAAAAGCAGCTTTATATTGGGAATAATATTCATCAGGAGTCCACAATACTACTCAGGCATGAGCAGTAGGGCTGGGTAAAACTTTTCCATGAAAACTGTTTTTAGATGAAAAAATAGTTTGTGTTTTGACCAAGTGAACATTTTCATGGAAGGTATTTGCCTTCCATGTAAATGTTGACGCTTTGTCAAAAAAGTGACTGCCTGAAAACCAAAAGGTTTTTCCTTTTTGGGACAAAACCCCAAAATTTAGATTATGAAAAACTGCCATAATATCTCAGAAGAGCTGGGATGGTCATGATACATCTCCCCTGGTACATCATGGAAGATGTGGTTTGCCCAGGTAATCCAGTCCATGGTGGCGGCAGTGGGGCGACAAGGCGGTGGGGCGGGAAGGCATGAGGCACCTGAACTACAACTCCCATAAGGCACTCTGGAAACATTTCTGATTTGAAATATTCATCTTTTGATCTTGAAAGATTTTGGCTGAAAAATTTAAGTTTTTTATTTTTTTTTATGTCTAAGAGTAGACATTTTTCATGGACTCCTCCCCACTAGTTTCTGACAAGCTCTAATGAATAACATTGTGCACAATCTGAAAAGAGTTAGTAAATCTCTCTTTTGAGACAGAGGGGACCGTGTAACTTACCCTGCTGCATGTGAAATATTAAACAGGAGACCAACTCATATTTCAGGATTCTGATACTCCTTTGCAACTCCCAAGTCCCAGTCATTTGTTTTTACATCAAAATAAAATCTGGATAGTTTCAGGGAAAAGATTTGTAACAAAAACAACTTCAACAGCATAAGAAAAATATCTTTGTTATTAAGAATACATCATGTAATCATAATCATTTTTATACAAATTTTAGTATCCCATATGCTTATTATAAATAACATGAGCAGTGTACAAAATGCGTAACTGAAACAAAATTGTGTCTTGCCAAATTAAAAACAAATTCATGGACCCGATTCTCATCTTCCATTGACTCAATGGGGTTCTAATTTATTCACCATGAAATATCATCAGGAAGTGACAGGGTTAGAGGCTCTTTTACACTGCAGTACCAACAAGCTATTACTTGAGCGCCACTTCAACTTCTTTTTTAGCTCCCCCCATTTTTCTGAGTTATCACAACTATACTGGAAATTTTCAGGCAGGTACTTTTTATTACTTTACTTTTCCAGCTTTCCAAGAATGGCTAAACTCGTCTCAACTTTGTACACTGTGGGAAGGGTAAAAAAATTCATTCAATTTTGATTTTGTTAAACTAATGCCAACATATTACACATAAGAATTCTCCCCATTACTGTGCATGTCTGCAAATGTTTCAATTAAATATTTATTTTTAATATTAATAAAATAATGAACTCTTTACCTTAGTATTCTTCTCTTTTAAACTTATCACATTTTAAACTCATCAAAATAATATTTCTTTCTGATAAAGTTATACACTTAGCTAGATGAAACAAAGTTGTCATGTGCATGAGACTTAGTCAGGAAACTAGCCAGAAAAATGACTGTTGCTATGTCCATATGTTGGAACCTGGGGGGGGGGGGAGGGGGGGGAGCGACAGGAGTTGTTCTTTTAAGAATTATAAAGGAGTAAGGAATTTACAATTAAAAATCCCCCAACTTGAATCTGGAATCTAATTATCTTACCTGGATTTGCAGTGCTTCTGATAGGTTGCAGAAAATACCTCATACTTTACTTTTTTACCTGTGGATTTGCACACATATATATGATTATTTCTCTCTGAATCCTAAACTGACCAATTTCTGCTATAAGTCCTTTATTGTGAAAAATATCATATGGTTAACTAAAAATATAAGAAGAAAGGTCCATCCAAAAGATATCTGCTATGTAAGCACAGCTAAGGTTAAGATCATCCCAGAAAAGGTCACCCCGCCAGAGGAGCTCCTGCAATATGAAAATAGCAAATCTTGCAAAATAGCACCATCCCTCATTCCTGGAGACCCAACCAAGGCACTCTTTGGAGTTGAGAATCCATGGATGTGGGGGGAAGGATACTAAGGCCCAGATTCAGGAAGGTACTTAAACATGTACCTGTATTTTGTAATCCCCATAGACATCAGTGGGACTACTTGGACACACACTTAAAGTTAGGCATGTGCTTAAGCAACTTCCTGATTCAGGGACAGAATTCTCCCCTTGCACACATCAGGGCAATCTGTCCATTTGGGTGTCCCGACGTTTTATTTTGTTGTTTTCCTATAACTGAAAAAGTGCTGCCCAGAATTGAAACCAACACCTTCATTTAGATCACATTTTTGTTGGGGGCAAAGGGGAATCTTGATTGATTTCCAGAACTAATTTAACATCCTGCTCTTAAGTCTATGTTCTAAAAAAAACCTGTCAGTTATTAATGTATGTAGGATATCAACCTGATCCAGCAGATTAAGTGCATTACTTAGTTGTAAGGATGGGTTATATACATAATTTAAGAATGTGACATACATATAGTTGCCTGCATGAAATTAACTAAGTAGGCGATATAGAGCCCACTGAATACTGGTTTAGATCTTTTCCATTCAGCTGGCTCAAAGATTATTCCACTTTTGGACGCATCTTCCTTCCCAAAACCCAATCCCTGCTGCTTGGTTCTCCATACCTGAAGCTCACAGAACTCTGTAGAGCACTGAAGCTCTGTAGGTTACTGTAAGTAACTCAATCTTTATCAGCGGCGTGGAGTCCTGTGGCACCTTATAGACTAACCGAAGTGTTGGAGCATAAGCTTTCGTGGGCAAAGACTCACTTCGTCAGATGTATCTGACGAAGTGGGTCTTTGCCCACGAAAGCTTATGCTCCAACACTTCGGTTAGTCTATAAGGTGCCACAGGACTCCTCGCCGCTTTTGCAGATTCAGACTAACACGGCTACCCCTCTGATACTCAATCTTTATCGATTATGTAGTCAGTTCCTTTTAATTTGGGTTACACACGTAAAATCAAGAAAACAGGAATGAAGAAAAAACATACTCAGTACGACCTGCAGAAATATACCCACATGAAGGAACTGCAAAGGTATATGAGGAACTGACAAGTCCCTCAAAGAAACATATAGAAAACGTGCAAATTTCATAAATTTCAGAAAGATTTCTGCAATGTCACGCAGCAGGGCTAATATTAGAATTTGAACTACATGGTTGACATAGTATGGGTATAGCTACACTGCAATTAGACAAATGCAACCGGCCTGTGATGGCTGACTTGGGCTAACTGTGTGGTAGACGTTTGGGCTCAGGCTGCAGTCTGACTTCTGGGACTCTCCCACTGCATGGTGTCCTAGAGTTTGGGCACCAGCCTGAGCCTGATTATTGAGATTGCAATTATATCCCCTTAACTTGAGCCTCATGAGTGTGAGACAGCAGCTGGCATGCACCAGCTGTGGATTTTTAATTGTAGTCTAGGCAACATGGACAGTACTACTGGTATAGAAATTATAGCAGTTGCCCTCTGGAAGAGAGACATGAAACAGGATAAAACAAAAACAAAACAACCAGCCCTGGGATCTGGGAAAGATGCTGCCTGTATTGGCGTCCATATTTGATCTAGGTAGATCATATAAGCCCTGAAGATGAAGTGGCACAATGAGGGGTTTTCTTTTGTATTTGTCACAGGGAAGAGGTCTTCTTAACACTGCTAGCACTGTAGTAAGAGGAACATGCTAGATACACAAAAAAACCTGTGTAGACTATAATGGTGAAAAGTGAATTTCCGGTTTAGTTATTTGAAAGGAGTGGTAGTATATGTTGTAGATGACTAGGGGTAAGCCAATTAATTTCTAGTACAAGAATATCTATTTCCTCAAAGCACAAAAACAGACACAGGCTGGAATGTATGTAACCAACACTAGTAGATGTCTCAGTAAATAGAGAAAGCTACAGTCAGATCTGTCCCTAAGGTACAGTGAATTTTATCCTGGGCCCCGCACGCCTCTATGGAGGGTCCTGATTACAGCACATAAGGACAAGAAAAGAGAAAACTGGAAAATTATATATATATTACATCATCAGTGCATTTTTATACTATACAACTCTGAACATCTCTCCTTGCTGTATATAACCAGACCTAACTAATGATTGGCTGTTTTGTGCATCCTCGAGTCTTTGGGTGTAATCCTTTGCTTGTAGTCCTCTCCAGAGCCAAAGTCCACTGTGTCATGATAGTTTGTAAATTCCTGAGGTAACGGAAACTCCTCTGCTGATGAGTGAGTCCTGTGTCCAAACACTCGCTCCTGCAGCTCAGCAATGTCATTTCTGATGTCTGCCATCATCAGCAACAGAAAATCAAATGAGCCTGGTGGGCCCTGCAAATATGGCGTGTAATCATTATTAACACTCATTACTTACTGCTTTTATATTTTCCAGGCACTGCCCAAATATTAGCCTACTTATGCTCACTGGAGAACTTTGACAAAACACTGCTCGGGGTTGGCTGCCTGAAATAACCTGGAATAACTTAGAAAAGCAGCTACAAATAGAAAATACTTTTAGCAGACAGGGCTCCATCTTGCAAAGATGAATAGTTCTGTGACTAGACAAATGCCTCTGACCCCCATTGGCGTCAGCTCTCATTATTTTAGAGGAGTATTCTGCACAAAGCAGAAATGAAGCATTGTTCAAAGGAAATTCCTTCATAGCAGGACCAAGCACCATCCAAATAATACCTTACAGGTGCTCTTCAAAATCTCCAGACATGGAGATTCCATTTCTCTACTGTAACCCATATGCTGTTTATCAATTAGTGAATACTTTTCCCATCTGTAAAAATGTTTCCATCTGTCACTATCTTATTTTACAAAACCCAGAATGGTTTTTTACGTTCTCGTCACATGGATAAATGCACGGTAGCATCAGATCATCCATTTAAGAATCTGTTCTGTAGAAACAAGAGTCTGAAATGATTCAACAGCCTCCAAATATTCATCATTGTCCAGATAACCTGCCCCGTGCTACACCTCACTCAAATCCTCGTTAAGCCCTATTTTGAGGATGTAAGTGATGACTATGGGACAGATTTGTAAAGGTATTTAGGTAGCTAAAAGTGCAGCTAGGTGCCCAGTGAAATTTTTCAAAAACACACCAGTGCCTAATTGCATTACTTGCTGCTGCAGAAGACTGAATTTCACTGACTGAATAAGTATATGAAAACAAATACTCTGCATTGTGGCTCCCTCTCTTCTTCTTTTAATCTTTGTTTGTTAATTGCACCAAATCCCAATCAATCCATTCCTACAGACTGGTGTTCCCTTTAAGCAAAATATTTGCTAATGCTGTCCCAATCAAGCAGCTGTTACTGCCATTTATTAAGATAACTAGTTCCATGGGTGATGTCTCAGGACAGTGTCTTCTAAAGATGTACAGTATACTGTGATGACATGATGGAGAAGCCCCCATATCCACTGAAAATGTGGATACATGACATTGCCATGCCATTACAGTGCACTGAACATCTTTAGTAGGTGCTATCCTGAGACATCTCCCCCAATTAAACCTTTTGGTACAAACTACTGATACAGTAACAGAGACATAAATTGCTTTCTCCATAGACATCTGGTGTGACACTGTTACCAGATCATGTCCTTTCTTTACTGTGGGAATCCTAGCTAGCCAACAGTGATACTTACAGGTGGCCCTTTTGGTCCTGGCGCTCCTCTCTCCCCCTGTAATAAATAACATTTTAGTTAGCTGTGATTAAAGTAAAGAGAAAAATGACATGGATTTGCCTCAAGTGAGGCATTCACTCATCCCTTGGCAACTACAGACTTCACCTTAAATAAGGTGATGTAAGCTAAGAGGAACAGGAAGGACAGCTTTCACCTGGGCTACACACTGGGGACTGAGTAAAGGAGGGCAGAACAAGGCTGCCATAAGAAGGTCCCTGGGTTGGGGCTCTCCTTTCCCCCTTACATTGCACCTTGCCACACTGGACCAAGGCCAGTATACACTGCAGCTTGCCCCTGAAGTGAGGGGCTAGACTTTGAGGCTGCAGTTGGTCACTGAGGCTCATGGACTGAGGACTGTCAACACCCCCAGAAGGGGAAAATGCAGTGGTGAGCATTGCCGGAGGGCCATGTCCTTAAGTGGACCTTGTGCACCAAGAGAGTGATGTGTTTCCAAAGCCAGAAAGTGGAGACAGGAGAGCAGAGTGACGATAAGTGAGACAACAACCACAAGATGGCACACTTCACAAACTGAGCTAATTTCCAGCATGATCAGAAGGAGGTGCCATGGTGATGAGTCCATCCCTTTGCAGTCATACAATCATAGAACTGTAGGGCTTGTTGGGACCTCAAGAGTTCATCTAGTTCATCCCTTTGACCTGAGGTAGGTCCAAAGGTGTTTGGCTAACCTGTTCTTAAAAACTTCCAATGACCTGCCGTGGTAACCTAATCATGAGCTTAATTATTTTTAGTTAGAAAGTTTTTCCTAATATCTAACCTCAATCTCCCTTGCTGCTAATTAAGCCCATTACTTCTTGTCCTACCCTCAGTGAACACAGAAGACAACTGGTCATTATCCTCTTTCAGGGGAATATGGAGAAGAACAGGGCAGATGCTCAGCATAGAAGTGGGGAAAGCATTGTTTAAGAATCAGGGAACATACATGAAAGAACAAAACAGAGTGGGAGGAGGACACAAAGGGACCCAGAGGTGGGGAGGATTCAGCAGTGCACAGGGAATGACAGAGACAGAGTATGGGTGCAAATGTGTGGATGGTCTTGAAAGTGAGGCTACAGAGCATGAACTTGATGTGGAAACAGAGAAGGAAGTAGAAGGGCTTTGAAGGGCGGGAAATGTGGTCAAAGCAGTAGAGGGGGAGAACTCTCAGCATTTGAAATAAGCTGATCTGCATAGCAATCAGTGAAACTGGTGACAGCGACTGGGTGATATATGCATACAGGAAAAGACTAATACTTCCAACCTCACCTTGGTACCATGTCTCCCTGGTGCCCCTGGCGGACCCTGCAAGACAAAGGAACTGGTCTTTACAAGAATGAAAAGGCATGTGTGCACACACGGAGGGTGTGGGAACACACTGCACATTCTTGATAGGAAGATAAACTACTGACCATTGGGCCCCCGTCGGCCCTGCTTAATATGTGATATGTCAGGCGATGGTCCAATGGGTCCCATTGATCCTCTAGGACCTGGATGGCCTGGAGGTCCAGGTGAGCCAGGCAATCCTGGACTTCCTTTTGGTCCCGGGGCCCCTATAAATTAAAAAGTGACCCAGTGAAGGTTACTACCCAGTTAGAGACTTTCCATTAGTATATCAATGTAAGCAACAAAGTATACAATTATCCTAATGGATTCCCCATTTCCTTTCTCTCTTTTCTGTAGGATAATACTTGACTGAGTAGCTGCAGTAATTCCACAAAACCAAAACTCAGCACTAAGGCAGTCAGTAGCAACATCAGTCACAGCAACAGCACCTTTCTTCACTTTCATCCCAGGAGCTCCCCATGCTTCACAAACATTAATTAAGGAAACCTCATGAAAAGAACTAAACTGCAACTGCTATTAGACAGGAAGTCAGGGATATCAAGAATGGAAAATTAAGAGAAATGCAGAAATTTCTCAATACTAACACAATATAGAGTAGAAAGGCAATTTAAATTAAAGAAAACCCTCTTGTAAAAAAAAGGAAGCATCAGGCAACTTGCAGCAATGGTATTTTTAAGGCTCATCACGGGAAACACACAGAAATAATAATGACTTTTATGTTCAGTCCACTTTTACTGGTGATGTGTTGCATCTTTCTTCTACCTGATACATGAGCAGAAACATGTATATTTCTATTCTGCTTCTTATACTCATTGGCCAGGAGGTAGCTGTTGACTCAGTACAAAATATACTTGTAAAAGTCGAAGACAGACAAATAAAATATATATAGGTCAAGAGAAACATTGCCTTTCTTTGCCTCTTACAAGTAGACATCATGTCTGAAACAAACAATGTTCAAATAATAAGTAACACTAAAGTGGTAACTGGCTGAATTGCTTTATCTCAGCTGATGATGCATTCTTCTTCGAAATGCTTGGACATGAAAGAACAAGAAATGCAAGTCCAACTGTGAGTTGGAAAAAAGAACTAAAAATGTTAAGACTAGGATTTGCAACTGCCACTGACTTGTTGAAAATCCCAGTCTATTTGTTCACTAATCACACAGAGGATAGATTAGCAAAGATGGTTTTCAACTAGCAAAAGATAATTCTACAGTACCTTGGACAGCGCAGGTCATTGAGAAACTAGATGGAAGAAGTGTAGAGATTAGAGTTTAAGCATTGTTCAGAACGATTTCAAGAAGATAATAAACAGTGCATTGCAGTCAGAGTCTTAGCCAGAAGAAGGGAATAAAACGATATTTTCTTTGCACTGGTGAAATACTGTAGACTGAAAACACTCTCCACCAAGAAAATAGAGCAAAGATCTCTTCTACTCAGAAAATAAGAGAGAGACTAATGACAGGAATCAATTAAGTAGATATGAAATCAAACTAAGGATCAAAGCTAGAGCTCTGCAAAACTTCCTAATGAAACCCAGAATCAGATAAAATTATCTTGGGTTTGTTACTAATCCTAAATTTGACTGAAATTAATCAAAGTTAGTGAACCTTTTAGCATATTTACCTTAGCTTGAAGATGTCAGGGCTGCACTACAATTTTATAAACTCTGTGGTTTCTCATGGTTTCAACCCCAAATGAGATAAAATGCAGTTTTAGTTGGTGTCAATGGAGTTTTGTTTTTGTTTTACAATTTATTTGAATCTAAAAATCAGCCCTAAATCAATTAATGAATACATGCAAAAACATCATTA
Source organism: Rafetus swinhoei (assembly GCA_019425775.1). NCBI lineage: Eukaryota > Metazoa > Chordata > Testudines > Trionychidae > Rafetus > Rafetus swinhoei. Next base: position 22,000,898 of record CM033427.1, read on the forward strand.
ACAGGTTTGTTTGATCCCTTGCAAATTGAAAGCACATTTCCTATTGTTCTAATGAGAATGGGCTAAAGTAACAGGCATTTTTGAAATAAGGTGAGGACTGATTCAGGCTGGGTTACAAAAATAAGAAATGGCGACTGAAATATGAGAGACCCCAAGAAGAAATGGAAAAAACATCTATAGGACTAGTATGCTTTTTGATGTGAGGAAATGTTTGAGGAAGAGAAAATGGGAAAGATCTAGAAGGCACATCACTGTCAGATTGTGAAGTGATTGGCAGAGAAACCGAATTCTAAAAGAAAAATGTTGCACACTTAGAATTATATTAAATTAAAAGCTTTTTGTTCATAACACTATTTTATATTTGATTTCTTCTGGCTTGCATCTTACCTGAAGGGCCTGGATGTCCTGGTTGCCCAGGGGGGCCTGGTATATATGCATTAGATGCAAGCACTTTTTCACCAGTGATTTGCTTGCTAAGGTCCGCAGCGATGTTTGGTAATAAAGCAACCTAAGGGGGAGGGGGGGAGAAAAAGAAAGGGTTGTAGATCCACAATAGTTCCACAGGTTCAATTACAATTCTTGTTAAGTTTTTCTGGAAACAAATATCAGAGGGGTAGCTGTGTTAGTCTGTATCTGCAAAAAAAAAAAACCCCCAAGGAGTCCTATGGCACCTTAAAGACGAACTGATTTATCTGGGCATAAGCTTTTGTGGGTAAAAACCTGATGCACTGGCATTGACAAAGTGGATTGTACCCATGAACACATAAATCAGTTCGTCTTTAAGGTGCCACAGGACTCCTTGCTGTATCTGGAAACAATCTGAATGGAACTTTAAAGGTGTCAGTGAAGATGGAGTATTTATTAATGAGATTCTCACTATTATATTGTGGCAGTTCCCAAAGGCTCTATCAGGTTTGGGGTTCCCTTGTGCTAACAGCTATAAGGACACAATCCAAGACATAGTTCTCTGCTTCAAGGTACTTACAGTACAAGGCCTTAGTCCTGCAATGGACAGCAAAAGGCAGACTGGTATGCTAAGGTGCAAACTCACTGATAACTATAGGGCTCTGTATGGGCACTGTCATTTGCTCATGCGGTGTCCAGTGCAAGATCAGGGTTTATTTTAGGACAACACCCAACAAGTGGGTGCAGCAATGATCCGGAAGGGCTGACAGAAGGGAGAGGGCTACTGCAATAAGTTCTGATGGCTACTCAGCCTGGCAATGGGCATTGCTTGATGGCCCCAAATCACTTGCAACCTTAAAAAAAGTTAATAATTGAAAATGTTCTCTATCAAACCATAACCCTGTTGTTGTGACTTCTTTATGTTGGCATTGCACCCTCCCCCAGCTCCAATGAAATGACTCCTCAGCTGGAGGGAGGCAGCACAGGTGGTGGCTCAGAGTACAAACCTGTCCAAAGGTCCGGGGCATGTCCTTAGGCAGCTACTCTAAGCTGCCATGCCATCCCCTGCCTATATTGGTACTTTCAGTACTAGCTTCAACAGAACTAGCATGTGTTCTTCTCGGGAAGGGCCCTCCCAGACACACCCCATGAGTCAGCCTTCCAGTCCCCCAAACAGCTCATAGGGCTCAGAATGGCTGACCCCCATCAGGCTTCAGAGGCTGTACAAGGGCCGTCCCCTAGTGCTGCTGGAAGGAGGCTGTTGAGACTATGTGGGCCCTAAGGACTGATCAATTGAGCAGCCAGAGCATAGGTAGGCTTCCTCACTGCTGGTAGCCGCCACTGCTGCTATTGAGTTTTTCCTTCCTGAAGGTGGATGGGGCCTTCTGAAAGGACCACTTCCTCCACCCCACCCATGAAATTCTGTGGAGGAGTCCAAATGATGTGGGGCTGCTGGAAAGGACAACAACCTAGGGGGGAGAGAGAGGCAGAGGAACTGAGTGGGAGAAGGAGGGCAACTCAATTAGACCCTTCTTCCTGCTCCTTGGATGGTTTTGCAGAGGTAGCACTCTCCTCTACCTTTCACCCACAGGTGTGGGAGATCCTAGAAGCAGGAAAGAGGGATTCTAGGTGATGACTCTGGCCCAAATGATCATATATCCAATAGGGAGAGACCAATGGTATTTACTTTGAAAGGTGGGGAACAATGCAAATGGGGAGCACGTAAAAAGTAATGACAAAATTTTTTAAACTGCATGAAGTCTCACGAGGAAATATCTCTCCTTCACTGCCTGCATTATCTCTCTTCCTTTCCATCTTCCTCCATTGTTCTTTTAACCAAACGACTGTGGGATTTAACTCAGAAAAGTGCTTTGGATATGCTCAGTAGGAAAGTTGCTAAACAAAACAAAGTTGGACTGTATGAGGCGATGCGCGCTGCATATCTCAAGTGCTGTCATCCTTGCCTAGATAATAAAATTTAACAATGAAATGTTTTTAAAGATATTATGAAAACCTGGTGTCTCCTAAAAATTGTCCTAGAGAAGACAACAATCATCTCTACTGATTTGCAGATAAGAAAGTTACTAGCTGAGAGTGACCATAAGTGGAGTTAGGAATTTTGCTCGGCCAAACAGAATTTAAGGATTATTTTATAGGTATGTGGGGCAAATTCATTTCTGGGACAACTCTGCTGACCTCCTGGATGAATTTCATCCTTTGGTTATTTTCGGTGTTCCACAGCAGCTGGTTGCCAAATATGGCAGCTGGGCTGGCTGGAGGCCAAAGGCTTTTCTTTCACTGCAGAGCTAACGCAGGTTTCTTTATGGGTGTTGTCCCTAATCTAGCTCCTGTCCACACACAAAACCTCTCAGTTGTGTGTGGTGGTGCTTTATACCTCAGCTAGCTGGTCGGTTCTGGGGCACAGGCTAAAAATCAAGTGCTGTTTACACTCTGGGAATGGGGTGGTGTTCAGTGGTCAGGCGGGACAGGTATTCCCAAGGAGTCCCGGAACAAGCGGAGATGCTGACAGGGCTCTGAAGCTCAGATGTCCAGCAGAGGTCCTGAGGGACCCTCACCACAGACACTCTTTATGCTTTATTGGGCCCTTCGTACTTTTATTCTTTGCTTTAAATTAAAGTATTGGCACTTCCCTAATCAATTCATGTGTAGCTTGCAGGTGTGCCAGCTGTTTTTATAGCTATTACCCAAGGGATCTCCAGAGCCAAAAGGATGAGTTGCCCCAGCTTGAGCTAAATAATAAGGCTCTGTGGGAGGAGGTCTGTAACCGAGCCCCAGCTTTGGTGGATTAAGCATAAGAGTTACTCATAACACACACTGATCAGTGGGTTTTACAAGCTCCATTTTTTGACCCTGTGATCTCTCATAGTGTGTAAGCCAGGTCATGCTACCATTTGGCTAGGATGCATAAAAGAACCATCTAAATGCTCATGAAGCAACAGTGGTAACACTGTAAAATGAAATTCTTCTCTTTATGTGGGTATAAAACCAATGCCCCAGCACATTTTTGGGGCTACATGCTGCCAAAGATGCCATTTTTAGACTCAGAGATAGAACAAAGTCTTGTCTGCTTGCGATCATTAACATTTTCCAAGCACTTTTGGCAGGAGGGTTCTAGTGTCTTAGAACTAGTGTCTCTATACATTAAACTAGAAAGTAAAATTCTGTCAATCTCAAGTTTCACCTGGACTAAGCAGCTGCGTAGCATTTATAAGCACTGTTGAAAAGCATGGAATGCTTTACCCCATTGACGGCCACATCTGAGTGATGGATTAATTAATTTCCCCTTGATAGTTTTATTTCAGTTTGTGGCCTGGAGGTTACTTTGGGCTCTTTCAGGATCCCAACTGCTATATAAATGCCACTCATTATAGTCATTACAATGACCAATTCTTCAGTTTATGTTCTGAACAGACAGGAATCAATGTGTGTAACTGCAAAGGATTGACATGAATAGAATATAAAAACGTCTTCTGTTGCTCGGGTAAAATGAAATGACCTGTACTGTCAACAAGCCTGTTTATTAAGTAATTTATTAAGTAAAAAAATTCACATATCTGCAAAGCCAGCATACACACATGCCTCCCCACTGAGTCAGCTGGACCTGAGACACATGCACTAAACATGTCAAGTAATTGAGTCCCGGGTCTAGCTCATTATCTTTTATATCTCCAAGCCAGAAACTGCCTATCGTACACATTGGTGCCAAACCATGTGTTTTTAATGTTGACTGTTGTACTCTTAGGGATTAACTATACTTACTGACCTAATTCATATTTCACTTTCTGGATGGACTGGGATACTTGTCCAAAATGACCTTGGCTTTCTCCATCCATAATTCAAAATCCAAGCTTTTCTCACAACCTGCCATTTTCTTTGGGGGATGGTGTGTGTGTAAAGATTTGTGTGGATAGATTTTTAGGGAATGGCAGTGCTAGAAACAGGGCCCTCCCACCATCATTGTTTCATGTTACATATTGTAGCTCTGAGGAGTTCTTATGAAAACTGTAGGAGTTGACTTTGACCGGGCTATGTGTAACACTAATTTCTAATAAAGATGTTTATATATGTCTGGGTGAGCAGATGTGCATGAGATACGATCTTGCACTGATTCCAAGCACTGGATTTCTGACTGGATATATTTTAATACATTTGCATGCTAGACATTCTTAGTCTAGTTCATCAGCTTGCTTGCCCCAGTTTCACTGGAACTATCTTGAATGCTGATAGTTCAGGGTTAGCACAACTTTGCAGTCAGGAAGAATGTCGCACTAGTACATCATGATAACATCAAACCCCACTGGAGAAACCATTCAAGATGGCATCTCTATCTTGATCCCAACTTTCTGGCTCTGCCATCTGTGATACATTCAACTAGAGACGGAGGCATTAACAGCAGCCTAGATAGTCAGGGCTTCTGCTAGAAATCTTTGTTTCCTGTTTGCTTACCTTTCCTTCCATGCATGGCTGCCTTATTTTTGTGCCATTCTAAGTCCAGAAAGTCACTACTGATCAGCCAGCATGGTTTGCCATAGACAAGACTTAATCACCAATGGAAATAAGCACACAAGCTTTAGTGTTTGCATACCCCCCAAATCTGAAAGCAGGATACTTCGTAAGGATTTGATGTGAGGTTTCTCCACTGGAAACATATACCTGGGCAATCAGCCTATTCAAAGAGACCAATTTCTTGTAAATAATTACACAAAGTAGCACTCAGTCAAAGGACTTGTCATTTTCTTTCTTCTTTTTTCCCCAACAAGAATTGCTATCTGTTCTTGCTAAATTAATATTACCTTTGATGAGAGTTGGTTGGAAAATGGAATTTCTGTTCTATGGGAAACTGAAACAATTTAAAACTTGCTGTTCTGCATCGGAAAGAAAAGCTAAAATTTCCAACTTTCCCACAACAGAACTGCCTAAAATTTTCCTTCTAAACCATCAAAATATTTTGTTCCAATAATGTCAAATTACACAATAGCAATAATACATTAAAATTATAATATTCTAATATGAAAGTTTAAACAAAATAAAATTAAATAGAAAAGCCCAAATTATTTTTTTTACCTTACCAAAATGTAAGGAGAAAGTAAAAATGAATCACTAAGACCTCCTTCCACCAACATGTAGTTGAAATGGACATGTTTCTGCAAATATTTCAGTTTTCACAAAACTACATTTGTACTGGTTATCCATGTTTGAAGTTCTGTGCAGGCTCGAGCCCTAAATGTTGTGTATTTAGAAGGAATTACGGGGGGAAGAGGAGAAATGATGCAGTTCATCAATACAGCTGGGTTCAAACCCTTATAAGGGTTTCAACTGGATTTCATGGTCTTATCCTAGTCCCTGTTGGCCATCTGTCCATATCTCAAAGTTACCACTGAATCTGATATGATGAGCAATCTGTTCAGACGAGGTTGGTGGAATAGCCACCACTGCCATTCACACATGATTTAAAACTCTTTAACAATACATTTCATGAACACAAGCCTGACCTCTATTATGATTCATCAACACTAGTATGTTTAAAGTTAAGAAGAACTGTGGATATATTTAGTGTCCAATTTATGCTTTTAAAATGTATCACGTAAAGAGGTGACTGACAAAACATTTGTACCTTTTGCTTTAGCTGTAAAACCGTCTGCTTTATCTGGTGAAATTCCTTACAAGAGGCACAACATGTTCCTGCTTTCACGACGTTGTCAGACTTCTCAGAAAGCCCGGCTAAAATTAAAACAATTTCCAATATATTTTAAAAAGGCAGAAAATCCAATAAAAGAAATCAATACAGTAATTGTAAAAGCTACTGTGCCCCAGAACAGCCTTTGAGGTTTTTATAGTACCCTATAGTGTGAAAGGAAAAGAGGCTCATGCCATTGCCATAACTTTGCAATTATGAATCACGATGTAAGGCGAAGCAATTTCACAGGGGTGGTGTAGGCCACATTTTAAAGGCAGCTGTTTCCAGTTAACAGTCCTTAATGTCTTTTTTCCTCTTTTATATTTGAAAATGTTTACACTTGTACGTTTATCTATGCATTGACACTAGACCAGCCCCACAGATCTGAAATGATTTACAATTCCCTCCAAAGCCACTTTTCATACATTGTAAATTACAATCAAATCCCATGCAACATGACACTCTTATTCAATTTGCACAAAACTTTTGTTCATCAACACTGACTATTCTGCTGTGCAATGGAATTGCAAGAGTGAACAAGGCTGGGACTGGGATTTTTGCTAAAGGTTACAGCCAAGTTAGAGGAAAAGTCACTATAATTGTTAGGTATGTTGGACTGAATCTGTTGTGGAATTTGCAGAATAACCTGAAAATAAACATTGCAACCTTATTTTTGTTGGCTTCACACAGAGCTAATCACTTTAGCTTCACAAACAAACAAATATCCTTGTAATAGTTGTCCCACATGTAGGCGTGTGTAATGATTATTCACAAGAGCCAAAAGTAGGGCTCAAACTCTGGACCTTCAGAATCATGGAACAGCCTTCCACTACTTGAAATAATGGAGGAACTCTAATAGTAATATCTGGCTGTTTGTCTCTAAACACACGCGCACAAGAAGATTTACGTGGCATTGGTCAGGTCCTTAACTCAAATAATTTTTGTTTTACTATCTCAAATATATAGTAGATACGCTGCAAGTTTTTGCCAGCAGATGGCTCCCTAATTCACAAAATAAGATCCCCGTTGCTCGGTCCTTAACTGAATTATTTTTTGTTTTTCTTCATTTAAATCATTGCTCTGGGGATGAGAGGTTCAGTATGCAGGCTTCCCCAGGGAGAGAGGACTACCCCAGCCCTCTCTCACTGCAACAGCTTGCAGCCAGGTAAGAAGCATCTGTCCAGGGCTGCTGCAGCTCCAGCAGACACAGCTGGAGGAAGGGTGCATGTCCCCTGGCTAGGGCAGGTGCAGGTTTGTCTGCCCCCTGCACTCTCCAGCCAGAGTGAGGAATGCAGCAAACTATGTACTTCCCCCTGGGTCCCTGATGAAGGGGAACAGCCAGCAATATCCCCATATGAATCGGGGGCAGAGGGAGGAACTTCAGCCCTCTCTCCTGCCCTCCCTAAAAGGTGCCTGGTGAGTGGGAGGACACCTCCAGCCAGCCCCTTTCATCTGCCTGCTGATTCTATCTCTTTTCTGTATGGTTTTCTGAGAAGCAATGCCATTCCAGGCACATCCCATTTTCCTGACCAGACCCTGACCTTCTTTCAGTTATGATGAGAGGAAGCTGCATACCAAATTTGGTCATCGTAGCTCTTACCATTTAGGAGTTCTTGAACAGACAGACAAACAGACTCATGCACGGACACACTTTCTCAAATACACAGCATATCTACTGGGTCCAATGTCGAAAAATTCACATTATTCCCCCTTGTTCAAGTGTCTAAGTGTCTTTCTCAAAGATAGGCTTTAGCTAAGCACATATTATTGGACTCAGTGCAGGAGATACTGGGTGAATTTTATAGCCTGTGTTATACAGGATGTCACACTAGAGGATCAAATTATCAATTAGTAAACTCTTAGCACTGTACAATGAAAAGCTCACAACAGAGTCTGATATTTGAGAATTTGAGGTATGTTCCAATGCCCACTGCAATCAGTGTAAAGAATCCTATTGACTACAATGATTGTTAGATGAGCCACTTGATAAGTATGTGAGTGTCCACTGGTCAGTTGTTCAGCAGCCCTCAAAGCAGCTGGCTTGGGCTGCTGAACAACTGACCAGTGGACACTCACATACTTATCAAGTGGCTCATCTAACAATCATTGTAGTCAATAGGATTCTTTACACTGATTGCAGTGGGCATTGGAACATACCTCAAATTCTTGTTTGAATTTTATTCAGTCTTTTTTGGCCTGAAATACCAGACTCTGTTGTGAGCTTTTCATTGTACAGTGCTAAGAGTTTACTAATTGATAATTTGATCCTCTAGTGTGACATCCTGTATAACACAGGCCATAAAATTCACCCAGTATCTCCTGCACTGAGTCCAATAATATGTGCTTAGTTAAAGCCTATCTTTGAGAAAGACACTTAGTTTTGATCTGCAGACATCAAGAGAAGGTGAATCCATCATCTCCTTTGGTATTTTTTCCATTGTATTGTCAGAAATTTGTTCCTGAGTTCCAATTTGAATGTGTCTAATTTTAATGCCCAGCCACTGGCTCTTGTTATGCTTTTCTCTGCTCGATTAAAGAGCCCTTCAATACCCAATGCTTTGCCCCTGTGAAGGTACTTATACACAGAAATCAAGTCACTTCTTGATTTTCTTTTTTTGATCAGCTAAACAGTTTGCGTTCTTAAAACCTTCCCAGTAAGGCATTTTTCTCCAGACCTCAAATTCTGTACCCTCTCCCAATTTTTGAACATCTTTTTAAAAATGTGAATATTTTGGCGCTTGCAGTTCTAAACAAAAGCAGGCATTACAGAGGCATGCATCATTGTTAAAATAAAAATGCATAATTAGGCTTGTTTGCTTTCAAATGTCAGTAAAAATGCTGATTTGGAACAAGTATTAAACCAAAGTCCCTTTCAATTTTTATTTTATCCCAATGAGTTCACCCCATCACCCCAGATGATTGGAATGTGTTGAGAAATATTGCTGAAAGCAACAGTCATAGAGGAAAAAAATGCCAGATTTCTTGGCTGTCTTTAAACCCTATTCAATCCCATTGGAATCAGTGGGATTGAGTGGCATGTAAGAAACACTGAATTGACTCCTAGTTCTAATATATAATTCAGTTCATCTGATGTAGAGCAAAGGCCAGTGCATCAACAAAACATGGTTATAATAGTTGACTGCAGCCATCAGTGGTCTAATAGTTGGACAGGATCATGCTGCAGAGAATTGTGTGAATCCAATTAGATCCATTAGTTTCTGTGGACATCAGAATACAGCCTAACGCCCTGTTGAGAACAAGGATAAGATATCCCCCTACTTCTGCTTCCCAACTTGTGCAAGGCAGGAATCCCCTAACTTTCACTGAGAGAGGTGAGGTTCTGACCATGAAAATGATCATCTATCACTACCTTCTTTATATACCATCTAACCCCTGATGTCAGATCCAGAATGGTTCCATTTCTGAACAGAACCAGAACCCATCTGGGTCATTGGTCAGGGATGCAATGAGACAGTCATCATTGGTATAGATGCTGCATTCAGGCGGAGGAAGTCTTGGCAGCCCCAGAGCTCACCAACACTTCAGCAGGATGTTTAAACAAATTGTTTTCATTGTATAAAACCTGAATGTGGGGGCTAAATTACTTGACAGAGTCCCTTTGAACCTGTCCCATCTTACAGGGCCTCCGACAGTACAAACAATTAAATCCAGCTCACATGATGTTTTGTTGGCCTTATTCGGAGCCTTTTACCTAGTTACTGGTGAGCCCTGCAGCTGCTATTGATAAGAAAACTGCTTGGAGAGGCAGTATGTTTCCTTAGCATATGCTTGAAGTCATGAGCTTGCTTATGCTGGAAGAGAGAGAGAGAGATACTGCCAGGAGGAGATCTCTACAGGGAGCTGTTCTGAATGCATTCTTTGCACAGAGATTGTTTAGCTTATCATCTGTGTTGTATTATCTGAGCTCAGGCTGCCGAGAAGGTTTCATTTGTCCTCTTCTGAGTGTGTAACTGTGTTTACTCTGCAATAGGAAAAACGATTATTGAAGCATCAAGGATGCTGCTCATTTTAGTGCCCAATGCACAAATCCACATGTTTAATCCAATCCACTTACAGTAGGATAGGGCCAAATAGTGTAATTCTTCTGGCATTATAGAGTAAACACATTATTATTAACTCTCCGTGTGAGGTATGTTATATCTGGAATTAGGGTGAAAGGTCAGATTGTTGAATGTTTTTATGTTGTCTCATATAAAATATTATCAGAAAATCTACCTCAGTGTTCCAGCGACCAGTATAATAATGTGATTCTACAGTTGCTCTCTATCATATTATTACAACTTAGATGTGTTGCTGTTTTATAATAGTGCAGGAACTTACACTTACCACAAGGTGGCACATAATTTATAGATCTCAAAGTCTAGGTCTGCTGCTGAAAATCCTGTTCTGCATACTGACCAGTAATTGGCTGGCTAGTGTACTTAATAAACAATAGTTTGGGTCCAATTCTGCTCTCATTTACATCTGAAATCTGTGAAATTATTCTCTGGTGTAAAAAAGCAGAAAGTAGGTCTTAGATTCTGTATGCTGACTTTCCAACTGCTGCTGGTAAATGTTCGAGTGATGGAGTCCTATGCCACACAGAAACATGGATTATAACGAAAAGAAAATTGTGTTACAAACTGCTGTTTCCAGACAGTTAACAAATGCCTAGACTATTTTGAACAGTCAGAAATCCTGAATGCTAGCAGCATTCCTCTGTCAGAAAGCTTGAACTACAGAGGAAATGTTAATTATGAAAATATTTGCAAGGGGATTAGTTACAACACCCATGTTTTGTTAACGACATCTTTAGAAATAAAAATTTAAAATATCTGAAAGCTACAAAGACCAATCACTGGTTACTGGGGTACTCTAACTTCATGTTTTCAAAGGGACAAATATAAGTAACAAAATGTTTGTGCCTATTGTCCAGCTGCAGTTTGGAAGAGTCAGTGGTATAAAATGTACTTTCAGTCATAAATAGGTGAACCAACCATGACCTATCATTCATCAAAAGATGTTTGCAGTTTCTTTCCTCTGTTACTAATGGTCTATATGTGTGTTTAATTTAAATTATCCCAAACTTTATTATTTTAAAAGCACTGGAGATGACCAACATTTAATATTCTTCTTATATTTGGCACACATTTATACTTAATATAGATATTCAAATTAAACAAAACAAAAAAGTTCAACATTGGATCAAATGCCAATCTCTGTTACAACAGTGCCACTTAATTAACTTCAGTTCCATGGAATTAAAAAACTCAAGAGTTGCAGATGGAATGTAGCTTGCTGATTTAGATTTTTTTAAATATAAATTGAATCTCCAGGTTTGATTTAGGTGTGTGCCTGAAAGTTCAAAAGTTCTAACATTGGGCCATATGCTAATCTCACTGGCATCATTGTAAATACAGACTAAATATACTTAAGTAATTTTGGATTTAAGTAAATCAGAATCTGGCTCATTTTCCTCTAAGTGAGATCCCACACTGGACCAACTTTTATTCAGAGTTTCTATATTTAAATTGGATTTGGCTTATTATTAGTTGCAAGCATTTTATGTGTATCAGAAAAAGTGATATAACTTAAGTAATAAGAGCAAGTTCCATTATTCAATCACTCTAACCCTCGAGGGAGAATATTTTCCACATCCTTTAAAATATTAGCTTTTCACTTGCATTCCTCTCACATGCAGACATGATAGTTCATTTAGTGCTAATTGCAGGGAGAAGGTGCTTCCAGAATAAGCCCTGGGAACTCAAGAATACAGTATGTCAGGGGCAGTAAAAGGTTATGTTCACAGAGATTTTTTTACATTGTTATACAATGGTCTAGCTGCTGAGAAACTTGATTTGCTGTGAATGTAAAAACATTTTTATGAACATTATATCAAGACCACCTGAATGAGGTATGCATATCTAACTGCCTGGATCACATCTTGAGACAATACCCGATTACCTCCTCCCATGGTTAAAGGAGAGGAAATCACCAAGAGAGTCTCCTACTGGGTTTTTCTTTCCAAATATCGCATCAGTCAGAGGGTGGTGTGTTTTGCTCTCCTGCAGAACAGACAATGAGATGCTGGCCCTAAACCCTGCTGAGCCCCTGAGTTGATCAATGGGAGGCCAGGGCCATCCATATGAGTTTTCTAGAGAATGACTGTCCCCAAGAGCACCATGGACAGAGGACTATAGAATGATGGTACAGTCTTTGGATACCTCACTTGCTTTTTAGTAATCTAAGTCAATTGACTGAATTCAGTTCTGTTACACCAGTGCACCTGAATTTGGCATTGGATGCAGTACATTTCCATAGCTCCCTCTCTATGGTGGGTCAGTTGTATTAGGCTGTCTTTGCCCCACGATATTAGTGCATGCTAATACATACCTTTGTCTCCTTTGGTGCAAGTCCTCCCATCATCTTCCCGGATATAACCTTCATGACACTCGCATCTGTAACTGCCCATGGTGTTGACACAGATTTGGGAGCAGAGAGTCTCATTGCTTGTGGCACACTCATCGATGTCTGAAGTCAAACAAATGTTGAGAATCCCCCCAAAGTCACAGAGGTTCAGAGATCAAATAAGATAGCTCCCTTAAGGGTTCCATTATCATAAGGGCTTCTGAATGGATGATCAAGTAGCTACAGAACTTCAGGGAGCCTACAGCTTCACACCAATTGCATTATAATTGTTAACATGCATGGGCCTTTACCCATGACAACCACTTGACAGGTTTTTTAATCAAAACTTGACCCTGCAAACCATGTCTCACATAAGTACTCACCCATGCAAGATGGTGCTACTGAGTTAGAGGGGGGGTGGTATAAGTTCCTCAATATAAGAACCTCAGAGGCTTACTTTCATAGGTAAACATAATTTCTGTGGTTTTCAGTTTAAGGCAAGATTCATGCCCCTGTTCTATTGCCAAAGACCTTGAATGCTGCTCGGAGACTGCAAGGGCAGGTATTAACAAGGTGGGGGGAAGGGGACTTGTACAGCTCTTTACTTAGCTCAGTTAATAGCATAGTCATTCAAAAAAGAATGAAGAAAATAAGAGGAAAGGATCTAGCACTATTCAACTTCTTTGAAACCAACTTCTAAAGTAACTTGAAATTCTTCCAGAAGCAAGACACATCCTTAACCAAAGATAAATGTGACATGTTCTTCATAACCCACCTAGGCAGTAGGGTTTCTCTCTGTTTCTATGTCTCTCTCGGTCATAGCGGTACCCAGGATAACATGTACAAAGGACTCGTCCAAAGTTGTCTGTGCATTGCTGTTCACATGGAGCCTCTGCACACACATCATAGTCTAAAGAGAGAAAAGTGTGCTTAAGGGAAACATTGGTAGCAGGCCCATGTGTGTATACAACAACCATATGATTTCATATTGTATCTCATCTTATTATAGTGTTCATTAACAAAGTCCTGCTACATTATCACAGCAAATGGAAGAAACAAGTGACATTATCACATAATGTAACTAATGTTCTATTGTTGAGTTATTATTCTAAGTCACACCTTTTCTACAGGACTAATAATTTAAGAAAGGGGCACTTTCTTTGTGTTTGTATACCACTTTGCACAATGACAGTACCTAGCACAAATGAGGCTCCTAGATGCTACAGTAAAATAATTTAAAATGTTGCTTTGTTTACACAGAATTAGTAATTATTCTCAGGGAAATATTTGTTTCATAAAAGTAATTTCCTTCTCCCCCCTCTTCTACCCAAATTCAAATGTGATAGAAACAACAACTGCTGTGTAATATAATATACAATAGTTTCCAGATAATTCTGTGGCAAACATATTGAGAAAACATTTCAGAAAGCAGTTAGTTAAAATGAACACAAAACCCAATCCTAATTCACAAAGCAAAGAGCACATGATAAATAAGGAATCACTCTTTCTAATAATATAAATGTACAGATTGGAATCCGATGCTAACCATCTTGCCAGAGTACAGTGGAGTTTTCAGCTTGGACTAGGTGGCCCATTTAGAGGAGGTATAGGCTAAAGGCCAAGTGAAGCTTTCATTCAGGCTGGTAACCATTCTCTTTGCTAAGAGAATACAGGCTAAAATCACACCAGTGATGCTAGTCAGCCAGTTTCTTCCCACAATTCCCCCCAGAAACCCAGAACCACACACATGTTCCCCCCACAATTCGCTGGGAAAGAATCACAAAGCAGCTCATCTTAGCATAGCACTGAGATCTATGGGATATGCTCCCAGAAATCCCAGTGACATATTCAGTTGAGTGCAGTACCAGAGTGATTCAAGTAGGGCTTTAGAGTCTGGATGCTAACACCCTAGTGAGGCTAACCCGGGTGCCCAAGTTAAGTCTGCAGTAAAGACATTTTTTCACAGTGAAGGTTCATTAACTGGAGAAGAAGGGGAAACCGAGGCAGCGGCAGGACCCAAAGCAAGTCTGGATAAGCACAGCTTGCTATTAGAATTTATATAAAAATTCATGACAGTCTTGCTTTATATAATTAAAAAAAACTTCTAAACATTTAATTCAGAGTTTATAAAAGGGGCAGTCCACCACTCTTAACCTTTTAAAATACTATTTTAAATTGCTGTTTGTATTATTTTGGCACTTAGGAGCTGTAATCTTGATCCAGGAACCCAATACGTCAGGCACTGTACAAACACAGAACAAAAAAAGACAGTCCCTGCCCCCAAAACCAAAGAAAATCTAAAACTAAGTTAAATCTAAATGTTTTTGCCAACCTTCTGACAATCTTTGTTAATATACGATGCTTTAGAAATGGTCATTGATTGATTATTGAATAAATATTTTGATTCACATTAGTGGCTGGCAGCCATCTTGTGCAGTGCTGAATTTTCAGAAAGATCAAATGTCATAAAAAATTACTGATTGGTGGTCATAAAGGTTAAGCCTTGCCATACTTTTGGGCTTAACTGCAATTTTCCCCTACTCCTGGTCTTCCTTGAGGGCAACCTCTTAAGGTCTGAGGCTTTGGGTGTGTCTACCCAGCAAAGTTAACTATGTGAGGGTCTACACAGCAATTCCATTATTTCAAACTAATTTTGAAATAACGGATGGCTTATTCCAACTTCTGTAAACCTCATCTATCAAGAATAATTCCTATGCCAAAATAGCTATGTCGAAATAAGGCGTGTGTAGATGTTCCACTTCTGCTATTTCGAAATGGTCCTCGCCAGGGCCATTCTAAGTTATTCCTCCTGGGGCTCTAAATCGAAGTAGCACATCTACATTAGGGAAGCCTGCCTTGGACTAATTTTGAGGCTTCCCTGCAGTGTAGACATGCTATTTCCAAATAAGCTATTTTGGAATAACTATTCTGGAATAGCTTATTCCAAATAAATCTGCAGTGTAGACGTAGCCTTTCAGTCATCACTTGTGTCAGACAGAGTTGCACCTCACTGTGATTTACCCAGCTGGTATGACCAAAGTCCAGCCCCTGTGGTTAACCTCAGTTCAGAGACTACTGCATTGTACACCAGTTACCAGTCAGCCTTCATACACCAAAATATTTTTATTCTTAAGGTAAAATCATTATGGAAAAAACCACATATTCAAATCAATGAAAGTTCCTATATACATGGTAAAAGCTTACGAGAAGCCATCCATCAATCCGATGGGGTCCCAGTAAGCCAAATTCCTTCCAATGCTACAACAAGGGTGGGGAAACCCCCGGCCCCAGAGGATCCTGTCTGCTTGCTGAATCAAAGGAAGGCCTTGTGCCAGTCCAAGCTCATCTTTTGTTTCCTAGTCTCTGGAAAAACCCAGCTAGAACCTGCAAGCCAGGAGGTCGGGGGAGGGGGCAGAAGCTCCCCTATAGAGGGGATACTCCCAGAATGTTTGATCCAGGATACCAGCACATGTGCTTTGCTCTAGACTGAACCCGGAGAAGGAAGAGAGAATGGAATTGTCAGCCAGGAGTAGTAAGACAGAGAGGCAGTTTGGAAAAATGATGAGATAGTGGTTTGAGAAAGCAGGGTGGAAGGAGAGGTCAGAGAGGCAACTGTTGTAATAAGAATAGCATTTAGCGCTCAGTCCAAAACAATTTTCTAAATATCAATATCTCCAATCCTACAGATGGGGAAATCGAGGCACAAAGACATTGGGAAAATTATTACATACAGAACCCACTCTTGTACCACTGGACTGCACTGCCTTTTACCTGTATGTGTGTGAATTAGCAGGTAAAACAGGGAAGGGAGAATGAAATGGAAGAAAGGAGGCTAGGAGATCTATGACAATGCCATTCCCTTATGGAGGAGAGACGGTTTAAAATGCACTTGCCATAGGAGAAGAACCAGGTCTTTGTGATGCAGACAGAACAGAGTAGATAGGGCAGGTCCCAAGTTCTTCCTTGTACTCACTGCTAATTGCACAGGAAGATGGTACTACAATTGCTTTCTTGGGGTTGTGATTTGTCAGTAATGGCTAAAAGGCAAAAATGTACTTTGGTGAAGAAACTAACAGCCTGAGACATTATGTGCCTGGGATGAGATATGCATTTCAAACACACTCATGCTGCCAAGCTTATGATGAAATGTGTGCGGGAAGTGGTTACATTTTAGTAGAGTAAGTTAAAAAGAGTGTTTCTCTTAATCACAGAGTTTCTAGTTCATATGCCACCAGCTCAAACACTTTCAGCTGTTTCGGCTGTTCTTCTGGTCTGTGAAATTAAAGGTGAAACTCCGGTCAGGGTGACAGTGGGCTAACAGAGGATATAAAGAGAGCCAAACAGAAACCACAGACAGCAAAAAAAGTTCATTTGAAAAAAGAAAGTTTGTTAAGGTCCGGAGCCCAGAGAGAACTTCCCAAAAGCCAATGGAGTCATAATTAAGAGCTACTTTCATGTTCACCTAAATCTGAATAGGTCAAAACTAGAAGTACCAATTCTCTTTTGTTTTGGCATTTTTGTTATCCATACCCCTGTCTCTTCTCCTAAGGTCTCTGTGCTGTTCGTGAATAATCACTATAGATACAGGATATTTTACTGGATTTGCAAAGAGCCCTAGTTCTTTCCATTCTACATAGTCTCAGTGTCTCTACATTCTACAGAACCAAAAATTTCCTCACTCCAACACCATGTTACTACTCAGTCTCAGTCTCTCACACTGTAGCTCGCCAGTCCTCCATAAGCTCCCTACACCAGCACAAAACCAAAGCCCAAAATGTAAACTATGAGCATAAGCCGACCAAGATGAACTGATCTCATTCAAATGGTTCCCACTGTTGTAACAACTCTGCTCCATCTTGTGCTGGAAGCACTTTGAATTTCTCACCACACTGGCAGCACGAGGAACAATAAGAGGTGTCTGTAGTTTGTCACAAAAGGTTGCTATCTGACGACAAAGAGCTCACTCACTAGGGGGCAGTAAGATCTGCAGTTGGCAGGAACTTGTTGGCAAGAATTTACAACCCAAAGAACAAGCAGTTCCCGGAGGCTCTGAAGAATGACATTACTCTGCCTCTTTTCCCTTCAAAATGTTTACATCTCGTACTATGAAAGCTCACTGACCAACTCCATGGTCCCTGCTTGGCATGGTCCTTGTACAGCAACATCCTTGTCCTTGGCACTGTCCTTGTTGCCCACTACAGGCTTTTTATTTTCAGCCTAAAGAGCTTGCCTACAGCAAGAGGATTTTGCAGCTTTGCAGTCAATCTTAGCTCTGCAAATATGGCTTGATCCTGCACCAGGGAAGTCTATGAGAGGAAGATACATCTTATGTGAAGCTCTTTGGGGAATAACTGGTTTAGGGACTGATCCAAAGCCTTACTGAACCCACTGGTGGCTCCCATTGATGTCAACAGCCTTTAGATCGCTCCCTTAAAATTCATGCCTCTCAGCCAGTAGCACTATGTGTTGTGTCCATGAGCTACAGCGTCACTTGCACACACGTCTCATTTTTTTCTTATAGATGATCCAGCTGTTCCAAGATCTTTGAACTCAGGAGACCCAAACACTGTATTTTCAAAAAATGATTTAGAATCACACGCTATTGCCTGTAAGAGAACACTCCCTTTCCACTACAGGCTGAGCTATGCACAATAACTCACACTGCCTTTAAGGACAGAGGTAATGTCTAAAAGTTGCAGCAACCCAGGGTTGCACCAACCTTGGGAAGACACTTCCCTCAGGAAACAGCCTCTCCCAGCTTCCCCAGTGCTATTGTTGGGAAGAGCAGGAATAATTAGCTGCTGGCCTACCTGAACAGGCTAATACTCCTGGGTGTAATGGCTCTCCACACACATTCAAGGGAAGAATATGGCCCTGTGTATCCACTAATTCATATCACAAGATCTATGCAACCAGATGTATGGAGGGAGAGCCAAGACCTGGCACCCTAACTAAAATATTTTGCAGACACAGAATTTTATTGTATTGCTATTTCTGGTAACAAATTCCACACAGAGACACAAGGGATAACCAAGCATATGGTTAACTAAATATCTTCTCCCAACTTAACAGCACAAAAGTCAGAACAAATGAGAAATGGCTAATGGCACTGGGATGTGAATCGTAAGAACAATGAAATCACATACCTTCGGGGATGCATTGTCCAAGAACAAATTTATAACCCTTACAGCATTTTTTCCTGAAAGACAAAAATAGAATAAAATAAAAATGCTGTTTAAAAGAGATGCTAACTTTAGAAATACGTTTTAAAGGGCTTGAAAGTTATATTTGAGAAACAATCTCAAAAATAAATTTAAAAAGTTATTAATCCAAAAGAATGATTAATACACTGGAGATTTCTATTCCTGGGTAAAGAAGGAGATTTGAAATGATCCATACTAGCACAAATGGTACATGGTAACCTTTAGAAAGAAAGGCCTTTTTCCTTCCTTGATGCATCAAGATCTCTCAATGGAAAAGCCCCAAAAAGTGCTGAGTATCCTATCCCACTGCCTCAGGGCTTGTCAGGGCTTTCTGGGGCTCCTATTTGAGCGGAACGACTGCACTTTTTAAAGGGGAGAGTTTGGAGACAGGTGGGGGAGTTTCACAATTAAAAATGGGCAGTGGGCACAGAAGTTTGGATGAAATGATGCTTGTTGAAAAAGACTTGACACTATTTACTAAAGGAAGAGTATTTTGGATCTTTATTCTATTAACTCTATGGCAGGGTCCTTAGCCAAGATTTTCAAAAGTGACTAGAGATTACTGGTGCCTCAGCTTCTTGGTGCCTACTGGAGACACTTTAAAAAAGCCTGAGTTTTCGAAAGCAACAAGTACCCCGCATCTGAAAATCAGCGCTCTAACATTCGGCACCCAAACACTGAACAATTCAAAATTATTATCCCCTTTTGAAAATCATGCACAGCTTATGCCTGTTGGAATGTGCATGACACACTTTTGGAGCTATATGTATAAGCAGCCATGATCATAACTTTCATAATATGCCACAGAGCATTTCCATGCATCTGTCACTCTAAGATAAACCAAATGACGGGCTTATAACTCAGCTAGTCATGCACACACGATTAAATCCTATAATTCATTTCCCACATTTCAAAGGACTCTGAAAAGATGAGCAATTAAATAAATGAGATATTTTAACTACAGAGAGATTAATAGGGCACTTAGAATGGTCTAGAGATGGGAACAATTAAATATTAACACTTCTATGTGGTCTGAAATTTCTTAAGCCGTTCAGAATACGAGAAAGTTCTGTTGTAGGGAAAACATGTGTTTCTTATAAGCTAGTGTGAAATCACATTTAAACATATGGCGTTATTTCACTGTTTCTATTTTGCATGGCACAACTACAACAAAGCCTCCGAGTTTCTTGATAACATTTCTAAATACACACTAATGGATACAGTCTTTTTAGAGCGATATTAAGTACAGAGGCTAAATGACTTTACAAAAGGTTTTATTGCTTGTGGATTGCCAACATTGCTTGCCTAGAAGTAACCTGTCATTTAACCTCCTGTGAAATTAAATTTAAATTAAGTGACTTAATCTGGTTTTTGAAAGCTTGTGGATGTTAGAGATATGGACTCTAGAGTGTTCTGCAGAAGTGCTGAAGTAAAATGTCTGGTAAGCTAAGAAGTAATCACTCTTCTGTTTTGCCCCTTACTTGTATAATTGACCCAGGAGAATGCTAAAGCAATGGAAGTCAATGACACAAATGTATCCCCTAGGTGACCCAGAGTTCATCACAACATATCATTATGTTGCATTTAAAACAACTATCAGTTGCAATTTACCATTTAAAACAAACAGTATATTAATCCAAACTATGTAAAAACAAACTTTGGCGGCACATTTTATACTTTCAAAGATTAGCCGAAATATAAATTAAATTTAATGACGGTTGGACGGCTGCAGAGGAAGCTTTGCCTTGTTATGCAAACACTGGTCCTCATTAGACTGCACTACAAACACTGCTGTGAAGTTTTATCTTCAAGATAAACAAATGAAGAAGGAAAGAGTTCAAAGGTACATCAGGGAGGCTCTTCAGATGCTTCGAGCTATGTAGACAGCGTTCCAACTGTACAATCATTTCCTTTCCCTTTCAGTATAGGGCAAGACTGATTGCACAGTTTCCGTGTAGGCAGTATAGGCATATACCAGTGAAGAAACCAGGTGGTAGGGTAGAGAATTTAATAAACTACTCGCATGCTAACAGCTATGCACATGCTTTGTTGGATCAGGGCCAGAATGCTCAGAATCTTTCAGAATTGGGTCATCCTATATCAAAAGTTGTGGGTTTTCTTTCAACCTACACTGTGTGAGTCTGAAGCTAACATTTCTTTCCTTTTGGATTGTTGTATTAGCATTTCCCTGCTCTGTTCAAACTCCTTTCCACCCCAACATGGGCCTGATGCTCAAAACTCTCATTGACTGTGAAGTCTATAAAAAACTTCACAATAGTTAGGCTGCTGGTGTGCTGAGACCTTCATCGATCATGCTGACCAATATTGTCTTGCTGTTTCCTTGTACTCTCCCATCTTTCTATCTCTCTCTTGTCTGATACTTGGATTGGAAGCACCTTGGAGCAGGGACTATTTTTGTTTTGTGTTTGTACAGCACCTACCACAGGGTCCCGGTCTTTGACTAGGGCTCCAGGTGTTTTGGGAATACAAATACATAATAATGCGGGGACAGTGACTCTTCCCCTACATAAGAAACATTGTGACACTGGACCAGACCCAAAATCTATCTAACCCATATCCCCAGCAGTGTCCGGTTCCAGAACTTCTAAGGAAAATGCAAAAACTCCATGACAAGCAGATGTGGAACAGTTTTCCCTCTTTATAGGTCACATCCTGATCACCAATAATTAGAGACTGGTTTATGCCATGAAGCATAAGATTTAGTATTTTTTTCAAAAGGTCTGTTGTCATTAATTATAATTAGTCTGGGTATTCTTGGCATTCAGATAAATAGCCAATCCCTTTTTGAATCTTGTTAGATTCTTGGCCTTAATGACATAGTGAGGCAATGAGTTCCACAGCTTATAAAAAAGTATCTTTTTATTTCGCTTCTGAATTTCTCAACATTTAATTTTACTAACTGTCCCTTTAATTTTACTAACTGTCCCCTTGTTTACGGGATGAGGAGAACAGGTGTTCCTGATCCCCCTCCTCAGGATTATCCCTGCTCCTCTTCACGGTAGCTTTAAGTACCATATGGGGAAATGACACAAAAGAGACCTAACCAGGCCCCAGAACTGCATTATCTCCCGATACAATCCACTAGCAGTAAATTCCAATTCAGAATATAGACTTCTGTTCTTGATGCCAACTCCTTTTTTTGATACATGACTTTTCTAAATAGCAAACATGAATTTGACATGATTTTGCAAGGGGTTCTGACAGGTTAGGGTAAATGCACAGAAAATACAATACTATGGTACTTGCTGCCCAGAACATCATATTGCATCTGTAAGTCTAAGTAACATAGCCTGGGATATATTCTTGGTGACCTTTACATTCTTTAGGCCAACTACATTCCTGAAAATCAATTTATCAAAATGACTGACAACTATGTTTATTATTAACAGAGGTACTTTAATGGGAAAACTTACTTTCAGAACCCAGCTGGCATTTCTAATCAAGATTGCATAATTATGATCTCATTATAGATAATGAGAGGCAAACAGGCTGCTACTAATCTTTTTAAGCATGGAACAATTTTCTTCATCACTATTGCTAGGCAGCTGAATATTTAAGTATGAATCAAATACACTGGATAATATTTAGCTTACCCAGAATATGAACCCCTACTGGATCTTCTGTGAAATTAGCTTGGTTCATTGTAAGTTTGATTTCTAAATGGGTAACATTTTAGCACAATTGCCTTTCACATTATGTAACAGGATTGTTTACTGATGAAAAAATCTTATAGCAATGGTTTCTCACAGTTTCCCAGGTTTCCATGAGCTCAATTCAGTAGTTCATTCAGGAAAAGCCCTGTTTTAAATAGGAGTTTATCCTGAGTGAAAACTGCAGAATATGTCCTCATTTCCCAAAAATCTGGCCCCTGAAGTGTTACAAGAGTCCCAGTATCAGGTAAGTGTCATAGTTCTACAGCTGTTAGCATTCTATAACATTCTGACTGAAAGTGTGTACATAGTCTTAGATGGACATTACATTCATTCATTTCTAGGTATCCATCATTAATGTAGCTAGAGACCATATCTCATAGAGAATGTCAGAAATTAGTATTTTTCTTGATGAAACATTCTGATGAAAACAAAAAACATTTTCATCAAAATGCAGTGGCAAGCTTTGCCTTTTTTTGAAAATACTGGAAAAATTTTCAACCAAAAACTGCCAAAAATCAAAACACTTCTGGTTTTCGGGGGAAAATTTTATCATTTGGGGTTTTACAGTGAAAAATCCAAATTTTCAAGGATATATTCCATGAAAATTTTCTTTAATCAAAAATCCAATTTTTAATTGAAAAACATCAGCAGAAAATAGATTTAGTCAAAGAATATCATAAAATGAACTCATAAAACCTGTGTAATGTCTCATAGATCAGAGGTCCAGCAAGGTCTCCTAAGTGACGCTATTGTGCCTAATAACACAAAGGATCCTTTGTAATATGGGCACAGAAGGGATATTTACTGCGACTGTCCTAAGTGCTTCTTTGATCTTCCTGAATTCCAGAAATATGCAAGACCCTAAACACAATATAAAAAATTAACTTCCAAATAATTTATCAATTATAAAGACAAACTTGAGTAGAATAGAGAATAAAAGGTGCTACAAAAACCCTTGTTTTTTAAAAAATCTACTATATATTTGAGAGAGTTTGTTTGTGTGTCCTGTCTGTGTGTGTCTGTTTGTTCAAGAACTCCTCCTTAATGGTACGAGCTAGGACCACCGTATTTGGTATGCAGCTTCCTCTTATCATAACTTAAAGCATGGTACGTGTTTGATTGTACTAGGAAAATGGGAGGTACCTGAAATGGGACTGATTCTCATAAAACCATACAGAAAAGAGACAGACACCAGGCAGGTAAAAGGAGCTGTCTGGGGGCACCCCTCCACCCAGGACTGTCCCAGTCCTGAGCCTCCCACTCCCCAGGTGTCCTTTAGGCAGGATAAAGGGACCAAAGTCCCCCCTCCCCACAATGCAAACGGGACCATTGCTGTTCCCCTTCATCAGGGAGCAAGGGGAAGTGCAGTTTACTACATTCCTCACTCTGACTGGGAAGCACGAAGGGCAGATGAACTTGCAACTACCCCAGCCAGGGACATGCATCCCTCCTCCAGCTGTGTCCACTGTAGCTGCAGTGACTGTAGAAAGGCACTTTTCAGCTGGCCCCAAGCTGCTGCAGTGAGAGAGGGCTGGGGGTAGTTAAGTATAAAATCCAAATGAGCTCCTGCACTGTCTGCCATGGACAAATAAGGCCCATCTGTAGTGCAGAGGTGGCTCAGTAACCCCATGGATGTGGGCATCTAGATGTCACATACATGGAAGAGTCATGCAGTTTTGGACAATATTATCTGAAACTGAAAGAAGATACTTTGTTTTTATTTGGGGTACATACCAAACTCATGAGTAACAGTGAATGGTGTCCCTGTAGAGCAGGGCTACTCAACTATGGAAGCCCCCGTGGGCCACAAGGATAATCACAGCACATGCCGAGGGCCCGCAACGGAAGTGTGGTTGCATATACATGCAAATATATATGCAAATAGCTTATTTCACACTGACGGGCATGAATACAAAGATTAAGGCAAGACTACACAACACACAGGCCCCATGTAAGTCAGTTCTGCTGATATTAATAAAATGCAATATTTACCCGATTTCCACCCATATGACAGCACTTTTAATAAGCAATGACAGTCCAGGAATTTAACTACTAAAACACATATCAACAGAAGACCATTATATTGACTACTTTTTTGTTTTGGTTCCCACCTGCAGGCCATCTGTTGAGCCGCGCGTAAACCCAAACCGCACCATGGGCCACAAACAAACGGGCTGCTGGCTGCATGCGGCCCATGGGCCGCATGTTGAGTAGCCCTGCTGTAGAAAGCAGTTCAGTATCATAAGGTTTGCTATGGTTGCGAGGCTAAGTCCTCTTTTCCAGCTATCTGAAGAAATAAATGCAGCCAAAGCAGCATTTACTCTCATGGACATCTCATGGGACTCCTCTCTCTCTTCCTCTGCATATTCCTCTCACTGGTCAAGTCTCAACTGACATTGTCAGTGAATGGAAAGATTCCCCGTGAATTCAGTGGGAATTGAATTGAGCCTATAATCATCAGAATGACATGAGCTGGGACCACATCACATTAAGGCAGTTTCCCTCTTCTGAAGAAGTCTTTCCATTAATTTCAATAAGATTGAATAACATAAGGAGCAGCAGGTGCCTGTTATCTAAAGCAGGGATAGTCGATTAATTTTTGTTAAGGTCCAAATTTCATGGTTGAGGAATAGTCAAGGTCCAGACTCCAGAGAATATAATAAAATCCAATAAATAAATAAATAAAATATTTTGGGATCTGTTCAAAAACATCTGGTGGTCCATATTTGGCTTGCGGTCCGCTTATTGACTATCTGGGATCTAAAGAATCTGCCTGGTGCCAGGGACCTCAACATATATTCTGTGTTCACACTAACTCATTGACTAGTTTATTGGAAAGCAAAATTAGAATGATGACTAAGTAAAGATGCGGAAAATCCCATTGGACCAAGGAAATTCAAGAAGTTAGAAATCTAAGGGTCAGCTGATGTAGCAAAGGACTTGATTTTTTGAAAGTAAGATTTCCACTAAAAAGTGGATTTTAAGAGTATGAATGAAGGTTCTGGCTCTGACCAGCAATTGCATTTAATAAATCAATCAAGTTATGTCTTACTGTTTTCTCTTTAAAACAAAATGCTGCTTGGCTCTAGTTTTTAACATTTTTATCAGGAAAGAAATCCTTATTTGGTCACTGTTAAATTGAAGCCCTTGAAAAGACTGAAAATGCATGCCATATATTGCTCATTCTACACACACATGCCACAGGTCATATCTTTAGCTATTGAAAATCAACATAGCTTCATTGATTTTGAAAGCTTTCTGACATGCTATTTAGCTCTCTGTTACTGCAATGTATTATTATCAGATTCTCTCTCTCTCAGCTATTTGCAGTGTTGTTTTCTCCTGGTGTTTTTATGGACAAAGTTTTATGATGAATTAGTAGAAATTGTGTTTCTTGGCCTCTTAACTTACAGAAGACATTGCAAAAATGACAAAATGATGAATTACTTTGCAGAGCTACTGCAGGTCTCAGTGTTTTCACATGAAGGAAATTGGCCGCAGAGCCATCCATAAAGAGAGAATATGATCTTGAATCTAATCAACTTCAAAAAATGTGTAAAAAGAAATTAACTAAAAAACTCCATCACTAAGATAAAGTCTCACTAAAATCCAATAGCTGAGGCATATGGTGATAGAATCAAAGAATCATAGAAACACAGGAGGTCACCGAGTCCAACCTCCTGCTAAAAGCAGGACCAATCCCAACTAAATTATCCCAGCCAAGGCTTTGTCAAGCCGGGACTTAAAAACCTCTAGGTAACCCATTCCAGTTCTTCACTGATGAGATAATAATCAGTTCACCTGGAAAAAAGGACTCTTTTGAAAAAAAAACAACTTTGAAATAAACAATTTTGAAGATTTGGAATTTACCAAAATCTCCTAACCTGAACCCTCATTGCAGGTGAGTTCCCAAACCACTGGACTACTGGCTATAATTTGCTAAAGATTCAGTCTCTCTCTCTTTTCATAAGAAAGAACTGAAATGATGGTTCTTGTGATTAGGTGAACTGAGACTGGAGTGTATGGATGTGTGTGTCCTAAACCCTGAACCCACCATAGAGACAGCCATGGCTATTATGTGTCTTTTTTAAAAAGGCTCCAGCAGTGATTTTGACCACTACAGATCGGTAAACCTAATTTCAGTATTGGACAAATTGGTTAAAACTATAGTTTCAGACATATAGATGAACACAATTTGTTAGAGAGAGACAACATGGACTTTATAAAAGGGAAACAATGCCTCACCAGCTTATTTTAATCTCTCCTCATATAGGCTGTTTCATACCCCTAATCATTTTTGTTGCCCTTGTCTATACCTTTTCCAATTCTAATATATCTTTTTTGAGATGTGACCAGATCTGCATGCAGTATTCAAGATATGGGCATATCATGGATTTATATAGAAGCGTTATGATATTTTCTGTATTATTATTTATCCCTTTCTTGATGGTTGCTAACATTTTGTTAGCTATTTTAACTGCCTCTGCACACTGAGTGGATGTTTTTGGAGAACGATCCACAATGACTCCAAGATCTCTTTCTTAATTAGTAACAGTTCATTTAAAGCCCATCATTTTGTATGTATAGTTGGGATTATGTTTGTCAATGTGCATTTCTTTGCAACAAATGCAACATTGAATTATCCCATCTTTATCCCAAAGATCTTTAGATCCTTTGGTGAGGGACCATGCCAAAGGCTTTCTAAAAGTCTCAGTACATTATATCCACTGGCTCACCCTAGTGTTTAAAATGAACTCTTTTCAGCTTGGAAAAGAGACGACTAAGAGGAGATATGATAGAAGTCTGAAAAATCTTGATTGGTGTGGAGAACAAGAATAAGGAAATGTTATTTATTTTTTCACATAATACAAGAAGTAGGGAGTCACTCAATAAAATTAATAGGCAGCAGATTTCAGACAAACAAAAGGAAGAACTTCTTCACTCAACTCAAGATCAACATTTGAAACTCACTGACATGGGAAGCTGTGAAAGCCAATAGTATAACAGAACTAGATCAGTTCATGGAGGATAAGTCCATCAGTGTCTATTAGGCAGGAGAGTCAGGAATGCAACCCCATGGTCTAAGTGTCCTTACCCTCAGCTTGCCAGAAGCTGGGACTGGATAACAGGAATGATGGATCGCTCGATGATTGTTGTTCTGATCATTCTTTCTGAAGCATCTTGTATTGGCCATTGTCAGAAGACAGAATACTGAGCTAGATAGCCCATTGGTTTTACCCAGTGTGGCCATTCTTATGGGTTCTCAGACTTTTGGGGAGGCCTTAATATTGTTCTGTGGGGAAATACATAATATTGGTCTTCACCACCTCCGAACATAACCAGGTCTCAAGCAGGATATTTTTCATGTAAGAAAAGATTTTTTAACTCTTGGTGCTGAACTATCAATATTATTTCAATGGAGATATCATGTAAAATAGTCCTACTTCTATTCATGACACAGTTCAATTTACATTACCAATCAGTAGGATGGCTTACCATAGACAGCTAGATTAAGTTTAGCTTAACAATACCTGAAAATGTCAGGCAAAACTAGTACAGGTTGAAACTCTCTAGTCCAGCACTCTTGGGACCTGACTGGTGCCAGACCAAACAATTAGCTGAACCTTGGGAGGTCAATATTGTCTAGCAGCATTATCAACACTTCCTCTGCTCACTGGGCTCTGAGAAGACATTTAGGGGCAAATTAAAACAAAATAACAGTACAGAACATTGAGAGTCAGGATTAATGGCTGTAAATAAACTTTATGGGACCACAGGAAACTTGGCCACACCCACGGTAAGTGGACATCTGGCTAATTAAAATCATGCCGGAATACGGATGTTACTCTAGTGCTGGACTAGAGAGGTTCAACCTTTATGTGAACTTGATCAAAGCAAGTTTAGAGTACAGTACAAGTATGTTACTCCAATAATGCTGGACAGAATGTACTCTGCCTACTTTAAAGAGCCATTGATTAGATTCACAAGGTACCTCCAAAGTGGATGAAAGTCATCTTCTTGAAGACAATATGGATAATAATAAGAATTTTAGTTTCTTTTTTCCTTTCTATTTATGGTTTTGGATTGATTTTTCTGTGTTTAACTGAGGTTTAATACAAGCATCTGTTCATACAATTTTTTATTAGAGGGAATGTCAGAAAAGAATGATATGATTAAAGAAGAGAGAGTGACTAATATTGTGTGCCTAGACCTAGTTTTGATAGTCTTATGTGCTGTCAGATTTATATACACTCTCCCTTCCCTCCTCTTTTTACATCTCTGTTGAACTTGTTGACTTACACCAAGAAAGTGATTTTGGTTTGAATGCATATATAAAACTGATTTGGAATTCAATAAATGAAATGTATGGTAACAGATATGATATTTTGGGAAAGAGTAAATAACTTGTATATACACACACATGCATACAATACCAACCAGCATGGCTTTGTTCTTATTCACTATATATTCTCACAGGGTGACAAGGTAGGATTTATTTTATGCATTTTCTTCTGCAAAAAATATTAGTGTTCTAAACCTTATTTGAAAATATCTAAAATTGAGCCCACATCACATTTAAAATTTTAAAAAAAAGAGAATAAAGCTGTTTTTTCACTATCTCTGACTTCCAGTTAGAGGACTCAGAGCCAAATTTCTTTCCAAGCCTGTAAATAGCCTTTATCTAAAAATTCAGTTATTTATCTAAACAAAGGTGAGCCAGAGTACGATGCTAATCATTGCACATCTGTCCACTGTCTTTGAATTCTTAAACTTCCATGACTCTTCATTTTATGGCTCCAATTTCCTACCAAAAAAATGCATTCTAGATAGAAAGCTATAAATTCCATTTCCGTAAGGGAAGTAGTGCCAAAGCATGCTGCAAGGAACTCTGTGCTCATGAGCTGGCTGCTGTTCTGTTGCTAGGCAACAGAAGTCAAACAGAAATAAGTTGTTGGCAAGTTGTTAGATTTACTGAACGCAATCCAGTCCAGCTTCTATAGTATCTTTCATCAACAAGCGCACAAAATCCTGTATAAGCAATGCCTAATAAAACCTCTCTTAATAAACAATAAAAGCAACCACACAGTTTGCATACACATGTACACCCAAACACATCATACAAATGATACAAGGAATTCATATTTTAAAAATTAGGTTTCCAAATATCGAGTGAAGTCAATGACATTGTCCAACCAGGACAGGCTGTGGCATAAGAGCTTGATGTTGCTCTCCAGAAAGTCAATGGCAGTTTTGTCACTGACGATCACAGGATTAAAATTAGACCCACAGACAGAGATTCAGGACAGATCTTAAGCATGTTGTTACCTTTAAGTATATGCCATCTACTTGTACTGCATGGAAATGCATGCTTAATGCTGTCCTACAAAAAGATGTTTTCTTAAATCTGGGTCATATTTTACAGCATAAATTGAAGAGATCTTGGCAGAAATCCTGGCCCCACTGAAGTCAATGCCAAAATGCTGGTTGACATCAATGGAGCCAGAAGTTCACAACACCCCTCTGACCCACCCAACATTAGAAGGCCTTGTTTCAGAAACAGCTATTTGATTTTGACTTCTCAAATGGAAACATGTGACATTTCTCTGGGGTATTCGGTGTTGTTGAAGCACCACACCACTGCCTGTTCATAGTGCAAGGAAATCTTGTCTATGCTTGCTGTGGATCAGCTCCCTGAAACCACCACCTCTGGCAACACAAACATGGCCTCGGCAGGCCTCGGCAGGCTTTGCTTGCTCTGCACAGGATAGAGATAGGCAGATTCCCACTCCAAAGTCCTCTCAACATCCCTCTGGACTGCTTAGCTCCTGTTCTACTGACCATGCCTAGAACTTTTAGGGGTGTGCCTATACTGTAATAAAATACTCCTGGCTGGCTGGAGTCAGGAGATTTGGGCTTGCGGGGCTGTAAAACCACAGTGTAGATTTTTGGGCTCTGGCTAGAGCCTGGGCTCCCAGATTCTGTTTGGCGGAGGGGCAGGGGAGGTGACCATCTCTCCAGGTCCCTGGGCAAGGCAGCCAGTCCTCAGCACCACCTGGAGTATGGTGCCTCCCCCAGCCCATAATGCTGGCAATAATTTAAAAGGCCTGGGGTTCTGTCCTTTGAATCGATGGGCCCAAGGGCAACTGCCCGCTTGGCCCGTCCCTGTCAGCGGGCCTGGGCTCTAGCCTGACTTGAATGTCTACTATGCACTTTTATAGCCCCAGAGCCCAAGTCCCATGAGCCTGAGACAGCTGACATTGGTCAGCTATGGGGGGTCTTACTGCAGCGTATGACATACCCTTAGGCTATGTCTACACTGGGAAGGTTTGGGGACAAAAGTGCAGCCGACATGCAAAAATCACCAAAAGTGCAAGCTGGTCAAACCAGTTTTTCTGCCTCCCCTTGTCAACATTTCCTGGCCACATTGTTAGCTCCTCTGTCCACAGATAGAGCAAAGCAGTTTGGGTAAGCATCCCACAGTGCAGTGTTGTGGGAAGGCAGAGCTGATCCCTGTGCTTCTTGGGATTCTCTCCAAGTTCTCCCACAGCATTCTCAGCTCCTGGGAGCAGCATCACGAGAGGCTCTGTGAGCTCTCCGTGCTAGGGAATGTTGAAGCAGCATAGTGTCTCTCCAGTCCCCCCTGCAGTCTGCCTGCTGCTGTGTTTCTAGGAGGGCAGAACAGGAACATCCCAATGATTCGCTCTTTTTGTTTGTTCCCCAAATGGAGCAGCTCACTCAGCTGTCAGATACTTCCTGGAGCTTTGAAAGGGTAGGGGCACATGCCTGGAGGGCAGCAGAGATTACAAAACACTCAGCAGAAATCACAAAACACTGAGCACAGCCATCGGGGCAGGCATTGTGGGATACTGGCAGAAACCAGTTCTCTCGACAAAACAGAGTCCACACTGACTCTTTGATAACAAAGGGAGGGGAAAAGACAGAAGTCTCTCATAGAGGTGGAACTTTTTTTGACACCAAAACTGGTTGTTTTTCCCAACAAAAGTTGCATTGTAGTGTGCATGCTCTCACTGTTTTGTCAACAAAAGGCAGTTTTTTATGACAAAACATGCCAGTGTAAACAAAGCCTTAATGCTTTTGGGTATGTCTACACTACAGAGAAGATCAAAGCTCCTGCTGTCAATCTTCCAAGGTTCGAATTAGCGGTCTAGTGAAGACACGCTAATTCGAACTGAGCGGGGCACTGTGATTGATGCTGGTAGTCCTGCTTCTTCAAGGAGTAAGGGAATTTGAAGGGACAGTGCGCTCCCTTCGACTTCCTGCAGTGTGGACAGTGCCAAAAGTTGAGTTAAGGAACTTTGACTTCAGCTACGCAATTAACCTAGCTGAAGTTGTGTATCTTAATTCAACTTTATCCCATAGTGTAGACATACCCATAGCGAATAGTAAATCTGAGCTTCTGTGGGCTACCCAGGGAGCTGTCCCTGTGCTCTGACAAATAAGCAAGTGGTTAATAGAGAGAGGTTCTACAGAAGAATCTCTAAATCAATGATCCTTCCACCCTCCATATGGAAAAGAGCTAGCTACCTAGCAAGCAGGAATGTGTATAGGCCATTTTCTTGTTTTTAAGATATATGTTTTCTCTGAAATGCTATCATTCCAAATAAATGATAGCTTCCCCAAAGAAAAGTGTTTGCCAAGGATTCCTACTGGCATTGCTCCAGAGGGAACAGAACTGCAGAGTCTGAGCTTAAGTCAGACCTGCTGCGTTAAGTGCAGTTCATACCAGAGGATTGCATGATGAGCACTGGTGATGGCCAGAGACCCAAGAACGTGGGGTCAGAGGTACAGTTCACCCAGTTACTGTGACAGATAGCACAAAAGAAAGAGTTCAAATTGTTGAGAATTCCTTTACTCCTTCAGAACAAACATTTTCATTCAAATGTCACTTGAACAAAATTTTATCAGCCTGATATTTAAAATGTATTAGCCTCTGCTTCTTCTTCAGTCATGTCTATTCCTGAGAATGAAAGGACAATATGTTTCCAGTACTCCCCATTTAACAAAACCAAAAAAGCCCACATGAATCTGTATGGCTATGAATCAAAAACCTGTCAACTTTCTTCAACAGTATGCTGCTTTGTAAAGTAAATCACACTGGTAAGCTGCTACCTTGCTGTTTCTGCTTCAGAAAAATCACTAATTGTCTCCTGGGCACTGGTTATATATTGTCTGATGACAGATGATACAAATTTGATCTTTTGTACAAGGACTAAAAAGGAACACACCCATTGCAAAAGTGTAAAAAGTATAGTGATCCAGTTTTATTCATCATGATTGCAAAATATTGTTCAGCATAAGGTACCTGGATTTAATATACACATTTTAACACAAAATGCTTTGATACTGGTGGTAATGGCCAGAGATATAGGGTGAAGGTTTGTCCCACAGAAGACAATGGGAGTGTTGGATCTACCTATCCTGTAAATAGCTTAAGTAAGTCCTATGAAAAACCAGACAACTTATATTTCTAATAATGTTAAATGCTTGGAAGACAAATGCATGCTAAATGCATGGAAGACATGATCACTAGTAGACTTGCTTGAAAAATGGTGAAAAGTGGAAAATAAAACTTACTGAATAAATTTTAGTTTCTCAATTAAAAACAAAAACTGTTTTTTACAAATATATGATGTTTCAGTTCACTTCAACTTTTATCTCCAAACTAAAGTTTACACCAGTCATATATATACACACATGGTATTTTAACATTGCCAGTTTCACAAAGCTAAAAACAATTTTGAGCCATATCAGCCTGGAAAAAGAAATCAATTGAAAAAATGTGTATGATAATTGGGAATCTTTGAAAAACAACTTACTGAATGCTCAAAAAGCCATAATCAAGAAAGGTTTTACTGGTTTTTACTGGTTAAAAATCTGACTTGCTTTAGTGAGAAAGTGAAGGAAGCTGTAATAAAATTATATATATATTATTACAGCTTCCTTCACTTAGCACTTAGTAGTTAATATAAATTAGAAATTAGGAATTGTAAAAAATTGATGAGGGAACCGAAGGGAGAGAAAGAGACCTCTATTGTACATATATAAACCAAAAGAGTCCATAACTAGATAGAATAGCTAAAAATATCAATAACAACAGAAAAAAAGGCGGAAGTATTCAATAAATATTTCTGTCTGTATTTGGGAAAAAATCCGATGATGTAATTTCATCATATAGTAATGATAACACTTTTTCCAGTCCACTAGTATCTCTGGAGGATGTTAAACAGAACCTACTAAAGAACATTTTTAAATCAACATGTGCAGATAACTTGCATCCAAGAGCTTTAAAGGGCTGGCTGAGGATCATACTGGACCATGATTGCAATAAGTCTTAGAATGCTGGGGAAGTTCCACAAGAAAGTTAATATTGTGCCAATTAAAAAAAAAAAGGGGTGGGTGGGAATGGGATGACCTGGGTAATTATAGGCCTGACATCAATCCTAGATAAGATAATAGAGCAG
Organism: Rafetus swinhoei; assembly: GCA_019425775.1. Lineage (NCBI taxonomy): Eukaryota > Metazoa > Chordata > Testudines > Trionychidae > Rafetus > Rafetus swinhoei. The sequence continues at coordinate 22,034,769 of CM033427.1, forward strand.
CTGATCTGGAACTTGATAAAGAGTTAAAGGAGGGCAATGTAATTAATAAAAATCAACATAGGGTTATGGAAAATATATCCTGTCAAAATAACAATATCTTTTTTTGATGAGAGTATAACTGAAGTCTGGTTGATAAAAGTAATAACATTGATCTACTTAGATTTCTCTTGGTGTTTGATTTGGTACCACATGAAATTCTAATTAAAAACTAGAACAATATAAGATTAACATGGTACACATCAAATGGATTAAAATGGGCTAAGGGATATGTCTAAAAATGTGACTGTAATCAGGGAGGTGAGATTTCCATGGGGGAGTAGTTCCTGGCCCCATGCTAGTTAACATTTTCATCTGTGAGCTGGAAGAAAACAAAGTAATCAAAGATAAAATTTGCAGCTGACATACAAATGGAGGTGGTGATAATAATGGAGAGGAGAGGTCACTGACTCAGAAACCTGGGTCAGTTGTAAGCTGTATGCAGGAAAACAACATGCAGCTAATACATGTTTTAATACAGCTAAATATAAATGTATACATCTAGGAACAAAGGAAGTAGGGCATACTTACAGGAAGAGGGACTTTAAATTTGGTGGTAGTGATGGACTACTGAACACAATATCCCCGTGTGACACTGTTGCCTCAAGATCCAATGTGATCCTGAGATGCATAAAAAGTGGCATATTGGGTAGAAGTAGAGATATTATTATTTGGTACTGGTGTGTGACCACTGCTCGATTACTGTGTCCAGTTCTGGTGTCCACAGTTCAAAAAGGATGTTTGAAAAAATTCAGAAAAGAGCCACCAGAATAATTAGAAAGTCTAGCTTATCACAGTAGATTCAAGGAGCTCAGTTCATTAGTTTCACGAAGAGAAGTTTAAACGGTGACTTGATTACAGTCTATAAATATCTCCACGGGGAACAAATGTTTAATAACCAACTGTTCGATATAGCAGAGAAAGATATAACACAAGCCGGAGGCTGAAAGTTGAAGCTACACAACTTCTGAATGGAAACAAAGTGTACGCTTTTAAGGTGAGAATAACTAACCATAGTAATAGTTGTGGTAGATTCTCTATTACTGACCATTTTTAAACCAAGTTTGGCTATTTCTCTGAAAGATATGCTTTAAGACAGAGATGGGCAGGCTCTGGTCTGCCAAGCCATTTGATCCAGCCCGCAGTCTGCCCTGCCACACTCCTACCCTCAGGCCAATCGAGATCGGGGTAGGGGAGTGTGCAAAGCCTCCTACACCCTGCCCCAGGGGCATGCAACACCAGAGGGAACTGCCAGCTGTTCAAAATGCCAGCTGTTCCAATTGGCCTGAGGGTGGGGAGCATGTGAAGTCTCCTCCCCCCACCGGGGCACATGGTGCCAGAGGGAACCACCAGCTGTCTAAAATGGTTGGAGATTCCCTCTATATGTCGTGTGCCCCAGCTGAGCAGGGGCGGGAGACTTCATGCACTCCCCCGTTCCCAGGCCAATTGGGGCCTGGAGTCGGGGAGAGCACAAAGTTTCCTCCCCCAGCAGGGGCACATGGCACCAGAGGGAATCGCCAGCTGTTCAAAATGGCTGGCAGTTCCCTCTAGGTGCTGCGTGCCCCTGGCAGGGTGGGGTGGGGGTGAGAGACCTCGTGTGCTCCTCTGCCCCACAGAGTTAAGACTAGGGGTACGTCTAGACTGCAAGTGTTTTTTGGAAAAAGTCTTCCAAAAAAGAACGTCCACACTGCCAAAGCACATCAAAAAAATGATCTGCTTTTTTGAAAAAATAGCATCCACGCTGAATGGACGTTATCTCGCATTTAAGCTGTGATTACTATGGACGGAGTGGCCACCAGGGCACCTGTGCTTTTTCCTCTTTCCTCGTCTTTCGAGAAAACTCCTTCTTCCCTGTCCACACATGCCTATTTCCAAAAGAGCTCTTTCAGAAAAGGTGTTCTTCCACATAGAATGAGGTTTATGTCAGAAAACCCCTGCGTTCTCTCAATTTTCTTTTGAAAGAACGCAATGGCAGTGTGGATGTAAGTGAAGTTTTTTTGGAAAAACGTGAGTTTTTCCGAAAAAAAACCTGTAGTCAAGATGAACCCTAGATGATCACCATGGTGCCTTTTGGTCATGGACTCTATTAATCTTTCTTTCTCCCATCCTTTTCTCTTGGCAAAATGGGAAAAAGAAGAAAAAGGTGAGGATAAAATACCACAGAAAATATGGAAAATTTTGACAAACAAAGTTTTATTTTTCCCTAAAAGTTTTAGCTAAAAAACCCTTTTTTATCAGATTTCTTTTTCAAACAAAAAATGTTGAACAGCTCTGATTAATATTGACATATGAAAGCAACGAGACTACGGAAAAATTGTTTCTTTAAAACATTTTCTAACATCATAGAATCATAGAATACCTCAAGAGGTCATCAAGTCCAGTCCCCTGCCCCCATGGCAGGACCAAATACTGTCTAGACCATCCCTGATAGACATTTATCTAACCTACTCTTAAATATCTCCAGAGATGGGGATTCCACAATCTCCCTGGGCAATTTATTCCAGTGTTTAACTACCCTGATAGTTAAGAACTTTTTCCTAATGTCCATCCTAAACCTCCCTTGCTGCAGTTTAAGCCCATTGCTTCTTGTTCTATCCTCAGAGGCCAAGATCAAAAAGTTTTCTTCCTCCTCCTTATGACACCCTTTTAGATACCTGAAAACGGCTATCATGTCCCCTCAGTCTTCTCTTTTCTAAACAAACCCAATTCTTTCAGCCTTCCTTCATAAGTCATGTTCTCTAGACCTTTAATCATTCTTGTTGCTCTTCTCTGGACCCTCTCCAATTTCTCCACATCTTTCTTGAAATGCGGTGCCCAGAACTGGACACAATACTCCAACTGAGGTCTAACCAGCGCAGAGTAGAGCGGAAGAATGACTTCTCATGTCTTGCTCACAACACACCTGTTAATGCATCCCAGAATCATGTTTGCTTTTTGCAACAGCATCACACTGCTGACTCATATTCAGCTTGTGGTCCACTATAACCCCTAGATCCCTTTCTGCCGTACTCCTTCCTAGACAGTCGCTTCCCATTCTGTATATGTGAAACTGATTGTTCCTTCCTAAGTGGAGCACTTTACATTTGTCTCTATTAAACTTCATCCTGTTTACCTCAGACCATTTCTCCAATTTGTCCAGATCATTTTGAATTATGACCCTATCCTCCAGAGCAGTCGCAACCCCCTCCCAGCTTGGTATCATCTGCAAACTTAATAAGCGTACTGTCTATGCCAATATCTAAATCGTTGATGAAGATATTGAACAGAGCCCGGTCCCAAAACAGACCCCTGCGGAATCCCACTTGTTATACCTTTCCAGCAGGATTGTGAACCATTAATAACTACTCTCTGAGTACGGTTATCCAGCCAGTTATTCACCCACCTTATAGTAGCCCCATCTAAGTTGTATTTGCCTAGTTTATTGATAAGAATATCATGCGAGACCGTATCAAATGCCTTACTAAAGTCTAGGTATACCACATCCACCGCTTCTCCCTTATCCACAAGACTCGTTATCCTATCAAAGAAAGCTATCAGCTTGGTTTGACATGATTTGTTCTTTACAAATCCATGCCTGTTCCTATCATCTTGCCACCTTCCAAGTGTTTACAGATGATTTCCTTAATTACTTGCTCCATTATCTTCCCTGGCACAGAAGTTAAACTAACTGGTCTGTAGTTTCCTGGGTTGTTCTTATTTCCCTTTTTATAAATGGGCACTATATTTGCCCTTTTCCAGTCTTCTGGAATCTCTCCTGTCTCCCATGATTTTCCAAAGATGATAGCTAGAGGCTCAGATACCTCCTCTATCAGCTCCTTAAGTATTCTAGGATGCATTTCGTCAGGCCCTGGTGACTTGCAGGCATCTAACTTTTCTAGTGATTTTTAACTTGTTCTTTTTTTATTTTATCTTCGAAACCTCCCCCCTTCCCACTAGCATTCACTATGTTAGGCATTCCTTCAGACTTCTCGGTGAAGACCGAAACAAAGAAGTCATTAAGCATCTCTGCCATTTCCAAGTTTCCTGTTACTGTTTCTCCCTCCTCACTGACCAGTGGGCCTACCCTCTCCTTGGTCTTCCTCTTGCTTCTAATGTATTTATAAAAAGTCTTTTTGTTTCCCTTTATTCCCGTAGCTAGTTTGAGCTCATTTTGTGCCTTTGCCTTTCTAATCTTGCCGCTGCATTCCTGTGATGTTTGCCTATATTCATCCTTTGTAATTTGTCCTACTTCCCATTTTTTATAGGACTCCTTTTTTATTTTTAGATCATGCAAGATCTCGTGGTTAAGCCAAGGCGGTCTTTTGCCATATTTTCTATCTTTCTGATGCAGCGGAATAGCTTGCTTTTGGGTCCTTAACAATGTCCCTTTGAAAAACTGCCAACTCTCCTCAGTTGTTTTTTCCCCTCAGTCTTGATTCCCATGGGACCTTACCTATCAGCTCTCTGAGCTTACCAAAATCCGCCTTCCTGAAATCCATTGTCTCTATTTTGCTGTTCTCCCTTCTACCCTTCCTTAGAATTGTGAACTCTATGATTTCATGATCACTTTCACCCAAGCTGCCTTCCACTTTCAAATTCTCAACCATTTCCTCCCTATTTGTTAGGATCAAATCTAGAACAGCTTCCCCCCAGTAGCTTTTTCAACCTTCTGAAATAAAAGTTGTCTCAATGCAGTCCAAGAACTTATTGGATAGTCTGTGCCCTGTGTTATTTTCCCAACATATATCTGGATAGCTGAAGTCCCCCATCACCACCAAATCTTTGGATGATATTGTTAGTTGTTTAAAAAAAGCCTCATCCACTTCTTCCACCTGGGTAGGTGGCCTGTAGTAGACTCCTAGCATGACATCAACCTTGTTTTTAACCCCTTTTAGCCTAACCCAGAGACTCTCAACACTTCCGTCTCCTATGTCCATCTCCACCTCACTCCAAGTGAGTTCATTTTTAATATATAAGGCAACACCTCCTCCCTTTTTTCCCTGTCTATCCTTCCTGAGCAAGCTGTACCCTTCCATACAAACATTCCAATTGTGTGTATTATCCCACCAAGTTTCTGTGATGCCAACAATGTCATAAGCAATATATAAAGAACATGGAATTAACTTCTCAATGCGAGTTAACAAAATCTCAACAGAGACAGCAAAAAAATGTATTTTACTTATCCAGATGTTTCTCTCTTTTCTGTTTATTTTTTCTCAGAGAAGACTTTTTAAAGATGAAACTGATTATTAAGTACACGATTTAATGAACTGGATGAGAAAAGAAATAATTGTTCAAGTGATCATGCCAGATGAATGTTTTTTACCCAAAGAAATGATAAAGACATATGCAACAGATAGAAAAGTCATTATTTGGCTGGAATACATTTCTAGTCTATGAACCACTTCCAGCACAAATAAGTGATTTGCTTGTAAAAAACACTGTATGAAAGTTTGGTGAATTATATAGTGATATTATACTGTGGTCTCAATGCCATTGATTATTTTTAGATATGCTCAGCTGCAGGTTATTTTCTGAGGGGTGAATTATGCAGGTTATGTCTAGACTGCAGGCTTCTTTTGGAAGAAGCTTTTCTGGAAGAGATCTTCCAAAAAACTTCTTCCGAAAGAAAGCGCCCACACTGCCAAAGCACATCGAAAAAGCGATCTGCTTTTTCAAAAGAGAGCGTCCAGACTGATTGGACGCTATCTCTCATAAAAGGCCACCCAGAACCACTTCAGGCAGGGCTTTAGGTCACTAGTTACTTCCGAGTGCTGGTGCCGGAGCCTAGCAGAGACACGTGCTTAAAGGGACCCCCCTGGACAGCCGTTTATCTGCTTCTGCTGCGTGCTTGCCTATCTCTTCAAGGGACAGCAAAGCTCTCGCAGTGCCTGCTGTGAATGCCCAGCTCTTTTGATGCCACAGCTTTTGTCTTTGTGCCATAGAGCCAGAGCTGACTCTGGGCATGCAATGGTCCTACACGGCTGCCTCGCACGGGCAGGCATGCCCGTATGCTGAGTGCGGGGCTCCTCAGTGGGGTCATGCCTGAGCCCTTGTGGCTAGCCTGCTTCCAGCCGTGGCAGGTGATGGGAGTCCGCCAGACGTGTGTGGCCTCCCCTGAGCCTGGGAGCAGGATCACGGCCATGCTCAGGGGCTGCCTGCTGAGTCCGCATGGCACAAAGTAACACTATATGTGGTTCCATGTGCACAGACTGCAGCATGACGTACAGCCTCAGCAGGCCGAGCAACACTTGCACCCCTCCCACTCTGTGCCCACCTCCCCCACCAGGTGTGTGTGACAAACTGAGAGCACTCACCTGAAGATCCCTCCCTGGCATCAGAGGAGGACTGGGAGATGTCCAGGCTGACAGGAACTGGCTCTAAGGGGAGAGTAATGGTGGCCACATTGTCCACCTCCTCCTCTTCCTCCTGCTGCTGTCCCTGGTCCTCCTCCTCCCCTTCCTCCGCCATGACCTCCGCCCGGATGACGACAGGTGTGTCAAGGCCAGAGTTCATGACAACGGGTGGGGAAACAGCTTCCCTACCCACTAGGAGTTGGTGCATCTCCTGGTGAAAGGGGCAGGTGTGGGGACCTGCCCCAGGAGCATGAGCTGCACTTTCATGTATCCCTGGTGGAGCTCGTTCACCTTACTCTGGACCTGTTCCAAGGTCTGGGGTGGGTGTCCATGCTCCATCAGGGACTCGGCCATGCACTCAAAAATACTCGCGTTACGTCACTTGGAGCGGAGATCCTGCAATGTCTCCTCCTCGCCCCTCAAGGAAAGACAGGATCTCCGCTCCAGAACAAGAGGGTGCCAGCCTCTTGGTCCTCCGGATGGGAAGCTTGGGGCTGCTCCCTGTGAGGGTCAGAGGAGGGCACAGGGGTCTTGTGGCTCAGTTTGGGTAGCAGGGACAGCTGCACAGTCAGGTGCTGCTGGTGCCAGGGCCGGCTTCCTGCTACAAGGCGTGTTCTGGGTGCCTGCAGCTTTAAGAGGACCCAGGAGACAGGAACTATAGAGTTGTGATTACTTTGGATGGAGTGGCCACCAGGGCACCTGTGCTTTTTCCTGGAGGCCTCTTTTTTCGAAAAAAAACCCTCTTCCCCATCCACACACGCCTTTTTCCAAAAGAGCTCGTTAAGAAAAAGGCTTCTTCCTCAGAGAAAGAGGATTACCAATGCTGGAAAATCCCCTCTTTTCTTTCGATTTTCTTTCGAAAGAACATGATAGCATGTGGATGTAACTGAAGGTTTTTTTCACCAGAAAAACATGTTTTTCTGGAAAAAAAACTCTGTAGTGTAGACACACCCTGAATTGTGAAAATGTTGAATCATTAGACAATTGTTAGTAGTATGATTTATTTATATAGTACCTTTGGAGTGCACAAGAGAGTCAAGGTGGGTGAGGTAATATCTTTTATTGCACCACTTTCTATTGGTGGTAGAGAGTAGCTTTCAAGCTTCACAGAGTTCCTCTTTAGGTCTCTTAGGGTGTGTCTAGACTACATGGCTCCGTCGACGGAGCCATGTAAAGTAGTTTACCCGACACAGTCAATGAAGCGGGGATTTAAATAATCCCCGCTTTATTAAAATAAAAATGGCCGCTGCACTGTGCTGACAATCAGCTGATAAGGCACAGCACGGCAGTCTAGACGCGGATCAGTCGACAAGGGAAGTCTTTGTCGACCGCTCCTATAAACCTCGTTATTTAAATCCCCACTTCATTGACTATGTCGGGTAAACTATTTTACAAGGCTCCATCGATAGAGCCATGTAGTCTAGACACACTCTTAGTGTATGTCTAGAATGTAATAATATACCATACAATTGACTTGGGATCATAGGATTATAAAATTGCAGTTTAGACATCCAGACTTTGCCTGAAAACTAGGCTGTGACCCTTCCCTCAATAGGAGGCCTCTTCTTTCGAAAAAAAAAAAGCCTCTTCCACATCCGCACACGCCTGTTTCCAAAAGAGCTCTTTCAGAAAGTCTTCTTCCTCGTAGAAAGAGGTTTACTGCTTTTGGAAAAACCTCTCCGCTCCTTTGACTTTGTCGAAAAAATGCAATTGCACTATGAACATAAGTGGAGATTTCTGGATACGAGTCTTGTGGATAAGGGAGAAGCAGTGGATGAGGTATGCCTAGACTTTAGTAAGGCATCTGATACGGTCTCGCATGATATTCTTATCAATAAACTAGGCAAATACAACTTAGATGGGGCTACTATAAGGTGGGTGCATAACTGGCTGGATAACCGTACTCAGAGAGTAGTTATTAATGGTTCACAATCCTGCTGGAAAGATATAATAAGTGGGGTTCCGCAGGGGTCTGTTTTGGGACCGGCTCAACGATTTAGATATTGGCATAGAAAGTACGCTTATTAAGTTTGCAGATGATACCGAGCTGGGAGGGGTTGCGACTGCTCTGGAGGATAGGATTATAATTCAAAATGATCTGGACAAATTGGAGAAATGGTCTGAGGTAAACAGGATGAAGTTTAATAAAGACAAATGCAAAGTGTTCCACTTAGGAAGGAACAATCAGTTTCACACATACAGAATGGGAAGCGACTGTCTAGGAAGGAGTACGGCAGAAAGGGATCTAGGGGTTATAGTGGACCACAAGCTGAATATGAGTCAGCAGTGTGATGCTCTTGCAAAAAAAAGCAAACATGATTCTGGGATGCATTAACAGGTGTGTTGTGAGCAAGACACGAGAAGTCATTCTTCCGCTCTACTCTGCGCTGGTTAGGCCTCAGTTGGAGTGTTGTGTCCAGTTCTGGGCACTGCATTTCAAGAAAGATGTGGAGAAATTGGAGAGGGTCCAGAGAAGAACAACAAGAATGATTAACGGTCTAGAGAACATGACCTATGAAGGAAGGCTAAAAGAATTGGGTTTGTTTAGTTTAGAAAAGAGAAGACTGAGGGGGGACATGATAGCTGTTTTAAGTTATCTAAAAGGGTGTCCTAGGGAGGAGGGAGAAAACTTGTTCATCTTGGTCTCTGAGGATAGAACAAGAAGCAATAGGCTTAAACTGCAGCAAGGGAGGTTTAGGTTGGACATTAGGAAAAAGTTCCTAACTGTCAGGGTAGTCAAACACTGGAATAAATTGCCCAGGGAGGTTGTGGAATCTCCATCTCTGGAGATATTGAAGAGTAGGTTAGATAAATGTCTATCAGGGATGGTCTAGACAGTATTTGGTCCTGCCATGGGGGCAGGGGACTGGACTCGATGACCTCTCGAGGTCCCTTCCAGTTCTAGTATTCTATGATTCTATAACTCTGCAGTGTAGACACACCCTTACTGAGACTAGTGGTCCTGACTATGTTTTTCTTTTTAACTAAGGCTTGGCCTATACTAGGAATATACTTATATCACTCAGGGATATGAAAAATCCACACCCCTGAGTGATGTAGTATTTGGACCTAATGCCCGGTGTAGATAGTGCTATGTCAACAGGAGAAGTGCTTCTTCTGTCACCATGGCTACTGCCTCTCCGGGAGATAGAACACCTATACCAATGGGAAAAACTCACTCCTCAGAGAAGGAGTCATCTTCACTAAGTACTACAACACTAGAAGTGTAGACAAGCGCTGAGTTCAATAGTTTTCTGTCCCTTCCTCCAATTTCCCTGCCTCACAAATTCCACATGAAACAGCCTGTGAGCCTGCCCACTCTTCAATTTGGTGCTGACCTGACTGCCCAATAGTCAGACATTAGTCAGATACATTGTGTGGTAACCAATGCCGTGACCCAAGTAAGTAATGTCTAAGCAGAACCCCAGCACAAAGTCAGAAGAGAGACCACTTCCTGGCTATTCAACAAACAGCTGATGCAGAAAGATACTGCCCCTCTCCATTCCCACTCATGGAACTTGCTGCTGAAAGGTGAACTCGGTCCTAAATAGCCCCCATCGGGACCCAGTACCCCCCTCAGAGTCCAACCCAAGCCTTTCATCTAATCTTATTGCTAGCTGTTCCTAATTTCCTCCCAGAGTCTTGTGTCACAGAAGAAAATCCCTTCCTTAACAATTTCTGGCCAATTTTCCTGTAGCTATCTAACATGGTGGGCCAAGCACTCAAAAGCCTGCTCTTCACCACATCTGGCTCCCAGAGGAAGAGAGGATTATAGAAATGGCCTCTCAGAAAAGCCTGGGGGTCAATTCAATATATTTGGTGATACCTACCCTCTCGCTTCCCTTATCTGAGATGCTGGCCTTCCATTCACTCTCTATGACAATTACGGTATCCCTCTGGGATTCTCCCCTTATTCCAGAATAGTAATAGAGATGCAGCCGTGTTAGCCTGGTCTTGCTGAAACAAAAGACAGGACGATGCAGCACTTTAAAGACTAACAAGATGGTTTATTAGGTGATGAGCTTTCGTGGGCCAGATCCACTTCCTCAGATCAAATTGTGGAAGAAAATTGGCATGACCGTATATACCATTCGAAAGGCCTACAGTATGGGTAGCCCCAAGCTGCCAGAATCGAGAAGTGCAGACAAAAATTATTCCCAGCTCTCTGGGACTCACAAGGGAATGAAGGACAAAGGTTAAACGCTGTCCCATCCTGTACAAATTGAAGCTTTTGGCAAATCTATGCTGGCTTCATGGCTCTAAGCTGTTGGGGGCTACGTGTCATTGAAGGACTAAAAGTCTGAAGAGTCAAATTTGCACAACTTCTCTGCCTGCCCTTTGGCACAGCAGAGCCAAAACATTTTGAGAAAAATTAATTTCTTTATTCATTTAAAAAAGAGCATTCCCATCTTTCCTCTATAAGGAATACCATACATCTAGGGGCTGTGACTTCTAGGGCTTGTGCTACTTGAGAAGCAGCATATATTTTCAGCTGCATCAGCCCGTTAATCAGAGAAACTAAAGCATACAGATTTGGCACACAGTATGTTTTCTGAGCAAGTATGTGTTTTACTTGGAGAAGGTACTTACTGGGGTTTTTTTAGTTTTAGATAAAGTATGAATAAAATTCATCTATGAAAAGAACATCTCCAAGGAAAAGCAATGGAGCATTTAATTTTTAGGCACTGAGCCCCTTGAGCAGTATTTCTACCAATAATAATTTAAAAGCCTAGAATTTTTATCCCTGGGTTTTTTTTTTGGAATTTAAAATGGATCCAGAATTCATCTCCACATTCTGGCCTTAACTGCACTGTAATGTTGCTGTGCATTTCGGCCACTTCTGCATACTTCAGAAGTGATGCATTTCATTAGTGAGTAAAGTGATCCCTATGGAGAGAATGTGTCATTTTTCTTTGTAAAGTTCTTTGTGTTGAAATGTATTCTATATCTGAAATGATTTCATTTTAGACTTTATGGAGAGTCAAATAATACGTGCAGAAGTGCATTCAAATTTTTTATTGCTCAAGTTTTATATTTTAATTGTGTGGGGTTGGTTTTGGGTTTGGTTGTTGTTTTATGAAGTTGTGTTATCAAGTTTGTGAATTACTCTAATTAAATGAGGAAAAAACAGCAGGATTGTGTTGTTACATCTTATTGTTTGGTCTTTTTTTTTTTTTTTGGCCACTGTTTTACTGCAGCTTCCTTTGTATAGTAGAACTATGTGGCGGTCTGGCACATTTCAGTGCTATCACAATACTGGTAACAGATTTTTTCTTGCTAATTGAATGGATTATTAGATATCTCTTCATATATTAACTATTTAAACATTATAAAAAGAGCAGTGTCTTTATATCATAACTAGAAGTCCTTAACTAAAATAACTTTTGTTTTTCTTCATTTAAATCATTGCTCTGGAGTGAGGCTGGGGATGAGGGGTTCAGTATGCAGAGTTTTCCAGGGAGATAGGAAAACCCCAGCCCTCCCTCTTCCCAGCAGTTTGGGACCAGATGAGAAGTGCCTGTACATAGCCACTGCAGCTCCTGCAGGCACAGCCAGGGAGGGTGCATGTCCTCCAGCTGAGCGACAAAGATAGATACAGAGACACACACAAACTCTCACAGTAGATAGGACTTACTGTGCACACACCATAGCTGTCTGTATGTGTATATTTTAAATCAAAACACAGACATTTTCCTTTCCTTTACACCAAGGGTGGGGAACCTTTTTTGGGTCGGGGGCCACTGACCCACAAAAAAAATCAGTCGGGGGCTGCACACAAGTGAGAAGCAAAATTTAAAAACCCCACCCCTCACTGATGTGGTCTCTGACTGAGAAGGAGAAAAGACACTCCCCACATTTCTCTCCCACACCAGAGCCTAGCAGAGCCCAGTCTAGTGGATTTTGTGTGCTCCACTCCCGCGGTGGGCAGCAGGGGGGCTGGTGCGCCAGCGCAGGCTCCCCAATGCTGGGGGGGGGGCCTGAGCCTCGGGGGCCAGACTAAGGCAAGCCAGGGGCTGGATCTGCCCCCTGGGCCTGAGTTTCCCCATTTCTGCTTGCTTTATACCAATGTTTCTCAGAAGCAACTCTGCTGAGGCTGTTTGACTAAATCAGTTGTCTCCAACCTTTTTAACCACAAGATCATTTTTCAATTTAAGTGCAATTAAGATCTACCGCAAACCCAGATACCCTGGCCCCACTTCCTTCCCCCACCCTTCTTTGAGGCCCTGCCCCTGCTCCACCCCTTTCTGAGGCCTCACCCTGCTCACCCCATCCCTTATGCCTCCCCCATCATCACTCACTTTCACTAGGCTGAGTAGAGTGTTGAGGTGCAGGCTCTGGTCTTGGGCCAAGGGGTTTGGAGTGTGGGAGGGGCTCTGGGCTTAGCCCACAGTGGGAGATTGGGGTCCAGGAGGGGTTTCAGGGTGCAAGCTCTGGGAAGGAGTTTGAGTGCAGGGGAACTCATGTCTGGGGCAGGAGGTTGGGTGTTCAGGGCTGGGACAGGGGTTCAGGAAGCAGGCTCTGGCTGGGCACCGTTTAACTGAGATGGCTTCTGGACAGTGGAGCAGTGGGGTTAAGGCAGGCTTACTCCTGCCGTGGCCCTGCACCACTCCTGAAAGCAGCTGGCATGTACAGCAATGGCTCCATGGCGCCATGCACTGCCCCTCATCTACAAGCACTGAGCCCACAGCTTCCACTGGCCACAGTTCCCAGTTATTGATCACCAGGAGCTGCTGGAGTGGTGTATGCAGATGAGGACAGCATGTGGAGACCTCCTGCTCTGCCTTTCTCAGGGGCTGCAGGGACATGCCAGCCACTTCCAGGAGCAGCAGTTGCCATAGGGATAATTACTCCAGACAGCACAGGTTAGGCATTTTAGAACTCACTACTCAAAGAATTAAATTTAAGCATGAGAGAGAAATGAAAATTATGAAGTGCCCAGACCAGTCAAAAACCGAAAATAACCCACTTTGCAAGCAATAAAAGAAGTAACAACAACCCACGTGTGTGTTGGGTTGGGAGATGAGAGTGAAGGACAGTGTGTGTTTGTGAGAATGACAGGGACACACACAGTGTGTGAGAGTGACAGAGATTTGCATTGCCACGCTCCTTCCATCCCCTTCTCTATGGGTGTGTCTAGACTACATGGCTCTGTCGATGGAGCCATGTAGATGAGGCTGGACGACAAAGGGAAATGAAGAGGCGATTTAAATAATCTCTGCTTCATTTACATCAAAATGGCCGCCGAGCTGTGCCGATCAGCTGTTCGTCAGCACAGCGCGGCAGTCTAGACGGGGATCTGACGACCCCAGAACCCTTTGTCGGCAGATCCCGTAAGCCTCGTTTCATGAGGCATAAAGGATCTGCCGACAAAGGGTTCTGGGGTCGGCAGATCCCCGTCTAGACCGCTGCGCTGTGCCGACAAACAGCTGATCGGCACAGCGCGGCGGCCATTTTGATTTAAATGAAGCAGTGATTATTTAAATTGCCTCTTCATTTCCCTTTGTAAAGTAAACTAATCTACATGGCTCCGTCGACGGAGTCATGTAGTCTAGACGTAGCCGAAGTGTAGAGATAGGGTACAGAAGTGGGGTGAGGAGGGACACCCTGACATCAGTGCCCCCCCCCTTCTCCCTCCCACACCCTGCACAGCAAGCAGGAGGCTCCGAGTCCAGGGGAGGCAGCTCCAAGGCAGAGAGCAGGAGCAGCATGACAGTGGGTGGAGGGGAAATTGAAGTGCCATCATTTGATAGCTTCCTGGCCAAACCAGTCAGGATCACCTTTCAGAACCTCCAAGATCTACCGGTAGATCCCGATCTGCTGGTTGGTGACCACTGGACTAAATTCTGGTCACAGGTGAAAATTCAGAGCAAATGTATGAACATCAATGGATTTGCTCTGCATTTATACTGTTGCAAATAAGATTAGAATATGTCCCAAAAGAGTTTCAATGGATATTAAACCAATGTGAGCTCAGAACCATGGCTACAGATCAATTTTATATGAGAAAGTGTTAGAAAATAGCCATAAAATGGGGTTTGATATATGTTGATGTTTGTTGTTATAAAGTCTTAACACTATTCTAGAAAAGGTGAGAAGAGGCACTGAGATAAGATCAGTGGCTTCTGACCTCTCGGTATGCATTTTATGAGGCTTAGGAAGGGCTTACTTAGCTTTGCAGGGTTTGATCTTTTTCATTTTGTCTGGGAATGTGTTTTTCTTAAGAATTTCTCCCCTTCCTACTCTGATTGTCTTATTTAGTCAGATTTTCCTCTCATTATAGACCTTCCGGCATCTTTCATAACATAAAACTTTGCTGGTAGAAAAATATATAGTTCGCTTGGCATGATGGGATTCATCTTCACATGCAGAGTTTCTTTTAACTCACTTTCACATGTTTGTTTTCTTCTGGTGATTGGTTTTTGTTCTGTCTGCCTTTCTTCTATGAGCCACAACTAAGGTATGCCTCCTGCTGGCAGCCTAGTTAGAGTTGTACTTGATGCATGCCACATGTTTTTTTTATTCATGTGAATACTTCTCCTTCTATATCATTCCTGAGGATTTACAATCCCCATGTACTGGTTTGCAGACTAAATTTTGTCCATCTAGATGAAACCGTCTTTTGAACGGTCGAGGATGTCGATTTTCTTTTACATCCACCACTATGTCAGGTATTTCCTTCTCTGTCTGCATGTTTATGTCATAACATTATAAATGGTCACAACTGCTTTGCATGTTTTTAACTGAAGTTTTCGTGTAAATACTGTCTCAGGCTAATGGGCTCTTTCAGGATCTCTTTCACTGAATATAAAACACTCCAAATAATGACCCCAATAGACAACTGTTAAGAGATATTGAGTACCCTCATCTCCCATTTAACTCACTAGTGCTCAGCACCTTGTGGATTTCAGCCTAAGCCTTATAAACTTTGAGCTGGTCCACACTGAAAACATATATTAGTATAGCTAATCTCTCAGGGTGTGCAAAATCCACACCTTTGAGACACAGCCATGCCAGCTAACCCCCACTGTAGACAGCACTAGGTCAACAGAAGAATTCTTCCCTCAACTTAGCTACAAGCTCCCAGAGAGGTGGATTAACTACACCCATGGGAGAACACTTCCCATCACTGTAGTGAGTGTCTACACTGAAGTGCTACAGAGGAGCCACTGTAGCTTTTTAAGTATAGACATTTCTGTTGTGTTACTGCTTCACCCAAGCTACAGTTAAGAGACTGAGTTCTTCTAAGGGTGGAGGTGGAGGGGCTGATCTAGCTTTACTCTTTAAATAGTACTATGGGTTACTTCATGATGAGTGGGTCCTAAAAGAGGAAGTTTAGGTCCAGGATTTGTGTGAGTCATTTACATGCCATGGGTGCAGTATGAAATCATCTGTGTTGAAAAGGAATTGGTTGGGCTTATATTTGTTCATTCTTTGTTTATGTCTCATATTTAGATATGTGTTTCTCTAGCTGGAGGATGATTTTAGCTCACTTCCTCAAATCTTCTTTATTTACTTACAATGGCTACGGCTTCCTATGGAGCTGGGGGTGTGATGCCCAGCTCAAGGAGACAAGCTTGCACTACATCTCATTGAGCTTGTGGATTAAACATAGAGTGTAGCAGTGGCCATGCGAGTAGCAGTGGGCTACCAGCCCTCAGTGGGTGCAATCAGAATCTCTAGGCTCATACTTGGGGCGGTTAGCCCATCCCATACCTCACACTGCCGCATTTACATTCTATTTCTAGTATCCTAACACCCACTAAGCTAGCGTCAGCCTGTTTCCTTGATCCACGTGCAGATATACCCTACATTTCAACCTAATTGGTTCCTTTTGTAGCATTCATTCTAGAGGGATTCTAACTGCTCATTAGGCTGTTCTAACTTTATCCTAGTATTACCTGAAGCATTAAATTTGGTTTGCCTTTAATCTAATGAAGGGTAACAAGAGTGTTTATAAGTCTCAGAGGGGTAATTATGATAGTCTGTAACTTTAAAAATGAGTAGTCCTTGGAGACTAACAAAAATATACACAGCATCATGAGCTTTCATGGGAGGAAGTGGGTTGTGCCCATGAAAGCTCATGATACTATGCGTATTTTTTGTTAGTCTCTTAGGCTATATCTATACAGCAGTGTTATTTCAGAATAACTGACGTTATTCCAAAATAACATAGTCCACGTCTATACACAAGCAGTTATTTCGACATAATATCAAAATAGCGTCAAGCTGGAGGACTGCTTACTCTGACTCTTGTAACCCGCATTGTACGAGGAGTAAGGGAAGTCGGGGGAAGAGTGCTCTCTCTCGAAATAACTGCTGTGTAGACAGCGCCAAAAGTCGACTTAAGCTACACAATTAGTGTAGCTCAAGTTGCATAGCTTATTTCAAGGTTAGTCCTGCTGTGTAGACATGCCTTAAGGTGCTCCAAGACTACTCGTGGTTTTTAAGAGTGTTTATAGATTTTTAAGGCCAGAAGGGACTATTAGATCATATCATCTGATCTCCTGCATATCACAGGCTATAGAATTCCATAGAGATACCTTCTACTCCTCTCCCCTTCCCCCATATGCAGCCCAAGGACTTGTGCTTGAGTTATTCAGATCTCTATAATTAATCCATCAACAGTCAAAACTTTAATGCAAAAACTATCTCTGCCACCAAGGAGGATACAATACCTATTGCAATTTAGTGCATACAGCTCTGATGTTTGTTCTGCCATCATCACTCACATTGACTCATCTAGTGGACAGACCCTGGGAGGGGACTCAGCAGATCTGGGTTCTGCTCCCAGCTCTACCATTAGCCTAATGGGTAACCTTATGTAAATCACTTCATCACCCCTTGCCTCAGTCTCCCCATTTGCACTGTGTGGACAATGATCCTGCCCTCCTTGTAAAGTGATTTGAAATCTACTGATAAAAAGCACGCTATAGAGGTAGGTAGAATTAATAGTACCTTATTCATTCGGTAGGCTGAGCGAAGTGAATAGGACTATTTTTGGAGTAAAGTCCAATTGCCTATGAATAAGTAACTGAGCATCTGGCTCAATGTGTTCACTTGATCTGTTCATGATAGTCTTGGTTTGATGTCTGTTGAGGGTTTGAATCTTGTTGCAAGCAGTACATTCTTATCTACAAGTGCATACTCATTTGTGATATACAGCAATGTGCTTTCCTTTTTAGAAAGTCATTTTTAAATGTGTTTGAAACTGTTAAATAATCTTTGCACTGATTAAAATACTTGCAAGTATACCACACAGGCCGTTTTAAACAGAAGTATTTATTAGCAGCTGTGCTTGAAACCACACAAACACGTGCACAGATGTCAAACTCAATCTGCCTTTTCAAAGACTACATGAATGTTAACAAAATGTAGGAAAACTTATGTGTAAAAAACACCAGTGCACACATTCACCTGTCATTCTGCACCTGCTGAGCTGGTAATTGAATGAATCTTTCTTTGGTACTACTGTGGTGGCTGGCTTATAGCTTCATGAGCCAAGGGAATAATGGATAGGCTGTGTCCTGCAGGATAACTATTGGCATTTTGACAACACCAGTGGTAATCTGGTTGGGAAAGGAAGTCCCTGCTTGTAGCTTTCTGAACAGTCGTGTATTCTTAAAGATCTGAACATCTTGAAGCCTGCACTGATGTTGGTGAACCAACCCCAGTGATATGCCAGTACTCGCATAACCATAAAATATAGCCCTTTCTGTTGATGTACTCAATGACTAGATGATCAGATGCCAAAATAGGGATGTGTGTGCTGTCTGTTACCTCACTGCTGTAAATCCATTCAATATGTCCTCTACACTGCCAAGAATCACAGTCCCATAGGAGCAGGAAAGGATAAATGGCCCTGCACACTTGTATGACAACAGCCTACAAAGTGGATTTTCTAACTCCAAAATGATTTCCCACTGAGCAATAGCAATCTAGTGTTGCACATTTATACTGTTCTATCGCTGCTCACTTCTCCACTGTCAGTGTAGCTGTCATTTTGGTGCCCCGGAGCTGAAGGGACGCTCTTGTTCATCCAAAAGCTCTGTAGACACTGCTTCTCATCCCAAGCCTGCATCCTGATGGGATCTCACCCATCAGTGCTTTATCTCTCAGGACCAGAAGCAGCTCTGCACTGTTTGCAGTTCCCCCAGGAACACTACCATCAACCTTGAATTAGTTCTCTCTGTTCCTCAGCAATCTGCCCTCTAGGGAACAGTCAGGTGCCCTGCAGCTTTTCTTGTGGCTCTGCAAATACTGGAGGATAGCGCATTCTGTGCTTGCGACACTCATGACAATAATGCAGAGCTATGCAGGCACCATACTCCTGTCAGAGAGGGCGGTCAGCGACAAGTCCAGCAGAGGTTCATGGGATTTTCAAAATAGGGTTGAAATGATAGGACAGAGATGGCTTTATGGAATGGGGAAAGTTGTATCAGGGGAACTTGACCCTTCAGTCACCAGTCACCCCTGCAGAACTCATTCCTGCCCCACCGTGCATTTTCAAACAGACAGTGCACTGGACAATGGCTGGCTGCACACCGGGATACCTCTTCTGGTGCACCGCATTGTGGATTGAAACAATTGCTTCTGGTGAGTATGTGCATTGCTGACAAAAGGCGCCAAGCGTGCACATTCACAAATGGTATGCTACCTGCTGCAGATTTATCCCAACATCATTTATGTCTTCAAAAGTTCATAGCACAGAAACATCCCAACATATTTTTGAGTTTGATAGGCCGGTGTTACCACTAACACTAGCAATTTGTATTTCATAGAGGATTAATCTCACCACAAAGACCAATCTCTCCCAAATATTAAAGAAACCCACCGACAGCAAGGAATAAAAGTAGGAAGTACTCTACTGTAACATAACTCAAGTGCTATTTTAAACAGTGGGGGTCCTTCTGAAACTGTAATACATAAGAGTGTAATAGAAAAATATACCATATTAATATAATTTTGTTGACATTCTGTTTCTGGGTATTTCAGATCATTTGCACCTGGGGATTCCAGATCATTTGCACAATTGGTATGATGAATATTTCTAAGACTCTTAATAAAGTTCTATTCATATACAACAGGGAAACTTGCACAATCCACATGCATGTATTCCAATGATATGCAAGACAACTTTTCAAACTCCAGAATGCTGAAAATCTGAAAACCAAGTCATCTGACAACAAGACATATAACAGTTTAAATAAACAGTTCACACAAGCATAAGTTGTGGCAACCAAATTGCCAAAATTGGCTTAGATTATCATTTTGAATGGTAGAAACATTTTTTTGGTTGCTGGAGATTTTCCTTCAGCCTTTTCTACCATTCAACAAGATTAGTAAACAGCTTTTCCTTATTAGAGTGGGGAACATAAACTTATTTTACATAATTAATAGGGAAATATGAAGAAATGCCCTGCATAAAGAACTAGAGATAGATAATTTAATAGTTCTCTACAAGGGAGTATCAAGAAGCTGCTCACATAGTTTGAGCTAGCAGTCCTCCAATGAGGTAGCTTTTTTTCTAGAGCACCATTTCAAATCATTTTTACAAGTCAGGCATTTTAAGAAATGATATATGTACAGAAAACCTCCAACACTGCCCCTCTTAAGAAAACATCAGCCATCAACTCTTTGGAGTTCTTGCTTTTAGACCCCTTGTTATGCAGTTCTACAGCTAACAGTTGCAAATGTTTACAATTTGTGGACAATTCTGATTTCATGGACTGTGTCCTAGATTTTCAAACATCAACAGAAAAATCTGAAGCCAAAGATCTGGTTTATCAAGAGGGTAGCAACTTCATTTGAACAGTCCTGCATATGTTACTTTTACTGATCATAAGAACACTTATATACTAGTAATATTAACTATACAGAATTCCAAATCTCTATTAAAGGCATAGATTTAATGGAATTATTCCAGTGACTAATTTAGTCCATTGTTTTATAGAATCATAGAATACTAGGACTGGAAGGGACCTCGAGAGGTCATCGAATCCAGTCCTCTGCCCTCATGGCAGGACCAAATACTGTCTAGACCATCCCTGATAGACATTTATCTAACCCACTCTTAAATATCTCCAGAGATGGGGATTCCACAACCTCCCTGGGCAATTTATTCCAGTGTTTAACTACCCTGACAGTTAGGAACTTTTGCCTAATGTCCAACCTAAACCTCCCTTGCTGCAGTTTAAGCCCATTGTTTTTTGTTCTATCTTCAGAGGCCAAGATGAACAAGTTTTCTCCCTCCTCCTTATGACACCCTTTTAGATACCTGAAAATGGCTATCGTGTCCCCCCTCAGTCTTCTCTTTTCTAAACTAAACAAACCCAATTCTTTCAGCCTTCCTTCATAGGTCATGTTCTCTAGACCTTTAATCATTCTTGTTGCTCTTCTCTGGACCCTCTCCAATTTCTCCACATCTTTCTTGAAATGCGGTGCCCAGAACTGGACACAACACTCCAACTGAGGTCTAACGAGCGCAGAGTAGAGCGGAAGAATGACTTCTCGTGTCTTGCTCACAACACACCTGTTAATGCATCCCAGAATCATGTTTGCTTTTTTTTGCAACAGCATCACACTGCTGACTCATATTCAGCTTGTGGTCCACTATTACCCCTAGATCCCTTTTAAATCTCTACTATGAAATTTAATTGAAGAAAACACTACTTTCTTATTTAAAAAAAGTACCTATTTAATGATGTACTTGTTTTAAAAAGTGATTTCTTACCATTGTTTTTAAATAAAAATAAGTGTTGCTTTGTCCATGCTATCCTATTCATTTTCCAACAAGGGAGAAATTGATCATGATTCCTATTCTTCAAACAGTTAAACATATGACTAGCTTCTAATTATATACATGTGAGTTAGACCAGTTTAACCCAGTAAGCCTACTCATGTGCATAAAATGCTCACATGCATTTCAGGACAGGAGCCAAAGGGATTGACTCTACAGGGCAAATCACTAAATTGAGAATACTCAAAGGGCTGTCAAATCCAAAAAGTAAACTGACCTGAAAGATCAGAGATTTTTTCCTGGGAACTTCTTGCAGTTATAATGCTTTTATGTATTACTTGTAACTACAGAAGTCTAAACTTTCAGACAATAACGTGACTCCGAAGTTGACAGTGTCCTTTAATGAGTGTAATATAGACTGTGAAGGAAGTCTGGAAGATAAGAGAGTCCTGCATTTTTCGTACTATCTGGCCTGTCACTGAATTGTTGTGTGACCCTGGGTTGCTTGGGTAAGTAATTTAATCTTCTTGTTCCTTCCATAAAAGTGAGTTAACATAGGCCCTCGCTGAAACAAATATATGCTGCAGTTGAGTGGGGCTAGTTACATTAACAAGACATCAGAACTATGTTAACTTCAAAAGACAGTAAGTCAAATTCAGCCCAATTGTAAGTCAATATCAAGATGGTCGGATTTACACCTTTCTGCCTTCTCCACATGCCCATTACACTCATTTAGGTTCCTCTAAACTCATTCATTTACCCACATGTAACATATAAACCTAAACCCACATGTTGTTCTGAGTTAGGCCCACTGTTCACAGTCACCCACTAGTATCCCACTCCGGTGCTATGTTTTACCTAGAATACACAGACACTATCCCTCTTGTTTCTTCTTTTGTTTACAATTTAACTTTTTAAATTGTAATTAATCTAACTTGGTAAATTCATGGTCCATCAATTACTGTTAGCCAAGAAGTTCAGGGACATAATCCCATGCTCCTGGTGTCACTAAACCTCTGATTGCCAGAAGGTGGGTCTTCATGAGCAGGGATAGATCACTCAGTAATTGCTAACTTCTGTTCATTCCTTCGGACATGTCTGGCACTGGTCACTGTTGGAAGACAGGAAACTGGCTAGATGAACCATTACTCTAACCCAATATGGCCATTCTTATGCTCTAACAACCTAAATCTGATTCGGAACAGTTATTTTAAACTGTAAAATTGTTTTTGGCACAAGCAAATAAATCTCAATATAATTTGGCATGTGAAGTACAGAGCAGAATCTACACAGAGCGACATAATGGCTTACTGAAATAAATACTGTGCAGATTCCCCCCAAAGACATGCATCATTTACACGTATCACAACTGCACAGTTAAATGACTGACAGAGGATAAATGTCTCCGTAGATCCATATAATAGTAGCCAGCTTTAACACTGGTTTCCCTGCTTGAGCACCCCATCAATTACGAATTAATCTCTCTCAATTTTGTATAAGTTCCAAATATATAGGGAAAATAAAAAAATATAAAGTAGAGTATTGCAAACACAAGAAAATGTTGTCCTTATTAAACAAGCAATCTAGAGACAGCAAAACTAAATAAAGCCCTATTAACACAAAATAAAGCCCCATCAAGCACTCCTTTGAGCCAGGTCTACATCTATTCCCTTTTCTGCACAACTACCTTCACGATGCCACCAATCAACAAATGATAAATGTCATTGTTTTCAACAGGACCTACAAACTGAGTACAGGGCACCATTTACCAATTTAAACACAGAATTAGGAGACATGAACTTTAAAAAAAAAACCAAACCCCGGAAAGTCTGCTACTGACCTGCTGTATGGCATTGTCCAAGTCACTTAATCTCCCCATGTTTCAGTTCCACATCAGGCTAATAATACTTCCCTGCCTCATAGGGATGTTGTGAAGGTTAATTCTAAAAGGCTTATTCTTATCAAAACTTCTACTAACAAGGCCATGCTAAAAATGAAAAGGTGCCAAGAGCTGATCAACGACTAGTTATTTTGTATGTTATTGTGTATATACCATCTGATCAAAATATTAGAGCACCAATATTACCCAATAAGTAGATGTCATTACCCAGTAATGACTAAGTAGGACTTTCAAATACTGTTCTCCTCTACAATAGAACAGTATGTATTGCTGTACTAAAAGCAGAATTGAAAGCATTTAAAACTTCTGTAGCTGTTCTGACCTGTCAGCAAATTCTAAATACCTGAATTTAATTCTCCCATGTGAGGCCAGCTGTAAAAGAGTAATTAATGTAACATTGTTAAAGTTGGCAGCCCCCAGGTTTCGCCTTTGCTGTTTCTTATGCATCACCCACTTGTCAATTTAATGTAATTCTTAGATACTTTTCTAACACATCTTTATATGCAGTTGTTTCTTTAAAGTTAAAATCTGCAATAATCACGGCCAACTTTACAGTAACGACATAGCATCTGTGCATCATGGAGAGAAACGGAACAGAAGAGGACGCATACAACAGAGCTGTGTAAGCTAGGGTTGCCACCTCTGAGATGGGGAAAAAAGGGAACTGGCAGTGTGTTCTGAGGCTGCTTACAGATTTCTCAGGACATCTACCTCAAAAGAGAAATGATCTTTGGAAAACTTGGACAGGAGGCATCCTTACTGTGAACTCCGCAAATTTTTACTTGTGCTACTGAACTGGGCCCAGCATTTTGGCTCATAAGGCTTTGCCATAAACCAAACACTGTCCTGCTTGCTTGCAGGTGTGAGGAGAACATCTCAATTTCCTCTCTCACACTAAGGACTTACCATTGACCACCAGCAAACTCCACAGCCCTTGCCCCACTTACCACTAGCATAAAGGGAGGGATCGGAGGCCTACTTTTCCTCCTTCCCACTGCCTCCTGGCCTAGTGGCCCCCTCATTTGGTCTTCAGGGGATGCTCAGCCTCAAGCTCTCCCACTGGGCTCCAAAGTGAGAGTACCAACATCAGGGCAGACTGAGAAGCAGCACAAACCCCATATTGGTGGTGATTACACCAATCAAGGGTCATGTATGAATTCCTTAGGCACTATAATAGCCTAATCATAGAGTCACAGACAGTTCTCTTAGGCACTCTGATCTATCCTGTTACATAGGTAAACCTATCTGTGTGATAGATGGTCCCTTATTGCATATATCACAATAATATTCAGGTTACTCCCAGTCCTACTCCCATTGTTTAGATCTCACATCAAAAACAATGCTTTTGGCCAATCCTATAATAAACTATCAAGATTTATTCTATAGGAAGAGGAAGCAACATATATACATACAAATGAGCTCTAATCTTAAGTTTCAAAAGTTAATAGAAGCTTCTATAATAAGCAAGCTCTCTATGTCCCTTAAGGTTAACCCAGGCTAAGCAATGGTGTTTTTTGGTTTATGTCTAAAAATCTTTGCCCAACAGAGTCCAGTTTAGAGATAGAGCTCCTCCTAGTTTAATGAATTTTATTCCATTACCGCTTCTGGATAGTAGGGAAAATCAGTTGCACACATACAAAATGGGTAATGATAACGTAGGAAGGAGTACTGCAGAAAGAGATCAAGGGGTCATAGTGGACCACAAGCTAAATATGAATCAACAGTGTGACAGTCTTGCAAAAACAGCAAACATCATTTTGGGATGTATTAAGAGTGTTGTGAGAAAGAAACAAGATGTAATTCTTCTGCTCTATTCCATGCTGATTAGACCTCAGCTGAAGTATTGAGTGATTTTTAAGACCAGGTTAGACAATCACCTGTTAGAGATAGTCTAGAAGGTGCTTGGTCCTGCCATGAGTTCAGGGGACTGGACTTGATGACTTCTCTTGATGTCCCTTCCAGTCCTGTGATTCTATTATTCTGCTTTGAGCTGCACACTCAAGGCTATAGCTACCCTACAGAGCTGACTGTAGACACTCTAGATGATGGGAGAGAGCTCTCCAGGCAACTAAATTACTCCAGCCCTTGAAAGTGGTGGGAGCTATGTCACATAGCTCTGTCCACACTGGCACCTGTCAGTGTAATTTACATCTCTTGGTGGATAACTTATTCACACCCCTGAGTGACAGAACTTACTGACATAGTGGTAGTATGTTCACAATATCAGCTGATGGAAGGAATTCATTTACATGACTCATTTTCATGGGTGCGGGGGAGGGGAAGTAAACAACAAAATCTATTGTCCTCCTTAAAATGTTCCACACTACTTTGTCTGGTGTCGATGGGCCTATCTTCTTGGGCAGGACATATTACTTTTTGTAGGTAACAAGGATTTCACACTAGTTAATGTCTCTCCTGTCTGGTGTTTTACACAGTTACAGCAGCTTATAACACATATGCTTAAATAAGATCTTACAGAATGGGATACAGATGTTATAAGTGAGATTAATGCAGGGAGTAACATTCAATAAAGTCTAAACCATAAATATAGTCTTATTAGTCTAACACCTATTTGAACAATTTTAATACACAAAACTGGTTCCATCTACGACCTTGCCAATGTTTAGCTGAGACATGGGGTCCTTGGTATGAACTGGCACCTGGTCAGCCACCATTCACAACTGGTGTGGTCACATCCCACATCTTGTGCCAGTAGAAGAAATGTCAGGCACAAACTTGCCATTTGCAAAGGCCTCCTAGAAGTGTCCATCTCCCCCCATCCATCCATTAGGAAAGTAAGAGAAGGGAAGTCTCTCATCTCACTGGGGATCATTCTAAGCCATAAGTCCAAGTTGCTGCCTGCTCTGTAGTACAAAATGCTGCAGTGAGAGGAAAAGGGCGTGTTGCAGGAGAATAAGGATGAGGCCAATTCTTAGCCACATCAGAAAGTCTTTCTGGAGGAGCCAGCCAGCTCTCTTGCCTCGCAGACACCTACCACGCCCCAAAAAGGCAGAAGAAGGGCACCACTTGAAACAGTAGGACATTGAACTTACCTTGAACAAGGCACCAGTAAGTAGTGGGATTCTGGAAAGTGTTGGGAGGGAAGAAAGGAAAGGGTGGGCACAGAGAGTCCAGCAATTAATGGGAGGATGTTATAGAGGAGAATGCAAATTCCCCTTTCCAACTTCTCAGTTTGCAAAAATCTATTGAGCCATGAAGCCAGATGCAGCTCAGAGCTCTTTCTGGATTTGATATGACTGTTTGGACAGCTCTAGAAAACACTTGGCAGCTTCGGCTTCTAGAAGGATTATTGTAAAGAAAAATGAGCACAATAACCACCAATAGTTTGGCAGTTTCCTACGACTCTAGCACGGTATTTCTTTGCCTGTATGATATAAGGGCAAATGTCAGGCAAGGTTATACAGCGAAATTCTGTATTCAAGGTTAATCCATTTTAGATGTAGCCCCCACTTTAGAGCTGAGAAGCCGGGTGTTCTAAGGCATGAGTTGGTTCTCAAATTTGGTATTCTTGATTCTGATTAAATGAGTCCTCACAGCCAGCCATACAGCGACTGATCTAAGTCTCATTTTAGTCAATAGAAAGATTCTCTTGACTTCAGTGGGAGCTAACTAGGCCTACCTGCACTTTCCACATAGCACTGATGTAGTTAAGAAAACATTTGTGATCGTATAAAACCACAACCCCACATTCACCAGCTAAAGCTCAACAAGTTTTACAACACAACTTACACAAATGTCCACCATGAAATTTCTGAACAGATTTTTGTTGTTGCTTTTTGACAGCTACAGCAAAGCATAGTAAAATGGTTGAAATCTCTCTCATAAAAATTGGGCAGTAAATTTCATGCTCAAGAAATGTTTATTATCTGTTGCCAAAAACCACAGGCACTCTAACGTTTTCCCCATCTTAATTTCCATTCCTACATGCCACTGATGAGTCTGCTACCCCTCAGGACATCTCACTTAGAATAAACAGTTTTATAAACTGTTCATTATATCTGCTCTCATAATTCTTAGAGAAAAGCCAACACTAGTTAATAAGGAATTGAAAATGACGCCACCAGAAAGGGAGCCCCAGTTTGTTTGTTAACCAGCCCATGCGTAATTGCATTATATGGATGGAAGAACTGCAGTGCATTTGTCAGCTTTCACTTCTGGGCCTTGGTCTTGTGATATCCATGGAGATTCCATGGCCAGATAGACCTATGAGAGGGAATCCTCTAACAGCAGGCCTGCTAGGAGTGAGTCACAGATTCCGCCCCACATGGCCACTATGTTTGCTGCCTCCATAATTCCAAACGAGAGGTGTATTTGTATTCCTGCATCACAGCTGCAGAGACTACACTGGCCATGTGACTCAAACCCAGAGTGCCCCAGCTGACAGCTCTGCAGCAAGAACCTAAGGACCCTTCAGCTGCACTTAGGTACAGCAGAGTATATGGGGTCTGTCCTACCATATCCAAGAGCTGGTAATGCCAGGGTTGGAAGCTGCAGTCTATGTGGTAAGGGAGTGAAGACTCTGGGAAAGGATTTCCTTCTGGATAGCTGTGGCACAACCAGGATCCGGGAGATCAGAGACAGTGGACAGAGGAGGAGTCAGGAGTCAGGCACCAGGAGGTCCATAGTCTGAGAAAGGCCAGAGGACAGACCAATGCATCAGCAGCAGGCTGGGTCGGATTACCAGGAGGCCAGAGGGCAAACTGGGAGTTATTTTAGCCCCATGTTTGCTTTAGGTTTTGTCTACACTGCAGAGGTTTTGCGCAAAAACGGCTGGTTTTACACAAAAACTCGTGGAGTGTCCACATCTCAAGCGCATTTTTCTGCAAGAAAATTTACAGTGAATCAACAGAACAGAGGGGTTTTTGCGGTATAGGTATTCTTCTTTCTATGAGGAATAACTCCTTTTTGCGCAAGAGCTCTTGTGCAAAAAGGTGTGTGTGGACGGGAAACAAGGGGGGTTTTTGCGCAAAAACAGCCTATCAAAAGAAGCACAGGTGCCCTGGTGGCCATTCTGTTAATGGCAATCAGAGCTTTCTTGCAAGAGAGTTTCCATGCAGTCTGGCTGCTCTCTTGCGCAAAAGCGCATCGCTTTTCCGATGCGCTTTTGCAGCGTGGACACGCTCTTGCGCAAGAAGCCTGTAGTGTAGACATAGCCTCAGTGCCTAAAAGAGAGGTTAATATTCTCTTACTATCACATTTCATGGTTGTCACAGGGCGCCTGCCCTGCACTGGCCCTTTAAGGGCAAAACTCAAGCCCGGAGCAGGGGCTGGAAGCAAAGACCCAGCTGAGGCTGTTAGGGCTAATAAGAGCCCAGCTGGGGTAGATATAAAGAAGCACAGTTTGCTTTGGGGAGGGAGGAGTGAAGAGCTGGCAGCAGAGGAAGCAGG
Source organism: Rafetus swinhoei (assembly GCA_019425775.1). NCBI lineage: Eukaryota > Metazoa > Chordata > Testudines > Trionychidae > Rafetus > Rafetus swinhoei. Next base: position 22,063,186 of record CM033427.1, read on the forward strand.
AGGCTCCCAGGAGGGAGGACTGTATTGGGGCAGCCACGTAGGGCTAGGAGAGTGCCAGATAAGGCACTCCCTGGCTGGGGGCTTGAGGCAAGGCCCGGGGCTTGGAGGGTGGTAGCAATGCAGCCCAAGTAAGCAGGGCAGCAGATATACACCCTGTGCCGGTGATGAGCGGCCCGTACAGACTGTAGCTTGCCCGGAGATGGGCTAGATGAAGACAGTCAGTGAGTCACGAGGCACGGTGGGGAGCGCCCACCCTGACAGTGGTACACAGGAGGTTAAACTCAATTAAAAACCTGTCCACCCTGCTGAAAATATATTAATGAAACCAAAGCAAGAGCAGATGTCAGTGATTGCTTTTCATGCCCATTCACCCTCCCACCCCACATCTTTATCTGTAATTGTATCATAGTTGGCTTTCTGCAACACTAATTGGACCACTATCTGATGTGATTTGTAACAGCCACTGAGATTAGAGTTTTGAACTATCAACAGTAAGGATGGAAAATCCTGTTTAGAAAGTTAACCAGTTAAATTCTGTGTTTAACCAGTTAACTGGCATTCCACAAGCACTTAAAGATGCCTGGCACTTAAAATTAAAAGATTGTAGAGAAGTTTTTAAACTAAGGGATGGAGGAAAGCCAAGTGGTGTGGAGGAGCATGTGGAATAGACAAAGACATCCCTTAGGGGATGATCTATTAATGGAGATTCTTTATACCCTAGTAAGGAGGAGAGAATGGAAGAGGATAAAATACAGGTCAGATCTGATGAGAAACAGTCAAATGTCACATTCAATCTCATCTTGTAATGGCAGACAGCCAAAAAGTGTCAGATTTTTAAAGTACTTACATGCAAACACTAGAAATCAAAATAGGATGGATGAACCAAAGTGTTTCGTATTTAATGAAGATATTGATATAATAGGCAATGGCATCACAGAAACTTGGTGAAATGAGGATAATCAATAGGACACAGTAACAGTAGGATGTAAAATATACTAGGAGGACAGAACAGGTCATGCTGGCAAGGGGAGTGACACTATATGTGAAAGAAAGCATCAAATGAAGTAAAAATCATAAATGAACCAAACAGACCCATAGAATCATTATGGCTAGTAATGCCATGTCCTGGCACCCTACTCCTGGGGGCATATGTGGCTCCATGCCCCCCTCTCCTCCATTCCTAGGCACTGCCCCTTGCTACTATGGGAGCGGCATGGGAAAAGCCTCTGGAGAAGTGCTTTGTTTCACTGTCGTTCCCTCAGCTGGGGGGATAAGGAGCAGCAGTGCACAGAGCTGCTTCCTCCCCCCTGTTAGGGTCCGAACCATGGATGTTCCCAGATAAAGGACACCCGAATTAGGGAGGTTCAGGTGTATAACAGATCACCTGATCAGAATGGTGTACCCACTATGAAATGGTCAAAGAGAGTAGAGAAATTTGTCAGGGAAGATTCAATATGTTTTTTATAAAGGAAAATCATGCCTCATCAATCTACTAAAATTCTTTGAGGGGGTCAACTAGAATGTCGATGAGAGAGATCCAGTTAATATAGTCTTCTTAGATTTCCAGAAAGCCTTTGATAATGTCTTTCACCCAAAGCTCTTAGCAAGCTGTCATGGGATAAGAGGGAAGCTTTTCTCATGGATTGGTAACTGGTTAAAAGATAGAAAACAATAGGTAGGAATACATGGTCAGTTTTCAGAATGGAGAGAGGTAACTAGTGGTGTTACCAAAGGGTCTGTACTGGGACCAATCCTAACTAATATATTCATAAATGTTCTGGAGAAATGGGTAATCAGGGAGGTGGCAAAATTTGCAGATGATATTAAACTGCTCAAGATAGTGAAGTCCACAACAGACTCTGAAGAGCTTCAAAAGATTCTTACACAACTGGGTGATTGGCCAACAAAATGACAGAAGTAATTCAAAGTTGATAAATGCAAAATGATGCATATTGGAAAACATAATCCCAACTATGCATATAAAATGATGGAGTCTAAATTGGCAATTACCACTTGCGAAAGATCTTGGAATCATTGTCAATAATTCTCTGCAAACAACTACTCAGTGTGCAGCAGCAGTAAAAAAAGCTAACAAAATGTTGGGACACATTAAGAAAGAGGAACATAGTAAGATGGAAAATATCTCATTACCTCTATAAATTCATGATATGACCACATCTTGAATACTGTGTGCAGGTGTGGTTGTACCATGTCAAAAAACTCATTGGAATTGGAAAAGATTTAGAAAAGGGCAATACATATGATGGGGGTATGAAATGTATGCCGTATGAGGAGAGATTAATAAGACTAGGGCTTTTCAGCTTGGAAAAGAGACGACTAGAGGGAGACAGAACAGAGGTCTACAAAATCATGACAGGCGTGAGAAAGTAAATAATGCAGTGCTATTTACTCATTCCCATAACACAAGAACTAAGGGGTCACCAAATTAAATTAATAGACAGCAGGTTTTAAATGAACAAAAGGAAGTATTTCTTCACACAATGCAGAGTCAACCTGCCAGAAGATGTTGTGAAGGCCAAGACTTTTACAACATTTCAAAAAAGAACTAGATACATTCAGGGAGGTTAGGTCCATCAATGGCTATTAGCCAGGATGGGCAGGAATGGTGTCCCTAGCCTCTTTTTCTCAGGGCTGGGAATGGGTGATAGGGAATGGATCACTTCATGATTGCCTGTTCTGTTCATTCCTTCTTGGGCACCTGTCATTGGATACGGGGTTAGATGGACCTTTGGTCTGAACTAAGGATGTTAAGGACTAGTTGACTATCTGATAAGCAAATGCTTATTGGATAGTCGCTCCCCCTTGCTGCCGCTATCAGATACAGGCAACAAATGGGGGGGGATAGGGGGGTATTTCAAAGCATCAGCATCACACGGAGCCCAGGATTTGAAATGCACAAAAGCCTTCTGGAGCTCTTTCAAAGACGAAGCGCCTGCATGGAGCCCGGAGTCAGCGGGACATCCCGCTGGCCCGGGCTGCACGCAGAGTTCCAACTTTGAAATGCACAAGAGCCCCCTCTGGGGCTCTTGTACATTTCAAAGGAGGAATGTGGAAGTGCCTATCGACTAGTCAAGTAGTCGATGGAAATTCCATCAACTACTCGATTAGTAAATTAATCGATATTTAACATCCTTAGTCTGAACCAGTATGACTGTTCTTTCTTTTGTTCTGCATGAACTTATATGAAATTTGCAGCAGCTGCTGCCAAGTATTAAGCAGCCCTACAAGTGTTATGACAAGAAACTTTTAGTAAAGGTGAAGCAGACAACCTCCGTTTACAAGAACCCTGCATGAATGGAAACTGTAATTAAATTTGAAGGTAAAACTGCATGGACAGAATTTCTCTCTCATGAAAGCAGCAATAATTTTGATGACACACTGTAAGGTAAATTATCTTTCTCCAGTAAACTAGGATTATTGTTGCATTCTCGTAGCATACCTGACCTTGAGAGTGCTCTGAAATGCAGGGAGTGAATAATATCTTCCCCTCGTTCTGTGCTAGGTTTCCCTAAGTGAGTTTACAGAATAAGCCAAACCATTTTTCTGTACTGAAAGCTTGACATAGGGTTTTTTTCCAATAAGGATGGATACCAGCCTGCTTCTGCTATTTTATTGTCAGCGAAAAGCATGTGAAGTAGATGATGGGTTCTGCTCTTAATATCATGCTTCATTACTCAACTTAAAGGTTTAGAGTACATCAGTATTTAGAAGGCTGCTCTGATATTTATTTTGCCACTCAACATTTCATGCAAAGACCAACTCTTGGCTAGTATCTTAATCCACCTTAAAGGTAAGTTAGGTTTGGAACTACTCAAAATGACTTCAGATGAGAGAGACAACAGTGTGCTACTGGGGAGAAGGAGAATTGTATGTAAGTGTTTTGCAAAAAAATCTTGTCTGTTTATCATAAGATTTGTTGAGTGGCCATAAGAAACAAGCCCTAAGGCTTTATAGACTCATATTGACTATGATAGGGAATACCAAGTGTTCTCAAACTCCTGCACTCTGACACACAGAGATTCACAGCAGCCATGGAAATGTACAATTGGTGGAAAATCTAGAAATCAAACAGCAGTAGCAACAGCAGCAACAACGCTAACTAGAAAAATGCAGCCTTGACCTGACTGGCCTATAAATGCTACCACACTATAAACATGAAATAAGAACAACCAGACAAGCACCAAGAGAGAAACAGACTCTCAGTCAGAGGTCTTTCCCTAGCAAGCTCCCAGATCAGACCCCGTCAGAGAGAGAAAGAGACAGAGACGCAACATGCACAGAGCCAGGATTCTAGTCATATTTAATTCAGGTGTACATATAAATCCAGGTGAGTGTCAGGATCCTAAAAAGAACAGTTGGGATAAAGCGTCAAAGAAAATTGAAATCTGAGGCTGGGAGCACTGGAGGAGTTTGTAATAAGGTTCCATGAGTATTTAGAAGGCTGCTCTGATATTTATTTTGTCACTCAACATTCCATGCAAAGAAATGCAACATTCAACATTCCATGCAACTTTTGGCTAGTATCTTAATCCACCTTAAAGGTAAGTTAGGTTTGGAACTACTCAAAATGACGTCAGATGAGAAAGACAACAGTGTGCTACTGGGGAGAAGGAGAATTGTATGTAAGTGTTTTGCAAAAAAATCTTATCCGTTTATCATAAGATTTGTTGAGTGGCCATAAGAAGAAAGCCCTAAAACCAAAGTCAGAGTCAAAAGTCAGAGTCAAAACCAAAAACCAGAGTCCGATTTGGATTTCAGGGTCTGAGTCAGGAGGAGTTGAAGTCCAAATCAAGCTGAGGTTAAAGTCAAGCATTCAGGAGCAGGAATGGTTGTGGCAACTACAGAAAATCCACCTTAGTCCCTGGACACTTCCTGAAATGTCCCTTGCATTTATATAGTGCGAGAAGCCAATGAGCAGCCATGAGGCTGTTACTTGTCAAACCCTTTGTGGTGGAACATCCCCTAATCTATGTCCAGAAGGGGTTGTGCACAGCTTTGATATGTTCATAGCTCTAGCACAAAGTGTACGGTGGCCATAGCTTAAAAAGTCCATCAAATACCACATTGCTCTGAGCTCCAGCACCCAAAAACAGGACCAGCACTAGCCCTGGACCAAAGATATTTTCACAAAGTCCCCTGACCCCTTGTCATCAAACATGGACCACACTAGCCAATAATCATTGTGAAGGAAACTTTGGGGTAGGCTACAGTTGATATTATCACCCGTCTCTTGGTGTGTCTAGACTACATCCCTTTTCTCAAAAAAGGGATGTAAATTAGACACTTCGAAATTGTAAATGAAACCGGGATTTAAATTTCCTGCGCTTCATTTGCATAATGGCAGCTGTGGTTTTTTTCAAAATAGGGCTTTTCAATAGAAAAACGGCAGTTTAGATGGGAATCTTTCGAAAATAAACCCCTTTTTCGACAGATCCTGGTCTCCTCAAAAAACGAAGTATCTAATTTACATCCCTTTTTTTGAGAAAGGGATGTAGTTTAGACACAGCCTTAGTGCTTCCCCACAACTCCTACAGAAAACCATATGGAGACTGAGAATTCCGTTGTTGAGGATTTTCAGCAAGGGCCACACAGAGTTGATCTCTCTACAACAAAATACAAATAGAACAAAAGGAATGAACTTAATTCTTAAGTACCAGCTTCATAAAGATAAAAATAGTATAAATTTCCACTAAATGAAAAGGCTACTTAATAAGCCACACACACCATCTTTATAGTTATATCTGAATACACACGATAACCAAATCAAATCTCAAATCAAATTATCTCAACAGATAATTCCCCCCAGAAACACAGTGAGAAGTAACTCAGAGTCCCAAAAAACTTAGGCTGAGTTCACCTAAGTCTTAGTTACAATCTTTGCTTATCAGTGTCATTCATATATCACTGCAACAATATCATCCTTTCTCTTGCTTGCAAAAATCTCCCATTGGAACCCAGGCAGATGCTTTCTCCTCCTTTGCTGGACTGTAATCACTTAGACTGCTAGTCAGTTAATTAAGCAATTAATGGGAAATAAGTTAACTGGAGCAAAACATAGACGACTCTTTCCCCATCGTCACACTGAAATGAGAAAAGACTTGGTGCATCAGACTGGGTAAGACAATTAACTACAACCACTTGGGACATTAGTTTGCCCTCTCCATTTTCCCTTTCTATAGCTAACACTGCTAGAGTTTCTCTGTTGTAAAATTAACAATATCACTAGTCAGTGGGAAAATGCTTCAGAATTAGGGGGAAAGAGCCTGCTTTCTGCTCCTGTGGCTCTGCTTCTCTTGGCCCAATCCCATTATATGTCCTGTTGGGAAGCAGCTGCCTTGATTACTTGCCCCCAGTGGAGTCTATTGCTCAGTTGGCTCTTTGTGGCTTGAGTACACCCAACACTACCACACCAACTTCCAGAAACATCTGGGCCTGGAATGCTACTTCTGCATTGGCCTAGCCACAGTGACCCAAACCCAACTCATTCCTCCCCCACTTCTCTCTAGATCTCTTAAAGTGATGTCTGCTAACCAGGCATGTGTGGGTTACATATGCACCAGAGAGGAAGCAATATGCATAGCTTACATTGCTGTGTACAATGTAATGATGCCCCAGGCAGCTGTAGCTGGGACCAGAAAATACAGCCTAATCTCTTACCAGCACTCCCACAAGTTAAACATTTATTTGAAGGTACTGAAAGCTCATTGCACTCAGCAGCTCCCAGGATCCAACCATCAGTTAGCAATCACCAAGCATCCAGTGTTTTTTTTTACCCCATTTCCAATCTCTGCTTGCTCTTGAGACCTTTGATTGCAATATATTGAAAACTCCACATATACTATCCATATTTTAATGAGTGTCTCCTTCAGGAATGCCAGTTTTGTAACAATTTTTTAAAATACCATCCAAAAATAAAAGGGAAATGGATTAAATATTTGGAAGCATTCATTAATTCAGTTAAAATCTTTGTTTATCTGAATGCTGCAGATACCCCTGAAACATTTCAGATAAACAAGGTGGTGCTGTATGTAAAATGAAGTCACCTGGAAAGATTTTCCTACATAGTAAATACTAATAGGCAGCCACTATTCAAGAGTTGAAATTTTACCAAGAATTTCCCTGGCAGTTCCTTTCAAAGGGATCACTGCTTGCTGCAAAAGGGAGTTTGTTTAATTAATCAGTTATTCCATTACTTCCAAAAATGTGCTGTATACAATGGAATAAATCATTTCATGCCTTTCCTGAGTAAATTCTCCCACATACAAATATCCACAGTACAGACTCTATTAGATCTATAAGGCCAGCAGGGTTGAATAATTGTGGGAGAACACTGTCATGAAGCATAACTGCATGACAGTACAGGAGCCAACGAAATCAGACCTGCTCAAAGGCTTTTCTTTGCATAGAAAAAAAAAAAAACCATCAAAATCAAACCTCACAGGTAGAAGGAGGCTTTCACTACAAACATGTTTCTAATTTCCAGTGGTGTTGATTACTTCTATTATTTCAATAATTTATAGCAGCTTTAGATACTTTAGGGCACATAAACATCTGGAATATTCTCTCTGCTGTTTCATACAATGACACACTCTGTATTGAAAGAGTTGGGTTTGTAAATGAGAATCATCTTTTAAGTTAGTTATTACAATGATATATGTTTCTTAACATTTAAAATGTGCTGTGAGATGGTGCCATCTCTTCAGCAATAAGGAAGTGGAAGCTGAAGCTACGTCTAGACTGCAAGCTTCTTTCGGAAGAAGCTTTTCTGGAAGAGAGTGTCTACACAGCAAAAGTGCAATGAAAAAGCGATCTGCTTTTTTGAAAGATAGCATCCATACTGATTGGATGCTATCAAGCATTTCAACTGTGGTTACTGTGGACGGAGTGGCCACGAGGGCACCTGTGCTTTTTCCTGGAGGCCTCTTCTTTCGAAAAAACACTCTCTTCCGTGTCCACACACGCTTTTTTGGAAAAAGGCTTCTTCCCCGTAGAAAGAGGTTTACCGCTGTCAGAAAAATCCCTCCATTCTTTCGACTTTCTGTCAAAAGAATGCAATAGCAGTGTGGATGTAAGTGTAGTTTTTCCAGAAAACCAGCTGTTTTTCCGGAAAAACTCTGCAGTGTAGACATACCCCTGGGAGTGAATAGATCAGAACTTAAACACTAGAAGAGAAAGAGAGAAGCAAACAACTGCCGCCAGTGACAGAATGGCCATTTTACTAGGAATTTACAAAGGACACCTGTCATGGCTCCTTCCCCACTCTGGCATGATAAATGCAGAAGTGGGGGCCAGCAAGTGTACCCCAAAACCTTATCTATCAGGCTTTGGTATAAAACTTCCCCCCAAAATCTTAAAAACCTAGATTTTGGGAATAAAACTTCTGCTGCCACCACCCTAATTAATAAAGAAACCAGGGGAGAGACCATTTGGGAAAATCTCACCCCTAAAGTAAAAAGCAGGACACCACCATTGACCAATACCAGGTTACTAAAAGGAAAAGAGAAAACTTTTATTATCACCACAATATTCCTGTTGCAAGCATAATGCCTAGATGGAAAAGTAACAAAATATACTCATGGAGAACTCCAAGGGCCTAGAACTTAATTACAAAGAAAAGCCAAACCATCTTTTAAAAAGTGCACAGACAGCAGATCCCATACCCAAACCATAAAACAATGAAACCTAATGGATTTATCTAAACTTTACCCTACTTACAGAAAGTGAAGAAAGAGTCTTTTCTTGGAGGGAGTCATAGTGTCTGTCCCCCTTAATAGCTGGAGAGAACTGCCCAGAGCAAAGGAGGGAAAAACCCAAAATTCCTTTGTCCCAGTTTGAAATTCCTACCTACAGTCCTATTGGCCACTCTACCTTGCTAGGTAAGGGACATAGTTAACCCCTTAGTCCCCAGGCTGCTGGCTAACCCTCATAATCATGACAACACCCTAGAAAGGCATGATGGGAAACAGAACCCATGGAAGGACAGCCATATACCATGGCAGGGACTAGGAAGTGACCAACAGCTTCCTGGGGGAAAAGCTGTTTTGATGCCACTGCTTTGTCCATCTCCACTGTTTCACAAACATATTAAATACATATTGGTCTGGTTCTGAATGGTCTCGCCAGTGGTGTAACTAAACAAAAGTCTTACCAGTACAGGAGTGGGGAGAGGCATATCAGATGGGGGGGGCACATGACCCTTTCCACATGACCCAGCCCTGCCCCTGGCCCAAGAACCCCACAGACTTCCCCTTCCCTCCACTCCCCTCCCCATCCCATAGGGGAGGGGCAGCTGGGAGTGGTATGGCAGTCAGAGGAGCTGCTGGCAGTTCTGCTCCTCTCGCTAATGCCCCTCCCAACAGGGAAAGGAGCAGAACTCCCAGCCCCACCTCTACCCCTCCTCAAAGCTCTGTCTCTGTGCACATGGCTGGGGAAGGGCTGACAGTACTGCTCTTTTCCCCTCTGGGAGGGACAGCGAGGAAAGGAGAAGATTGCTGGCTGCTTCTCCAGCTGCTGTAGTGCTCCCAGCCCACTTGTACCACTTGGTCTTGAGATCATTTATTTGTATGCTCATCCACATGCCTTCTTTACATGTGCCCTGTTGGATGCCTCGTCAAAAATGTACACTTTGGAATGTCTGAAAGCACCAGATATTCAAATATACCATTAGTGGAGGCACAATTCTAAAGAAGTTGCTACACTGCTAAACAAAACCAATAGCTATAATGAGCTCATGGCAGATTTAAATGAAGAACATATAACTGAGATGGTTAAAAATCAATAGCACTGCTACAGGTTATTGCTAACATGACAAGTGTGAATTCTCTGCCATTTCCTACAGATGAAGGTCAAGAGGGAGCTGAACAGGGCATACTGAAGTTAGAGCAGCCCCATCTGTTGCGAATAAAACTCTGACTTGGCAGTGAAAACACAACAAAAAATAAGTCTGTTGTCTGCTTTTACTAACTGTAAAGACTGATCCTACAAGGGGAAAACATTCTCAACATCCGTCATGTAAAATGGAAGAGCTGACAGCAGAATTCTGTTTGTGGTCATGAATGCACAGAATCTAAGTATGTTTCCTGCAAACTGCTTGTATCACTAAGGCTGAGACAGAGTATGCCCCAGAATGTACCTCTTCCTCTTCCACATCAGCTTCCACTTGGGCTTCTGCCACAAAACTTCACACTAGCTGTGATACCTGTGGGAACCATGATTTCTTGGCTGAAAACGTGTGACAACGCTGACAGAAGAAAATCAAAGGGGGGTAGCCGTGTTAGTCTGTAACTTTAAAAAACAACGAATAGTCCTGTAGCACCTCAGAGACTAACAAATATATATACAGTATCATGAGCTTTCATGGGCAAAACCCACTTCCTCAGATGAACAGAGTGGAGAGAAAAGTGGAAAGAAAAATTGTGAGGGTCCCCCCTTTTCTCTCCACTCTGCTCATCTGAGGAAGTGGGTTTTGCCCACGAAGGCTCATACTATATTTATATAAATTCATATTTGTTAGTCTCTAAGGTATTACAGGATTACTCGTTTTTCAGAAGAAAATCAGTGTAGCAAAAGTTCAAGCTATTTACATGTACACACCATTTGTGCTGCTGGCCACAGCTGTAACTTGTCTTCAGACAATCACAAAGTAGGAGTAAGGTTTTTAATACCAGAATGTGAGAAGTCCTCATATCAGCAAGGACAAGAGAAAGTGAACTGCAAAAACATTTCTCCCACAACATTCCTTCTGAGCGATGATTAATGACAACATATAATCAGCTATAGTGCAATTATTGGATATGACATGCTAGCAAAATACATATGTTTGCATAACAAAGGAAGCAAATAAAGGCAGTTTCCCTGAAGACTATCAAACCCAGGACTTGGACTAGTAGTAAGAAAGAATAGCAATCATCTATCTTGTGTGTAATTTGATGCTTACCATCCATCTGCTTCATCTTGTTTTAGAGCCTTACCATTAAAATACTTTCTCACATAAAACATGTATGTTTCTCCCAGACATTTATATTTAGGTCCCTCCAACAGATGCAAAGTATCAAAAAAATCAAGGAATCAAATGATTTTCAAGTCTCAGGAGAATTCTGTATAGTACAAGTAGCAGACATGAGGCAAAAGCTGGAAATAAAACTTATAATTAATTAGCAAGAGTATAACACCACCACTAATACTTTGGTGAAATCCTAAATCTGTTAAATTCCTTATAGCAGAATTGCACTAATGACCAGGAGAGCCACTGTGAATTATCAAGGAAGCAATAATCACCCAGCAAAAGCAGAAGTTTTACTGTATGTTAGTATTAGAGATAGGCGAAATGAGAACCTTTTGTCTGAACCACAAACCCAAAATCTTTGGGAATTCTAATAATGGAACTTAGATATGAACCTCAGCGAAAAATTCATCCAGAATTGGAGAATAACAAGCTTTTCACACAAAAATAAAAGCGTTTCGCCAGCTGGGATTTTTCTGAAACCTTCACAGCTCTACCCTAAGCCCCAGAGACTTTCTTATCCCTATGAAAAATAATTACTATAAAGAATATTTCCACATGAAGCCCTAGGGAACAAATTATCATATTTCCCTGGAAAACACTCTATTATTTTCCTATAAATTTTTTTGCTTGCTTCCAAGAGGTAGGCAAGCACACACTACAGCCAATAGAAATAGTATTTGGTATTTCATTTAATATCATATGCTGAGTTTCTGTTTTCTGGCACCATTCACAACATGTCTATTTTAATTTTGGAAAAGTCCACCTATGTTAATCATCAGATCCATATGGCACTCTTCTAGTGTGAATTCCAAGCTAAGACACTTTAATTAGGAGTATATTAACTCAATAGGCACATATGTACATGTTAACATTCATCTACATTCATTAGTACAAATGTTTGTATAAGCATTATAAAATACTGGCAAACATTAAGTTTTAAGTGTCCAGGAATTATGGCCTGCATGCAATAAAACAAATGTTTTAAACGGGATGCATTAAGTTTTTCATGTTGGATATTAATATTGCTGGGATATTTTTAGAAATAACATAGTAAAAACAGTAACTAGGAAAGTCTTAAAATTTCTAATAAATACACATATATTTTCCACTGTTCTGCATAGTGCCAAAGATGCTTTCTGACAGTGCTAAGATTATCCATTATACATACACCTATTCACCCCCTTTAAATACTAGAAATCACAAAATACCCCAGCAGTGGGGTGCAGCATGTTTGCTTTAATAACAATAAGATGTATTTCTTTATTGTCTGTCTCAGTCGCATCTTAAGTATTGTTGACATGGACTTTATGAAAATACTGGCTTCCAAGAATGTGGCACATCGAATAATGAACTGAGGGCCAACAAGACCTTCTCAATCAAGGAGGATGCTCAAGAATAGATTTAAGGCTTAGTTCCTATGCAATTGTTAAGATAAAAAGTGTAGTTCAACATTTTTACCTGGTGGGAAGTTTAACTTCAATATCATCAATGGAAATACACCAGAAAATGGTTTACGGCAAATGCCCTTGTATTATGAATATCTGATATTTGACAATACACCACTGATGGTGAAACTGACAGAAATTAAAAAGGCAATTAAAACAAGCCAAACACTAAATCATAGAATCATAGGGCTGGAAGAGACCTCAGGAGGTCATCGAGTCCAGGACCAATCCCAGCTAGGGCTTTGTCAAGCCGGGACTTAAAAACCTCTAGGGATGGAGATTCCACCACCTCCCTAGGTAACGCATTCCAGTACTTCACCACCCTCCTAGTGAAATAGTTTTTCCTAATATCCAACCTAGAACACCCCCCCTTCACTGTAACTCGAGACCATTGTTCCTTGTTCTGCCATCCATCACTACTAAGAACAGCCTCTCTCCCCTCTTTGGAACCTCCCTTCAGGAAGTTGAAGGCTGCTATCAAATCCCCCCTCACTCTTCTCTTCTGCAGACTAAATAAGCCCAAATCCCTCAGCCTCTCCTCGTAGGTCATGTGCTCTAGCCCCCAATCATTTTAGTGGCCCTCCGCTGGACCCTCTCCAATGTGTCCACATCCTTTTTGTAGTGGGGGGCCAAGAACTGGACACAATACTCCAGATGTGGCCTCACCAGTGCTGAATTAAGGGGAATAATAACTTCACTAGATCTGCTGGAAATGCTCCTCTTAATGCACCCTAATATGCCATTAGCCTTCAAAGGCACACTGTTGACTCATATCCAGCTTCTCACCCACTGTAATCCCCAAGTCCTTTTCTGCTGTACTGCTACTTAGCCAGTCGGTCCCCAGCCTGTAACAATGCTTGGGATTCTTTCGTCCCATGTGCAGGACTCTACACTTGTCCTTGTTGAACCTCATCAGATTTCATTTGGCCCAATCTTCTAATTTGTTTAGGTCACTCTAGACCCTATCCCTGCTCTCCAGCATATCTACCCCTCTGCCTACCTTAGTGTCATCTGCAAACTTGCTGAGGGTGCAATCCATCCCCTCATCCAGGTCATTAATAAAGATGTTGAACAAAACTGGCCCTAGAATTGATCTTTGGGGCACTCCACTTGAAACCAACCACCAATCAGACATCAAGCTGTTGATCACTACCCAATGCACCCAACAATCTAGCCAGCTTTCTATCCACCTTACAGTCCATTTATCCAACCCATACTTCCTTAACTTGCTGGCAAGAATATTGTGGGAGACAATATCAAAAGCTTTGCTAAAGTCAAGGTATATCACATCCACTGACTTCCCCATGTCCACAGAGCCAGTTACCTCATCATAGAAGCTAATCAGATTGGTCAGGCATGACTTGCCCTTGGTGAATCCATGTTGACTATTCCTGATCACTTTCCCCTCTTCCAAGTGTTTCAAAATGGATTCCTTGAGGATCCCCCTCCATGATTTTTCTGGGGACTGAGGTAAGGATGACTGGTCTGTAGTTCCCTGGGTTGTCCTTCTTCCCTTTTTTAAAGATGGGCACTACATTTGCCTTTTTCCAGTCATCTGGGACCTCTCCCGATCTCCACGAGTTTTCAAAGATAATGGCCAAAGGCTCTGCAATGACATTTGCCATCTCCCCTCAGTACCCTCAGATGCATTAAATCCAGACCCATGGATTTGTGTATGTCGATCTTTTCTAAATAGTTCTTAACCTGTTCTTTCCCCACCAAGGGCTGTCTACCTCCTTCCCATACTGCGTTGCCTAGTGCGGTAGTCTGGGAGCTGACTTTGTCTGTGAAGACAGAGGCAAAAAAAAGCATTGAGTACTTCAGCTTTTCCCACATCATCTATCACTAGGTTACCTCCCTCATCCAGTAAGGGCCCCACACCCTCCCTGATCACCCTCTTATTGCTAACATGCCTGTAGAAACCTTTCTTGTTACCCTTCACATCGCTTGCTAGCTACAATTCCAATTGTGCTTTCACCTTCCTGGTTATTCCCCTGCATTCTTGACCAGTATATTTATACTTCTCCCTAGTCATCTGTCTAAGTTTCACTTCTTATAAGCTTCCTTTTTGTGTTTAAGCTCGCCAAGGATTTCCCTGGTAAGCCAATCTTGTTGCCTACCATATTTGCTTTTCTTACTGCGCATTGGGATGGTTTTTTCTTGTGCCTTCAATAAGGGTTCTTTAACATATTGCCAGATTTCCTGGACTCCTTTTCCCTTAATGTTAGCATCCCAGGGGATCGTGCCCATCAGTTCTCTGAGGGAGTCAAAGTCTGCTTTTCTGAAGTCCAGGGTGTGTATTTTGCTGTTCTCCTTTCTTCCTTTTGTCTATGCTATAGCTGAAACTAAGTCTCCAGCCAGGACTTAGTTTCAGCTATAGCATACACAGGTATGCAACAGACTCATGATAGCAAGGCTCGTGTTAGCATGCTAGAAACAGCAGTGTGAACGTTGCAGCTCAGGCTGGAGCCTCGTAAACCCACCTGACTATCTTTGCTTGAGATCTGGAGCTGCAAAGTCTACTCTGCTATTTTTAGTACACTAGCTCCAGTCTCTCTTGTATGAGTCTCTTTATCCACATAAACCCTGCATGACTCCAAAGAAGAGGAAGGTCAAATAACTTTTTGTTTGCTGGCTGTTCCAAAAATGTAATTTAAAAATATAACTGTAGGTTGAATGAATGGTACTTCAGAGGGAATGAACTGAACAGGTGATTCCTCCCTTCCCCCATTCCCCACAAAAAGAGGCAAGGGACACCATTCCTACCCATCCTGGCTAATAAGCATTGATGAATCTATCCTACATGAATTTATCTAGTTCCTTTTTGAATTCTGGTAAAGTCCTGGTCTTCACAACATCCTCTGGCAAGGAGTCCCACAGGCTGACTGTACACTGCATGAAGAAATTCTTCCTTTTGTTTGATTACCTTTTAAATTCAGTTAAAGTAAATTTCTAAATGAAAAATCAAAATAGCTTGTTCTGAGAAAGTTGAAATTAAACAATTCAATTTTTTCTGAATTTTTTTGGGGAATGTTTCAACTGAAATAATTCAGCAAATTCTACACAGGTTTGTGAAATGTTTCAGTTGAATTGGATCTGCATTGTTTCATCTGAAAAATTTCACACAGCTTTACTTCAAAGGAAAATGCGGGTGAGCAAAACCACAAAAAACAAAGAAAAACTTCCCACAACCCATCTGTACAATAAGAGCAGCATCCTACCCTCACAAAAGGGGTAGTGCCAATACCTTAAGCAAGTCAAATTCGCTCTGTGCCTCAGTTTCCCCATCTGTACAATAAGAGCAGAGTCCTACTTCATGAAGGGGGCTGTGAGGAGAAATGCATTAAAGACTTTAAACTGTAAAGTTAAAACTTAAGTACTAGAAACTGTGACCTCTTGAAGGCTTTTCTAGGAGCAAGATCTGTGCTTATGATTAAAATTATGACGTCAATTCTAGACAATTTCGCTATAAATAGCTAGGATTGCATTGCACATCACAGTGTATTAAAACAAGTTATTTTACATCAATATAGACAGTTTTATTACACAAAAGTTTAATTAAAATGGGTTCCACTGAACTTATGCTCAGTGGTTTGAGCATTGGCCTGCTAAACCCAGGCTTGTAAGCTCAATCCTTGAGGGGGCCATTTAGGGATCTGGGGCAAATCTGTCAGGGATGGTACTTGGTCCTGCTGTGAGGGCAGGGAACTGGACTCAATGACCTCTCAAGGTCCCTTCCAGTTCTATGAGATGGTATATCTCCATATTATTATTAACCCCAACATAGAATAGTGAGATTTTATACTAAAACTCCAAGTGTATTGAGAGAAAAATATTAACTTTACTATAAATATATTAATTCTGTCTTACCATATTTGAGATATAAGCGGATCCAAAGATTGTGCATGAGGAAATGATTGGATAAGTCATTTATAGTGAATACCTTGTCAAAGCAATCTGCACGGAAATTATACATAAACTATACATTTTTTAAAATCTAGCTCTTCATATATGCTTTGTGAATTTATTTCAACCAGTAGATATGTTTATAAATAAAGATGATTGAAACATTTTCAGAGGAATAGTTTTCTATCAGAAAATGCTGTTTTGTCAAACAAGAAATGCTTTGTGGGAATATATCTTCTTCAACTAAAGTGCTAACAAAAAAATTCAGAATGATTCAAAATCATTTTTGGAATATTTTATTTTGTTTTTCTCATTTCATTTTTACTTGTAATAGCAAAATCAATATTATACATTTAATATTTACATAACATTCTCAGTAAAGGCACAGTGATGTTTATGAATGTTTTGGAATTTCCATTCTGTAAAATATTTCAAGATTCTGACTTTCTGCCCTGATTCAAGAGGAAAATAAATTTCTAAAGGTCAGAATTTCCCATGGATCAGAAATTCCATTTTGTCATCTGCTGTTTCTGTGAACTACTTTTTATTTATAGTGTGTGTCTGATCATCTAAGTCACATGGTTCCAATTTAGCTCCCTAACTGAATAACTGAGGGACTGCTTTTCAGAAGCAGTGAGCACCTTCAGCTCTCATTGACTTCAACTGGCTGCATGGACAGAGCTGAGTGAATAGCTGATTTTTTAGTTCAAGGGCTAAACAGAAAAATTGGGTAAGGAAGGAATTAGTTTATTCTGAAACACAACTTGAATCTCAACTTTAAAAAAAAAAATTCTTGCTTTTTCGCCAAGTTCAACTCAAATTCATGAATTGTTTTGATGCCCTTCCAAAAATGCATTTTTGTCAAATTTACTATTCACCAAAAAAAGCCCCCTGCGTTACTTGTTATTATTCAGAGCTTCTGAAAATCAGAGCCTGAAATTTTATAAACGATAATGAGTATTTTAGTGTAAATAGTGAATACCTCTAATTGCACATGAATATCCTTATTCCCATGGAAATCTGGATGTTTGAATGAAAAACATCAATTCTCCAAAATTTGTGTGACTAAAAACATAATGAAGAGCATCTGTTTTCTGCAGACAATCCATTCAGTTCCATTTATCCAGGAAATACAACATGCAATTTTGCTCTGAGCTCAAGCATATGCATCAACCAAGCAGTCATTCTTGTTTATTAAGTGTTTGCAGGAACTTTTTTTGGACAGATCATGTTTACTGATTTTTTTACATATTTTAGTACAAAAAGATCTATTTCCATAATTTAACTTTTTGTCTATAGATGCTTCACAAGCACACTGGAGCGTTTTGTAGCCATGTTCTTTACTCCTAGCTGTCTTTTAAACCAGGGAGAACAGCAATAGAGAATGAACAAAAAAGTTATTCAGTATAGTCCCAGGTTAGAAGAGGGAGCAGCAGCTGCACACATATCTCAGGTCTTTGCAATCGTACATATAAAAGGGAAGTATAATTTTAATAAACACTTGCAGAAAAGCAAACTACTTCAGGTCAAAGACAAGGTTGTGGACTTTTTTTTTTTTGGCAATGCATTCAGGTTAAGATCTGGAATTAAGTAATTTACTGAATGTATTTTCATTAAAAAAGCATTAAGTAGTTCAATGCTTCCAGGTGTTCGTGAAGTTGTACCTTCAACCACTGCAGTGTCCCTTTGCATTTAACCAATGTTGGGCACACAACCAAGGAGCAGGCAACCACACTTTTCTTAAAATATAAGAACAGCCATGCTGGGTCAGACCAACGGTCCATCTAGCCCAGTATCCTGTCTGCCAACAGTGGCCAATACCAGAGGCCCCACAGGGAGGGATCACAACAGGTAATCCTCACGTGATCCCTCTCCTGTCACTCATTTCCAGACAAACAGAGGCTAAGGACACCCTTCCTACCCATCCTGGCTAATAGCCATTGATGGACCTAACCTCCATGAATCTGTCTAGCTCTTTTTTGAATCCTGTTAAACTCCTAGCCTTCACCACATCCTCTGGCAAGGAGTTCCAGAGATTGACTGTGCGCTGAATGAAGAAAAACTTCCTTTTATTTGTTTTAAACCTGCTGCCTATTAATTTAATTTTGTGACCCCTAGTTCTTATTCTTGTGGGAATAAGTAAATAAGGGTATATCTACACTAGCCCCCTAGTTCGAACTAGGGAGGCTAATGTAGGCATTTGAAGTTGCAAATGAAGCCCGGGATTTAAATATCCCGGGCTTTATTTGTATCTTCCCATCCGGTCGCCATTTTTAAATTCCACTAGTCCAAAGTAACTGCCCATGAGCAGTAACAGTTACTCCTTGAGGAGTAACGTTCCATGAGGAGTAACAGTTAATTCGAACTAAGGACTTAGTTCGGTTGCGTTCACTGCCGCGTGTGGCAGCGGGCAGTTACTTTGGACTAGTGGAATTTAAAAATGGCGATCGACTGAAGAAGATGCAAATAAAGCCCGGGATATTTAAATCCCGGCTTCATTTGCAACTTCGAATGCCTACATTAGCCTCCCTAGTTCGAACTAGGGGGCTAGCGTAGACATACCCTAACTTTTCCTTATTCACTTTTCCCACACCAGTCATGATTTTATAGACCTCTATCATATCCCCTCTTAGTCTCCTCTTTTTTAAGATGAAAAGTCCAAGTCTTTTTAATCTCTCTTCATATGGGACCTGTTCCAAACAGCATATCATTTTTGTTGCCCTTTTTTTGAACCTTTTCCAATGCCAATACTGTATATCTTTTTTGAGATGAGGCAACCTCATCTGTATGCAGTATTCAAGATGTGGGTGTACCATGGTTTTATATAGAGGCAATAAGATATTTTCTGTCTTATTCCCTATCCCTTTTTTTAATGATTCCTAACATTCTATTTGCTTTTTTGACTGCCGCTGCACACTGAGTGGATGTTTTCAGAGAACAATCCACAATGACTCCAAGATCTCTCTCTTGAGTAGTTATAGCCAAATTAGTCCCCATCATATTGTATACATAGGTGGGATTATTTTTTCCCACTCTGCATTACTTTACATTTCTCAACATTAAATTTCATTTGGCATTTTGTTACCCAATCACTTAGATTGGTGAGATCTTTTTGAAGCTATTCACAGTCTGCTGCGGTCTTAACTATCTTGAACAGCTTGGTACTTTGTGATCTCCATGTCATTCATGGTATGAAATTAATAACCAATAAGGGAGCTGCATAACTTTGCCCATAATGAATTCCATGGTCCTTGTTGAGAGCTTGTAACAAGTGGTATAAGGGAAGAACAACACTGACCAATTGTCCAGATTTCATCCTTATCCTCTAAAGAATCCAGTAGTAATTACTTGATGGACCAATCAATGGTCTGATCTGCTGCAGGAAGTCTTCTTTTCCTAATGAGATCTCCATAACTCCCAACCTTTGGCATTAGAAACTAATGTGAATTAGAAACCTCCTTCTCATCAGTGTTTGCAGAATGAATTTTTGATTCAATCATTTTCCCGTAATGCAGTACTTGCCAGCAATGGAGCAAGTTATTCTGAATGCCTATCGGGGAAACTGGACTTAATAGTACTGCTCAATTTAACAAAGAATCTGATTATAATAATTAACAACAAATCTGGCCTCCAGCCAAACAGACAGAGATTTTATCCCCCTCTTTACAACAGGAGAATTTAGTTCTTACCTCAAATCTCTTTTTCTCAGTCTTCTTTCCCAGTAAACAGCTGCCTGACAGCAGTGGAGCTGGTGAGTTACCTTGACCACGTCTCTTTGCATACACACAGGCTCCAGCTGCATAGATTTAAGGATGCAGTTTGGCCTGGGAATTTCCTAAGGTTCAGCCAGTATATCATGCAACAGTGGATTTCTGTTCGGAGAGCTTGAGATCCCTGCTCATTCCTGTTTGGTAAGCACCTTGTTCCACAATAAGTTCCAGTAACTTGTGTGTGATACTTCGAGGAGTAAATGATTACTGAGTAGACTTGAGAGCATTAGAATCTGGCCTCTAACAATCAGAACCACCACAGAGAACACTCAAGATCATCTGAAGATGTATGGGTTTTGCCCACAAAAGTTCATGATGCTATATTTATTTTTGGTAGTCTCTAAGGGTACGTCTACACTGCACACTTATTTTGAAATAAGCTATTCCAGAAGAAATACTTCAAAATAGCATGTCTACACTATAGGGAAGCCTCAAAATTAGTCCGAGGCAGGCTTCGCTAATGTGGAGGTGCTATCTTGATTTAGAGCCCCACGAGGCACTGAGGAGTAATTAGTTTAAATGGCCTGGGGAAGAACTATTTCAAAATAGCAGCAGTGGAGTATCCACACTACTGCTATTTCAAAATAGCTCTTTCAGAAGAGGCGTTATTTTCCTTGGAATGAGGTTTACAGAAGTTGGAATAAACTGTCCGTTATTTCAAATTTATTTTGATTTTATTTTGAAATAACGGAATAACAGTCGCACTGTTATTTCGGAATAAGGACCTTCCCATGTGCCACAGAGCTGACAGTCTAAATATAAAAGAATAAAGGTGACCCTCCCACACACAGTTCTCTACTTGTACTTCATAGGAAGCCTAGTATTTCCATAAATAAATAAGTTTCAATTCTCTTGTGCTCCCTCATTTACACACAGATTCAGCAAACGTCTTAAACTCATGCTTAACTTTGTGCATGCATTTAATTCCAGGAGTGTCATTTGGTGAGGAGTGTGGGGAGAGGGGCAGTTTCCCATTCCTTGCCTCCCCACCCCAACATCCTCACCCCAGACTTTTCATAGTTCCTGGCCAGCCAGCATTGCTGTGCTTCCTTGGGGCCAGCAGCGGCTGCTGTGCAGCAGACCAGGCCAAATTTGAGTGGTGATGCAAGCCAGTGTACCAGGTTACAATGCCACTTCCTCAAATTTGACCTGGCCACCCTCTGTCATGGAAGCTTCACCAAATAGGCCCAGAAGGAGCAGGAGGTGGCAGCAGATTATCATGAGCAGTTTCTGTCATTGCTGGATTCCCCGCACCCCTTTCTGCCTATATCCTGCAGCCTGGATAGAGCCAAAGGCAGGGCAAGCTGGCCTGATCCTGCCCTTGCCAACAGTTTATGAGATATCACATGCACACCCTAACTCTACAGGTTGGCACAGCAAGTAACCCCTAGAAGGATGGTACTTCTACATGCTTCACAATTTTATTCTTTACTATTGTTTCGACCTGGCAAATTAGTCGAAACAATAGTAAAGAATAAAATTGTGAAGCATGTAGAAGAACATAATTTGTTGGACAAAAGTCAACATGGTTTCTGTAAAGGGAAATCCTGTCTTACTAATCTATTAGAGTTCTTTGAAGGGGTTAACAAACATGCGGACAAGGGGATCCAGTAGATATAGTATACTTAGATTTTCAGAAAGCCTTTGACAAGGTCCCTCACCAAAGGCTCTTGTGTAAATTACATGGCCATGGGATAAGAGGGAAGGTCCTTTCTTGGATTGAGAACTGGTTAAAAGACAGGAAACAAAGGGTAGGAATAAATGGTAAATTTTCAGAATGGAGAGGGGTAACTAGTGGTGTCCCCCAAGGCTCAGTCCTAGGACCAATCCTGTTCAACTTATTCATAAATGATCTGGAGAAAGGGGTAAGCAGTGAGGTGGTAAAGTTTATGGATGATACCAAACTGTTTAGGATAGTCAAGACAGAAGCAGACTGTAAGAGACTCCAAGAAGATCTCACCAAACTGAGTGATTGGGCAACAAAATGGCAAATGAAATTTAATGTGGATAAGTGTAAAGTAATGCACATTGGGGAAAAATAACCCCAACTATCACGTACAGTATGATGGGGCTAATTTGGCTACGTCAAATCAGGAAAGAGATCTTGGAGTTATCGTGGATAGTTCTCTGAAAACTTCCACACATGTGCAGCGGTCAAAAGGCAAATAGGATGCTAGGTATTATTAAGAAAGGGATAGAAAATAAGACCCAGAATATCTTACTGCCCTGTATAAAACTATGGTACGCCCACATCTTGAATACTGTGTACAGATGTGGTCTCCTCACCTCAAAAAGATATTTTGGCCTTGGAAAGGGTTCAGAAAAGGGCAACTAAAATGATTAGGGGTTTGGAACGGGTCCCATATGAGGAGAGGTTAAAGCGACTGGGACTTTTCAGTTTAGAAAAGAGGAGACTGAGGGGGATATGATAGAGGTGTATAAAATCATGAGTGGTGTGGAGAGGGCCGATAAAGAAAAGTTATTTATTAGTTCCTAAATAGAAGAACTAGAGGACACCAAATGAAATTAATGGGTAGCAGGTTTAAAACTAATAAAAGAAAGTTCTTCTTCACACAGCGTGTAGTCAGCATGTGGAACTCCTTGCCAGAGGAGGCTGTGAAGGCTAGGACTATAACAGAGTTTAAAGAGAAGCTAGATAATTTCATGGAGGTTAGGTCCATAAAAGGCTATTAGCCAGGGGATAAAATGGTGTCCTTGGCCTCTGTTTGACAGAGGCTGGAGAGGGATGGCAGGAGACAAAGTGCTTGATCATTGTCTTCGGTCCACCCCCCCTCTGGGGCACCTGGTGCTGGCCACTGTCGGCAGACAGGATACTGGGCTAGATGGACCTTTGGTCTGACCCGGTACGGGCCGTTCTTATGTTCTTATGTTCTTATGTACTGACGTGCTAACCTCTGCTCACCATTAGCTGCCAAAGCAGAAGCAAGATGCTGACGCAACCTCATCTCACCATGTTTTTCTGACATGACAGCTTTCCTTAAGCCCCATTTAAATCAATGAAGGAAGTCAATGCACTGTGAAACAGGGAAAGATTGTAGCACTTGCTTAAGTGCATTGCTGAATGTGGGCTGAATAGGTTTTCATGCAATACCGTGAGGTGACTCGTATCAGCCAGCAATGCTCGATCAGCTCTGGTCTAACCATTATTAAGGACAATATTCTTCCAGCCTTACTCAACTTGGTATCTGACTCTTGCTGAAGCAAGCAGTCTTGCTGAAATCAATGGAAATACATGTCTAGCAAGTTATTACTCAACACGAGTAAGGATTGCAGACTCAACCTATTTGTTCTGTGCTAACAATGGGCACAGCAATGTCTAAGACACAAAGACAGTCCCTCCTCCAAGACACTTACGAGGTGAGGGAAAACTGGAACTTATGCAAAGCCCAAAGAAGTAGGCATTTGGAAGATTGTTTAAAAACTGAAGATGACTTGATTCTTGTGGGCAATGCAGGATCAGGTATTGTCCAATTCTTACTTTGGGTTTAGTCGTCTCAACTTCTTCTGCACACCTAGCTGGTATGATCACCACAGTGACCAGAAGTTCATTGTGAATCTCAGGGACACTCATGTCAGGCATGTTACTGGTGGGGTGAGGGAGGTATGCATGGAGTGGTGTGGATAGGGGAAGAGAGACAAGTGACCACTCCTTCCTGTCCCTCCCTTGCTGACCAATGCCCCTCCCTGACATCCTGTGGATAGGACACTGTGCAGAGACTGCTGGCTCAGGGACTCAGGCAGTGCATATGTTCACTGGGCAGCGTGAGGGTGCGAGGCCAGGCGACCAGCAAGTGACCTGCCTGGGGGCTACAGCTGTTCAGATCCATTTCACCACAGCTTTTGAGGTTTCCACAGCTGTTTTGTTTCCACATTGGAATGAAAAAACAAAAACAAAAACAAAAAAAACCTTTTGGAAAGAAAATTGTGTTTAAAAATGTCCTTTTTCAGCTCAAAACTTGGGCTTTTCAATTCAGGATGGGGTTTTTTGTTTTTTTTTTTTTGCTTGTTTGTTTAGGTTCAAGGTTCTGTGATCACAATTTATAGTCAGCTAGCTATGGCACTGCCTTGGGATATAGAAGGCCCAGTTTCAAGTTTATGCTGATTCAGAGCAGTGGCTGATCCATAGTGATCTGGGATAAAAATATTGCTCTGAATCAGGCAGAGCTGGGAATTGGAGCCTAATCTCCCACAGACCGGTGTCCTAATTCCCAGGCTACAATATGTCAGTCTCTGTCGTACCCAAGGTTATGTTTGGAACAAGTCTCCCCACAGCTATGCTAATGGTCAGATTGCACAAGCCACTTCTCATATAGGGGAGCTCTTAGTCACATGTTCTGTCATGCTGACATCAGTAAAACTACTTGTGTCTAAGTGCTCGCCAATGGGAGTAGTTTGCACAACCTAATCCCATGTGCCCTATTTGCACCCTCCCCCTTTCCCCTCCCCTGCATAAACACTTACAGTTAAAGTACAGTTGGTGGAGAGAGTCCAGCTTCTTAGTGGTATATTTAGGCATTTTGATACTTTTTTTACTAATCTCTTTGCTCAGCTCCAAAAAGTAATAAAACATCATCAATAAGTCATTTCCTTTGTTTTTTTATGATCTATAACATGAAATCAGGCTTATGATCAGAACACTGCTGAGTATAATCTAGCTGAGGCAGTATTATTGTAGCTGTCAAGAATTAGACTCTTTTAGAAGCTGGAATCAATTGCTAGTTACAATGAAAGAGAAACCTCAATAGAAATGGCTCAGGATTTCCTGTTACTGCAGATTGATTTTTGTGATGCAGGACTAGTCTCTCCCCCACCCCCCCTCCAATAATTAAACACATGTGAAGTAGCATTGTTTCCAGTCCACAACAATAACTTTCCTGGGGATTGTTTTGACAATGCTTTCAAGTGAAATATTTTTCATAAGAAAAATTCATATAAATCAGTTGTTTCTTAAAGTTCTGGTTCCACAATGATATCATCTTGCACCAATTTATTTTTGAAGAAGAGATGCATTATTTGAGAAATGTCAAAATGTGCAACTCCCCCAAAAGTTATTTATCTTGATCTGTTTCATTTGGTTGAGATCACTAGGACTTGCTTCCAAATGTATTGTTGGTGCAAAATACTTAAATATAAAATACATCATTTTTTAACTTGAGCCTGAACTGTATTCTACTGCATTAAAGAACAATGTAAGCATAACTGTGATTCACTACAAGGATTTTTAATAGTACATTATAAAGGTAGATCTTTGCTTAACCAGTGACACAGTTACAAAATTGTTGTGTTTGATAAGAAAAAAATTGTGTATTTATTAGTGTCTAGAAATTCACCTTGTCTCCACTCTTCACTTACTTCAGTAAGTCCTGTGGAAGTGAAATGGGTGGTTTGTACCTCAAAGCAGCACTTTGGAGCCCCCATATTTACCAGTTATATAATTATGACATGGCTTGTGAGTATTATTTTATACGTCTTAATCCACTGAACACTAATATCCTGTTGGATTGTATGTGCTATCATTGTTTGTGATGTTATGAAGTTTGGTGATGTTACAGAAATATGTTGGGAGGTTCGATACACCCACAGCCAGCTTTTCAGGTACAACAATGGAGCAGCCAGACAGATTGAAGGGAATCCACACTCCCAAAGATCATCTCAGAGACAACATGTATACAATGGAGACTGCTTGATCTGCCTAGCAAAGGACCTTCACAACAAGCAGGAAGAAACTATAAGGAGGGGGGAAATGACATCATCACTTGGCCGCACTTCCCCCACCTAGAAGAAAAATATGGAAGATGCAGATTTTGAACTGGAGAGGATGGTGCAAGATTGGAAGAGAGTCTCCAGCTTGTGTACTGAGGAATGATACCATCTGTCAAGGTGAGACACTGCTTGATTCAAATCATGTTTAGTTAACAGAACTCCGGGGGGGGGGGGGAGGAGCTGGCATGGCACACTCACTACCTGGCCCCTCTACATAAGGCCTTGCCCCTTCCAGGAGCACAGAACCACCCCCAGGGGCTTGGCATGGCTGTCAGCTCTCTTGCTGGTCAGGCTTTTGATGAGGGGCAGGATAGTACAGTTCTGGGGTGCAAGACTGGGAAGCTGAGGGAACTAGCTGGAGCCTCTCTATTGTTGGTTCAGGAGTTATTAGGAGAAGCATTCATGTTACTCGTCTGGTTATGTTCTTACCTGTGTAAGTGCAGCACCTGTCAGAGGTTTGTGGTTTGTTGGCTGCATCACAGAGTAAGAGGGATATCTCAGGTTGGTGGGATAGTAGGCTTAGTGGCAGAGCCATCCCATCAATAAGATAATCTGTGGTTTGGGGGAAGGGAGGGCGTGAGGGCAGGGGCAGAGCAGGAGTGAGAAGAAGTGGATGGTAGGGGGTTCCTGGGGCAAAGAGGTGCATTACCCAGGCCCCCAATCCCATAGGGATGGATCTGTTCAATGATCCCATAGTCCAGGTTGCACCTGGGAACCCCATCAGAAATGCATGGTCAAGAACATGTCTTGAATAAAAGGCATTAACTGGATAACACACTACAAAAGCCAATTTCCTCTGCCTTTGACATCCATATTTTCACATCAAAAGCTATGAATGGGACACATTCATACCTCTTAATTAGCTTCATTGACATGGGTTCTACAATTGATAGGTACTTCTTTTGCTGTTATATATATCCTGGATTCTGTTATTTTCACTCCAACTCATTTGATGAAGTGGGTCTTACCCACGAAAGCTCATGATACTATATATATTTTTATTAGTCTCTAAGGTGCCACAGGACTACTCGTTTTTATTGTCAAGAACAATATTTTTTAAAACACAGTGCTGTGACCGCTACAGTAACAAACTAGCTTCAACTCCAAGAGAAAACTTAAGGCCAGAGTCTATGGATTTTTACTCACATAAGGGAACCAAACCATTCAGCAGTGGCTCACCAAGTGCTATTCAATGTGAACAAGGCCTGTAATAATTCAGGTCCAATTTTGCAAGGTGCAGAGCATCCTTGTTTCAGTGAAAGCTGGGTGTGCTCAGCATCTTATGGACTCAAACCCCTAATGTCTTTTGGGTCTCCACCTTTATGTTACAGACCAAAATTAAATGCACCCCAGTTTGCTCTTGTGCACATTTGCTGGGCTTAACTAGAAGCCCATCCTCCTTGGCCACAAGAAAAATGGGAGTGTGAAAGTGAGTATATTAAGCAGATTTAGCAGTTCCATAACAACACTAATGAGAAATTGACCACACACCTTGCACTTCAAAGGAGGCTCTACTTTTTTGGCCTTCTTCCCACCAGAAAATGTCAGAATGCAATAAAGCAGCAGCATCAGGTATCTGAAGCCCAAACTGAGCTTTTTGTATTTTCATTGATGCTTTTTATTAAATGTGGAATAACTTATCTTTTGTTACTACCACTGAAGCAATTAATTTGTATCACAGAGGCTTCATGTAAAGACGGGACTTAGTTTCTCATCTTGGCTAAGCCTTTCCACCCATCCCCCATGCCGCACTTAGTTTCTTTTGGTGCCAAATGATGAATGTTCATTCAGGCGTCAACGTACACCTCCAAATTTACAAGGACCTGTTTATTAAATCTCCACAGTGTCCTCTAAAGCAGATCTCCCCATGGGATTACACAGTACCTTAGATGACTGCTTGCCTGCATTTCTGCCCTTTATCTGAAAAGGTATTTTAGTCCTGTGAAATGACAGTGGTCTGTGAGCTGGTCAGTGTTGCTGAACAGTTGATGGATCAATTTACCCATCAAATTTTCACCCAGAAATTTCAGTGCGCTTTGCAAAGGTAGCATCATTATCCCTATCTTATGCACGGGGAAACTGAGGCACAAAACAGTGAACTGAAGTGATGCCAACCTGGTTGGTGCTAAGGCTTGGAAAGAAACCAGGTGTCCTGAGTCCAAGGGTACATCTACACTGCAGCAGGGAGGTAGATATCCCAGCTCAGCTACCTGTACATCAATGGACTCCAACCTTTTTAAATGCAATCCAAGATCTACCTCAAACCCAAATGCCCTTACCCCACCTCCTTCCCACCTCTTCTCCAAGGCCCTGCCACTGCTCACTCCATCCTCCTTCCCTCACCCATCCTCCCTCAATTTCACCAAGCAGGGGCAGCGGGTTAGGGCGCAGTCTCTGGTCTTGGATTCAGGGATTTGGTGTGCAAGAGGGGCTCTGAGCTGCTCTTGGGGCAGGCAGTTGGGATGCTGGAGGGGTTCTAGGTGCAGACTCTAGGAGAGTGTTTGGATGCAGGGTTGCTTGGGTCTAGGGCAGGGGGCTGGGTTGCAGGAGGGGGTTCATGACTGGGGTATGGTTTCAGGATGTGGGCTCCAACTGGGCACTGCTTATCTCAGGTGGCTCCTGGGTGGTGGTGCAGTGGGGCAGAGGCAGGCTCACCCCTGCCCTGGCCCTGCACCACTCCCACAAGCAGCCAGCAAACTCCATTCCAAGTCCTGTTGTGCCCCACTCCCTGCTCTGTGGAGATAGGATACAGGGTGGGAGAGGGGGCACCTTGACATCAGCGCCCCTCTTCTCCCACCCCTGTCCTGCACAGCAAGCAGGAGGCTCCTGGGGACGGGGGGAAGCAGCTCCAATGCAAAGGGCAGGAGGTGCACAGCAGGGGGAGGGGCAGCTGAAGTGCCGTGCTTGATAGCTTCTTGGCCAAACCAGTCAGGATCACCTGTCAGAGGCTCCAAGATCTTCCAATAGATTCTGAACTACTGATTGGTGACTACTGTTGTACATGAACTAGCTCTCTCAGAACTAGCATGCTCCAAATAGCTGTGCGGCCCCAGAGAGCCCAGCGGGAAGCCCAAGTCACCCACTGTGCCACTATGGCAACCCAGCTATTGTCAGTATGCTAACTTGATCCAAGTTTACACCTCCCAGCTGCAGTGCGGACATACTTCTACCTCACTGTCCCATTCATTGAGCCAAACTGCAGAGGTTTGCATGGCATTTCACGCAGGGTATGTCTACACAGCAGGGCAAAACTCAAATTAAGCTATGCAACTTCAGCTATATCAATTGCGTAGCTTAAGTCAAAATAGTTTAATTCGGCTTTTGGCGCTATCTACACAGGAAGAAGTTGAAGGAAGAACACTCTTCCTTCGACTTCCCTTTCTCCTCATCAAATGAGGGTTACCAAGAGTCAGAGTAAGAAATCCTCCAGCTCGATATTATTTAAAAATAAAGGCTTTTAGTGTAAACGCGCACTATGTTATTCCGGAATAACGTGAGTTATTCCGAAATGATGCTGCTGTGTAGACATACCCACAATGAATAAAAACAGACCTAGGCCGATTGCTCAAAAGTGCTGAGCGCTTGTATCTCCCTAGCAACATCAACAGGAAGTGTTGATCAGCACTTCTGAAAAGTCAGGCCCCGATTTCCTGTCCCAAAGACTTGACTGTCTAATACAGAGGCCCCCCAATAGTGGGGTGCATCCTCTAGAGGGGCATAGAGGAGCATTCTGTGGGGTAACTTGGACCCAGGCTAGCCTCTAGGGGGGAGGAAAGGAATACTACAGAGCCCTGCTCCCTGTCACATCCACCTGCCTCAGCTGCCAGTCCTGTGCCTCAGCTGTTGGTCCCATGCCTTGACTTCCTTACCCTGAATGATCTCCTTTCCCATATCCACAGCTACACTCCTGGCCATGGCTTGGGAGGGTGGAGGAGGGAATGGATGAGGGTAAGGGGTGGAAAGTAAAAAGTTTGGGGCCCACTGATCTGACATGATCAGAACAAGAAAGTGTCAGGTGGAGAGTCCCAGGGTTGGGAAAGGAGGGTGGTACCAGGTACAAGCCATGTGTCTCCTTATAAATGCCAACCCTCTCTCCTTACTCAGTACCACACCAGAATCATATGGAAGACAGAGACATACACTGTTATGTGCTTCAGTGAATGCTCTCTGTGATGCAAGGTGCTGAGTCAGTGCAAGTGACTGTAACTTGCACGTTGCCATTTATTATTTTTGCTGAATCTGACAAACGTGCATTTAAGTTGCTTCCATGATACACACTGCACTCCAAAAAATGCATATAAAAAGAGACAGGAAGAGGTATGGACTCATTTTTGGGGAGACAATTACATATTTCAGCTGCAAAAACGTGTGCTTCGCTCTCACTTTTAAGCCCACAGCCACAATAATTATTTTTAGGCTTGGATAACAGACTAACATTTAAATGGGTTTCAATATAGGGCAGTGAGGAAATAAAATCACTGCACCCCAGAGCGATTTTCACACCAACATTTACCAGTCATGCAGACGAAAACCACCTCTAGCTGGCTTAACTCCTGTTTTAGAAATTTACCCCCACAACACAGAAAAGCAAAAGAATCCAAATTTGTCTGTTGCCAAACTGGAGAGAGACAAAATAGTTCTGACATGAAGCTCTCTCATAGAAAAGGCAATTTCCTCCCATTTGTAGAACTGCTATCCAAATAGCAGCACCAAGCTGAAATTTCAGTTAAATTCTTTTAAGTTTGTTCAACTGGAAAAGCGTATTAGAAAGAGCATGCAATCTAATATGGTTGTTATTACTCCTACAACACTGAAGGCAGGCATGTGCCTTTATAATATAGTTAGCAGAATCTCTGCCCCAAAGAACTTGCAATGTAAGTAATGGAAAAAACACAGAAAAAATAATGTATTTATGAACTCAAATATTCACTGGGCTAGGAACTGTACTACTAACCTATTGCACGGTAGGACTTCTTCAGCCTCTTGGAAGTTGTTAGGGAAATTCGCAAAACAGTGGATAAAACAGAAATGATGGTTACAGTTTAATATTTTAAAAGCCTTTAATAAAGTCCCCTCTTTATAAGAAGCTGTTACAGAAACTTTAGGAATATGGTAAGAGGTCACGTTCCAGCATGGAATAAAAAGGGGATAAGAGAAACACAAAGTGAAGGGAAAAGCTGCCCGTTTTCAACACGCAAAGAGTCTATGGCTATGTCTACACTGTAGCTGTCTTCTGGAAAAACTTATGCAAATGAAGCGTGGAGCGGAATATCGCTGCGCTTCATTTGTATAATTAATTAGCAGCCATTTTTGCACAAGAGGCTTTTGTGCAAAAAAGGAGCTGTGTAGACGGCGCCTTTTTGCGCAAAACACCCCTCTTGCGCAAGAGCCGTTCTTCCTGAAAAAATTATTGTTTTTGTAGTCTAACTTTTTTTTTCCACAGACCAGCTGAAAATTGCTGATGGTCTCGGTGGACCACTTAATGATCTTTCCAAATATTGTTTGTACTATTAACTAACTATTGTAACCTTTCCTCAGTCCACCTGAATGGAGTTCTTGGAGCACAGTTTGAGTACTTCTGGTCTAGATGAAAGCTTGTATTTGCATTAAAGTAATGTGAAAAATGTATAAAAATAAAATATATAGATGACACATGAATAGAAAAATAAAAGTTAACTTCCTCTGAATAAACTTATTCAATTTGAAAAAAATATTTATTCAGATAGCTTTCTCTCTCCACATTTTTCTTTACAAAATCATCAATTAAGTCATTTTACGTAATATTTTGTAAAGAGGCACTTTCAATTGTCAATACTTTTAAATTGATTTTATTGTCTCTATAGTTTCATCGAAAAATAACTTCCTGGTTTTTTATGCTGCTCATCAGATATATCAGAGGAATCTATATTTGCTGTTAATGTTAGTGCCTCTGCTTCCATGGACCTATAGTCAATTCAAACTTCCACGTCAAAACTTGCAACTGAGGGTAACAACTGTGCAGCATTCAATAAATTTCTACAAAGTTTTTGCAATTATTTGCTGATGGCATTAATTCTTTGAAGTAAATGGTTCCACAAAACAGTAACACCAACAACATCATACTTTTCAAACTTTTCTGTTAAGGATTTTGCTTCAGTTTTCACACGTGGTTTTTCAGAACTTGATGTGACTATGTCTAATAAGGTTGTCTTTATAACATCATAGCTCATTTTCAAAGCCAAAACAGCATCTGCATGAGCAGATAACCTGGTGTCACAAATTCTTTTGACTGTCAAATGTTTTCCATTTCCCTGCTCCAAGCATGATTGGAAACCGAAAAAAAAAAGCATATGTTTTGTGAATGAAGTAAAAAAAAAAGGGGGGGATCTCCCTCACAAGATGTGGCTGCAGCATTGCAGATTAAATTTAAGGAATGGCTGGAACATGGCATGAATAAAGCAGAGAGATTTGCATTGTAGACCTGAATATTTTCCTGCTGTATTTGTGGCATTATCAAAGCTCTGCCTATGACAATTTTTGATGTCCAAACCTAAATTTGAAATGATTTCCAAAATTTTTGTGTCTATACATTCAGAAGTGTGAGATTTTAGTGGGACAAAACAAAGACATTGTTGGGATATGTAAAATGAATAGAGGTGTGGGATAGTGGTAAGGAGTTCAGCCACAATAGGCATTACCCATGAACGTGCTCTTTCCCTTTGTTTTTGCAGCCTAGAAAGATAGATAAGCATGCAGCTGCTCTTCTTTGTTGTGTCTTTTACCTACCCTCACTGGCTCTGTATAAATATTTCAGGATTACTTCTCTTGTAAACTCTGTAACCTGCTGATTTGGAAATTGTGTAGCATAGGAAAGTGTTGATTTAATTAGAAATTCTGTAAATAGTAATTAGGGGCGGGTATAATAATATTCATCACCTGCTTATTAATATTCATTTTATTAATTAGTTAACATTACTAAATATTAATTAGTTAACATTACTAAATAAGGTTTTAGGAAAAGTAGTGATAGACATATGACTTAACATACTAAAATAGATAAAAGGGTGTAATTGGTGCCAATTTGTTGCCACTCGAAGGCTGTGTTGAATGTCCGAGGTAAACGTGCACGGACAATAAAGCAGTTCCGTTTACCCCATCCACTCCTGGGTCACCTGTTTCTTCTCTAGCAGAAATCACCCCACAGTTTCACCATTGCTGGTCACATATCTTTAAATTAATGTTAATTAGTCTACATGACTCACATCTGGTGTTGAAATGACTATTATGGAATAGTACTTGGCATCTTTTACTTTATAAGTGAATTGTTTTCTGAACTGCTCTGCTGACCTTCTCTCAGGTCTTGATGTGAGAAAACAAGTATTTGTGAGCATAAATCCCTCTCTGCAGTTGTAATTTGTTGTTTTTTTCTGGACAGAAATGGGTACACCCATAATAGTTTCAGGGGCATTTTCTTAGGCTCTTAAAACTTTATTTATGTGAAAATAAAAAACCCTTCTATTTAATAGCATGCATATTTTAACAACAGCTCTTTGGCCCAGAAACCAGACTCGAGACTCATAAGGGACTAAAGACAAAGATTTTATAGTAGAGAGTTTGGGATTTTAATTACTTTTACCAAATACATTTTAAGAATATAAAAGGAGATAATTACCAAACATGCCTTTTGTACCCAAGAAACAGGGAAGGAGTCTCTACATAGACATATTCAGGCCATTTTTGAAAAGTGCATTATGTACAGCAATCAAAAGCTGTTCCAAATTATCAAATAAAAACATGTATGCAATATTATGGCTCCCACAGCTAACAGAAGTTTAGTTCCTCTGTGCATATGTTGCCCTTTTTGTTACTGAATATGGTGTTAATTTTACTGCCGCCATCTATGTGCCATGTGGCCATGTTTCAATTGCCATAACATGAAATTTCCCAACTTTATTGTGGTTAAAGTCTCCAAATTACCATAACATTTGACAAAGGCTTCCCTTGTGAATTTATTTCGTTTTGTGTTGTTTCAGCTCCTGTTTAGTTAAGAGAAAAGCATACT
Organism: Rafetus swinhoei; assembly: GCA_019425775.1. Classification (NCBI taxonomy): domain Eukaryota; kingdom Metazoa; phylum Chordata; order Testudines; family Trionychidae; genus Rafetus; species Rafetus swinhoei. The sequence goes on from CM033427.1 coordinate 22,097,158, forward strand.
GTAACATGTATTGTGGCTCAGGACAGAAAATGAACACAACACCACATTGTCTTTATTGTGAAATGGGATCACCAGAATGGCACACAGTATTCAAGGTGAGGGCATATCATGGATTTATATCGTAGTCATATATTTTCCAATGTGCACTACTTTACATTCGTCAACACTGAATTTCATCTGCCATTTTGTTGCCAGTTACCTAGATTTGCAAGAACCCTTTGTAACTTTTTTTAAAATTTGCTTTGGATTTAGCTATCTTGAGTAATTTTGTATCATCTGTAAACTTTGTAACCACATTGTTTGTCCCTTTTCCAGATCAGATTCTTAGGGGACCCCACTATCCACCTCTTTCCATTGTGAAAACTGACTGTTTATTCTTATGCTTAGTATATTGTATTTTAATCTCTACTGTTTGTGAGAGGACCTTCCCTCTTTTGCCATGACTGCCTACTTTATTTAAGAGCCTTCAGGACACATCTGCACTACAGGCCAGATCGACAGAGCAGTGATTGATCCAGCAGGGGTTGATTTATCCCATCCAGTATAGCCTCAATAAACTGATCACTCTCCCGCCAACTTCGGTACTCCACCATAATAAGAAGCGTAAGGGGAGTCAACAGGAGAGTTTTTTCTGTCAACCCAGCATGATGTGGAACACATGGTAAATCAATCAAAGCTATGTCAATTTGAATTACATTACTAACGTAACTCAAATTGTGTGGCTTAGATCAACTTGCCTCTGTAGTGTAGACCAACCCTTAGTGTGGGACTGTCTATAGCTTTCTGAAAATCCAAATGCACTAACGCTTGTCCAGATGATTGTTGACACTCTTGAAAGAATTCTGGTGAATTTCCCACTACACAACTTATGTTAACTCTTACCTAATATATCATATTGATCTGTGTCTGGTAATTCTGTGCTATATAATAGTTTCAACCAATTTGCTTGGTAATGAAGTTAGGCTCATTGTAATTGCCAAGATCACCTCTGGAGTCTTTAAGCATTAGCTTAGTTGTCCTCTACTCATCTGTTACAAAGGCTGATTTAAGCAATAGGTTATAAACCACAATTAGGTGTTCTGCAATTTCGTGTTCGAGTTTCTTCAGAACTCTTGGATGAACACCATCTGGCCCTGGTGACTTATTACGATCTTATTTCAAAATCTTCTCTATTGACAACTTATTTATTATTTCAAAATCTTCTCTATTGACAGCTAAATCTGCCACAGTTCATCAGCTTTGTCACCTGAAGTGGAATAGCTCTGGTGTGGGAATCTCTATCACACCCTTGACAGTAAAGACTGATGCAAGGAGCTCGTTTGGCTTCCCCAACTCAACCTCATCTTGCCTGAGTGTTCCTTTTGCACATCAGTCATCAGTGGCCCTACTGACTGTTTGGTAGCTTTCTGCTTCTGATGTACTAAAAAAAAAATGCTGTTAGTTTTTTGTACCTTTTGCTAGCTGCTTTTTAAACTATTGTATCCTGACTTTTAAACTTGACTTGTCAGAGATTATAATCCTTTCCATTTTCGTCAGTAAGATTTTACTTCCAATTTTTAAAGGATGTTCTTTTTGCTTTTAGGAGCTTCTTTGCTTTTATTGTTTAGCCATGGTGGCATTTCTGGACCTTTTTGGGGGGCATACATTAAGTTTGCGACTCTATTACAATGATTTTAAATAGTTTCCATGCAGCTTGCAGGCATTTCAGTCTTCTGACTGTTCCTCTTAATTTCTGTTTGACTGGCTTCCTTATTTCTGTGTTGTTCCCTTTTTGAAGTTAAATGTCTCTGTGGGGGTTTCTTTGGTATTTTCCCCTCTACAAGGGTATTAAATGTAATTACATTATGGTTGTTATTAGTGAGTGGTTTAGCTCTTGGACCAGATCCTGCATTCCCTTAGGACTAAATCAAGTATTACCTCTCCCCATGTGGATTCCAGGGCTAGCTGCTCCAAGAATCCATCATTAATGGTGTCTAGAAATTTTATCTCTGCATCCTATCCTGAGAATTCATGTTCCCAATAAATATGAAGAAAGTTGAAATCCCCTGTTATTGAAATTTATGATTTTGTAGCCTCTCTAATCTCCCAGAACTTTTCTCAAACACCTTCACCATCCAAGACCAGGTGGTTGATAGTATGTTCCTGCTGCTATAGTCTTGTTATTCAAGCATGGAATTTCTTTCCATGGAGATTCTATGACACAGTTTGATTAATTTAAGACTTCTATTATATTTGAATCTATGCTTTTTTTCCCCCACGGATAGAGCCATTACAACATTAGCACAACTTGCTTTGTTATTCCTATATATTTTGTATCCTGGTATTAATGTGTCACACTAATTGTCATCATTCCACCAAGTTTCTGTGATACTTAGTACATCAATATTCTCATTTAACACGAGGCACTCAAGTTCACCCAGCTTAGTATTTAGATTTCTAGTATTTGTACTAGCACTTCTAAAATCTGTCAATAGTTAGTTTTCTGTCTTCACAGGACGTAGCTGAATGGGTCTGTTTTTCATTTGATTCTTTCTCTTTAGTTCCTATATATACTTTACCAACTTTTATCCTTTCTTCTTTACTAGGATATAGAGAATTCTGTTCATAGAGTCTCCCCTATAGGATGTCTCCATCCAAACTCTGTGCTCCTCCCTACCTGTCAACTTTCCTTCAGCCTTTAGTTAAAAAACTTCCCTATGACCTTTTTAATCATATTAGCCAGCCATCTGGTTGCATTTTGTTTTAGGTAGAACCCCACCTTCCTGTATGGGCTCTTCCTTCCTCAAAAGGTTCCTTAGTTCCTAATAAATCAAAATCCAGCTTCTTAATACCGTTATCTCATCCAAGCATTGAGACCTGGCTGTTCTGCCCATTTAACTGGCCTGGCACATGGAACTGGAAGCATTTCCAAGAATGTTACCATGGAAGTCCTGGACAATAACCTGTTACCCAGAAGCCTAAATTTGGCCTGAGAGACCTCTAAAATTCCTTCTGTTAAAAATGTCCTCAGATATAATATTGATGGGTGCAGTATATAAGGAATAGCATAGAACTATTGTATGACCAGCACAAAGGAGGCTGAGTTGGGGAGAGCCTTAGGGAAGTGCTGAGGATCTTTCAAGAATCCATAATCAGATAAAGTGATCTCTTTGCCTGCCAACAATGTCTCTGGAGAGATTCTAACATTTTAACTTGGGGTGGTTGGTGTAGCACATCGCCTCGTTATTTCCATGCCTATTTGTCCAGAATTTCAAGCAACTAGCTGCACATGATATGTGGTATAAACATGATGTTCACATTTTTGTCCAGATTTCGCAAAACTGCAAATGGCAAAAAAAGAATTATTGGTATAAAGTTACCAAATGGTGAAATACAGCTTTTATTTGTTTGGACCTGCTCAGTGCTGTTTTTTTTAAGGGCAACTGCAGTTTTTAAATTTCTATCACCAAGCAGAGCAATCAAATGCCTTATGGACTTTGTGATACACAGAGAATTTAAACAACACAAACCACCTCCAGCTAATCCAAAGCTAAAGCAGCTTCAACTTTTTTCTAAGCTGGACATGTTGGCTGTTGAACGTGCTGTGCTCCTTTTTGTGGTGGAGAGATATAAATGGACCTTTACATAGCAAAATGAGCAAATGAAAGGACTTGTATACACAATCATCATGCTGCGTGTATAGTGTTTTCCAAATATTGACACATTGTCCCAGAATTTTAAAAAAATATTATTAATTAAGACTGTAAAAAGTAGGATTAAATCCTAGCAAAAAAGCAGAAGGCTACAATCCTCATGCAGTCTAATCATATACACACACACACAACCCTGAGGCTTATCTTTTCATGCCTGCACAGGGTAGTATGGGAGAGGAAAACTTGGCAGGAGAGTAAGCCTCAGGATTACAGCTAAGTGAAAGTTTTCAGATTAAACTTTTTTCCTTTCCAGCTCATCTGATGAAGTGGGTTTTGCCCACAAAAACTCATGATTCTATATATTTTCGTTAGTCTATAAGGTGCCCCAGGAGTACTCATTGTTCCCCAAGAAAGGCATTTTCAGTTTGACCAAAACATGTCGCTAGACTGATTTAGCTGAAGAAAAAAATCTCAAAAAGTTAAAATGTTTTGACATTTTCAAAATAAAAAGTTTCAATGTCTCAAAATTTGCTTCCATGTTATTTAAAAAAAAAAAAAGTAAAAATATCTTTAAAAAACCACAAAACATTTCGTTCTGGGTCAAATTAAATGTTTTCAGTCAACTCAAATTTTTCATTTTTTTATTCAACCACTGAACAAAACAGTTTTGCACAGCGCTACTCCAGACTTCTGCTCTTAGTGTATCGCAAAATTCCGGTTCTTTCTCAAAGAGTACAAAACACTCCATCACTCTTACAGTGCTTCCCTCTGCTGGCCCATCAGTGAAATGGTATGGTTTGCCAATAGCGCCACAGAGGCACTCTCAACCTCCTGACTGGAAGAGAAGATGCGGTGGAGAAATGTATTCCCTCAGAGAGAAGAGGAACTAAATGAAGATAATCGCAGGGAACAAAATAAATATGTTTCCTTTAAGCTCTTAATAAACACACACTCAGGGATGTTCCAAAACAACTGAAAAATGCATAGGGCAAATTAAGAAGCCCATCCACATTAAACATGCTGCTTCTTGTCTCCATCTTTGGCCTGTAGGATGAAGCTATAAAACAAAAAACTTCTTTTGTAAAAATAAAACCAAAGACACTTGGAATTTTATGAGGGATTTGATAGCATGAGTAATGGATGGGTTCAGCATTGAATTCATGCCAAGGGCACAGACTACAAAAAAAGCTTCATCTCCAAACCTTGCTGAACATATGCTAGTTTTCTTTATTTGATTATCAAAAATAAAACCTGGGTTAATATTATACATATGGTAGAAAGGTTTTTGAAAGTGTTTCAACTTTTGGAGGATAGTCAAAAGTTTGAAATTAAAAAGAGGCTAACACTTCAGAAATCTGCAACACTGTGGCTGGGGAGAGCCGTTCCTGGCTTTCATATGATGACTGAAAAAAAAAAAAAGCAGAAAGCTTCTCCAATTCATTACATGATCTGGCTTCAGAACCTTAAAGTCTTCTAGAAAGCACACACACATTCTAATGTACAATTAACATCTGCAGCTCCAGCCCTGTGAGATTCTTTTTATCTTACCTAGCTGAAAAAACGGTCTTATGTATGTCAAGGATGACAGTTGATTTGGCTTCCCTTGCTCACATAAGGAATGGAGTATGGTCAACTGGCAATCCACCCTTTAAGGCAAATTCACAAAAGTTAGTGGGTGACTGTTATACCCGTCACAGTTCTTTGCATACCAAGTACACATAGCTCTCCCATTTGTTCACTGATACTGTATGCAAAATAAGTTGGTACATATAAATTTACTTCTATGAATACTCTGTTCTGAAGGCACAAACGTGCAGTTTTATGTGAAGGGAGCCAGTGCAAATTTTGTGGGCCCAGCTTAGGTGCCAAGTCTGAAAATTGGTGCTTACGACATAACATTGCAATGGTGTTTTTTTTTATCATGATGTGAATGCTGTTCTTCCAGAATCTAGTGAGCCCACAAATTGTTTCACAGACAGTAGCCCAATGAACAGCTGGAGAGAGTAGTAATTTTCTTCCACACCTGACCAGGGCTAGATTTGACCTAAAGCACCAAGAGCCCATTTAAAAATCTCATGAGATTTGCTGCACATTAGCTTTATAGGGCTTACGAGATGACCCAAGATGTATGTACTACTATTTAAGCAGGCTGAATTCAACAAGTTTAATGGGGCTCAAAATCACAGCAGGATGGCATGACTGTCAATCAGCACTTTTATGTGAGTTTAATTCTGGTCATTTCCTGATGCATGCACAGGACCCAGGCAGCATCCTGCTTTAACTTCTCAATAAGCATGAGGGGTTAGCACATACAGATGCCCTCTAGATGCCAAAGCAACCTGACCATGAGTCTGAAGTGGGGCCAAGCTCCCAACGCTATCCCTCCAGGCATCTGCTAGTTTCCAGCAACGGGCAATGGAGGAACACATCAGCAGGTTAGGATGCTGGACGACATCTCCCTCCAGTGCTCCTGAAGCCATGCTGCCTGCCCCCTTTTCACAGACTGCTGCTACAGCCCTGCAGCTTCTCAGGGCACAGCAGGACTTTGCCCTAACGGACTGAATGTTCCCACCACTTCTGTAAGGCATGTATGCGCCTCTCCATTTTAGAGATGGCAAAACTGAGGCAGAAAGGTTGCCCAAGACCACCCAAGGCAGCCCATGTAAAGCTGGAATCGGAACTGAGAAATGCACTGCATCAGGAGCCAGTGAATAGTAGGAAAATGTGTGAGAGATGCATCTGAAGCCAATGGGAAGTTTCCTATCCATTTCAATGGGTGCTAGATCAGTCCCACAGCATTATAGTCTAGCACAAGAACTCAAAAATCATGAGTCAGTCCCACCGAGAAACATGAGGAAATTTGCCTTAAAAATCACGTTTTAAAATGAATACATCTGAAGTTCTTTTTATTTATCATGTGGTATTTGGGCCTTTCGGGTTCACATTTTCAACCCCCTCTCTGCAATGATCAGGGTTAGAAACTTTTAAAAAAAATTAAAGCTTAGATTTCTCATAACAACATGACTCCAGGAACTGGGACTTTAAGAAAAGCACCAGATAGCAGAAGATTGATGATAAAATTGTGAGGGACAGCAACACAGTCATAATCAAGGCAGAGATTTTCTTAATTGTTTTTCAATAGCACAGGTTCCATATCCCATGCTAGCTTCTTGGCATTCAGCAAGCTGCCAGCTGGTATCACAATCATTTATCAATGAAAAGGTTTCAATTATCCACAGACAATTCTGACATTGCCTTTGGCACACAACCAATTCAAATTATTTTTTAATCACCTCCCTGATTTATGCTATACTCTGGCCAATTAAATTGACTTAATTATTCAGATTAAAATAAACCCTAACCATAGAATAACATTGGAGGATTAGAAAAAATGAACAGCAGAAAATGAGAAGATGTATCTGTTTTGTCTTAATTATGCAATCCACTTCTAGTATGAATTTGTAAAAGATAAAACTGGATGAAGATCTTTTAAAACAGCCAAGGATAATAAAAAGGAGTAAATGAATGACAGCCTGCAATACTTGATCCAAGATTTTTAAGCATATTTCAGAATCTTCTCCCATTGTGAAGTTCTGCTTCTTCTTTTGAAAACCTTTATGATTTTTTTAAAGTATTTTATTTGCAAGCATATGAAAGCAATTAGCAAACTAAAACAGATTGTCAACTTGTAATTATGCACGTGCTTCAAATGCCATAAAGATCAAACATTTAAAAACAGAACTACAGTGGATCAGGGAAAATAATCTGTATATAAAGAAAAGAGAACTAAATAATTGATGAATACATTTAATTTGAACAGTATCTGGAGAGTCAGGCTGTCCAAGTGACTCTCTTATTAAAATCAATTTCCGGTTATCAGAAGATTCTGTTTTCAATATTAGTGCTGTGGTCTAGGAATTTGCACAGCTGTGTTGAGCTCATCATGTAGTTGCTAGACCTTGACTTAAAAAGAGGCACATAGCGTGCATTGGGATAGATCATGCAACCTGCCCAGGTAGAGTCAGCATGAGGCATCGGCACACAAAAAGACATTCCATTAAAGCAAGGATCAGTTCACTGTATATCATTAGAATGAAGGCTCTCGTACACTGCCATGCTGGCCACTGTACAGGAACTAAACAGATAAACAAATTCCTTGGGAGATTAGAAGTGTTCCCTAATTAAGCATGACTCTAGTATTTGACTTTATTCATAAAAAACGTGAAATATGTTATTTTCCTTTCAACCCCAAACAATTGTTTTCTCATTTTTTGCAATTGCCAGCGAATCCCTTATTTGGCAGTTTTAGCTATCTGGGATGTTTGGATATCTGGCTTCCCATGTTTGAAAGCTGGGCTCTCAGCAGTAAAACCTTTTCAGCAGAAAGCAGATTTTTCTTTTTATTTCCTTTTTCTTAACATTGAGACAGAATTTCCCTCTCCTTTCTCTTCTGCCCCAAATTGTCAGGAATTTAATTTTCTGCTCTTCTTTGGGTTATACTCTGATTAACAGATTCTGCCCACTGATATTAATTTTCCAATTAAGTTCAATGGATCTAAGTGCAGAATTTCATGGCCCTTCATGTAGGGAATCTGACTCTTTATGGACATGACATACTAGAATTTGGTCCTTTATGTCTTTCCACCAAGATGAGTGAACTTGGGTGTCCAATTCTCTACACCTTAAAGTGGCTGGACTTCAGTAAGGGCTCACTACCTAACCTCTAAAAATCAGGCTCATTTCAATGATTCAAAGTAAGTGCTCAAAAATCAAGGCAGCCAAAATTACTAGTCACCTTTGAAAATCCTGGCCACACTGAAATGAGACAAGACACATCCTACACCTCACTTGAAGTTCACTGCAGCCTTTCCTGGGACACACTCAATTTACTAAATCTTTGTGAGCAGACACCATGTGGAAATGAATAGCTATTTATGAAGTTTTACTGATATAGTAAGCCAACTTCCTTTTGTACACTGACTGGTTAAGCAATTTGATTGTTTAAATGTGATAAAAAAAAATTGCACTTTTGGGATTAAGTCAAAAGGTCTCAGCTATGGCGCTTATGTTAGCTAGCATTGCCCCCCATGCCACTGCCAAAATTTTGATTGCTAAATGGGGTGCTCCCTCAGACTACTCAGCCTGCAGAATAGATCCAGCACAGATCTCAGCAGGTGCTGAGAAAGTCAGCACCTGCCAAAAGCGTAAGCAATTTCAGTCAATTCCTGCCCACCTGGCGCAAACCGCAACACAGGAGCATACAAGGAGCTTTCCTTCCCCACCCTGTCCAGACACAATCTGGCTTTTGGCCTACTCCTAATTTTAATCTTGAAGATTTTTGCAGCTACTTTGGTTGGATAATTTATCTTTGACTGGTAGCTGCTGCTGGGTATTACCATACCCACAGGATTCAGTCCTGAACTCCTTACTCAGTGGGACCTTTGCCTCACTGAAGGCTATTCAGAAGTTCAGGGTGCACCCAGACACTGCAAAACACTCGTGGTGGTGAGAAAAAAGCTATTAGGCACAAGAACTGTTATTTAATAATAACAACAAAGCACTATTTCTTGTACAGGGACTAGCAAGGGGGAAGGGGCAAGGCGTGTCCCAAAATAATTCAGGCTTCTTGGTGCTCCTACAATAAAAACATTTAATAATATCAAGTAACAGCCAGGAGCCAGATTCGCCATTGCCCTGCACCTCCCTACAATCAGACACACTCACGCAAAGTAAAGCACAACTAAATCAGCATGGTACAGATGTACTCTTTGCATTGGTATAACTGACCCCACAAGGTGAAGGACAGCATAGAATCTGGTCCAAGGAGTAACTCAGGCTGGGTCTAGACTACATTCCTCTTTCGAAACATTCCTCTTTTGAAAGAGGAATGCAAATGAGGGAAATAAAAAATGCAAATGAAGCACTGATTAGCATGTTCGCACACTTCATTTGCATATCCTCTTCCAATCCTTTTTTCAGAAGAGGTTTTTTCTTCAGAAAAAAAAAAAAAAAAAAAAAGCAGTCTAGATGCAGTTCTTTTGAAAAAAAAAAAAACAACCTTTTCTGAAAGAACCCCCCACGTAAACCTCATTTTTTTGAGGAAGAAGGGTTCTTTTGAAAAAGGGTTTGATTTTTTTTTTTTTTTTTAGAAAGAACCGCATCTAGACAGTTTTTTTTTTTCCAAAAATTTCTTCCGAAAAAAGAATTGGAAGAGGTTATGCAAATGAAGTGCATGAACATGCTAATCAGCGTTTCATTTGCATTTTCGATTTCCCTCATTTGCATTCCTCTTTCGAAAGAAGAATGTAGTCTAGACGCAGCCTCAGAAGGAGGCAACATTAACATCCACATTGCTGTCAAAAGAGATCCTGAGAGTCAAATTCTGTACTCTGTTCCATGGAAGCTCGTGATACATCTATATATTTTTTGTTAGTCTCTAAAGTGCTGCAAGACTATTTCATTGTTTTTAAAGTTTTTTCTGTTTCACTGGTGTAACCTGGAGTAACTTTAGTAAGGTCACTAGATTTACACCAAAGAAATTTAGCAGGTGTCAAAAAATATCCTCTGCAATGTGAAATACTTTCTTGTTCATAAAAAACATATTGTGTGCTTTTTTCAACCTTTATGCATCAAATTTTGTTTACTTTACCGCATGCTTAAAGAGGCTGTTGAGACATCTTATAACAAATTGTCTTCAAATAAAGTCGTACTTTCTTCACTCCTAAACAATATGTACCACATGTTGGCCTAGCCATGCATTCTTTGTGGCCAGCTAGTATTTGTAAAATTCTCAACCTCATATGATAGGATAACAAACAAACCTTTGTGGAAGTAATTTATATCCATGTGTAACTGACTAGTTTAGTTTTCAAAACACTTAAAGTCTTGTAATTTTAAATATGGCTCACTTTTGTTGGACTTTTCCCTGCTTTTTTATTATTTACTGCTAATAACATAACAAAGCTGTACAAAGAAATATTTTGCATCCAAAAATAGTAGCAAAATAACTAAATTGTTATAGGAATTCTGGTTAAATTTACACCCGGTTCATTCCTCCTGTCAGGAGAAGGGAGAACAGACATGATACCATCTACTAAAAGCAACAAACAATGACCTTTGCTGTGACAATTTGTCTGTTTAAAACCGTGGTGTCCAACCAGTTCTGAAGCTCTACAGCAAACTAGCCACACTTAACCGACCAATAGCCACATGTGGATAGTGGCTAGCATGTTGGACACGGGTTTAAAACTTATGAATTCTGGTTAATTGTACAAAATTGCTTTATTGCTGAATATTTCAATGTATATTGAATAACAGGGTTTGCGCCATGTACCTCCTGACTTGGGCTAGGCAGGGGATACAGAAACAATGAAGAGTCATTAACCTGAAGCACCTTAGACCAATGGGATGTCTGCAGGGAGTAGGACTGAAGCAACAGAAAAACCTCCAGCAAAACAAAAGGGGGTAGGAGAGGGGGTTAAGAGCTGCTCTTTAAAAGGCCCCTGCTCGCCTTTTGACTACCAGACCTGCATAAGCAAAGGGGAGCTAGCAGCATGAGGCACAAGAAAGATGAATCAGAGGTCCACAGACACAACTAGGAAAAGAAATCTGAGCTGGAGGAGTGGCATCCAAAAGAGGGGATCCAGGACCTCCAAAAGGAACTGACCAAATCCCAAAGAATGCACCAGAGTGATGAGGACTTTGAGGGAGAGAACTGTGGAAAAGTGTTTATTATTTTGCCTAGGTCTAGGTATCCCTTGTGTATCTGTGATTTGTCTATGAGGGAAGTGTGACTGATTTACAAATTCCTCTTCAAAGTCTGTGCACTATTTGCTTCAACTATCACAAGTCACATGCATAAACAAGAGTATTCACGGGGGTGGAGGTATAGAGATGGTGAGCTTGAGAAGTCAGTACTGGTCCTATGGGCCAAGGGCAGACCTTTCCTTGGCAGTGGTAGCAGAGACACAATTCTGTGCCCAGGAACTGGGTCAAAGATGCCAGAGTCTGTGCCTGGAGCTTGTGAAGATCCTGGATCATTTACAATCACATGGCTCCAGCACATGGTTCCACACTAATGCTGAGAGACATTCTTCAGATGAATAGTTTATTCACCCAAAAAAGCAGGTTTTGTCCTCCTGAAAGTATTCTTGAATTTGACCCAATTAGTTTTAAATCAGCTTCAGAAAAGTAAAAGAGTGTGGCCATCAGATAGGCAAGTGTTCTGACCGTAGGGCAAAAGGTAGGAGACTCATATTTGAATTCCCACACTCAGGCAGGTTGTTAAACCCGTATTTCCCATCTGTCAGGTGAGTGCTTAAACCACCAAGCTTTTGGCTAGTCTGCTCTCAATTTCTCCTATAGAAACTATTCCATTATTATACATATTTAATTATTCACTGAGCAGCCACCTGGTGACTAAGGCACTCACCAGGGAGGTAGGAGACGGAGTCAAGTCTACCTGCTGAGTTGATCAGACAGAAAACATGAATCCACTGTTCCTTCTGACCAGATACATGCCTTAATCATCAGGCTAGAGAGTCATCCTCACTCCTTCTAGTTGGCCTAAACAAACCAAACCATCCCGTGGTTCAAACAATATATTAAAACAGTAGCTGGAGTAAAATTCATGCATATGCACAAAGACAGCTGGCCCAGTGCTGCACAACTTCTATACTCCTCTCTGATTTCCTATTTAACCACAAAAGGGTTCATTTAGGGATAGGCTTTGGGCCATGGAACACAGAGAGAGGATTTTAGTACATACTCTCTGTGCCACTCCAAATATCATACAGCTTACTCTTGTTCCTGGGAGGAATAAAGTGCTTGGGGGCTCTCCATGGGCCTGTGCTCAAGTCAGAGTCCTGGTCTATATCAACACTAATTTTGCAGTAGTAACAAATCCCAGGGCTGGTTATTAGTAATGGAAACTCAACCCAGGACCTCTGGGTCTTAAAGTATGAGCCAGGAAGATGGTTTGACCCTTTCTGTGAGCCAAAACTAGCAAGTTTTCCAATCTCTATCAGCAGCCCAACAACCACTAGGTGGGGATGGAAGTCCAGGTCCAGAAAGGGACTTATGCACATAAAAGCGATAGATACGTTCTTAAGTGCTAGATTTTGGCATCATTGCAATCCACAAATCCCCTGCTCAGCTGCCACCTATCCCCTGTAAATACCTAAAATCACTTGGTGCCTACATTTTCACTGCGGAAGTCCTACAGCTAGCCTATAGGCATCCTGAGTTTCTGCCTCTGGGACTGCACACTGCTGCTTAAGGCAGCCATCCAGATACCTGTTTTATACCTAAGCTCCTGCAGAATCCTCAGGCTAGCAGGAGATAGGCCAGGCAACACCAATCTTGTCTGTGGGGCCCGATTCAGTGAGCATGCTCTAGAACACCCCTAGTTCCACCTAAAATGTTTAAGTTCTGGTGTGGAACCAGGTAAGAGTGCCACATGGTATGAGTGTGAGTTACACAAAATTGTGTAAGCGCAGTGTGACACATTCAACATGGCTCTTAGTTTGGCCTGTACAAAACAATGTTCTGACATAAGCCCACCAGTGATGTATATGAGAGGCTCTCTGGTCAGTACTGGCCCATTGTGACCACTTTCTTTTTTCCCCTCATGCTCTTCCCCGAAATTTTCTCTTAGACTCATATTTTTTTTTGTTCTGTTTTTTACTTGTGGCCACAACAAATAAATAAAATATTCTGAAATCCCTAGGAGAGTCAAAGATTAAGGCACTGCTCAGTATGAGTAAATGTGGCAGAATAAGGCCTTATCTTTGCAAAGAGATCGCCCTGGTAACACCTCCCATTATCATTCATGCAAACCACATTGCCTCCTATGTACAGTCACTGTGGCAACTACAGCAAGTGATTGCCTGGAAATATAGGATTGTGGATATGTGACTGTGTAATACAATTTGACAGCTGGAAACAAGGAGTCAGCATCAAGTGACCAGGCATGTCCAGAGAGCACGGTTAGAGAGCCTCTACTTCAGGAGGTTGTTCATCTGAATGATAGAAGTGTGTTATGGCAAGGGAATTTTATTTGCAATAGTTAAAGATTTATATTAAAATGGGCAAAATGGGCTTTCTTCCTTTGATTATTATTTGGTGCCCAGAATACGCATTGGGAATCCTAAAACTAAATTTTAATTGGACAAAAATGGTACATTTTGTAGCCAAATACATTTGGGCATGTGCTGTTAAACAATGAAATTTGATTACAGATTACATACCCATTTACACAATTAGGCCTTCAGATATCCTGATTTGAATATTATAATCAAACATGTTTGCAAAAGATTTCTGTAGTCTGGTTCAATCTATGCTTAAGGAACATTTGATAAAAGTAAATTAAATGGCTGATCTTTTTCTTGAGCATCATAATCTACATATACATATACAGGGACTAAATCTCAGAAGGGTAGCTGTGGTAGTCTGTATATTCAAAAACAATGAGGAGTTCTGTGGCACCCAAAGACTAACCAATTTATTTGGGCATAAGCTTTCGTGGGTATAAAAACCCCTTTGTCAGAATGCTTATGACCCAATAAATTAGTTAGTCTTTAAGGTGCCACAGAACTTGTTTTTACAGGAACTAAAGGAACTGCATTCATCTTAGGCTAATGCTCCTTATGCCTCGAAATTTTGCCTGGGAAAATGAAATATAGGAAAGGTGACTTTATTTTGAACAGAAAAAACTACAGGATGCCAGGAAGACAAGAGCTCGTCTCTGGTTCATTGGAAGTGGGTCATAGGGCAACAGGTGGAATGAAAAGCCTCAAGCAGAAAAACCTTTAAGTCATGCTTCTTTAGAGGTTTCTTCAGGCAGGTTTAAATCACTGACTGTGTCACACAGCGTTGGCCTTTGACTCATGCTGACTTCTATCCTGGGGCACTTTACCACACAGGCTTTTGAGATTTTAGGCCTATAAAGCATCTACAAGATGTGCTCAGTTGAAAGTATTACTGCAAAACAACTTCCTTGCAGGACAGGGTTACAAAGGTTGAATCTAAATCTTGATTACCCGGAGTCCCAACACTTCACAAGCTTTCTCTTAATGACTCAAGATCTACAATTTTACAGATTGGCATATAGTAGGCTACTTCAGAACAGTCTTAGCACAAAAATATTTAATTGAAATGAGACACTTGGACTAATTAGGCTTTTAATTAACTACGGATCATATGACTTACTAGGAACAAAATGTAGCTAGGATTTATTTAATCTTTTATGATTAAACCTCTTATAAAGTCTAAGCTTTCAAATTAAGCACTCTGCTTTAGAGTTCAAATTAAACCATTTAAGTGGAGTCAAGTTACTCTTTGATGGGTCTCTTAAATCTGATAATATCGGAGTAAATCGTGTCTCCAAATTACAACCGAGGAACAAGCAACATTTGCACAAGGTGTTCTGCACAATAAACACTGTCTTACTATCATTGTGATTACCTCTCTTTACAGAGCTGTAAGACGTTTCAGTGCATCAACAGTTGATTATTTATAGTACCCAAGGAAATGCTCACTTTTCAGATGTACTCAGAACGTTAATTTAACTCTCTCAGTTCTACCTAATTTTTTTCCACTGTTGGTCTGTGAGGAGCAGAGAAAGGAGGACTGTGTGCCCCAGGGGTTAAAGAAAGCCTCTGTGCCTAGCCCCTACCCCGCTTTACCTGCAACCAATGCCAGCAGGAGAAAAGGAAGGAGCCTGGCTCAGTTTGGGGCTGATTAGCAAGAAGGCAGGACTGGTCTAAGACAGTGGTCCCCAACCTTTTGGAAGACTGGTAACATTATTTGCATATTTGCGTATTCATTAGGCGAAATGAATATGCAAATAAAATGTTTCCTGTCCACGTAGCCCCAATCCAGCCCATTGCTCCCCAGTGCCTAACACCCTTTGACACCCGGCCCTATGCCCCATGCAACCTTTGACCCTTTAACCTCTGACCCCTACAGCCCATGCCAACACCCTCTTGCCTCATGACCACACCACGCCCTCACCCAACACCCCTTTGTCCCCACCCCAGCCTTGCACTCCCCAGAGAAAGAGGCTTCACCATCTGGGGAGCGTGGCCGTTACTGCTGCATGGGCAGGGGGAGTGACCATTGGCAGCGCGGATGCACTCCCTCCTCCTTCACACCCCCTCCCTCCCCAAGCATGTCTTGCATCCCCATGGGTGTGTGTGTGGGGGGAAGGGGGAGAACGGAACCCCGGCTGGGCCACCATTACCGGGGAGGAAGGCACCTCCTGCTCCACCTCCTCCTGCCACTGCCTCTGCCCTGGCGCCGCGTGGGCAATCAAGGAGTACAGAGCCCAGGCCGGGCTGCTATTGCCAAGCGGAGGGAAGGAGGTGCCTCCTGCTCTGCCTCTTCCTGCCACCACCTCAAATCCAGCGCTGCTGGCAGCAAAGTTGGCTGTGCAGGTGGGGGGGGAAGCACGGAGCCCCGTCTGGGCTGCTATTGCTGAGGGGGAAGGAGGGTGCATTACTTCCAACTCTATTGGACACATTACAGTAGAGAATTCCAGAGCAGTGTTATGACTTTACTGAGCAACAACAGAGCACGGAGGTGCATTTTCATAGTGCCCACAAGTAAACGAGCTTATGAGCAGAGCTGAGACAATAACCAATTTTTTGGTTCCGTGGTCACACTGAAAAATCTGAACAAAATTCAACCTGAATCAGACTGGTTTTTCTCACCAAAACTGGAGGGGAGGGAAGTGTTCAAGTCAATTTGAATTGACATTTTTAATATGAACCATGTTGCCTTTTTCAAAACAAAAAGTCCTCTTTGTCAGCTTTAATTTTTTGAAAATCATTCATTCTTAGCCACATGGTTTTGTGGAAAGCGTGAAATGTCAGCCAAATGCACCCAAAAACCTAAATACCAAAAAGCACATGAAAAGTACCCTCTTTTTATTTTTAAATCTCATTATTTACTAGGGCCCAACTAATTTTTAATGTTTGGGCTGGGCCTGCAATACTGAACAGTGATGTTGAACGTGACACATAGCTAAGCACTGAGAACTTGCAATATTTTCTGAATTAAGTGAATATGAAGAACAAATGAATAAAGCTTCTTTGGAATTACACCATGATCAATAATTAAACATCCACTGTCTCCACTCCTGTGCAACCTAACATTTGTGGAGTAAGTCATGTGACTGTGCAGACCTCCTCTTCTGCAATGTTCTCCCCTCCTACAGTTCTGCCATATACAATACCACTTCTCCTCTCTCATTGCTTTTTGCCCTTTATGTGATTCCCTCTTAAAATTCTCCCCTAGTGCTAACCTGGGTCCTATTTCCACACATTTCCCTGAGTTTTTCTGAGAAAATAACAATACCACAACTCCCATCTTCTTTCCTGTTCTTCATCAACACTCCATTTCAATGTAGTTTTCTCCTTCTCTCCTGATGCATAGGTTACCCTAACCAGCCCATCTCCTTCCAGGTACTAATTTCTCTCCCCTTCATTCTCATCCCTTCCTTCTTTCTCTTCTGTCCAGTTCTCCTCAAAATACAAACATATATCTTCTTCCCAGCCTCAGAAACTCTACCCTTGATTCTACCTCCCTTCTCAACCACGTCATCTTCCCTTCAAAACACAAACACTTTTTACAACCATTCTTCTTCTCCAACTTCACACTGAAAACCCTCCCTTCCACCCATTCATTCTACCAAAATTTCTCTCATTAAGATAATGAATAACTTCTTTCTACCTAAATCGCAAGGTTTATACTCCATCTTCATCCATAGTTGCATCATTTGAGGCTGCATCACTGTCCCCAATCAAAAGGCCAAATTCTACTCCGAACTATGGGTTCTCACTCAATTGAGTGACATATATGAAACATGTTGATGGTCTCAGTCTGATTCTTCGTGAGAGAGATGGTGTTCATAGCAACTGCATAAGTACATCCAAAGAACCTCCTTTTTTAAAAAGAGTTGTGGATGATGTTTATTTAGGTGCCTGTGACAGATTGTCTCATCCGGAGTGCAAACTGGGACTGTGCCTCTTCTAACCACCCACCCACTAGCCCTGCTCACACTACTTTGTTGGAGATTCATATCCAGTCTCACCAGGCCCTCTTACCACCCAACAGGACAGCAGGTGGTGTGACACCCAAACTAAGCTACCCAATTGCTTACCTATGCCACTAAAAGACAAGAGGAGATGCCAGCCAATGTCCTAGATGCCCAGGCTGGCACGTTCTGCTGGAGTATAAACCCAGAATTATATCATCTTACTCTGAACATGTATCTGTATAATGTAAGCTAATAAATAGTTCACTCTCCCCCGATATGGGAAAGATACATAACAAGCTGAGATTTTTCCCTAGACTTTTCACTCAAAGGCACATTGGGTTAGCTAAAGCACAAAACAATCTCATTAACTACAAAAGATAGAATTTAAGTGATTATAAGTTTTATGGGAAAATACAGGTACCCAAAATGGAGTTCAGTACCATGTGATCTGGTCACATGTCGTTGCTGAGTCATGGTAGCCATTACTTACAGGCTGGCTGAAACATTTACAGCAAGGCTAAGCTTTTGCACAACCCAACGTCTTTGCTGATGAGCCATTAAGCATTGTCTAATTTCAATATGCTTGTACCGGAAAGGTTAGCTGTGGGTGTTTTTCAGAGTAAACTCATTTAAAATACAGATCCATATTCAATATTCATAACTTCAGATACAATAATGATACATGCATACAAACAGGATAATCATATGAATCAAATCATAACTTTTACAATGACACCTTACATCACCCATCTTGTACAAAGTGCATCATAATCTTGTCATAATTACATCATAATCACATAACTATGAAGACTGTGGGGTGTAGTGTCACAGTGCCTCAATATGATTTTTGGCAAATAACTTAAAGCACCAAATTTGAGTAACTTGGCTCTAGTTCCTGCTCACACAACAGCATTTCTCACACATGTTCTTTCAAAATGCCAGTGAAAACACTTTTATTCAACTTTCTCCTTTAAGAAACAGGAGTGTTGGAGATTATAAGGCTAGAATTTCCCCATAAGTGAAAATTAAATGTATGCAATTTCTTCAGGGAAAAATGATCTGCATTAAACACAAAGCTACCGAGAGATAGAATTATGCTACAGTTTTCATTTTGGTTTACATATGAATTTCTGCTACATGGGCAATCAAAATATAATACCGGGAGCAAATAGAGCACGAAGATAATTAACAACTGGGTTTAACACATAGGTCTTAATTCATCAAGATATTTAAGCACATGCATAACTTTGAATTCATAGGTAGCCCTACTGATTCAGTTTATTTGGGGATTGTAGTCGGAACTCAAGAATTAAAATTAGCCACATGCTTAAGTATCTAGCAGAATAACTAGGCCCTCTTTTAAATATCATTTAATAGAGAACAACTGAATTCAAGACAGACTTGGCTAGAGATAGGATAAAAAACTACGACTCCCATAGGCAACATAGAGCTTGCATTTCTCATTATATATGCCATTTTCCTCAGCATCAGTAACATTGAGGGTAAGCATTTTTAAAAACAATCTGAATTTGCATTAGAATTACTGCACAAGAGGTCATTATTAACTTCCTAGGATTTGCCTGCAATAGAATTAGTAGATTGTCTAATGGATGTAATCTTATCCAAAAGTAATGGGGCAGCTAAACTGTCACAAAAATTATCAAACTTAAAATAAGTAGTACATTTGACAGGAGGATTAAGAATCGATTTGTAGGCTTAGCTAACTGCCTGGGATTAGCAAGTATTTTTGGCAATATCTCTGTGGAAAGTTGATCTTGCAGTTTCAAGTGCGACTCAAGACCTTGTCAAATGTTTTTTCAAAATTGCACTGTGGATGTGGGACCAAGATTTACATCTTCACAATCAGCCAGTTTTCATTGCTTCTTTTACAAATCTCTTACATTGGTATGATATTATACAGAGGTGTTATATAAAACACATACTAATAACTAGTGGTTCTGAACTTGAAGTCATTACTCAGAAAAATGTCACTGAAAAAGTTAATAAGGACTTTGGAGAATTTTCCAATAATAAATCAAAGATCTCAACATGAGCCAAATTCTATCTTTGACCACACCTCAGATTTATATTCATATAATTAAGAGAAAAAATGCCCCTACTTGTCTGGGATATGCGCATTCTGTCTGTCAGGCCAGCCATGCTGTCAGTCTGTCTGTGAAAAAAGGGGCCACAAAACATCCAGCATGGAAACATGGGCATAGACCAAAGCCAAATAACTAATTACACACTTTATAAGCCACATTAAAAATGCAACAAAGACTATATACATTCAGGGTTTACTACATTAAACTAGAGATATGATGCCACTGAAATCTATGCTAGATAGAATCATGGTTCTTTTTCCTGTAATAGAAGATTTTTGCATTGTTATCGGTTATGGTAGAACATAGTCTCTGCCTGTCCTCGCTGAAAGTAATTTCAGTGCAACTCTGTATATTTAATCCGTGCTAGTTTTACTCTTAGTGGTCTATTCTTCCCTCACCTGCATGGCATATGTTTGTATGGAAAAATACAGGCATATTAATTTTTTGGGGTGGGGGAGGGGGCTTGGTATAGGAACATAACAGTTAAGAGAAATACAGGAAACTATTTGAAATATCTCTGTCTATTAAAATATATTGAAAAAATGAAATATCCCGGAAACCATGATTTTAACAGTTATATCATTTGTTCTATAATCAAGAAAAAGTAAAAAATATATTTAAAATTGCTAAGTCCAAGATGGGTGCAGGGATACTAGTTTTTAAAACTGATTATTTTGCATCTTTTAGGAATTTACAATTTTGACTTTTAACCTAATCTACCAATTTCTTTAAATAGTTATTTTGAGTCACCAAGAGCTGAGAAGGTTCCTGTGTAAAATACATGATTTAATATCAAATGTTTTCATGTTCTCCTATCTCAAAGACCCAGTGCAGGCAAAGACCCAGGATTAGAAAGACCTATGTTGGAATGGGCAAAGGGCAAACAACAGATTTCTGGAAAATGGGCTGTGGATGCCAATACAAACCTGTGGTGTGAGCTTTGCTGGACTGCAGCTGCTTCTTGGTGCCTGTTTTGACAATCAAGTCTAAATGGTTTTGGGAGTAAGGCTGTAGGCAGATGGAGACTGCTTAAAGAAGAAGAATTCTGAACTGTAAAAGCTAGATAATGAATAACTGGGGCTATAGAGCTGGTCCTGCTCTCTAGATACACACTTTGGGTTTTCCTAATTTAAAATCTATTATAGTTATGGCTATTATGTATTTTCTAGCTATGACATATTTATGGTTTCACATTCCCAAAGACTCTTGAGTGCTTGTGAGTGGGGAAGAGCCACGCATAAAGGCGCACATAGGGTTAATATTTTAAGTTCCTAAAACCAGGAAATGGATAAGATTTGAGATAGGGGCTCCAAGACAATTTTATTTATCTTAGAAGGTATCTCTGTACAGCACTGAAGTGACAATGTACAGTAAGACCTGGCTAATGAGACCTGGCATAAGGGTTAAAAATCACACCATTGTGTTATGAAAACTATCTTGTGATTGCTTCCATAGAAAAATAGCATTTCAATATATAATGTACGTTTAGCTGTCTTTTAATGTAGCAGACAGAAACAAGGAGAGAAGGCACTCTGTGACCAGTCTGCTCTTTGTAGAACACTATAGAGATTTCCATACAATCTCTAATTCACTGTCCTAACCCGGATAGCCACACGTACCAGATGCTTCAGAGAAGGTCCTGAAACCCAGTAATGAGTAATGTGGGGGTCAACTGCCTATCGGTTAAGCTTCTTCCTAACCTCCTCAGTTAGTGGGTGTCCATGACTTTAAATATCAGGTTTAAATCCTATGTAAAGTAACTGTGAATGTTGTCAGCCTCCATCTAGAAGTCCAGCCCTTTTTCTGAATTCTGCTCAGCTCTTTGCCTCAAGGATACTTTGTAGCAATGAGTTCCACCATTTAATTATGTGTTGTATAAAGCAGTATTTCCTTTTTATCAGATTTTAAATTGTTGCCTTCAGGGTCACTGAATGTCCCCCTCGTTCTCGTTATTAAGTCCATAGTTTGGAAAACTTCTTACCTTGGATTGTGCCCAGCTCCTGAAATTCCCATTCAGGAAGCTATTGCTGTGATTTTTCTTCTCTTGGCTGATTGCAGGGAGAGGGATGTTAGAAGTTTGAGCTGCCTTAAAATGTAACTCAAAACTTCTCAGATGCAGCGTATGACGCAAAACACATTCCATGCATGGCTTGTCTGAATTTTACTGTTTAGAACAAGTTCAAAATAAGGTACCGAAAGTTATGCTATTACAATAGGATTTACAAGAAGATGTATTCCTTTTAAATAGATTTGTAATAAAGTGGACTAAAAAAAATCCTAAAATACCCTATCTGCACTCTACAGTTTCCAACATTATGTATGCATAATATAATGTTTGTATAATTGTTTTATTTTTTATCCAT
The DNA here is from genome assembly GCA_019425775.1 of Rafetus swinhoei. Taxonomy (NCBI): domain Eukaryota; kingdom Metazoa; phylum Chordata; order Testudines; family Trionychidae; genus Rafetus; species Rafetus swinhoei. The sequence continues at coordinate 22,119,296 of CM033427.1, forward strand.
TACACATAGCTACTGTTTATCTTAACAGAAGTTCTCAGCAATAAGAAAACACGATGGAAATAGAAAAATGACTCTGTATCACTCTGTGTACACATCTTGCTAGTTTCCCAGAGGATGAGGAAATGTCATTACACCACAGTTGAAAAAAAAAGATAGCATACCAAGACATTTGTGGTTTCCTAAAAGGAGAGAAATTTGTACAAAACTGCAAATGCACAGTCGGAGTGTGGCTATAGAAAATTATTTCACTCCATGAAACAGTGGGATGTGATAATGTTGTAAATACATGTTGTTTAGTGATCATGACACACCATTAAATATGAGCACTGCTGTGAAACCTACTTTCACTCAGCCTTCTCTCACTTTTACTTGTTTAGGAGGCAATTAGATTTTAAAAAGCTGCATCTGATTATACAAGTTGGTTTTGTGAGAAAACACGGCATTTACAGAAAAAAAATCTTGTTTTACCATTGTAAAGTGTAACACGCCAACAAAAAATAGCAAACAAGAGCCAGGAGTTTTAATAGGAAAAACGACTGGCCTTCTGCATCTGGGATTGGAGACCAAGACCGTAAAAGAGTGGGTTGGTTTTAACTCCATCCCTAGTGTACAAAAGTCCACATTGCAAAAGCACTACAAATACCATAATTTGACCCAAATGACAGGTCAGTGCCTGAACAAGCACAAAGGCTGAATCACCTCTCTCACTTGGAGAGAGGGTGGTCCATCCAGGTCAAGACTCAGGTCAGCGGATAGGCAATTTAAGGAGGTGTGCAGCTGCCTGCTCACAATGCATGGCCAAAGTGTTTCAAAAACCCAGTTACTCCAGCTCTTTATGAAAAATCATCCAAAATGCAAGAGACATTAAGGGGCTGATCCAAAGACCACTGAAGTGAATGAAAAGTCTCCCACGGACTATGAGCAGCTTTGGATCAGGCTCAAATATAAACGGGGGCTTGCCAAAATACATTGTATAATACTTATTTCTTAAAAAGTCTATAGTATTGTATTTTCAAGTTAGACTGTAATAAGTACTCATCCAAAGGTATTTTGCATGATGCACTATTAATGTGCCATTTATAAATGGACTAATTTTTTTTAAATCTGAAAAAAAAGCCTTTGCCCATTTTATTTAGCAAGTGTTTACTAAAACTACAGACATTCACTAAGTGTAATGTTCCAACCACAGCACACTCCAGGGGCTGAGCAAACCAAACTGAGCAGAGTCAGCCAAAAGGATGTGTTCCCAACTCCTCAGCAACCTCTGTCTGCACGCAAAGAGAAGACTGGATAAATTAATCAAAAAGGGACAGAGGGACAGGTCAGTAGTATCTTAATTTTCCACATCTTACGCTTGAGCCTAACCTGTAGTTCTTGTATATGCAAAACTCCCACTGCAATCAATGGATGAGGAACTGTGGCTGTGGTGAATGCATTGAATTGAGAGTCAAGTGACTTCTGTTCCACTTGCAACTCTTCTGCGAAGTTCCCATATAACTTTGGGCAAATCACTAGAGGTCTTTATATTGTCTTCGGTAGTCTTTGGATACGGTCTTTCATTTCTGGATGCCTTACTTTCTCCTCTGTAAAATGGAGATACCACAACCCAGGCACTATGAGAATGAATTTATTCATGTTCGTGATGTGTTCATGTACTATGGTGACAGGACACCATATTGATGGCACTGAAAAACTACCATTCTATTTCTGCCTTTTCAAACCAGAGCATCTTAAACACAATGGCTATGTCTACACTGGCGTGTTCTTGCGCCAGAAATATGCAAATGAGGCTAAGCGTGGAATATCGCCAAGCCTCATTTGCATACCTAATGAGCCGCCATTTTTTCGGAAGAGGCTCTTGCGCCAGAAGGAGCGTCTACACTGCCCCTTCTTGAGCAAGAAAAACCCTCTTGCGCAACACTGTTATTCCTGAAAATAATCAGCATAGCAGCACTGTGCAAGAGGGTTTTTCTTGCGCAAGAAGGGGCAGTGTAGACAGCTCCTCCTGGCGCAAGAGCCTCTTCCGCAAAAATGGAGGCTCATAAGGTATGCAAATGAGGCTTGGCGATATTCCACGCTTAGCCTCATTTGCATATTTCTGGTGCAAGAACCCGCCAGTGTAGACATAGCCAATTAGTCAGAGAAAATGGTTTTTGTCTTTATTTTTTTCATTTAAAAAAATCCTATAGTGAATAATAAAAGCAGTCAAATACCTTGCACAAACCAAGGGTTGCAAAGTAGAGAGGTACAGTAGGTGCAAAGTCAGTGGAATTGTGCTTTTTTTGACGTTTCAGTCTCTCAGTTAAGACTTTCAGTTTCCTCCTTGTTTTCCCAAATAGTGAACTTCAGAAAATGCTGAAATGAAGCAATCTTAGAAAAAATATCCCCATCTTTAATATTAAAAAAATCACCAAGCCCCAAATAATTCTCTCTGCAGAAAAGCTGTAAAATCATTTTGTACCTTTTTCTTGAGCCAACAATGAGTCAAATTCATTGTCTGGATTGCAGGACTGACTATGTTTCATCTACCACACAAAAAGGTCTTCCAGAGTTGCACTAATTCTGTGGTCTGACATTCTAAAACGTGCTGTTTTCAACTATGCTGAAATCTCATAAGAATTACCTTCACGATACTGCAATTTTCTGATTCTGTTCTAATCTCACTTACCTAAAAAGTTCCACTGCCACACTCTCATGCATGCAGTAAGTGCAGCACACGGTTTCATTTGGGCCCCATTTCAGAAGACTACGCACATGCTTAAAGTGCCCTGTTGAATCAACACCACAGTGAGATAAAACTACCATACAGCTCCAATATCTGAACACTTAATTAAGCCCATGGAGTACAATGCAGTGACCAATATTTTTGGTTTCCAAAGACATATGTGGCACTTGGCCAAAGTATTAATGGCGTAAGCAAAACTAAATTATTGTTAAACCCCCATTAAAAATTCCTTTGATTTTTATTATATGGTCTGAAACCATATGCTTATAAACCACATGTAAAGCATATGAAATGTTTTTAATTTTTACTCGTGATAAAGTGTGTGACTTTAAAACGCTAGCTATTTAAGTTTATTCAACTTGCTTATATTTCACAAGTGTTTTTTTAAAAAAGGGATTAACTTTAATCATATGATTGTTAAATGCTATTGTTTGGGAGTTTTCTATTTTCAATTAAATGACAATCAATAACTCTTACAATTATAAACATCAGATCATAACCTCAAAGTCTGCTTTAAGGAGGCAATATATCCTCTAAAACATTTCCGTTGTGTGGTCTGAATGCTAAAACTTCACTGGCAGAATGTCAGCAAAAGCTCAAGTAATTCTAGTTTTTATCCCACAGTAAATATCACTCTTCAGCTTTCCTTCTTGGAACAAATCAATACTAAAGCTTTGTCAGCACTTAAAAATCTGCATTGATAACAGTCCTCAACCATCCAACTGTTTTCAACACCAGTTGATGGGTCAGTGTTGATGGTAACAAGTTGTTGGCACCCATTGTCACAGAGAGCTAATTTTTAAGTGACGACAAAATCTAAACATGTCTGCTCAGCCAGAAACATAAATTATTCAGCCTCAGTTGTCCTTTGTTCAAGACCATCCTTTTAATTGGAGTGTCCTGTAAATCCTGGGGAACACCTTTGCCTTGATGTTTACACCTGTCGCACTTTAGTGGGTTATTCTGATATCCCCATCTTAGAATCATAGAATCATCATAGAACCATAGAGCGGGAAGAGACCTCAGAAGGTCATCAAGTCCAGCCCCCTGCTCTAGGCAGGACCAATCCCAACTAAATCAACCCGGCCAGGGCTTTGTCAAGCCGAGACTTAAACACCTCTAGGGATGGAGACTCCACTATTTCCCTAGGTAACCCATTCCAGTGCTTCACTACCCTCCTAGTGAAATAGTTTTTCCTAATATCCAACCTGGACCTCTCCCACCACAACTTGAGACCATTGCTCCTTGTTCTGCCATCTGTCACTACTGAGAACAGCCTCTCTCCATACTCTTTGGAACCTCCCTTCAGGAAGTTGAAGGCTGCTATCAAATCCCCTCACTCTTCGCTTCTGCAGACTAAACAGACCCAACTCCTCAGCCTCTCCTCATAAGTCATATGCTCCAGCCCCTAATCATTTTGGTTGCCCTCCGCTGGACCCTCTCCAATGCGTCCACATCCTTTTGTAGTGGGGGCCCAGAACTGGATACAATACTCCAGATGTGGCCTCACCAGAGCCGAATAAAGGGGAATAATGACATCTCTGGATCTGCTGGCAATGCTCCTCTTAATGCAACCTAATATGCCATTAGCCTTCTTGGCTACAAGGACCTATTCCTCACAAGATAAATGTCTCCCATAGCAGCCTGTTAGACAACACTTCTAGGGCCAAAGTAAGCTAGAGCAGAAAGGGCTACATACTACACTGTGCTCATTACCTCTGCCCAACTTGTGTGCAGTGAGATGTACCCCTGCCACATAGCTGGGGAACAGAAAGTTCAGAAGATGGGACAAAGGACTTAAGAATAAAGGGCAGATGCTCCCTATGCAGTACATTTGAGCTAGTCATTACTGCTGAGCAGCCATTTGGGAGCCTAGCAGTTACTCTTGACTTATGGTAAGCGTTAAGTGCTGCACAGCCATCTCTGATGGGTTTACGTACAGCACACCCTTCAGACCAGGGAAATGCCCTGCACAGAACAAGGACATCTACCTGATCCATTTGTAACTGTTGGTCAATACTGCTTTTCAATGGTATCCACTGTGATGTCATGTCTGAGGCCAGATTTCAGCAACCTTTGTCCACTCCATGTGCATTTTTCTGTTTTAATTAAAAAGAAGCCTATTAGTAATTTTTGTATCTGGGAGCACTACACTCAAATTATTCTTTCAACTCCATATGGAATTATCTCATACATATCTATTCATTCAAACAAAGCAGAGTCATTCCCAAGTCCCAATGCACTGTTCTACAACTGATTAACCCAGGCAATTTTTTACTTAACATGTCAGTCAAATATCAAAAATATGAGTGAACAGTACGGAAAAGTTTCCACTTGCAATGTATTACAGATAGGAAGTTCTAAATTATGTATACCTGATGAAAGAGGACACTAGTGTAAATTCTGCCCATATAACCTTCATGCCCCTTCAGTGTTTATAGTATTACAAAAACATCTCTCTCTCTCACTCACTCTCACACACAAACGTGCACACATTAGCAGTACAACTGACATTTATGCTGTACGCAATGCAGCATTTTGTGATATAGGTCCTACAAATCAGTGGAGAGGGAAGCTGGACCTTTTAGACACAAACATTGCTTTTCAAATTAAATATATTAGTGCTAAGATCTGAGTTATCACACTACAGAGAAATGTATGTCACACCTCTGCTTTTCAGCTCTGTTAGGTCACCTGATTGTACCAGGACTGTACCACTAGCTTGTGTTTGTAGCATGCCTCTTGGCTCATTGACATAAATATACACCACTTTTGCAAACTGAACTCACATTTTAAATTAATCTCCATTATGAAGCATTACAAAGTTTACAAGAGTAGTTTAGGCAGTGGCTGTTGTATATTGACGGAAGTCCATTGATGGAGCTATGCCTCTTTATTTGGATATCATACAGACTCCTTGCTGGCACAGAAGAAAACTTCATCCCACTTTGCTCATCCCAGAGTTTTTTTTGAAAAAGTACTTTATTAATTTCTATATATAATGCTGAGTTTATTTTTACTGATTCGGATTTAAAATATACATTTGAATCATAATAAAACAGAAATATTTTTAAAAACATCACAGTGCTTGCCTGTGCTTTACTCTGCCTTTAAATAATAAGAAAAAAATCAGTGCAAGATTACATCTGTCACAGGTTAAAATACTGTTTCATGTCTCATTGTAATAGGTGCATTAGTTATGGATATTGGGAATTGCCACAAATCTCTATACTGTTTAACCCCAGTAATAGATTTTGACATTTGGATCTCTGATTTAGTTGACAGATGTGTTCAATCACATGTATTCTCAGACTAATCCATGCCACTCAGGAGACTAAAGAACACAAATTATTCCAAAACTTTTCCCTCCAGAGTTCCCTGTTCCAGGTGGCTCCAAGCAAATAAATGTTTCTTATGGTCTTCCTTTATTTTTCCTCACGTTGTATTACTCAGGAGATGTTCACCAACACAAGAGCACAAGACTTGGACATACTATTGAGACCTGAATTAAATACAGATGCTGTTACTAACCCATAATAAGTAAACAGACAAACTTAGGCATCCAGACATTTGTGTGTACCTCCCTTTTAAGATGCCACATTGAATATGTATTTTTATTTTTTCTTAAATTAGAGATCATAATTCCATAACACAAAACTGATTTGAATCAAAATACTTCACGCAGCAGCACCAAAAATCATGCCACATTTTCCAAATTGCTGTTGTGTCCAGATAAAAACTGCCTGATTTTTAAAGGTGCTGTGAGCATGCACAGCTGCTGCTGAAGTAAATCAGAATGGCAGGTACTCAGTACCTCAAACAAATTAAACATTTATTTGTTTTATTTTAGAAATGCAACATTTTGAAACATTGACTCCCAGTGTGCACTCTTCATAAAGTTCTAACACATCTTGGAGTGTGCTCACAGAGAGTTACCCACAACTATTTTGTCCTCACGTCTCTATTTGATTAATAGTTTTGGAAGCCAGAAGGAACTACTATGATCATTTAGTCTGAATGCCTACATAGCACAGGCTGAAGAACATCACTGAGTAATTTCCATCAGTGGTTAGTAATACTCTTCCATAATATTCACTCATTGATAGACACAATGAACTATTTACGTTACTAAGCCATCACTATATGCACATTCCAGACTGAGTAGCCATGTGATTACATTGCTGCAAAATCCTTCTTTGCCCTATCCACTCATCTCACAGTTAGTCATTACCTCCTATTGTGTTATGTCTCCAATTTAGTTCAAAAGCTCTGACTGTCTTCTGTGAAGTAAGTAGAATGCCTGTGCGCATTGTCAAGGACCAATGTGCTAACTTTACTAAAACTGAGGAGCATTACTCTGTGAGAAGTCTCATTAAATCAAGAGAAGGGGGGCAGAAACAGGCCAAAATTATATTTTTACTCCAGTATTTGTAACGGAAGCCTTAACTTCTAACATAACATATGATTCAAAGGTGATTTTTTATTCTACCTAAGTTTAAGTACACTGCTTCCGACTACATTTTCCCCAAGATTTGTTTATTTTGACTTTATTTCCCCATGAAATAGTAAGGCTCTCTGCTCATCAGAAAATATTCCACAATCATGCAATTTCTGTGCAGTAGCCTCTGCTCCTGGCTACTGATTCAGCTCAAAATTATCTATCCTTGCAGAACTTAAAAAACCAAACCAACCAACCAACCAACCAACCAAACAAACAAACAAAGGTGTCCTGTGGCACCTTAGAGACTTAACAGATTTATTAGGGCATAAAGTGTTATGGTTAAAGCTGATGCCCAAATAAAATTGTAAGTCTCTAAGGTGCCACGGTACTCCTCGTTGTTTTGACAGATACAGACTAACATGGTTTCCCCCTGAGACTTTTATTTTAAAGTTAACTTTCCATAACTGTGACTTGGGAACACAGACACATGGAGAGGTTCCAGGAAGCAGCAAGCTTATTTGAATGGATTAGCAATCCTAATTAGGATTCTTGGTGACCTGTAGAATAGACAGGATGTATTTTCCTTCTTTGTGCCCTTAAGCAAACTAAGAACCTGACCCATCAGCCCTCCGGACACACCATTTCTGATAATGCTCCTTTCCCCAGAGTATCAGATTACCTCTGGCATCAGTCAAACTCTTCATATCGCTAGCAAGATCTCCAGTCTCACCCATCACTTCATTTTCAGCTTTAATTGACGTAACTGCTGCTTCCTCTGTTACTCCAATTTTATGGGTCACTGGAGAGTCAGGCTCCAGGTCATTCCCACTGCACCACAAAAGGTCCACGTTACTACTCAGTGGACTAGAATCTGTGACCATCCCTGAAGCACAGTGCAACAGGGAACAAACCAACTGAACCTCTCATTCTTCTCAGGGGAGAAAAACTCAGAGCAAATACCCACAGGTTTTGAGCAGAGTTGAACTGGCAACATACAGGTAAAATGCTCTCTTTTGTTTTGCTTGTATCCTGAGCCATCCAGTCCCCAAATTGTTACATTTGGTAACTCAAATGAAGGACGAAGCTCTAATCTTTTTCACTCTTTCACTCACATCTATACAAACAGTTTCTCGTGCTATAATTAACATTTGTTCTGTGCAATATAGATACAGATTATTGTAAAGAGATCCCCAGCGACAATGATTAGAAGAATATAGCCCAAATACTACATCCTTCCTTCCAATGTACATTGTCAAGTAACAGAGGGGTAGCCATGTTAGTCTGTAACTTTAAAAAAATGGGTAGTTCTGTAGCACCTTGGAGACAAACAAAAATATAGTATCATGAGCTTTCGTGGGCAAAACCCACTAAGGAAGTGGGTTTTGCCCACGAAAGCTCATGATACTGTATTTATATATTTGTTAGTCTCTAAGATGCCACAGGACTACTCATTTTTTTATTGTCAAGTAACATCATTTTCCAAGAATTTGTGCGCATGAATGATGTTAAAGTGCTATCTCTTTTTAGCTTTTAAACATTCCACAAAAAATGTAACATGATTTAGGAACACAACAAAAAATCTGACATTTTAAAAACGGACATCATCCTTTTTGTATAAAGAAGAATCATTTCAGAGGAAAATTTAATACAGTAACTGGTTTAAGGCCGTGTCTACATTGCAAACTTTGGTTGAAACTTGACACAAGTTTCTTCAGCATAAATCTGCTGCAGTTAGCTCTTGTACATATCCATACTCGACTCCTTGCATCATACCCACCAGAAGAGCTCATGTCGCTGCAGAGAGTGAAGCAGCTTGGGTAGGTGTCTGTGATGGGGCGGCGAACCCCCTATCACCGGGGCTTGCCAGCCCCCGCACTCAACCCCGGGAAGCAGAAGCCCTCACCGGCAAGAGAGCTGCCCTGGGACTGCGACGATGCAGAGCCTGCTCAGCCGCGGCACATGCGCGCGGCCCACGCCAATGCTACGTGCCCCAGCGTGAAGGGAGGCACTGGGGGTAGAGGAAGGGCGGAGCCAGGAGAGCGCAGAATTTCAAAGGGTGAGACGCTGAACGCCGGAGGAGGGGGAGGAAAGACGGCAGAGCGGCGCGGCCGAGGAGGAGGCTGAAGACCCAGAAGGGAGACGGACGGATTGGAGGAAGTAGCCCAGGATGGGATGTTCGGAGCCCGTGGTTGGTGAGTTAAGGGCCCCCACCAACTGGACAGGAACGAGGGTTCCTATCCTTAGGGTCCTGGGCTGGGGCCTGGAGAGAGGGCAGGTCCAGGCCACCCTCCTATCCCACCAGGAGAGGCGCTAGTTGCAGCTGACTGCCGCGGGTGACGCGGGCAAGTTAAAGACTGATCAGGGGTTCAGGGGAAAAGGATTCCAGTGAAGGACACGGGGAAGACGGGTGTCAAGGTAGATAAGAGGGATAAGGGCACTGGGGATTAAGCCCAATGATGAGACCCTCTGGGGACTGAGGGCAATAGCCCTGCACAGTGTCCCAGTGTGCAATCCACTAACATCCAAGCACACCCCCTTTTGCAAGTTTCAGCAAAGCATAATGAGGCAGAGATGAGTCATGCAGGAATGCCTGGGAACAAGGGGTCAGTGTCCCAGTGTCCAACCTGTAATGGCATCTATATCCAATACTTTCCACACCTTTTTTAAAAATCCCATCAACTCACGTGGCATTCCTCAGAGCCTCCATATCTCTGCACAGGACACGGGGTCCACGGATATTTGCAGAGCCATAAGAATCGAATCAGCGAGGAACCTGACCGTTTCTTAGAGGACAGTTTGCTATTGGACATAGTGAGAACCAATTACAAGGTTGTTGGTGGCATCCACAGAACAAACTAAAGATGGTGGAGTGCCATTTCTAGGCCTGAAAAACGAGTACTGACTGGTGGCGCTGCATCATAATGCAAACTTAAGATAATGAGCCGTCTCCCTCTCCTCCTGCTGGGACTCCTGAGTCTCTCTTCTGGCTACAGTGTTCTCCCTCTGGGCCCTTTGCTCATGCTCTGATGCTGCATTGGCTAACTGGACCTCATTGAATAGGTCATCCTGAATCCACTTCCTTCTTCTCCTTATCTAGCTCAGGTGTTCGGTGGGCATGGAGGGGAACCCCTCAAAGCCACAATGGCAGCAGCTGCAAACAAAGCATGCAGATGCAACATTGCCAGTGTAGTCACAACAGTAAGTGAATGTTAAGATTCAGAACTCCCTCCCCTTGCTCTTCTAAAGCTCTAAACTAGACATGCCTACTGACTCTTCTGCTTCCAAGTGCCTGTGCAGGGTGCATAGTCACAGCACCAGCCATGGTGACTATGGCCCACCAGGGCTGAGGAAAAGAAAGTTGCATGAAACAATGAATGTAAGGCGATGGCACCAAATGCTGGCACCATTTTGCACAAGCGGTGGGGATTTTAGCTGATATCCCACTCCTGGTGGTAACAAAGGCACACAGAGTGCAGCTATTGATGGTGTCCCAAAGCAACCTGGCCCTTTAGGCAGCTAGCATGCATACTGCTGCTGCAGGGGGGCCTGCCGAAGTTATTGCTAACTGGTGTGGGACAGGGTCCTATCATGGAGGCAGAACTAAGGCTGCAATCCCTAGAAACCTTCAGGAGAGGATTGCACAGGGCCGCCAAGAAAGTTGCATTGGGATCTAGACTCTCAGGAGGATTCAAGGGGACATAAATACGGCCCTGCTTGCCTGGGAATGTAAAGCAGATAATGACATTCCCTCTCTTTGTTGTACCGCTGCCTCTCTAATAGGAGTAAATTAATGAAAAGCTGAGAGCTGTGTCCTGTTAAATGAGAGGCACCATCACTGTCATGGGAAATACAAGGGCAGCCTTACGCAGGGTAGCCTCCCCTGCACCCGACTCAGCTGTGCATGACAGAACTGTGGTGGAGTGTCAAACAGATCCTGGATTGAGGTGCACCTGGAGCCCCTCGGTCACATGTCCCCCATCCTTCTCTTCTTCCTCTTCTATCACCTCCTCATCCTCATTGTTCATGCTAAGGGCTTGCAGTTTGGGATCCTCAGAGGTAGCCACAGTAGCAGGCGGGATGATGGTGAGGCAGAGCTCTGCCAAGTCTCCGAGCAGGTCTGCTGCTCAGCACCAGACTGACTGCCAATCTCCCCAGCCTTCTGATGTGTCTGCCTCAGTTTCTTCACTTTCATGTGGCACTATTGCTGGTCCCTGTCATACCATTCACCTACATTCCCCAGGCAGTCTGCTTATAGACTATGTTTCTATGGCTGGTTTGTACTGTGCCTGCATAGTCACTTCTTCCCATAAGCCAAGGAGAGCCAATGTCTCTGATCTACTCCAAGCTAGAGGACATCTTGAACATAGTCAGCTGGGCAGTTGCCAACAGCAGTGGAAAACTGTGGAGTTTCCACCAAAGTGGACAATCAGGAAAAGGCCTTTCAATAATGCACAAAAGCTTTAAAGTGGAGGGGGGCCTTCTGGTCTCTAATCTCTATGCAGTAGAGTTTACAAATGTGACTACAGTGATCAGTACTGGGCATTGTGAGATAGCTGCTGGAGGACTGTTCGAGTTGAGGAAAGTAATGCAATGTCTATCCTCATACTGCATTGAACTCAATACATCGCCTGGGGTTCAACGCCACTCAAGAGGGAAGAGTGTTAGCGCATCACCGTTTCTGGGGGTATGTCTGGACTACAGGCTTGTGTCGACAGAGGCTTTGTCGACAGATACTGTCGACAAAGCTTCTGTTGACAAAGAGCGTCTAGACTACAGCCAGTTCTGTTGACAAAGCAAGTTGCTTTTTCGACAGAGAGTCTAGACGCTCTCTTTCGAAAAAGCACAGTGTGGATGCAATAGCGCCTTTTGTCGACAGAACTCTGTCGACAAAAGGCGTTATTCCTCGTAGAATGAGGTTTACCAACGACGACAAAACTGCCGCGTTCTGTTGACTTACCGTCGACAGAACTCTGCAGTAGTGTAGACACAAGTATAGTTTTGTTGACAAAAGTCCACTTTTGTCGAAAAAACCCTGTAGTCTAGACACACCCTGGGTGCTTACATTGATGGGAAATAAATTTAAGCCTAGACATGTCCACAACTAGGTCAACACAACGCAGTTTACTTTGACCTAATTTTGTAGCGCAGACCAGTCCTTAGCCACTCTGAAGTGTACATTAACAAGCTGGACGTGTATAACAGAATCATGGAAAAGTTTGCAAAACTTTATGAGTCTGCTTTATAGAAAAATATCTTCTGTCTTTCCTTTATATTTCCTTCCTAGGAACATTTATCCCATAGCAACAATGACACTGCTGACCAGCACTGGAAGTTCACAAGGAGACTACTATCACAGGAGGTGGACCAAAACCTGGAACTCACTTCCACAAGCAATAAGGGTGCTCAGCGGGACTGACTGCCTCATCAGGCCCCTAGGCAAGGTAGGGGGCCTTGATCGACACCCCCAGAAGGGCAGGGCTTCAGGCAGAAGGGGGCAGGGCTGGGGCTAGGCAGCAGTTAGCGCTGCTGGGAGACAACCACACATCCCCCAGGAGAGTGTCATGCATCCCCAAGGCAGCACTCCGTGCTGCCCAGAGCGTTCCACACAGCACTCTGAAACCCCCGGCCCTTTAAATCACTGCTGGACACTGCTACCTCTGGGCCCTTGTGTATTGCCAACCCCCAAGGCCCATTACTCCCTTTGCCTCCCCTGTCGGCAGGCCTGAGGGTGCTCCAACTTACTACTTTCAAGAACAAACTAAAGACCTGCCCAAACTCCTCAAGAAAAAGGATGGTTCACTAGTTAGGGCACTAGCCTTGGCCTTGTGATACCTAACTTCAATTCTCTATAGGCCTGCCAATTCTCCAGGATTGGCCTGAAGTGTCCAAGCATTAACAATTAATCTTTAATTAAAGATTAGGCCATGTGAGTAAGTCTCCAGGAACGCATCCAAATAAAATTGACAACCCTAATTCCCTACTCTGGCAAAGATTTCCCGTGTGTCATGGGTTGTTTCATAAAGGGCCTGTTTTCCCTGCAAAGTTAGCTCAAGGAGCAATTTGAGTGTTGTCCCTACCCTGACTCCTGTCCATACCCAGACATGTTCTAGATTGAACTAAGCAGTGCTCGAAATGCAAGAGAGCTAGCCTGTAAGGGGGTGTGGATTGGAGCTCTAGTGCTGCTGATATGGGGGGGGAGGGCTGCAGCTGCCTCAGTTAGCCCACTTCACCCGTTGCAACTCCAGTCACCCAGTGCTACTAAGGAGACCACTCTGAGGAGACATTTTGCAGTGAGGCCTCTTGAAGGCCATATCTACACTACCAAGTTTGGTCGATGGAACTTATGCACATATATTGCACAGGAGCTGAACATTTCAGTGCTTCCCTCAGCACTGCACGTGTGGTTGCATGGATGGAAGACATACACATGTACCAGGCCTGCAGGCATATTCTGGTGCGCAGAACTGTGATGTTCAGCAATATGCAGGATTATAGGGGATAAATCTGAAGCAGTGGGATTCCCAAACTACAGTGGGGCAAGACACAACACACATATCCTCACTCTGACACCTCCCCACCTTGCTAGTGGGTACAGGGAATAAGTACTCAGAGACAGCAATCAACAGGGAAACTGTTAGAAAAGCACAGGCATCCCCATGATTATAAATATGCCTACAGAAAATACTGGCATGCTATGTCTAAAGCGTTGTTTGTAAAGAACACATAAAACAAACATTACTCTAGATCTATATACACATACCACGTTTTCAAACCAAACTGGCAAACTCCCTACTGCAGTTACAAGCCAGACATACAATTTAATTTGTTTACACCAAGCCCATGTTAACAACATGTGATGGATTCAGGCCCCCTTTGGTGCTGTCACCCGATGTGCTGAGACTCCGCTGAGACAGTTTTCCCTGCCAGCTTGGGCCCCCAGTCCTCTGTCTTGTTGAGGCAGACACACTAGCCTGCTGCAACACAGACAACGGATCTGGCCAATTCCCAAGGGTGCAGACACACTGAAAGCAGAGCAGTGCAAGACCTTTTCCCAGCACTCAAATACACAGCTCCTCTGGGAGCTGAACTCTAGATAAATCCATCTCATGCTGTACAGAGATCTGTACAGCATTAGCTCATGACATTCATCCTCTTTCTCAACGTAGAGAGAGATATGCACAGAATCCTTGTTGCCGCCCCCCCCCCCATAACAAATATTTATATTAGGTTTATTAATGAATAGAAGTAATTTTATTAAGTATAAAAAGATAGGATTTAAGTGATCATAAAAGATAGCATACAGAACAACGTAGGTTATTAAGCAAAATGAAACAGAACATCAAGCTAATCTTAATACATTAAGGAAACGAGTTACATGTAATAGCTCACCCTCAAAGTTGTTCTAATAAACTTCTTTCACAGACTTGGCCCAATCCTTCCTCTTGTTCAGTCTTAGATGTTGCCAGCAGTCGCTTTGGGTGGGACAGCCGGGGAGAACTGACGATGTAGATTACCTCCCTTCCCATCCTTACATATGTTTTGCAAAAGATGGGAATCCTTTGTGTTCAGTCTAAACTTTCCCTCTCTGCCCCTTTGGAAAAATACAACATCCAAGAGGGATCCAAACCTCAGGTGACATGGCCACATGACGTGGTACAACCCTCCTCCCAGGATGACAGGAAAAACAAGTCTATTCATGTTGTCCTGACTATTGGGCCATTAGGTTCCCTGAGTATTGCTAAGGGTTTATCCTTCCTATTTCTAACTTAAAATCAGGCTTTTCTGATGAAGGTTGAGGGGGGGCAGAGAGAGGGGAAGGAGGCAACTGCCCTGTGCACACCAATTCAAAAGGTTCCGGGGTTTGCCACTGCTGCTGCTGAAGTAATGGCTGTGGCCAAAGGCCCAGGCCCTTTAAATTGCTGCTAGAGCCCTGGGCGGTACGCTCCAGTTGGCTCTGAGGGCTGGTTTGAGGGGGAGCACGGTGTGATTTGAGTGGCACTGAGAGCTGGCTGCCTCTGGTTCCTCCCCTTCCACCTGAAGCCTTGCCCCTTCTGGAAGCACAGAGCCAGTCCCCTCCTCTACCTTGCCCAGGGGCCTAGTGAGTCTGTCAGCTCCCCGGAGTCAAATACAGGAATGATACTTGCACACAAATAGGTCATACACGTTCGGCAGATGATAATTTTTTTATGACGTCACATGAAGTATTTTGCATAAAGTATAGTTCAGTTATGACATTTCATATCATAAGCATATTTTCATAGAGTATATGAAATGCCCCATCGCACTATGCATACACATAGAATTATTAACTGACTGTGTTTCCACTTTGGTTAGAGGTGAGCTAATTCACAAAAAGCATGTTCATTTTTTTTTGTTTGGTTTGTTCCTTTATTATGCAAAGTTTGTTTATTTGTTGTTTGTTTTTAGTTTCCATTGGAAACGATTTCCACAATTTGCTGAGGCTTTGGTGAACCACACTGTAGGCACACAGACAAAAAAGTACTTTTATTATAACCAATATTTGCTTTGTGCAATGGAGGATTAAAGAATGTGTGAGATTATGACACCATAAGAGGAAAGCCAGGAAGCTGAGCATGGGGATGGGAAGCAAAATTTAGCCAGGTTATGAAAAACTCTAGGTTTGTGTTTGTTTTGGTTAACACAATTTCAACCCATAGATTTGCCAAACACTTGATAGAAAAGCTGTCTTTGTGAAAAAAAAAAATCAACATCTAGCCTTTTCCAGTGAGTGCTAGGAAAGGTCTTACTCCATTTTTCAGGTCTTCTATATTGTCCTTGTGATGGGGCATCCACGCCCCGCACTACTGCTGGACTGATGCGGCGTTGTGGGGGGAGAGAGCGCCGTGGCCCTGCCGCGCATGCTCCGGGGCGGTCGGTAGCATAAATGGCCCGCCACCGGCACAGGTAGGGGCGGGAGGGAACAGCTCTGCAGGGGGAATGGGGCAGAGATGCTGCGGCCAGATACGCGGCAGCCGGCGCTGGGGGGAAGAGAACTCCCATGCCACACCTGCCAGCCCCAGCAGGACCTTTCAGCTGCTCCAGGATGACCAGGACTCAGGGCTTCTGGGTCACAGGCGGGGGCTGACCAGGCAGGGAAGCCTGAACTGAGACCGGCCCTCTCATTGGGGCCCTAGGAAACGGGCTTGGCTCCCTTGTCCTGGGAAACAGCAGAATCTGTACTCCCATCTCCGGAGAACCCCCAGCTAGCCACAGATAGACACGCAGTCGGGGAATTGCGATGGACTCCTTGCTCTGGCTCATCAATATAGCTCGGCCTAGAGGATCCTCATACCAGGGTAGGAAGTGGCTCAGGGCAGGGGTGCTCTAAAAGCAACCGCTCCCCGTGGGTTGGTGTGTTTCAGGCAGCGACCCCACCAACTGGGTAGAGGTTTGCTTACTCTCAGGGTGCTCTTTATCCCACCTGTCGCAGGGGTGGGGGGGGAGATCCGGGACTTGAACCTGCAACCCTGCCCTCCCCAGGCGAATGCCCTATCCCCTAGGCCACGCTGGAAGATGCCCTGGGTCAAGACCCGGTGGCGAGGGAGGGCCCGGGTTCCCCTCCCCCTCCCCTTACTTTGTCACTCTTTGTGAATGAGTTGCATTCTCATCTGGGACTGAGGGTTTGGAGTGAAGTATCCCTCCCCTTCTTAGAGGCCCAGAACTGTGGACTTTGGCTGGACAGGCCAGATTCTGGGTTATAGAGGCCCAGAACCGTGGACTTTGGCCAGACAGGCCGTATTCTGGGTTATAGAGGCCTAGAACTGTGGACTGGGGCCGAGGAGGACACAACCAAGTTGTTTATTTCCTTAATAACATGACAGTCCTCATGACAACAGCAAAAAGACTTGCTATTCCTAATATGTCTTAATTTAGATACAGTTAAAAACAAACACACATATGTATACATCATAAAGGAACCAGCAAATAAATGTGACTTTTAAAGGGGAACTGCCAAGTAACTTAAGTTAGAAGTTTTAAAGTCAATGGCTTTTTCTTCTACTTAAACTACACAATTTTGTTGAGAGAATTAAAAAATGTCGTTCAATGCATCTCTTGTGGGAAGAATTATTTTCTGGCAGCCAAAGATTTGGATTTTTCAAATTCAGCATGCATTCTACATGGTCTCCTTATAAATGAGTTTTGAAGAGTTGAATCTGAAAGTTTTATAAAATCTATACAAGAGGCACATTCATTAAGAATAGCTTTTCAGGAAAACTACAATAGTTGTAGATTGTTTTGTAATATCCCTATTCACATGTACAATCAGATCTGAACTGGACAAGATGGATTATAACTGTGCCAGAATATGTGTTTCTAAAATCGTATCACCAAATATGACTCTTACAGTAAGTGATAACATATACCCAGAGTTAAAGAAATGCACACCTGACCAAACCCTCCCCAAAACAATGAGGAAACCTGTGGCACCTTAAAGACTAACAGATTTATTTGGGCATAAGCTTTTGTGGGCAAAGACCCATTTTGTCAGATGGTCTTTGCCCACAAAAGCTGATACCCAAATAAATCTGTTAGTCTTTAAGGTGCCACAGGACTCCTCGTTGTTTTTGCGGATATAGAGTAACATGGCTACCCTTCTGAACCTTCCAAAGACAACCATCTCATTTCTTGATTTAAAAAGCTGAGCTTACAGACAAGTGTGAAATTATACACACGCCAAGAAAATAGCTTAGGAGCAAAAAACTGAAAAATGGATCTGAGTTTTGGAAAGTTTAAATAGTTGCGTTCTAAATTCACTACTAATTATTAACTCACTCTTTTCCATCTCCCATTAAAACATGAGAAGGAAGGAAAAAATAATGTGTATGTCACTTCTCATGTAGCTTTAATAATAGAATCATTGAATAGTAGGACTGGAAGCAGGCCCGTACACAGGAATTTCTGTAGGAGGGTGGGTTTTTTTGGTAAATGTGGACCACAAGGGTGTGAATGCTCTCTCCCAAGGGCCCCCCAAGTAGGTGGGGAAATCAGCTCCAGCCTTCCCCCAGCTGAGCTGAGCATGGGGGAGGGAAGCTCCGGCAGCACGCCACTCCTGCCTTCCCTTGGCTGGCCAGAGCATGCTTACTTGGGAGACCATGGGGTGTTTTCGAATCCTTTGTACTCCCCCTGCATACAGGCCTGGGAAGGGACCTCGAGAGGTCATCTGCTCCAGTTCCCTGAACTTATGGCAGGACTAAGTGTTATTCTAGATCATCCCTGACCGGTGTTTGTCTAACCTACTTTTTAAAGTCTCCAATGACAGAGATTCCACAATCTCTCTGGGCAATTTATTCTCGTGCTTAACCACCATGATAATTAAAATATTTTCTTAGCATCCATGCTGCCATTTATACTCATTGCTTCTTTTCCTACTCTCAAAGGTTAAGGAGAATAATTTTTCTCCCTCCACCTTCTAATAATCTTTTAGGTATATGAAAACTGTTACATCCCCACTTAGTCTTCTCTTCTCCAGAGTGAACAAGCATCATTTTAAAATCTTCCCTCATAGGTCATATTTTCTAGTTCTTTAATCATTTTTGTTGTTCTTCTCCAATTTGTCCACATTGTTCCTGAAATGTGACACCCAGGACTGAATACAAGACTACAATTGAGGCCTAATCAGCACGGAGCAGAGCAGAAGAATTACTTCTCATGTTCTGTTTACAAACTTCCTGCTAATTCATCCCAGAATAATGTTTGGGGTTTTTTTGCAATAATGTTATATTCTTGACTCATATGTAGTTTGTGATTCACTGTGACCCTCACATCCCTTTCCGCAGTACTCCTTCCAAGACCGTCATTTCCCATTTTGTAGGAGTCCAACTGATTGTTCCCTCCTAAGTGAAGTACTTTGCATTTGTCCTTACTAAATGTCATCCTATTTACTTCAGGCCATTTCTCCAAAGCATTTGCAACACTTCTCAACTTGATATCATCCACAAACATTATAAATGTACTCACTGTGTTATCTAAATCATTGATGAAGATAGTGAACAGAACTAGACCCAGAACTCATCCCCGCGGTACCCCACTCAATATGCCCTTCCAGGTTAAAGTGAGTGGTGAAATTAGTATTGTTCTTAAAAATTTGAGCCCACGTAAAATGAAGGAAAGATTGCTGGTAGCAGTTAAATATAGCATCTCAGTTTGCAGTTCATTATGGTTTGAATCAAAGACCTAAACTAGGAGCAATTGCACTTTTCATATTATCAACATTGAAAACACAGAGTAACAGAATGTCACCCCTTGTAATTTGTAACAAAGAGTGTTGCCTCTTCTAATAACTTCTGCAGCTTTTCCTTTTACTGCAGCCAAGAAACAAAACTAAGGCTACACTGAAGAACCTAATACAAGTTGGACCTCTTTTGTCCAGCACCCTTGGGACCTGACTGGTCCTGGAATAGGGAATTTGCCAGGCAACAGGAATTTGCCAGCCCCTCAGCCTGCTGCCCTTCCTTGCTGCCAGCTCCTTCAGCCCAGCTGGGCTGTCTGAAGGCCAGCCCCAGCCCTGGCTCTGCTGCAGGCCAGCCGGGCAGCTCCAGCCCCACTGCCACAATGGCACATTGCCTGATTGGGCTGCCACAGCCCCAATCCCACTGCTGGACAGCATGTGTCTGCTGCCACGCTGATTCTGGCAGGCTGCCATGACTCGTTTCCCCTCCTGCACTGCTGTGGCCACAGGCCCGGCCCTGCTGCCAGGTGGCAAGCAGCCCCAATCACGCTGCCTGCCACTAGGGTTACTAGGTAGACCCCCCCAAAATACCAGACACACTTGATCGGGGGTTGGGGACCGGCCGGGAGGGTGGGGCGGGGCTGGCCGGGAGGAAGGCGGCGGGAGGCAGGGCTGGCGGGGAGGGGCGAGGGGCTGGCCGGGAAGAAGGGGGGCCAGGAGGGAGGGGGGCGGGAATCAGAGCCGGCGGGGGAAGGGAGGTGCAGCCACTGGCCGCAGCCAGAGTCCAACAGGCCACGTCCCCGGCAGGCACTCCCTCTAGTTGCTAGTAGAAGCCGGGCAGGGGCAGGGGGAGTGGCTGGGAGCCACTTCCCCCTCCCGGCTTCTGCACGCAACCAGAGGGTCCCAGCTGGGAGGCGGGGCCGCATCGGCGCTGGGAGCCTCTGGTTGTGTGCAGAAGCCGGGCGGGAGTGGCTGGGAGTCCCAGCCACTGCCCCCGCCCCGCCCGGCTTTTGCACGCGACCACAAGGCTCCCAGCGCCAATCACAGCCTGCCTCCCAGTCACTCCCCCGGCCCCGCCAGGCTTCCGTCCGGCACCCACTGGAAATTCAGAAAATACCGGACATTGCACATGTCTGGTATTTTCTAAATTTTTCTACCGGACAGAGGGCACAAATACCGGACTGTCCGATAGAAAACCGGACACCTGGCAACCCTACCTGCCACCGACACCACCACCCAGGCTGCTATGGCACCGCTGCCTCCTAGGCAGAGGTTGCCCAGCCAAGCTTCCCCTCTTGGGCTGCTGTGATCCCAACCCTACTGCCAGGCAGCAGACAGTCCCTATCGTGCTCTGCCCAGGCTGCTGCAGTCCCACTGCTAGCGGACTCGCAGGGCTGCACCGGGCTCACAGCTGCTGGCCCTCCTGCTCCGGGTCTCTCTTATCCAAGAACATCCATGGTCATGCCAGGCCACGGATGTTGCCAGACGAGAAAATCCCGGATTTGAGAGGTGCAACCTGCAGTTAAAATTGTTGGAAAGCTCGGCATGATTTGGGTACAGCTCATTAAGATAGGATGTACAGACGTTAATTAATTCAGTTGAGAGATAGGCCCAATCTGCACATTTGGATGGGAATTTCCTAAAGAGATAAGGAGATCTGGATCTAGATCTGAAATTCCCCAGGGTTTAAGGATATTCAGAGCCAGCCACTTCTCTATACATAACTTTAAATAATGTAGTTTGTCTTATTACTGAGATGTATACAGTGCATTTGTATCACTGCACACAGCAAAGGGTAAATCTACACCTAAGGGTGCATCTTCCCAGTACCCTAAACTCGAAATAAGATACGCAAATTGCATATCTTATTTTGATTCTATTTCAAAATAGCTTATTTTGAAATTTGGCATGTCTACAAAGTGCCAAATTTTGAAATAACGCCCTATTTTGAGACATCTCTTAACCCTCGTGGAGCGAGGGCTACAGGGATGGTGAAATAATGGGAAGCTTCTTAAGTCGTGGAGTAGCCGTGAAATAGCCATGCAGTGTAGACGTACCCTAAGGTATAAGTATAACATGAGTAGGCACACTCCCCTTACTTTAAAAACTTCAGGGGTAGTAGCCAAGTTAGTCTGTAACAGGAAAAACTTAAAAAAACAACAAATAGTCTGGTAGCACCTTAAAAACTAACAAAACACATAGATGGTATCATAAGCTTTTGTGGGCGCAATCCACTTATTCAGATGATTAGAAGTCCAGATCCAAGAATAAATAAGGGGGAGGGGAGAGAAGAGAGAAAAAAGGAGGGGAAAAAAAAAAGAGAAACAATGAGTAGATGGTTTAAGTAGTTACAAGAGGCTGATAAGAACAATTAGCACCTCCATTGGTTGGTTGGTTAGTTGGTTAAGTCATTAGGATGTGGAAGGTAGTGTGTGAGCCAGCCGATGTCTCTGTTCATACCATTTGCATAAGAATTAAACTTCTAAATTAAGTTAAATTCCAATCCTTCTCTGTGTATTTGGCTTGTGGAATTGGTCAGAAACACGGCAACTTGGAGACTCATTAATGAGTGTCCAGGCAGATTAAAGTGTTCTCCAACAGGTTTTTGTGTATTGCCTTTTCAGATATCTGATTTTTTTACTTTAATCTAGCTAGCACAAATGACAGTAATGAATATTTTAAAGTGACATGATTTTCAGTGCAGGCTTCTTGACATTCACTTTCTGAAAAAGCTCAGCAGTTCTCTCACTGAGAGTACAGAAATGATTTAAATGTAAAAGGAATGTCAAAACCTGAACAATCCTGTACATTTTCCCACATGTGAAAGAAATCAGGAAAGTCTGCAACTGGCACGAGTGATGGATAGATGGAATGGGAACATCCGATTTGCTTCAGACACGTCTCTTTTTATTAAGTGGATTCATTCTCTGAGTAGATGTTGTGAATCTTGCTCTATACTCAGGTCCATTTCTATAATTTTCTACCTGATTCTCCTCATCAGATCATGTCAGACAACATAACATGGTATTTTAAAAGCTACAGAGGAGATTATGTGATTTTGTTAAGCTCTCCTGCTGGTGTCTCTCTCTCCTGAGAACATCTAATTCCTCCTTCCTCTAGCAGACCTAACTAATCTCTCTGAGCTGCTGCTTCTCCCCAATCTCATATTAATACAATTAATGTCTTTTGAAGCAACTAAAAGACAACATTTATTTCAATACAATCAAATGTAAAGTCAGACATACTGGATCTGCTGACTACATTGCTTTATGCACAAACACATTATGCAAAGGCAAAACCGTTTCTAAAATTCCTGCTCTGGCTGCAACCAAAAAAAAAAAAAAATCACTCAGATATCTTTGGCGAGGGGAAAGAAACCCTGCTGAAATTGCAATAATTGCTCAGTTTACACACCACTCATTTTTAAATGAAAGCAGATTACCCTATCTTGAAAGGCCTGTACCTCGATGTACTGCTGACCACAAGAGTTTCAGGAATCTTTTCAAAAATTTTGAATTTCAGAGGCCAAATTCTGCCTCAGTTTACACCATTCACTCACTAAATCTAAGGAAATTCAACTGAAGCCACTGGAACTACTCCAGATTTACACTGGTGCAAGATCAGAATTTGACATTGGACCATTATTTCTTGCTTTCAGAGGCTGAAAAACAACAATAATAATTGTGATGTGGCAGCATTTCCAGCATAGACATAGCTTACATGTTCATACAGACGAGCCCTATGTGCAGTAAAATACATGATCTGGTATAAGCTATAAAACTGAAAGTAATTGTTTCTAATCTCAAGAACAGGTTTAGCTCTCTCTCTATTACATACTTCGCTAAACCACCTTGTGACTTCTTAGCACGTGACACCCAATTAGACAACCTTACCATTAATAAAGTGGTTATACATTAGTCTGAGGGCTTGTCCAGATGGAGATCTAGTGAATGGCAAATTATAGTGTTGAAGGTACAACACAATAGTCTGTCATATATTAAATCACCATGTAGACCCTACTGCCATGCATTAACAACTCTGTAGTGCACTCTGACCTACTGCTGTTTCAGGATTCTTCCACTGACCTAATGCTATCTACACTGGGAGTTACGTCATCTTAACTATGCCATTCAGGACTTTTAGACCTAGCCTCAGTCTCTTAATATGACTAACTAGGCATTCATAAGGCATTTTTCATTAGGCTGTCTAGATGTGAAGTGTCATAGCAAACAATTCTCTACCAAGAAACGACTATCTCTTCCAGAGTGATGATCCCAGCAACTTAATAGATCTTTTCCAACTCTAAGAGTTATGATCCTAATTTGCCCATAGAAATTCCCCTTTTATACATACTGATTTTGACATAGTGCTATATGTTACAAGCAGGAAAATTAAGTACAAATGTCACTGGAAACAACAGAGAGGGGTAGCTAAGTTAGTCTGTAACTTTACAAACAATGAGTGGTCCTGTAGCACCTTAGGAACTAACCAAAATATAAAGAATCATGAGCTTTCATGGGTAAACCCCACTTCATCAGATGAATTGGAAACAACAGTTAAATATTACATTGTCAAAACAAATGGCTTTACAAGAAGGCTTACTACTATCAAATTATATCCCATTAATCGTCTAGGAGCATTTAATAGAATGGAAGGCCTGTCCTACACTTATAAGCTGGCTGACATAGCTAAATAAGTCAAGTGTGTGATAAAAAAATTAACCAGGGATCAGCCAGGCTATCCCAATCTAACCGCCAGTGTAGACACAGCTATGCTGATGGAAGAATATTTCCATCAATTTTACTTCCATCATTCAAAGAGGTGATATTGCTATACTTAGGGTATGTCTACACTACAGACACCATACCAGCATAGCTATTGTGCAGATATTAACCCATAGTTAGACATGTTTTTTTTAATGTCGGTGTGGGATAGCACTTCCTGGAACAATGGAAGCTACATCACAGAACACATTTTCCATTGACACAGCTGCATTTACACTGGGGATCAGGTCGACATAGCTACCTGGAGTTTGGCTTGTTTCACACCACTTACTTATGTAGCTATGTCACCTCAGCTTTTTAAATGGAAACCAAGCCTGAAAGTAAAAAAAAAAATCTCTTTTGGCAATGCAGGCTGTGTCTATGCTCTGGAGTTATGCTGGCATGGCTACATTATTGGTAGCATAGTCTGCATAGTGTAGACATACCACAAGGAAGTTTTACTTTCCGAAAGGGAAATTCAGAATAGGTTTTGTGAGCAAAAGTACTAAATCAGTAATGTGAGACAGATGAATAAACAAATGCTGTTGATAGCTAGTAATGCCCGTGATCTGAATCTTACACGCATCCTTTTCATAAAGTCTTCTGAAGATAGACCATTTAGTAAAGCAGGAAAATAAGCCACCCTGTTTTGGTGTTCTAAAGGATGTTAGCTTTTTGGCTCTTATCAATATTGAAAGAATTTTGTTGCAATCCCATGCATGTGATAGGCTTCAATAATTTGGATGCCAACTGAGATATGCATACACAATTGTGAAACATTGTACAATGATACAATTTAAAAAGTTTATAGTATGAAAGAAACGGGAAAATATAAGAAATGAAAAATGCCAAAGGAAGCATTCATTTTTTATTTTGCTTCCAGGAAGAAGGAAAAATACTGATATTAAAATGCCTATAATTGAGTGATTTTTCTCAAAAACATGTTTATCTCTAACATTTAACGTATATCCAGATTTATTCATCACTAGCCCAATACTGCACACTTTTCCTCATGTTAGCATACCTTATTCATTCAAAAGTAAGGATCACATCAGTAAAGCTCAACTTAAATATGAATATGTTAAGAAATCAAGATTACTCTGGGAAGAGAGAAAGCAGACTGGCCACAAGAAAACAGAGGGCCACCCAGAAGGGCAAGAGGGCATATGGGGCACCCCATTTAGAAATTAAAACGTTGGCGGGGGAATAGGAGGGCAGGGCATCTCCTGAGTGAAGACACCTATGGCCTTAGCTTACCTCCCCAACAGTCATACACAGCAATTGCAGCAAACAAGCTCTAAGAAAAGACATAATGATAGATTCTAGTTCAGGGGTGGGCAAAAGGGTTTCCATGGGCCAGATCTGGCCTGCCAAGCAGGTTGATCCAGCCCATGGAGGCCCTGCCGCTCCCCAGCCCCCAGGCCAATTAGGGCCTGGGGGCAGGGGAGCGCGTGAAACTTCCTCCCGCCCTGGCAGGACCACACAACGCTTTGAAGCGCCATGTGTTCCTTGCAGGGTGGGAGGAGGCATCACGCGCTCCCCCACCCCCAGTGGGGCTGGAGTGCTAGAGGAGTGAAGTGTCTCAGTTAGGGGCCACATTAGTGAGGGGTGGGGGTTTGGGGAGTTTTTTGGCTTCTCACTTGTGTGGTCCCCAACTGATTTTTCGGTGAATCAGTGGCCCCCTACCCAAAAAAGGTCCCCTATCCCTGCCATAAATAAAGAAAACACGAGAACCTTTTGTGTTGGACATAAATTAATATTTTACTTTATTTAAAATGAAATCTGATGAACTAATATGAGAAAGTTAAAGTGGTTGGGCTTTTTAATAATTTAAATTAAACCATTCTCCCTTGCTGAAGCACTAGCAAAATTGCTCGGGCATAATTATATAATTAATGGCAAGTTTCCATTAGCAACTGGTGTCCACAGAAAGGTTTGCATTGAGCCAGACGGTCCACAGGCCAAAAAGTTTGAGAACCACTGTGTGAAGGGGATGGGAGAGTGCTGTGTCATGGGGGCATAGTCAGGAGAGGCTGGTGGCAGCACGGCAGGATCAGGGGAAGTGCACCCCCTACGCGCGAGGAGCGGCCTGGGCTTAGCACTCACATGGCGCTGGCCTCGCCAATCAGGTACAGCAGCAGCAGGCAGAGGTAGCTGAGGAGCAGGGGGCCATGGTAGCCATGCTGCCCAACATGATCCCAGAAGGTAATTTCTATAAAACCTTTCTTACTGTATAACTTTTTAGTTTGTTATAACAAAATCATTTTACTAATCACTGTTTCCACACTAATTTTTCATTAACCTCTCTTATGCACACTCATTGCATGGCTATTTTGTACTCCTTTATATTTAAATAAATTGCAGTCCACTTTTACAAAAAAAGCACCTCCCCACACAGAAATTCCTGCATACGGGCCTGTCATCCGAGGAAGTGGGGTTTGTCCACAAAAGCTTATGATACGATCTTTTAACTTTAATGGCAGAAGGGCATGTGTATTTCTAGAAGTGTCGTTTATTCCTGAAACTTTTCAAATACCCAGTAGACTATATTGCAAGGGAAAATGTGCAAATAAGTGGGTGCGCATGTGCGTGTGAGAGAGAGAAAAGAGAGAGACAGAGAGAGCGTGCACAATTCTTTCCCCGTGACTACTTGTTTTCTTCTTCTTTTTTCAGTCAACACAGCTATTTTCACTGGATATATTCCAGTGATGTCTCGTTCACTTATTCCCACTGTGAAAATTGTCTAGATAGTTTTGTAACATAAGAAAACATCACAGAAATCTAATTTGTGTTTCTGTGGATATGAAAACTGTATTCCAAAAAATGCAACAATTTTTTCCCATCTCACTCAGCAGTAGTTCAGGGATCTTGTGTGACTCGCAGATAAATTTAACAACCATTTGAGGGGTTAATTAACAAAGAACTTTTTGGTGTAATACTACTATAATCTTAGCATCTACATGGGATTTTATACTTTCAAAGCTCTTCATAAATTTATCTGTTTATCAGTTTATCTTTGCCTCCTCTGAATAATAATAAATCCCCATCTCTCTATTTTACAGATAGGGGCCAAATTCTGAAGCAGACCTAAAGGGGATGAATGAAGATAGAATACCGCTCAGAAATGTTAAATGACTTGCCCAAGGACACACAGCGAATCAGCACAAAAATCAGTAGTAAAAATAAGTTCCTGGCAAGTAGACCTATGCTTAGACAATACTGCGTCCCAAGATCACACTGCCTCCCTGTGATATAAGTCGGGAAGGGCAGAGTAATGCACCTCTTTTAAGCAAATTAAATAAAACTGGTAACCCAACTGTCTTTTTTGGTACTGCGATGGAGACAAGAAACAGCACACTTACACAGATGATTCAGATACACAAACAAAAATCAGGGAACGTTCTGAAATGCCAGTGGTGAGACATTTAATTTGCTTCAATAAATGTCAATGTATTTATTTTTTCTTAGAATGTCAGAAAGAATTAAGGGCTAAATCATTAACTGGCACAAACAGACATAGCTCCAATGAAGCAGTGGATACCAGTTTACATCTACTGAAAGTCTGTCCCTCTAGCACTTTAAGTGACCAAACCATCAACATAAGAACTGCCACACTGGTTCAGACCTAGTCCATCTAGCCCAGTATCCTGTCTCCTGACCATGGTCAAGGCCAGATACTTCAGGGGAATGAACAGAACAATCAAAGAGTGATCCATCTCCTGTCATCCAGTCCCAGCATTTGGAAGGTAGAGGCTTAGCTATCTTGGCTAACCACCATTGATGGGCTTATCCTCCATGAACTTGCCTATCTCTTTCTAGAATCCAGTTATACTTTTGGCCTTCACAACCTCGCCTGGCAATGACTTCCACAGGTGCACTATGCATCGGGAGAAGAAGTATTTCCGTTTGTTTGTTTAAACCTGCTCCCTTTTAATTTCATCTGGTGACCCTTGCTTCTTCTGTCATGTGAAGGAATAAATAACGCTTCCTTATTTACTATGCCCAATACCATTCAGGATTTTTAGACCTCTATCACATCCTCCTTAGTTGTCTTTTTCCAGCTGAACAGTTCCAGTCTTTTTAATCTTTCCTCATACAGAAGTTGTGCTACGCTTTTATCATTTTTGTGCCATGGGGCAACCAGAACTGCATGCAATATTCAAGGTGTAGGTGCACCATTGATTTATAGAAACAAGGAGGAGTCCACTGACGCCTTAAAAACTAACAGATTTATTTGGGCATAAGCTTTAGTGGATAAAAACCACTTTATCACAGTCTCATTATGATATTTACTGTGCTATTATCTATCCCTTTTCCAATCATTCCTAGCAGTCTACTCACTTTTTTGACTGCTGCTGCACATTGAATAGATGTTTTCAGAGAACTATCCATAACAACTCCAAGATCTCTTTCTTGAGTGGTAATAGCTAATTTAGACCCCATTTTATACATATAGTTTGGGATTATGTTTTACATTGTGCATTGCTTTGCATTTATTAACACTGAGTTTCATCTGTCATTTTGTTGCCCACTCTCCCTGTTTCATGAGATCCCTTTGTAACTCTTCACAGTCTGCTTTGAACTTAATATCTTGAGTGAATTTGTATCATCTGCAAATTTGCCACTTTATTATTTACTAATAAATTATTAATTATTTCTTAATCTTTACTAATACATTTATAATTATTTCTTAATCCCCTTTTCTGGATTAATTATGATATGTTGAACAGCACTGTTACAGCACTGTTCCTTGGTGGACCCCAGCATTTGCCTCTCTCCATTCTGAAAACGGACTATTTATTGCTAACCTTTGCTTCCTGTCCTGTTACCAGTTCCTGATCCATGACAGGACCTTCCTTCTTATCCCACATCTGCTTACTTTACACAAGAGACCTTGAGAAGGGACCTTGGCAAAGGCTTTCTGAAAAGTCCTAGTACACTGTATCCACTTGATCTCTCTTGTCCACATGCTTGTTGACCCCCCCTCATCAAAGAATTCTGATAAGCTGGGAAGGCGTGATTTCTCTTTCCCAAGATACTGTTATCATTTATATGTCTGGAGGCAACAGATCAATAACTAGTTACCAGGAATCAGGCCAACTCAGGTTTCTAAAACTGGAAAAACATGCACTTCTCCAACTTATTGTAAAGTCTGCTGCCATAAAGGCTGCAGGACTACTTGAATGTGAGCAGTGTGCTGCTCAGGGTTGTCTGAGAAGACCAGGATATCATCCAGCTAAATCACTACATACTGGGCCAGTATGTCACAGAACACATAGTTTATGAAGTGTCAAAAGGCTGATCAATCCAAATATTGTCACCAAGTATTTAAAATGACCACCCCACATTCAGAAAGTGGCTTTCCATTCATCAATTCTCTAATTCACAGTGGGTCCAAGTTAGTAAATATTCAGGGGCCCCCACTTCCAGCATCCAGTAGCAGAGAAGCCAGGGGAAACATATTAGTTTCTTACTGTTATTTGATTTCAGAGCATGGGAATTGACATAAAATATTCAGAAAGTAGTCTTTTTTTTTTTTAAACTTTCCCACAGGAGAATCTTTATTTTCCAATAGGAAAATTTCAAATTCCAACAGGAAAAAATTTCCATTTTCTGATTGAATATGAAAATAGACAGAGTGGCGCTAATGTGGGGTTTCACATACTTTTTTCAAGTTTATATGCCAAACATTAATTGAATAGTAGCTGTGCTGCCATAGAAAAATGTGTGCCTTCTTCTGAAGGAAGATAGATGACCTGTTTAGGTCACAACACATTATAAATACACCAAAACAACAATGTTTATATATCAAACTAAATTTATACACTGTTTTCCGGTTGACCGAAATGTTACTTATTGTATATGTATACAGTCAGAGAGCTATCACATGCAGTAAACATCTGTTGCACCATGCTATTTACAGTCCGAGACTGTAGACTATAGAGTGTGGGAGCCAGTGTAAGGGATAAAAGGTCTCATCATGCTCCCATTCTCAGTAGGAACTGATTTCAATGGAGAAGGTTCACAGAGGACTCAGTTCTGGGTGTTGCTGTTTGCCTTCTACTCCCAAGGATGGTAACAGAAGTTGACAGAATCCAAGCATTTGCAGGACCAGGACCGTACCATTTTAAAAGATACTCCAAGTAATTTCTAAACTTTGGCTCCTTCCCTGGGACTCTTACTAATGCAAATAGCTCTAGCAATCCTGTGTCACTGAGCTCCAAGTCTCTGACTTGCTCTTCTCTTCACATTCTTCCGCCTGACCCACTAAACCCCATCAAAGTCCTGTGACTCCACATCATCCTTTTTCCTCCCCCATGACCTTTTCCATCAGCTCTGGTTTCTTTCATCCTAAGAGAAAAATCATCTTTGACTGGACCTCTCTCCAGTTGCCACCCAGTTGTTCTTCTTCTCCCTCTTCCCCTCCAGTTCTTTGGGCAAGCGACTGAAGTAGCTTCCTTACTTAAAAAGTCACTATGGGACATGTTTAACTCCATCTTCCAGACTACCCACTCCACAAACATTCTCACTATAATCTACAGTGACCTCTTTCTGGCTAAG
Source organism: Rafetus swinhoei (assembly GCA_019425775.1). Lineage (NCBI taxonomy): Eukaryota > Metazoa > Chordata > Testudines > Trionychidae > Rafetus > Rafetus swinhoei. Next base: position 22,149,976 of record CM033427.1, read on the forward strand.
TCATCTTCTCCTTTTTGAACTTTCTGCTGCTTTTGATACTGTCGATTGTGTCCTCATCCTTGATATCTGGCTTTTGCAACTCTGCTCTCACCTAGAACAATGTTTCCTCAACTCCCGTCCCCTTTTATCCCTTCTCTACTTATGCTACATCGATGACATCTTTATGATCTGGACGCATGGCCAAGAAACACTGGAGACATTCCACAGAGATTTCAACAACCTACACCCCACCATCAACCTCAGCCTGGACCATTCTACACGAGAGATCCATTTCCTGGACACCACAGTACAAATCAACAATGGAAAATTAGACACCACCTCTCTACAGAAAACCCACTGACTCATACAGTTACCTACATGCTTCCAGCTCCCATCCAGCACACACCATACGATCCATCATCTATAGCCAAGCCTTCGATACAACCGCATCTGCTCTAATCCCACTGACAGAGACCAGAAACTTCAGGATCTCTACCAAGCATTTATAAACCTCAACTACCCACCCGGAGAAATAAAAAGCAAATTGAAAGAGCCAGACGAATACCTAGAAACCATCTACTTCAAGACAGACCCAAGAAAACCAACAATAGAACACCACTTGTCATCACCTACAGCCCCAACTTAAACCTGTCCAACACATTATCAATAAACTACAGCCTATACTGGAACAGGATACTAAACTCCAAGAGGCTCTGGGAGACAGACCCATAGTCTCCTATAGACAACCACCTAACCTCAAGATGATTCTTACCAACAACCACAGGACATACCACACTAATACCAACCCTGGTACCTTCCCTTGCAACAAACCCTTGCCAGCTTTGTCCACATATCCACTCTGCTGATACCATTATTGGACCTAACCAAGTGAGTTATAAGATCAAGAATACATATTCCTGCACATCCAGAAATATAATTTATGCTATCATGTGCCAAAAGTGTCCGTCTGCTTTGTACATTGGACAAACGTCTCAGACACTTCGCCAAAGGATCAATGCCCACAAAACAGATATTAGACAGGATCACAAAGAAAAACAGTTTCTTGCCATTTCAACCAGAAAGGACACTGTCGCAACGACTTAATTACCTGCATCCTGCTTCAGAAGCCTTTTAAATCTGCACTTGAAAGGGAATCCTCTGAACTGTCATTCATGCTAAAATTCGACACTCTACACATCGGTCTCAACAAAGACGCTAACTATCTTACCCATTACAAAGATAGCTTCCCCAATTATCACCTCTAATACCATTAGCTCACAGACATTTACCTTCCCCCCCCCTTCCCCGCATCCCCTTTCTGTTCTGAAATGTGATTTGTCCTTTTCATATGTGTTCATTTTTTTAATTGTATCCTTTGGTATATATGGTTGTGACTATTTTCTTCCACTATTTGATCTGAGGAAGTGGGTCTGGCCCACGAAAGCTCATCATCTAATAAACCATCTTGTTAGTCTTTAAAGTGCTACTGAGTCCTGTATTTTGTCTCACCTCTCCAGATGCTCTTTTGAGGGGTGGGGGTGTCTTTATGGCTCTTCCGCCTTTCCATGTTCCTATTCTTTGAGAGTTCCCCAGAGCTCTACTCTTACCCCTTTCCTCTTCTCCTTCTATACCTTATCTTTGGGTGACCTCATCCATTTATATGTGATTAATTGACTCCTCTATGCTAACAACTTTTGTATACGTTTCTCCATTCTAGATGTACTGCCTGTATTTACATCTCATTCTTGCTGACATCACATTTTGAATGGTTTCATAGCCATTATAAGCTAAACATGGCCCAAGATTAGCTTACCATTGACTTTATCTTCTATTTTTATGAGTAAGGGTTACTTAAGTAGTACACTGATGGATGCAATTCTCCAAATGACAAAGAGATAGAAGCCCTTTCTTCACTCAGTATGTCATATTCTTGTTGTTTGAGAAATATATCATAGAGATAAAGTAACTTCCTCTTCAGCTATTTTCTGTTTATAAGTCATTTTAACTTATGCTTTCTCAAGGGCAATGATCTTTAAAATAAATGTGTTGTTAAAGTTTCAGAGAGCAACTTTGAGGAAACAATGCTGCTTTCCTTTTTACAGCTATGACAATAAACTTTACAATGCAATCTGAGTAATTATGTTTTACTGAGTAGCTGAGATGTCATATTTACAATATGTCTAGTATGACCATAAAGATGGTAACGTTCAGCTGAGATGCTAGCTTCATGCTACACTTTGGAAAATTATTGAAAATGTACCTGTTAATGTCCTGTACTTAAAAAAAAAAATTATGAAATATACTGAGCATATGGAACAGCTTCTAGTTTACCAAGTATTCTGAAAACCCATCAGCATTCATCAACAGTTCTTGGTTAAAGAGTAGATATAAATACGGTTTAGCCTCAACATGCAAGCTGAGTTATTGACCGCTACCTAAAAGAATTAGATCTTCAACCTTCACCTTCAGTGAGAGGTTAATGAGACCACAGAGCCAATGTGAACACTGCTGTTTTACCCTGGAGGTTACATACCACTAATTTTTCTATAGAAAAGACTTTTGTCCTTTATACACTTGCTATCCTGAGATGAATATGCTCCTCCACTCCTTTAAGCTTCCTCTTTGGTGTAACTTGTATTTAACTTATAATAAGCCTATTCATTCTCCAACAACAATCCTTTAAAAAAAATCAAATTATTCCTTTGACTTTGCCTTTCTTGCCTATTTAAAATGTTTCATACACAGTGTTCCCAGCCTACTTGAAAGGAAGTGGATTTTTTTGATGTGGATTTTCTATTGAATTGCTGCTAATATTAATACAATGAGCATGCTCTTTATGCGTGCCACCTAATTTCAATTCCTGTACAAATTTATTAATTGAAATGTATGCATTTAACTTGCGTATGTAACAGAAAATATGTTACCTGATTGTAACTAAACTTATTATTGTACTAATGTTTCAGTTATTCATATGCTCAGCAATGAAAGTTACTGGATAAGATAGATAAGCCTTGTTTTAAGGAGAAGGATAACTAACGCAGAACTAAAACCTGAAACTACTTTCTGTGACTAAAATTGATTTTTCTCTCTCAACTTTAAATAGACCCAATTCAAGGAAATTCAAATTAAATGGCTTTTTTACACCAATATGAAACAATCTTCTCCACAACTCTCCTGAATCAGCATCATGCAGGTCCTATTCTCTATCTGGTTTGGTTATAATTAGAATAACTTAGAAAAGAAAGCAAAGAACAATAATTGAATCACAATTGCAACTATTGTTTTTATAACAAACACCAATAAATAGTTTGAAAACGAATCAGTTAAAACTCAGGTAAAGGAAATGAACAGTAGAGAAAGAAAAATGATAACCAGAAATTTGAAAACAGGCGGGCTAGCAATCATTGTAAATACTCATTCATTTGAGCAGTGGACCCAATCCTGCATTCCACAGAGGGAATACATTTTATAGAGATTAATAATTCAACTGACTGGAATGAAATAATTCATGTAAATAAGCAGAATAAGTAATGTAAATACAGGTTCTAGATTCAGAGCCTTTACTTGAATCTTGATCTGGGCATTAATATCAAATGAGTGCAATGCAATTACTGTGATTATAACAAATTCTGAATGAAATGATACTAATATTGAAATGTCATCAGTGAAACACAGATAAGGAGAAAAATCATATGAGAACTCTAGGGAAGAGATAGAAGAGACAAAAAATAAAGGATTAAACTCACAGAACTACAAATTTACACATGTGCCTTGAGCCTCTGCTCCTACTGACTTTAACAATCCAGGATCAGGGCTATGTGAACCATGAAGAAGAGTATGTGTTTGCAAGATGGAGACACATGGATTCTCAGCTGACAAATTTTCACAGTCTTGGGCCTGTGTACAGGCTCATTTTCTTGTACTGATTTCATAGACTTTCTGCTAACAGTAACAAAATCCTTTCCCCATTGGAATTGCCAGATTGGCAAATACTGCTGAAAATTTGGATGTGTGTGTAAGGATCAAAATTTACAAGAAAGGGATGAATGTTTCTATGTAAAAATCAAACTAAAATAATTGGTTAAGATATATAGCAGGACTCAGACTTCACTATATAAACTGGGGCCCAAAAGGAAGTTCTTTGGGAACCAACTCCAGGACACAGCTCCAAGATGAGAGCTGCCAGACCTCAACTGTGTGCCAATGACACCATGCTGCAAGCAGAGTTCCCCAGAAGGACTTGATCCTGATTGGCCATCAAGACGAGTTCATCTGTCTCCTTGGGAGTGGTAAGCACGGTATGCCTACTGTGTGCATCTGTTTTTGATTATTGTTAATAAATAGACATTATGTAGGATATAACTGTGTAAGGCTTTCACTGGTAAAAGACCCCATAAACTGGCAAAGTGTAAGGTTATGCCTAAGCCTGCAGAAGGGTAAGGGTGGGTGTCTATATTGGAAAGGTTATACCTGAGCCCTAGGAATGGGTGAGGATGGGTGCCTATCATAGATCCCAATAATGTGAGCTCCTGCACGGCTGCTCACAAAAAAATTCTTCCCCCACCCACCTCCTCTGGAGAGCTGCATGGCAACACTCGTGGGGCAGGTGGCTGCTCTGGTGGGCAGAGCCAGCTGAGATGGTGTGGTGAGAAAGCTGCTGTGGTGGGGGGGACGGGACCTGCAACAGCCATGTGGGGGAAGGAAGGCTTGCTGTGGTGGCTGGGGTTGCCACATGGCAGGGAGGCCAGGGCCTGTCCTGGCAGCTGGGGCCAGGAACGGGACCTGCCACATGGCAGGGTGAGAGGTGTCTGCTTCGGCAGCCAGGAACAGGACATGCTCGATGGCTGGGGTAGGGAGGGTCTGCTCCGGCGGCTGGGAACGTGTGTGTGCGCCATGGTGGCACACATCCAAACCAGTGCACGTGACCTCAATATTGGTGCACAAGCTAAAACTCACTCCACTCACGGTTGGAAAATCTTAGAGAGAACACTGGTGCTTATATTGGAAAGTTTATGCCTAAGTCCTAGAAACACGTAAGGGTGGGTGCCTATATTGAAAAGGGTAATGCCTCAGCCCTAGTAACGGGTAAGGGTGGGTGTCCCTAGAGAGAGTATTTTGTGCAGGTAACAGCTTCACTGACTTCTCCTTATGTCTATTGACGCTCTCTCCTCCACTACCACCCATAGTCCTGACAGATTAATAGAGCCATGATGATTCACATCAGCTGAGATTCTACCCCATGGTTTGTGGAGAAGCGTTACAAAAAACTAAGTGGAAAAAAAAAGATAGGAGACACGCTGTTATAAGATAATTGCACCTTTTTAGTTCAATATTAATATTTCTTTTCAAATGAGCTCTTCCTGATTTTGTGGAATTAGAATGAGGACTAACATATTTTTCTTCAAAGCTAGCTAGTGAGTGGTCATCAAAGGATTGGAAAGAGCCAGGGAAGGCAAGTGACACTTAACCTTTTGTTCTCTAACATCATGGACCATCAAATCTTCAAATAAAGAACAGCAAAGTAAGCCAGACTGGGCAAAGGGTAAGTGGACCAATGTAAATGCCTGTCTGTGATACCTTATCACTCCCTCCTACTTCTGCCTCCCACCCCCATCCCGCACCATGTACCTATGATATACAATAGGGAAGGGACATTTTTGAAACTGGTAAAGGGCAGAGAGAAAGAAATGAAGGAAGAAATGTCAAGAGAAGATGCAGCGTTAACTAAATTTTTTTTTATTCCAAGTATAGTTGGGAGCACAGGGTTCTTCCCTAGAAAAGATTATTTTTATAAAACGGAAGCTATCTGGAAATATCTTAATTGGAGCTAGTTAGAAAGTGGTTTCCCCCACCACACACATACACACAAAAAATGAGATGAGAACAATGACAAATCTCTTTCCCATTTCCTGTCTCTATTCATCCCCTTTTCTGCCTGTTTTAGTTCCCATCTTCTGTTTTTCTTCCTGGTTGTTCCTCTTCTTTATCCTTTCCTCTGCCCTTTATCTGTCTTTTGTACTTAGACTACAGCAGCAAGTACATCTTCCCTAGAGTTCTCAGGGAAGCAATTGTCTATCCAGCATAATGGACCCCAAATTTCAGTTACACCCTATATATGCTACACTAATGCAAATAATCATTAATGATAACTAGATCACGCTGCCTCCCTATTTTATTTAGAACAAGGAATGTGATCAGATTTGTTAAAAGGACAAAATAGTCTGACCCCAGGGAACACATCGTCCCTAGTATAATATTAAAAGTATCATTCCCTCTGGTGGCCTGTATTTACTGCATATTTTGTATCAACCACAGTGGGCCCTTAGGCTACTTCTTTGTTGGTCTGGAGTCTTTGTGCTAGACAACATGTCCAGAAAGTCAATTCAAATTTAACTCTATAGCCTATAGATCAAAACGATGATGCAATTCACCTGGGTCTCATTACTGATCAAGCCACCAAGGAGGGCACTTATCAGATAGTTCTGACTTACCAATTTTATAATTCTGAGAACTCCTTTGATGTGACCCTCAAGAATTCCCCATCTACATGAACAGCTATTTGCCAGACCTCATCCTTTGTAGTAGCTCCTGCCCCAATACATTAATCACAATAATTACGCCAGCTCACAGGAAGATCATAATTATATCGGTTCATTTCACAGCGAACTGACCATACTAAGGGGGAAGTATAAATAGGCTTTTTTTTTTTACAAGTAAACCCACCGGGTCATTGATTTTTTTGCTGTTGCTCTCTAGAGCTGTTAAAAATATGTATTTATGGGACTTTGAGGCTTTTTTCCTCAGTTATCTTGGTAACACATTATTGCTAGGGGTAATAACAGTTTCAGATTGGGATTTTCAAAAGAGCATAAACCATTTCTGTGAGAATTAAGCGCCTCATTTCCAGAGGCTCTTTTGAAAAACCCATCCTTGGTCTCCATCCTGCAAAACATTATGCTTCATTAACATTTGGGGTAGGGTGGGAGTTATTAATAAATGATAAACAAACATTAGCAAATGCAAGGCTGGCAGTAGAGGTCGGCATTCAGAAAGCTAGTGGAGTCCCTGGGACTGAGGTGGGAGCCACACAGAACTGGTTGCACTCTTGTGCCTAAGAGGAGTGCTAATTCCCTCAAGTACACAATAGCTGCTGACCATGTCACTGGCACACTGCAGAGCAGCATGTGTATATCCACTGCTCCAAAGAAGGGGAGGGAGGGCCTTTTGCCTGGCTCCTCCTCTCTTGCCCACTTAGGAAAATGACAGAACTTGCATTTTACACTGCATTATTTAGATGTCTGTGTAGGATTCTCACTGAGGTTAGCCTAGAGGGCTGTTATCCAACATGGACTAAATTTCATAAAGAGTGTGTTAATCCTCTGCTCTTCTGCAGCGAAATGCACATTTCTAGGCTTAATGGGTTTTCCAGGCAGGCAACCTCAGGTCCACAAGATGGTCTTTTACCAACAGTTTCTGAAAAAAAAACATTAAATTCCTTTTCTGTGTAACTATTTTGGAAAATATGTATAAGTGTTACCACGTGTGAAAGTGCTTTTCTCTATGCCATAGGTTTTTGTATATTGCCAACAGCCACAATAGCTAAGTGCTTCAAAGAAAATTCTAGAAGGTTCTTTTTTATTGTGTGCAGAAAATAACTTTTGAAGCATTATCCAGGCTATCATCTGCACCTGTCTTTGACTAGCTTTGAGAGGATCGATGCTCCAGTATATAAGGCACTGGCCTAAGACTTAGAAGCACTAGGTCCAAATCCCTGCTCAATCACAGACTTCCTACATGACCTTCGGCAAGTCACTTTGCTTCTCTTTGCCTCTGTTTTCCAGCTCTAAAAGATATAGATAACTGTACTTCCTATCCTCTCAGGAGTGTTGTGAGGGTAAATACATAAAGGACTGTGTGTTTCTCAGATCCTGTGGGACATGAAGATATTACCTAAATCTAGGTATTGCATCTTATAAGCAGCAAGTATGTCATCCAAAACTACATGAGCCTCAGTGAAGACTTGCAAGATGTCATAAATAAACGTCAAATGTGTTTAGAACACATACTGTAGTATTCTATGACTGCAAACACTGGTTTTCATAAACATTTCTGATTAAACTACATAGTGACAGCATACCTTAGTTTTTTTTATAAAAATGAGCCTGTGCCCTTGATAGGGGATGCATTTTTAATTTAAAAAAAAGCTGTACTGCTAGTTGTCAATGGTAATTTTAGGCCTGATCTACACAATATTTTTATACCAGCCTATAGAAGTTGCATAGGGTGTAATTCTTTTACTGACACAGTTATACCACTAATGTGGGCACACTTATACCAGTGTAAAGGTGTCTTATTCTAGCAGTGCTCATTCCCTTTCCTGAACAGCTAGAAACATCTTTATATAACTACACCCACACTAAGGCCACATCTTCACTTCCTGGAAGATCAATGCTACGACTGGAATTGCATACCTTACGCTGACCTTCAGCTGCAGTGTGGACTTGGCATAAGGTTGGGTTGTATTGCTTTAACTATATCAGTTAAAGCAGTGCAATTTAAGTGTTTAGACAAGACCTCAGTTACTAGCTCAAATCGTCTCCAACCAGTAATGGTAGAAAGTCATCATGACCAATGACCAGCAATTCATTTACCTACATAAGATGTGTGCATGGTGTTGAATTTGTTCCTATTGACAGAGATTTACATCATAATTCACCACAACAGTGGGCACCAATCAGTTCCCTAGATAGTGTCAGAAAAAGATGTCAAGCCAGGGCTGAACTTTGTTATTTAGAGAGCATGTCTTCACTTGCCAGTAGATTGGCACTGCTGCAATCGATGCAGCAAGTGTTGATTTAGCACAGTGATCACCAACCAGTAGATCGGGATCTACTGGTAGATCTTGGTGCCTCTGACAGGTGATCTTGACTGGTTTGGCCAAGAGGCTATCAAGTGCCAGCACTTCAGCTGCCCTTCCCCCCTGCCGCTGTGCATCTCCTGCCCTTTGCCTTGGAGCTGTCTCCTCAGGAGCCTCCTGCTTTCTATGCAGGGCAGGGGAGGGAGAAGAGGGGCACTGATGTCAAGGTGCCCCCTCTCCCTCCCTGTATCCTATCTCCACTGAGCAGAGAGGGGGCACAACAGGACTTGGGATGGAGTTTGCTGGCTGCTTTTGGGTGTGATGCAAGACCAGGACAGGGGTGAGCCTGCCTTAGCCCCACTGCATCATCACCCAGGAGACACCTGAGGTAAACAGTGCCCTGCTGGAGCCCACATCCCGAAACCCCACCCCAGTCATGAACCCCTTCTTACACCCCAAGTCCCTGCCCTAGCCCTAGCCCTGAGTACCCCTCCATCCAAACACCCTCCCAGAGCCTGGACCTAGAACCCCCTCCAGGACCCCAACTGCCTGCCCCAAGCTAAGATCAGAGCCCCTCTCACTCTTCAAATCCTTTAATCCAAGACCAGAGCCTGCACCCCAACCCTCTGCCCCAGCCTGGTGAAAGTGAGGGAGGCTGGGGGAGGAAGGGAGGATGGAGTAAGCAGGGGCAGGGCCTTGGAGAAGGGGTACAAAGGAGGCGGGGCAAGGGTATTTGGGTGTGAGGTAGATTTTGGATTGCACTTAAATTCAAAAAGTGATCTCGTGCTTAAAAAGGTTGGGGACCACTGATTTAGCAGGTCTGGTGAAGACATGCTGAATTGATGGAAGAGCCCTCTCAGAGTTGTATACTCACCTCCCCAAGAAGCATAAGGGAAATTGATGGGAGATGTTCTTCCACTGACACAGAGCAGTGAAGCCCACACGGTAAGAGGATCTAATAATGTCAAGTCCAGTTACCTTATTCACGTAACTGACATTTCAATTAGATCAATTTACCACAGTAATGCAGAACAGCACTAGGAATGCTACTCCAAAGTAGTAGTGAGGATAAATGATCTTGTTGCATGGGGATGTTTATTGTGAAAAAATAACACGCTTCATTTTCCTATAAATTATCCATATTCACAAGCATTAAATTCTGCCCAAGGATGTCAAGCCAGAGCAAGACCAATTAAAAAGCAAAGATAGAAGAAAGAGATGTAGCTATCAGAAGCACTTTTGCATTCACATGACTGTGATTATACTTTTTAGAGCTGAAGAACACATACTGTGCTACTGATTTTAATCAGAATTACTAAAAGTCAAATTCTGAAATACAACAAATCTATGTATGGGCCAAATCCTAAAAGATGCCGAGCACCTGCAATTCTCATCCTGATCAGGGGGACTCAGCACATCTCAAGATATGGTCCTATATTTTTGTTATGGTCCATAGAGTCCTAAGGCTTTATACATGTTGTGCATGACAGACGCACTGATGTATCCAGTTCTAAAATTCCCATTTTCGAAATGACTAAATAATATTAATTATTCATTTCTAGCTGCATCCACAACGTGCTAGCCACAGAAGTACCAGCAAAGAGCTAGCAACCCATTGCACTTTAAAGTACAAGTGAAATGAGAACTATTAGTTTATGGAAACAAACAATCTTGGCCAAAGCGTCATTACAGATGTTGTGGCTGTTTACTTTTCTAAAACAAAAACATACGTAAAATGTAACCAAGAACATCTCATCCTCTTGTATTCTCAGCAAACTTCCAACAGGCAGCACATAACCCTCCCAAGATAACTATGACTTATGCTTTCTTTCACCCCAACTGGATACATGTAATTTAAAAATCTTACTTTGCAATGAGACTCAGGGTTATGTTGATTCTATTGAAAGTGATGACAGCTGAGTTTTGGATTAGAAAGGCAATGGAAATGGTGTCTAGAAAGCAAACAAGAGTCTTCAGATAAAATATCACCTTTGCTTTCTCTGGCTGAAAACTTCAAAAATCTGTGTAGTCAAATTAACTGGGAAGCAAGGCAACATGCTCTTCAGGGACTCTGGGAACTAAGAACTGAACATGGTCTCAAGAGGCATATCAGTAGAAGGGCTGCCCTTTATGGAGCAGTGCAGTTCTAACTTACTTGCAATCACTTTTATCCTTTAAGAATGTGTAAAATGATACAGCCTATAAAAATTGGACTTTGCTAGAAAAAACAGCATTTAATAGAATAAAAGAAAGTCTTTTTTGGTATGCAATCTTCACTTAGCATCACAATTAGCTAGCTTATAGGCATACGTGTATTTCTGTTTTATGTTTGAATTATCTCTTTGTTACAAAACTTAAAGTATCCTTTTCATGGCATAGTTCAACACCTGCAATACTATACTGACTACTGGTAGATATTTTTAGGTGCCAAACAGTTATCAGAAAAGAAAACTGACAATATTCCATAGTTGTACAATCATCATGTCCTGTTTAAAAAGCAGGATTTATTCTAAAGAAACACTAGCTAATCTCAGGGATATTGTTAGTACTTAAGAGACTGATAGCTTTTGAAATCATCACTCTCTTTATATATATTACTCATATGTTTCACCCAGTTGTGCCAAACTCTCAGGAAATAACGTATCCATGAAAATGTTTAGCACATCTTACCAAGGAGCACTTTCCTACCAAGGACGGCAAAGCATTTGATAAACTTAAATTAGTTAGGCCTCCTCGTTACACCCGGAGTTACCAACTTCCTAACTGCACAAAAAGCAGAACACCTCTCCCCAACCGCCCTATCACTGCAGACTCTGGGATGGAACCGGGGGAGAGGGGAAATTAGAGCATAGGAAGGGGCACAGTGTTGGGGTGAGGGATGCAGGCTTCACTAGCAGGGATGGCCCGTCCATATAGGCGAACTAGGCGGTCACCTAGGGCGCCAAGTTAAATGGGGCACCAAATGGTGGCGCAATATCATTGAGGGGTTTGGAGGTGGGGGCGCCGATTGCATGGTTCACCTAGGGGAGCCAGTTGCTGGCAGCTAGTCTAGGGCCGCCCCTGTTCACTAGGGAGTTTGGGTTATGGGAGAGGACTGCAGGCTTAGGTAGGGAGCCGGGGTATGGGAGAGGGTGGAGGGGCCTGGTGCCACTTACCACGGGTGGCTCATGGGAAGCTGTCAGCATGTCCCTGTGGCCCCTAGGCTGCCAAGGAGGCTCTGTGCACTGCCCTCGTGCCTGCAGGCACCATCCCCACAGCTCACAGTCAATGGGAGCAGCACAGCTAGCACTCAGGGTGGGAGCAGTGTGCAGAGCCTCCCTGGCCACCCCTGTTTGCACCTAAGAGCCACGGGGACCTGGCAGCCATTTCCAGAAGCCTCGCAGAGTCTGCCTTAGCCCTAGACCCCCCACTGTACCAATGACAGGATCTATTGGCCTGGTTGGCAGTCCCGAGCACAGCCACTAGAGTCCTTTTTTGACCAGACATTCCAGCCAAAAATCACACACCTGGCAACTCTAATTACACCCCGTGAGGCAGGTATTGTACAGATTTTACACATGGGTAAACTAACAGTTGTTTCAGGTGTGATTCCCATCCGAGTCAATGGCAAAATCGTCACTGATTGCAAGAGGAGGAGGATTGGTCACACAGGGTGCATTTACACTGCACCCGGAGCTCGAAATGAGCTACTCAATTTGAGCTACACAAATTTCATATCTTATTTCAATATTATTTTAAAATTTGGCGCTGTCTACACAGCACTTATTTTAAAATAAATTACTATTCCAAAATGTCTCTTACTCCTCGTGGAATGAGGTTTAAGGCGCGTCGGAATAGCGAGCCTGTTATATTTCAAAATAACGGGCGCACACAAAAGGCATGGAATAGCTATTTCAGGATACCTCCAGTATAGCGAAATAGCGCTGCACTGTAGACGTAGCCACACTGGGAATCCAGGAATTCAAACTGCCAGTCCTTATTCCAACTAGTAGATAGTTTTGCTATCTCTTTATCACATGCTTCTGTGTGCACCAATATCAGCCCACATTAGTAAGGAAGAACACAGCATGTTCCAATTATTGCTTTGTAAATTCAGACAAGCAAATGTAGTGAGCAGTTTAAAATTTGCTATAGCAATTTAAAAGGCCCAGTCCTCTGAGATACCTAGTACCTACCTCTCCCATTAAAGTACAGAAACTGGAGAGCACTCAGCACCCTACAGCAGATTCTCATGCACAGAGGGTGGACCCAAAATAAGTAGTTAGTGGTTTCCACAATTTTGGGACACAAACATTCTCTCATTTTCTCCCCTCTTGCTGAAGTGTATTTTGTATTGGACTGCTCTTTTGTTTATTGAGTGTAAATTACTGCTTAACTGTAATGTTTGGCAAACTTTTTTTTTTAGCAAATATCTTTACTGAACCTCTACATTACCATTCTGGATTATCATATCTATTATAAACCAATCTTTATCATAGAATTGTAACATAATAGAATAATTTTCTCTCATTTGAAAATACAGCGCAGGACTTACTTTCTTGTGGGGTTAGGTTTTGTTTGTTTTTAAAAAGGAGGACAACTCCAATAAATATTCATACATTTCCTAGATTGCCCTCCGAAGTTCTCTGGTAGGATTGTGTCATTACATTAAATTACAGGCTAAACTCCTTAACATGAAAATAATCCTAACCACTACCATATTCTCATGGGAACAGAGCTACTTTATCTTATGATAAAGCAGCTGCAGTCTGTTCCATTTAAAATTGTCCCTTATACCACAGGTTAAAGTGACAATCTCCCTTCAATCATACCACACTGATATGAAGCACAAGAATAATATAGGACACCACTGTATGACATGAAAATGAATGAAGAAAACCATCCACAAAAAATACCTATAAGGAGTGAAAAAGTTTACTGGGTGTCAGATCTATTGCTAAGGCTATTGCAAGATGTTCAAAATGAATGACTTACCAAACACAAGCCAAGTAACACACATGTACCCTGGAACAATGAAGGAACTTTGCTAATACCTGTCTAATTTGCCAATAACATTATTAGAGTCTGTTTAAAGGAGATAACCAGATTAAGGATGCCATATGAAAGTATCTGAGAGAGTGGAGACATCATAATCAAGGGTTCAGACTTGCTTTCCTTATGCTGCTTAGATTCTCTCATTTCAGCTGGAGCTCTGAGTGTCTGAGAAATGCAAGATCAAGCCTTGTATTGTATTATGTACTTAGGAATGACCAGAACTCAGTGTATATGGAGTTTGAAATCTTATTGTTGGTACATGCTACTTTATTTACTGCTAAAAAAATAAAAGTAAGGCTTAAAAATACTAACCATGCTGAAGAGCCAATTGCTATTCAAATCTTTTCCTCTATTCTCTTATGAAAATAAAGGCAACATCTAAAAATAAATACAAACCAAACTAAGCCAAAGGGCCAAACTGTACACATACTAGAAGAAAAAAAAACATATCTAGGCATGTACAAGGTTGCTATAATCACAAGTGAATAATATCAAAATATTCTCTTTGGCTTGGCCCTACTTTTTCCTCATCTTTATTCATAAGCTCACAACCAAGCCACACCCTACCTCAAGTCTCCATTGACTTGCTGTCTATTAGCATGTGTATCATGTCAGTGCACTAGTAAAGAAATTACTTAGCATCAACCTGAAAATATTCATGTATTTTAAATTCTTCTGGGCATAGCCTTACAGACTGGCTGGTAGCATAGCCTATTACAGTACAAGTTGTGTTATCTGGCACTTTAATATCTGGAAAACTCAGTTAACTGGTATCTATAATAGGGGAACTTATATCAGATGTTTAGACACAACAATCCCTAAATCTTTTTCAGAGTCATCACTTCCTAGCATAGAATCATAGGGTTGGAAGAGACCTCAGGAGGTCATCAAGTCCAACCCCCTTCCCAAAGCAGGACCAATCCCAACTAAATCATCCCAGCCAGGGCTTTGTCAAGCCAGGACTTAAAAACCTCTAGGGATAGAGATTCCACCCCTCAGCCCCAGGTAACCCATTTCAGTGCTTCACCACGCTCCCAGTAAAATAGATTTTCCTAATATCCAACCTAGACTTCCCCCACTGCAACTTGAGACCATTGCTCCTTGTTCTGTCATCTGTCACCACTGAGAACAGTCTCACTCCATCCTCTTTGGAATCCCCCTTCAGATAGTTAAAGGCTGCTATCAAATCCCCCCTCACTCTTCTCTTCTGTAGACTAAATAAGACCAAATCCCTCAGTCTCTCCTCTTAAGTCATGTGCTCCAGCCCCCTAATCATGGGGGGCCCAGAATTGGACACAATACTCCAGATGTGGCCTCAGCAGTGCCGAATCCTCCATTCTATAAATATGACCCACATTCTTCGTTCCTAGATATACATATTTATCCATATTCAAACATAAAAGTCTCTCTGAATCAATAGTCTATCTTCATTATTTACCTATCCCCCAATTTTTGTGGCATCAGTGATGGTTACATTATCAGTGATGGTTTTATGTTTTCTTCCAGGTCAGTGATAAAAATGTTATGCCAGAATCATTCCCTTGAAACACATCCACTAGTGACAATTCCCCATTTACAGTTAGAGGAGAGTCAGAACCAATGTGCACCAAAAAGCTACATTTTTGAAACACTTATATTTACCTACTATATATTTTAGACAGTTTACCTGTCTGCTTGATCAAGAACTCCTCCTAAGAGTTAGTAAGGACCACCAAATTAGGTATACAGATTCATCTTAGCATAACTTAAAGCAATTTAAGAGTTTGGTGGTGCCAGAAAAACGGGATGTGCCTGGAATGGGATTGTTTCTTATAAAACCAAACAGAAAAGAAACAAATCAAGTAGAGTCCTCAAAACTGACACAACTGAATGAATGTTGACAGAAACTGAATCAAGACGAGCCAGAAAAATAGGATGAACCTGGAATAGGATTGCTTCTCAATAAAACAGAGAAATTTGGAGTAGTGCTCTGTTTGGGCACAGCTAAATCAATGCTTAAGATCTGAAAATTAGAATGTTATTGAAAACCAAATTGATATAGCCCTTTTTTGCTAAAACATAGCAAGTTTATAGGGATGAAGAAACAAAATACACTTGATGGAATTCCCGAATTACAGACCTGAACAACACAGGCTAAATAGGCTAAAACTGATTAAAAGGCATTGTGAAAAAAGCAATCTGTCACCAAAAGAGATTTTTTTTAAAAAAATTCCCCTTTATTTTCTGTCATTTATTAATTGATTTATTTAATGCCTTTAACTAGCATCAAGGTGATTTTACAGTATCACATGCCCCCTACATGTAAGAGCAGATCACTTAGCCACTTCCTGAGGTGACTGCATTGTGTGTGTGCATGCGTGTGTGCATGCTATGTTGAGGGAAATGCTCTCTCATGGACTAAACATCTTGTCTGGGAGACTAGATTACTCAGAGGACACTGGTAATTAGATATTGGTTTGTTTGCTGTTTATGTCTTTGTCAAAGGCTCTGGGTATATTTATAATAGAAACAACTCTAGTTTTAACAATTTCTTGCAAACAACTGGACATAAAAAGGACATACCTCAAATGTACAAACATATGATAAAAAGTGGAAACTCAGAGACAATATTTCTGATTAATAACCATAGGAAAGCCATTCATAACATCCTTCCCATCAACTTATCTCAGGCAAAGGCAAAATAGATGGATTTATGCACCACACACCAAAAGGTTAAACTCAGACTTTTTCAGATCGGGGAAACGGAGTTCCACAGTCCAAGACCACTCCACTACGAACATCCTTCCAACACGCCCCAGACATTCAATCTAGGGGCTGCTAGCTAAGGCATATCCGCTGATTTTAAATGCAGTCCTAGTTAGTATATGGCAAGTGGAAGTCTCAGTTATGCAAAACATGCAGGAATTCATAGATCACTATCAGTCCCTTAATTTGCACTCCTGTGGAATATGAAACCATTCACTTCTAAGACATGTGCAATAGCCTGGCACAGATGAAAATCAGCAATGAGCAAAAGCCATAATTATATGACAGTGTTTTCAGAGGGTACATAAAAGACAAGTGTGTACAATTTAAAAAAAATATGTCAAGTTGGTATCTTTGTTGGTAGTCACAGCAGAGAGGTCAAGTATGAAACGGGCCCAGGGATTGAATTATTCCCTTATTTTTCTAAATTCCCTCAAGACTGAAGATAAATGCTACCAGGGCAATGTGGTTGAAAGCCTACAGTGCTACTCCCCATACTGTACATTTCTGAAGATGGAGAGCAGCTATCATTTAGCAAACGTTACCACAGGTTGAACCTCTCTAGTCTGGCACCCTCTGCTCTGGCAACATCCATTGACTGGCATGATTTTAGTTAGCTGGATGTCCACTTACCATGGATGTGTCCAAGTTTCCAGGTCCCATAAAGTTCATTGACAGCTACCAGTCCTGGTTCTCAGCGTTTTGTGCTGTTATTTAGCTCTAATTTACTCCTAACTGTTTTCTAAGAGCCCAGTAAGCAGTGAAAGTGTTGGTAATGCTGCTAGACAATATTGACCTCCTGTGGGTCAGCAAACTCTCTGGTTCAACCTGTAGTACAGAGGGGTTACCATTTACAGTCCCTAATTCAACAACACCAGAGCAAGTGCTGAACACAGGGCATCTCATTCACTTCTCTCTCAGCGCTAAGCAGACACAGCTGCTTAAAGACTTTGCAAGGGAAAATGACAGAGCTAGTCAAACATTAAACATTTCTTCCTGGCTGACTTTAGATACAACTTTTATAAACAACATGCAACTGTTAAACCAGCCATTCGTCTTCTCGATAGGACTGTCATGAATGTTTACATGTGTACCACACTCAGTGCCCCACAGCCTCCAAATAGACACTCTTCCACACACACAAAATGCACACTCTCACTGTCACCCCATCACTCACTGATCACAACAGTCACACAAGTGCCATAACACCCCATCCATCTTAACAGCCACAAAGAGATCATCTGGCATTCTCATACAGACAGGCACTGACCTGCTCATAGGACTGAGCCAAGTCTGGGCACAACATTGCAGCACGCCTGATGCGACACACCCAACTGTGGCCACTCTGACTGCCACAAGGGTCCTCAGAGGCTGTGTGTGTGTGTGTGTGTGTGTGTGTGTGTGTGTTTGGTGATGACACTCACTACCACAATACTGCAGTCACATAATACACCATCAATCAAAGCATACAAAGACAAGCACACACTATCACAACCCACCCCACTGCCACACAAAAGTCAGACACACCTGCCAGAGGAGGCTCCCATAACATAGGGACCACACAGTATAATACACAAGCGTCACACCCACCAGGAGACAGTCATATACGTTCTCATACACAAGCACACACTGGCTACCACCACGGGGCACTGGGGCAGAAACAGGGGAGGAGAGATCCCATTCTGACACTAGATGCACTCTCACATTACACAGTAATCACACCATACAGGGCACCGCTGTCACGTCACACGAGGCGGCGGGGGGGGGGGGAGGCGGTTCCACGTGCTTGTAACACACACACACACACACACACACACGGAGGCGGCAGTCCTAAGCTCTGGTGATAATACACACACCGCGGGAGCAGCCCCAAGAACACACACACACACACACACACACACACACAGAGATGACAGTCCCACGTCCGAGTAACACACACACACACACACACACACACACACAGAAGGAGCAGTCCCGGTAACACGCACACACGGCAGTCTCGTCCAGTAACACACACACACACACACACACACCAGGAGCAAGCCTGGCCGGTAACACACACACACGAGGGGCAAGCCTGGCCGGAAACACACACACACACACACACGAGGGGCAAGCCTGGCCGGAAACACACACACACACACACACACACACGAGGGGCAAGCCTGGCCGGTAACACACACACGAGGGGCAAGCCTGGCTGGTAACACACACACACACACCAGGGGCAAGCCTGGCCCGTAAGACACACACACGCGGCAGCCCCAGCCTGTAACACGCCCACGCTGCCCGCCCCGCGCACCTGAAGCAGGTGGCCAGCTCGCCGCTGGGTTTCAGACACGGGTACCGGGAGGTGGCGACCTTGTTCTCGGAGCAAACCTCCCTGCGGAGAAGGCGGAGAGAGGAGGCGGCGTTAGCCAGGTGCAGCCGGGGCGGGCGGGCGGGCGAGCGGCCGGGGCGCGGCGCAGCGAGACCCACCTGTCGCGCTCCTCGGGCTCCTCCCGGTAGGTCCAGGTGTGCCCCAAAGCCAGGAGCAGCAGCAGGGTGGGCAGGCTCCGGGGCAGCCGCCGCCACCCAGCCGGGCCGCCCTGCAGCACCATCAGGCGGCCTCTGCTTCTGCGCGACTCCCTCGGCCTCCTCGGAGCACAGCTCCGCAGCCCCTGCCTGCCCCGCCCGCCGAGGAGCAGAGCGGCCCCCTGCGGCGGCCCAGCGGCGGCCAGATGTTAGCGGGAGGGGGCCGGGGAGCAGAGCGGCCGCCAGATGTTCCACTGGGGGCAGGCAGCGGTAGCCAGGGGCTGCAGAGAGGCGTGGGTAGTGGGGACAGTGGTATAGCTAAGGGGGTTGGCGAGCGGCAGCCAGATGATCCAGAAGAGCGGATAGGGAACCTGGGGATGGGGGCTTGGGGACGAGGCAAAGGCTGCGGCAGCCAGATGTTGCGGTGGGGGGGGGAGGTAGAGGGGAGCAGTCGAATGCTGCGGCAGCCAGATGTTGGAGAGGGAGCGAGAGGAGGGGATGGAGGCGAGAGAGAAGCTCCCTAGTGCCCGTGTCCTTGTCCGCAGGCGAGTGCCGAGGGGAGACGCGCTGGAGTTGTGTGTGGCTGTCGAGGCGGGAGGGGGGGAAGGAGGTGTGTATAGGGGTGGGGTGGGAAGAGACAGTTTCCTAGCGGAGGGCTCTGTCGGTGCTGCTCCAGACGCCGTTCGTGCTCTCTTCGTGTTAAACGCGGGGAAAGCTCCCTTGCTGGTTGTTGTCAGTTTTTAATGACTCAGGCTCCAGCCGTAGCCCCTGTTCTCTTTTTCTGCCTAGCGCTCCTATAGCAGAAGGAAGAGAACGAAACACATGGGGGCGGGGAAGAGATTTTGGTGAAAAAACAAAAGGTCCCAAAGACGCTGAGACAGAAAAATCCAACCACACACATAACTGGTGCTCTGTGCCGGAGGAAGGATGGGAGGCTGAGTGTCCGCACGTGGCTGCCTTCCAGATTCAGCCTTATCTTCAAATTCTCCCTCACAAGGACAGAGTAGCCACAGAATATCTGCTAGGAGAGTTGTTTATCCTTGTGTGCTGTTAGCCCTTCCCTACCATCCACAGAGAGATCAGCTGCGGCCCACTGCATCATGTCATCCTGTCTTTTCACCGTTAAAATCCCTTCGGGAACAAATACCATACAGGAACAAACCTGCAAAATGACCCTACCTTTGCAAATTGGGAGGAGACTTGAGAAATCTTAAATCACTAAATGCATTTTTGTAGCAAGGGTGTTGTCTGCAACAATGAGAACCTTTTGGACAAATAAGATAGGCTGTAAGTGTAAGCACTTTCACCTGTACAGCTCAAAACAATTTACAGAAGTAGTATTATAACCCCATTTTACAGCCAGAGAAACTGAGGAACAGAGAGTTTAAATACCAGATTGTGACAACCTTACTCCCACAACTAATCTGCTAACCACACTATAGTAAAAAAGACCATGTTGTGAATAAATGTGTATAAATTGTCCAGTATCACCTGAGAAGTTAGTATTAGATCAGTTCTGAGAAGGAGAGGCAAACTGGAAGGATTTAAGTTTAGGGCCTTTTAGAAGTCTCCCCTGAGCTGCCATACAAACTCTGCTTTCCTGTGATAACCTAAGGAGTGCACAGTTTTGTCCTGTTACATGGACTAGCAAAACTACTTTTCTCAACATGAGCTTTTATGTTTTGAGGGTACTGGAAGATCCTCTCTCACAATTATAATAAACCTGCTTCTGTATATAGTCCTTTCTGGCAGATTTTCTGTTTTTAGGATGGAAATGCTTTAAATGTTTTTTTCCATTCTAGTTCTTTATGTCCAAAATAAGGAGTAGGCAGAGACAGAGCCCAGTCCTACTTCACTGAAGTCAATAGTGTTGGGGGTGTTCCTGGCAGGAGTAAGCCCTGAACTTCTCACTCAGCCTGACTTAAATTCTAAGATAATAGAGAACAAAAGACAGGAACCTGGTGTTTGGATCTCGGGGCTCTGTAAGCACCTGTCTCCATATAATGTTCTTTCTCTCTCCCTCCCCTTCCCAAGGTGGATGGGTATCCAATAACAGTGTTTAAAAGGAAGAAAAGCTTGCACTGCTACAACCCATACTCTGCCTACATAAGGAGTAGCAAAAGAACTATTTTCTAGTAATGCTAATCCAGCATTTTTTCCACAAGCAGTAAAATTTTTCCCCCACCCCCAAGGTTTGTTTTTAATTTAAAGAGATAGACCCAAATGGGTCTATTTGGCTCAAACCTCCTCCAACCATAACACCACACTTTAGATAGGTTCCAAAATTTCACATATTGGGAAAGTCCCTGGCTTTATTATTTTTTCTATTAAGATACAGCAGACAGGCTAAGTGGGGATGATTAGATTATTGTAAATCATTGCTGTAATTTTCGTAATATGTAACACTGTAATTCAGTACCTATGCTACCCTTATTTTTTTATGTTCTCATCACCCATTTATGTAAGAAAGTTTGTACTATCAACAATATTATTTATCTTTTACAAAAACTAGCAACAAAGGCCCCATTATGGCAAAGCCTTACACTTGCTTCATTTGACACAGGTGACTTTAAGGAGACTACATACATACAAAGTTAAGCATGTACAATACATATTTGCAAGATCAAGGTCTAAAAAAGCATAGTTTTAACAAATTTTAAATATGATCACAATATACCAAAACAAGTTTAAGTTTAGATAATATCCAAACACAGGGCTTTTTGTTTTTCCAATTAGTAATTTTACCACCAGCTAACACACAAAAGATGTGGGTTTGATCTTTTTGCTTTGTCTCATTTTTATGGACATGCAGCCGAGCCCATTAGGAGCACAAGGGTTACATTTTTAAAAGTGTTGAAGTGTGCCATTGGTTAAGAAAACACTGAAGTGCTCTGACTGCCTCAGGCAGTTTTTGTTTGTTTTATTTAATACAATAAATAGGCATAAAGTGCTTTTTGGTGTCAGAGATGCTTGTCCTTGCATCGAACCAAATTGTTTTGTTTTGACTTGCACAACTCAAGTATGTATAAAGTTGATAAAAGCTGTGTATGAAATTTTGGAGCAGTCTCAAAAAGCAGATGAGGAATTCATCATAATAGTAATGCAGATTAACAATTTCCTTGATTTGTTTATTACAGGAATACAGACATTAGTGGCCCTATATTTTTATAAGAAATAATAAACATTATACAAATTCTTGTTTTTTCTTGGACTTCATGAGTAGTTTGAGTATTTCAGAAACAAGGTTAATCAACTGCTCAATAATATAGAAAGTTTCATATGCCCATTTCAGGAGCAGGTGGGCACAATCATTGAGGACAATGTGCAAAGATACATGGTAAACCCTGACATCCAAAATACTATTACAATAGGACCTAAAAACTTCAGTCAGAACTCTTTTGTTCTGGGCACTGCCCCTTAAAAACTGTAATCTTAAAGGCTAATTATGATGTATAAAGATGACCTTAAAGTATTACTTCCTCTGCACAAAAAGGCACCTTAAAAATAGCAAAACTTCCAACAAGACTTCTAGCAAATCTGGTCGTCCCTAGTTTTGCTAGAAGTCTTGTTGAAAGTTTCAGAGATGTGCATTTTTTTAGCCCTTTACTGAAAGAATGAGAGTGCTGATATTTAACTGACATCTTGCCAAACGTTTCCCATCTGTGTGAATTAAAAAGATGTTAAATAAAGAAAAAAATAAACAGTCTGAATAAAAATCACTACTGCTCTCACTTGGGTTTTGTTTGCACCGTGCATCTTTGCTGTCATAATCCTCTGTAATCCAGCTATCATTAAAGCCTGCTAGTGAAACCAAGGCAGAACCAACCTGATGTTTAAACAAACAGAATAAAAGATTTTGAAGATACTTCTCAGATCTTCTAAATCAAAGAATCCATTAAGAATGTGCAACTGATTTTTTTTCCTTTTGCATATTACTTTTCTTATAAGAAAGATCTCTACACGCCAGTGTTGGAAGTGATTTGTCTCAGAAAAGTGAAGGCATAAACTGAATTTGTTCAAATTTGAACATGTGGTTCCAAGGAGCATTCCAGACCTGAAGTTTATACATCAAAATTATCCCTCTCTTGGATTAGTTCGGAATTGATATGCTATTTCAGACTAATAGTCCATCTAGTGCAACATCTCACTTTTAAGAGCAGGTAGGATCAGATACTAGAGAAGACACAAGAAAGCCTTCTCCTCTAGTGAATAATTTATACAGTAACTAGTCTACATGGGGGCAAGCAGTTCTTCCTAGTCAGTTAGGGTACGTCTACACAGCAGCGTTATTGTGGAATAATGGCAATTATTCTGAAATGACGAAGAGCACGTCTAGACTACAAGCCTTTATTGTGAAATAATGTTGAGATGGAGGACTTCTTATTCTGACTCACAGTAACCCTCATTTGATGAGAAGTAAGGGAAGTTGAGGGAAGAGTGTTTATCCTTTTACTTCCTGCTGTGTAGACAGTTCCAAATGCCCAATTAAGCTATTTCGACTTAAGCTACGCAATTGACGTAGCTGAAGTTGCATAGCTTAATTCGACTTCAGCCCTGCTGTGTAGATGTACCCTTAGTGGCTGACAGAGAGGAATAGTAGGCAGAGAGAGGACTAGTGGAATGGAGAGGAGAAAGGCAGAGCAAAGAAAACTGGAGAGAATGAAAACTGGCAGAAATGACAACATGGGATAAGAAAAGGAGAAGTGTTGGGAGGATAATACAGAAGAGCAGTGAGAGGAAGGACAGAGAGATGAAAAGCAGAAGTGAGGAGTACAATGGGGATAGAAGTAATGGGAGGAAATAGGAGAACATAAGTGTAGGAAAGAAATGCAAAGAGGCAAGTGAGAGGCTGATACAGGGGCCCTCATTCAGCTCTGGTGGAAGCAGAGTGAAGTCACTGCATTCAGAGAAGTAGGGAAAAAAGCAAGACAGAAGGAAGAGAGGAACAATTGGGAGGGTATGACAGAGCAGAAGTGAGGTAGGAAAAGAAACTGAGAAGTTAATGGCGGAGAGCAGTGTTACCTCTAAGCTGGATCCTTGTGTGTCCACTCAGGAGAGCCATACGCTGCCCAGCTGATTAGCAGAGCACCCACAACTAAGTTTTTGTTTTTGCTGGTGGTGCACATTCATACAAGCCTTGGTGCACATAAAAATGTATTTTTCACATGGAGAGAAAAGATTAGAGGGAACATTGGTGCAGAGAGAATGATGAAGAGATAGGGGTACAAAAAGAGAACAAAAAGTCCTGTGGCATTTTCAAGACAAATATATTTGGACATAAACTTGAGGGCTGTAACCCACTTTGTCAGATGCAAGAAATGGAAACTTCACTTTGGCAAGGACATAGACATATAAAGATGGACATATTACTACATGGAGGTCCAGTGCTAACAAAGTCCATTCAGTCAGGGTGGATATGGCCCACTCCCAACAGCAGAAGAGAACGTGTGAATACTAAAAGAGAGAAAATTACTTTTTGTGGTGAGGAAGGCACTCGCCATCTCTATTCAGACCCCGTCTGATAGTGTCAAGTTTGCATAAGATTTCTAGGTCTGCAGATTCATGCTCAGATATGGCAACTTTCAAGTCTGTTACTGAGCATCCCTGGAGACTGAAATACTCTCCTATTGGTTTTTGAATATTACCATTCTTGATGTATGATTTGTGTCCACTTGTTCTTTTGCATAGAGACGGTCCAGTTTGGGCAATGTACATGGCAGAGGGGCATTGCTGGCACATAGTAGCATATACAACATTAGTAAATAGTGTAGCTGATGTGGTTAGATCCTATGATGGTGTCATTTGGGCAAATATGCAGACAGAGTTGGCAACAGGGTATGTGGCAGGGATTGGTTCCTGGCTTAGTATTTCTGTTGTGTGGTACATAGTTGCTGGTATTTGTTTAGGGTTGTAGGGGGCTGTCTGTAAGCAAAGATTCAGCACCCCAACCCTAACTGGGAGAGAAGGGATCTAAGTATTACTGTTTAATTTACTATTATATAAAAACAAGCAGGGTAGGGAAAGAGTGGTTGTCATTATTATGATCAACTAGGGGAAAAGGAACTTTAACCTTTTAATCAGATATTTTCATTAGAAAATCTTTAATACTGGTTGAAGGCAGATTCAATTCAATTTTTGTAGCTTTATTCCATCTGATAGAGCAGTAACTTTGGGGAAAATGCTTCAGAAACATCTATAGAATGGACACTATAATGCTTTGCCTCAAAAGTCCATCACAGCTACTGAAAAGCAATGCATAAGACGACTGTTTTCCCCCATTCACAAATACTTACAGAGTTCAGCTCAGATTACTAACAAAAACACATGGTTTTTGAAAATGTCCATTAGAACAATAGTACTGCTGACTAAGCAGAAAATAAGTAAACAGTACTGATCCACCAAAAAAAACACACAGCTACATATATGGCACATGAGATAATACTAACCAGAGCTGACATTTCTCTCAGGTTCGTTTTAGGTTTCATTTTGTTATAAAGAGATTAGAGCTGAAGAATGTGAAATCTGGCTATCAGTCATCAATGGCCTGAGGTGTATATGTGCTTCTTGTCAGCCCTGACCTCTCTGACAAGGCTTTGGTCATCATTCTACATTTAGAGACAGTAAAATAAACAGTCCCTTTCTGTGTAGTCCTTGCAGTTATTAGAACAAACTCTATGTGAAGTTCCGAAGCCATTCTGTCCAACTGTATCATTGCTAGAATAACCATCACTTTGGAGTGCTCACGGTGGCTGTAGTTTTAATTAAAATAAAATGCAACCCTGGTGTTTCTTGCTTGCATGCACAGTATAAAAGTAATAGGTTCATTTTATTCAGGAAGGAGTTTTTCTGACACCCATATAGTGACAGATATTGGGAACCTTACTCTGTGTGGTGCCATGAGCAGAGGACTTGGAATCCAGAAGAGAGCTGATTGAACAGTCAGCATCAAACCAGGAATTTGACAGCTCAGTGTTTTTATGGCTTGCAAATAATTCACAAACTAATTTTGATTTCTGTGCATGAACTCCATGTCCACAGAGCAATATAGATGGATCTTCCTTAACCAACACGTTTGAAAACTGCGGAAAAGATGGACTTGTGACTGAGACATAGGAGGTTGGGATTCAGTTCATTCTTTCAGACTTCCAGTGTCACTTTGGGCAACTCACTTAATGTCTGTAACATCTGTGCCTTGTCCATCTTGTTTAAGCTATGCTTTCTAGGGCCAGAGGTATTCCTTTTTGCATAGCATAATAGAGTTCTGCTCTCAGTTGTGGCCACTAGGTGGCTGGTAATACAAACTAATAACAGTCCCTTCAGTTATTCATTATTTGTAGTGTGTGGTCCTGTGGTGTATTTTCTGCTTCTTGACTGGACTACAAACCTTGTAGCAGGATAGCACCACATTGATTATGGGGAATGGATACAGATAGACGTTATGTCAGTTGTAAATAAGACATATGCATAGTTTACTAAAGAATTTCTGCACTAGAAATAGCAATAGCAAGTTAATGGACTATTGGGAATATGGAAAATTTTTAGAGATAAGTGATATAAGAAGTAGGCTCAAATGTTCACTCAATGCAAGACAGGCACTTTAACATTCAAACATACAACATCTGTGTCCACTTTTCAAGTCTGGCTTGAATGGTTTCATGAGTCACCTATCTTCTGTGCACGCTATATCAGCGTCTGCAATCCCTCAATATCAGTCTACTTTGTGGGTTTTCCTCCAACCGCATCTTAACTTTAAAAACATACAATTTTTTTTAAAAGCCATCCACTTGTTTTTACATTACATGATGGGAGACAAATATATGACCTTATCCAAGTTTGTATTGTAAACATGGTAAAGAAGGCCACACTTCAAGATAGATCCAGGGAGTTAATTATTCACAACTGTAGGGGTGTCTGCTGGGAGACCAAATATATCTTCAGTATAGTCATCCTTAAAGAATGATTTTAATAAAAACCTGCTACCTCAGGCAAAATATTTTACACATATCTGTTGTTTTTCATTTGTGCCTCTCCCAGCACACCAGTTATTATCATTATGCTTAAATTTTTTCAAAAGTAGCTAATGATTCTGGACATGGAACTTGAGACACCTTAAAAGACCCTGGTTTTCAGAGGGTAGGTCCTCAAAAAGATTGGACCCCTTTAAAGTGTTGAGTTACACACACAGAGACTAGGCACCCAAAACCTAAATATTTTTAAAAATCTGGCCCTTGGTTACTCTGGAAAGTGTGGGCTTAATACATGAACAAGATCCCAAAGCTCAGTGGTGGTTGAGGACCCTCAGCAACTCACAGTATTGGAACGTAAGATAACGACACAATCATGTTCAATGTACAAATTTTAGTTTCTTACTTGTCCCTGTTTTATTGACAAAAAGGAGATTAACGTACTGCTGTGCTCATTTCACTGCACGCTTCTGGAATTGCATAGTCAAACACTTGCATCACTACATTACTCGATCGTGAGAGACAGCACTAAGCCATACCTACATAAGTAGTACCTATCTTGTAGCCAGACCGTGGCTTAAACCACTTGTCTGGTTTTTTTTGGGGGGGGGGAGTATGGGTGTGGAATGAAGAAGGGTAGAGAACCCAAGGAGAAATTCTATCTGCGCACTGCAGCATGGGAGGACCGCATGTGACTAGAGAAAGCCCTAAATCCACCAAGGGACTTCAGCGTTGCACCACAGAGCAACTGCCTAACTTTCTAGGCACCTAGAAAAGCACTGGAATAATGGAATCCACAAACCCTGAGATATACAGGGAGCCTAGGTGCCTAATTCATGAGGAGAGACAGGTAATTAACTATAGGATCAACACAAGAACCAGCATGCTAGGCAGAGTCTGGACAGAGTTCAGGAGTCTAAGTCTCTTTGCAGATTTGGGTCAGAGCATAGGCTCCCCCAATAATCAGGTCTGACTGCACCTGCCTTCTATGGCAAGACAAGCTCCATAAAACATCTCTACATCTATTTAATCCAAATGTAACATACCCATTCCTGGAGACTGAGAATAAACAATGAGCCATTTAAATAGAATTAGATTTGTTCAGGAAGTTCTAAGCATCTAAAACATAAGGCTATAATGGCAGTCTGAATAAAACCTAAATATTCAATATATTCACTAGCAAGGGACTAATAGTAATGTGTATTGCTCTTCATCACCAAACAGTGTAATTACTTCAGACTGCAGGCTGCCTTTCCATCTTAATACATAAACTATTCCCTCTACCCCACCCCATTAGTATTCTGAATGAGACAGCTGTTTGTGAAGTTTACCCATTCTAATCTTTAGGGAAACACATGTAACTCATCAGGGAGATGGACCAAATTCTCCTCAATGACTAATTTAATGAAGTATGGTTCCATGGCAACAGCAGACTATGGTCCTAACTGGACAACATGTGACAGCTCAATTACTCCTTATTTATTTATTCTTCACTCCTTGCAAAAACACCCCTGGCACTCAATCAAATGTTAAAGAAAGGGGTCAGAAGGCAAGTGACTGAAACTACCTCATTTAAACAGTTCCTTCCCATTAAAGCCATACCGGTTTTGTCAAAAGATAAAAGGCTTTTCTGTAAGGAGTGACCACTGCAAATAAGAATGAGCTATAAATAATCTGAAAATTAGTTACTATCAAGTTATGATCATGTTCCTTGTAGAAAGCTGACTCTTTCTCTGCTACTCTGTAGATTCAGGAGTAAAAGTAGTTTGTGTACTTTTAAAAGCAAGGTCATGTGCTGTAGCCAATTATATCTACTTTAGGAAAAGCATTATTTTCATCCTACCCAGAATTCCCAGAAATGAACAGTTGAGGTTAAGACAACTTAAAATAGTAGGTTGGGGGATTTGTAGAAATGGAAAAGCTGCGGGAGATTTAAAATAAAGATTTTTTTTTAAACCTGGAAAACATTGGATTTGCAACAATCAATGGTGCCTAAGAAAACTTCAAAGTATGAGTACAGGCAGCAAGCAAACAGCACATCCTGGGAAAGCTTTTTCTCATATCAAAATGAGAAAAAAATTGAAAATGTATCAAAGTACAAGTTAAGATAAATTATAACAAATAAATCTTACCATGAGAAGTATCTTTCCCCTCAGAGAATTCAATTTTCATCTGCCATGAGTTCATGCTAAAGTGCCATAATCCTCAGTTTGTGATGTTACTCTCTGTTGCTGTGGACTCACAATCAGTCTCACAGTAAGAGATTACAGGTGCTTTGTGTGAATAAAGCAAAGATCAGTTCTTTTTAAAGGTTTACTTATTTGGCAGGCAGACCAGTCACATATTATGGTTATTGAAGCTGGGGCTGAATTCCCATCACCTTCAACCCTTCCTAAAATAGTCACCATTGAATGTATTGTCTGTGTATGGATGAGTCTGATGTTACCTTTTTGAGGTCAGCCGACAGGTCCCATATACACACTATCATTAATAGTAGCTAAAGGATTTCTCCTCGGCTACGTCTACACTGGCAGCTTCTTGCGCAAGAACTCTTTTGTGGAAGAGTTCTTGTGCAAAAACTCTTCCAGAAGAGAGCGTCTACATTGGCATGTGCTTTTGCGCAAGAGCATCCATGCCAGTGTAGACGCTCTCTTGCGCAAGAAAGCTCTGATGGCCATTTTAACCATAAGGCTTTCTTGCACAAGAAATTCATGTTGCCTGTCTACGCTGGCCTCTTCTGGAAGAGCTCTTGCGCAAGAGGGCTTATTCCTGAGCGGGAGCGTCAGAGTTCTTGCGCAAGAAGCCCTGATTTTATACATTAGAACGTCAGTTTACTTGCACAAGAACACGCGGCCACTGTAGACAGGCGGCATGTTTTTGCGCAAGAGCAGCCGCTTTTGCGCGAGATCACGCCAGTGTAGACACAGCCCTCGAGTTCAAGTAGTTGAATGCTGTGGTTCTAGAGACAAAGGACCCTGGGTCTATGCCTCACCATGTGCAATGCATGTTATAATTTTTTCTTTTGCCAGCTGAACTGATTAAAGACTAGCACCTCACAGGTTTGGGACAATCTATTAAAGGTCCGATCATCTAGTCTGACCACCTGCTTGTTCTTTGGGGTAATGCAACATATTGCCTTTGATTGTGGGAGTATGTGATGTTGCCCTCTAGCATCAAGCCTGCAAAGAGGATAAGGAAGGAGGCAATCATCCCTTGAAGTCTTGACTCCATGATATGTTCTATACGTATAGTTGGGTCTTTCAGGAAGCAGAAGGTTTTGTTACATTCAGGACAGATTCACTGCAAGGTTTACATGGTATTACGCCAGGCTAAGCAGTACCACGCATCCTCCACTGCTCCTTTGCTGGGCAGTAGTAGCAAAAAAAGGGCATCATTCAACTAGTATTGTTAGGGCAGCCACAGTAGATGGATCAACTGCTAATGGGACACCCTGTCTCAATGGAGCCTGCCAGAGGAAGATTCTCTGGTGAGCCAATGGGAATTCAAGTCCTGCTACACTCAGAAATTCAAATGGAGGCCACCGGCAGTCTTGCCAGCTGGCCTCACTTGGTCAATTTCACACATGGCCCACCCACTGTAGAACTGTAATTTAAAGCACTGTGTGGCCTATCTCAGCTTTACTGTGTCTGGCCTACTGTGCATTACAAACAATGGGATCTTGCCAACGATTTAATACCAGTTACAAACCCCCTGGCCTTTTCCCTGCCTGCATTTGGGAGTCTTCCAGTCACATCTTTTTTTCCCTCCTTAAGCATTTTAGATGGGGCCAGTTGCAGGTGGAAGGAGAAAAGTTGCGGGGGGGGGAGGAATTCATTGCTAATTGGCACTGGGTGGTAGCACCTGGTAGTGTCTGAGTATTGTTGCCAGTGTTATTTTAATTGGCATGAATGTCAAGTTAATGTGAGGGTGCTCAGCCAACTGGATAGAGCTGATTGACTTATCAAAGCTAGCAAACAATGATCTGTTTGGGACAATTCAGTAGCAGAAATAAAGCAATCTCCTCACAGAGTGCATTGGGTCCAATTCTCTAGTACTCCATACCTACAACTCTCACTTCAGCACTGCAAGCAAGCATGAGACCATTTCTACATTAGCAAGCTCACAGCAGCTGTGCCACTGATATAATAAAACCACCTCCTCCAGCAGTGATAGCTGTGTCAGTGAGAGAAACTTTCCTGCTGACATCCCTTTGTGCACACTACCACTTCAGCTGGCAAAATTCATGTTGCTCAAGGGTGTGATTTTTTCACACCCCCGAGCAACATTACCTTAAGGTTTATGTCATCTTTTGCCAGCATAGTATTTCTCTTGAGATTTAGTAGCATTTTACAGCTACTCTGCACTAGTTTAAATGCCAGCCGTAGGTGTAGGGCAATGGAGAATCAAGCCCAGTGTTGCAGGAAGGATGGTCTAGAACTAGGGTGCTAGCCTGGGATTTGAGAAGTCTAGATTCAGTGTCCTGCTCCTCCCGAACACTGGCATTGGACAAGTCACTTGACCTCTGTGCTGCAGTTCCCCGGTGACAAGTGGGAATAATAACACTTCCCTACACACATAAATACATCAAAGACTTTAAGGTGGTCAGATACTATGGCAATAGGGACTAGAGTAGCAATGCCTGACTCAGCCTGGCTTCAGGCCAGCCACAGCCTCATTTTCCCCTTCAATCCTAGGCCCAATCACCTGCCCACATTTTCTCCATCTTTCCAGGAAGGACTCACTGCCACCTCCACGCTATGTCTACACTCCTGGCTTCTTGTGGGAGAAATATGCAAATGAGGCTAAGCGTGGACTATCGCTGAGCCTCATTTGCATACCTAATGAGCCACCATTTTTGCAGAAGAGGCTCTTGCGCCAGAAGGAGCTGTGTGCACAATGCCCCTTCTTGCGCAGCAAAAACTCTCTTCTGCAATGCCATTACGCCGATTATTTTCAGGAAGAACAGCATTGCGCAAGAGGGTTTTTCTGGCGCAAGAAGGGGCAGTGTAGACAGCTCCTTCTGGCTCAAGAGCCTCTTCTGCAAAA
Organism: Rafetus swinhoei; assembly: GCA_019425775.1. Lineage (NCBI taxonomy): Eukaryota > Metazoa > Chordata > Testudines > Trionychidae > Rafetus > Rafetus swinhoei. Next base: position 22,182,115 of record CM033427.1, read on the forward strand.
ATGGCGGCTCATTAGGTATGCAAATGAGGCTTGGCAATATTCCATGCTTAGCCTCATTTTCATATTTCTGGCGCAAGAAGCTGCGAGTATAGACATAGCCCTAGAGTCTTTCAGGCCCTTGTTCCAGGCTACCATTTTATTAACTGAAACAAATACAACACTTACAATCACTACAGGCTCCAGAGACCTTGCACTCTTTTCTCCTTCATTAAGCTTATCATGGGAACCACCTTCTGTAGTACAACCCCTCTGAATGAGCACTTACAGCCACTTACACAGAACACCTGTTCTCTTTCTGAGTTGGGTTTCATACATTGAAAAGAGCTGGTTGGCTCCAGGTTCCCTTGTCCTTAAAGGGGCAGGTCCCAGCCTCCAACAGGAACCATAAGTATCTTAGGTAGATAGCAATGAACATGTCAACCTGCTATCTAAAGATCTTTTATTCATTACCTTTGTTAGAGCCCTAAAAGAGCCACCAAAATAGAGATTCAGAATTTTAATCTAAATAGCCCCACACATGCTACCTGTCCCTTGCAGCCAGCAGACACTACAGCTACGTCCACATGGCAGGCTTTTTTGCGCAAGAACGACTGTTCTTGCACAAAAACTTGCGGAGCGTCTACACTGCACGTGCGTTCTTGTGCACGTAAATTTACAGTAAGGCGTTGGAACAGAGGGCTTCTTGCGCAAGAGTTATTCCTCTCCCCACAAAGGAATAAGCCCTCTTGTGCAAGAGCTCTTGCGCAAGAAGGCAGTGGGGATGGGCAACGGGTTTCTTGCACAAGAAACCCCTATGGCTAAAATGGCCATCAGAGCTTTCTTGCATAAGAGAGCGTCCACACTGCCATGGACACTCTTGCTCAAAAACACATCTCTTGCGCAAAAGCACATGGCAGTGTGGATGCGCTCTTGCGCAAGACCTTTTGCGCAAGAACTCTTGCGAAAACAGTTCTTGCGCAAGAAGCCTGCAGTGTAGACATAGCCTACATGTCTGATCTTTCACCTTTTCCAAGGCTGAAATTTAACAAAGAAAGGGGGAAAAAAACCAGACAAAAACCAGAAAACCAAATCTGCTCTTTCCTCTTAAAGAAGTGGGAATGATTTAAATGCCCAGGAGAAAGATTTTTTTCCCCCATGAAGCAATGTATAAACAAACCTCACAATAGTTTAGTCAGCGACTTCCCTTTGTAAAATTACCTACGGATCATAAAGGAGCGAGCTCTGGAGTAATCGTGATAGTAACTCCTTTTTACTGAGCAACAGAAGATATTCAAATAAGGCTAATAGTGCATGTCTTGGCACTGAGTTAAAGTTGGCCTGAATTGCCTCTGCTTACTCACCCTCCTTGCAGTCAATACTTCCAAAATGTTTCTCTGGAATATGTTTCTTGTGTCTGCAGGAGCTATTTATAATCCACAACACTTATTTTTGGATTAAACTCCTCCAGGTGGCTCCTTGCCACTGGAGCAAAGGGGTTTAAATGAATTACAAAAACATGTATGAAGTAGTGCACTTGGGCTGAGGCACTTCCAAGTAGAGTGGCCGAGCCACGTGCACTGAATGGTCGGATCTGGTGCGAGCAGGCACAGCTCTGCTGCAGCCAGTGAACTCTCTGATGTATTCACACAGGTTCTAATCTCTTCAGGTCCCTGCCCTTCTCGGTTAGAACCTCACTCAGAGCACAGGCCGATACATTAGCACCACCAAGCAGCATCTCAGAAGGCTTTGTCTCTGTTGACTATTTAGAACCTGTCCTGGATGGAAGTAAGCTGTTCAGCAATGCCTACTCTTGTCCACCCCAACCCCCCAAAAAGGAACACGTTAGAAATGTTCCCACTTGTGTCTTGTCATCTTACACTTAGGATTTAAACACTCTGGAGTAAAGCTTTTCTTTTGTACGGTACAACATGAGGCTGTAGCCTCTGGGAACGATCATGACACAAATAATAATAATAGATTCACCCATTGGCAACTAAGCCTGAGCAAGAGAAATTGCTATTATCAGGGAAAGGTGAATAGGCTTCAACGTTAATGTCATGTTGTAATAAAGGTGTGCCAGCAACGGGAGAATTGATTTATATATTCATTGTGTACAGACCTTTAAATAAGGGAGTTACTCCAGATTTACACCAATATACATGAAATCAGAATCTTGGCCTGTAACATGTGTACACTGTAAATGTAACTTGCCAGTACATATACCTACAGTCATTTATAAACGTGAAAACACTGCAAAGACTGCTTCTAGGTATCCATGCCTACTCTACACAAAATGGTCTATAGAGTGGAAATCCACCTTTTTTGGCATGGGCGAGCTTTGCCTCCCAAAGGTGTGCAGTTTAGTCAAGAATTCTGTCAGTTGTGTTGTTTTCCTGGCAAATCTGAAACCACTGCATTGTACATATGGAGGCAGTGCTGTCTATGGGAAAAGCACTGGCCTGAATCTCTGTCACTGACTTACTGTGTGACTTTGGACAAGTCACTGCCTCCACCCCGTGCCTCAATTTCCCCATCAGCAAAATAAGAATAATGATGTTTCCCTCCTATGTAAAATACTTTTGAGTTCTATTGATGAAAAAAGTGCTGTAGAAGAGCTAGTTATTATTGTTGCATTTCAGGCAGACAGTTCAAACCCTGTGCTTTATTGCAAAATGTACTTCCGCTATGGAGTATTTGCAACAGTGATGGGCAAATCTACAGTCCGTTCTTTGAGTAGCTGTGGTATTCACAGCACTAGTTTCAGTATCCCATGGTCCTATTTGTGTTATATTTGTATTTCAACAGGAAAGTTCTGAAAATTCCCAGAGAACAGCAATGCTGAGAGTCACATTACTAATGAGGTGACAACATACAGGGTCATGGCTTGATCTTGTTGAAGTCAGTGGCAAAACTCCCTCTCTGACTTCAACAAAACAGGACTGGGCTTACAGTCTTCTTATTTTCAGCATGACAGGTTGTCAGGTTAGCAACAGAACTTTTTCAAAATGTAAAGAGAGAATGTGTTTTGATGGGCTGAAGCTCCGTGTCTCTCAATGTAAGAGATATTTTTGCCATTTGCTCATAATTCTCAGGAGGACGGAAGATGAAAAATGGGCCAGTCACTCATATGGGCCAGTTCCATTTTTTTTGTTATAGTCCCACCCCTATTAGCTGGCACGCAGCCTCTCTTCCCTCTCTCTGAGGGCTGCCCAATCTGCATGCAGTAATTTGGATGAGAAAGCACAGGGGTTGCATAATTTAAACAGCAGCTATATCAGTTACATGAAAACATTCAGATTTTTTCATACACGCAGAGACACCCCATTTTTCTAGCTCGAATGATTTGTTTTAGAGTGAGGTAAACAACAAAATAACAATGAATAAAATTAAAATCCCACAGGCGAGGACAGGGTGTAGAGAACACATGATGTATCAACTTAGTTTTAAAATGGCAGCTGCTCCTGCAGACTCCCTAATAATTTATAGGTGCCGTCCATAAAAAAACCCGAAGTTGTATCAGTAACATAGCTACAGACTGATAAAAATCAAGCTAATGTTAGGATTGGGTGAAACCTTATTATTACGGGTTGGGCATAACCACTGCCTTGTATTCAGAATAAATGTGAAGAAGCCATTGTAAGCAGGCATTGTAAGCAGTTAAGCAACCTAGTGCAAGTCCGTGTCTCCAGCCAAAAGAAAGGCATTGTCAAGGTCACTCCGGAATGTTAACTATGTGGGCAATGTATCCTGACCAGTGGAACTGGAGTCGGATGACCCATGTTCTCTGGCAGAACCATGACTGAGGAGGAAGCAGGGAACAGATACCCATTGAGTTAGGCTGGAAGCAACTAATCTCAATGGACAGAACAGGCTGTAGGTTTAATAAGTTCAACTTAACCTGCATTCAGCTCTATTCTTTCCTAATGAAACAGGCAGGGACTCAGCAGGGCATTGCTTGGATAAGGGTGCATATAAGTGAAGGAGGGGGCAGCCAGCAAGCAGTACCTGCAGTGCTGGCAATATTGCCTTAGAGGAAACTAAGACAAGTGTTTGGGGCACAGAGTGCTGGTTGGACAGGCAGGTTTTGAACGAGTAAAGAAACTGTCTTCTGCTGTTTGATTCCTACTGGGAAGCAGGACTTTATAAATAAAGAAGATTGCATCAAAGAAATAGCCAAAACTCATTCTTTTCTCTTCCTAACTGGTACAACCCACAACACTCTAAATCTAGCTAACCACATAGATCAAAAGGTATAATATTATATGCTAGAAGATTTACCCAGCATTGCTAAGGTCCTTAAGTCAAATGCGGTCCTGATCCCCATCTCTGGCCCCTTATTGCCTCCCTGTGGTCATTCTTCAGGATAACTGTCCCTCCTGCCAGACCTATCCCTTTCCATTATATGAAAAACAATCAAATTCCAGACACACCCTGTTATCCTGGAACAACCAAACTCTGACCTTGCCTTAAGTTATGATAATAGGGAAGCTGCATACCAAATTCAGTCATCTTAGCTCTGACTATTTAGGAGGAGATCTTGAACTAACGGACTCTCAGACAGATGCACATTGAGCATGATCAAGATCTCAGGGGCACCATCTATGGCTACGTCTACACTACATGCTTCTTGCGCAAGAAGCCTTTTGCACAAGAGTTTTTGCGTAAAAATTTCTTGCGCAAGAGCACGTCCACACCTCAAAGCATATGGCAAAAGTGATGTGCTTTTGCGCAAGAAAGCGTCCATACTGCATGGACACTCTTGCGCAAGAAAGCTCTGATGGCCATTCACAGAATGGCCATCAGAACACCTGTGCTTTTTCCCATAGGGGTTTCTTACGCAAGAAACCCCTCTGGAGCATCCACACTTGCCTTTTTGTGCAAGAACTCTTGTGCAAAAGGGAGTTATGCCTTGTAAAAGGAGGTTTACCTACGGTGGAAAAAGCCCTCTGTTCTGCTGTTTTACTCTTGATTTCCTTGCACAAAAGCGCATTTGAGGTGTGGACGCTCCATGGGTTTTTGCGCAAAAACAGCTGTTTTTGTGCAAAAGCCTTGTAGTGTAGATGTAGCCTATATGTTTATGGACATATACACATGGCTGCCTTAACCAAATAATGCCCCCTACACAAAATCTTGCCAACGCATATATAATGATGCAGAATTTGGCTTCACCTTTTCTCTCTCTGGACCATGAAATTGCTCATATTAACAAAACACTCTAACATGGTATATATTAGAATCAATGGACAGAATATATCAGAATATATAGAGTAAATCAGTTTACATCAAAATGGTGCACACCATTTGTACAACTCTAGGACAGCATTTTCCCACCAAAGTGCATGTGAGAGGTGAGGTGCAAGGAATTAGGTGTGACATGCATTTTCAAACAAAAGTGAAGGCACATGCTGCATTGCACACATGGATCAGTCATTTAGAAAAATTGGAAAAGAGGGACACCCAATGTAGGTGCACAAATAAAAACCTGAAAAAACTATTTGGATGCACATGTTCCATTCTAGAATACTGAGAATAAAATAGCATGATATTAAGTTACATATGGCGGCAAGAATGCCTGTAGAGAAGCATCGTCTGAAGATAGGCCTGCAGCCAGGAACTGTTGAGTTCTAAACTTGCTCTGACAGTGTCTCCCGCTGACACTAATATTTCTATTTTCCCCTTCTGTAACATGAGGGAAACACTTGGAGCTGTAAGCATTCATTTATGTTCTTAAACCCCATTGATGTTAAGTACTGAGTGTTACTAATCACTTTATATTAACTGTTGAAATTTCTTTATGGCCTTCAATGCAAATTACATATGTAAACTAAATTGCTATGTAGCTGCTAGCTGTTAATATCTGAGTGGACAAAGTGGTTCTATAGTTATCAGGCAGTGACTAGAAGCAGTTTGGAATATTTGTGCAAAGCAGGCATTTTTTTGTACAATTATCCAGGGATTTCTTTCTCCATGAGGAGCAGCAGGCTTAAGGAGTTTTATGGAGTGGCCATCATAGAAGATTTGCCCACAAGCAGAAAGTGGATTTGGTACATACCACAATAGTTTAGCATAGGTGTTTCAGATTGCTCACCTGGAAAGACACCTTTGAGGGAAGAATAGGGTGAAACAAGTTAGCTGCAACAACATCCTCAAGAATCAGGTAGTTCTTGGCATGCAATGAAAAATAAATAGCTTTGAGGAAGCAAGGTGAACCCTCCCCATCTGTTTACCTCTCCAATCATATGGAATGGAGAGCGGTTGCTAGACTTCTCAGAGGCTACGTCTAGACCGCAGGCTTCTTTCACAAGAAGCTTTTTTCCGAAGAGATCTTCCAAAAAAACTTCTTCCAAAAGAGAGCGTTCACACTGCAAAAGTGCATCGAAAAAGTGATTTGCTTTCTCGAAAGAGAGCATCCACACTGAATGGACACTCTCTCACATGTAAGCTGTGATTGCTATGGATGGAATAGCCACCCGGGCAGCTGTGTTTTTTACTCTTTCCTCTTCTTCAGAAAGAACTCCCTTTTCTCCGTCCACACATGCCTTTCTGAGAAAGAGCTCTTTCGCAAAAAAGCTTCTTCCTCCTAGAATGAGGATTACCAATGCCAGAAAAACCCCTCTGTTCTTTCGATTTTCTTGAGGAAGAATGCAATTGCAGTGTGGACGTTCCTCAAGTTTTGTTGGAAAAACAGCTGTTTTTCCGACAAAACTCTGTAGTGTAGACATACCCAGAGATGAAGAGTCAAAAGCTGGCATATTGTCTCCCCTATAATCCCCTGGAAACACCTAAGATAATACAGACTGGCTGTGTCTACATTGGCACCCCTTTCCGGAAAAGGGATGCTAATGAGACGCCGAATTGCAAATCGCGGGATTTAAATATCCCCAGCGGCATTTTATTACATAACTGCGCTTTTTCCGGCTCGGGGTTTTGCGGAGAAAAGCGCCAGTCTAAACGCGATCTTGCGGAAAATAAACCCTTTTCGGAAAGATCTCTTATTCCTACTTTCAAGTAGGAATAAGGATCTTCCGAAAAGGGTTTATTTTCCGCAAGATCGCGTTTAGACTGGCGCTTTTCTCCGCAAAACCCCGAGCCGAAAAAGCGGCAGTTATGTAATAAATGCCGCGGGGATATTTAAATCCCCCGCGATTTGCATTCGGCGTCTCATTAGCATCCCTTTTCCGGAAAGGGGTGCCAATGTAGACACAGCCACTGAGTCTGATGAGTATTGCCTTTTTTTCTTTCCTACTCTTTGTAGCCTGCACTATAACATTTTTTAAGTCTAGTGTTCATTAATGAAAATGCCAGACTGATCATTCAAGAGACTAAAATCACACTGTCATACTTATGCTAAGCAGTAACTTATGTTGAGGCCTTGTAGATCAGCCTCCTTCTAGAGGAGAAATCAGTGACATGCTCTGTGTATTTTATCAGTGTAACTTGTTTGATTTATACAAATTTCAGTCCCTGAACAGTGGTGGTCATCAACAGCACCCAGCAAATCCCCTCTTTCAGGGATCTTCACCCAAGTACTGGTGCTTGCTTTCCAGGGAGCAGCTATGCCTTAAGAACTGAATCTAAATGAACAATTAATTCAAAGAGCAAACTCCCTTGCTGTTTGTCACAGCTCTGCACCAGAAAAACAATACCACTTTTCTCCCAAGACTATATCTTGCTCAAACACCAAAAAAGAAAATGGATAAAACTATATAATTCCACTATCTGGGATTTGTGCCACAAGAATATACTTATCCCCACAAAAGGAACAGCACAGCAATGGGGATCTATATTTCCTCAATTCTGCTATGCCAATGTACCTGTGGCCTGGCCTACAGAGACCAATGTACACTGGATCCACTACATACTGCCAAATATCTTCTAGTTCTATGTCTAATTTATAATTTCAGACTGAGATCAGCATAATTTCTCCCAGCTATAAAACCATTTTTTTAAAATGGTATTTTCACAGTATAATGTTTACATGTCTTCGCTCAGTAATTCTGCAGTTAGTCCAGCTCTCATTGGATTCAGGAGGCTTTTTTTCCATTGATTTCAATGGAAGTTAAAATTGGATGTTTTTTCTGAAAGTTCTGCTCTAGGAACTATTGTGGGGAAGTTCTATGTCCTATGCTTCACAGGAGGTCAGATTCAGTGGTTCTTAAGGTCCCTCTTGGAGTCTATTAATCTATGAATAAGTTTGATGAGGCTTCCTGTGAGGTCAGGTCAGAATGTGCAATGTTGTCATACAAATATGGTACCTGTTTTAAACAACGGTCTTTTAAATATTCCATTTTGAACTTTAACTTGGGCCAAAGAGATTAAATCTGAACTGATGGCTTCCTTTGCAAACAACCCGTTTTAATTGCTTCCTTTGACCTTGAGATGCAATTAATGTTTAATTCAAAACAATCACAGAAGATAAAGGAGATTTAACAGAACTTTGCTCTTTATGGAGTTGCTGTGTCCAAGTGCGGAAGTGGATTTCTTAACTGTACCATTTGATATTGATGTTGGGCTCTGTGGATCTGGAAAGCTTGTCTCTTTCATCAACAGAAGTTGGTCTATTAGATGATATTACTTCACCCATCTTGTCTCTCTCATATCCTGGGCCCACCATGGCTACCACAATACTGCAAACAAAACAGAAATGTAAGACATACATAAAACTGGCACATAAAACTGGCACTACTATATATTTAAGAGAGTTTGTCATAAGCAAACAAGCAAGCCTGTCTGTTTGCTTATCTGTTTGTTCAATAACTCCTCTTAAATGATAAGAGCTAGGACTACCAAATTTGGTAAGCAGCTTCCTCTTATCATAACTTAAAGCAAGGTAAAGGTTTGGCTATATGGTGGCGGGGGATGGGTGCGAAGCTCCTTCCTTCCTCCCCCATTTCATATGGGGATGCAAAAAAAACATACAGAAAAGAGACAGAATCACCAGGCAGGAGAAAGGGGCTGGCTGGGGGCACCTTCTAACCCAGGACTGCCCCAGCCCTGAGCCTCCCATCCCCCCACGTTCCTTTTAGGGAGGGTAGGGAGGCTGAAGCTCCCCCCACTCCCCCGCCCAATCCCCAATGCATATGAGAATAATGCTGTTCCCCTTCATCAGGGAGCAAGGGGAAAGTGCACAGTTTATAGCATTCCTCACTTGGACTGGAGAACATAAGGGGCAGACAAACTAGCAACTACCCCAATTGGGGAACATGCACCCCTCTCTCCCTGGGACAGTCTGCATACTGAGTCCCTCATCCCCAGCCCCAGTTAAGGATCTAAGCAATGCCAGGTAAATCTTTTCGTGTCTAGATATTTTCACAACTTCTCTTCCATTTACTGTCTCCAGTTTCTACCTTATACAGGGAATAGACCAGCTAATGCTGACCTGCCCGTCAGTACAAGCCTGCATTATATTTTGTCTGAATTCCAAGCCAGAATATTAAAGGAACACTGCTACTTAGCTCTGCCACCTCATTGGTAGAACGTGTCATTTTCAGGAACCATGCCAAGCCAGTAGCATTCTTGAGAGTTAACTGAGTTTACCCATTTCCCCTGTGAGGCATATGGGATTTAGATTTGTTTACTCCTCTTTTTTTACCACTGTGCTGAGATAAGGAGTCTGACAGAGGTCTGCTTCATTCCAAGTCTGACTTGACTGAACCTGAGCCTCTGCATAAACATAATTGACTCCAACTAGCTCTTGAAGGAACAGTACCCCACAGAGTGGGACACTTGTGAGGCAGGTAAATGACATTGGAAGAGGTCAGGCTGGAATTGTTATCTAATGTAAAAGGGGCGGGCCAGACCCTCAACAATGGGCATCACCACAGCTTCATTAAAGTCAATGGAGCTACACTGGCTCATGCCACTTGAGAATGTGGTTTAAGTTCCCAATAAATTTTTAAGTTAAATTTTGGGTTTAAGTTCCCAAGACATTTTTTAAAATCCCAAAATCTAACAAGGCTTTGACTGGACCATACTGTGTGTGTGTTCTCTATCAAGAGCACACAAGAAGAATACAAGCTAATTAACAAACCACATGTGCAGGACAGTCATTGGCGTTTATGGAGCCCCCTATGCAGTACTATTCAACTAGTGCCTCTATGCCTACTGGCAGTGGGGTGACAATTTGTTAGAGATGTGATTTTATAATCTTCAGCAATGCACTTTTAAAGCAAATTTTAAACTAAGGTCCAGTAGACACACATAGCAAATTCAGCGAGGAGTCCTGTGGCACCTTATAGACTAACCGAAGTGTTGGAGCATAAGCTTTCATGGGCAAGACCCACTTCACAGATGCATGGCTTGGCATGCATCTGACGTGGGTCTTGCCCATAAAGCTTATGCTCCAACACTTCGGTTAGTCTATAAGGTGCCACAGGACTCCTCGCCGCTTTTGCAGATTCAGACTAACACGGCTACCCCTCTGATACATAGCAAATTCAGAAACTTACAGTATGTATCTGGGTTTGGCAAATAATGGCTTCCTTACCACTTGAATGGCTCTCTCACAGGTTCTGTGTTTTGCAAATATGTCTGTCAGGCTTTTTCACTTTTAAGTTAACTAGGTCCTCTCCAGAGGATGTGAAGCCATGGAAAAAGCATAGGTAGAGTTGGGTAGGTGGACATTAAGACCCAGTGGTGCCCCAAATTTCCAGGTGCCCTACACAATTGCAGGTTCTGTGTATGGGTAAGGATGGCCCTACACATTTGGCAGCCTGGTGTTAGCATTATTAGTATTCGCTGAGAGCTACGAGTGTGTTCAGAACTATGTAAAACAGAAGATCTGGCTACTACTCCAAGGGTGTGTCTATACCTGCATCTACACTACTGCCAAGTTCTGTCGACATAACGTCGACAGAACTCGGCAGTTTTGTCAACGGCGGTAAACCTCATTCTATGAGGAATAACGCCTTTTGTCGACAGAGTTCTGTCAACAGAAGGCATTATTGCATCTACACTGTCCTTTGCGTCTACACTCTCATGTCGACAAAGCAGCTTGCTTTGTCGACAGAATTGACTGTAGTCTAGATGCTCTTTGTTGACAGAAGCTTTATTGACAGTATCTGTCGACAAAGCCTCTGTCGACAAAAGCCTGTAGTCTAGACATACCCCAACAGATTTACAGTAGAAGGGTCTAATGTTGTAATGTGCTTTACACTTCCTATTGCAGAGCTACTCAACACGCAGCCCATGGGTCTCATGCGGCCCACGGCCCATTTGTTTGAGGCCCATGGTGCAGTTTGGCTTTACTGTGCAGTTTGGGTTGATATGTGTTTTAGTAGTTAAATTCCTGGACTGTTGTGAAGCCAAAACAAAAAAGTAGTCAGTATAATGGTCTTCTGTTGATATGTGTTTTAGTAGTTAAATTCCTGGACTGTTGTGAAGCCAAAACAAAAAAGTAGTCAGTATAATGGTCTTCTGTTGATATGTGTTTTAGTAGTTAAATTCCTGGACTGTCATTGCTCATTAGAAGTGCTGTCGTACAGGTGGAAATCAGGTAAATATTGTGTTTTATTAATATCAGCAGAACTGACTTAAATGAGGCCTGCATGTTGTGTAGGCTTGCCTTAATTTTTGAATTCATGCCCGTCAGTGTGAAAGAAGCTATTTGCATATATTTGCATATATATGCAACGACACTTAAGTTGTGGCCCTCGGCATGTGCTGTGGGTATCATTGTGGCCCCCAGGCTTCCAAAGTTGAGTAGCCCTGTCCTATTGGGTGTGCAAACCCTTGATTCCCACTAACTTCTCAGGAGGTGCCTGTATTTTGAACGATTTCAGAGCTGCTCAGCACCTAGGGTTGCCAGGTGTCCGGTATTCACCCGGACAGTCCGGTATTTTCGGCTCCTGTCCAATAAAAAAATTCAGAGAATACCGGACACCTGAGATGTCCGGTATTTTCCGAATTTTTCCCCGGCCAGGAGGCGAAAATGCCGGGCACCTTGCAATCCTACAAACACTCAGCGCCCAGCCTCCCCAAGCCCCTCTGGCCCCCAACACCCCCAGCCCCCCGACCCCAGCCCCCATGCTTACCTGGTTCCCCAAGGCTGCCGGCACAAAATGGCTGCCGGACAAAAGACCTAGGGGAAGGAATGTTTCCCCTGGGTCTTAGTGCTCAACCGCTCCCCTGTTCCTATCCCTGCACTCACTCTTAAAGGGGACATGCTGTTTTAATGCTGTTTTAATGATGTTTTATTTTAATGTTTTTTGGCTTAATAAGTCCTTGGAATCCTTTTTTTTTTCCTCAACAACTTTGGTTCCCCCCCCCCTTTTTTTCCCCTTCAACAGAATTTTTCCCGGTGTTTTTTTTTGGGCGGGGGGGTTCGGCATTTTTGTTTCAACCATCTGGCAACCCTATCAGCACCCACAACTATCACTGACTTTTACTGGAGCTGTTTTCATTCTTGCTAACAAAGCCACTAGATGTCAGCACAGCCTAAGTAACTCATAGCCCGTATCTTACTCGTGCACCAGTGCTACCAGTCCATACCAGCGTTACTGTGTGCCCAGGATCATCCTTTTTTGAAGGAGGTGCCCTGGAAAATCCATAAGGATGCTTAGTGCACACTGCCAGCTGGCCAGTTTCAGCGTTCAGGATCATTCTGGATGTCCCCATTTTTTGTACCATGGCCATGGCCACCCTAACTGGTGACATGAGAAAATTCACCTCATTAGCCATTGCAATGCAACCGTAACGGTGCCACGGCTGATACTTGTGCTTAAATAGTATTACTGTATTTGGATAAGCTGAGTAATTGAAAATGAAAACAACAAAACAAAATGCAAGACATACCAATAGAGAAACACAGGACATTGAGGCTACGTCTAGACTGTATCCCTCTGCCGACAGAAGGATGTAGATTAGGCACTTTGAAAGTGCAAATGAGCCCAGGATTTAAATATCCTGGGCTTCATTTGCATACTCACATTCGGGCGCTGTGCCGATCACATGCCCTTTCGAAAGTGAAAGTGAAGTCTAGCCGCGGCTAGTCTAGATTTTTTGAGGAGTACAGGATCTGCTGAAAAAACTCCCTGCTGCCGAACGTGAGTATGCAAATGAAGCCCGGGATATTTAAATCCCAGGCTGATTTGCACTTTTGAAGTGCCTAATCTACATCCTTCTGTTGGAAGACGGGTGGAGGTTAGGCACACGTGAGTATTCAAGATGGCATCAACATGGGTCTGGATACTAGAAGGTGCTGCATGCCCTTCACTCCCTCTGACTTCATACAGCCTTTAGCACATGCACAGGCTAGAAAAAGAATTAAAAGGGAATATGTCAGCTACTTAAAGCTATAACCACCTGTTACAGACACATTTGATCACCGTCCACTGTAATACAAATTACACTGACTCATGGAAGTTTACTGTATGGCAAAAATTAAGTATTTGAACAGCATATGTCTAGAATGAAGGAAAACTATGCTACTCTAACTCTTTCTAGAAGTTATTCCTTAAATACGAATTGGCATGAGTTAAATACTGCCCCATCCCAACATGACCTTATGAAACTTCCCATCAAATTTAATGTGACTTCCCGTAAGGCAGCCAGCTGTGAAAGAATGCTGTGCAGGTTGCCAGAGGTCAGATACATTTTGTAAATGCTGATAAGACTCAAGAACATAAATCCCTCTTAACATAACAGTAAAGGTTTAACATGTATACAAACTCAAACCACCATGGACATTACAGCAGTAGGCAATGGCCCAGTCCTGCCAGGCAGTGTGTTTCTAGCTTTAGAGGAGTGGTCCCCAAACTTTTCATGTCATGTCCTCCTCTTAACCGGACCCCACCTCACCCTTGGGAGCCCCAAACAGAGGTAAGGGAGCCAAGGTCAGGTCCAGAACTGCTGCTGAGCAGGGACCCAGACTGGGGTCATAGGTGGGGAGGGGCAGAAGGCCCAGGCTGGGAGGCAGGGCCAGGAGTAGAGCTGACATCAGGGAACCAGGGCTATGGTCAGGTACAGAGCCATGGCCAGGCCAGAAGCCAGAGGCTGGGAGCCAGGGCTGCAGCTGGAAGCAGAACCATGGCCAGGAGCTGGGAGGCCCACTGGTTCTGGTTAACCGGTAAGGGCTGAAACATCTCCTCACCTGCCATGGGCAAGGGATTGTTCCAGCCCTGTGGGGCCCACCACAGACAGCCCTTGTCCATGGCGGTGCTGGCCATGCCACCTTCCCCACTGCAGATTACACACTATAGCTCCTGGGGATCCGCTGCAGAGCCCGCAGTGAAGCCTCCTCCCCAGGAAAGAGACTGGCAGGGCTGGTGGCCCTGCTCCTGAGGAGACTTCACTGTGGGCTCCGTAGCTTAGCTTTATCCTGCCCAGCCCGCAGCACGTGTAACTGCTAACATTTTTAGCGGTTACATGGTTACCTTTAAACAATGTTTTACATCCCTAGTTAGTATTCTTGTGGCCTTACAAACTGTAAGACTAGATGTTCAGAAACTGCCATCTGCATATAGAAGTGCAGAAATGTATTGGTAAAACATATTCGGTGAATAAGACTTCAGTCCCTGATTTGCAGACGGTCAAGGAATGATCTGAATTGTGGCCCCAAATAACTGCAGGCACTATAATGCACCTGGGGAAGTGGAGGCCTAGTTCAGGCAATGCTGAAAGTGTGGCCCTTTAGCTTCTTTCAATACAGTATTTCCCATTCTAGAGCTAATGTTAAATTAACAAATAATCCTTTGAACTAAGGGTCGCTGTGGCCATAAAACGTGGTGTAGTACAGACAATCTACACAAACCTGCAATTCTAACTATGACTTGAGCCCTTTACATAATCACAGATAGATTAATTGCCCTTTCAAATTATTAACAGGGGGAATCCTACATGACAAACAAAGTATGCTGCTGGCAAACTAGGGGGCGGGGAGGGCAAAAAAGACCATGACTGACACAGTGTTAGACACTGTGATCTAGTGGGCAGGACACGACCGAGGCTGGAGACCATGGGTCTAATCTCTTTGCTGACCTTCTGTCTCACTTTGGGCAAGTCTGTTACTCTCTTTTCCCTCCCTCCCTTTGTCTGTCTTGTCTAGTTTGGGGAGAGAGGGACTGCTTCTTACTAGGTGTTTGTCCAGTGTCCAGTACAAAGGGCCCACTAAGCGCTGAAAATAATACAACTAATAGTATTGCAATGTTAATTCAGGACCCATACTATGCTAATCACAAGGGCCCGTTTTGTGATTGCTTTATTATTAACTGTTATGCAAATGAGCTTTGGTATCTTAAGAATATTTAAGATAACAGGGAAAGAGTTAACACAGCACTTACAGAAGGTAAAATGTATGGTTTACTACACTAACATTATTGTGTGTAATTAGTGCAAGAGACAGACATTTAACAGCTCTCTCTGGGTATGTCTACACTAGCCCCCTAGTTCGAACTAGGGAGGCTAATGTAGGCATTCGAAGTTGCAAATGAAGCCCGGGATTTAAATATCCCGGGCTTCATTTGCATCTTCCCGGGCGCCGCCATTTTTAAATGTCCCTTAGTCCGAACTCCGTGCCCGCGGCTACACGCGGCACGGAGTAGGTAGTTCGAATTAGGATCTCTAGGTGTACCGGTGGAACGAGGTGTGCAGTTCGACCAGAGATCCTAATTGAACTACCTACTCCGTGCCACGCAGCCGCGGGCACGGAGTTCGGACTAAGGGACATTTAAAAATGGCGGCGCTGAAGATAAATGAAGCCCGGATATTTAAATCCCGGGCTTCATTTGCAACTTCGAATGCCTACATTAGCCTCCCTAGTTCGAACTAGGGGGCTAGTGTAGACATACCCTCTGTGAGGGAGTTAAGTACTCCGAATGCCATGTAAGCCATGGTTCTATTCAGATGTTCTTGCTTAGAATATCTGTCTCCTCTCCATTTCTATTAAACTCCTCTTTAAAGCAATAACTTTAAAGAGTTATTTAAACTACTTTTTCCCACTTCTGCCTATAGCAAAGCCATGTCAGCATGTCAGTTAGCAGACTAGAAGAAAAGCAATGTTAGATCTAAAGAAAGTCTGAGGAGACTCTGTCCGTACCCAGAACAGGTTTCAAGAGCGCTAGTCTGTTTCAGCAAAAACCAAAAGGAGTCCAGTGGCACCTTAAAGACTAACCATTTTATTAGGGCATAAGCTTTCGTAAGCTGCAACTCACTTCATACATCTGACAAAGTGAGTTACAACTCACAAAAACTTATGTCCTTATAAAATTGTTAGTCTTAAGGCCCTGGTCTACCCTTATTTTGAAATAACAAGCAGAGTGTCCACACTACCAAACCCGTTATTTCTAAATAATGGGCTGGTTATTTTGAAATAATAACACCTGCTTTCCACAAGGAATAATGCTGATTTTGAAATAGTTATTTCGAAATAGTGGTAGTGTGGATGCTCTGGTGCGGCTATTTCAAAATAACTACTCCTCAGAATCATTCAAAGTAATTACTCCCCTATGCTTCATGGGGCTCTAAGTCAAGGCAGTGGGTCCACATTAATAGAGCCTGCCTCGGACTAATTTTGAGGCTTCCCTATAGTGTGGACATGCTATTTCAAAATAGTTATTTTGGGAGTTATTATTTTGAAATAAGTTATTTTGAAATCATTTCCTAATGTAGACATGCCCTAAGGTGCCACTGGATTCTGTTGTTTATCTAGAACAGGGTACGAGTCAGGTTACAGTTTAAGCTTCAGACCCAATCAAGGTTAGGATTTAATAGGGACAAAGCATAAGGAGATATAAGTTGGTTTTACCTGCATTTGGTTGCACTTTGAATCTGGATCAAAAGCTAGACCCAGAGCCCATTCTGACCTGGGAATTCAACTCAGAAAAGGTCTCATATGGGTTATGAGGTCTGGGTCTGTATCAAATTATGGAATATGATATTGTAGCCAAATATGAAAAAAAGGTAAATCAGGAAGTTTTGTTTGGTTTCCTGCAGGCCCGCTGATGGGGGGGGAGGGGGGGAGGGAGAGGGGAAAGGAGAGGGGGCAAAGGGGGCAGTTGCCCCAGGACCTGGCAATTCAAAGGGGCCTAGGGCTGCCGGCCGCCACCGCTACTGCGGCAGTGGCAACATTTTGAGCTCGACGCCCCTTTAAATCACCACCAGCGCACCACTCTGCATGCTCTGGGAGGCTCTGAGGTTTGTGGGGAGGCAGAGTGTGGCACACCCTGGCTGGTGTGGAGGGCTGGCTGTCCCAGCCCTCACCCCTTCCACCTGAGGCCCCACTCCTTCCTGAAGTTGGGATCTCCTCCCCTCCCAACCCTGCCCAGGGGCTCACGGAAGCTGTCAGCTCCCTTGGTTTCCTGGCAAACACTGCACTGAAATTCAATACAACTGTTTGCAACAGGAGGTCACTGGGTCTTAGGAGTACGTGCTTACACCTCAGTGCTCCTGGTGCAGCCCTAGGCCCTTTGAAAATGGGAGCTGTACTTGCAAGGCACAGATCTTCTCTTAGCCACATGATCTACAGAAAATCACATACAAAGTTTCCTGGCTCTTAGGCAGAGAAGCAGAGCGGGGAAACCCAGGGTCGGGGGGGGCCAGGGTGTCTCTCAACACCTATTGAACAGAAGGCTGAAGCAGGAGATATCTGCAGGGAACAGGAGTTAATTAGCGAAAGCCTCATTTAGGAAGTGTCATGAAGCCCTGCAAGATTGGCTATAATGACTGATGCCCTGAAGACAAGGCCCTAGGCAAGACCCTGTGGGGCAATGAGTCTGGTTTTGGATCTTTGTTACTAAAGGAAAGCCCTGAGAAGAGGAGGGGTAGTGGCATAATTTCACTTTCTTCACTGGGGAACTGCACCACCAGCTTATACTGTTGTTTACACACCCACTGGTTCCCCGACTTCGGACACGGGCCACATACTGCCTAGCACAGGAGTGGGCAATAAGAGGCTCAGGGCCAGATGTGGTTCACCAGGGTTAGTCCATGGCAGGCCACCAGGTGCTTTATTTACCCGCGTATCTGCAGGTACGGCCACTCGCAGCTTCCATTGGTTGCGGTTCACCGTTCCCAGCCAATGGGAACTGAGGGGAAGTGGCACAGGCCAGACCACCACTTCCCACCACACCCATTGGCTGGGAACACTGAACCACAGCCAATGGGAGCTGCATGTGGTTATACAGCTAAATAAAGCATCTAGTAGCCAGCAAACTGCAGTCAGCCCACAGGCCACTTATTACCCATCCAACCTAGCACGAAGCAAGAGCACAGAGTATTATTGTCATAGCGCCCAGGCTTATGTTACATCCCCCACTGTCTCTGTATCAAAGGACCCTATATGCAAGCAACATACTAAACTGAACAGAACCCCGGGAAAGATTTAGTCTTATCCATGGCACCAGTGCATACTGTAAACAGAGGCCTGGTATGATATCACAGTGAACCAGACCAGCAACCTAGCTTACTGAGGATAGTTTGGTAATAACACACATCCCCACACCAGTCTCATTCCCCAGGCTCCATCCATCCCTGAACAACATCTGGGAGGCTATAAACTGGAAGACTTTAAACAATTGGGAATCAGGAGACAGGGACTATTGGAAGCCTTGTTTTCTTTCAGTGTTGTATTTTATAGGCACTCCTGGCAGACTGCTGAACATTCCCACCTCACTCAGCCAGCTTCGAGAGAAGAGCCCACAAGTGTTTTCTTAAAAGTCTTTTGGAACGTTGATACTGAACCATAACTCTTTAGAAAGTCCTGAGCCCAGTTCATAAAAACTACATGCCAACATTTGTCTAAAGAAATGCATTCAATTTTTAAGACTTGAAAACAAAGGCGAGCTGAGCAATTCCTCTCTTTGCTGGCTAAAAATATACAACCTCAAACTATCAGCTGCTGCTACCAATGACACTATTATATGAATGGGGAGCCTGCCTTGCTAACATGGTTTTACTGGAAAAAGTTGACTGGAAGGACTAAATTCACCTTAGGGGATTTGGCAACTTTTGTTAGTATAAGCCAGGTTGCAGCCTTGAATGTAAGCACTGTGAGAAGGGGTGAAGTTAGGGAGGCCAGGGGATGCACTGAGTCAGTGTGTCCTCTGAGCAGCCACTGCCTCAGGGGCTCATGTGAAGCCTCTACTGGACACTAAAATTGTCCTTTTTCTATCAGAAAAGGCAAGGGAAAGTGTCTGTGACCCAGCCTGCCCCGGAGGGAAAGCCCCATGATGTTCAAGGCCTTTCTGGCTCTGGAAGGTGCCATTTGCATGGAGGGAATGAATTCAGCTCCAGACTTAAGTCAAAAATCATGAATGGCCACTCATTACGTGTGGTCTGGTTATTTAGTTTCCAGCTCAGGTCCCCTAGATACACCCTAATGGACACCCAAAACAGAGACAAGGTCAGTAAAGGAACATCTACACAGCAACATTATTTTAAAATAACTAGTGTTATTTTGAAATAACTTAGTCCCTGGCTACACAGGAGGCAGTTATTTCGAAATAATGTTGAAATACTGTCAATCTGGAGGACTTCTTACTCTGACTCCTGTAACCCTCATTGTACGAGGAGTAAAGGAAGTCGGAAGAAGAGTTCTCTATTTCAAAATAAGTGCTGTGTAGACATCCCAATTTTTAAATAAGCTATTTCAAAATAAGCTACACAATTGACGTAGCTCAATTTGTGTAGCTTATTTCGAGTTAAGACGTGCCGTGTAGATGCACCCTAAATGCCCTTGAAATGTTTGTCCTTATTGTCATTTGGCTAGTGACAGCTCAAGGCACAAACAAAACCAAAAGGATGGAAAGGTCTGTTTTAAAAATTAATTTCAACTTGCTCAACAACCATAAGCAAGGTGCATCTCCAGTACTTCACAGGATGATGAGGGACCACACCTTCCATACTCAATTATTTTCCAATGTCTTGCTGCCATGAGATTTATTAGAAGTAGCCGAATAACAGCAACAAACCATAAACCCTGGATGTGTGAAAAAACAAATCTGGTATTCATAGTCGCCAGTTTATTATATGAGAAGGACAATAGGATATCCAGGCACAATACCTTCCAATAACAACATGAGGCTGAGGTCAAGTTTTTTGGATCTTGGCTATGTTGGCATTTGTTCCTACAAGGAAATAAAAAAATATATTCAATAAGTTTCCCACAGACCTTAAAAAGCAGAAACATCTGTTGCAGCTAGGAACAGCCTGTGTGCTAAGTTCAGCAGCAGAAACATTAGCAGCTTGACCAGGTCTGCCTTTACCTCTGAAATGTCTCTGTGCTCAATGGGAAATTATAGAAAGTTTCAGGGGACATATCAATAATTCAATAGCCAAAACATACAAATAGGCTCTCTTCCCTTTTCTGTCAGGAGACCAGCACTTCTTGATGATGTTAATGATAGCTTAGTTTGTGGTTTTCAACAGATTATTTATCAGAGCTAGATCTGTAAATCCATGTAGCTCTATTGACGTCAAGTCAATAGCATGATGCAAATCACACCAACTGAAGATCTATCCCATGGACTGAAATTCAGTAAATCTGATTTTGTTCTCAGCGCTACAGTTTTTTGTGTGGCGAGAAAAAAATCATAACTTTTCAATGCCTCAGTTTCTCCTCTGTAGAACAAGACTAATGTTCCTTTATGTTACAAGATCTTGTTTAACTGTCAGTTGCTTTGATGGACATTGCAATATAAATAAAAAATACTGCAATCCTGAGCAGTAAAAGACTTCCTCACTCCAGTGCCAAGATCACCAAGTGTCCTGAAACTGCTCCATCACATGCAGTGGATTTGTAAGTAATGTGGATAAGTGTCCACTGGGAACTAGGGTAAGACCACACAATTTCTTTCACTTCTGACCTAAGCTATATCAATCATCTGTCCAGAGAGGAAAAGCTGGTGCATTGACCCATTGTACTATTTAGCCCCTCACATGGGAAACCTCACTAAAGTGAAGTCCCATAGATAAGGAAGAGTCTTTACAGAGCAGATTTCAATGCAAGCATAGATTCCCAGTGAAGGAGCTTTAGTTTATGCAGCACCTTTTTATATAAAATTAACCCCAAAATGCTTTACAGAACTATACACGCTCAAAGGGAAATGAAAACCAAGATACACACACACAGGAGACTGACTATACATTGGGCCCATTCTCCTCACACACACATAGTGGTGACTCCTTTGAAATCAGTGGACTTTACGCTGTTGTAAAAGCCGGGTGAGTGGAAAATGAGGCCCATTATTTCAGGTGAGAGTTAAAAAGAGATAAAATTGGAAGACAGCAGACTGACAGGAGCACAGATCCTTGAGGATTTGTATTATGGTCTACTTTAATGCTGGTTATTACAGTGGATATAAAATAGTATGAAACATAACTTCTACCTACAGTAGATTGCAGCCTTTTTTAAACAGCAGAAGGTTGGACTTCAGTTTGCAGATATCAGGTGAAGTGATGCAGGACCTCAGGATGTGACACCTCCAATGGTATTTAGCTAGGAGACTGTGGCTGAATCCTTACATTGTAGGGGAAAGTGCTATGAGATACTTACTGACTAACTATGATCAGGACTTCAGTTTCACTACTCACCCCAAAGAGGCTTCCAGCAGCCATGTTGACTCAATATAGATCCAAAGGGAAATATGCCTCGTATGTAGTGTATGTCTACACTGCAAGATTCTTTCGGAATAAGCTTTTCCAGAAGATATCTTCCAGAAAAGCTTATTTTGAAATAGAGCATCCACAATACAGGGAAGCCTAAAAATTAGTCCAAGGCAGGCTCCCCTAATGTGCACGTGTTATCTCGACTTAGAACCCCAGGAAGCACGGGGGAGGAATAACTTTAGAATGGCCCTGGTGAGGAGCTATTTTGACATAGCAGCAGTGGAGTGTGTACATACACCCTCTTCTGAAAAAGCTTTTTCAGAAAAGGGCTTATTCCTCATGGAATGAGGTTTATCACCGTTGGAAAAAGCCGTCCATTATTTCAACTTTGTCAAAATAACGCAATTGCGGTGTGGACGCTAGTATTGTTTTTCCAAAATAAAGGCTGTTATTCCGGAAAAACGGTGCAGTGTAGACGCACCCTTAGTCATCAATATCACCTCTGCTGACCCTGAACTTCCATTGGAGATCTCCATTACAAGTGCCTAACAGGTACAACTCTGATAAGTTTAAGGTATCTTCAATCCAACACTGTTCTATAAAAATGTCAGAAAAACTTAATTGCAGATTCATAGTGTTTTGTTGGAAAATGATCCACTATTCTTGGGAAGCCAATAGCTTGAGAATCACTGCACTCAAACCATCACTCAAACTGTAAAACTGACAGTTGCAAACAAACAGCTCTTCAGGATTGTGCCTCTCTCAGTGTGGCAAGCCTTGCAACATTTTAGTGTTTCTTAAAGCCCCAGCTCCTGGAAGCTAGTGATTATGTAAGAATCTTGTCTTACATGTTTTTAAAAAATGTTTCTAACTGCCATGGTTGCAGAGAAAAGACTGGAAATGTGACCTAACTACATCCTAATGTCTCTGAAATCAAATAAAAAGAATTCAACATTTTTAAAAGCTCATGAATTCTTGAGGTCTACTTTGGGATTCTGGGGGTTGGTGCTACTGCTCACAACACATTTGAAATAGTGCCTAGCACACTGTGTGTGAGTTCTGCTGTAATGAAATAAGAAATCAATAAAGCTATCACCTGTGCACATCTTTAGACAATTGGTTGTGTGTCAAAATAAGTGGTTAGTTTTCATCTAGAGTCTTGGTGTATGTGTTATGCTCAGAGCTGCCCATTATTGATAAATACCAGAGCTTTGAGGGGGAAGACTTGCTGACACACAAATTAGGGTCCATTTTGGATTTTTTCCCCCAATATACATACTTTCCATTTGACCTTGACCTCTTCCTTCATATGACTCTGTCCCCCTTTTGAAATTGCACATCCTGTGTTTGATTAACAGAAGAGAGGTCAAATGGAAAGGGAAAAAAGAGAGTTTGATAAATAACAGAAAGTGGATCATTTAGAAGTCCACTACACTTAAAACTAAGAAATGACCTAAAATTTAAAAAAAAAAGGATAAAAAACAGGAAATGGGAGAGGAAGAAGATGTTCTTTCTTTTCACGTTATTACTTTTAAATCTCTTCTATGATGTGTTTCATTTGCTTTAAAATGACAACATGATTTAATTCTCTAATCTTTGCTCACGAGTAGGATTACTCACAGGAAGAAGCACTGCAGGAATGCACTGCTCTTTATAAATTGCCTAAGCCCCATAAATAGTAAAATGATAATTTAGCCACAACCATAATGTAAATATTAAATCCTCATCATCTCAAAATTCAGAAACATGGAATTTGTTAATAAATTCTCTTCTCAGTCAAGAGTTCTTGTTTCTGGTGCATGATACTGTTCAAAGTAAGTGGTACTAAAAATAATGGTGAAATACTCATCTAAGCTTTTGAAAAAACATGGGCTGGGATGTTCAGAAATGCTCACTATTCTCCTAAGGCTGCTCTTTAAAGTCAATGGGAGCTTTTACCATTGACTTCTATGGCAACAGTTAGACCTGCTCTGAATGTTTTTGAAAATCCCACCCACAAGACATTACACAATGGCAGATGGCAGGAACAAAGACATTTATGGAGTTTTAATTAGGGCAAGTGGGCACTGACTGAAGAAGGAAGCCAGAAAAGCTAGGACTATGATTGCCAGTGGAGCAGACTGACTGACACACAAAGAGCTCCGCGTGTGGCAAACTTTTGTGTTATTGATACAAACATTATTTTGGGGAGTCTCTGAGGATTGTTTGAACCTTTTCTGTTGCTAAATGAGCCTCTAGAAGGGGTGCTGTTATCCACAAGCAAGGCTGTGTGGAGCTTGCAGCTGAGGGTTTAAGACACCTGCAAAGTGACCCTGGCCACAAGGGGGCGCTACTTAAGCAGCCATCCCGCTACAGGGAGCTATTTTGGAATATAACTACTTTGGACCATTTCTCCATGGAGACCAGCCTTGCAGAGTCACTCTTTTCCCTGGGTATCTGGTTTTCTCCATGTCTCACATTTGGTTGTAACCTGAACTCTGAAGAACAATCCACGTGCTACAAAGGCCACGCAGCATCAGGGACCCTGAAAACACAGACAAGTGTGTTCTGTAGCTTCCAATCCATGGTGCTCTCTGGTGCCATAGCCCACTGTGTTGTTATTTGCACCGGGGGCAATATTCATTTTTACAGTGTGCTGGCTTCCATGTTCTGTTTTTCAAAATTAATTTCATCCTGCTCTGTGATAGGGATGAACAAGTGACAGGACTCCCGGGCAACCAACTAGAGAGGCAGGATCATCTAGTACAGTGGTCCCCAACCTTTTGGGGCTGCCAGGCCGGGTGGGGGCAGAGCCGCGCATGTGCTGCGCGCCCGGGGGCGGCACCACGCATGCACCACATGCACGGGGTGGGGGCCATGCATGCGCCGGGAGCCCGGGGCACAAGAATGGCTCAGGCCAGCCCTGGTCACTAGGCAGGCACACATAAATGCCCTGGCGGGCGCCATGGCACCCGCAGCCACTGTGTTGGGGACCACTGATCTAGTAGTTTGAGCTCCTGCCTTTGATCTGGATACCCAGGTTCAAGATCCTGATCTATCACAGACTTCATCTGAGACTGTGTCAGGTGACTTTGTCTCTATGTGCCTCGATTCTCCATCTGTGAAAGGGAATTATAATTTTACAAGGACTTGGGAGGATAAATAGGGGATCAGTACACAGCTACTCAAAAACAATGGTGATGTGGGAATGGGTCATGATAACCCAAGACAGATAAATAACAAGGTGGGATCAGATAGCTCACAACTAAGGGAGCCAGACAATTCCATGTCCCACTGTAGCCAGACAGGAACCGCCCTGTAACATCCATTTTTGCATGCCTGGAGCACAGAGGTCACACAGAGCAGTAAAATCAGCATAGTCTTTGAAGCCTTGACAGGAGGCCCGGATATGCTAGCTCACAGTGACCCTGGACAACTGTAAGCAGAGATATGAGGGTGATCGAGCTAATCGCTGACCAAGAGGCTGCAGAGGAGTGCCCTTGACTGAAACCTATATTGATACGAACACACACTCGTCCGGGGGGAGGAATCTCCCGCCCAGTAAAGAATGCCCAGTACTCACAATTTAGTTATCTCTCTTGCAAGTGTAAATTAAGTTGAAACTCCCTTGTAAGAACTGGCGTCACAAAGACGGACCAACACAATTTGGCATCTTAGATAAGAAAGAGGATACGGGCCCCTATGGGTATAAAGATGGGTCCAGCAGCACACTTACTCTGAGCGTCAATCTACCATCTATCTCCGTGGTCACCAACCCATCGATCGCAATCGACTGGTCGATCGTGAGGCCTCAACCAGTCGATCGTGAGGAGTTCGGGCAACCCCACCCCCCCATTTTCCCCCCAACCCCGAGAAGCCCCACTACCTACCTCTAGTGTAGTGCCGGCTTCCCGCGGGGTGGACGGAAGTCCTGTCTGAAGCCCGCGTCACTTCCGGGAGTTCCGGAAGTGCGCAGGCTGCTCCCCCTCCCACAGCTCTGTTGTGTGCTGGGGGAAGGGGCGTCGGCCCTGGAGGAGGAGTGCGGAGGCTTCCCTGTGCCGCCGGCGCCAGAGGGGTGAGTTGAGCGCAGGGGTGGGAGTCGGCCCCGGGGTTTGGCCGCGCTGTGGGAGGGGAGGGAGTTGGCTGGGCCGGGCCGCGCCGAGGGAAGGCGTTTGACCCCGGGGCAGGCGCCCGCGGGGGTTGGCCAGGCTGCAGGAGGGGGTTGGCCGTGCTGCACTGCGGGAGCGGGGTTTGGCTCCGGGGCAGGCGACCATGGGGGTTGGCCACGCTGCAGGAGGGGAGGGGCCAGGCCAGGCCGTGCCGCGCCGTGGAAGGGGGGTTTGGCCCCGCCACGGGAGGGGGGGGTTGCCCCGGGGCAGGCTGCCCCTAGGGCAGGCTCCCGCGGGGGTTTGGCCCCGCCGCGGAATGGGGGGGTTAGCCCCAGGGCAGGCATGCTCGGGGTTTCCCTGCGCCGCGGGGGGGGGGTCGGGCCCGGAGGAGGCATGTGCTGGCTTCCCTCTGGGGGGGAGCGGGGGAGAGAGAATCCTGGGAGGAGGCAGATGCAGGGGACTCTGCTGCCACTGGCACCCTGCCCCCTGTCCCCGCTCCCCAGAGCCCACTCTCCTGTCCCCAGCTACAGAACTCTGTCCCCACTCTCCTGTCCCCACTCCCTGAACTCTGTCCCCACTCCCCTGTCCCCAGCTACAGAACTCTGTCCCCATTCCCGTCCCCACTCCCCGAACTCTGTCCCCATTTCCCTGTCCCCAGCTACAGAACTCTGTCCCCATTCCCCTGTCCCCACTCCCCAAACTCTATCCCCACTCCCCTGTCCCTAGCTACAGAGCTCTGTCCCCACTTCCCTGTCCCCAGCTACAGAACTCTGTCCCCATTCCCGTCCCCACTCCCCGAACTCTGTCCCCACTCCCCTCCCCACTTCCCGAACTCTGTCCCCACTTCCCTGTCCCCAGCTACAGAACTCTGTCCCCATTCCCATCCCCACTCCCCGAACTCTGTCCCCACTGGCACCCTGTCCCCTGCTGCAGAACCCTGTCCTCTGCCCTTCCAGCACCCTGTTCCCTCTCCCCTGCCCCCAGCCGCAGAACCCTGTCCCCACAAAATGTATAATTATAAATGCTTCATTTTAGATTTAAATAGCATGAATAAAAAACAGACCATTTATTTCATAACTATAAACACATGATTTTAATTTTATATATCGCATAATTTAAAAATAAAGTGTTTATCAGAGTGTGTAAGTAAGGGCTGGGGATAGCAAGTGATGGACAGGAGGAGAATAGAGAGGGCGGGGCTTCAAGGAAGGGGTGGGGCTTCAAGGAAGGGGCGGGGCGGTAGATCTTCACCTGTTCTGAGATTTAAAAAGTGATCTTTGGTGTAAAAAGGTTGGAGACCACTGATCTATCTGCTGGTCGGGTTAGGTGATTGGCCTCCCAAGGTTCCACGGGGACGCCCACCTCGTATTCGTCTTTCCTAGGAATTGAGGGACTGGCCCTGGCTTGACCCGCTGGAGTCGAGAGGCACAGAAGGGGGTAAAAATTGTACCTAGATGTGTCCTTTGTCTTAGGTATATACATAGAATTAGAGCTCTTTAAAGGTTAAGCTGTCACTTGGTACCATTATTTCTATTTTCTATCTTTATTTTCTTTGTAACCATTTTTAAGATCTATATTTGCTAGCAGTTAAGAAATAGAGCAATAGCCATTGTAACCACATGCTTTATAAATCTCCTTAATAAACCTGTAACTGGTTAAGTTTTAACCTGACTCCTTCAGTTGCTGTAACAGAACCAAGCACAATTTAAAAGAACTCCAGCCGGTCATAAGGGACAGATATAGGGAGAGCTGGGGCGTTTGGATCGTGTTGCCTCCAAGGGACAGATCCGTGGGGCACCTCTCAGCCTTCCCTAGGCTGCCCGCTGCGAAGGGATCATGTGTCCTAGCAGTCGAAGTCTGAGGTGTAATAAGCTCTCCCTGTAAACTCTGGGGCGTCTGTCAGCCTGTTGGCTGCCCGCCGCGAAGGGACCCCGGTCCTAGCGGTCAAAGACACGGACGTAAAACTTCTCGGGGCGCCCGTCGGCCTCCCCTAAGGCCGCCCACTGCGACAGGACCTTGTGTCCCAGCAGTTGAAGACTCGGGTGTATAACACACACACACGCACTGCCCTGACCATCAGCTGACACCCACTTACCAGGTAACTACTAATTGTGACAACCTGAGTGGCCCAGAAATCAGACCTCCATTTCTTTACATGAACCTAGGAACTCGGCAAGGCTCAGTTATTATGGGACAAATTTTCCACCAGCCTTTGCTAGCTCTCCCCTTTTATCAGTCTTGTGAAATTATGGCTATAAATAGCTCCAGACATAATTCTGCACCTGTGGTTGTTTGCATTTGCAGTTACCGTCAAACAAACAGGTAAGTGCCCAATAGCAACTGCAATTCAAACATGGGCTCAGCAATTATGACCTCATTTATGGGTGGTGGTGAGAGAGAGGCTATTGTTTTTTTCCCCCCTCAAAATATTTCTATGCCCCCCTCCCCCGTTTTAGAATCACAGCACTTCCCAAATACTAGTGTGTATTTATCTTCACAGCACTCCTGCAAGGTAGGGAATAGTTATTGCTCTCTTAGAGGTGGGGGAACTGACACAATTTGGATAGATGAAGTGACTTGAAGTTGGTGCCACAACCAGGAATTGAATTACTGTCTCTCAAGGCCCCATCCCATGCCTCAGCCAGAAGACTGTTCTGATTGTCAGAAACACATACGCACAGGAAAAACCATCTCCAAATATTTCTTTGAGTACATTCCTCTATGCAATCCTTTTTGAAATTGTGTCCCAAAAACAACAGGAGAAAGTTTGGAAAATGTCACCTAGCTGTAGCAATTATTCATTCCACTCAAATGTGATTGCTACATGTATATATTTCATAGGCACATGTTAGGCTCCAGTTTTAGAAAATAGGAAAGTATAACATAAACCATGTTACTTGGGCTCGGGAGAGAGGTACAGAGACCACTAATGTGGAAACTGAATTCAGCAGGAGTGAAAGTGTTACATTATGTTGATTATAGAGAGTGAAGACTCAACATCGACCTTAAATTTTCCTCATTTTTGATGTCCTTCCTCAATTTTTATTTATTTATTTTAATCAATTTTAAATCAGACCTTCTGAAAAACCCCTCTTTGGGGAAATTAAAATAATGAATCCGTATTTCTTTTTAGTTTCCCTTCCTGCCTCCCAGCTGTTAATTATAATAAGGGTTTTATGACAAGATCATGCAGAATGGCAAATCTAGGACACAAGGTATATGACAACCTCTAATTCCCTTGCACCCAACTGCATCATAACCTAAGTAAGTGGAAGAACCTGCACCTTTCCTGCTTTGAGTAAGAGTTCAGGAAGACAGTAACCTCAAAGCTCAGCAATGCATTCAGCATGTATCCACTGTACGTCCCCAACAACATTTTCCTAGACTATAGTTCATCTTGTTCCACATGGAAAAAAGCCACATGCTAAGTGGAATGACTTACAGGATGGGTGGCTTGGACCTGCCAATGCCTTCAGTTGATTATGTGGTCTAGCACACAAGGATAAACTAAAGGACTCAATTTGGATGGATGGGAAAGATGCTGTGACTATCCAGCCAAAGCCTGTCCAAACAGCAGCATGGAGCTCAATGAACTGTGATAATTTGGGGCAGGCAGGCTAAGTTGGCATTAAATCAGAACTGACCATCAATGTTTCCACCACTACAGGCAGAATCAGTCTCTCTTGGTTGAAGTGGGATGTAATTTCATCATGAGGAGTTATGGATAAGTCCATCAATGGCTATTCAACCCCATACTCCGAGTGTCCCTAACCTCTGTTTGCCAGAAGCTGGGAGTGGCTGACAGGAGTTGGATCACTTAATGATTGTCTTTTCTCTTCATTCCTTCTGAAGCATATCACATTTGCCCAATATCCTGTCTTCTGACAGTGGCCAAATGAACTATTACGCTGACCCAATGATTGTTCTTATGTAAGAGTTTCACTTCTTGCCACAGTCGGCACCAATATGTTCTTCTGGGATATTTTTAGTACACTGTCTCTTGTTCAGTGATGCTTAGTACTAGACATTTCTGTTCTCCAACACACATTCTGCTTCCTAATAGTAGCATGGCACTGACTGAATGCTAGCGAGGATGAAGGAAGGAAAGGAAGTCACGTTGTTGTCAAGGGAATGAAATAGGAGAAGCAGTTGGCCCTAATCTCTTTCTCTAAGTTAATTAGGCACAACAGTAAGGCTGCTTTCAAATTCCTGGAACCGAAGAGACAGTGAAACTGAAGAGCAAAATGTTATGGGAGAGAGGAAAACAAAGAAGACAATGCCAGGGATTCAGTGTTCCATTAGTACATCTAAAAATGTCCACACAACCTTACCAGCTCTGCTTCTGAAGAACTAAAGATTTTATCAGAGATGTTCTTAACAAAGCATGAGAGGATAGTGTGAGAGTTGCTCTTAAGGCTCAGGCTTGTTACAACTTGATAACCCTGAGCTGAAATGAGATGCTACTCCCAGATAGAAAGATGTGCCTAGTGGCTATGTCTACATAATGGCAATTTTGCATAATATTTGTTATATAATTTTTTTATATGGAGATATACCTATCTCATAGAGCTGGAAGGGACCTTGAGAGGTCACTGAGTCCAGTCCCCTGCCCTCACGGCAGGACCAAGTACCGTCACTGACAGATTTGCCCCAGATCCCTAAATGGCCCTCTCAACGATTGAGCTCACAACCCTGGGTTTAGCAGGCCAATGCTCAAACCACTGAGCTATCCCTCCCCTCACTGCTTGGTAACCATGCAATACTGCATTTAAATAGCACTGTACTTGTCTTCCAATCCAGGACCGGGAATGAGAACATAACACAGCAAAGGA
Organism: Rafetus swinhoei; assembly: GCA_019425775.1. NCBI lineage: Eukaryota > Metazoa > Chordata > Testudines > Trionychidae > Rafetus > Rafetus swinhoei. The sequence goes on from CM033427.1 coordinate 22,212,554, forward strand.
GGGAATGAACACTTGTTCATCTCTCTGCATTTTTAATAAAATAGCAACCCAGAGTTCTGTCAGATCTTCCATCTGAGGAGCTCAAAGTATTAAGCAGACATTAATGAAAGTTCACAACCTGGAAAGATAGGCAAATATGCAAAATGCACCAATGAAAAAACCACAGAAATTACAAAAAAGTAATTTGCTCAAGGTCACACAAGGTCATATGTGGCAGGAGTAGGAAAAACGCCGATTTCACTTACTCCTCCAGTCCTGGCCTTTATCCATAAGACCATCTTTCCTCCCCCTTTTAAGCCTCTTCTCATTAATGAGGATATTCTCTCTCTACATCTATGGAGGCACTTTTCCTTTTTCATCTTCACTGGAACCTCCTTGTGCAGGCAGAATTGAGACAGTAGGAGACCAACAAGAACCATGCCTAATGAAAGGAAACTGCTACAAACACAAAACCAGACTACAAAGAGAAACAGCAGAGCTGTAATTCATTTGCAAATTTCACATGTTCAGCTTAGAGCTGAATAAGAACTTGGAATAATACGCTCTCTACAGAGGCAATTTTTCCCTTTCTTAATAGTCACACCTCCCAATCAACTGTGAGAGTGAGTAGGTCCACCCTGAGTGAAGTGGCTTCATTAACACTGTTTCTACACTTGATAAGTAACTCCCTTCTTTTGATATGCTTTTGATATCCTGCCTCAGAGTTCCACTCCATGCATCTGATGAAGTGGTTTTTACCCACGAAAGCTTATGCCGAAATAAATCTGTTCACCTTTAAAAGTGCCACAGGACTCCTCGTTTTTTCTGCTCCCACTTCAACTAATGACCTAACATCAACCCTTTAAAAGAAACCTACTCTGGCATATTCAATACTCCTTCTGTTTGAATGAAAACATGCCCTGTAAGAGTCATTAAACATGAATAACCTGACCCCAAATTCAAGAAACAAGCTGTAAGAGACTAGAGATAAGGAGTTGAAACATCCAGAACAAACAAGAACATCACAGAGCACATAGCAACTGCTCTGAGCCAGAAGGAAGTTACAAAGAAACAAAGCAATTATATTTCTAAGTATTTGCCATGCTCTTTCTATTTAAATACTTATAGATCATGACACCTACTTCATGGAAATACATAGACAAGCACATTTATTCTGTTACAGATTACAAAGATTATGATCACAGATTTAAGATGCTATTCAACCACCAAGGCCTATGATTAGCAGAGAAATAACATATATTTAAAATACCTAATTTACCCTCTTGCACCTCACAAGAGACCACATAAGGCAACTGCTTTCTAAGAGTTTTTGATTATTAGAATACAGTAACACCCAATCAGGAAGAATTACCTATTTTTTGTGTTAGAAACAGTACAAACACAGAGACAGACCATGCTAGCAATCTCATTAGACACAAGTGGAGCTATGACCAGAAACTGGCTCCTTCTTAATCTCAGTCCAGTAGCCATGAAGTTTTTCTATGGAAAATATACAGAAATATCTTAGTATTTTACATTTATGTTGTACTCTCCAACGCAGACCACTGTGTAGGATACAGGGCTGGCCTTACCAAGAGGTGAACTGAGGTGGTCGCCTCAAGTGCCAGACTGTGGGAGGGCACCACTAGGACCCAGAGAATTGAGACCTTTCAAAGTTTTGGCCCAAGCGAGGGGGCATGCATGGGGGCATCATTTGAGTTCCCCGCCTCAGGTGCCAAAATGTTGTGTGCTGGCCCTGGTAGGATAGTCATGCTGTGATAGTCGGCGTTCACATTAGTACAATGGCATGAATTTATTGGAATCATACTGGCATAAAACTGGAGTATTTCAGGGGTGAATCTGTATCTTAGAGTACAAGGATCATGTCATCCATAAATGTGACACAGGGACCCATTGGTGCCAACTGGCAGACAGCACAAGACATGCACAGGGGCTTACAGGAACCCCTGGATCCAGTACATTCACAATAATTCACTGAAGAGTGGCATGTAAAGTCTCTACTGAGACCCAATAATCCACTGATTATCTTAATTTTTGCAAAATATAAGTGTGTATAATATTTAAGAAGTTATGTTTCTGTACAGATCTTGTGTTCTTCTGGTCTGTAAAGTAAGGCCAGACACCGGAAGGTGATCAACATGCTCCATCAGGCTAGAAGAAGATGCTTCTCTCTCTCTCAAGATGGTCCCATGTGTTTTGTCCACTTCACAATGGAAGCTTGCTTAGTCTAAGCCGAATGCTAATCAAAAGATTGTGAAATACACAAGAAAGGAGCATAGAAGAAAAATGAGTAGGGGGTTGGGAAGGATCCTGTTTACAAGTAAAGACAAGGAATTGTTAAAGTATAACTTGAGGTGCAAGGAAACCAACTGCCAGTCTTATGAAAGGAAGGTCACAGCCAGGCTGGCTAGAAAATGCCACTAAGACCTTGCATGATGAAAAGACTCAGAGGGGTCACCGTGTTAGTTTGTATCTACAAAAACAAAAAGGAGCCCAATGGCACCTTAAATACTCTCAGATTTATTTGGGCATAAGCATCTTACAAAGTGGTTTTTACCCACGAAAGTTTATGCCCAAATAAATCTGTTGGTCTGTAAGGTTCCACAGAACTCCTCATTGTTTTGCTAAGACTTTGATGAACTAAACTTCCTTAGACAGGAAATTGTTAGTTAAGTCTAGGCTGTAGAATGCATGTCAAGAATTTATTTTACAGGGAACCATTTGTTTCCAATACTTTTACTTGCTATTCCTTGAATCTGATCTCTTTGTTAAAATAACTTTTGCTTATTTTCACGATAAACATAGCTAAGTGCTGCATGTCAAGCAGAGCGGTGATCTGAGATGTAACTGTTATGCCAGAGTAGACTGTTGCTTTGGGAGCAGTTTCTCTGTGACTGTCAAGTAGGGGCTGAACACTCCGGGGGATGCTTTGAGGGCCTGGAGGTCGATCACTAACCTGCAGAAGTACAGTAGAGCCTGTGTGGGCTCACAGGGGAAGGTTTGTGTTGCTCCTGGCTGAGGGAGTCAAGGAGCTGACGCAGATAAGGCACAGATAAGGAACAGATAAGGCACAGATAAGGCTCCCTCACATTATGGGCAGGCGAGAGTGAGGCTCCTCACAGACTTGGGCATCCCTGGGAAATGTTACACCGAATTAAAAGCAGCCACTTCTGCACCAACAACACTGCACAATTACTACCCCTGTAAACTGAAAACGTAACCCTACAGTAAGCAACGCAGCCCTCTTTTGAGATTAGTTATGTTATTTGTGAATAGTCATGTAATTTTACTCAATGATGTATGCACATCCTTCTCCCAGTCCTGGTGGTTCCCATGCTCACCAACGCGTCTTCTGGCCCACAGAATTGTGCTTACACATTTGGAATGTCACCAGAGATCTGAAGAGGATGCAAACATCTAAATGGGGAAAGAGAAAAAAGAAGAGGAATTCTTTTACCTGAGAAACCTACGGGTGTCTTCCTATCCAAACTGGATTGGCAAATGAGGTGCAGAAGTTAAAGCAACCCCCAAGCAGGGGAGGGTCTCTACTACTGACTGATTGGTTACTTCTGGTTTCACTTGATATCCGATTGACCGACCAGTCTGCAACTCTGGTGTTCATGTCTTTAAAGTTTTACTGTGCCTTGTGTGACTGACACTTCTGCAGTTTATCAAGGGTGATATTTCACTCTACTGAACCAGTTCTTAAGTAACGTATCCAATTCCTTTGGCAAATACAGCATTTGGTAATACTGGGAGCTGCAACAAACATGTGGAATGTTTTTTTGCAGCCTTGTTCCAAACTGTTCACTCTACAGATTTACACATTCTCAGGCCAGAAATGGCCATTGTGATCAACGAGCCCAGGGGTGGGGAACCTCAGGCTTGGGGGATGGACGTGGCCCCCTGCTTGCCTGGATGCAGCTCCCTGTTTGCCTGGATGCAGCCCCCAAAGCTCAGGGCCCTCCCCCCCCCAGCATTGGGGAGCCCACACTGACACTCCAGCCCCCCTGCTACCTCACTGCAGGGCTGGAAGCACACAAAATCTGCTAGGCTGAGCCCCCCCTAGGCTCTGGTGTGCAAGGGGAATGTGGGGGAGTGTCTGTATCCTCTTGTGGGGGCTACATTAGTCAGAGGGGTTTTTTGTTTATTTTTTGCTTCTCACTTGTGTACGACCCCCGACTGATTTGTTTGTCAGTACCCTGCAGCCCAAAAAAGGTTCCCTACTCCTGACCTAGCCTGACCTCCTATGTAACAGACCATAGGACTGCCTCACAAAAATTCCTGGAGCCTAGCTTTTAGAGAAACAGCCAGTCTCGATTTACTAATAAGAATAGCCATATTGGGTCAGACCAAAGATCCATCTAGCCCAGTATCCTGTCTTCTGACAGTGGCCAATGCGAGATGCCCCAGAGGGAATGAACAGAACAGGTAATCATCAAGTGATCCCTCTTCTGTCACACATTACCAACCTCTAATAAACAGAGGCTAGGGACACGATTTCTACCCATCCTGACTAATAGCCATTGATGGGCCTAACCTCCATGAATTCATCTAGCTCTTTTTTGAAGCCTGTTAAAGCCCTGGTCTTCACAACCTCCTCTGGCAAGGAATTCCACAGGTTGACTGTGTGCTGTGTCAAGAAATACTTCCTTTTGTTTGTTTTAAACCTGATACCTATTAATTTCATTTGGTGACCCCCTAGTTCTTATGTTATGGGAACAAGTAAATAACTTTTCCTTATTCACTTTTTCCACACCAGTCATGATTTTATAGACCTCTATCATATCCCCCTTTATTCTCCTTTTCTAAACTGAAAAGTCCAAGTCTTTTTATTCTCTCTTCACATAGGACCCATTCCAAAACCCTAATAATTTTTGTTGCCCTTTTCTAAACCTTTTCCAATGACAATATATCATTTTGATATGAGGCGATCACATCTGTACACAGTATTCAAGATGTGTGTGTACCATGGATTTATATAGAGGCAATAAAATATTCTCAGTCTCATTCACTATCCCTTTTTTAATGATTCCTAACATTATTTGCTTTTTTGACTGCTGCTGCCCATTGAGTGGATGTTTTCAGAGAACTATCCACAATGACTCCAAGATCTCTTTCAAGTAGTTGTAGCTAAATTAGTCCCCATTATTCTGTGTATATAGTTGGGATTATTTGTTCCAATGTGCATTACTTTATTTTTATCAACATTAAATTTCATTTGCCATTTTGTTGCCCAATCACTTAGTTTGGTGAGATCTTTTTGAAGCTCTTCACAATCTGCTTTGGTGTGAACTATCTTGAGCAGTTTAGTATCATCTGCAAATTTTGCCAACTCACTGTTTACCCCTTTCTCTAGATCATTTATAAATAAGTTGAATAGGATTGGTCCCAAGACAGACCCTTGGGGGAACCCCACCAGTTACCTCTCTCCAATCTGAAAACTTACTATTCATTCCTACCCTTTGTTTCCTGTCTTTTAACCACTTAACAATCCATGAAAGGACCTTCCCTTTTATCCCATGGCAACTTACTTTACTTAAGAGCCTTTAGTGAGGGACTTTGTCAAAGGCTTTCTGGAAATCTGAGTACACTATACCTACTGGATCGCCCATGTCCACATGCTTGTTGACCCCCCTCAAAGAACTCCAGTAGATTAGTAAGGCATGATTTCCCTTTACAGAAACCATATTGACTTTCCTCAAAAAATTATGTTCATCTATGTGTCTGACAATTTTATTCTTTACTATTGTTTCAACTAATTTGCCTGGTACAGACATTAGACCGATCTTCACACATACAGAATGGGAAGCAACTATCTAGGAAAGAGTACTGCAGAAAGGGATCTAGGGGTCCTAGTGGAGCACAAGCTAAATATAAGTCAAAAGTGTGACACTGATGCAAAAAAAGTAAACATGATTCTCGGATGCATTAACAGGAGTATTGTGAGCAAGACACGAGAAGTCATTCTTCCACTCCACTCTTCACTGATTAGGCCTCAGTTGGAGTACTGTGTCCAGTTCTGGGCACCACATTTTAAGAAAGATGTGGAGAAATTGGAGAAGGTCCAGAGAAGAGCAACAAGAATGATTAAAGGACTAGAGAACATGAGCTATGAGGAAAGACTGAAAGACTTGGGTTTGTTTATTTTGGAAAGGAGAAGACTGAGAGGGTACATGATTGCAGTTTTCAAGTATCTAAAAGGGTGTCACAAGGAGGAGGGAAAAAAATTGTTCTCCTTGGCCTCTGATGATAGGACAAGAAGCAATGGGCTTAAACTGCAGCAAGGGAGGTTTAGGTTGGACATTAGGAAAACTTCCCGTCAGGGTGGTTAAACATGAATAAATTGCCTAGGGAGATTGTGGAATCTCCATCTATGGAGATATTCAAGAGCAGGTTAGATAGATATCAGGGATGGTCTAGACAGTGCTTGGTCCTGCCATGAGGGCAAGGGACTGGACTCGATGACCTTTCAAGGTCCCTTCCAGTTCTAGTATTCTATGATTCTATGATCTGTAACTGCCAGGATCACTCTAGAGCCCTTTTTAAATACTGGCATCCCATTAGTGATCTTCCAGTCATTAGCTACAGAAGTTGATTTAAAGGATAGGTTACAAACCATAGTTAATAGTTCTGCAATTTCACATGTGAGTTCTTTCAAACTCTTGGTGAATGCCATCTGGTCCTGGTGACTTTTTACTGTTAAGTTTATCAATTTGTTCCAAAACTTCCTCTAATGACACCTCAGTCTTGGACAATCCCTTGGATTTGTCCCCTATGAAGACTGGCTCAAGTTTGGGAATCTCCCTAACATCCTCAGCCATGGAGACTGAAGAAAAGAATTAATTTAGTTTCTTTGCAATGACCTTATTGTCTTTGAGTGCTCCTTTAGCATCTCGATCATCCAGTGGCCCCACTGGCTGTTTAGCAGGCTTCCTGTTTCAGATGTACTTAAAAAAACATTTTGCTATTACTTTTTGGCTAGCTGTTCTTCAAACTCCTTTTTGGCTTTCCTTACTGTATTTTTTACACTTAATTTGACAGAATTTAGCTCCTTTCTATTTTCCTTACTAGGATTTAACTTCCACTTTTTAAACGATGCCTTTTTATCTCTCAAGTGATGAATAGCGATGAAGAATCCCCCACATCCCTTGGTAAGTTGTTCCAGTGGTTAATTGGCCTCTGTGGATGAGTGGGCTGCCCCTGTGCCCACCATGCCTCTTCTCTGCCCTTTATTCTCCCTCTCCCTGGCCCTATTACAGAGGCCCCACACACTTGCAAATTGTTTGGTTTCTGGATCTTGTGGCCTCTCCCTGAGGGGGCAGGTAGAGGTGCTGGGACAATTTATATAGTGAGGTGCTGAGAGCCATTAAACCAAACTGTAAAACCTGTATATGATGGAAACTTCTTCAAGTCAGGGAGCAGGGCAGCATTCCCAGAGCTCCTAGTTCCAGCACTGATACAGCACGTCTACACAGCAGCATTATTTCGGAATAACAAACGTTATTCCAAAATAACATATTGTGCATCTACATAGCAAGCCTGTTGTTTCAAAATAAATTAGAAATAAAGGGCTTCTTACTCCAACTTCTGTAAACCTCATTGTATGAGGAGTAAGGAAAGTCAGAGGAAGAGTGCTGTATTTTGAAATAAGTGCTGTGCAGACCTGCCCAAATTCGAAATAAGCTATTTCGACTTAAGCTAGGCAATTTGAATAGCTTAAGTTGTGTAGCTTATTCCAAGTTTAGCCCTGCTGTGTAGACATACCCAGGGTGACAGGAGTTGCATTGCTTTGCTGAACTCTGCCATCAACCCCAGATATCACTTAAGTTACCATTTCCCACAAGCATGAGAAACACACTTGGGGGAAGGGGGCAGGGAAGGGAACAGCTATGGAAGAAGGACAGGATTAAAATATCTGCTGACATGCGACACGGTAGAATATAGTGGATGTTGGAATTTCTCTCTCCCCACCACTTCCAATGTTGTAAGAGCACCATCTTTTGGTTTTATACATAACAGTTTCCAGCTCTCACAGTGTCAGGGGCCCCATTCCTAAGTGCTGTGGCTACCCGAAGCTAATGTTACCTGTAACCCAACACTGTGAGAACAAAGCTCGGAATAGCTTAACACTCCTCATTTGATTTCCAGTCGTTTAGCCTGAGCAAAGTCCCTGAGGTGTATGGAGCCACTCGCTCATTCAACAACCCCATCACCTGTGCAATGCCTTTTTAAAATGAATAGAATTTAAGATAAGACAGCTGGTTTGCAATCACAAATTCCCCCTCCCTCCCCTTCCATGCATTCCAGGGCCAATGAAGTGTTTAGTAACATAACTCAAAGAATGTGGTCATTTTAACCCCCCAACATACATAAACATAACATTCCTTTGAACCCCTTCTAACTGGCCTACAGACATGGAGCTAATCAAAGCCAAAGACATTGCATGCTGAAAGGCAGTCATAAATCCAGCCTTTTTAGAAACAATGAGGCACTAGCCCAGTCAGCTGGAACGTGTTGTGTGACTAGTAAGGAACCAATGTTTGGTGAGGAAGGTCTGAGGCAACGAAGTAAGAAACAGCTACAGACAGGCTTAAAATTAAATCTCCTCTTAAGATTTTAGTTATGCTTTTATTGAAAAGGGGCCTTAACAGTCATGTTTGTTTTACATCTTTGCCTTGCAAACACACCTATCTTGCGGTTCCCATGTGTGGGCGTATTTAAAGTATTTGCTTAGCACAACACAGACTGTGGAGATGCACTGAGCCACTCCTCATTTGGTGCAAACTGGTATAGCCTATTGACTTGATTTATACCTAGCTGTCCCTGATGGATCAGGGACACTGGCAAAGATGAAATTTACTTAGACAGGGCTAAAGGAAAGACATGCTCCTTTATCAGTTCTAGTCCAGTTAAGTTTCAGTGAAGAAGGTATATGTTTAACAGACACCACATTAAACATGTCAGTCTTTCAATCACCTGTATTAGCAAAGTACATTTGTATGTTTCTGTGATACCAGGATTCTGTGATTCATTTAAAGCATAGAAGAGAACCTGTACTAAATAAAAGATAATACGCAATTAGGTAAGAGGCTTAAAGAGAGGGGAGTGATTCAAGAGCACAAAGTCACTATTGTAGAGGTGCAAAGTTAGGAAATGAAATTACAAATGGACTCATGTCTACTTGGATTATGACAGTAGGCCTTGACCTTCTTAGTGCTAAACAGCATTGCAGCCACTTAAATCAAGGGATGCATTCACACATACTTCCTCAATCACAAATGCAGGCATCCAAATTAGTTGAAACTACAGTAAAGAATACAATTGTCAGACACATAGATGAACATAATTTGTTGGGGGAAAGTCAACATGGATTCTGTAAAGGGAAATCATGCCTTACTAATCTGCTAGAATTCTTTGAGGGGGTCAACAAACATGTGGACAAGGGCAATCCAGTAGGTATAATGTACTTAGATTTCCAGAAAGCCTTTGCCAAGGTCCCTCACCAAAGCCTCTTAAGTAAAGTAAGTTGTCATGAGATAAGAGGGAAGGTCTTTTCATGGATTGATAAGTGGTTAAAAGACAGGAAACAAAGGGTAGGAATAAATGCTAAGTTTTCAGATTGGAGAGAGGTAACTGGCGGGGTCCCCCAAGGGTCTGTACTGGGACCAAACCTATTCAACTTATTTATAAATAATCTAGAGAAAGGGGAAAACAGTGAGGTGGCAAAATTTGCAGATGATACTAAACTGCTCAAGATAGTTCAGGCCAAAGTAGACTGTGAAGAGCTTCAAAAAGATCTCACCAAACCTTGTGATTGGGCAACAAAATGGCAAATGAAATTTAATGATGGTAAATGTAAAGTAATGCACATTGGAACAAATAATCCCAACTATATACACAGAATAATGGGGACTAATTTAGCTACAACTACTTGAAAGACCTTGGAGTCATTGTGGATAGTTTTCTAAAAACATCCACTCAGTGTGCAGTGGCAATGAAAAAAGCAAACAGAATGTTAGGAATCATTAAAAAAGGGATAGTGAATGAGGCTGAGAATATTTTATTGCCTATATATAAATCCATGGTACACGCACATCTTGAATACTGCATACAGATGTGATCGCCTCATATCAAAAAGACATTGGAAAAGGTTTAGAAAAGGGCAACAAAAATTATTAGCATTTTGGAATGGGTCATATATGAAGAGAGATTAAAGACTTGGACTTTTCAGCTTAGAAAAGAGGAGACTAAAGGGGGATATGATAGAGGTCTAAAAAATTATGTCTGGTGTGGAAAAAGTGTATAAAGAAAAGTTATTTACTTGTTCCCATAACATAAGAACTAGGGGTCACCAAATGAAATTAATAGGTAGCAGGTTTAAAACAAACAAAAGAAAGCACTTCTTTACACAGCACACAGTCAACCTGTGGAACTCCTTGCCAGAGGATGTAGTGAAGTCTAGGACTTTAACAGGGTTCAAAAAAGAGCTAGATAAATTCATGGAGGTTAGGTTCATCAATGGCTATTAGCCAGAATGGGTAGGGAGGGTGTCCCTAGCCTCTGTTTGTCTGGAAATGAGTAACAGAGGAGGGATCATGTGAGGATTACCTGTTGTGTTCCCTCCCTCTGAGATATCTGGTATTGGCCACTGTCAGCAGACAGGATATTGGGCTAGATGGACTGTTGGTCTGACCCAGTATGGCCGTTCTTATGTTAATCATGCCCTGGGCTTCTGGAAATTAGAATGGATGTCACTTTAATCAAAATGGACACTGTTGAATTCAGCTGTTAGAAGGTAAGCATGGCTGAGTAGCAATTTATTTGGCCTCTAAATGACACCATGACCAATGATGATATTTTATTTTTATGAAACATAATGGTCTAATCCTAATATGCATAATAAGCAATAAATAGCTCAGAGAATCACAAATGCAGGCACCCATAGAATAGAATGCCACAACCAGGTGTCTAGCAGAGACATAATATAGGGTGAACCTCTCTAGTCCGGCACCTTCAGAACCAGAGAATTTTCTGGACCACAGGAGGTCAACATTGTCTAGCAGCATTACCAATACTTCCACTGCTTACTGGACTGTTAGAGGACATTTAGGGGTAAATTGGAGCTAAATAACAGCACAGAACACTGAGAGCTAGGACTGGTGTCTGTAAACAAACTTTATGGGATTGTGGGAAACTTGGCCACATCCATGAAAAGTGGACATCTGGCTAACTAAAATCATTCCAGACCATGGATGTTTCCAGACCAGAGAGTTCTGCATTAGAGAGGTTCAACCTGTATAGAGTGTGACAGTTGACTGTGGTCAAAATTGTTTGGCTAAGGATACCACAGCAAATTCCTAGTCTTGTGGAATGAGCTTCATATCCAATGGCCACACAGAGGAGATAAAACAAGTTTTTGTTTCAGAAAGTGGAGGAAGCATCCAGAGAGACAGCTATTTTAGACTTGATTCTGACCAACAAGGAGGGATTAGTAGTCAATCTTAAGGTTGGAAGCAATTTGTCAGGGTGGTTAAGCACTAGACTATATTGCTTAAGGAGGTTGTGGAATGTCCATCATTGGAGACTAACATTTGTCAGGGTAGATCTAGATAGTGCTTGGTCCCGTCCTGAGTGCAGGGGACTGGACTTGATGACCTCTTGAGGTCCCTACCAGTTCTAGTATGCTATGATTTCATGGATTGTAAGGAAATGAAGGAGCAAGAGCAGCAGAATAAGGGCAATGCACTTCTAAAAAAAACCACACTTTAACAAACTCAGAAAACTGACTACACAAAGTGGAAACATGGATGAATGGTTGAGGAGTACAAAGGAATAGCACAGGCACGTAGGAACAAAAGCAGAAAGCCTAAGGCACAAAATGATGTACAATTCACAAGGAAACATACACTATGGCTAAGTCTAGACTGCATCCCTTTTCCGTAAAAGGGATGCAAATTAGACGTATCGCAATTGCAAATGAAGCGGGGATTTAAATCCCCCCCACTTCATTTGCATAAACATGGCTGCCGCTTTTTTCCGGCTCGGAGCTTTGACGGAAAAAAGCGCCAGTCTAGACGCGGATCTTGCGGAAAATAAAGCCTTTTCCGAAAGATCCCTTATTCCTTCTTTTAAGATCCCTTATTCCTCTTAAAAGAAGGAATAAGGATCTTTCGGAAAAGGCTTTATTTTCCGCAAGATCGCGTCTGACTGGCGCTTTCGTCAAAGCTCGAGCCGGAAAAAGCCAGTTATGTTTATGCAAATGAAGATTTAAATCCCCACTTCATTGCAGTGACATGTTTAATTTGCATCCCTTTTACGGAAAAGGGATGCAGTCTAGACGTAGCCTATAAGAGGAGGTTTGTTAGATACATTAAAAGCAAGAGAAAAACAAAGGAAAGGATAGGACATCTACTAAGCAGGGAAGAAGAGCTAAACTTATTATACAGTTTGTGCACCTCCCTAAACCAGGATTCTCTGGTCTGGCAACATCTGTGGTCCACCAGGGTAATAGATTTTCCTGGACGAGCGAGCCCTGGAACCGGAAGCCAGTAGCCCTGCTGAGGCCAATGGTCTCCAGCAGCCGGGCCAGGGCCAACACTGGTAGCAGCAGGGCTGGTGTCTAGCAGCCTGGCTGGACCTGGAGCTGGAACCAGAGCCAGAATTTGGCAGCCCAGCCAGGGCCAGAGCTAGTGTAACCACCACCAGGAGGAGGATTTGAACCTGTGACCTCTGGTGCTTAGCGTAGGAGCCTCTACTTCTTAAGCTAAAAACCAGCTGGCTCGCAGCTTAGGCTGTAGAGCTCCCTTGTTCTTATCTCTCACTGTAAGTGGTGTAAGTGCCATTACATGGGACAGTGAACCACACTGGGGCTATGTCTACACTCGCGGCTTGCGAGTAATATGCAAATGAGGCTAAGCGTGGAATATCGCCGAGCCTCATTTGCATACCTAATGAGCCACCATTTTTTTCAGAAAAGGCTCTTGTGCAAGAAGGAGCGTCTACACTGCCCCTTCTTGCGCAAGAAAAACCCTCTTGCGCAATGCCGTTACACCTATTACTTTTCAGGAAGAACGGCATTGCGCAAGAGGGTTTTTCTGCGCAAGAAGGGGCAGTGTAGACGCTCCTTCTGCGCAAGAGCCTCTTCTGAAAAAAATGGTGGCTCATTAGATATGCAAATGAGGCTCGGCGATATGCCACGCTTAGCCTCATTTGCATATTACTCGTGCAAGAAGCCGCGAGTGTAGACATAGCCTAGGTGTGTGGGCTACACTAGCAGCAGTAGGGCCAGCATCTGGCAGCCTGACCATAGGCAGGCCTGCAGCCAGTGGTAGGGGGGGACTGCGAATCCGGCAAGGGCCAGAGACAGAGGAGCCAGCCAGACCAGAAGCGGAGCCAGTGATGGGAAGGGGCAGTGGGTTGGAGGGGGGCGTGACAGGGGACCTTGCCTGGTCCAGCAAATTCTCTCATTCAGGACCAGTCAGGTCCCACCTGTATCAAGAAAGCTGAGGTGCTTAATGCTTATTTTGCTTCAGTTGTCGTCACTTAAAAAGGCTAAAGGTGACCAGATGCTCAGCACAATATTATCAACAAGGAGGAAGGAATGCAAGACAAAATCAGGAAAGATCAGGTTAAAGAATATGTGGTAATATAGATGTATTCCGTTTAGCAGAGCCTGATGAAATTCTTCCTTGGGTACTTAAGAAATTAGCTGAAGCAACCTGGGGATTGCTAGCAGTTATCTAGCAAACTCATGGAGACAGAGGGCTGGAGAAGATAAACATAGTATGTATCTTTAAAAAGGGGAACAAAGAGGATGCAAGGAATTACAAACCAGTAAGCCTAACTTCAATACCTGGATAGATAGCAGCACAAATTATTAAACAATCAATTTATAATAACCTAGAGCATAATAATAATAAATAATAACCTAGAGCATTTTATTCACAATGGTGAGGCAGCAGCATGGGGGGTGGAGGGCCCAGGTGGCTCCGCGGGATGCGAGACAGATGCAGTACGGAGTGGCGAGGAGTGCTTGTAGTCAACAGGATGAACCAATAAGTCCAGGCTCATTGGTTAATCTTGCAGTTGACTACCCTTTGGCATTCCTAGTTCACACCCCAATGAATTGTTCCAAACTGATGGGGACCATATAACAAACCCATGGCAAGCAACAGGCATAGCACTGACTGCCAAAGAGCATATTTAAAGAGATAGTGTAAGATTACCTACGAATGCCTGCTCCATATTAGATGGCTTATAAATCATGTGTTATAAGATAGATTAAATGTTTGGGCCCCTTCCATTGTGAATAAAATGCAGATTCAAACTGACTGACACACTTCATGAATTCTGTTGAACTGACTGAATTGTTTCAAACAAAAATTTAAAAATACAAAACCACTTTGTTGACATTTTCAATTGAAAGTGAATTTTCATTTCAAATTTCTCCTGAATTTCATTTAAAAAAAAAAGTTAGAGATGAAACCATTTGTTCAACTCAGATTTTTTAAAAGCTCTCAGTTTGCAAAAAGCAAACAAACAAAAACAAAAAACAAACAAAAAAACCCCAAACCCACATAAAAATTGTGTTTCAGGTTGACCCATACAATTTTTTCCAGTTTGGCCAGTGAACCAAAAAAAATAAAATAAAAAAAAATTAAAAAAAAATACAGCATTACTATTAGGTAACATGATTTCACACACACAAATTTGAATACGTTTGACATTTCACCCAGCAGAGGGCAGTGGTCCCATTCACTTCACCCATATTGGAACCTTAAAAAAACATATAAACAGAAAGACTTTATTGTTACAAAATCAAAAATACCGGAAATTCCAGCTAGCCTTTCTTCTCTTTGCCTGACCTTTCCTTTAGGTTAGTCCAGTAATGTTCCCATTACAGAATCTGCCCATTAAATTGCTGAGAAGCTGATGACACATTCACATGTGCTCATGCAGTGGCAGTTCTTAGAAGGCTAGTGGAGAAGTAAGTAAAATACCTCATCACCCATGAGCAATTGTAAGACTCCCACATTTAAAAGGATCTTTCCTGGGCTGAGCCACAGCAGTGAGCAACTACCAGTGCTTTTTCAGGGTCATGTTTTTACTAACCAACAGCCATCTCTGGAGTGAAACTTGGCTAATTTGAGCACATTCACCTTCCAGTTACTGCATCTAATCCAAATTTAAATTAAAAATAAATACCCAAAGACTGACATAATACTTGCCTGTTAAAACAATCTAGATTAACACTAAGGAAGGAAATAGCAGACAGTTCAGTTATTCGCACAGTAAAGTTGAGTGTGTGTGTTATTCATATACCAAGAGCAGCTGTTTTACAGTTGCTCCCTCTATATTTAGAGTGGCATTTTCAAAAACCTTCAGAATGTACCTAACTCTGCTCCTATTTTGAAGTCACTGAGAGATTTGCCATTGACTTCAGTCAGAGTCAAAGAATACAGGCCAGTGCAGCATACTTTTGAAAATGTCATCCATAATCAACCCTTCTGAAGTTAATGACAAGACTCCCATTGACTATAAGCAGCTTTGGATGAGGTCCTTAGGGCTCAATCAGAGGCACCATTTCAAATTTTGGTTGGGGAGGGAGGCGACTGTAACTATGATTCTAGGGGCTACTTTGAAAACCCTAGTTTTCTAGCAGATAATTTAGAAGTTAGCAGGCACGATCCCTGTATTTCATTCCTATATAAAAAAAAGACAAATAAATATTAGACCTACTCAGCTCTAATAATAATTTCTGACGTTTTGTGGCAAGTCACTTAAAGGACACTGTTAGATTTAAAATTTTGATATTGGCACTTTGTTACTAACTCTGCAGAGAGCAAGAGAGAGAGAGACCCCATCAGAACTCCTGGGCTCTGATCTGGGTTTTATGTAAGAACATCAGAATAGCCATAGGGGGTCAGACCAACGGTCCATCTGGCCCAATGCTCTGACGGTGGCCAATGCCAGGTGCTTCAGAGGAAATGAACACAGCATGCAGTCATTGAGGGATCCATCCCGTCACCCATTCCCAGCTTCTGGCAAACAGAGCTGAGGGACACGCAGATCATGGTGTTGGAGCTCTGCTCACACTGGCTAACAGCATTGAGGGATCTATTCTCCATGGACTTTCCTAGTTCTCTTTTTGAACCCCCAATATACCTCACCTTCATAACATTCTCTGGAAAAAAATTCTCCCTTAATCATATATTTTTCAAAACAGAAAAATCTCAGTCTTTTTTAACCTCTTCTCGTATAGAATATGTACAATCAAATCTGTGCACAATATTCAAATGTGGCTGTACCATGGATATAGAGATAGGCAGCATGACATTTTCTATCTTATTTTCTATCCCTTTCTTAATGAGCCCCAAAATTCTGGACTTTTTGTTGTTGTTCTTTTGGGGTTGTTGTTTTTTTTATTGCCATTAGCTACGGAGCAGATATTTTTATACAACTATTTACAAAGATGCCAAGATCTCTACTGATGAGTTCAGCTAATTTAGATCCCATCATTTTGTATGTATATTTGGGATTATATTTTGTCATGTGCATAACTTTGCATTTGTCAACACCAAATTTCATCTGCCATTGTGTTTCCTTCCCAGTGACCCAATTTTGTGAAATCCCTTTTTAACTCTTTGCAATCTGCCTTGGACTTAACTATCTTGAATACATTTTGTATCATCTGCAAATTTTGCCAGTTCAGTGTTTACCCCTTTTCTCCAGATAATTTATGAATGTGTTCAACAGCACTGGTCCCAGTACAGACCCCTTGGGGACACCGTTGTTTACTTCTCTCCAGTTATTCCCACCCTTTGTTTCTTCTCTTTTCACTGGAGTACCTGACAGTGCTTTCGGGATCATCTAAGGATCCTTGGTTTACTTTAATGACAAGCCTTTTGTTGTCTTAATCACCCTCCCTCTGTTTATAAACCAGTGGAGCTGATAGCCACTACATATTCCCTGTCCCCTCCATGCTCCCAGCAAGGTAGCGGGGTTGGCTCTGTGCTCCCAGAAGTGATGCAACCAAGGACAGATGCCCTCAGGGCTCCCTGGAGCCAGCACTACCTCCCCAGCACTTAGCACTGCCTGAGTGGGCAGCACAGTGCTCCAGCAGCAATTTAAAGGGCCCAGGGCTCCAGCCACTGCTGCTGCTACTTCAGCAGCAGCTGGAGCCCCAGGCCACTTAGAATCACCAGGCTACAGGGCAACTACCCTCTTTCCCCCCCCCTCCCCACCCACCCACCAGCAGCGGGCTTGTTGTACACAAACGCTCTGTCTCAAAGGCTGCGCTGCTCCCAGCTTCCGAATTCATCACGTCACTCATGCTCAGGCTCTGATGCAATGAAGAGTTCTGTCTCAGGCTAGGGTGAGTAGACCGCTGGTACAAAATTCAAGGGGGCTAGAAACCACCTCTAAATGGCACCCTGCATGAGGCAGTGAGAGGGAGCAAGAACCTCTTACATCAATGCACTAGGCCCTATGTCTGTACAGGCAGGAGAAAGCAGGTACACTCATCTGCTTAATCCTTCCCCATAGCAGGTGGGCAGGGTGTGGGTGAGGAATGTACAAAGTTGAGTATCCACCCTGTCCTTGCTGGCCAGCACCATTAAGCCCCAAAGTCACTGTTAGTAGAATTTGCAGCTACTTTGCTTTCAAGTTTCTTTGCAATGGAAACACTCCTTAAAAAGCTTCTCCACCACCCCCCTTCAAAAAAAAACCCCTCATCACCTGGGAAATTCATAAATTACTGTGGGATCCTTCCCAAAATCATTGTTTAACTCTCAGATCTCCACTGCCACTCAGGGTCAGAATAATATGACTCAGTACCAATTGTATGTTAGGACTTTGTGATTTCAGGACCAACCTTTTTAAAACTTAGGTCATGTTCTCAGGCCCAAGTTTTAAAACCCATGTTCATTACAATGACCCTGCAGACACTTCTGCACTTGCTTAAACTGACCTACATCATGTATGTTTGCACAATCAGGGCCAATGGTGTTGCAGTATTGATTTGTTGCATCTTCCTCTGCAGCAGCTGGTGCTGCCCACTATTAGGGACAGGAGAATGGCTAGATGGACCCTGGTCTGATTCAGGCTGGCAAATCTGATGTTCCCAAATTAGGCAGCTAAATTTGCATGAAAACACCTGCTTTCCAGAGGTGCGGAGAACCCACAGCATGCAAGGAACCAAGAATTTTTCACAGCTATTGAAGTGACTAAATGTGCCCAAGCAGAACTTCAGTCAATGCATGAAACATCTGCACATATACAAACTGAGACTGGTCCAGTGAGAGCCCTAACCCAAACCTCCCAACACACCAGGTCCCAGGGGTGTGGGAACAATTTGTACAGTGGGAGTGCTGACAGTCATTGGACAAAACTGTGAACCCTGTATGTGCTGGAAACCACTTCAAGTCAGGGGTGCTACTGCTCCCTCAGCACCCCTAGCTCCAGCACCTATGCCAGAAACTATGCACCACATATATCTCCTGTAGCAGCTCCCTTTAAGGTAGGTAAAACAAGATGCTCATTAGAAACACCCTCCTCTTAGCACTACAAAATGTGGGCACATTCACCAGTAAGGAAACCGATCACTTACCCAGGAGCAAAAATATTGTGTCTACATGCCACTTGTATCAGCCAGAAGTGGCCTAAACATTACCACCTATTTCCAAAAATACACATAACCACAGTTAAAACATAAATTTATATAACCTTCTACTGACTCTGCAGTCTCCGGCCAGCTGCTGTCTCCTCAATTTCCTGAAACAGCAGAATTGAAACTTAGTTTCCAATAGATGCTATGTCAGTGCAAAAATCTTCATCCTGCAAGCATGGACAACCTCAAGCGCACCACTCTCATAAGCCAAATTAAACAAACAACAACAACAACAAAACACATGAAACTGGCTTAAAATAATGATGTGAAAGATAGATAAGATCTAGATTTTGGGTCTTTTTATGTGTCTTTGCTTTCTGAGCCTTGAGGACACAGATTGGCTGCGTCTAGACTGGCAAGTTTTTCCGCAAAAGCAACCGCTTTTGCAGAAAAACTTGCCAGCTGTCTACACTGGCCGCTTGAATTTGCGCAAGAACACTGACGATCTAATGTAAGATTGTCAGTGTTCTTGCGCAAATATATTTGCGCAAGAGGGCCAGTATAGACAGTTAAAAGTGTTTTGCGCAAAAAAGCCCCGATGACGAAAACGGCGATCGGGCTTTCTTCTTAAAACTGCATCTAGATTGGCACGGACGCTTTTCTGCAAAAAGTGCTTTTGTGCAAAAGCGTCCGTCCCAATCTAGACACTCTTTTCCGCAAATGCTTTTAACGGAAAAACTTTTCCATTAAAAGCATTTGCGGAACATCATGCCAGTCTAGACGTAACCATTATGTTTTCAGCCTTTTCTCTGCAAACCTGAGGACTCGAAACACTGTTTACAATACATGAAAGCTGATGGTGCATCTATACTACAGAGTCTATGTTGACATAGTTATTACAGGATAGTCCCCTAGTTCAGATGCAGCCTATACACACAGGAGTTTTCTGCCAGTATAACACCATCTTTTTAAACAAAGCCCTCAGACTGAAGTTTGGGCATCCATGCCTAGTAGTCAGAGCAGTAGCGATCAGAGACCAAGAGCAAGCCACAAGACATGTCTCAGACTCAGACTTTAAGGGCAGAAGGGACCATCATGATCATCTGGTCTGATTTCCTGCAAGTTGCAGGTCATAGAACCTCATCCATCCACTCCTGTCAAAGATCCACCATCACTGGCGGAATTACTGGAGTCCTGAACTCATGATTCAAAAAAAATCAACTTATGGGATTTACACTAGTTGAAACCATCAAGTGACCTATGCTGCAGATGAAGGCAACCTTCCCCCGCACAGGATCCCCAGGGTCTCTGCAAATTTTGCCCTTGAGAAAATTCCTTCCCATCTGTGATGAAGCGGGGATTGTATTCTGTTCACTTGTTATGTTGCATGTGATTTCTACTCTCCTGTACTGTTCTGTAGTAACTCTGTGTGTGCCTGCCTCAGTTTCCCTGGCCACTGCACCGGTGCCCAGATGGGAATGAGAGTTTTGGGTGACTCTCACTGAGGCAAGGCTGCCCCAGGCCAGCAAGTACACAATGGCCAAGGCTCTTGTAACCTGAGCCTAGGTGAGGGGTGCAAGCAAGCGACACTCTTTTGCTGGGGAATAGGATTGCCAGATAGTTTCACAAAAAATACCAAACATGGCGGGGGGGGAAAAATTGGTTCAGCAAAAAAAAAGGGGGGGGGAGGATCAAAGTTGTTGAGCAAAAAGACAAAAAACACACAATAAAAAGTCACAGCACCTTTAAATCCCACACTCCCAACTCCCACCCCACCAGACGCAGCAGGGGAAGAATGTCCCAAGCGGCCTTCCATCCGAGAAAAACAGAAAATACCGGACATTTTAGATGTCCGGTATTTTCTGGGTTTTTTTTTACCAGACAGAGGCCACAAATTCCAGACTGTCCGGGCCAATACTGGACACCTGGCAACCCTACCGGGGAAGCTGGACAAAGGAGGAGGTGGGGCTGACTGGGAGTGGGTAGCTGAGTGTGTGAGTCAGTCTCAGCTGGCTTATGATACAGGGAGAGGGTCCAGGGCCCTGGCTCTGGGCCCCCTTATCCTCAAGATGGATTGTACGGACAGCTTCTGGTTCCTGTGCTAACAAGCCTGTTCTACGCTGTATCCCTGCGAACTAAAAAACACCTGATTTACCTGCTGGCTGAGAGTCACATCTGGTTGCAGATGGTGGTGCAGGGCCCAGTGACTCCCCACATCTCCATGACACCACCCCCAAACATGGGCTCAGTTAGACCATGTGTATTTTGGCAAGACCCATCAGCCAAACACCTGGGAAAGAATTCTCTGTAGTAACTCAGAGCCTTTCCCACAAAGAATCCCATCATCAGCCTTTGGGGATATTTGCTATAAGCGGATGCATTTATGCTACAGGCCATTATAGGCAGCCTCAAACCAACCCCTCCATAAATGTTGCAAGCTAGGCATTGAACTAAGGGATGATGAATGCCAAGGGCTGCAGAAAATGCTTTGTGATATTTTCTGTCCTTCTTGGATCAAAATCTACTGATTCCAAGATCTTTCTTGAGTGGTAACAACTATATTAGACCACATCATTTTTGTATCTGTAGCTGGAATTATTTTCCCATGTGCATTACTTTGTATTTATCAACACTGAATTCTGTCTGCCTTTGTGTTGCTTAATCACCCAGTTTTGTGAGATCCCTTTGCAGTAGCTTTGGACTTGACTATTTTGCCACCTCACTGTTTACCTCCTTTCTCAAAATAATTTGTGAGTAAGTTGAACAGCACTGGTCTCTATTCAGACAAACCTTATATGCCCCTTAAAAGATAGGGGAGGAAAGTCAATGTTTTCATGATCATCTAATGATCCTTCATTTACTTGAATGACTAGCATTTAGTTATCTTAATCACCTTGCCTCCCTCTGTTTATAAACAAAGTCCCTCCCCTAAAGGCAAAGCTGGGAGCTGCACAATCCCTGTTGCAATTAAGATCTGCTTCTGGGGCTAGGAGGGCATGCACTTTAAACAGACCTCAAGTATGAAATCCAAGGGTTCAAACCTCAGAAGAAGGGATACAGACCTCCCTAACTCCCCTTCAATGGCACCCAGGGGCTCAAACCTTGATAGCCAAAATTTTCAAGCTCATGTTATAAAAAACCCACCATCATTCTCCCTTTTTAAGTACTTAAATATAGATTCAGGCCCTAAACTTAATCATCCTACTAAAAATGGTAGCCTCAAATTCCCTTTTGTTTGGATTTTAACAAGTTGTGTGCGTGGGGGGGGGGGAATGTTACACACATATACACACACACACATATATTTTGGAGCTTCAAAGGAGCATGTAGACTTTCAGATAAGAGGAATTTTTCAAGTTGTACCTCACAGTAGGATGGGTGAGAGATGCAATATCCAGGGCACATATTTGGCATCAGAGGTTTTCCTGCCATGCAGTAACAGACGGGGTTCTTTGGCAACCCAAGAGGGGGAGGGAAATGAGTATTTTTCGTAGTTCGTGATTATTCTAGTTGCACCTAGCTTTTCAAAAAATTCAGTGGGTCTATTTGGCAATTGATTCCTTGGTTCACTTCCTCCTCCAGGTGAAGCCAACAGACCAAAAGAAGCTGGAGAATTCTAATTATAGAACTGGTTGGTAATTCCATTAGGGAATTTATTTATTTTTGTGCAGCATGCAGATATGGCATTGGGGACTTTAAAAATATTCCTAAATAGTGGAAGTTCCTACTCAGCTGTAACAAGAGCACAACTAGGCTACGTCTACACTACAAGATTTTTGCACAAAAAAGGCCATTTTTGCGCAAAAACTGGCGGAGCGTCCACACCTCAAGCGCGTTTTTGCACAAGAAAATCGACAGAATAGAGGGCTTTTGCCAGTAGAGTTATTCCTCTCCCCACAAGGAATAACTCCTTTTTGTGCTACAGCTCTTGCACAAAAAGGCAGATGTGGACGCTCTGGAGGGTTTTTTGCGCAAGAAACCCCTATGGGAAAAAGCACAGGTGCTCTGATGGCCATTCTACGAATGGCCACCAGAGCTTTCTTGCTCAAGAGCGTCCATACAGTGTGGACACTCTCCTGCGCAAAAGCACATCGCTTTTGCGATGCACTTTGAGGTCTGGATGCGCTTTTGCACAAGAAGTTTTTATGCAAAAACTCTTGCACAAAAGGCTTCTTCCGTAAAAACCCCACAGTGTAGATGAAGCCCTAGTGAAATACTATAATTTAGGTGCCACGCTGGATAAAATGCAGGATGAATTTTGTAATAATCCACTTTTAGATCTTATATGTTTGTTTTCTGATGCTTCCTAAAGAGTAGGGTGACAATGCTAAGGATACAGAAGAAATTCAATAGAGGAGAAAGAGGAGAATAGCAAGTATTTTACACTCCTTTTCTATTTTATTTCTGTCACTCTTCATTTTTGTTAGCTAGGAGATGGCATTTCTGTTCTGCAGAGAGTGGAAAAAACTCATTTGCAAGGACACAGTCTTCTTAGTGCAGGGTTATTCAGCCCTGCTCAGATCATAAGGAACAGCAAAATTTTTACAAACATCAGTGAAGTTATAGCTGCTAACAACAATGATGGACTGGACCTAACAAGCCACTTTTTAACCATATGATTTCCACTAATGTTAGGCTTACAAAATCCCCACTTATTTTCCCTTAGATTGAGTCGAGACCTTGTGCATTTCACCAAAACATATTAAATGCCACTAGAGGGAGATAAACCCTAGACAGATTCCTCCATTAAACAAAAAAGATATTCGACATATTACAGATAAACAAGTAGTGATACGATAGTCATATACCTGCTTTGGTATACAGGTATGTAAAGGAAATTACTCTATTACTTAAGTCCAGACTCCCGAACACACAATGAGGTTACCAGCATGATTCTTCTTGTTCTTTATATAAAAAGGAAAATTGAATGATTATAAATAAGTCATTTAGTGTGGACACTTTAATTGTCAGGTTCCCCCCTTCCCCTCTCCCTTCTTTTTCTGCTATATATTTGTACCCCTGGACTCTTTGCTCTATTCATCTGAAGAAGTGGGTTTTGCCCATGAAAGCTACTATCTATATTTTTGGTTACTCTCTAAGGTGCTCTCCAGCCTGAGCCAGTTGGCATGGGCAGACCTGCCAATGAGCAGAGATGAGGAGGGGACAAAGGGGACAACTGTTCCACAGCTTAGAGCTCCTGGACCCTTTGAATTGCTGACAGAGTGCCACAGCTGGAGTGCCACTCTGTGCAGCTCTAAGAGCTGGGGGCCGGGATGCGCACTGCAGTCTGGGTGGCTGTAAGGGCTGGCTGCCCAAGGCCCCACCCCTTCCTCACGAGGCCTTGCCCCTTCCGGGGGCAGAAAGATGTAAAGACTTGCCCACAGGGAGTCCACAGCAGAGGCTGGGAAAAGAGCCCAGATCTTTGGAGGACCCATCCTGTGTTGTGACCACAAGGCCAACCTTCCATGCTAGGAGATATAGCAGGAGACTCCTGACTTCTCTTCCCAGCTCTGTCCCTGACTTGCTGTGTGACCTTGGTAAGCCAGTTGCTGTATGTCTATGTGCCTAAGGCCACGTCTGTACTTAACATACCTGAGATCAATCTTCTGGTGTTCAAATTAGCAGTCTAGTAAAGACTCACTAAATCAAACTCTGAGGGCTCTCCCGTCAGCCTCTTACTGTGAAGATGGCACCAAGCTTGGCTTAAAGTATGTTGACTCCAGCTATGTTATGTAACTGGAGTTGGGTACCTTAAGCCAACCTTCTGGGTCTAGTATAGACCTGGCCTAAATGAATTGACTGTAAATCTGAAGAAATCCAATAATGATACCTGGTATCTGGCCACGAGGTGTCAGTGTTGGCCAATCCAACTTTTTTCCTGGGGTAAAGGACACCAGCTGAAAGACTTTTGAGATTTACAGAATAATGGATAGCATTTATTAGTACAAACAGCAACATGAGCTTTAATGGTTAGCCTGTGTGCCAAAGTGGGGATTTTATGTAATATTTTTATAAATCCCATTGGTACCCAATGGAGGGGAAATCTAAGCGAGGGTTGTGAATTCAGCATAGTCTTGCCTGGAAAACAAAGAACTGGGAGGTGAATGGCAGAGAATAAAGATTCAGAGGGTTAGCCGAGTTAGTCTGTAACAGGAAAAAGTTTTTAAAACAACAAATAGTCTAGTAGCACCTTAAAGACTAACAAAACATGTAGATCGTATCATGAGCTTTCGTGGGTATAACCCACTTCTTCAGATGACAGGAGTATAGGAAGTCCAGATCCAAGAATAAATAAGGGAAGGAGGGAGGAGAGGTGAAAAGGAAAAAAAAGAAGGGAGGAAGAATAAAGAGTTGGCTGGGAGACATTTACTAGAACTGACTAAGGAAGTCAAAGGAACAGAGCCTGAGAATAGAGTTCACTGCAGCTTAGCTAATGAATGGGTCTGGCTTGACTAGAATTTACTATTCTTTAACCTTTATTTCTCTATGTTAATCTCAAGACTTCTAATGTTGTGTTCCAGTTGACTAACAAATCTCACTCTGCTTTGAAAACACTTTGGGTGTCACTGCAAAAGTTATCCTAAAGTAATCTTTAAAGTTATTTATTTACCCTGGTTATCCTTAGATCACAGCCCCAATGGGTAGCATTTACCATCTCAACTGCCAAAATATTAATTCTGATCTTTCCAAATAACAGACATTGCCACCATTAAATTGGTGTGTCTGATGGGTCCCATTGAAATGAACCCCAAGCTATGAGCTCTGCTCTTCTGCACCTGCGTAAACAGAGTAACAAATGAAATCCGCATCCTCAGCCTTAAAATATACATTAACAAACAAAGACTACTTATTACCTACTTACTAGTTTGCTATCACAACAGACATTGCATGCTTGACATTACAGATTATGAAGGTAATGAAGAATTCATGCTACTTTCCCTTTTCAGATCATTATGATTTCAGAATAACTGGTGAACATCTTCATGTCTTTTATCTTTGTATGGGAATCTCACAGTCTGTTGTGAACAACTGATATTCCGATTTCCATTTCAACAACCTATGCAAGTCACATTATATTGTTCCTGTCTCTGATTAATGACTCAGATAACTGGCTGCTACATTTGGGGATCACTCAGAGATTAAGGAGTTCTGTCACTACCTGCCTTGCAATGTTGAGTTCCTTAATACTGTGCTGCTATGACTCAGAACCCTGACATAGCCAGCTCACAAACATAAAGGTTTCAGCCTAACCTTCACCCACCTCTTTGCTCCTTGCAGGGAGCCTTCCATTCCTGAGTCTCCTCAAATCTGCATACCTTGAAACTATGATACACCTGGAACTTCTCCCCCTGCTTCATCAGCCCTAAAGGAATGATGCCTGCCCCCCGTAATCAGTTCACTTTTGCACAAGCTCATTTCACACAGTTTGTGCAATAGTCTATACTTACGAGAAGATAAATGCTCCAGAGGTTGATCTTCCAGCGTTCAATTTAGCAGCTCTATGCACCCATAAATTGAACACTGAGGGCAGCCTCTGCCGGTGTCCGGTGGTTCCTTCTGCGAGGAATAAGGGAAACAGACAGGAGCATTTGCTCCCCGTCAGCCTCCCCTGGTGTGATACCGCCACGGATCAGCTTAAGATAAGCCAAATCCAGCTATGCATTTTGTGTAGCTGGAATTGCGTACCTTAAGCCAACCTTCCTGGTCTAATATAGACCAAGCTCTAGAGACCTGCTTGGGGTTAAAAGCATGATTTAGTAGGATTTAGTAGGAAAAATCATAGGATTCAAAGATGAAATAGTAATGAAATACAAACATATATTACACAGAAAATAGTTTTCGGCTTTACATGTCTATATTAGCCAAATTCCCTTTTCTAACGTAATATATTGCAAACGTACTCCTATCATACAGCGGATCCAATGGGTCAAGGACAGCATCCTGCTTAGTGACTCTCCCTCAGTTTTGTTAATCCAGAAACCTCTGCCAGAAGTTTGCTATTGGAAGTTTTTATTGACAAATCGAATAGTCGATGGAAATCCCATCGACTATTTGATTAGTTAATTAAACGAAATTTCACATCCTTAGTTTTCAGAGAACTATCCACAATGACTCCAAGATCTCTCTCTTCAATTGTTGTAGCTAAATTAGTCCCCATCATATTGTATGTATAGTTGGGATTATTTGTTCCAATGTGCATTACTTTACATTTCTCAACATTACATTTAATTTGCCATTTTGTTGCCCAATCACTTAGTTTGGTGAGATCTTTTTGAAGCTCTTCACAGTCTGCTTTAGTCTTAACTATCTTGATCAGTTTGGTATCATCTGCAAATTTTGCCACCTCACTCTTTACCCCCTTCTCCAGATCATTTATAAATATGTTAAATAGGACTGGTTCCAGGACAGACCCTTGGGGGACACCTCTCTCCATTCTGAAAATTTACCATTTATTCCTACCCTTTGTTTCCTGTCTTTTAACCAGTTATTAATCCATGAAAGTGTTATGCTTAAACGAAGCACACGAAATCTTTTATAGGGGAAAAGGCAGCACGCCGCATTTATTGAGAATACAACAGTAGCATATGCTTTTCAGTCACTCACACACACAAACACCATACACACACAGTCCCACCAGACGATGTTATAGTTACCAGTCCAGAGTCTGGATCAATCTAGTGGCCAGCCAGATCGATCACAGAGGGAGAGCAGGGCCTTTTGTCGGTCGCGATCTGATGCTCTTCTGGAGTTGGTGGCAAGACGAACCCAAAGTTCCATGGCAAAGCACCCTGCTTTTATAACCCTTTTCTCTGTTGAAGTCTATGGATTCTGCTGTGTCATTCTGTGTCCAGTGTGTTATCTTTGTGATGTCAATCATTCCCAAAATATTTCGAAAGGCTCATCCTGTAATCAATCATCTTTTAGGGGTGCCAGCTCCACTTTAGGGCCATCAATCTGCCAGTCCAATCACTCTTTGACCATGGGCACACACTGATGTTCCCTCTGACACTGATAAGTCTGTTTTCACCCACGCTTCGCCCCTCCTTCCTTGGCCATCTGGCTCTGAGGAATAACCTTCGCACCTTTATCTCGACACATACATTCCACTCTCACACATAAACAATCTCTACAAGGACTTTTCAAAAGAAAAGCATAATACAACAGTATCCTATCCTGGGCAAAGCAAAAGGCCTTGTAAATCAAACAATTAGGACTTCAGTCTTCAACATTCCTCTAATCTCATTAACATAGACACAATACCAAAACTCTGTCTCTTTACTTACTAAACTCACTAAGCTTTAAAGCAAAAGAAAGATATGTCTTACTAAAGGGCTTAGTTTAATAGAACGATGTGTTACCTTACATTGCTACATTATTAATCCTAAAATACAAATATAAAAAGAATAAAACTTTCAATCCCAACAAAAGGACCTTCCCTCTTATCCCATGACAACTTACTTTACTTAACAGCCTTTGGTGAGGGACCTTGTCAAAGGCTTTCTGGAAATCTACATATACTATATCCACTGGATCCTCTTGTCTACATGTTTTTTGACCCCCTCAAAGAACTCTAGGGCTTAGTCTACACTGAAGGGTTTTTGCACAAGAAGCCTTTTGCAGAAGAGTTCTTGCACAAAAACTTCTTGCGCAAAAGCAAGAATGGCCATCAGAGCACCTGTGCTTTTTCGGCTAGAGGTTTCTTGCACAAAAACCCATCCGGGAGCATCCACACCTGCCTTTTTGTGCAAGAGCTATAGCGCAAAAAGGAGTTATGCTTCATGGGGAGAGGAATAACTACTGGCAAAAGCCCACTGTTCTGTTGATTTTCTTGCGCAAAAACGCACTTGAGGTGTGGACGCTCCGCCGGTTTTTGCGCAAAAAACCTTTACAGATTTCCCTTTACAGAAATCATGTTGACTTTCCCCCCAACAAATTATGTTCATCTACATGTCTGACAATTTTATTCTTAACTATAGTTTCAACTAATTTGCCTGGGACTCACATTAGACTTCCCAGTCTGTAATTGCCAGGATCAGGATCTGTCTGTAGTGTGTGAGTCTGTGTTTGGGGTTTACTTACTGGTTGCCTGAAAGATACTGTGTACTGAGCTTGTGTTTGTCTGTTGGAGATTCATGTGCTAAGCTGTTTGTTTGAAGGACCATGTGCTGAGGCTGGCAGTTGGAAGCTGTGAACTTCTTAATGAAGATTTGAAATCTAGAACCCTCTGTTCATTGATCAAGCCTTAGCCACAGGGAGGGGCTATCAGGAAGGACTTCCAACTGCCAGCCTCAGCACATGGTCCTTCAAACAAACAGCTTAGCACATGACTCTCCAACAGACAAACACAAGCTCAGCACACAGTATCTTTCAGGCAACCAGCAAGTAAACCCCAAACACAAACTCACACACTACAGACAGCCACTTACCCGACAGGTCCTGTATTATTGCATTCTAACAGGATGCAGAAAAGTGAAAACAATACATCCAGCATCTCCACTGTTTTCATTAAGTTTAAACACACCAAATACATGTTTATATACTTAATCACTTTGATCTAGAATTGGCTTGACTTCCAGCTGCAAGTTTGCCAGTACTTAGCTGACACCTTGGCCTTGGCCAGAGCTAGTACTTGATCTTCCAGAATTATACAGAAATATTAAGAAGCTCATTTTAGTTGCCAAAGAAATCATCAAGTCAAATTATCCCACTCATCTGACATTGGACCATGATCAGATGAAGCACAATACAGATTACAGCCACCTCGCCAGGTGTCCGGTATTGTACCGGACAGTCCAGTATTTGCACGCTCTGGCCGGTAAAAAAAATCAGAAAACACCGGACATGTGCAATGTCTGGTATTTTCTGATTTTTCCGGCTGCGCACCGGATGGAAGCCTGTCGGGTGTGGGTGGGAGCGGCTGGGAGCCCCAGCTGGGAGGCAGGGCCGCGATTGCTGCTGTGAGCCCTCAGTTGGCTGAGTGTGAGGAGGAGGAGAAGCCTCCTCCTCACTCGTGCGTCGCCGGGAGCCTGCGCGGGACAGGCAGCAAGTGCCCAGGTCAGTCCCGCTCCCCGCCGGCCAATTTGCTCACCCCCTCCCTTCCCGGCCGGCCGGTTCTCCCCCACTTCCCTTCCTGATCTTCCCCGGCCAGCCCCCCTGCATCCCCCCCAGCTCTGCTTCCCGCCGGCCCGTTCCTCTTCCTTGTCTTCCCCGGCCAGCGCCGCAGCACCTCTCCCCGGCCCCACCAGCTCTGCTTCCCGCCCCCTTCCTCCCGGCCCCTCGTTGTACCCCCGCCAGCTGTGCTTCCTCCTGGCCCCCGCTGCACTCTCCCACCCCGCCCGCTCTGCTTCCCGCTCCTTCCACCCAGCCACCCTCGCAGCCCCGATCCCCAGCTGTGCTTCCCGCCCCTTACTCCCGGCCAGCCCCGCCCCCTTCCGGCCGGTCCCCGATATCCCGCGGCCAGCCCTGCTCCACCCAACCCCCACGACCAGCCCTGCTTCCCTCCCTCCCATCTCCCCGGCCAGCCCCATTGCCGCTCTCCTCCCCGTTAGCTGTTTCCAGGTCCCCTTCCCGGCCAGCACCGCCTCCTTCCTGGCTGGGCCCCCCCCAATGAAGCGTGTTCGGGATTTTTTTTTTTTTTAAATGATTACCTGGTAACCCCTAGCAGTGATCCAGGTTCTTGGAGGTGTGTGTGTGTGTGTGTGTGTGTGTGTGTTTTCTTTTTTTCCTGGTGGGGGTGTTGGGGTGTGTGTGTGTGTGTGTGTTTTCTTTTTTTTTTCCTGGTGGGTTTTTTTTGTTACAATGCTCCATTCACTGGCCAGCAAGGTGCACTCACATATCCAGGAACTGACCTCGCCAGTCAGACTGGCCCAGGATGCTAAGTACACCTTGGCTTTTCTTTTAAAAGGCCTCTAATTTTGGGGCGAGGGGACAATTTTCAGTTTTGCCCACGGAGGCAAAACAGCAGCCCCTTTACTGCAGAGGTGAAGAGAGCCCCGGGGAAATCTGCATGGCGGGGCAGCTCTGGAGTGGGGCTGCTGATGAGAGATGCAGAGTATGCCCCTGTGACGGGTCTGCCGGGACCCGCACTGCATCCGACGAGGGGGGGGATCACCGGGGAACGACGCAGCGAGCGGGGAACTTCTGCTGCTTTGCAGGGAGGCGGGGGAAGCCCTGCGCAGCTGCCGGTAACAGGCCGGCTGGGGAAATAGTGTTATTCCGGGGACAGTCGTGTAATTCAAAAAACATTTCCTAAAAAAAAATCGTGTTATCGCGAAAACATGTTAAGCGGGGTACGTGTTAAATGAGGAATTACTGTACATGCAGCCTCCTGCCAACCAGGAACCAGGAGCAAGGGGAGGAAGTGCACAAGAGGAGAACAGGAAGGAGAATTACCAGTGGTGGAAAGTTTGGTCGACCCAGTCCTGCTTCCTACCAGTCAGCTTTCCCAGGCACAGCTGCCTACAGTGGCTCCCACAATCTGCCAACCAGTGACCTCAGCCTGACTACTAGCTACCTGGGACTAACCACTTTGGTGCTGCCCATTGTATTGAGACGAGAGGAAGGAAGATCCTTTAGCGTTGCCTCCCTGTAGCAGGCCCAGTATATCACCTGCAACTTTCCAAGGGCGTATTAACAAATAAAACACTGCTCTAAAACTCTGTGCCCTAAAGCAACATCCCGATGCCCCCATAGTCATACAAGTGCGATACGTGTCATACAAACCAGGCCCTTCTGAGAGGTTCTAAACTCTTGATCTATGGAGCATTAATATCCTATTAGATTGTATGCGAAGTTATGAAGTTTTGCCATGTGTGTGTTACTGAAATATATTGTGAAGTTTTAAACACCCACAGCTAGCTTTTCAGGGACACTAGTTAAGACGCTAGACAGTGCTAAAGGCCCCATTAAAAGGAATCCACATGCCCAGGAAGAGTCTCCGGAATTGTTTACAATGGAGGCTTCCTCATAAGGAGCAGATAGGTAAAGGAGAATGCATGAGCATAGATCTTTCCAGCAAACTGGAAGAAGCTATAAAAAAAGAGGGGAAGTGACATCATCACTTGACCTCACTTCCCACACTGCTACTATAGTATCTGAAAACATTTTAGAAACAAAGATTGAACTGGGAAAGTGGGTCTCAGGTGGGAAAGAAGACAAGCCTGCCTGTGTATGGAAGATTGGTGGACTGTATATGCGATCAGGGTGAGACATTGAGATTCAAATCTTGTCCAGGTTAGAGACTTAAATTGTGCTTTTGTTTTAAATTTCCTAATGATATTCTACTTTGATCTGTATGCTATTACTTATAATCACTTAAAATCTATCTTTCTGTGATTAATAAATCTGTGTGTTTTGCTAGAACTGCTTGGGGAATCTGCTCCGAAACAATAACTGGTGTGCAATGAGGAAGGGATTACTACCGAGTGGGTAGTAAACTAATTATACTGCTCAGGCTTTTGACCAGGGCAAGATCATACACATCTAGGCCCTGGTCTACACTAGGACTTTATTTCAAAATAACTCCCCCCACCACCCTTGGTCGAATTTATAAGCAGAGCTTCCACACTTCCAACCCCATTATTTCAAAATAACAAGCCACGGAATTCAAAATCTGTACTCCTGTTTTCCCATCAGGAGTAATGCTAATTCCAAAATAGTTATTTCGAAATAACAGTAGTGTGGATGCTCCAGTACTGCTATTTTGAAATAATTACTCCCCAGAGTAATATGAACTAATTACTCGCCAGTGCTTCCTGGGGCTCTAAGTCTGAGGTAGTGTGTCCACGTTAATGGAGCCTGCCTCAGACTAATTCTGAGGCTTCCCTGTAGTGTTGACACACTAGCTTGAATTTGTTAAATCGGGATTTATTAAGTCAAATTTACTAACTTCAAAATAGTTTCCTAGTGTAGCCATGGCCTGGGGTCCTACAGAGTGGAGCTGGTAGGAGCCTCTCGATTGTTGGTTCATGAGAGGCTAGGAGAAGCATTCATATAACTGTAGGTGGAGAAAGTGAGGGCGGGAGCGGTGACCCTGCATGTATAAGTCTAAGGCCTGGAGAGGACTACAGCTGTCACAGCATGAAAGGGGGCCCAGGCTGGTGCCAGAGGGTTCCAGGCTGGGAAAGTCAGTCACACCTGCCATCTCTGGGTGCCTTAAAAATTCTTGTTTCTGGATCATGAACAGCTGAAATTGCTTAATTTAGATCAATGGCCTGCAGTAGTGTGGACTAGTGTGGAGAACGTAGTAAAAGAAAATATACAGCTGTGGTGATTGTGAAATCAGAGATTACACTGCGCTTCAGCGCAAGATAATACCCATGCCATGATTGTAGTGGCTTGATGGACCTACCCCTGAGGCAATGATCCTGATCTCATAGAAAAGGGAGCCTGGAACAGCCTGGCTGGGCCCCAGACCAGAATGCTACAAGCACAGGTCACACTGGATATGCTTCTTCACCACCGCATCTCTCATCAGCAGCCCCACTCCAGAGCTGCCCCACCATGCAGATTTCCCCGGGGCTCTCTTCACCTCTGCAGTAAAGGGGCTGCTGTTTTGCCTCCGTGGGCAAAACTGAAAATTGTCCCTCGCCCCAAAATTAGAGGCCTTTTAAAAGAAAAGCCAAGGTGTACTTAGCATCCTGGGCCAGTCTGACTGGCGAGGTCAGTTCCTGGATATGTGAGTGCACCTTGCTGGCCAGTGAATGGAGCATTGTAACAATGGCTCGGAGGGAGGCTCCTTCCTCTGTTCTGCGGTTATTGAATCAGGTTAGGGCAGCAACAAGTAAGCGTAGGTCAGAGCTGCGGGGACATTAGCAGCAAGTTCTATGGGCCTGTGGTGCCCAGGCACCTGGAATATTCTTGGACCAGGGCCCGGCTCCAGCAAAGTTCAAAGCTGGGTCTCTGCCCCAGTCCTGCTTGCCACCCCCTGGATAATTAAAAGTGGCTCTGGAGGCTGCACTAGCAGCACAGTGGAGCTCAAGTGGCTTCTGGTCTGCTCTGGCTTCCCACACAGCTACTGACATGTCATGGCCCTGGGAGGGAGGGGTTCCTTCATGTACGGCCTCCACCTCAAGTGCCCCTGA
The DNA here is from genome assembly GCA_019425775.1 of Rafetus swinhoei. Classification (NCBI taxonomy): domain Eukaryota; kingdom Metazoa; phylum Chordata; order Testudines; family Trionychidae; genus Rafetus; species Rafetus swinhoei. The sequence continues at coordinate 22,246,247 of CM033427.1, forward strand.
AGCCAGTAGAAAGTTATGGGGCAGCACCCGTGGACAGCATAAGAACATAAGCAGGGCCGGCTCGAGCCATTCCTGCGCCTCGGGCAGCAGGCGCGCGTGATGCATACACAACTCTGCCCCCGGGCGCACGGCGCATGTGCGGCCCCACACCCTGGCGCACTGCTCACCTTACAGCTGCAATTGGGTGCGCAGCACCTGATTGCAGCTCTAAGGGGCGCCCCCCCATAGGTTGGCGCCCTGGGAAGCTGCCCGGCTAGCCCCCCCCACCTCCTTAATCCAGCCCTGAACATAAGAATGGCCATACTGGGTCAGACCAAAGGTCCATCCAGCCCAGTAGCCTGTCTGCTGACAGTGGCCAATGCCATGTGTCCCAGAGGGAGTGAATCGAACAGGTAATGCTCAAGCAAGCTCTCTCCTGCCATCCATCTCCACCCTCTGACACAGAGGCTAGGAACACCATTCCTTACCCATATTGGCTAATAGCCATTTATGGACTTAACCTCCATGAATTTATCTAGTTCTCTTTTAAACCCTGTTATAGTCCTAGCTTTCACAACCTCCTCAGGCAAGGAGTTCCACAGATTGACTATGCGCTGTGTGAAGAACTTCCTTTTATTAGTTTTAAACCTGCTGCCCATTAGTTTCATGTGGTGGCCCGTAGTTCTTATATTATGGACACACGTAAATAACTTTTCCTTATTCACTTTCTCCACACCACTCATGATTTTATAGACCTCTATCATATCCCCCCTTAGTCTCCTCTTTTCCAAACGGAAAAGTCCCAGTCTCTTTAATCTCTCCTCATATGGGACCCGTTCCAAACCCCTAATCATTTTAGTTGCCCTTCTCTGAACCTTTTCTAATGCCAGTATATCTTTTTTGAGATGAGGAGACCACATCTGTACACAGTATTCAAGATGTGGGCGTATCATGGATTTATATAAGGGCAATAAGATATTCTCCGTCTTATTCTCTATCCCTTTTTTAATGATTCCTAACATCCTGTTTGCTTTTTTGACTGCTGCTGCACACTGCGTGGACGTCTTCAGAGAACTATCCACAATGACTCCAACATCTCTTTCCTGATTAGTTGCAGCTAAATTAGCCCGCATCATATTATATGTATAGTTGGGATTATTTTTTCCAATGTGCATTACTTTACATTTATCCACATTAAATTTCATTTGCCATTTTGTTGCCCAGTCACTTAGTTTGATGAGAACTTTTTGAAGTTCTTCACAGTCTGCTTTGGTCTTAACTACCTTGAACAGTTTAGTATCGTCTGCAAACTTTGCCACCTCACTGCTTACCCCTTTCTCCAGATCATTTATGAATAAGTTGAATAGGATTGGTCCGAGGACTGACCCTTGGGGAACACCACTAGTTACCCCTCTCCATTCTGAAAATTTACCGTTTATTCCTACCCTTTGTTTCCTGTCTTTTAACCAGTTCTCAGTCCATGAAAGGATCTTCCCTCTTATCCCATGACAACGTAATTTATATAAGAGCTTTGGTGAGGGACCTTGTCAAAGGCTTTTTGGAAATCTAAGTACACTATATCTACTGGATCCCCCTTGTCCACATGTTTGTTGACCCCTTCAAAGAACTCTAATAGATTAGTAATACATGATTTCCCTTTACAGAAACCATGTTGACTTTTGCCCAATAAATTATGTTCTTCTATGTGTCTGACAATTTTATTCTTTACTATTGTTTCAATTAATTTGCCCGGTACTGATGTTAGACTTACCGGTCTGTAATTGCCGGGATAGCCTTTAGAGCCCTTTTTAAATATTGGCGTTACATTAGCTATCTTCCAGTCATTGGGTACAGAAGCTGATTTAAAGGATAAGTTACAAACCAGAGTTAATAGTTCTGCAATTTCACATTTGAGTTCTTTCAGAACCCTTGGGTGAATGCCATTTGGTCCCGGTGACGTGTTACTGTTAAGTTTATCAATTAATTCCAAAACCGCCTCTAATGACACTTCAATCTCTGACAAGTCCTCAGATTTGTCACCTACAAAGGACAGGTCAGCTTTGGGAATCTCCCTAACATCCTCAGCCGTGAAGACCGAAGCAAAGAATTCATTTAGTTTCTCCGCAATGACTTTATTGTCTTTAAGTGCTCCTTTTGTATCTCGATCATCCAGGGGCCCCACTGGTTGTTTAGCAGTCTTCCTGCTTCTGATGTACTTAAAAATCATTTTGTTATTACCTTTCGAGTTTTTGGCTAGCTGTTCTTCAAACTTCTTTTTGGCTTTTCAAAAAGTGCACTTCCTCTGGTCCCAAAGCTGCTGTCAGAGGAAGATACCCAGGCAAGCACCCTCCAGCATCTCTGCCCTCCAGTTCTTTTGCACTCAAACACCTCCCCAAGCCATAGGCAGCTAGGGAGGAGGGGAAGGATGAAAGCTCCAGGCTTTCTGAGCACCACCAATATTTCTGCAAACCTGCCACCCCTGGCAGGGAATGTTTCACCCCTATTGCGTGTTGATTAAAACGTCATGTTTTACTTGCGTGCAGTGTTTACTTTATTTGTTTCTATGGTTGCTTCCCCCCAGCTGTAAAACATAAACAGCCCAGGAGTTCATTATTCTTATCTGAATACTTCCTCTTAAGCATAGACGTTTTCCCCTTGTTGTTCTGAAAAAGAATATCCAGTCAGCTGATTTGCTTTTAATTAAGGAATTGGCACAACACCTCCACCCCAGTCAAAATATATTCAAAAATAACTGAGAAACAAACCTTGGCCACAACATAGAGGAGGGACTTACTTCCTGGAAATGAGGGTCTGATAGGTCATGCAGAGGACAAATCTAGGAGAATCCTACATCAGAATCCATAACAAGGCCATGTGGGCCTAAGACTAAGCCTTTGACCAGAACACACCCAAACTATGGGGAAGTTTGGATTCAGAATCATAGAAGTGTAGGAGTGGAAGGGACCTCAAAAGTGATCAAGCTCTGGCAAAACCACATAAACCATCTAAATTAGGGATGTTAGAGATTGTGTAATTGAATAGTTATGTAACAGCATGAAATCTTTGCTGTTACACAACCATTTACTAGTCCCTGGGGGTGGGGCTGGCAGCCAGTGTACTCCCGGTCCCACTCCCAGGGAGCCCAGGGTGGGGTGGCAGGTGGGAGCTGATCCAAGAGGGGAGCCAATTTAAAAACTAGCTCCCTCTGCAGACCGGCTGCCTACCGCCCTGATATAGAGGCAGCAGCATGGGGTGGCAGCAGCCCCTGTCCATGGGGGGAGGGGGGGGTCCGAGCTCCCTGTGGACAGAGGCTGCTGCCATGGACAAAGGCTGCTTTGTAGCATCCTCCCTGCCCCCCCAAGCTGTTACCTCTGATAGAGGCAGCAGCATGGTGGGGGTGGGGAGAAGGTGGCACGGCGGAGCTGGTGCAGGAGGCGGGTGGGGTGGCGGGCTGCTTTTAAACTGGTTCACCCAGCACCAGCTCCTGCCTACCTCACCTCACTGCCTCTGTAGGAAGCAGCTTGGGGGGAAGGCGTCAGGTCTGCGGAGTTGGCATGTGTGGGGAGCCTGCCTGAAAGCCAGCCCCCCCACATATCACCTGCAGTCTGCCCCCCTCACCTCCATGCAGCTGCATCTCTCCGAGGCAGCAGTACAGGGGTGGGGGGCAGATGGATCCAATGCTAATGGAGCTGCTTAAAGCCAGCTCCTCACAGGCACGGGCTCTGGCTCCTCTCTCTCCCCCACCCCCCATTGCCTCTTAAGTATAGTACTTTGCACTTGTCTTTATTTAATTCCATCTTGTTTATTTTGGACCAATTATCCAACTTGTCAAGTTTCTGTTCAGTTTTAATCCTGTCTCCAAAGTGCCACTCCATTGTCCAGGTCATTAGTGAAAATATTGATGCGGGCCTGACCCTGTAGAATTACACTAAGTACACCCTTGTAGTTTGACAGCAAGTTCTTGGAGTATAGTTTTTCAACCATTTGTGAATACACCTGAGAGTAATTTCATCTAGACATTTCCCTAGCTTATGAGAATGTCATGTTGGACCTCATCAGAAACCTTATTTAAAAACAAAACAAAAAAACAAACCACACACCAAGATACATCACATTGGCTGTTTCTCTATACTCACTAGTGCTGTAACCCTTTCAGAGAAGGCAATTTGGATAGTTTGGCATGATTTGTTCTTGACAAACATATGCTGGCTATTGCTTATAACCCCGTTATCCACTAGATGCTTACAAATTGATTGCTTAAGCATTTGTCCCAGTATCTTTCCAGGTACCAGAGTTAGGCTGACTTGTCTACAGTTCCCTGTTGGTTTCCCTTTGTAAAAAGACGTGAGTTCCCCATCCTCTACGCCTTCCCCCATCATTCAGCAATTTTCTTTGCTAATTCCTAATGGTTCAGAAACTGCTTCAGCCAGTTCCTTAAGAACCCTAGGATGAATTTCATTGGGCCCCACTGACTTAACACTCATTAAATATTTTTTTACCTGATTTTTCCCTAGTTTAGCTTGCATTCCTTCCTCCTTGTCATTGATATTTGTGCTGAGTATCTGGCCACCATTAGCCTTTTTAATGAAAGACTGATAAAAAATAGGCACTAAGTACCTCTGCTTTGTTGAGGTACTCAGTTGTTAACTCTCCTTCACTGCTAAAAAGAGGGACCATGCTTTTCATTGCCTTTCACTTGCTGCTAATGTATTAAAAGACAATAAGAAATTAAGTTCCTTGTGAGGTATAAGCCCTTTTTTGCCCTAGTCTCTGTTGGATCAGAACTTCACAGCTGACCCCATAATGATACTTGACAATACCAGACTGCTGATTGTAGACAAAAGTGCCACCTTTGATAACAACTGAACCGCCTATCATATTCTCACTGTTGGCCTTTCCCTGGCCCCTGGTGAATAGGCTAGGTCCACTGAGGGAGGTTCATATATATGGCCCTGCACCAAGGAGGCCCCTCGCCTTGTGAGAAAATATGTGAGGTTTGTGTCACTGTCTTTGATGCTCTCACCAGAGAAAGCAGCTGTCAGTCTCTCTGGGCTCTCTATAGGAGTTTAGCAGACAGATGCATAATCAGTTCCTGCCATTTCCCCTATATGTCAGTCAGTGGCCGCCTACACTTCCAGCGAGCAGGAAGCTGAGAGCTCCTTAAATCACCACCATCTCCACACCCAAGTCAGAAAACTTTTGAACTCTGCAGCACTCTAGCACACAAATAGAGGCATGATGTGAGCACAGTGTCTCCACTTGTCCCACCGCAAGGCGACCATGAATGTCTACAAGACAGTCAACCATGATGATTCACCGTATAGAGACTTGGAGGTTAAAAATCAGAGAAGCCCACAGAAGTTTAGGTGCTTACTCAGAATTAGTTACTGAACAGTAATTCATAATTTCAGTTTCTATTCAGGACAGAATTTTCTGGTGCTATTTTGGCATTCCACCAGAACCAGGAGTGTTGAGAGCCGTTACAAATATGGGCAATATACTTCATCAAGCTTTTTACATCTTTAAGAACAGTTTGGTTTGGGTTCCCTTAGTGGGAAAGCAAATGTTTATGATGGTGCTTTTTTGGACCTGCTCTCCGAATAGCGTCCTGGGTAACAAATCCTCAAAGGGGAGGAGATTTTCAAGCTGCTGTTTGGGACTGAGCATCTCCCACCAAAATTGTGAAGAAGCCCACCACACTCCATAAGAAATGTGCTCAATCTGTTGATGTGCCCATGACAATCTGTACCCCGAGATTGACCCTCTTTTATAGGACTATGATGAATTTCCTACAAAATATCCTTGTGAAGTATCATTTGGTAATTCTTAGTTTACTGATTACTGTTGGCCTGGTAAAATGTGTGGCAACATTTTATGTGAAGTTACAGGATTCTACTGTATGCTATTAAAGACATGTTCTGAGTCTGGGAAAAAAGTCACAAACCAGTTTCCCAGAGAAAAAAAGCTAGCCAACTCCTCAGACTGGTGTCAATAAAATCAAATGGTCCATCACCCAATTAACTGCTCATTCTTTGGCAGGATAGAGGATGTGGCCCACTTCCAAAAAAAGCCTCCAGAAGCTTAGCTGCAAATGATTCTCAAAGACAGAGAGGGTTATATGTACACCTGAAGGACAAAGTAAATTGATTTTGACTAAGAAGGAATCTGACTGAAAAATTCAGCCAATCAGACTGCTGGAATGGGTTCCAAGAGAGACCTTTGCTTTGAATTCACTTAGCTTGTTAAGTTAAGTAAAAAGTAAAACTAAAACCTACCTGTAACCAATTATGACACATATGCCTCATTATTTATAGTCACTTAAAATCTTCTTTCTGTAGTTAAATTTGTTTTATCTAGACCAGTGTGTTTAAACTGAAGTGTTTGTGAAGCTCCCTTTGGGATAATAGGATTTATATGAGCTTATACTGGCCAGAACTCTCATGTGTCTCTCATGAATACAAGATATTCATAGTCCCGGACTTCTCCCAAAACGTATTTACACTGCAGAGCAACTCTAGCAATTCAAGGGTGGCTGGCCATAGACCTCTTAGCTCTGTTCCACACTAGGGAGTTATTTGGAAATAATTCCCCTTATTTTGAAATAACAAGCAGAGGGTCCACACTACCAAGACTGTTATTTTGAAATAAGAAGCTGGTTATTTTGAAATAATAACTCCTGCTTTCCATGAGGAATAACGCTTATTTCAAAACAGTTATTTTGAAATAGCATTAGTGTGGATGCTCCACTGCTGCTATTTTGAAATAACTACTCCCCAGAGTCATTCAAAATAATTACTTCCCAGTGCTTCTGGGGCGCTAAGTCGAGGTAGTGCATCCACCTTAAAGGATCCTGCCTCAGACTAATTTTGAGGCTTTCCTGTAGTGTAGTTATTATTTTGAAATAAGCTATTTAGAAATAATTTCCTAATGCAGACATGCCCTTGCAGCTTAAGTGAAAGTAATTTGCATGCTTAAGGTTGTGTGTGAGCAGACCAGGAGTGGTATCTAACAACAAAAGCAGTGAGAAAGGCAACTGGGTCGGAGAACTGAGTTAATTGGTCCAGATTTCATTCTTGATAATAACCCAGTGCCTCATATTGACTGGCATCTGCACAAGATGCCCCTTGTCTGAGCAATATCTTAATTGTATTTCACTCTGAATCCTTACCACACTCAATCTGGACCTGGACTTCTAACACTCCAGTCATCTGAAGAAGTGGGTTGCGCCCACGAAAGCTCATGATACCATCTACATGTTTTGTTAGTCTTTAAGGTAGTACTAGTCTATTCATTGTGTTTTAAGTTTTTCCTGTTACAGACTAAACTCGGCTACCCCTCTGAAGCTTTCAATCTTTACAGGCACTCAATGTTCTAAATACGCTTTTATACCACAAGTGCCTTTTCTAGTTGTAACTCTTCCTCCTTAACACTCAGATGTTTGGTTTAAAAATAAGCCTACTGCTGATTTCCCCTTTTGGGCTCTGTCTATTATGGTCTGCTTGTTATTGCACCATTTTTTGTGTGTGTGGGGGGGGAGGGACTGTTTGTGTTGCCACTATATTAGTATTTTATTACTCGACTAAAAATTTGCTCCAATCCCAAATGATCCATAATAAATATCAGTCTGAAATATGGGGGGGAGGGGGGAGATTTGAAGGTCTCACCCAAAAAAACAACAGTGTTTATGCCTAGCTTCATATACATATGGAATTTTAAAAAGTCAGTTTTCTTTTTATTACTATATTTGACATATTCCTTGGCCAAGCATATAGGGAGATTGTTAGCATGTAAAGCATCCAAAGCTGGAGCACCATTCACCTGGACAGATTCCAAAGCTCTTGACAAATTCCATAAACAATATATTCTATGAATGTGTTGTTATAAAAATTAAGACTGAAAAACCAAGCTTAAGGGCTGTGGGACAAGGCATGACAAGTTTCACGGACATTAGTACACCACCATCTTTGGCAAATGTTGCCTGTGCAGCACAGATTTGACAACACAGACTGTCATGCCCAGATTCAGAGTTATGGGGTATGTAGCTGATACCTTTTACTACTTGCTCTGTATCTACTGCTTCTTTAACAGTTTGAAGAGTTTGCTGCCTACAATTGGCAGACAGCCATTTTGAGTGTAAACGTTCAGTGTAGCCTTGTACTGGAGAGGAACATGTGTGCCAGGAACAGAGACTTTTCCTTGTTATCTATATCTAAGATAAAAATGCATTCTGGCTGACAGGGTGTGGCTGCTTTCTGTTGAGAAACACACACGAACGCAATATAAAGGATGAGCAGCATTAGTGGTTGGCAGGGGGAGGGGAAGAGGCTGATCCCAGGTTTTTCATAACCTCCCAGGGCTGACGGGGGAAATAAGGTCCCTACGTAGCAACAGTTTACATTAGAAGAGTACAGAGAAGAGTCTAGTCCAGGGGTAGGGAATCTTTTTTGGTCAGGGGACACTGACTCTCAGAAAAAAATCAGTCAGTGGCTGCACACAAGTGTGGGAAAAAAAACCCAACTCCCCCTCAAACCACACACACACACACACAACCCCCGCCCCCCTTATCACCCACCAATGCTGGGTGGAGCCCCAAGTCTCAGGGGCCAGTTCTAGGTAATCTGAGGGCTGCATCCAACCCCCGGGCCTTAGGTTTTCCACCCCAGTCTAGTCCTTCACTAGCAATGTGACGCTCTTCTCAGGCAGGGACAGAAGTGACCAATGTGCATTCTGGTTCCAGACACCAGGAGTGGCACAAGGATAAACAGCTGGTTCTGAAGCTATGGCTACACTTGTGAGACAAAACATTTGTCATTCATGGGTGCTTAACACACCCCCTCTGTGAAAGGCAAGTTTTGCCATGGCAAGTGCACATGTGAATGCTTCTTGTCAGCAGGTACACTCTTCTGCCAACAAGCCCTCTTGTTGGGGGCGGTGGTAGAAGCATTTTGTTGCCAAAAGTGCCAACAAAAAGCATTCTCACACACCCCTCAACTGTTAGCAACAGGATTGCATTAACACAGCCTTGTTGCTAAAAGCTGTTTTGGGTAGCTGTAACACTGACAGGTGGAATCGAACCTGGGACCTCTAGAGTTTGGTACATGAGCCTCAGCAGCATGAGCTAAAAGCCAGTGGGCTATTGCCTAGGGCTATAAAGCAGACTCCTTATGCTCTCTGAAAGTGGTCTCAATGCAGCTAGCTGGGACAGTACCACACACCCAGAAGGTGTGTGATTCATACATGAGATTCTAAGATCTCTGCTCCTCTGGCCAGTGTGAAGAATCACAGGTGGCACTTTTCTGCTAGGGAATCACAGGCCTTTGAGCCCAAAGATTTTCAAACCTGTTTGGATCATCCCTAAGCATAGGAACACTAACAGCAGAAAGTGAAGCACGCTATTGTCTTGGTTACATATCAGAAGCTCCAACATATGGACAGTTCTAATCCTCTTAGAAGCTTTTTACTGAACGATTGTCAGAGCTGAAGTTTAGTAAATCAATCTCTATGTTCCTGTCTGGCTAGTGTCATACCAGACCTATTCCTCCCCAGGAGACATTTCCATTTAGATTTCTGCAAAACCAGGTAACCTACATCAAGATGCTGAGGGACATTTATCGCAATAAGCACTGGAGAAGATATTTTGTCAGCTCTGTGAATCATGGTTGGTCAGGCTTTGAGAGAACATGGAATGCAGGTGTAAAGCCAATGGACTCTGGTTGTCAACAGTAAGGATTGAACCTGTGATCTCAGCGGCTAAAGTCATGTGCCTCTACAGCATGAGCTAAAAGTTAAGGCTGTAGGGCTTCACTCTCAGTGGTCTGAACCTGAGTAATCCAGAGACTCTATTAAGAGGAGCCAACCATACTAATGAATTAGAATACAAATTGAATGTTTGCAAGAACTAACCCTTTTGCTTAGTTAAGGCAGATGGAGGGAATCCATTGATAGAGATTCTCTAAGCTGTAGTCAGAAAGAGAGGAGGGGAGAGGACAAACCATGGGCCAGAGCGGACAAACAACCGCATATAAAGGAATCCAATGCATCAGGGAAGGGCAGACAAATAAGCAGTGGGAAATTTTTAAAGTGCTTCTACACAAATGCTAGGAGTCTGACTAATAAGATGGGTGAACTAGAATACCTTGTATTAAAGGAGGAGATTGACATAATAGGCATCACTGAAACCTGGTGGAATGAGGAAAATCTGTGGGACACAATCATACTGGGATATAAAATATAGCGAAAGGATAGAGCAGGCCGGCTGGGTGGCGGAGTGGCACTGTATGTGAAAGATAATGTAGAATCAAATGAAATAAAAATATTAAATGAATCAACATGTTCAATAGAATCGCTATGGATAGTAATTCCATGCTCCAAAAATAAGAAATTAGTAGTAGGGATATATTACCGACCACCTGACCAGGACAGCGATACTGACATTGAAATGCTGAGGGAGATTAGAGAGGCTACCAAAATAAAGAACTCTATAATAACACTGCTCTACAGCCAAAATGCTTCTGAAATAAACGTAGTCAAACTTTACTAATTCTGGGTCACTGAGAACGAAAATGATGCTTACAATTGTTGATTGGCTCTAGTTTTCAAGATATGCTATTGGGTCAGTATATACGACCCTTGACTTGGGAATGGCGGAGGATAAGTGAGTTATAAAGGGAAGGGATCTCAATTTAAACCAGAAATGACTAAAATACATCTTTGACTGGATCTATGAATAAATCTATGACTGGGTTTGGACAGTACTTGCTTTTAGGCAAAACAATGAATGATGCAATCTGAAGCTGGTATTGCGTCATACATGATATGAATTGCATCATGTTATTCCTAGAAGTCATGGATGATGCAATCATAAGAAGCTTACATCACTCTGCTGAACAAATTGCCTATATCAGCTCTAGAAATCATACAGTGTCGTGCTCTCTTATTTGTCAGTGTTTGATTTTGCAAAGGGACACATTTCTGTTTAGCCAAAGTGAGCAGAGATGCCTCGTACTTGTGTGAACAGTGCAGATAACTTCTGCTATGTTTGTGGTGAAGTGACTTTTGCATCACAAAGCGCAGTATAACCACTATGGTTAAGAAAGCCTATCACCTTTATTTTGGCTGCAAAATTGGAGATCAGGACAAGAGGTGGGCCCACACATATGCTGCAACACTTGTGCAACAAATCTTCGCCAGTGGTTGAACAGGAAAAGAAATCTATGCCTTTTGCAGTGCCAATGATTTGGAGAGCCAACAGATCATACCAGCAATTGTTACTTCTGCATGGTGCCTCCAGTTGGGAAAGGTGTGTCAAAGAAGAAAAAGTGGACTGTGCATTATCCAAACATTCCATCAGCTATCGCCCAGTACCCCACGGAGAAGGACTGCGGTTCCTGATGCACCAGAATCATTCTCACTTGAGTCAGGCGAGGAAGAGGAAGAGGATGAAACTTCTGGTCCTGAACCATCAATGTCACAGGACCCACATTTTCTCCCATCCTCCTCCTCTGAACCACACCTCATAACACAAGGTGAACTGAATGACCTTGTCAGGGATTTGGAACTACCCAAGAGTAAGGCAGAGCTGTTGGGCTCCAGACTACAGCAGTGGAATCTCCTGGCAGGTGATGTTAGGGTTTCCATGTTCCGTGACCGTCAAAGGATCTTGTCCCATTCTTCTTCATGGAAGGTGATCTTGTAGCCTGCAACAACATCGATGGTGTGATGGCAGCCCTCAACATCGTTCACGATCCAGATGAGTGGAGACTGTTCATTGATTCATCGAAGACGAGTCTTAAAGCTGTTTTGCTGCATAATGGCAATGTTTTGCCATCAATTCCAGTTAGTCATGCAGTCCATATGAAGGAAACCTATGACAACATGAAACAACTTTTGAGGTGCATAAACTATGACCAACATCAGTGGCAGCTTTGTGGCGATTTGAAGGTTGTTGCTCTCTTGCTTGGTCTGCAGACTGGATACACAAAGTACTGCTGTTTTCTCTGCGAATGGGATAGTCGTGCAGAGATTCCCACTACATCAAGATAGATTGGCCACTCCGACAGTCATTGGAGCCTGGGAGGAAAAGTGTTCAGCATCCACCACTTGTTGAATCAAGGAAGATTTTGTTACCACCCTTACACATCAAGCTGGGTCTGATGAAGAACTTTGTCAAGGCCATGGACAAAACACAAGCAGCTTTCAAGTACCTCCGTGGAAAATTTCAAGGTTAAGTGAAGCTAAGATAAAGGAATCTTTGTTGGTCCTCAGATTCGTGAACTTCTTGAGATGATGCATTTGACCATGCACTGCGTGGCAAGGAAAAGACGGCACGGAAAGCCTTCCAGTTAGTGGCAATAAATTTTCTCGGAAACAACAAGGCAGACAACTACAGGTTGTTGGTGGAAAACCTCCTCAAGGCATACAAAAGCCTTGGTTGCAACATGTCACTAAAGATACATTTTTTGCACTCTCATCTAGATTTTTTCCACCGAACTGCGGAGCAGTGAGCGAGCACGCGCGATTTCACCAGGACATTGCAACAATGGAGAAACGCTATCAGGGCAAATGGAGCCCATCAATGCTTGCAGACTATTGCTGGACAGTGACAAGAGATGCTCCATTTAATGAATACAAGAGACAAGCCAAGAAGCGCCGAGTAGACACTGAATAGGACTAAACTATGTACATAATAGTTTTTTGCCTTTTGTTTCATAATAAATGTTATTTATATAACCCTTTTGCTGATTTTTAAAGTGTTACATAAACAGGACAGGTGAAATATTATCATGTAAAGCAACCATAAACACATGAAAAGACCTAGGTTTACAATTTATGATTAAAACTCTACTATCTACACAATATACATAGACGTAAAATGTAAAAACTTAAATATCTTGGAAACAGTAGCCAATCAGTTGTTTTAATTGTCATATTTGAATTCAGCACATCAAAATACATAATAAATAGCACATTTTATCTCTGAAGCAGACGACTTCTAAAAAATTGTAGACCAGTGTAATGGGGGATTTTAATTAACCCCATATTGACTGGATACATGTCACCTCAGGAAGAGAAGCGGAGATAAAATTTCTCAATGGCTTAAATGACTGCTTCTTGGAGCAGCTGGTACAGGAACCCACAAGGGCGAGGCAATTCTCGATTTAGTCCTGAGTGGGCGCAGGATCAGGTCAGGAGATAACGTTTGCAGGACCGCTTGGGAATAGTGACCATAATATAATAACATTTAACATTCCTGTGGTGGGAAGAACACCTCAGCAGTCCAGCACTCTGGCATTTAATTTCAAAAGGAAATTACGCAAAAATGAGGAGGTTAGTTAAACAGAAATTAAAAGGCACAATGACTAGAGCCAAATCCTGCAAGCTGCATGGAAACTTTTAAAGACACCATAATAGAGGCCCAACTTAAATGTATACCCCAAATTAAAAAACATAGCAAGAGACCTAAAAAGAGTCACGTGGCTTAACCACCATGTAAAAGAAGCAGTGAGGACAAAAGGCATCTTTTAAGAAGTGGAAGTCAATCCTAGTGAGATAAATAGAAAGGAACATAAACACTGTCAAATCAAGTGTAAAAATGTAATAAGAAAAGCAAAAAGATTTTGAGGAACAGCTAGCCAAAAACTCAGAGAAATAACAAAATGTTTTTTAAGTATATTAGAAGCAGGAAGCCTGCTAAAAAACCTTTGGGTCCCCTAGACGATCGAGAGATAAAAGGAGCAATCAAGGACGATAAAGCCATTGCAGAGAAACTAAATGATTTCTTTGCTTCAGTCTTCACAGCTGAGGACGTTAGGGAGATTCTCAAATCTACACCGTCCTTTGTGGGTGATGAATCTGAGGAACTGTCCCAGATTGAAGTGTCATTAGAGGAGGTTTTGGAACAAATAGAAAAACTTAATGTTAACAAATCTCCGGGACCGGATGGCATTCATCAAGGATTCTAAAAGAACTCAAATGGGAAATTGCTGAACTATTATCTGTGGTTTGTAACCTATCCTTTAAATCGGCTTCCGTACCTAATGATTGGAAGGTAGCCAACGTGACACCAATATTTAAAAAGGGCTCTAGAGGTGATCCTGGCAATTACAGATCGGTAAGTCTAACTTCAGTACTGGGCAAATTAGTCGAAACAATAGTAAAGAATAAAATTGTGAAGCATGTAGAAGAACATAATTTGTTGGACAAAAGTCAACATGGTTTCTGTAAAGAAATCATGTCTTACTAATCTATTAGAGTTCTTTGAAGGGGTTAACAAACATGCGGACAAGGGGATCCAGTAGATATAGTATACTTAGATTTTCAGAAAGCCTTTGACAAGGTCCCTCACCAAAGGCTCTTGTGTAAATTACATGGCCATGGGATAAGAGGAAGGTCCTTTCTTGGATTGAGAACTGGTTAAAGACAGGAAACAAAGGGTAGGAATAAATGGTAAATTTTCAGAATGGAGAGGGTAACTAGTGGTGTCCCCCAAGGGTCAGTCCTGGGACCAATCCTGTTCAACTTATTCATAAATGATCTGGAGAAAGGGGTAAGCAGTGAGGTGGTAAAGTTTGCGGATGATACCAAACTGTTTAGGATAGTCAAGACAGAAGCAGACTGTGAGGACTCCAAAAGATCTCACCAAACTGAGTGATTGGGCAACAAAATGGCAAATGAAATTTAATGTGGATAAGTGTAAAGTAATGCACATCGGAAAAATAACCCCAACTATACATACAGTATGATGGGGGCTAATTTGGCTCCGACAAATCAGGAAAGAGATCTTGGAGTTATCATGGATAGTTCTCTGAAAACTTCCACACAGTGTGCAGCGGCGGTCAAAAAGGCAAATAGGATGCTAGGAATTATTAAGAAAGGGATAGAAAATAAGACCAGAATATCTTACTGCCCCTGTATAAAACTATGGTACGCCCACATCTTGAATACTGTGTACAGATGTGGTCTCCTCACCTCAAAAAAGATATTTTGGCCTTGGAAAGGGTTCAGAAAAGGGCAACTAAAATGATTAGGGGTTTGGAACGGGTCCCATATGAAGAGAGGTTAAAGTGACTGGGACTTTTCAGTTTAGAAAAGAGGAGACTGAGGGGGGATATGATAGAGGTATATAAAGTCATGAGTGGTGTGGAGAGGGCGGATAAAGAAAAGTTATTTATTAGTTCCCATAATAGAAGAACTAGAGGACACCAAATGAAATTAATGGGTAGCAGGTTTAAAACTAATAAAAGAAAGTTCTTCTTCACACAGCATATAGTCAACCTGTGGAACTCCTTGCCAGAGGAGGCTGTGAAGGCTAGGACTATAACAGAGTTTAAAGAGAAGCTAGATAATTTCATGGAGGTTAGGTCCATAAAAGGCTATTAGCCAGGGGATAGAAATGGTGTCCCTGGCCTCTGTTTGTCAGAGGCTGGAGAAGGATGGCAGGAGACAAATCGCTTGATCATTGTCTTCGGTCCACCCTCTCTGGGGCACCTGGTGCTGGCCACTGTCGGCAGACAGGCTACTAGGCTAGATGGACCTTTGGTCTGACCCAGTACGGCCGTTCTTATGTTCTTATGAGTTCAGTAAAAAAGAAATCTAAAACGGATTGTCTCCAAACATCTGTCTGAAAACAAAAATACCAGAGTTTTGTGCTGCTGCCCCCCTCTATGTGGTAGCCAAGTTCCAGTTATGTAAGACTGGAAATAGCAGAATCTTTAGTGCACTTCATGGAATCTTTAGTACTTTCCTTAATGTGCTATAGAAAGCGTGGCTTAGAGTTTTTCTAGTACTCCACTGTATGAAGTTACAAAAGCTTTAGGACATGAGGCAATGGAAGGGTTCAATCCTATACAAATCCACATATCTGAGCTTCCATTTCCTCATCTGTAAAATGGGAAGGCTGTAATGACACTTGCCTGCGTCACAAGCTGTTGTGCTGTTTAGTTGTGGCTTAAAGTGTGTTGTGAGCTACAGAGCAGATGTGAAAGTTATTTTTGGAAAAGGGAAGTTCAGGACATCCATGGTCAGGCATGACGAAGCACTATGGTCTGTCGTGTTGGGCCGTGGTCTGCAAAAAGCAGTAAGTTGTCACCTATGTTAGGGGCAAGACCACGAGAGCATAAACTGCGATTCTTCTGAAGAACTGTCATAGGTTTTAGCAAAGCTATATTTGGAGTGTCTAAACATGCCTCTGCAGTGTGAGTCTAAGCAACCACACTGCACTATAAAGGGGAGCAAGGTTCTATTCCCAGCTCAAGTTCTTCCACTGTGGCCTCAAACACAAAGCCTAACCTTTCCGTGCTTCGTTTTCTGCAGCTCTACACTGGAGGCCATAGCACTCCCGTACCGCACAGCAATTTTACCAGCTAATTCATTAATGCTGGTAAGTAGTATGCAGGGTTTTGAATATAGCTTCCATTGTTTTTAATGGGAATAAGAAAAAGTGGTTGCTTCATGACAATGGCTTTGTACCAAGGTAGAACTGAGTTGTGCTCCATTTTGGGCTATGTGTCTAATATAGATACTGGAAGATAAAAATCCTGGAGGCAGCTACAGTTTTCAGACGTTAGGAAAGCCTACTTTATTATAATTGTCTTGATGAGAGATGGGGAAAGATGATCCTGGGCACTAAATTAAGGGCTCAAGGATAAGAGTTTGAAGTGTCTGTCTCACTACTTACCTCCTCCTTCCCTCCGGCACACATAGCCCCACCTTTTTTTGTTTTTAAGAACCAAATGAGACTCTCAAATGTGAACTTTTGATCTTGCTCTCACTATCGTCAGGGGCAGAACTCCCTGTTGAAGAGCACTCTCAGTGCAGGCACACACCCCTCAGGGGAGAACACGGACTAGCAGCTCTCGTTTAGTATCCCTGCATCACAGGATAACTCACAACTCTGCCCTCTGACCAGGTCATGCTTTAGTCCATCCCACTCACTTCCAAGGGGACAGTCTAACAAATCAGTGCCTCTGGCCCCCCAGCTCAGGACTCCCTGGTTCTAGCTTCAGCTCTCTCTCAGCCCTTAGCCTAAAGAGGAAACCCCAAGATACCTCACAATGTTCTCCATCCTTCCCACTGCCTTGCGACCCTTCCTTCAGAAAGGCCCTGATCACTTCCTAGCTAGTTTTGATCACCAGTTATGCCCCTCACTCCACAGGTGCCTTTCACTCTGACCTAATTGGGCTGAGGTTCCACTTACGCCATGGTTAACAAAACATGGCTTTTATCAACCCCTCACACTCCTGCTGATTTCACTAAGGTAGAATTAAACTACATCAGGAGTGTCAAACCCATTCTGCAAAGGTCAAACAACATTTTTAATTAGTGTCTGTAGACCATGGCTGCAAAGCGGGTACCATAGAGAATGATCATGCCACAGCACAGCCCCCACTGATGGCAGGAGGGAGTATGTGCCAAGATAATGGTGTTAGGTAACAATTAACATTTTATAACCAAATTCAGGCTCTCTCTTCAGAGTTGTACTGTGAAGGAGGAAGAGGCAGTTTCAGCACCATCCCCATAGGCATTTTGTCAGAAAGAACAATCAGCTATATTGTGGCAGCTTCAATGTTCCTGGCACCCCACGGGGGGCACATTGGAGGACAGGGCCAAAGCCAGCCCTCCCTCGCCCCCACACACACACACCAGCTAGCACTATGGGGTTACTATTGCCATGTATGTTGAATATTTTGTAAACCATAAGTGGAGCATATGTTCTCACCAGCTTCCTGAAAGCCTTCTCTCTGGCTCAGAGGGAAAATGAATCTAATCCCTTTCTAACTGCAGTCTTTCCACCTGTAATGTACCCACAGTACAAATAGAAATCGAGTTAGTTTTCCTCTGCAAAAAAAGTATTTAGCACAAAGCTGGCAGCAAAGCTCCCTCCCTCTCCTTTTTCATCTGCGTTGTTCTAGAACTGGGTGCAAACGGAAGCGGACAAGTTAGGTTTCAATTCAGCTGAAAATGTCTCAAGAGGCAAAACCAAAACCAACCTGAATCCTATTATTTTTGGTTTCCTTTTGCAACCGACTTTATGGGCAAAGTATCACAACAATTGCTGCTGCTGCTAACAGCCTGTCACATTGCAATGTATTTTAAAACAAACTGAAGGATAGATGAATATGTTGATCATATCATGTCCACCCCATGGATTAGAAGTTGTGCATCTGTGAATGAGCCAGCCTGAAGCTAACAATGGAAATCCATAGGAGCAGCAGGTGTTCTTGTATGGAAAGTGTCATGTTCTGCTTGGATAACAAACACTATTCTTGATTTTAAAGGGAAAAGACATGGAATAAGTGAAGTTTTGAGTAGCTCCCTTTGAAGATAGACTCATAGACTTTAAGGTCAGAAGGGACCATTATGATCATCTAGTCTGACCCCCTGCACAATGCAGGCCACAGAATCTCACCCACCCCCTCCTAGAATAATCCTGGGCTCTTGTGCCTCCTCATAGTAGTGATCTTTCCCAGCTTTCCGAGAGACATACTGTAATGCTGGTCTTTATAAAGGTGATAAAATAATTGTGCAATCAAAACTGCACAAGAGGAAGGTTCAAAAGACATAGGATTCTTTTAGTTTGCATTATGATGAAATCTGAATCTTGCTTTCCATTATTTACCCAAGTTTGCCACACTCCCCCTTTAAGATCTCTTCTAAAAAAGACCTGGCATGTAGTCTATGGCCAGTGGAAAATTTTCCAAACTGGACATTAGTCAGCCAAGACATTTCAAAGATAGAGGACACAGGAAAAATAAGTGTTGTGAATAGTTTGAGGAGTCTTCTAAACATGCAAAATGGCTCTTCTCTGAAATGAGCTCTGTTTGAAAGAGCTCAGAGAGACAGAGATATGGGATAAGGTCTGAGCCACTGAAAATCCTTTAAAGGAAATATTCAGTGTCAGCAAAAGTGTTAAAATAGCTGTCTCTGGCAAGCCTAAGGCCATGGTGTGCAACACACTAGCCACTAGTGGCTATTTGGCTGGTTGAGTGTGGCTAGTTCGCTATAGCAGTAGCCACTATAGCAGTAGGCTACTGCTTCAGAATTGGTTGGACACCACAGTCCTAAGGGTTAGTTAACTCTGCCTTTGGGTTCTGATGAACCCTAGCAACTTAACTCTGGGGCTGATGAGCTTTACAAAGTGTGTGAGGTTGCTAGCTCAGCTACAGTGCCCCCCACTCCACCACCCACAGTTACATCCACAGACTAGAAAACATTCACACTTCAACAAAAAAGAAGCAGAAGGGAAAACAGCCACTTCAAGCCAGGCTGAGAACCACGTCCTTTTCACTGTTGGTCTTGTCTTAAGGACCCTCCATCGTATTGAAGTTGAGATCACATTTTATCATGAAACCCAGGAATTAAGCAAGGGCCCCAAGGTTGTTTCTGTGCATTCTGGGAACCAACCGCTCACCTCACCTTCTCCAGACAGAACAGAGAGACATAAGATACTGAGGCTAGGTCTACTACAGAGTTTTTGTGCAAAACCAGCCATTTTTCCACAAAACTCGTGGAGCGTCCGCACCTCAAGCGCATTTTTGCACAAGTAAAACGAAAGAACAGAGGGGTTTTTCCAGTGTAGGTATTCCTCCTTCTACGAGGAATAACTCCTTTTTGAGCAAGAACTCTTGCACAAAAAGGTGTGTGGGGACAGGGAACAGGAGGTTTTCACGCAAAAAGAGGCAATCGAAAAAAGCACAGGTGCCCTGGTGGCCATTCTGTTAATGGCAATCAGAGTTTCCTTTTGAGAGAGCATCCATGCAGTCTGGATGCTCTCTTGCGCAAAAGTGCATTGCTTTTTCTATGCACTTTTACAGTGTGGACGCGCTCTTGTGCAAGAAGTTTTTGAGGATGATCTCTTCCACTAAAAGCTTCTTGCACAAGAAGCCTGTAAAGTAGACATAACCTGAGAGACCAGAGTATCCAATACAGTATGAGAACCTTTAATACAGGCAACAGTTATGGAGAAAGTTTCTGATATTACACACACAGCAGATCAATGAAATATCATGGGTGTTACTTTGGTTTTAGTGTTGATAATGCCAGAGCACAGTTGTAACAGGACTAACATGCCGTACGCAAAAGAGAGCTCCATAGAGCAGGTACATGTGGGGCTGTACATGAACATGGGAGG
The DNA here is from genome assembly GCA_019425775.1 of Rafetus swinhoei. Classification (NCBI taxonomy): domain Eukaryota; kingdom Metazoa; phylum Chordata; order Testudines; family Trionychidae; genus Rafetus; species Rafetus swinhoei. Next base: position 22,266,354 of record CM033427.1, read on the forward strand.
CAAGGAAGGACAGCAGTGCTCTATACACCACTTAGCTTAACAGCATACAATGCTGGATGTGGTAGGCAGAAAGGGACAGAGCAGCATGAAGCTTCTGGCTAGGGAAGTTGATACCTGCGAGGCAACACTAAAATGGGTCAAAGAAAGATAGCCAGGCCAGCAGACTGCGAAAGCCCTGTGCCAGGCTGCTCCCCCAAGGTGGATCCTGAGAGCCGGTCCAAGCCTGGTGCCCTGCTCATTTCATTGTTATGCCCCACACTCCATTCTCCTCCCTCCCACTCATACTCCTCTCATATTCTCTCCTCTTAGGCCTGCTGTTTTCCTCTCACTCACTTGCCTGCTGGCTGGCTCCAGGTCCCCAAACGGGCTTTCTCCTCTACCCCAGTTCTTGCCCCAGCTCCAGGTCCACATCCTCCCATACGCTTGTAGTGAAATGATAAACTGAGTAAGTTACCTTTTTAAGCTAGCCTTCCCCATGTCTTACAGAGCATTAAAGAACCTTGCAGTGAACATATCGGATATGCATCTTGCTCAGAAATAAGCTCAGGACAGACCATATCTGGTGTAAGACCATGACACGGTGTCAGAAGTGACCTAAAGAAACGGAAAGGATAAAACACGAGAGGAAAAAGTACACCAAGTTGCAGACAGAATGAGGGAAGGAGAGAGGGTGGAAGCCAAGGAGAGAGAAAACAAGCAACTCCATAAATTGCCAGCTCATCTCTGCTCCAGACCCTCCTTGAGATAGGCCCTAGACTCTTTCAGCTTCCAATCCCAGTTTGTCCTCAACTTCATTATTCGGTTGCTGTCGGAAACCGAATGCTTAACCCTGATTTCCCAGTGACCTGACCCTGCTTAACTCCTGCCACCTAGTCTCATCACTAGATCTACTAACCCTTGTCATGGTAATGACAGTATCTTAATGGCTTCTACAAGTCATTCAGAGGACTGTGTTAGACTATTTTTCCAGGAATATAGATACATACAGAAACACACACCACACGGTTATGGAGAAACTTAAGTTCACTTTTACATTCCACAGTAACTAGTGATGGGTAACAGACCACAGTTTGCTGCAACAGAATTTAAATTAATCCAAACTAAATGGGATTTTGATCATATTATTTGCAGTCCACATTACCCATAAGCGAATGGAGAGGCTGAGAGAGTTGTATTGACAGCCAGAAAAATCCTACAGCAAGAAGATCAGAACACCACCAATAGCAGTTATTAGCTATGGTCCAGCACAACTCCTGAAGGGAAGATAGAACTAGTGTTCCAACTTTGTAAAAGAAGCTGAATTATCTCCAAAGTGGCCAAACATGGAGAGTAGTCAAATTAGATAAAGGCTAAATGTTTTTACAATGTACGACACTCACAACTGCCTGGCTTAGAACTTGGCGACTATGTGTCAAATAGGATGGAGAAAGAGGACAGACAGTTCCAGTCGTATATCCATGCCATATGTATTTTGAGGCCAACAGTAGAGTGTCCAGCAGAAATCATTGACACCTATAGCGTGTTCCTCAAAAAAATATAAAATACAAATGCTACAGATGGTAGATGCAGAATAATAAGATGACTTTTCCAGGATTCTAGACCTACCTCAACCAGTTGTCACAATAAATGGACAGCCAGATAACCAAGCTGTTATGCACTTGGGTCATATAATTAGAAAACCAGTATGATTCAGAGATACTTAGTACACTGATACAAACAGAACTTCAAAAACAGCATGATTGCTTAAATATTGTAAATAGTAGGAATGTAGGACATAAGGGGGAGATATAATGGAACACTAAACTATTATACTGTTCTGCCATTAGATAACACTATGTGTAAAATATCTTATTTAAGCTAACCACAGCCATGCCTGGCAAAGCATTAAAGGAGCTTATGATGAACACACCTGGTACGTATCTTGCTCAGAAGTAAGCTCAGTAGCCATCCTATATCTGGTATAGGACCATGACACCCCCCACCCCAGCTCCTCCATTCCCCCCTGGCCCTCAGCTCCAGGTCCCCATGATCCCCCTTTCCCTCCCTCTCTCCCTTTTAAAGGTCTTCAAGTCTCCCTTCATCCCCCTCCTCCCACCCCCCCAGGCTCTTTAATTTTTTGGCAGGTCAGGACCATTGACTCCCATACGGTAGATGGCCCTACAGTGGTGGGAATTTTAGGGGGAGCTGTGTGAGAAAAGGGCAGTGGAGTCCAGTGCTACAGGGATTATTTTGTTGCAGTTCACAAAGAATTTGCACCTTTTCTTCCACAGCTATTTGAGCAGCATCATACGCAGCAACTGAAGTCAATGTTAGGTTACTATTTACTTGCTTGCTGCTGGATGTGGATCAGGGAGGCTGCTCTTTACAAAGGCACGTTTGCCCTCTGGAATACTGAAGTCACCAGTACAAACTCCTTAACCAACTTTACTGCCTGTTTTGGTGGACTTTTAAAAACACCAACTCTGAGGTTTTCAATGTGGCTGTGTCTAGACTGGCCAGTTTTTCCAGAAAATCAGCTGCTTTTCCGGAAAAACTTGCCAGCTGTCTACACTGGCCACTTGAATTTCTGCAAGAACACTGACGATCTCATGTAAAATTGTCAGTGTTCTTGCGGAAATACTATGCTGCTCCTGTTTGGGAAAAAGCCCTCTTGTGCAAATGCTTTTGCACAAGAGGGCCAGTGTAGACAACGCGGTATTGTTTTGCGCAAAAAAGGCCCGATCGCAAAAATGGCGATCGGGCTTTCTTGTAAAACGTCTAGATTAACACGACGCTTTTCCGCAAAAGTGCTTTTGCAGAAAAGCGTCTGTGCCAATCTAGACACTCTTTTCCACAAATGCTTTTAACGGAAAACTTTTCCGTTAAAAGCATTTGTGGAAAATCATGCCAGTGTAGACATAGCCTGTGTGTTTGCCTGGGAGTGATTAGCTGTAAAGGAAATAGCCTCAGATACTGAACAGAGAACTATTGAATAAGCTATAAAATAAATCAATCTAATTAGGACTAACACTAATGGCTTAGAGTGCCCACTGGTGCTCTGGTAGCTAGTTATAAATAGTGAATATAGCTATTCATTCAGGATTCTCACCCACGGGAGCAAGAAGGTTCTGTTCCATGAGGGCACGCCATGCCCCGCCCTCTATGGAGTAATAATGCGTGACAGGACTCAATTTCATTTGTTTCCAAGTGCATAACTCTGAGGTTTTACTATACAACAGAGTGAGGAACTGACCAGTCAACCTCGCACACAACGCATTTGGAACCTGAGGTACATAATGAGGCAGCAGAGACAAATACAATAGAGTACTGTGGTAAACTACTAAAAAAATTAAATGGGAAGCAGTATTTTTTCCTACATAGTAACATTTCAAAGCTATATTAAATCAAGTCTGTCGTAAACTTTTGAAAGAACATACTGTGACAGACCCCCCCCCCCATGCTTTATGAAATGGACTTATGGACATGAATATACATAATTCAAAGGTGCTTTGAGCAAATTATTTTGTGTAACCCATCAATCTTCATGTTACGAGCTGCTGGTTCTGTTTATCTTTCTTTGATGTATGTATCACTTGTGTGTAAAATTAGACACCTGGAGCGGGGAATACTTTGTGGGTTTCAAATGTGTGAATGAGAGACATGGAGGGTGTTACCTTCAACTGTTAAACAGTCTCTTTCGTCCTTCAGGCTGAGCAGTGGCCGGTAGGGAGTGGCCTCAACAAAAAGAATAGGAAAGGAGAGGCCTTGGTCTTTTGGCTGGGCTGCACCTGAAGGAAGGAGCCGAAGACCCCAGGGTGGGGAGACAGCACTGGTTTGGAGGGGCAGCTGGAAAAGAGGTTTTAGGGTGAGTTTGAAGAGTTTGTAGTGAGGTTTCAGTGTAGAATTAGCCAAGCGTTTTTGTTTCTTTTGATTTGTAACTTACTTTGCTCTGCCTGTTCTCGCTTATTACCACTTAAATCCTACTGCTTCTACTGAATAAAATCATTTTTATTTTCAATCAAACCCAGTGTAAATAATTGTTACCTGGGGGGCAACCAATATGCACATTCCCCCTTTCATTGTTAAAGGGGGCTTACCTAATTCTTTGGGTAAGCCCCAAAGATGGGTTTGATCCCATCTGAGGAGTGCTCTCTCAGGAGACTGGGCCCTAAACTGCACTCTCCTTGGACCTGAAGTGGTTCAGTGTCTGTACTGCTTCTCGGAGCTGGCCCAGCAGGACCGGGCAGTGAGGAGCCCCAGAGAGCGGGAAGGTGAGTGGCAGTGGCCGTGTCAACACCCCAGGAGGCACCCCCAAGGAGTCATCTGTGACCGCACCCCATCACACATACATAATTCTGCACAGCGTTACAATCAACCTCCATTCCCGCTACTTGTGTGACTCAAGCAAGCAAAGATTGTGTTCAGTTCTGCTTGCCAATTCCTACATCCCTCCTTGGCCCAAGGTCTTCCTTTAGTTTTACATTGTCTATCTACATGCTAGCACAAGCACCCTGTTTCTGTTCATCAAATCTTATCCAACGTAAGACTTGTTCATGGGAAGAGTTGGTCTCCCAGCTTCTGACAGCAGGTTTTGTGTATATTTCCAGGACAACAACTACAAATAGATTGTTTCGTTGGTGGGGACGCCCTGAAGATGGTGGCTGGTCATAAAGGGTACCAAGAATAAGACTAATGTGTGGGGCAAAAGGAGAAAGGGAGCATGTTCGGCTGGGTAGAGAACAGGATTTAGATTCACTGAGCGATAGACAATACATTGGGCTCTGCCACAAACTCACTTCTGTGACCTGAGGAGGAAAAAAAAATACATGATTTGGTTGTGCCTTAATTTCCCCCTTCTGTACAATGGATTAATATTTAGTGGCTTTTGAGTTACTGAGTTTTAGCTAATTAATTTGTATTGTATTTTGATATGCTGAACTGAAAGTTGGTAAAACAGAGAATTAAGGTATTATCTTCTGATGACAGTAATAATCTTACATTTATACAGTGATATTAGAGCCTGTTTAAGCCTGATGAGTCATCCTGGACTAGTGAGTGTAAAAAGTCAGAGAATGATCTGCGGGGGCCTAGTACACTAGAACCAACTCCTATTAAAGCCTAGGACACTAGAATCTAGTACACTAGAACCAACTCCTATTAAAGCCAGGGGGTTGGGGTGGGGGCCGGGAATCTAATTGTGGGAGTGACTCAGGTTCTGCATGGTGACTACTTGGAAGTTTAAGATGCAAAGATGACAACATCACATGAGGCCGACAGATTTCCCAGAATGAAAAATAAGTCAAATGGGTGGCAAGGAGATCTGGAGGCTTATTGCAGAGAAGAGTCAGTGAGCTTTTATCAGACATTAGAAGCACACACTACTTCCTAAACCCTGCCAACATGCATTCTCTCTCTTGACTGGGGATGTAAAAATGTAACCACTACAAATCAGAGCAGTGACATACACTGTGGGCTCTGCAGTACAAAGCTCAAAGAAGCTTTTTATTGCAGAGCCTGCAGCGAAGCCACCCCCAGGAGTGGGGCGGCAAGGGCTACGGGCCCTGCTCCCAGGGCGGTGGCTTTGCTGAGGACTCTGCAGCTGGCTCTGTGGGCCCACTTCGCAGGGAGCCAGTGTGTAACGTGCTCGGGTTGGGCAGGGTGCCGAGCCCACCACAAACAGGCTGCTGCAGGGGTAGTTGCTCCAGCCCTACTGGTTAACTTTTAATAGGGATGTGAAAGGTTAATAGAGAAAGTCCAGAGAAAAAAGTAGTATGGTTTGAAAGGTGCGTAGCAGCAATGGGCAGCCTAGGTTAGTGAATGGTCCGCATGAGCGGCCCCCCCTTTATCTCACGAGGGCACAAGAGATTGTCATAAGCCCAACAGGCTCCTGGGATGGGGTAGTTTCGCTAACTGTGCTTGTATACCTAGAATTGGGGGGGGGGGGGGGGGTGCCGACTGACCAGCACTTTGATTGGATGCAGAGGGAGCACACAGCTCTCACAGTCAACGTTATGTGCAGTCATCATGCACATCACTTCCCATACCCTTGCTTTACTTCCATGTTACTTTAGTAATACTCATTGTAAAAAGCCTCTGCAGGTGGAATTCAGCAGACTCAGGCAATCCAGCACAGGGCCATCATTAAACAAAGCATCGTGGAAGCCACATATAGAACCACAATGGGCTGCACATTGCCCACGACTGCTAGGTGGCCTGGTGGTAGACTCATAAAGTTAATGTTTGCATAACACCTATTAGCTTCCCCCTGTTAAGTTTTAGTCAAGCACAGCTGAGGGAGTCAGGAACGGTGCTTTCTTTTCCTGGTGTGGGCAGTGACCCAGGCTTTAATCATTCAGCTCCCAGGACTTGTTTCTCCCCAACTGTAAAAGAAGTGTGGCAAGAATATTTAACTTACAAGACTAATGCATGGCTTTATTTCTCAATAGAGGGAGACTGCTCTATGACCCTTAGATGAGAAGGGCCATACAACTTAGAAATAAATATTCAGAAAACAGAACAACATGTAGGAGGCGGCTCTAGCAGAGATTGCTATAAGTAGTTAGCTCAGCCCTGCCCTTGTTTGTTTAAGTAACATGACTTGTGATTGGGGCTGATTGTGACAGTATTCACCTTCCTCCTAACACTTGGGTTCAAGAGGATCAACTGCATTGGGGGTGAGGGAAAGATTAACAAAGGAGGAAAAAGCTCCTGGATGAATGCATCAGCAAGTCCCCAGGAATTAGGCAAGTGACACAGAAGCACCACATTTTTAAAAAGAAATAATTGCAACACTGGTGCCATATAGGAGCAACCGCTATCACAGGATGTGCCCACTGTCCTTTCTATTGTCAGTTTCCTTCTTGTGCTGTTTTCTTTTTGACATTCTGTGCTGACAGCTGCTGGAAGTCACATGGTACATTTTGACTTCTGTTCCAGGAACTGAACGAGAAAAGGCTTGAGAGTGAGCCTCAACTCCATTCAGCTGAATGGAGTTTGTGAAGTAAAATCTACTATGTATTTTAGAGGGCCTGTTTGATCAAGAACTCCTCCTAAACCATAAGAGCTAGGACTACCACACTTAATATACAGCTTCTTCTTATAATTTAAAGTAAGGGTTTGGTTGTGCCACAATAGGATCGCTTCTCATAAAAAACAAACAAACAAAAATCACCAACTCAAGTACAGTCCTCAAAATAAATTTTGAAGGAGATTGAACCAAACTGAGCCAGAAAGACAGGCTGAACCTGGAATAGAATTGCTTCTCAAACAGTACAGAAAACATAAAATGTAGAAATTTTGAGTAGTGCTCTGTTTTGGCACAGCTAAATCAATACTTAAGGTTTGAAAACTAGAAGAAAAGTTCATTGGAAACAAATTCAGTATTGCTCTTTTTTTGTTAGTTAAACTAGCAAAAAAGTGTTGAGGGATGAAGAAAGCCACACACTTGATTGAATTCCCATTTTTTAAAAAAAATTTACTAATAAATTACACAGATTTTAACAATACCTTTAAAAAATAAAAATCTTCATCAAAACATGTATTTTTGAAGATACAATTGTTTAAAGAACATGCACACTCACTTTACTTTCCAAAAGTCCCTACATCCCTTAATTGAGTTAAGGGCTAAGCAATACCAGGGAAATCTAGTTGGGAATAAGGGAAAAGGCATCAGGCCTAACAGGTTTACTCTTCCATTTTTAGGTGCGGCTGTCCTCACCAGCACCAATTCCCCCTCCACTGACACTGATGCAACACAAGAATAACTGTGTTAAGTCAGTGCCATTCCAGTTCACGAGAGAGAAGTTAGCTATTCATTTTACTTTAACTCTGACATTCCCCAAAACATGTTTGCACCTGGTAAACTATTGTGGAACAAGTTCTCACTACTGGGTCCTTAGAAGCCACATGACAAGCAAGAGCACTATTTGGTGGTACTCCCCAACTTATAACAAACTACTTCTGCCACTGCTCAGCTCATCCTGGGCAGCGTCTGAGAGTCCAGCACAGACAACTGACCAAACCCCTTGAAGGAAACTGAAAGATGCCAGGACCCATTGATTCAGCCACTTCAGCATTCTGTCCTGATTTGGCCAGGCCCAGGTCTGTGATCTGGCAATTGGGTGCTTGACACATGCATCATAGCACCTTTCAGCATGCTACTGCCTCGGTGACAGACTCAGGCTTGGCACTGACCAGATGGAACAGTATAAGCCACATCATTCTCCTCCATCTTCCCCTCAAAGAAGAATATGGGCCAAACCCTGAATTGGTAGAAATGCGTATAACTCCACAGAAGTCAGAACCATACCCATTTACACCAGCTGACCCCAGGTGTGGTCCACACAGCTCTCTAGGTGATGTTAGCAATAGTCAGCCTCTCCACGATGGCCCAAAGACAACACCATGGATCTAGTCTCCCAGTTCCTCCTTTATTTTCAGGAGAAAACAGCACAGCTGTGACATGCTGCCCTGTAATGGCCAGTTTTCTCTCGTCCTATCTAGGCTATGCCAAGAAGCTGTTGCTGCTGCATTAGCTTGGGAGAAGGTTGCTAGGATCCCTACTATAGGTTTTAAGTTCAGTCTCTTTTTTCGGAGCAGGAAGCTTTGGTAAACAACAAGCAGTTAACGTTATCCCTGGTTTCCTTCTCCCCAAAAGATGGGCATTTTGTGCCAAACAGCCTCATTCTGGGTCTGTATTCAAAGGGGAACAAACTAATTCCAGCTGTTCCATTGCTGTGCCTGAGTCCTGCAGTGACTCAACTCTCCCATTTACTCCATCAGAAATGGGTACTATGCAGTTGCTCTGACCCCAAGCCCCTGGCCAAATATACCGTGGCCAAAAATGCCAAAGGACTATCCCTCTGAAGTGCTTTCTGGACCTTGCATCAGTCACAGATGCACGACTGTGCTAGCAGCTGTGCTGCTATTGGCTGATGACCACCAGTGGTGTTATTTCACACACCACTCTAAGGAATGAAACACACAGTATGCAGTGGGAGTATAAACCTGAACATTTTTTACTACAGTCCTTGCAGTGGGTGGACTATGCTAGCAGAGACCCTAGCAAGCACCCCCTCATGGCCACCATCTAGGACCATGGTGTCCAACCAGTTCTGAAGCCACTATAGTGGCTACTGCTATAGGAAGCTAGCCACTCTCAACCAGCAAGATAGCCACATGTAGCTAGAGGCTAATGCATAGGACACCATGGTTCTAAGACTGCTGGAAGGAGCATCCAAGCCTCCATATCTCAGCCTGAGGTGTTTAAGCTTCCTAGGCTCAGCAGGCTGCAGCACTGTTTCCCAGGGCTACTCCAGCACATATTTGGGCACAGAAGTGGAATCCACCTGTACCCGGTCCTAAACACCAGCACCAAACCAAGACACCCTAACTAGGGGTGCTCCCATTGGCCAATGGGAAAAGTGCATGGAACAGCCTTGCACCTAGAAGCCACAGGACATGGCATACCTCCCAGAAATCATGTTAAGCACTGCCAGACCTCCTACCCAACCCCTGCCTTACCCCCTTCATCCCTCACCTCCCACCACACACACAGGGTCAAAGTAAGTGATGGTCAGAGAGAGGCGCAATGGAGGGAAAGAAAATGTACAAGCAGGGCTGGGACGGGAATTCAGTTTTGTGCAATTAGCAAGTTTGCACCCTTAACCCCAACACATTCCCTCCTACAGCTCCACTCCAAACAGAAGTTTCTGGTTTACAGTTTAGCTCTCTGCAAAGGTACACAGTAACTGGGAAGCAGCCAACACGCAGACACTCTGCCTAAGTCTCACACCTCATTGCACCTTTATACTTAATCATATTAAGCACAAGAGACCACACAGACCAATAAACAGTGCGCACACTTCCTTCCTCAGTTTCCTCACCACTCCAGGGCATTCTTGCAGGGCTGGGGTCAGAGTCTCTTGACTCAGCCACAGCACCTGGGGGCCATCAGGAAAGCAAAACAGGCCCCACCTATCTCTTGAAACTGCTACATGTTGTCTCCTACCCACAACTTCCTCTTCCTGGCTAGCTCTCCCTTATTTAACCACCTCCTGGCTGGTTACTGAAACCTGAGACACCTGGCTAATTTTGTTCTACTTCAGGTAACTTTCCACAGCTCCTACTTTCCCCTTTCTTTCCAGAGGGGTAAAATAATGCTGGTCTTCTAAGGATGCGGCTGTTCTTTAGCATAAGGGCACCTGTTACAGATTTGATGGCTCCACATACAGATAGGCACTCAGGATACAGTAGCTTTTATAGGAACATTTAAAATATCCAGACTTCATGAGTTTGTATAGACAGCTTCCCAAACGCTCACTGGGATAGACATGGCAATATCCTGGCCAACCCATATTGAATTACATTGAAGAATTTTAGGAGTTCATAATCATTGTATTAAAAGAAAAAATGTTAATGTGTGACTGTGTATAACTTCTTTAAGGGGAACACTGGACTACTGTAAACCCTAGGACATGCTATGAGCTTCAAAGGACCATTTAAAGCAATGCACTAGCCAGGCTAGCATGTCTAGTTGAGTGGATTTCTAAGGAAATACTTGAGTGGAGGAGGATGCAAATTAGCCATCTTTGGGGACCCAGCCTTTTGAAGCCATCCCTGAGGAGAAACTTTTTGCTGAGCGCTTCTTACAGGAGGAGGAGATCTGAGTCCCAAACTGGATAAAAGCATGACTTAGAGATTCAAAGGGGTGCTTGTTTTTATCAGTTTATCCCTGTAGGAAAATTCCTGTCTAGCTTTGCAGGACTGGTCAGCAGTAGAGCCCTGTTAGACTAGTGGGATGATCCCTGGTAAGTTTTTTAGCATGCATGTAGGTTCTTTTAGTGGTTGTAATGTGTTTGCTCTGTAATCTTCACTACCTGAAGGATAAATGTGCTTGCCTTGAAATAGCGGTGTGGTAACTTTGCTATGAGCAATTACACTGTAGCCTCTGTGAAGAAAAGCAAAGCTGACCTGCTTAGGCGGTTACAGTTTGCTGAGAAATTTACAGTATAGGCAGAGAACCGTACAGCCTGGAAATACAGTGGTCAGGAAGGACAGAGATGATGGCCATCAGAGGGGTGAAGGCTGAGGAGCCAGAGCCTAGAGTAGCTGCCCTCGCTAGAACACGAAGGGGGAATAAAGGTGCAGTTGCTCTGAATTGTGAGAGTCACACTAAGCCATTTAATATACTTGCACCCTGGCTCCTTCTCGCCAGGTGTCCGGTATTGGCCCAGATAGTCCGGTATTTGCCTCCTCTGTCCGGTAAAAAAAAAAAAAACCCCAGAAAATACCAGACATACAAAATGTCCGGTATTTTCTGTTTTTCTCGGACGGAAGGCTGCTTGGGACATTCTTCCCCTGCCATATCAGGCGGGGGTGGGAGGAGGGGGCAGGGACCATGGGGATTTAAAGGCGCACTGACTGGGGGGGAGGGGGGTTGTGCAGTTGTTTGTTGTTGTTTTTTTGGTTGGTTGGGTTTTGTTTTTGTTTTTGCTCAAACAATTTTTTTCCGGCCACGTTCTGTATTTTTTTGTGAAAGTATCTGGCAACCCTATGTCTGTCCACACTTCTTGCATGATCCGTTAGCTGTTCCGAGTTTGTTGTGGTGAGGGCACATACAGATACATCACTGTGGGAGTGGGATGGATCAGAAATTCTCTCTTTTCCCTGCTCTCTAAGCCCATGCCAATTTTCTCTGTAGTTTGGTTTCCTGTGCACAGCTGGGGAGAAGGTAGCGGGTAGTACACAATGCTGTATCACCACATTTCCAGGAAAATCACAATTATTTGTAGAGGAACCATTGTTCTTCACCGAACTGCACTGAAATACAGCCCCAGGGATTCGTGTGCAGCTTTTTTTTTTTAACTTGAGACAATAACAATGCTTATACAATCAGCACATGGCCACGTCACCTATTCTGATGTGCACTAAGTTATGATCAGGTTTACCAGCTTCCTAAAACTTGCTTTTCCTGTTAGCTGTGAGGAACTAGTGTCTTGTGATTGAGGAGTCAGACATTTGAAAGGGTATTCCCCTTTAAATGAGAGGTTCCAGAAATGAAAGCAGTGAGCAAACAGAGCACTCTATGCAACAAGTGACTGCAGTGTGGGAGCCATTTACTGCTGCATAAGCGTCAAAGATGGGCAAAAGGAATGGCAAACAGCTGTGCAAAGCACTAAGAGAACAAATACCAGGGCCCTCAAAGGAGGAGGGCACGAGGGACAAAGGAGGCAGTTGCCCCTGGGGCCCAGCAATTTAAAAGAGCTCCAGGCTACCAGCTGCCACCATTGCTACCATGGCAGCGGCAAAGCCCAGGCCCTTTAAATCACGGTTGGAGCACTGTAAGGCATAGTCCAGGGGCACTGAGGGCTGGCGGAGGAAGGCTAACCCTAATCCCCCCTTCTTCTGCCCAAGGCCCCACCCCTTCCAGAGCTAAGGCCCCCCACACACACATTGTCCAGGACCTGGCAAATCTGTCACCAGCCCAGTCAACTACTTCCAAGTAGCTCCAAAATAAATTAAAAATGTATATAGAAAAAAACAAACACACACAAATCTGTCAAATAAACAAAAAAAATCAACTTTTTCTGACTGGAAGATTTATATCCTGCCTACCAGGGACTTTGCTCTTGACAATCTACTTCATGCTGAAGGTACTCACATACCATGGTGATTGGTAAAAGTCTCAGGGGTAGTTGTGTTTAGTCTGTAACTTTAAAAAAAGCTTAAAAAACAAGTGGTTCTGTAGCACCTTAGAGCCTAACAAAAAATATAGATAGTATTATGAGCTTTCATGGGCACAACCCACTTCTTCAGATGACAAATATGATAGTGGTGTGATGATGAGTGGCAGTATAAACCAGACAGACTGCCACAGAGGTCAATTAGCACCAAAACAAAAGCAGCTCTTTAGCGTCAAAACAGGGTAATAGGGTTACAAAAGAGCCTTCTAGTTGTAAGCCTTGTGCCACCCTAAACAAACACCCTCTGCCTACTTGGTGTTTGCACCCTTCCTTATTTTAGGGAAATAAACTTCCTATTTACTGGTGAATAGTCTTATCAGCAAACAGCAAACTTCTGGGAGGAGGAATGAGAGTGGATGCAGGGTGACCATCCTTCACTTCTAGGATTGTTACTGGGCAGGATTTTAGACAAGGTCTACGCTGAGCCAAAGGCTGAAGTAATGGCTAACACACCTGCCAGCACACCATAGCTCCAAGTGGACATGGTGTACCTCCTTGGAGCACGGTTACTCTTCCGTCTCCCTGTGCATATACTGCTTTGGGCCCCCTATCTTAGTATAGGAGCAGGAAGGTGCATTACACAGCCTTCCCCCCATGTTCACATGAGTTCTGCTGCCCTAGGGTCAGAGAGCTTCCACTCCTTCTCCCCCTCCCCCTCCACCGACCCCACTCAATGCATCAAGGACAGAATTTTGCCAGCATGTTTCAGAAGCCTGCTGATGCTGTTGGACAATAAAGGTGGCATTGAGATTAAGGTAAAACAGATGAAATCCTGGCCCTATTGACATCAATGGGAGCTTTGCTATGACTTCTATAGGGCCAGGACTTCACCCAATCTGTGTAGTATATATAACAGGTTAAAGTGCCTCTGAACAGAGCCAGTACAAATGGCCTGATAGTCAAGTATTTCCAGTCACCACTAATATAGTCAGCATCTGTAGGCATTAGGTACCAGAGGCTGTGGTTACATGGAGATAATTATTATTTCTCATCAGCTATCATAGACACATATTATTGTCTGGCATTTTTCTCTGATTAGAAACTGTTTTGAGGGGTGTGGTCATCATTTTCTCTGTGAATGTCATTCACTGACAAATCTGTTTTTTGTTGTTGTTTTTCTGGTATGTCTGATTGTTCACCGTGCTCCTTGTGTCAGTCTGTTTCACTTTCTGCTGGGTATTTACCCAAAGAACAACTGTTTGGCCTACACTAGGGATGTAAAACCCTAGTTAATCAGCTAACCAGTTAAACCTTAAGCGGGCTGTCGGTGGCAGCCCCCCCACACGGAGCGGGGGGCTAGCACTAGCAGCCAACAGCACTTTGTGCGGGTGGAGGGCAGCTTCTGCTCGCCCCCCCCCCCTTCCCCCGGCCAATGAGACTCGTTGTTGCTGCTGCTGGCTCCCCTACGGGGGGAGGAGGGGACAGCAGCAGGAGCCACTTTCTGCTCCCTGAAGGCTGGCTCCCTACCCCGGCAAGTTTTGGGGCAGGGGCTGCTCCAGGTAACGTGATGCTTAACGGGTAACCGGTTACCTGGTCACGGTAGGAATCTAAGAGGGTAGTTGATTAAGCGTGAGCTTATAGGTTACCCAAATGGCTGCACAGCTACACGCAGCTGCAAGCCCTGCTCCTGCAAAGCTGCCTGTTGCCCCACTCTGCTGCCTCTGATACAGCAGCAGCGTGAGGAGGCAGGTGGGAGCTGGTACACATGTGGAGCCGGCTTAAAAGGCGACTCTCATGTTTTTTTCTGTATGTCAAATTTTAGCACCCAAAGTAACTGCATGTTTTGTCACACTCCTGAGCAACATAAGTTATATCATGGCTGCCAGTGACCTGTACTTGGTAAAAGCTAGCCCCCAGCACCTCCCTTCGCCTCTTCCCCTCCGACCCTTCTTCTCTTCTGCCCACTAGGTGGCTGGGGAGCAAGAGCCCAGTCTTAGTTCTCTGGACAGCCAGCCAGTTAATACAGCCACAGTGCCCCCAGCCCCTGTACATCAAGTGGGCAGGTGGCATGACTGCTGCGCTGCCATCCCCAGTGCAGCAGGTGGCACAGCTGCAGAGCCCCAAATCCCCATGCTCCAGGCAGTTGGGCAGAGGGGCTACAACGCCCCCAGCCCCTGTGCACTGGGCAGTGTGGCCACAGGCTCCGCAGCGCTTCTAACCGAGGTGCTCAGGCCTATGCGGCTACAGTAGCCCCAACCCCAATGTGTCAGGCATCTGGGTGGTATGGTCTGAGCACTAGGTGGGCAGCGCAACCCCAGCATCAGCCTCTAAGAGACAGAGCCTAGCCCCACCCAGAGCAAAGCTGGAAGTAAATGTCAGGAGAGTGCCTGGCCTAGGGATGGAGCCAGACTGCTTGGGGAGGCACAACCTTCATCGCCCATGTACTATAAGGTTGCCAGATACATTCACAAAAAATACCGAACATGGCAGGAAAAAAATTGGTTGAGCAAAAAACAAACAAAAAAAAAACCCAACCGCAGCAGGGGAAGAATGTCCCAAGCAGCCTTCCAACCCAGAAAAACAAAATACTGGACATTTTACATGTCCAGTAATTTCTGTTTTGTTTTTTTAACCGGACAGAGGTGGCAAATACCAGACCGTGTGGGCCAATACCTGACACCTGGCAACTCTAATGAAGGGCTAGTATAGAGACAGCTTAAGCTCAGCCAGCGCTCCTCTGGGCCAAGCCCTGAGCCAGGCTTTACTGAGATGCCCTGAGGCCCGCCCAGTGAGCCTGGACTTGGGAAACGCATTTTGCAGCCTGATCCAATTCCGAGCCAAGCGCCCAGTGCCTGACAGCGCTAGCCCAGGCTCTCGGATGGCCGCTCCGTAGGGCTCAGGCAGGGCTTGGGGACGGGGGACAGTCAGGGCTGCGGATCTGAAACCATCTCCCAGAGCTCGCGCCTAAGCCCAGGGGCCTGCCAGGGCGCCGCCAAGTAGCGTGCCAGGCCTCACACCGCGGCCGCTGCTCGCCGGGTGGCTCCTCGCACCGCCTCCCGCGGGCCCGGGGAGGAGCCGCCAGTCCACGCTCCGAGGCGGGCAAGTCCAGGCGCGCCCGGCAGCAGCCGCCACGTGCCCGGGCGCCGAACCAACTTGCCGCAGCACGCCAGCCAAGCCGGCCGCTGATTGGCTGAGGGGCGGGGCCGCGGAGGGCGGGATTCCCTTTTGCTTTCCTTACCTCATCCCGGGCTGGGAAACCCCCTCCCTCCCTCCCAGCCCGCGGCATCTTTATCGCGCCGCGGCGAGTCGCGAGCAGCCAGAGCCCGTGAGCCCAGCGAGAGGAGCGCGTCGCTCGGCCCCAGGCAGCGTGATCGCAGCGGATCCCGACCGGCAGCCAGCGGAGCGAAATGATGCCCGGAAAGCCCCTGCGCAAGGGCGCGCAGCAGCCCCTGGCTCCCGCTGCAGGTACCGTGGGCGCCCGGGGGCTGAGCCGGCCTTAGACCCGCGCCGGAGACAGATGATCGCCGGGCTGTAGCCGTGCCGGGGCTGGGGGGGGTTAGTCGGTCTCGCTCTCGTGTGCTCTCAGGCGGCGCGGGGGGCGGTTTTGCTTTCTGTTCCCTGCGAGCCGGCTAGGTTTCGGTCGGGAGTGGCCACGATTTCCCGCGCGCCGGTGGCCAAGGTAAAAACCAGGATTTGGTAACTTCTTGCGCAGCGGCCCGGGGGGGGGGCGTGGGTGAACCAGAGGGAAAGCTGGACGGGTGGTGTAGCCTGATGGGGCTGTGTCGTTAGATGCTGCGTGCAGCCCGTAAAGGGCTCAGTGGCTCAGATCGGTGTCGTCTGACACAGGAGCCAGCCTCAACCACGTTGTAGCGGGTATCACCAGAGCTAGGTGCGCGGCCCCAAACGCTGGGCTCGATTTCCACCGCCACCCAGCTCAGGGGACGTTAGGCTCCAGGTTGTGAGTTCTAGGTTCCGACCCCCCCCAAACTCGGGCCTGTTTTTGGGTCGGGATTCAATGTAAAATCATTTTAATGACCCCTCCTTGGAGAGTTCGATTCTAGTTTCACAGCTATTTTTGCCAGCGCATTTCATTTTTTTCCAGAGAACAGACGCTCCTGTTTTCTGAAACAGCCGAGAAGGCTGTTTAACTGTACAATCTAGCGAGATCAGAACAGTTATTCTCTGTGACAGGTCCTGGGATCCGTACTAAATTCAAAAAAATGTTCAAAGAGTAGCACTGACACTTAGGGTAACATTTCTTGTGCAAACTATGGAATGGAAACATGTTATTACTTTCTGCCCTGCTAAGCAACTAGAGACCTACCAAAAGTTTTTAAAGGTTTCTGAGTTTTTATTTTACAATTTGAAATGTTATGAAATTGTAAATTTATGTTATCAGCTGTGTAAGCAACAATATACCTTTAACATGCCTCTTGTCTTCTGGTGTGAGATAAATGATAATATAAAAGCTATTGCCTGTAGACAAGGAAGTGGATAGATTGGTACAGAAACAGGATTTATGGTACAGAATTACCAAAGCTGAGGGCTGGTTTTCCTTTGTTTTTAACAGAGCAAGAATCTGTAATCCAGTGTTCTTTGCAACTGAGAAAAATAGGAGATATTCTGAACTTGCAGCAGAAGATTCTGAATGTGATTACAAAACTGTTCTGCCCAGGAACCTGAACACTCTTTGGAGATGGCAAACAGAAAAGGAAGGAAGAAAACAATGGCTTTGGAAAATATGGTCTTTACAAGCCTGTAAAAAGCGATTTGAATGAAATGAGAAGATGGAATGAGCATTACTTACGCTGACTGTTCCCACAGAAAGAAAGCTGTTGAAATAGACTTTCTCTGGAGAGCTTCACAGATGCATTTTCTGGTGGATGTCTGTGGGGGAAAACATTGCAATTAATTATTCCAAAGACTGACCTGTGGAGTGAATTGGAAGAGCAAGGAACCACGGCTTCTCATCCGATAAGTGTGTTGATGTCCCACTTCATGAGATGCATCTAGTTCTTTGGCACAGGCAGAAAATGCCAGTTACCTCCAAACACTGGATTGGAATGTACAATGAAAATTAAGTTCTTGGTTGTTTTTGTTTTCTAAAATGTAGACTCTGTTGTACAAAGCCTGGTGTGGAACATTATTCTTTTTTTATTGAAGCACATTTTCTATCCATGATGTAACTTGTTATACAGGTGTTTCTCTAATAAATAACATTGTAATTCTGTTATTTACAAGGTTGCTGCATGGCTCTATAATGTATATGCATGCATGAAAAGAGTATTTCATGGAATTTAAATAGATGGTTATGCACCAGAATAGTGTAGATAACTATTCAAATGATGCCATAAAGAATGCATTAAAAATTAAAGGAAGCATGGTAGCTTCTTGTGATTAAGAAAGTATAGCATACAGTCAGTATTCTAAGAAAATTACTGAATAAGGAAATGTAATATATTAAAGCATGTATTATATCACAAAATAAGATTGAGAGGTGTGGTGTGCAAGGTTGAGGGAGGCTTCCTTCACAGCATCAGAAGGGCTATTTAAGCAGAATAAGCTACTGTTTTAATTTTATTAGTTGGTAATAAAATTACTCTCAGAACAAATAGAAATTTAAACTAAAATGGAATCTGCAGTTTTCTGGAGAAAAAACATGAATTCTTTTTTTCAAAAGCAACTGCTTGGATGAAGAGATAGCCATAAAGCTGAATGTTGCAATAGTTACCAGAAAGTAATGTATTGCTTCTAAATGAAAGCTGAGACTTGGGAAATAAAGGTTAAGAAAAAAATCTCAGCTCTCATTTGGTGTCAAACCATTTTTGTTTGTAATTATGAACGAAGAAGCTATTATTTTGTCTAATGGATAGTGATGTTAGTGAAATGTTTGTTATATCCTTATTGACAAGCTACATTTGTGTATGGCTTGGAGAAGAGACTGGTTCTGTCATTCAGGCCCCTAAAAAGCAATTTTTCTGCTTATATATTTTAAAAGCCCCATGAGTCAAATTCAAGAGACAGTGCAACTGTATTTGGCTTAAGACATTCCTAAGCCAAATTAATCAGTCTTAAATGATGGGCTAAATTATACATAGGGCGTAAAATAGTATGAACAAGGATGTGACAAAATATTGTAACTTGCCTAAGTTTGGTATTATTTTGGTGTGCAAAATAAGGGTCAGTTTCAGGCAGAAAGAAGATGGAGCAAGAAAAGTCACTTGAATTCACACTCTCTTGCTTCTACTGCACTTTCTTTTTGTATAAAAATTGCATCTGTCATATTACCTTCTGAAAGCCAGATCAGAGCAAGGTATACCATTTCACTGCTTGCATCCATTCGGCGATCCTTTGCCCTTCGTGTGTAATTAATTCCATGCTAGATCACCAATTAATTTGGTCCTATGATGTTTCACAAATCTGTTTTTCTTTTGTGTTTTCACTGTAAAACTCTTTCAGTATCAAAGGCCAAGTATCCAGCTATCTGATTTGCTGACACTGTTGTCATTTGGGATTATCTCAGCAGCTGCTGGGGTTTTGTTTTTTGTATGTAAAGGGCCTAGTCCGGCTCCCAGCAAAGACACTTTTGCATTGGCTTGAATGAGAGCAGGAGCAGGTCCAAACATAGCAAGGTTTCCTCCTCTTATGAGCTGTCAGCTATTGTGTTCTCAGTGAGAATGTAGCATTTTGGGATGGGATTGTTTTATCCACCATGCCACAAGCTAATGTGACAAACATGAACTTGCCTCCCTAAAGGTACAGAATCCTATCTCGTTCAAAAGCACTTTTTCAGTTATTTAAGGGTGACTGTTTTCCTTTCTGCTATGCCATATTTTAAGCTCAAGGAATAACTCCATGAGACTAAGCAAAGCTGCTCATTCATGGTTTTCTCTAATGGACACTGAAATCAATGAAAAAAGGCTCCCTGTGGTTTCCGTGTAATTGAATAAAACTCCAGTGAGGTCAATAATAGTTATGTCAGTGTAAGAATCTCAGGAAAGTTTAGCATTAAGGCACTGGGTGTTCAGCTCAACATATGCAGCCTTACAGTTAAATAAGATGCAACTGGGGTTTCAAATGGCCCCCATCAGTAGTTCCAGGCTGTAAGCAGAAATAATAGCATAAAGCGGTGAGAATGAACTGTGTAAATGTCACGGGGGCATTTCAGCTAGGAGGAGCGTGCAGCACTTTATTATACAGATTTCTAATGGCAATGTTTACTTTTGATGGAATGTTTTTATGTTGCTACATTCTAGTGTGTGTTTATTTGGTGATTGTTTAATGTTACATCAATCAGTCTGTTCATAGTCAATGCAAAAGAAGAATTAGTTCAAAGTGACTAATATCTGTATATAATCTACAGTCTGATTTTGTATTGTCTGGGCACAGATCCCTTGCATTACTTTTCAAAATGATGTGGCCTGACTGTGTCAACATGAAATTGTTTTTCTCAAGGCATTTTTGGAGTTATGGCTTGATGTATTGTTATATGTCCTCATAAAGTATGTCTGTTATCTCATTATGATAATAAACATGATATGTTTACAAGCAAATTATTATTTATTGTAAAATCTTTTTTCTAATGATTCTGAATGAATGGTCATATTCCAATTCCTTCTGAAATAGGAGTTTAAGGTCACACTCAATCATTAAATACCTTCCAGTAGACTTGCAGTGATGTATTGGATTTTATTTTATGATACCTTAGATATCTGCTAGGTGGAAGCAGAATTGCTCAGTTGTGTGTCAGAAGCCCTATACTGCTAACAGTTAGCTTCTCCTTTAGCTCAAAGGGTAGAGGTTTGTTCATTATGAGCAAGACACACTATTTATTTAGCATCTGTTAATCTGAGTATGAAAGCAGTATCGAATGATCACCCCACAAAGCATAATCACCCCACAAATAACCCCATGAAGTTCCTGGCAGCCTAGTGACAACAGTGAAGTCTATGGAGGACAAAGTTCTGTTGCAGTGTCTTAGGTGCATCAGGAATCAAAATGGGAGGGATCTGACAAGTGGCAAAAGGTTCAGGGTTGGGCTTTTCCAAAGGTCATGAAAAGGTTTAACTGCTGGATCAGGGTGTCAAATTATTAATGTTTTTGGTCATGGGTGTACAGCTACAGCCTAGCAAAAGGGTGCTACAAAGCTACTCCCCCTATTCTCCCATAAGGCCAGAATCCAGCTGTGTCTCTGTACAGAGGGGGTACCGGTAATCAGTTTGTTCTCCATTTTAAAGTAAAGGTTTCTCATGACCAAACTCCTTCTCCCCTGGTTTGGAAGCTACGGTGGCAAGTGGACCATTGCATGCACGTGCACATGTTCAATGCAAGGCAGGACTAAGAAAGATCTCTTCCTTCTCCCCAGGCAACTGCTGCCGGTCTTGGGAGGCTAGAGTCTTGAAGCCTCACCCCAATGGGAAACCACCAGATGCTTTAGTTAACTCAGCCTGAGAGAGCAGCAACATCCCCAGGCATGGTGGGGCATTCACTAGCTTCAGCCTAGTCCAGGGGTGGGCAAAAAAGGCCTCTATGAACTGGATCTGGCCCACCAAGCAGGTTCATCCAGCCCGCGGAGGTTCTGCTGCCCCCCCTCCCCAAGGCCAATCATGGTCTAGGGACCAGGGAGTGTGCGGTACTTAGAGTCAACCCTGGCGGTTGACTCTACGCCCCGCACTCCCGAGGGCAGGGTTTGGGGGCAGAGGGGAGCGCACAAAGTCTCCTCCCATCTTGCTCCTGACCTGCAGGGAGCACGTGGCACTTAGAAGCGCTGTGCGCTCCTTGCAGGAAGGGGGCAGGTCGGGAGGAGACTTTGCGCACTTCCGCCACCCCCAGGCTCTGATTGGCCTGGGGACAGGGGAGCAAGCGAAGTCTCCTCCCGCCCTGCAAGGGGCACGGCACTTTTAAGCACTGTATGCTCCTTGCAGGATGAGGGCAGGGCAGGAGGAGACTTTGCATGCTCCCTGCAGCCCCTAATTGGCTGGGGGGGGGGAGGGGGACAGAGGGGAGCGTGCAAAGTCTCCTTCCACCATCAGGAGCATGGGGACCTAGAGGGAACCAGCAGCTGTTCAGAACAGCAGCGGGGGCAAAGACTTCGTAGAATCATAGAGCTGGAAGAGACCTCAGGAGGTCATCCAGTCCAGCCCCCCTGCCCAAGGCAGGACCAATCCCAACTAAATCAACCCAGCCAGGGCTTTGTCAAGCTGAAACTTCACACATTCCCTCACCCCACCAATCAGGGTCTGTGGGTCGGGAAGCACAGAAGTGTCCTGGCTCCGCCCCTTCCGGGGCAGCCCAGGGCCACTTCAAAAATTTCTGAAGTGCCCCCAGTCAAAAATTATTGCCCATCCCCCTAGCCTAGACCCAGAAGCTCATGTCAGGGTAGCACTGTGACTGTTTACACTTTCTTAGAGGAGGCAATTTACAGTAGTAGACCAAATCCTTTCTTTTGAGGGCATCCAAAGAAGCACAA
The DNA here is from genome assembly GCA_019425775.1 of Rafetus swinhoei. Lineage (NCBI taxonomy): Eukaryota > Metazoa > Chordata > Testudines > Trionychidae > Rafetus > Rafetus swinhoei. Next base: position 22,288,485 of record CM033427.1, read on the forward strand.
TGTACAAAGCACAGTTCTGGTCTGACTAGTACAACTATCATCTAATTTTTGCCAGTGCCTTAAGAATCTCGAGGTATGCACAGAATTTTATAGCAGCCTGTTAAGGGCTATACAATAGTCACCAGTCTCGCTCTAAGGGAATAGAAACAGCATACCGCAAGCTACAGATGTTTACATTAGAGGAACATGGGACTCTGACTCATCCACAACAATTTAACCTGAAAAGGGGAAACACAAGAGAATAAACAGAGACAAATACAAGCAGTGCTACCTGCCCAGCCCCATGTCTCTTTTCATTAGACGCAGAACAAGAGACACCTGCCCAGCCAACACGTGCAAGGCTGTCACGCTCAATTTCTGTCTGCTCACGTAAAAGCCAGACTGGCCCATTCCAGCACCTGGAACACTACCTCCTAAATGCTCTGCTAGACATCAGCTCACAAAACCATTTTAGCCAACTGGAAAGACCTGCCTCATGTTGTGATAACTATTAGTAGTATGTCTCAGAGAGGCACCTGTGTTAATCTGTAACTTTATAAACAGTGAGAAGTCCTGTGGTACCTTAGAGACTAGCAAATATATCATGAGCTTTTGTGGGTAAAACTCACTTCATCAGATGAGTTGGGGGTGAAAATTATAGAACCCAGGGTATATATAACAGGCAAAAGCAGTTACCTGTCAATTGTAGCACCAGTGTTAATGATGATAATTGAGTCAGACTGGATGTATTCCATTCATAGCTTTTGATGTGTAAATGCGAATTGCAAAGGTGGGGAAAATTGCCTTTGTAGTGCGTCAACCAGTTTATATTCAAGCCCAAGCTTACAGTGTTGAACTTGTAAATAAATTTATAGTATGTGTTATTTAAAGGGATTCCTTCCTCTCACAATAGCACCATGAGCCTTGAGGGGTATGGCAAGAGCAAGGAGAGGAGTTAGTGGTACAAGTGAAGCAGGACTGGCTGGTGCACATAGTAAAGTATACCATGTTTTTGTAGTGTTGTCTATAAATTGGATGTGCTATTCAATGATTTGACTATTTTTGCATGGTGAGTGGGATAAGCTTCGTGCCTTAACCCACTGTCAGACTTGAGGAAGGGTCTTTGTTCTAAAACAGTGGGTTTCAACCTGTGCTTCCAGATACCTAGAGTTTGGCAGATTATATCTAAGATGTGCTCTCTCAGGCCAATGTTCCTTCTGATCTTTTCCATCCATGTGAAGAATACATTTTATGTACACCAAGGTATGTGCAAATGTGCACCACCAATAGAAATACAAAACCTAGCTGTGGGTGCTCTGCTAATCAGCTAGGTGGCATTTGAATTTGTCCTGTGTGGTTGCACAAGCACACAGCTAACAGGGAACTGTGTCTCAGGCCTTTTTGCTGAAAGGAGCATTATCAGCTGCCATTAGCTAAAAGCAGGGAGTCATATTCCATCAAAGCTGTACAAAACTACAGAATATGTGATTGTTATGAAGGCGCTCCAGCCCTGTTGTGAGGCATCAACAGTGGCCAGATCAACAGACACACATTAAGATGTTTAAAGAAAATCTTTGCAAAATAACTCTCTGTCTGGCAGAACCATTTACCAGCTATCTCAAATGGGAAATCTGTATTTCCCTTTGGTTTCACTGTCAGTTGTTTCTGTCTGGTTTTTAATTGTTTCTGTCTGTTGCATAACTGGTTTTCCAACATTTGAAGTGATTCTTGTCCGTAGGAGGTAATGTGCTAGAAACTGATTGGATAAAAGATTGTTTTGTAATACATTGGTAAAAGCGATTGGTTACGGTGCTGCTAACCAGGACCTAACTTTATATAAACTGGGGTCCAAAAGGGAGTTCTTTTGGAATCTAACTCTGGGACATAAGATCAAAGCTGCCAGAACTCAATACCTTAGCATGACCATACCATGCAGAAGCCCCAGACAAACCAATTCTGACTGGCCATCGGGAGAAGCTTGTTGATCTTATCAGGAGTTGTGAGCATTGTGTGCTTAGCAAGTGTATTCCATTGATTCATTGTTAATAAATACAAGTTAAGGATATTACTATGTAAAGGCTTTTTCACTGGGAAAAAGAACCCGCCATTCCCACAGAGACACACTGAACCCCTGGCCCAGGGAACGTAGGGGGTGGAACTCTGTACTGTGCGGGTAACAAAAGGGTCCATAAAAGGTTGTCAGCAGACTCCAAGGAGGCTGCACTCTAACATTTCCAAAAGGTTTGCATCTCCATTCAACAGTTTTTAGAAGTCTACCAATGGAAAAAGGCTGTTCTAAATATACTGGTATGCTCCTTGGATGATGCAACCGGAAGCCAGCTCTGACAAGAAGAGAGTGGAGGTCAGTCCTGCTAACTTCTCCTGTTCTCACAAAGCAGCATTCTGAGAATAGTTCGTCTGCCAGGCAGTTGGCGATAGAACCAAGAACTCTTTCAAAAAGCCATGGAAAACCCATGAAGCCAGCAGTCGAAGGCATACTATAACACAAATTGTATTACCATAGTGCCTAAGATGGGAGCCTGTCACAAGGCAGCACAGCCCAATGGCCACAGTCTGTAACACAGCCCTGAGGTTCAGGGCAGCTCACCCTAAAGGCTAGAGTCTCAGGGGTTGGGGTAGCAACCCCAGGGCCCTGTCATTGGGGAGTGTTCTCAGTGGGGATTCCCACCACAACACACTGAGCTCATGCACACTCCCTGAGTCACTCCCTACCAGATATGGCACTGGGGTAATGCATGTAGTTTCAGTATCCTCTGGCTCCACAGCACCTGTCTCTTCCTGGGGCTTCACTGGCTCTGGAGGCTCAATGTGGTCTCCTGGGTCTCTGGCTGAGTTACCTCTGAAGCTCCTCTAGCAGGTCCTTCCTCTCCAGCATCCAGCTCCAATTGAGCTGGACCGCTCCCTCTAATACTACCCCAGCCATTGGAACATGCCCAGTGTGCCTGGGGTGGAGGGGGGGGGGCAGGACTTCCTCTGCCCACAGTGCATTAAGCCATTTCAGGGTATGCACACCCTGGCACAGAGCCCAAGTCATGGGCTGGGACACCATTGTGCTAGGTGCTGTACCCAGACCAGACAGACATAACATAAGAACATAAGAACATAAGAACGGCCGTAGCGGGTCAGACCAAAGGTCCATCTAGCCCAGTATCCTGTCTGCCGACAGTGGCCAGCACCAGGTGCCCCAGAGGTGGACCGAAGACAATGATCAAGCGATTTGTCTCCTGCCATCCCTCTCCAGCCTCTGTCAAACAGAGGCCAAGGACACCATTTTATCCCTGGCTAATAGCCTTTTATGGACCTAACCTCCATGAAATTATCTAGCTTCTCTTTAAATTCTGTTATATTCCTAGCCTTCACAGCCTCCTCTGGCAAGGAGTTCCACATGCTGACTACACGCTGTGTGAAGAAGAACTTTCTTTTATTAGTTTTAACCCTGCTACCCATTAATTTCATTTGGTGTCCTCTAGTTCTTCTATTTAGGGAACTAATAAATAACTTTTCTTTATCGGCCCTCTCCACACCACTCATGATTTTATACACCTCTATCATATCCCCCCTCAGTCTCCTCTTTTCTAAACTGAAAAGTCCCAGTCGCTTTAACCTCTCCTCATATGGGACCCGTTCCAAACCCCTAATCATTTTAGTTGCCCTTTTCTGAACCCTTTCCAAGGCCAAAATATCTTTTTGAGGTGAGGAGACCACATCTATACACAGTATTCAAGATGTGGGCGTACCATAGTTTTATACAGGGGCAGTAAGATATTCTGGGTATTATTTTCTATCCCTTTCTTAATAATACCTAGCATCCTATTTGCCTTTTTGACCGCCGCTGCACATGTGTGGAAGTTTTCAGAGAACTGTCCATGATAACTCCAAGATCTCTTTCCTGATTTGTCGTAGCCAAATTAGCCCCCATCATACTATGCATTATAGTTGGGGTTATTTTTCCCAACGTGCATTACTTTACACTTATCCACATTAAATTTCATTTGCCATTTTGTTGCCCAATCACTCAGTTTGGTGAGATCTTCTTGGAGTCCCTTACAGTCTGCTTCTGTCTTGACTATCCTAAACAGTTTGGTATCATCCATAAACTTTACCACCTCACTGCTTACCCCTTTCTCCAGATCATTTATGAATAAGTTGAACAGGATTGGTCCTAGGACTGACCCTTGGGGACACCACTAGTTACCCCTCTCCATTCTGAAAATTTACCATTTATTCCTACCCTTTGTTTCCTGTCTTTTAACCAGTTCTCAATCCAAGAAAGGACCTTCCCTCTTATCCCATGGCCATGTAATTTACACAAGAGCCTTTGGTGAGGGACCTTGTCAAAGGCTTTCTGGAAATCTAAGTATACTATATCTACTGGATCCCCCTTGTCCGCATGTTTGTTAACCCCTTCAAAGAACTCTAATAGATTAGTAAGACAGGATTTCCCTTTACAGAAACCATGTTGACTTTTGTCCAACAAATTATGTTCTTCTACGTGCTTCACAATTTTATTCTTTACTATTGTTTCGACTAATTTGCCAGGTACTGAAGTTAGACTTACCGGTCTGTAATTGCCCGGATCGCCTCTAGAGCCCTTTTTAAATATTGGTGTCACGTTGGCTACCTTCCAGTCATTAGGTACGGAAGCCGATTTAAGGGATAGGTTACAAACCACAGATAATAGTTCAGCAATTTCCCATTTGAGTTCTTTTAGAACCCTTGGATGAATGCCATCTGGTCCCGGAGATTTGTTAACATTAAGTTTTCTATTTGTTCCAAAACCTCCTCTAATGACACTTCAATCCGGGACAGTTCCTCAGATTCATTACCCACAAAGGACGGTGCAGATTTGGGAATCTCCCAACGTCCTCAGCCGTGAAGACTGAAGCAAAGAAATCATTTAGTTTCTCCGCAATGGCTTTATCGTCCTTGATTGCGCCTTTTATAGTTCGATCGTCTAGGGGACCCACAGGTTTTTAGCAGGCTTCCTGCTTCTAATGTACTTAAAAACATTTTGTTATTTCTTTTTGAGTTTTTGGCTAGCTGTTCCTCAGAATCTTTTTGCTTTTCTTATTACATTTTACACTTGATTTGACAGTGTTTATGTTCCTTTCTATTTATCTCACTAGGATCGGACTTCCACTTCTTAAAAGATACCTTTTTGTCCCTCATTGCTTCTTTTACATGGTGGTTAAGCCACGGTGACTCTTTTAGGTCTCTTGCTATGTTTTTAATTTGGGGTATACATTTAAGTTGGGCCTCTATTATGGTGTCTTTAAAAAGTTTCCATGCAGCTTGCAGGGATTTGGCTCTAGTCACTGTGCCTTTTAATTTCTGTTTAACTAACCTCCTCATTTTTGTGTAATTCCCCTTTTTGAAATTAAATGCCAGGGTGCTGGTCTGCTGAGGTGTTCTTCCCACCACAGGAATGTTGAATGTTATTCTATTATGGTCACTATTCCCAAGCGGTCCTGTAACGGTTATTTCCTGGACCTGATCCTGCGCTCCACTCAGGACTAAATCGAGAATTGCCTCTCCCCTTGTGGGTTCCTGCACCAGCTGCTCCAAGAAGCAGTCATTTAAGCCATTGAGAAATTTTATCTCGCTTCTCTTCCTGAGGTGACATGTATCCAGTCAATATGGGGGTAATTAAAATCCCCATTATTATAGAGTTCTTTGTTTTGGTAGCCTCTCTAATCTCCCTCAGCATTTCAATGTCAGTATCCCTGTCCTGGTCAGGTGGTGTAATATATCCCTACTGCTAATTTCTTATTTTTGGAGCATGGAATTACTATCCATAGCGATTCTATTGAACATGTTGATTCATTTAATATTTTTATTTCATTTGATTCTACATTATCTTTCACATACAGTGCCACTCCGCCACCCAGCCGGCCTGCTCTATCCTTTCGATATATTTTATATCCCGGTATGATTGTGTCCCACAGATTTTCCTCATTCCACCAGGTTTCAGTGATGCCTATTATGTCAATCTCCTCATTTAATACTAGGTACTCTAGTTCACCCATCTTATTAGTCAGACTCCTAGCATTTGTGTAGAAGCACTTTAAAAATTTGCCACTGCTTATTTGTCTGCCCTTCCTGATGCATTGGATTCCTTTGTACGCGGTTTTTGTCTGCTCTGGCCCATGGTTTGCCCTCTCCCCTCCTCTCTTTCTGACTACAGCTTAGAGAATCTCTATCAATGGATTCTCCTCTAAGAGAAGTCTCCCTCCGATTTCGTGCATCTCCACACCAATCGGCTTTCCCCATCTCTCAGTTTAAAAACTGCTCTGACCTTTTAATGTTTAGTGCCAGCAGTCTGGTTCCACCCTGGTTTAGGTGGAGCCCATCCTTCCTGTATAGGCTCCCCTCTCCCAAAAGTGTCCCCAGTTCCTAATAAATCCAAACCCCTCTTCCCTACACCATCGTCTCATCCACGCATTGAGATTCTGAATCTCTGCCTGCCTACCTGGCCCTGCGCGTGGAACTGGAAGCACTTCCGAGAATGCCACCATAGAGGTCCTGGATTTCAGTCTCTTTCCTAGCAGCCTAAATTTGGCCTCCAGGACATCTCTCCTACCCTTCCCTACGTCATTGGTACCTACATGTACCACGACCACCGGCTCCTCCCAGCACTACACATAAGTCTATCTAGATGCCTCGAGAGATCCATAACCTTCGCACCAGGCAGGCAAGTGACCATACGGTTCTCCCGGTCATCACAAACCCAACTATCTATGTTTCTAACGATCGAGTCACCCACTACTAACACCTGCCTCTTCCGAACTGGCATTCCCTCCCCTCAGAGGTATCCTCAGTGCGAGAGGATACCGCAACATCCTCTGGGAGGAGGGTCCCAACTACGGGATGGTTTCCCTCTGCTCCCATTGAATGCTCTGTTCCCTTGAGACTTTCATCCTCCTTAAGAGTACTGGGGCTCTCAGACTGGAGGTGGGACAGTACTACAGTGTCCCAGAAAGTCTCATCCACATATCTCTCTACTCCCTTAGCTCCTCCAGTTCAGCCACCCTGGCCTCCAAAGCCCGAACTCGGTCTCTGAGGTCAGGAGCTCCTTGCAACGGGTGCACACATACGCCACCCACCACAGGGCAGGTAATCATACATGTTACACTCGCGCAATAAACAGGATAGCCCCACTCTGCTGCTGGGCTTCTGTCTCCATTTTCTAATGAATAAGTTTAAGTATAAACTGGGATTCTTTTAAACCTCTGGAATATAGATTATTATAAGAGTTATGTTTTAAAAGAAGGCCAGAAGTCACTAGTGCCCTCTAACCTCCCCTCTAAACTCCTCTCCAAACTCCTGTTAGCAGTTCCTGTTCACAAGCTCCTGGTCGCTGAGTCACAGGCTTATATAGCTCTGGTAGCCCCTCCCCTGACTGAGGCTCAGCCAATTAACAGAGGCTTCTAGATTTCAAACCTTTTAGAAGCTCCTTCAAGCAAACAAACAAACCAACCAAACAGACAAACACAAGCTCAGCACACAGCAAATAACTCCCCCACACACAAACACACACTCCAGACAGCCACTTACCACAAGGGTCCCCTTTTTACTCCTCTTTTACCTGGAGAACTCCCTCTCCAAACTCCCTGTTAGCAGTTCCTGTTCGCAAGGACTTGTCCCAAGGACTTACAATCTAAGCATAAGACGAGAGGCAACAGGGGGATACAGACCAACTTATGGGGGAAAACAAAGAAAGAATGAGAAATTATTGGTTATCTTGGTCAGCAATGTTTGTAGCACACTAGCAGCCTAGGTGGGCACCGCTGGGATTTTTGTAGGCAGGATGGCAAACAAGAATTTTGAAGGGGCTTTTCAGGTGGGTAATGAGGTAGCTTTGCAGATGTTTCTGTGGAGCTCCTCCCCAGCGTGAGGGGCAGCATGGTGCTGATCGGAACATGTAACAGTTGATAGTTGGGGCTGGCACCAGGGGCTGACCAGAAATGAACATCAACAGCTCACTAGCAAAAGGAAGGAGGTGAGGAGGCACTGTGCATGGCCCCTAAAGCAAAGACAAGCAGCTAATGTTTGATGTAATAGGGAAGGTGAAGCTGGTTGAAGGATGCAAAGAAAGGAGCGAGGAACAAAGCAACAGGCCCAGAAAATGCTTTTTGCAGCAGTTTTCAGGAGGGCTCTATGCATGGCAAGGGAGCGTTTGGCAAGGCCAGAGAGAGATGCAGGTTACAGAAATCGAGATGACTAGAGCAGGATGAGAATTTTGACTGGGTAGCTGGATGACAACGTTAGTAAGAAAAAATTGTCAAGATTTAGACATAGTCTGGATGAGACAACAGAGATAGGTCCAAGTCAAAGATGATACTCAACAGGCCTGAGTGATAGGCAAGATGGTGATCAGGGAGGGGGTCCATAGTGATTGTAAAAGGAGGTCATGGGAGAGCTTGTAGCGAGGGAGAGGATTAGGAACATAAAGAATGGCCACACTGGGTCAGACCAAAGGTCCATCCTATCTCTGTAGCCTGTCTGCCGACAGTAGCCAATGCCAGATGCCCCAGTGGGAATGATCAGAATAGGGTCAAGTGATCTATCCCCTGTCACCTGTTCCCAGCTTCTGGCAAACAGAGGCTAGGGACACCACCCTCGCCCATCCTGGCTAATAGCCATTGGTGGACCTAGCCTCTTTGAATTTATCTAGTTCTTTTTGAATCCCGTTATAGTCTTGTCCTTCACAAGGAGATCTGTTTTTGTCATGTTTCACTTGAGCTCAAAGCTAGACATCCACAAGGCAATGTCAAAAGTCAGGTCTACACTAGACCTAGAAGGTTGAGTAAAATACATAGCTGGAGTCATCTTACCTTAAGCCGAGCTTGATGCCATCTTCACAGAGGGAGACTGATGGAAACAAATGCTCCCATTGGCTTCCCTTACTCCTCATTGGCTTCCCTTACTCCTTAAACCTCATTGCAGGAGGAATACCAGCTAATTCGAGTTAGGGCTTTAAATCGGAATCCCGTTTCACTGCCGCGTGTAGACATGGGCAGTTACTTCGGGCTAGTCAATTTCTAAAATGGCGACCGGCCGGGAACATGCAAATCAAGCACGGGATATTTAAATCCCGGGCTTGATTTGCAATTCCGGTCGCCCTCATTAGCCTCCCTAGATCGATCTAGGAGGCTAGTGTAGACGTACTCATATACATGTTCTGTGTAATCCTTAAAGTGCTACCAGACTATTTGTTGTTTTTTAAGTAGTCCTAGGCTACGTCTAAACTGGCATGATTTTCCGCAAATGCTTTTAACGGAAAAGTTTTTCTGTTAAAAGCATTTGCGGAAAAGAGAGTCTAGATTGGCATGGATGCTTTTGCACAAAAGTGCTTTTGCGCAAAAGCATCTGTGGCCAATCTAGACATGGTTTTGCGCAAAAAAGCCCGATCGCCATTTTCGCCATCGGGGCTTTTTTGCGCAAAATGGTTCTCAGTTGTCTACACTGGCCCTCTTGCGCAAAAGCATTCGCGCAAGAGGACTTTTTCCCGAGCAGGAGAGTCATTGTATTTGCGCAAGAACACTGACGATCATACATTAGATCGTCAGAGTTCTTGCGCAAATTCAAGCGGCCAGTGTAGACAAAAACTTGCCAGTCTAGACGCAGCCCTACTGTTTTGCTTAAGTCCAGTGTTCCCTGTAAGCTGTGCACTTATGCAGCTGCTCAGGAATAATTCAAGTGCCATCCTGCTGATTTGCAGCATGCCCACAGCTACGTTTTTGGTTTCTACTGATGGTGCACATTCACACATGCCTCGGTACACTTAACATTTATTGCGCACATGGATGGAAAAAATCTGCGCATGGTTGGAAAAGAGTAGATAGAACATTGTTTTTAAGACTGTATCCACCATGAATCTGCCATACCAGTTCTTTGATAAACGTAACATTTAGCAGAGCTGCTTTGGCCTTGTTTTGTAATATAGCACATTGTATTATTCCTCAATGAAAACAGTGCATCTTACACCAGTGAGACAAAGGCATTCTGAAGTATTTAAAATAACTGCATTAATATAAGGCCATAACCATTCCTCAATGAAAACAGTGCATCTTACACCAGTGAGACAAAGGCATTCTGAAGTATTTTAAAATAACTGCATTAATATAAGGCCACTTGTGCAAATGGTGATTGGCAGACAAAAGCTACTATCCCTTTCTCTGGTCTAGCAAAGCATTTAAGCATGCATAATGCCATTGAACTCAAAGGGTTGGCACATGAGTATGCGTTAACTTTCAGCCTAAGTGCTTTGGTGGATTAGGACTAATGGTCTGTGGTGTAGTTTTGAATGTCACAGCCCAATGTCCCGGAATGCCTGAAGGTATTCTAGCAGGCAGAAAACTCCCAAGAGTGCTCAGAGAATGTGTGTCAAAACATCCTTTGTCAGGATTCAGGCTCCCTGCTTTAACTCTGGCCTACTCTGGACTAGTAGGCAGTGCACAAGATGCTAGCCAAGAAATTTATTGGGCTCCTGTTACCACGGTATCTGAGCACTCAGTCTTTCTATGCATCCTCACAGCTCACGTGGGTGGTAGGGCAACACTATTGTTCCCCTTTTGCAGATGGGGAATTGAGGCCCAGAGAGACTAAGTGACTTGCCCATGGTCACACAGGAAGTCTGTGATGGAGCCAGGCCATGAGCCTGGCTCTCCTAGATCCCAAGTTGCACCCTGGCCACTGGACTCACCTTCCTCCACTCACTTTGGGGAGTCTAGTGACACTGATATTTCTCTCACCCACTCCTTTCATATGCATATGGGCTGGCTCTGCTTCTGTAGCTGCCTTTTCCTTTGGTGTGTAAGAGAAGGCAAATGGGGGGAAGAGCTCCCATCTTTTTCACACAGACATAAGGCCTCCCACACTGCCTTCTGTGACACCAGTCTAAAGCCAGAGTAAGCCCAGGGCCAGAGGTGGAATGTAACTAAGTTGAAATACTTCATTACACTACTCACGTACTTTTTTTGAAATTTGTACTTTACTCAAGTAATTTATTTTTGTGATACTTTGACTTTTATGCAAGTAGGTTTTTTTAGAAGATATTGTACTTTTTACTCCACTACCATTTCCAGAAGCGCTTAGTTACTCACTACTTTCAGAACCCCACTGACAGTTGTGCAAGCCAGCATTCTGATTTGCTAAAGCACAGCTGCATGCACAAAGCATTCAATCGTCATGCAGTGACGATTTTAAAAAAACCAATTGACAAGCACAATGACCCTGCCAATGAAGAAGCCTTTTAATAGCAACATCAACACCTTTTCATTCAAAAATAATATCTATGCAGGGGTGGGGAGCCCCGAGACTCTCAGGCCAGATCCGGTGTGTTGGGGAGAAGTGCGGCACCGCACACTGCTACTCACCCTCCCCCCAGCTGGGGGAATGTGGTGCTGGAAACCACTAGTGGGAGGGTTTCCTTGCTGCTTCCATTGGCCAGTTTTTTGGGGGGGTTGCCTCTCCCTTGTGTGGCCCCGACTGATTTTTCTGTAGCTCAGGGGCCCCCGACCCAAGTGCCCTGTGATAATTTGGGTGGTTAACCATAGATTTCCAGATTTTGGCCAATGGAAGCAGCAGGAAGAGCAGAGCTAGGTAAGCAATCCCCCACCCTACTTCCTTTGTAGCCCCCCTGCCCAGATCTCATAGCCCTGGTCTGCTCCTGAAACCTCCCACCCTTCCAGACAGCTAACCCTCAGCCTGCTCCTGCACCTCCCTTCCAGCCAGACGTCCACTCCTAGCCCATTCCAGCACCCTAATTCCCACCCAAACCCCCAACCCCCATTCCTATCCAACTCCCTGGTAACCCTCTTACGCACACTGAACCCCTCATTTTGGCCATACCCCAGAGCTCGGGGTGGGGGCTCTCTACTAATCCTGGGACCCCAAAAGAGTTAATCTGGCCTGTGGGAAGTCCTGAAGCTTAGTCCTCCCTGCCTTCTCTTTCCTCCCTCCCCTGCCATGGGGCTGGAGCACCAAGGGGGTGAAGTATCTAAGTTGGGGGCCACATCAGTGAGGGTTTTTTTGTTTTTTTGGGGGGGTTGCCTCTCCCTTGTGTGGCCCCCGACTGATTTTTCTGTAGCTCAGTGGCCTCCCGACCCAAGTGCCCTGTTATAATTTGGGTGGTTAACCATAGATTTCCATAGGATGGCTTCTGGATACTTGAGTACAATTAAGATGTGATACTTTTGTATTTTTACTCAAGGAGTTTTCTAGAAGGATACTCAGACTTGTACTTAATTGCATTTTTTTCAAAGTAGCAGTACTTTTACTCAGCTAACCTTTTTGGTTACTTTTTCCACCACTGCCCACGGCCCTCTAGCCCTACATGGGATCTCTTCAGAGACAGAGCAACACCTCAGGAACAACTCCATGAGCAAACCTCAGAGGTCTGATTCAGAATCCCTCCCTTCCTCCCCAACCATATCAGCAACTAAGAAAAACAGCATTTCCAAAATGATTGTGTTTTCCCTCCATCAGCTGCTGATCTAGCCAGTGTATCAAGGAGAGGGCATGAGCCAGCAACGGAAAATACCCTGAAGGCACAATGGTTTCAGATACCTTTGTACTGAGAAAACCTGATATTGGAATGATTCACCCTTACACTTCAGGGCGAGTCCCAACCACGCAGGGAAAAAGAGCAAATAGGGAAGTAGAAGGGTTTCGCTTTTATTACTACAACACTTAAGAAATACCCTGAAAAACATTACTCTATTCACACTTTTGTTACTACAAGGATAGATAGATAGATAGATAGATAGATAGATAGACATGCAGTGAGTTGTATCTATGTCAGTCTCAGTTCATTAGAGAGACCAGGTGGGTGAGGTAATATACTTTATTTGTTGGACAAGTCTGTTGGTGAGAGAGATGAGCTTTGAAACCCCGGAAACAAAAGCTCTGTGCAGCTTGAAATCTTCTCTCTCTCTCACTATCAGAAGTTAGTTTAATAAAAGATATTACCTCACCCGCCTTGTCTCTCAGATAGGTGGATAGACAGCCAGGCACAGCCTTATTTCAGAATGGAACATACAAGTGAACTGAGGAGCTCTTTTTTAATGTTGAAGCCAAGAGCCCTTTTATGAACATTTTTTTAAAAAACCCTTCAATTATTTTAAGTAATAGTTTCGGTTTTGGAATTTATTTGACCAGTGTAAGTGTTTTGAGGAGCACAAAGCTAACAAGAGGCCACCAAACTTCCCGACTAGCTCTCAGAACCAATGGAGCCAACAGGATCACTGGGCCCCTGGGCAATGACTGTGGTGGGAAGGCTGGCTCTGCGCTCCTGGAAGGGGTGGGACCTCAGGCAGGAAGGATGGGGCCTCAGGTGGAAGGGGTAGGGCTGGGGCAGCCTCCAGAGCTGCCCAAAGGGCTTGATGCCCCTCCCCCGCACCAGCCCTCATAGCTGGCCAGAGCATGTGGCATGGGGCTCTGGAGTGTGTCACCTGGCACTTCGGTGGCAATTCTAAAGGGCCCAGGGCTCCAGCCACCACTGTTACCGCACTAGTGGGGCAGCTGGGAGCCCCATGCCCTTTAGAATTGCCAAGCCCCAGGGCAATTACCCTCTTTACTCCCCGGCCCCCATCCCCCATCAGCAGGCCTGCTCAGACCTGGGATGTTAAATACTAGGCGCTCATGTATATTTACTGGAAGATGAATGCTCTGGCCTGGATATATAGACCCCTAAATCGAATGCTTAAGGCAGCCCCCGCCACCAGGTACACTTTCTTTTGTGGGGAGTAAAAGAAGCCAAAGGGAACGTTTGCTTCGTCGGCTTCCTGCAGTGTGGACGCCGCCAAGGCTCAGCATTTTGCATAACTAGAGTTGTGAACCATGAGCCAAACTTCATGGTCTAGCATAAAACAGGCCTTGGGGTCGCTTGAGGAGTTAACCAAAATGAGCAATGGGTTCCTGAGTAACGTCACAACTACTCCATGTTTTGGCTTGCTTGGCAGACATCTCTTCCTAGAAGAAGTAGTGGCGGTTTCAGTAAATAGGGATTCCAGATGACTATGACTTTCCCCACACAGGAACGGCAGGTCTGGGAGTCCCAGACAGTGACATGAGCTGTGAGCAGTGCTTCTGGGACTACCCATTGTATGACTAAGTCAGACTCAGGAAGAGCACGGTGGTGATGGGTCTCTGATTGGCAGAAGCTGATAGGAGCCACCTTTGCTTCCTTGGATGGATGAGAGAAGAAATGGCATGGGCACAGAAATTGCAACTTGTTGGGAGCTTTTAAGGTTTAGTGGGTGCTGTTAGCAGCACCCAGTGTCCAGCAGCAGAAAGTGGGAGAGAGATATTCTGCTTCCTGTGTGCCAGGGAAGCCACAGAACAAGCCAGCCCTCCACGTGGCCCTGGCAGCTTGCAATCTAGCTTTGAACTACAGAAAGGTTCAGCAAAGTGGTTGGGACTTTCCTGCTCACGTGCTGTTTGGAAACTAGCAGCCAGCAGAAATGCAATGTCTGTTGTTGTCTAGTCACTTCCCCACACGTGCTGGCCTGAGAGCTGCAGCCGTCCCCCATTTCACTCTAACATAGAGCCAAGTCAGATGTGAAGTTGAACTGCGGATTTAGGAAAAAAAAAAAAAAAAAAAAAAAAAAAAGATACATCAGCCCAAAACATCTGCCACGGCAAGAGTGGGGGAACAAACTCCAGACAGGGTGGGACAGTCACAATCTGAAATGGACAGGCTTATCTTCGCGCACACACAATCTTTGCTTCTCTCATTTCTGAACATGGTTCCTGCTACTTCCTCTTTCACAATTTTATGAGCGTCAGCCCAGGGAATAATAGTCAGAATAGATTTACTTCCACTACCTAAGGAAATAGTCTGTCTGCAAATTAGGGTGGGTAGCAGCTGACTCCTAGAACAGAGGGAGGCTGCCCTTTCCTTAGCTGACAGGACTAGGACATCTCTAACAATAATAGAATCATGTTTTAAGGGCTACAAAATAGCAGAACAGTTTAATCGTAAAGATAGGAACTGATAACAGAAGGGAGGAAATCGATTGACCTGTTGCTTCACAATCAGCCTTGCCCTCCTACCCGTCACCGTCACAGCTCACACGATTTGTCTTGGATCTGGCTCGATATGGCACTTTCTGCACATACCACCAGAACTGCAGTGTCTCCGCTTTGTGAAATTTTAAAGTTGGCCCTATGGGAATTTTGAGCCTATGCAGCAAAATGGGGGCAGAAAGCAATGAGCCCTGATCCAAGCAGAAGCAAATGTCACGCCTATGGAGACCATGTGGAAGCCCTTTGTCTCAGGGCCACCTCTGCCAGGAATTGCTGTTCTTTACATGGGCCACCCTTCTCAGGCCACAGCCTTACTGGTTCCATGACAAGTGCACACAGTACCTAGCTCAGTGCAGGAAGGAGTGAAGGGTTCCCCTTTTTAATAAATGTATGGAGATATACCTATCTCATAGAGCTGGAAGGGACCTTGAGAGGTCACTGAGCCCAGTCTCCTGCCTTCACGGCAGGACCAAGTACCATTCCTGACAGATTTACCCCAGATCCCTAAATGGCCCCCTCAGGGATTGAGCTCACAACTCTTGGTTTAGCAGGCCAATGGTCAAACCACTGAGCTATCCATCCCCCCATATTTAAAAAAATATGGGGCCTGATTCTGCTCTCTGATGCACTAGCGTCTGTGATGAGTAGCTCCACTGAAGTCAGGGGAGATAAGCTGGCATGCATGAGATTCAAAGCAGACCCTCGAGCTGGAGAGTTTGCCAGATGATACATTCACTCCTTTAACTGGCTGCTCATTCAATACAGCTGAAGGAAAAAGCAGCAATGACAAAGCAGCCTCACAGCCACTTCTGTGAAATAAATGAGAGCATCCATCATCCACCCTAATCTAGCCGCTGGACAGGCAAGCAGATCCAAAAGCAAACATCTGCGTTCCAGAGCCACACCACTGGATGTGTCCCACCTGCGGATCCATCTGCAGAACACATCAAATGCTGCTTGAAAGGGGTATACATTCTTTGAAGTTCAGAAGATGCAATGAGGCCCCTTTGGGGAAGAGATGGGCCAAAAATGTACCAATTCACATGCACAACTGGAATTTTAACTCCCCAGAATTTGAGCTTCACTAGCCTGGAGACATTTGTGGGGGAGTGAAATCAGAACCCACATCATTTGGGCCTGAGAGACCAATGCCATGGCATCACACTGGCACCATGCCAGAATAAGATGAGGGGGAATCCAGGCCCTGTCCACTTGTTTTCTCCTCATGATGGCCCTGCAGG
The DNA here is from genome assembly GCA_019425775.1 of Rafetus swinhoei. Classification (NCBI taxonomy): domain Eukaryota; kingdom Metazoa; phylum Chordata; order Testudines; family Trionychidae; genus Rafetus; species Rafetus swinhoei. Next base: position 22,304,756 of record CM033427.1, read on the forward strand.
GTTTTTCTCCAAACATTTGCTTCCTTACTGGGAAGACTCTCAATCTGTGCCCAGTACAAGGGAGTGGGGTAATCCACCAACCCTACATGTTTCCACCTAAACTTCCTCATGCTTCCAAGGGCACCTCCACCACAGCATAGAATTTCTTATCCCCACATCCACATTCAGTTTTGGCCCTAGCTCTGGGCACTACCCGCAGTGGCTTTGTTAGCCTGATTAATGAGCAGGCTGGAGCCATGTGCATTAGAAGTCTCTGGTATGTCCTCCCTACCATTACCCAGACAGTAGGAACTTGCTCTTTTTGGAGCCTGGAAGTTCTGTCCCAAACACACAATCCTGCAAAGCTACAGTCAGTGTGTGGGCAGTCTCTTTTGGTGTGCCCTTCACAACCACACAGGAAATACACTGTGGACTGAGCTCCTGATGGGAGTTCCTCAGGCTTCTCCCTCTTGCTTTCAGTGCCCTTTCCTACCTCTTTCCCAGTATAGTCCCTTAAACCAGTGATCCTTTCTGGCAGTGTTTGTCTCAGCAAACCCCTCCATCCATTTACGTGTGGCCTTCAGATGGACTGGATGATGTCATTTAAGCCATACTCAGAGAGACTCTGTAGCTGTTCCAAAATCACAGGCTCCATAACCCCTTCCTCCCAAACTCCACTTCTATATCTAGTCCAGTTTGTTCATTTCTGGGCAAATGCACTAGGTGATAATCCCCCCATCCACCTTGTGGCACTATATTTCTCATGGTACATTTCCATGGACAGACCCACCTGGACCAGGATGGCTGCCTCAACCTGAACCATACCATAGCATCTCACCTGCTCATCACAGAGCCAAATACACTGCCAATGCATCTCTGGTAAAATAGGGAGCCAGCCAAAGGGTCCTCATGGGTCTGTTCCAACTGGCTCCTGTTGCCATGCTCTCAAAGGTGACTGAAATGCATCAGGGTCATTTGCAGATCCCGTTTCATGGAGTCCTGAGACTGGGTTCTGCCCCCTGCCATGGGACTCAGACTTTGCAGGAACTGTACTGAACCTGGACTTGCTTGCTCATAAATTCCTGCAGTGTCTTTTGCTGCTCAGCCTGCCAGGCAACTAAGGACTCTTCCTCTGCATGGAAGGTGGGTGGTGGTCTGCAAAATGTTCTGCATCTGTCCTTGCTGCTCCACCAGCCATTGCTGTATATCCTCCATTGCCCAGACTGCCAATCCACTACACTGGCTCCTCCATCAGATTCTCTGCACGCTCAGAGAACAGGGTGCGATTGCCATATCTCTGTCTCCTCCATGAGCACAGACCACATGGAAAGCCCCTCACATATAAGCACCAGTGTGTACTTTATTTACAGTATTTCAATCCCTCTACCAATCTGTATCAGTGCAGCCCCACCGTTACCCCACTTTCTAGACCTTTCTCCCAAGGAAGGATGAGGTAGGGAAAGGGAGGCGGCTCTACTAGGAGAAATCCCCTTGTCAGTCACTCTGATGACCAGTTAGGCTTTCCTGGGGGGAAGGGAGGAGAATGGAAGGGCCTAGTTAGTACTAATTGTGGCTCGGGCTCTCTCAGCACTCCATGACAATTCCCAACTATATTAACAGGAGTTCATCTTGAGAGTATGTGCCAGTAAAACTCCTCCATGTAGCCAGCGCAGCAGTGCGAGCTGGCTGTGAGGGAAGTCTGAAAGAGGCGGATTATGAAGAATGTGTTATTCCTTTAGGCTCATTCAGCACAACAAAAACCAGAACCATGGCCTGACATGGGGTGTGGAACTTCTCAAAGGACCCGTTCTTAAATGGATTTTGACTGCTAATCTCATTTAAGGAGGGTGTCATTTACTATGGGGCAGGTGTTTAATCTCCTCTCAACAATGATTTGCCTCCTTCCCTAGACTTTTCATAGCTCCTGCCAGCTGGTGCTGGGGTCTCCCCTCACTCTTATATGGGCTACTATGAATTGCTATGTTGTTAGCACCACCCTTCCCTGTGGGCCAGCCACAATGCCCTGAACTACTGTTGAACATGGCAGTGCCTTGGTCCCCACCTCAGGCTGGCCATCAGAGTTATGGCAGAGTTATGCTCAGGGTGGAGACTGGCAGCTGGTTACTTCTGGCAGCAGGCACTGCTCCACCCCTGCTCCGAACCCTCCCGCCGTGGTACTAGGAAACCGTTATGCTCTTCTTTATACAGGAGATAAGGAATCACCCCCTACAACAGAGGAGGAGAAGCCTCACCCCAAGGCTGGGAGGTCTGCTGCCAGCACTGTGAATAGGAAACGTAGGGTAGTGGTGGTCGGAGACTCTCTTCTGAGGGGGATGGAGGCGCCCATCTGTTGCCCTGATATTTCATCTTGGGAGGTATGCTGTCTGCCAGGGGCCCGTATCCGAGATGTTACAGAGGCATTGTCGAGGATTATCCAGCCCTCTGATTACTACCCCATCCTACTCATCCATGTGGGCACAAATGATACTGCGAGGTGTGACACTGAGCGGATCAAGAGTGACTACAGGGCTCTGGGAGTACGGGTGAAGAAGTTTGGAGCGCAAGTGGTATTCTCTTCGATCCTTCCTGTCGAAGGTAGGGGCCCAGGCAGAGACAGGTGCATCCTGGAGATGAATGCCTGGCTGCATAGATGGTGTCACCTGGAGGGCTTTGGCGTCCTCGACCACAGGATGCTATTCCAGGAAGGACTGCTAGGCAGAGATGGCGTTCACCGTTCGAGGAGGGGGAAGACCCTATTTAGACACAGACTGGCTAACCTAGTGAGGAGGGCCTTAAACTAGGTTCAACGGGGACAGGTGAGCAAAGCCCACAGGTAAGTGGAGAACATGGAGACCTGGGAGATGGGTCAGAAATGGGAGGGAGCATGGGCTATAATGGCAGAGAGAAAGGAGGATCAGGGCAAAACTGGGAGGCCAGGTCAAATCAGTATCTTAGATGCCTATATACAAATGTGAGAAGTATGGGTAATAAGCTGGAAGAACTGGAAGTGCTAATAAATAAGTACAATGATGACATTGTTGGCATCACAGAAACTTGGTGGGATAATACACATGATTGGAATGTTTGTATATAAGGGTACAGCTTGCTCAGGAAGGATAGACAGGGAAAAAAGGGAGGAGGTGTTGCCTTATATATTAAAAATGAACTCACTTGGAGTGAGGTGGAGATGAACATAGGAGACGGAAGTGTTGAGAGTCTCTGGGTTAGGCTAAAAGGGATTAAACAAAGGTTGATGTCATGGTAGGAGTCTACTACAGGCCACCTACCCAGGTGGAAGAAGTGGATGAGGCTTTTTTTAAAACAACTAACAATATCATCCAAAGCCCAAGATTTGGTGGTGATGGGGGACTTCAACTATCCAGATATATGTTGGGAAAATAACACAGGGGCACAGACTATCCAATAAGTTCTTGGACTGCATTGAGACAACTTTTTATTTCAGAAGGTTGAAAAAGCTACCGGGGGGAGGCTGTTCTAGATTTGATCCTAACAAATAGGGAGGAACTGGTTGAGAATTTGAAAGTGGAAGGCATTTTGGGTGAAAGTGATCATGAAATCATAGAGTTCACAATTCTAAGGAAGGGTAGAAGGGAGAACAGCAAACTAGAGACAATGGATTTCAGGAAGGCAGATTTTGGTAAGCTCAGAGAGCTGATAGGTAAGGTCCCATGGGAATCAAGACTGAGGGGAAAAACAGTTGGCAGTTTTTCAAAGGGACATTATTAAGGACCCAAAAGCAAGCTATTCCGCTGTGTGGGAAAGATAGAAAATATGGCAAAAGACCACCTGGCTTAACCACGAGATCTTGCATGATCTAAAAATAAAAAAAGGAGTCCTATAAAAAATGGAAAGTAGGACAAATTACAAAGGATGAATATAGGCAAACATCACAGGAATGCAGGGGCAAGATTAGAAAGGCAAAGGCACAAAATGAGCTCAAACTAGCTACGGGAATAAAGGGAAACAAGAAGACTTTTTATAAATACATTAGAAGCAAGAGGAAGACCAAGGACAGGGTAGGCCCACTGGTCAGTGAGGAGGGAGAAACAGTAACAGGAAACTTGGAAATGGCAGAGATGCTTAATGACTTCTTTGTTTCGGTCTTCACCGAGAAGTCTGAAGGAATGCCTAAATATAGTGAATGCTAGTGGGAAGGGGAGGTTTCAAGATAAAATAAAAAGAACAAGTTAAAAATCACCTAGAAAAGCTAGATGCCTGCAAGTCACCAGGGCCTGAAATGCATCCTAGAATACTCAAGGAGCTGATAGAGGAGGTATCTGAGCCTCTAGCTATCATCTTTGGAAAATCATGGAAACAGGAGAGATTCCAGAAGACTGGAAAAGGGCAAATATAGTGCCCATTTATAAAAGGAAATAAGAACAACCCAGGAAACTACAGACCAGTTAGTTTAACTTCCGTGCCAGGGAAGATAATGGAGCAAGTAATTAAGGAAATCATCTGTAAACACTTGGAAGGTGGCAAAGTGATAGGGAACAGCCAGCATGGATTTGTAAAGAACAAATCATGTCAAACCAATCTGATAGCTTTCTTTGATAGGATAACGAGTCTTGTGGATAAGGGAGAAGCGGTGGATGTGGTATACCTAAACTTTAGTAAGGTGCTTGATACGGTCTCGCATGATATTCTTATGAATAAACTAGGCAAATACAACTTAGATGGGGCTACTATAAGGTGGGTGCATAACTGGCTGAATAACTGTACTCAGAGAGTAGTTATTAATGGTTCACAATCCTGCTGGAAAGGTATAACAAGTGGGGTTCCAGGGGTCTGTTTTGGGACTGGCTCTCTTCAATATCTTCATCAACGATTTAGATATTGGCATAGAAAGTACGCTTATTAAGTTTGCAGATGATACCAAGCTGGGAGAGGTTGCGACTGCTCTGGAGGATAGGGTCATAATTCAAAATGATCTGGACAAATTGGAGAAATGGTCTGAGGTAAACAGGATGAAGTTTAATAAAGACAAATGTAAAGTGCTCCACTTAGGAAGGAACAATCAGTTTTACACATACAGAATGGGAAGCGACTATCTAGAAAGGAGTACGGCAGAAAGGGATCTAGGGGTTATAGTGGACCACAAGCTGAATATGAGTCAGCAGTGTGATGCTGTTGCAAAAAAAGCAAACATGATTCTGGGATGCATTAACAGGTGTGTTGTGAGCAAGACACGAGAAGTCATTCTTCCACTCTACTCTGCGCTAGTTAGGCCTTCAGTTGGAGTATTGTGTCCAGTTCTGGGCACCACATTTCAAGCAAGATATGGAGAAATTGGAGAGGGTCCAGAGAAGAGCAACGAGAATGATTAAAAGTCTAGAGAACATGACTTATGAAGGAAGGCTGAAAGAATTGGGTTTGTTTAGTTTAGAAAAGAGAAGATTGAGGGGGGACATGATAGCTGTTTTCAGGTATCTAAAAGGATGTCATAAGGAGGAGGGAGAAAACTTGTTCATCTTGGCCTCTGAGGATAGAACAAGCAGAAATGGGTTTAAACTGCAGCAAGGGAGGTTTAGACATTAGGAAAAAGTTCCTAACTGTCAGGGTTGTCAAACACTGGAATAAATTTCCCAGGGAGGTTGTGGAATCTCTATCTCTGGAGATATTTAAGAGTAGGTTAGATAAATGTCTATCAGAGATGGTCTAGACAGTATTTGGTCCTGCCATGAGGGGAAGGGTCTGGACTCGATGACCTCTCGAGGTCCCTTCCAGTTTTAGTATTCTATGATTCTATGTCCTTCTTCCGCTGCTGCTCCTCTGGTTACGACTGTGTAAGCCTGTAGGGCTTGGGGAGGGGCGCCTACTCGTTGTGGTCAGTGGGCAGCCACTCCGCCCCACTGTCCCTGCTTAGTCTCTTGGGGAATTTAGTTGTGGCATTCAGCTCTTCAGGGCTAGTGGCAGGTCAATGAACAGTCCAGTAGCCGAAGTCTCGGTTCGGGGTGGGGCAGCACGCACAGGGCTCAGGGGCCCACACCTCAGTTCAGGGTGGGGCAGCCAGCAAAAGTGTTCATAAATTCAAGCCCTTGCTCAGGGCATGGCCTCAAAACAAACAGTTCAGCAGTCTTGGGATGTGCACCCCGCTGGGTCCCCTTGGTTGGGCCCTTGGAGGTCCAGCAGGTGCAGGCTGCTGTGGGTGACAGCCAAGGGGGGAGATGGCCACCCAATGGTGGGGTGCAGGGGGGACATGGGCCCACCTACTCCACTGCATCCCAGCCCAGGGCCCTAGTATCAGCAGAATCGTTTGCTGCTGCGTCAGCGGGGATCCGCTCCAAAACGCGCTGCCCAGGTTCCAGCGCAGCCACACGGTGGTCGGCCACCCCTGGGCTTCTTCCCTTCTCCCCCTCGGGTTGTACCTGAGCTTGGCGCAGGTCTTCTGGGCTTTGTAGTTCTGGAACCCCTGGCCAGGCCAGCAGTCCCTCCAGGTTGCCGTCCAGTAGGGGCCCCGGCAGCCCAGGCTAGTTCTCCGCCTCTCCTGGGTCCAGCTCTTCCTCTGCGTGCACAGGGGAGGCTTCTGGCTTCTTCCGGCGCTGGCCGCCCAGCCAGGCCTTTTATATCCTGGCCCCGCCTCCTGGCTTCACGTCAAGTGGATCGTCAGGGCCAGGTGTTGCCCACCAAGGCTCAGGGAGGGGCGCCTCCCCCTCAGGGTCAGTGGGCAGCCACTCCGCCCCACTATAGACTGACATTGCACCTCCTCGCCCCCTCTGGGATGGGACTGGTCTACTAATTTCCCCCTGACCCCAGCAGCTGCATCTTAGCAGGGAGGTAGAAATGAGGGTGCGGACAGATTGCCTCAGGATCCTTCTTTAATGGCATCCCCTGTCATTAATTGGTTTACTCTAAGGCTGTGTCTACACTGCCCCCCTTTTCCGGAAAAGGGATGCAGATGAGACAAGTCGGAATTGCAAATGCAGCGGGGATTTAAATTTTCCCCGCTCCATTTGCATGAACATGACTGCCACTTTTTCCGGCTCGGGGCTTTGCGGAAAAAGCGCCAATCTAGGCAGCGCTCTTGCGGAAAATAAAGCCTTTTCCGAAGGTCCCTTATTCCTCTTAAAATCAGGAATAAGGGACCTTTGAAAAACTCGCAAGAACGTCTAGACTGGCGCTTTCGTCAAAGCTCTGAGCGAAAAAGCGCAGCCATGTTCATGTAAATGGAGCGGGAAAATTAAATCCCGCTGCATTCTATTCGACTTGTCTCATCTGCATCCCTTTTCCGGAAAAGGGGTCCAGTGTAGACACAGCCTAAAAGTTCCCAGGAAAGTCATTCTTGGCCCCAAGAAACATGGTTGTAATTTGTGGGGGCCGGGAGTAGAGGCTGCAAGTGCCACCTTTAACAAAGTGGCTGAATCCCTGTTTTCAGTGAACAACTCAGTGCAGCTTTGGCCTTGTCTAGCTACTGAACTAAAAGCAGCAATTCCACTGGTGCAGAGAGCCAGTGCTGCAAAGAGAACAATTGCGTGGTATATCTAGTCAAGTAGGCAGTCACAAGAACAAAAATAGGAAGAGAAATAAGCAAGACTGGTGGACAATTACGTGTGTTAAGAAGTTCACTAACAGTCAAATTAGTGAGGTGCAGAAGTACAAGATATGTTCCCAGGAGCAGGCTGTCTCAGCAGCTGCATTCAGACCATTTCAAAGGGAAGAGAAGAAACCAGTGACAGATAAGCCAAGTGTGGTATAATTAAAATATGTACTTGAGCTTGTCATGGGTCTTGATAACAAGTCTACTGAAGTCAATGGAAAGACTCCTATTCACTTTAATTCACCCATGTGGAACAAGACTTTTTATTTGTGTAATGATCTGTAACATACAATTGTAACATCATTTTAAATTTTTCTGCATAGGAAGCATGATACACCATAATACATACCCTCTGTCATGGAGTCCACTGATATACTTTTAAAGCAGGAGTGCCGTGTAGGAAATGTGTAATGTTTCATTGTTGTTAGACTACACAGAGCCCTCAATTATTCATAAAAATTGTGGGTTTCACCTATTTGAATCTTCCCTATAAACATGCCTGAAAAAAACTCATTATATTTTAGATCAAGTCTCAAAAGAGCTCTACTGAATGAAACATTTAAACAGCAGCTAAAGAAAATCCAGTTCCCAATAAATGACAGTTCTAAGGATTTTTTTAGCTTAATTAGATACATAGCTTGACATTTCTTAGGCTTCAAACTGTTCGGCTATGCCATCCAGAAGAATATTCCCTCTATGAATGACAGGTTGTATGTTAAAACAGTGAACTGGCAAGACCATTACTCACTTATTTTGCTATAGAAATGAATAGTAAGTGACGTACTAAGTGTAATATTTATTTTTCAAAATCACTAAAAAACATTTTTGGAGATGCACATTTACATAACAAAGAAAGCAACTTTTGAAAATGTACAGTCTATTTCATATTATTGCACTCACTTCTTTTATAATATTCAAGGCATTTTAAAGGGGGTTCAATAAAAGAAGTATTATTTATATAAATAATAAGTGTCAATATACAATATAATACAAGAAGTGTATCAGCTTAACAGAAAACAAAACCTAACTAAGTTTGGGATTCCAATGTTTCACGTGATCTACTCTAATCCTTATCAATATTTTCATGAATACTTTTACACACCCTAAACACACAAGCAGGTAACCATTCCAACACCTGGCTGTGGATGATGGATCTAGGTTTTGAAATAAAAAAGGTGGAATGTCATTAGGACTAATTCTGAATGAGGGCTGATTGGAAATGTCACACAAAAATTCTTAATACTTTATTATCCGCAAAAGGCTTTTGTTAGGATTGTGAGGAATGTAACCAACCATACTGTCTCCTCCTGAATACAGGCTTTAGTCCTTACAAATTCCCAGAGGAGCCAATGAGAGGTTTTCCTGCTTAAGGACTGCGACTGAAGGACATTGTATGTCCAATATCATTCTAGAATCCAATCCACCCCAATATCCAATATGCACATCCTTCTGAGCTGCTCCAGGCTTGGAAGGCAATGAATGCTAATTCTGTGGCAGGCCAGCTTGTTCAGAAGAAAGTCTGCCCTGCTGTGAAAGCCATTTCCCTCTTCTCCAGGTCTATGGTGAAGAACTGCAAATCTATCTGGGGCAAAGGACAAATTAATGGCCCATATACATCCTGATGGGTAACACACAAATGACTGTTTTCTCTGCTCTTTCCTTTTTGAAAGCAGATTCCCAGAACATGGGAACTGATGAGTAATGGTTTTAAATTGATGAGTAATGTTAGTGCAACAAAATGGCTGATAATTTTAACCCTTTTAGAATCAGAGATCTTTTGTTTCCTATTACAAAACATAGCTTTGGCAAGAAGAATGATCACATGGCTTAATATGTCAGGGTTAAAAAGTAATTATATATCAAAATTTCATTAGCAGAACTGTATCATAATGTCCGGAACGTATTAATAAACCATAGCATTTAAATATTAAACCCATAATTCCTTTAAATTACATTTCATATTTTATCTCACGTACAAAAACCCACCTATTTTTTTATGTTGGCATTTGCCCAATATACATTTCTAAGTGTGTGTAAAATAAGTGTATTTGATAATGGAAGAATGAAAGCCTTCTACATCACTCTCAAACAGTGAATAGTATCTGCAGATAAGTGTCTGAAAATTATTTTTCCTTAAATATGATTTTCAAAACACACCTCAAATTTAGTAAGTTTAATGCACAAGATGAAAAGCTTATTCTTTGAGTTCACACAAGTGAGGGATCTGTATATTTCTTGGTTCAGAATTTAGTACAGTTCTATTGCTGGACTGGAAAGAAATGCCATTTTTCAGAACACAATTGTAGTTATTTTAAATAGCGAAGTGCCAATGCTGTTGCGTGCATATTTATATGTATGTATTCACAATACTGCATTAAATTCTACATGCATATTTATGGATCTACTATACATACTGTTTGTCTATTAAATTCTTCAGATTTTGATCATTCCTGAAGAAGGCTGCACAGTTTATCATCACTAACGACTTTCAGCATAAATTCAAGCTAATCTTTTCCTTCCAACCTGAACCCACATGGAACCCCACTAAAGATAACAAGGTTGCATCAAAAGCAGAGCTCATTGCAGGTTCAGGGATGCAGCAGATCCAATTCTGTAGTCTCTCCATATGCAGAACTTCCAAGAACTTCATTGGAAATTCTGGGTGGTGGAGCACTTGAAAGCATTGGCCCCACCTTCTTTTTTTAACTACACAGAGTTGTTGGCATCTCTCCCTAGATAGACACACTAATTTTCATGTAACTTGAAAAAAAATCAAATATACTATATCTAGACAGAGAAGATGTGTAACTTTTCTGTACACCCAATCTCTGGATGCCACAAGGAACTCTGAATTTTCACATTGCACTTGTTGTATTCTAGCCAGAAACACAAACAAAAGAAAATGATTCATTCAGTAAAGAGTGTTGACTATAAAAATCATTAGAACAAATAGATTTGAATATGGTATACACTAGAGACTGGTTCAAGCTACAACATTCAGGTCCCATTCCAGACCTTTTCAACCCCACATACTCATTATAAATACTGGGGACATTTGGAGGGTGCTGGGCTGGCTCCAGGTTTGTATTTGGAACACCTCTATTGGTCCGGGTTATTTTTCTGGTTTTGGGCCTATGGCAATTTGAGGATACTGGACCAAACAACTTGACGTCTGAAACTTAAGCCAATAAATTGTTCTAACCTCTCATGCCATATACTTTCTTCCTCTCAAACAGCATACTACACAGAATACACAGGAAAACAACCTGTTACAGATACATGCTTTGAATATCGGTGAAAAATCCAGGAAAAGTGCAGGTGACATTCAATTGTTTCTACAAAATGGTTTTTCATCTAATGAGTTATCATCTATGCAGATAAAGTCAGTTCCATAATTCAAAATCCTCATCAGCCAGTCCATTTATAATATGCATGCTGGCACACATTCATGTGAATATAAATATCGGAGAAGAAAAGTAATGATTCATAACAACTCCCACAAGTACGGCTGGGTGGGTCTTCAGAAGTGCTAAGCCCTCACTAAAGACAATGGGAGCTGGGAGAGCATAGCACCTTTGGAAGTCAGCCCACTTTTATTTGTGTGTCAAACTTTAGGAGCCCATGTTTGAAAGTTCAGCTTGCTATGATACACATATGTTATACCCAAACTTCTACCATCTCTCCAATCCTCTGCAGATAGTCAACCAATATTTACGACAGATTTTCTTCCCTTAATCGAAGGTCTGCACACAGAGTTCTAATGCATTAATATGGAATGATGTTCAGATTGAATAATATGTCATAGAGAACAGATTTAACCATATTGTATGTTCAGTTCATTGTTTTCAAGATGATTCTGAGCTTCATGATAAAGCGTTTGTGGTCTAGATTTACAAAACTGTGCAAAATTATATTTCTTTTTTGTCATGCCTTTTTACCAAAATTGCTCTTAGAAGAATAAATTGAGATTGTTCCAGACATTCTCCTTTTATAACAAATACAGACTGGACCCCAAGTCAGTGTGTTGAAATCAAATTATAGCTAAGTGATATAGTATACAGTCAAAAAACCCATCCTCATTAACAGGACAGCAACTAATGAGTTATTCTCCTGATTTCCAAACACTAAAAATATTGAGAACAGGTAAAACATTCCAAACAGAATCTGCTAAAAGGTTTTGAAGTTCCAATAAAATACCACCTAACACAAAAGTTCTTTTGCTGTTTGGCTTCTTATATCCTTGGAAAGCAAAGTTTTTTACAAAAACAGTGCATGAAACAGATATGTTCCTTGCGTGCATATCACAGTGGTCCATTGATGCTTTCAGCATGCCATGATAGAGCATTACGTCACTACTACACACCTTCCAAAATGTAAGGACAGCTGGTAGTCCGTTCTGAAAAGTCTACTTCTAATGAACATGTTGCCTTAGACAAGTGTAGCTGGAAAAAGTGCTTCTGTCATACTAAAGTTCTATGTTTTCTGATTAGCAATTGAACTGGTCCCTCTGGGACAGATTTAATGATGTTCCAGGCATCATAGTGCATGAGACCAAGTAATGATTTTCCATTAATTGCAACAATTTCATCTCCAGCTTCTATTTTTCCAGCTTGTTCTGCTGCACCACCTATGAATAAATAAGTTACAGTCAATATAAAAATAAAGGGATTGCTTTTCACTGTAGCAAACAGGAAATAAACAATTCTTCTAACAATACCTATTGCACTATTAATCCTGAGACTCAGCACTAACACTTCATTAATATTTGTACACTATGTTAGAATAAAGTGTTAACTTTCCTCAGAGAATGTTAAATTATGGTTGTCAGAGATGTCGTGCATCGGAACAGGTCTACTGAGAATAACTAAGCAATACGGAAGCATCAAAGCTGCTGTGTATTGGTACTAATATGTTATAAGAAAACCTGTTGAATTAAGTAAACATCACATTCACATGGGCAAAAATAGTCATTTCCACAGAAAATTTAACAGGCCATTTTTTGCCCAGAGTGAACCTCAAATGGAAATTTAACATTTCATTCTCTGGAGGATAACAACAGACTCTGAGACTGTTAGTAACAGTGAAGGGGCAAACTAGGGATGTAAGCGACTAGTCGACTATCCAATAAGCAAAAGCTTATTGGATAGTCGACTACTTCCTCGACTAGTCGCTTCTCCTCTCTGCCCCCTCGCCTCCCGATGCCTCTAACAGAGGTAGCAAGGGGGGGGGGAGCAAGAGACGGTGCTGGGGGAGCTGGCTTAAAAATCAGTTCCCCCAAGCATCGTCTCCGCAGGGGGCAGGGGAGTAGCAGGGACTGGGTGCGAGCCAGGAATCAGCTGATTCCTGACTCACGCCCAATCCCAGATGCTGTGACTCTGCTAAAGTGCAGCAGGAGGAACCCAGCGCGAGCTGGGAATCAGCTGGCCCGGCTCGCGCTGTGTCCCCCCTGCTGCGCTTCAGCCTTATACATTTAAAAGGCAGAGCCGCAGCGGGGTTAGCTGCCAGTGCCCCGGAGCCAACCCTGCTGCAGCTCCCCTGCTTATCGACTAATTGATGGAAAATCCATTGACTAGTCGATTAGTTGATTAAACTATATTTAACATCCCTAGGGCAAACCAAGGATATCCGCATGAACAACAAGTTTTAGGATATAGACAGAGGCAAACTTCCTGCCCAGTTAGAAACCAAATGTTAGTGATGGAATCGTATTTTCTCTATATCAATAATATAGCTGTACTATTATCTATCAAGAAACACCAGTAGGAGTTGTAATTAACAACATAAATGGGAGTGTTCCAAATAATCACACAACAGTGGCATCATACAAAATTAACAGTGACCCTCTGCCACAAAATAAATGTTTAAATATTTAAAAATGAAATAGATTTGTTGCTAGGCCTTATAGATTTCATTTTGATTCTTTTCCCTTACAAAGAAATAGGAACAGGGGGCCTGAGCCTGAAATGCTGAGCATCTGTGGGTACCACTGAAGTCAATGGGAGCTAAAGAGGCATAGCATTTTGTAGGAGGTGCTCAGCTTTTCCCATGATCATTCCATCAGAGCTAGGTCTATGAAAGGGTACAGGACAGTAGTTGGCACTGATTTTCATTCTGCACACAGCACATGTAAGTTTAACCATTGGGCTGACAGGCATAGCATCCAAGAATGGCAGTTTTCCCATGCACATGCACTGTGTATAGTCCTCTTTGGTGAAGGCTGACCACTGTACTAAGAGAACTTGAACCAGAAAATTATCGTATTATAGACAAAGAACTTCAGAGGGTTGCTCAACAACAAAAAAGAGAAAAAGGTAAAAAGCCAGAGCAGAATAAGAAATATTTGTGAAAAAACATAAAAATCATGGTTTCACTGTGCTCTTCTTCACTGTAGGTATCAGCTTTACTTTTCCACAGGAATGGGAGACAACTGATAAAAATACTAGCTTTTTATAGAGTACTGCTGTAATGCTAGATGAAATGATATGGCTGGCTGCAGCTCAGTATTTATGGCAAACCCAGTACATAATCACAGAACACTTACTGAGTATTTCCACATGAAAACTATGAACATTTAATACCATGATCAGTGTTTTTAAGATCGGGTGTTTAGCTATTAAGAGGTATAGAATGCATTGGAAAATAGCTTATCTCCATAATTATCCAATTCAACAAATTCTGAACTGTGTATAGTAGAAGAAAATGGGATTATAGACATGTAAATATATTTTCCAAATACCTTTAAATATTCTTTTTACAAGCAAAGGTCGGTCTCCAGATATTGAAGCTTTTCCACCATCAAGACTGAATCCCAAACCAGCAGAGGTTTTCCATAGTTCAACAGCAATGACATCACTGATGTCCACATTGGGACCTGTAACAGAATGCACACAATATGTCGTTATTGACATACAATTCTCAAGTTTTTGCCGTGATGACAAAATAATCCACAATTTAATTTCTACTAAAACTGCAGCACATTTTCAGTCAGTTTTTGTTAAAGGGCACATGTACATTATGCAGTTGCATAAGCCTCACTGACATGCGCAGGTCATTTTTTGCAATGTGCCACTGTTCATTATGTGTGGAAAAATTTATTCATGTTCAACAAGGATGTGACCAGACATTTTTGTGCGTGGATAGTGAGCAGGGGTGGCCACTCACAAACCAAGAAGGGAAAGAATCCCTCTCCGAACCCTGGTGGGCCGAGCCTAGCCCTGCCCCTTTACCTGCCTGGAAGTCAGGGGGCGAGACTAGCTGTATAAAAATTCAGGCCAGGAGCTCAGTCAGCCCCCAGCCATTGGAAGAAGCAGAGGCCTACCCTATGCTCCCGAGCTGGAGGCCACTGAGGACCTCACAGATGCCGAGGACTGGCTTGGACTGCCAGGCCCTCAATCTGAGGAGGAAACCCTGCTAGTTGAACCTGAGGGTTCAGACCCTGACAACCCCGAGGACTGGACGTGGAGCTAGGTATACCCGAGGGAGAGTCTAGAAGTGGCCCAGGAAAGTTGATGAAAGTCAGGCTGACTTCAATATACTTTAGTAAATCAGAATGTTGCACTGCCAGTGCTCTGGGCTGGGACACAGTGGAGTAGGGAGGGCTCTGGGTGGCAGTCTGCCCACTTTGCACTACAAACTGTGTTTGGATTATCTGCCCTGCCTTGCACTAGGACCTGGGCTCACCTTGGCACTATAAACTGTGTTTTGTCTGTCTGCCCTGCGCTGGTGCCTGGGCTCACCCTGCCACTGTAGACTGAATTTGTTTGCCTGCCCCCACACTAGTAAGGGCCTGGGCTTAAAGGGGAACCATGGGTGACTGTTTTATGTGCCTTGCCCAGCCCAGGGACTAGGCTTACACAAACAGGGAACAGGGTTAGTGCTGGCCTGAGCATAGGCCTGAGCCCTGGGACTAAGCCAGTTGGTTTACAGGTTAACATTAAGGAGATCTGCTGAACATTTGCCCAATGGGATTTAATAAAAAATCATTTTAAAAGTTAAAAAAAAAAAAAAAAAAAGAACAACGGGCAGCCAAACTTTATAGCCTTCAATTTGATACCACTTGCTTAAATCTAGGACAGTGGATTTCTAAAGAGCAAAGCTGTCCAAACATTAATTTAAAAGGGAAGGTTTTGTAATATACTGACTTGTGTGAGTTAGTGCTCTTGCTCTCTGATCAATGAGTATGTCAGATCTCTACGAGTGTACATATGCTGTCCTCTAGCAGCTGGACCTTAAAAACCATAATGTTGCTATACCTAATAGAAATTATGCCTTAGCTCGTGTAAAAATGGCCCCATGAATTTGGAACAAAGATATAGATGTGACATATCTCGATTTTAATAAGGCTTTAGTCCCTCATGATATTCTCAAAAGTGAACTAAGGAAATGTGATTGACATAACATTACTATAGGGTGGTACCTAATTGGTCAAAAAGCCATACTCAAATAGTAGTTATCAGTGGTTCACTGTCAAACTGGTCAGAAGTATTTAGTGGGGCTCCACAATATTGTCATAAATAACTTAGATAATGGAATGAAAAGTGTGACTTTAAAATTTGCAGATGACACCAAGCTGGAAGGGATTGCATGCATTTTTGAGGGCAGGATGAAAACTTAAGATGACCCTGACAAATTGGGGAACTAGTCTGATTTCAATAAAGTACAAAGTACTATACTTAGAAAGATAACAATCAACTGAACAACTATAGAATGGGGAGCAACAAGCTAGGCAGTGGTACTACTCAAAAGGATCAGAGGTTTACAGTGGATCACAAACAGAATACAGGTCATCAATGTGATATTTGTGAAAAAAGCTAATATTATTCTGGGGAATGTCATATATGATACATGGAAGGTAACTATCCTATTCTGCATGGCAATGGGAAATCTCAGCTGGAATACTCTGTCCAATTCTGCTGAGGGAGATTAGAGAGGCTACCAAAATAAAGAACTCTATAATAATGGGGGATTTTAATTACCCCCATATTGACTGGATACATGTCACCTCAGGAAGAGAAGCGGAGATAAAATTTCTCAATGGCTTAAATGACTGCTTCTTGGAGCAGCTGGTGCAGGAACCCACAAGGGAGAGGCAATTCTCGATTTAGTCCTGAGTGGAGCGCAGGATCAGGTCAGGAAATAACCGTTACAGGACCGCTTAGTGACCATAATATAATAACATTCAACATTCCTGTGGTGGGAAGAACACCTCAGCAGACCAGCACCCTGGCATTTAATTTCAAAGGGAATTACACAAAAATGAGGAGGTTAGTTAAACAGAAATTAAAAGGCACAGTGACTAGAGCCAAATCCCTGCAAGCTGCATGGAAACTTTTAAAGACACCATAATAGAGGCCCAGCAAATGTATACCCCAAATTAAAAAACATAGCAAGAGACCTAAAAAGAGTCACCGTGGCTTAACCACCATGTAAAAGAAGCAGTGAGGGACAAAAGGCATCTTTTAAAGTGGAAGTCAATCCTAGTGAGATAAATAGAAAGGAACATAAACACTGTCAAATCAAGTGTAAAAATGTAATAAGAAAAGCAAAAAGATTTTGAGAACAGCTAGCCAAAAACTCAAAAGAAATAACAAAATGTTTTTAAGTACATTAGAAGCAGGAAGCCTGCTAAAAACCTGTGGGTCCCTAGACGATCGAACTATAAAAGGCGCAATCAAGGCGATAAAGCCATTGCGGAGAAACTAAATGATTTCTTTGCTTCAGTCTTCACGGCTGAGGACGTTGGGGAGATTCCCAAATCTGCACCGTCCTTTGTGGGTAATGAATCTGAGGAACTGTCCCGGATTGAAGTGTCATTAGAGGAGGTTTTGGAACAAATAGAAAACTTAATGTTAACAAATCTCCGGGACCGGATGGCATTCATCCAAGGGTTCTAAAAGAACTCAAATGGGAAATTGCTGAACTATTATCTGTGGTTTGTAACCTATCCCTTAAATCGGCTTCCGTACCTAATGACTGGAAGGTAGCCAACGTGACACCAATATTTAAAAAGGGCTCTAGAGGCGATCCGGGCAATTACAGACCGGTAAGTCTAACTTCAGTACCTGCAAATTAGTCGAAACAATAGTAAAGAATAAAATTGTGAAGCATGTAGAAGAACATAATTTGTTGGACAAAAGTCAACATGGTTTCTGTAAAGGGAAATCCTGTCTTACTAATCTATTAGAGTTCTTTGAAGGGGTTAACAAACATGCGGACAAGGGGGATCCAGTAGATATAGTATACTTAGATTTCCAGAAAGTTTTGACAAGGTCCTCACCAAAGGCTCTTGTGTAAATTACATGGCCATGGGATAAGAGGGAAGGTCCTTTCTTGGATTGAGAACTGGTTAAAAGACAGGAAACAAAGGGTAAGAATAAATGGTAAATTTTCAGAATGGAGAGGGGTAACTAGTGGTGTCCCCCAAGGGTCAGTCCTAGGACCAATCCTGTTCAACTTATTCATAAATGATCTGGAGAAAGGGGTAAGCAGTGAGGTGGTAAAGTTTGCGGATGATACCAAACTGTTTAGGATAGTCAAGACAGAAGCAGACTGTAAGGGACTCCAAGAAGATCTCACCAAACTGAGTGATTGGGCAACAAAATGGCAAATGAAATTTAATGTGGATAAGTGTAAAGTAATGCACATCGGGAAAAATAACCCCAACTATACGTACAGTATGATGGGGGCTAATTTGGCTACGACAAATCAGGAAAGAGATCTTGGAGTTATCGTGGACAGTTCTCTGAAAACTTCCACACAGTGTGCAGCGGTCAAAAAGGCAAATAGGATGCTAGGAATTATTAAGAAAGGGATAGAAAATAAGACCCAGAATATCTTACTGCCCCTGTATAAAACTATGGTACGCCCACATCTTGAATACTGTGTACAGATGTGGTCTCCTCACCTCAAAAAGATATTTTGGCCTTGGAAAGGGTTCAGAAAAGGGCAACTAAAATGATTAGGGGTTTGGAACGGGTCCCATATGAGGAGAGGTTAAAGCGACTGGGACTTTTCAGTTTAGAAAAGAGGAGACTGAGGGGATATGATAGAGGTGTATAAAGTCATGAGTGGTGTGGAGAGGGCCGATAAAGAAAAGTTATTTATTAGTTCCCTAAATAGAACTAGAGGACACCAAATGAAATTAATGGGTAGCAGGTTTAAAACTAATAAAAGAAAGTTCTTCTTCACACAGCGTGTAGTCAGCCTGTGGAACTGCTTGCCAGAGGAGGCTGTGAAGGCTGGGACTATAACAGAGTTTAAAGAGAAGCTAGATAATTTCATGGAGGTTAGGTCCATAAAAGGCTATTAGCCAGGGATAAAATGGTGTCCTTGGCCTCTGTTTGTCAGAGGCTGGAGAGGGATGGCAGGAGACAAATCGCTTGATCATTGTCTTCGGTCCACTCCCTCTGGGGCACCTGGTGCTGGCCACTGTCGGCAGACAGGATACTGGGCTAGATGGACCTTTGGTCTGACCCGGTACGGCCGTTCTTATGTTCTTATGTACCATTCTTTGGGAAAGATGTGATTACACAGGAGAGAGTTCAAAAGAGAGTAAAACAAGTGAAAAAAGGAGCAGAGGATCTGACCTATGAGGAAAGGTGAAAAATGGGCATGATTAGTATTGAGAAAAGAGTAATGGACTTAATCTTAAAAGGTCAGAAATTAGGAAAAGCTTTTGAACTCTATGGGTAATTAATCTCTGGAATTGTCAATCCACAGTGGTTGTGGAATTTCTATCACTAATGGTTTTTAAGAACAGGTTGCACAAACACCTGTTAGGGATGGTCTGTTTTTACCTGATCGTGCCTAAGTTCAGTGGGGTGGACTTGATGATCTCTCAAGGTTCCTTCCAGCCCAACATTTCTATGATTTGTGTTCTAGTCCCTGCCCCTTTCCTGCCCCAGTGACTGTCAAATTTATAGAGCCATGGATTTATCAGGATTTAGTACCAATTGTTGAATTTAAACAAATGTACCTCAGGCATCTCGGAGAGAGCTTTGCTTAATGCAAAGGGATGAAAGTAAATATAGGGCTCCGTGTGTTTGTACAGCTGCACACCACAGGATGGACTCGAAGTGAGATCATGCTGCTCTCTAGTGGTTGTAGCCTTTCAGCTTAAGTGGCAGGAGCATTTTTTTGGAGCAGAAATGCTGCTTATGTCGGTCTGGGATTATGAATTGTAAAACTAACTTTTCCCCAGTCTCTTCTTTGGAAAGGATTGGGATTTGGTTACAGCTCTCTGTTCACTGTAATATCAAAATATCTTTCTTGTATATTTTAATAAATACATCTTAAAATTTAAAGTTCTGCCATTTCATAGATTAATTCCACTTATTTTGAATAATAAACTGTAGTTCTAAATTCAGTTTCTTTTTGCTCTCACTATTATTTTTTTATCGCCTTCAAACACATCATCTCCACCTTCATCCTGGATTAGATGAGTATACATAAATTAAGAATAGTTTAGTCTTTTCTCATAAGGTTATGAAATAATCATTGTAGTTAGAAACAGGAGTCCTGTTTCTACTGATGCAATCTCCACAGAAGTCAGTGGGAAAATGGCCATAAATAACAATGAGAGTTGAATCAGGCCCTATATGTCCATCTAAGTGTCTGCCTATTTATCATGGCTTCTAAAAATTACATTAGAGTTCCAAAGAGTAAAAGTTAAAATTAATTTTATTTGCTTTCTCTGATCACATAAGACACAGATACTTATAATCTGAAGCATATGAACATTTTCTCTAGGTCTACTTGGCAGTGAATTCCTTCCAACTATACTTGGACTAAGGTCATACCTGTTCTTATTTCCATGGTAACATTCTTTCCAGGCACAAAGTGTTTTCTGACAGTAGCAGATATTTCAAATCCAGATGAAATCTTTTCTCTGCCTTTTTCTTTCTCAATGACAATGACTGCATGTTTGTGCAGTCTTGCCTGATGCAAAGCATTCAGAACATCGCCATGAACAGAGCCAGCGAGAGACATGCCATTAATTGACAGAATGAAATCGCCCCGATGGATAGTCCCTTCTTCAGATGCCACACCCTTTGAAAACACTCTGTGGACCTAAAAGAGAAATGATTATGTATTACTCTGAAAGGGTCACGAATATGCATAATGCTATACACAACAGATAAAGGTGAAGGTTCAGCCCCAGAGAGCTTATAATTTAAGAGCGTGACATTTCAAACATCATTTGGCATAATGTTTACTCTCAGGGCTTGTCTTCACTGTAGGCTAAATTGGCAATGTCAACATGAAAGTGTCTCTTGCCAATGTAGCATGATATAGCTGATGCAGACTACGCCCACTTAAGTTATATATGTTACTTAAATTGTGTAACTTATATCTACTGAAATATCTGCAGTGTAGACAAGACCTCAGTGAGGATCTATCAGTAAAGACAGGAAAATACTAGTGCCACTTTTAAAGGGACTGGTGAGACCTCATCTGGAATACTGAATACACTTCTGGTCACCCACGTTCAAGAGAGGAATTCAAACAAGGGAGAAGACAAGTAGGATGATCGGGGGAACAGCAGGCCTATTTTAAAAGAGGGGATTACAAGTGCTTGAATCTGACTACACTCCATAACTAAATCAGGGGATAAACACTGGGACAAGAAGAGCTATTAAAGCTCAAGGACAACAATGGGACAAGAATAAATGGATATAAACAGGACCTGAATAAATTTAGGCTGGAAACTAAAGGAGGTTTCTAATCATCAAAGGAGCTTTCCAATAGAAATATGGGAGGCAAAGCAACCCAACTCATCTTAAGCTAGAGCTTGATAAATTTATGAATGGGACTGTATAACAGGGCTCCTTTCTAAAGGAAAGGACTGGACTCGATGACCCAGGAAGCAGCTTTCAGTCCTATGTTTCTACGACGAGTCCCAAGCACTATGCCAGGTTAACACGTCTGCAGGATTGGGCACAAAGAAGTAGCTAAGCACTTGGTAGATGGGCACTGAGTAGTAGTGGCAGATGTGACTGCATTTTATATCGGCTCTTACAGGTGCAGCTTCAAGTGCCTATTTTTGATGCTTTGGGTGTTCCAGTACTGCATTCATCACCATCACATATTTAATGGCCTTTTTGGTTGGGCAAACTATTTTTTTCTTGTAAATCTGAAAAATTCTAGAGGGCAGTGAAGAGCAAGGAAAACCCAGAGTAACTCCTTGAGCTCCAATAGAGTGATTGGCACTGGTGTAACTGATAGAAGAAAATGGCCTGAAAGGAGCAAGGCTGGATTTTGAAAGACTTATTTACAAGATACCACACAGCTATTAGCACTGTTATATACTTCCTTTCACGAAGGTCCAGAGCAATGGGACCTTTCGTGCTGCGAATTTGAGAGTAGAATTCTAAATGCTTATCTCAGGATATTTCAGATTCTCTGGCACTGATGAGACAGCGTGCAAGTCTTTTGGATAACCCCCAGAGAGAATCCCAATGCCCTCCTGCACCTTATCCCAAGGCAATCCCCAGGAGGAGGCCCTGCTAAAGAACCGCAGGTTTCAGAGGCAGTGGAAAGAGCATTCCCCTGCAAGCAAGGAGCTAATTAACTGCAGCTGTGTTTAGGCTCAGTATCTTGAAGGAAGGGCATTGCTCTCAAAGGGGAGATCCATAAGGAGGCAATGCTGACCAAAAGCTCAAGCAGAAAGCTCTGGGGAAAATGCAGGTGCTATCATGCATATGTAAAGCTCTATTGGCAGGGGTGCAGCTGGAGATATTATCATATCGGTGTCCATTTGGATTAAAATTAAACCCCTGTAATAATACCCTACCCAGCAGAGATGTTTTTGGGCTTAAAAATGGATTATTGGGTGCATTTTTCTCTAGTTAGTTTTCACATCATCCCAATATGTGCTCTATCACCCTTGCAGAGCCTGCTCCTGCTCCCACTCAAATCAATGGGAGTTTTAATACTGAATTCAATAAGAAAGGAACCTGGTGTCATGAGAGGCAAGGTTATATGACTGTCACTGTGGCCCAACGGCTGAGGCATGCCCTCCTCTTCCTCTCAGCCGCTAATGGCTTCATCCTCCTAATGGTGGAATCTAAAAGCTTCCCCACTTCAGGGGGCTTGCTACATGTCACTCTGGTTCTTTGTTTTTCCTCTCTCTTACTGGTTCTACTTTTTGATAACATTTCAGTTGTTTGGAATCACATTTCTACTCCCCAATATCATTTAATGGCTGTTACAATGTCCTTGGTTTAAAAGTTCCTTATAAATAATAATTATAATTCGTTTTCACTTGTCACCAAAAGAACCTTTTAAGCAAAATCCAGAAGATTTGCCTCAGTTTGAAATAGCCATCCTGAGGATTACAAAAACATTCCATAACCGAAAATTTTTATCACAAAAGTTCCAAGACTGGAAACTACCTACAAAAGGTTACACTTACAGTATGTGGGATTTTATTTATATCCCTTGGGACTCTGATTCAGTTGAACCAATAGATTAATACATATTAATCTAAGAAGCACTTTTAAATCTAGTTCGAAAATGTAATTGGCATCTATCTTCAGGGATAAAAATATTGCATTAACTTATTTTTCTCCTCAACACTTCCTTATCTGATTTCATGATACATTCAGCAGCCTCTCAAAGTCACCGGTTTATGACTCACACTGCCTTGCAGGGAGACTTGCTAGATGAACACTTGATCTAATTTCCAGCTTGACTTGCAGTCAATTTTGCTGAAAAAGATTTGCAGTCATCACTTACTATGATAGATTTCTGCTCCAGATCTATCCCTCCAGCGACACTAAATCCCAGGCCAGCACCTTCTTCTTTATTCAAGACTACAAAATAAGCATCTTCTTTGCTCTAATAAAAGAACAGCAGGGGGAAGGGGGAGAAAAAGCAAAGATCAAGACAAAAATCCACAAGGAAGTAAAGATTCCGAGGACATACACACTACTCCAACTTGAATTTGCAGTTTTAAAAAAGCGAATGTTCTCGTGAAAGGAGTCAGATTGAAGTCCAGTGCTTATTTACACTAAAGGTAGAGCATGAGCAGCAGCAGTGCAGGCTCTCTCAAGGCAGCAACAGGGGAACCTTCCATCAAGCAAACAGAGATGTAACAAGAGCTGATGGCTGGAAGTTTGAAGCCAGACAAATTCAGACTAGAAATAAGGCACACATATTTAGCAGTAAACAAAGATTGGATGTTCTAAGATGTTCTCTAGTTAAAGCAGGAATTAATTCAGGGAAGTCCTCTGGGTCTGGAAGGTCACAGCCATACAGTTGAAGGAGTCACCAGATCAGTCTGACATCTTGTATAGCATAGGCCACCAGTACCACTCCACACTCACACAAACCCCAACATTAGACCCAAGTTTTACAACGTATTGGAGACTTGACTGTGTTATCACAGGCAAAGAATAGAAGTGACTATAGTATGCCTGTGCCCAAGGCTCTTGCAATGAAAGGGAAATGATTAAAAAGCCTTAGTGCTATCTCAAAGCTTTGGCCCATCCCTTTAAATGTCCCCTCTGCAGCTGTGACCACCCCTGATACGTCAGAGGAGCAGATTATGTCCCCAACACAAACACAAGGGTAAGGAATCTCTTCCTGACCTCTGCAGCTGGCTGACTGCAACCTTGAAGGTCAGACTAGTTGATCGCAGCAGGACTCTCCTGGTCTTAGACTCTGAATCTAAGACAATGTCCCGGCAGCCTAGTTCCACCCTGAATGCATCACCTGCAGCAATAGTTCAAATTCTGCATCTGTTCAGCTCTTGGACTCTCTTCTATGAAGAGTATATCCACACTGCAATCCCTGGGAGGGAATCTCTCTAGCTCAGGCCTTAGAATAGCAAAGCCACAGCAGCATGAGCTTCTCCCCGTGAGTAATTACATGTTTTGTACAGTCCACGATGACATTCATGCTGGTGTGTCTTCATTGCTTCAGGATCTAAGTGCGCTAGATTAAACTGGCTCACGTATGTTGCCTTGAGTGGCAATCATATCTCGGGATTGAAGTCCAGGCACACCTTAGAGCTGCCAACCAATACTGTGCATGAGACCAACTGGTTGCACATAAATCCAGCCACCAACTGGTAACAACTGCCAGCCATTCCTGACCAGGGCAGAATTCAAGCCAGTGACCATTAAATAAAAGCGTCCTACTGCCAAACCCAGAGCCATCCAGTCTATCATGGTTTTGTGCAATATGCTAAGGAGGACTGTGATGCACTGTATTTTCCTTCCAGTGCATCCATCAAGGGGAGCTAGAGAATAGGGGGAGTTTGAGACGGAGTGAAGGAGATCTGCTTGTTTTCTCTTTCAGTTTACTTAAAGTGTAAGTTGTGATTGCGTGCTTGGGAACCATTTGAACCTTTGTTCTCTTGATTGAATCTGATTGACACAATCAAGGATAATCAGTCCTTGAACACCCTTAATCATCTTTGAGTACACTTGCAAATAAAAAAAAAAATCTATGTTCTATATTACAATATGGGATGTGCAAGAAGCCAGGCTCGATGCCACTAGAATGTCATGTACCACAAGGACCGTTCCATTTCACATCCAGCAAAGAGCTGAGAGGTTGGACTGAATTTAGTCTCAGTATAAAGAGGTGGCATTCCATTGTAGACCAGAGAGTGACAGCTGCTTACACCAGGGCTGAATGTGGCTTGTGAACTGAAATAGTGAGGCCACTGCCAGAACACAGTTTGCTATGCTGGAGGACACTGTTAGTCTTTCAAGTTGGGTGTCTTGCTTTCATCGGTTAACAGGGTGGAAGAGGTTCTGTTATGAATAGCCTGTACAGACATCTTCAAGTATAAATAAGACAATAAACAACAGACTGATGGCAGTAACAAGATATTAACTAGGCCTGCTGCAAATCATCAGGCATTGACACTGTAAAGCAGCATCTCACCTTGGCTCACGTCCAGCTGTAAGCATTTCCAAGAACTGCCAATGCTTAAATTAATGGCATCTCATTTGAAGAGCCCGGACACAGTTTAATCTATTTACCATTAACTGACATATTTAGCTCACTGGACTGAAAATGTGTTTAACACAGAGGGTTGTCTTTCAAATTAAAGCTCTGATCTGAAAGGCACAGGGGATACAAACACTGTTAAGGATTGCACTGTATATAGAACGGGCCTGATTTTTGGCCATACTCTGGGTGTTTGGTGCCAATTTAATGGTCTTTGGAGGATTACCCTTGTGTGAAGGGCATCCCGCTGTGACCAGCTGGTTTACATCAGAGCAGCAGGCTGTTAAGCTGAATGAGAAAACGGACAAGTACAATAATTATAAATGACAAACTCTAAAATCCAGAATGGCCCTCAGCACAGTGTGCTAAGTGGATGGGATTGCATGGTAACATTATCCAGCTATCCTGTACACATGGTACATATGTGCCTGCACATCAGCCCTTACTTCTGTGTCATATTCTGTCATATAGCCCTGCCTGGAATGCAGCTATTGTTTCTCCCACCTGCTGTTCTGATGTCACCTGCACACTCACTTCACAGCTTCTCCTAGGACCAAGCATCCCAGTCCAGGCATATAAGCCATCGAAACATTATCCCCTTTTCCAAAACACAAGCATTTCCTTTTGGCCTAGTTGCCAAACTCTTGCCTCAGCAAAAGCATGCTCTATGGGCTAAGGGAGGGTGGTTTGTGACCTCTTTGCTTTGCATAGATACCCTCCAAAAGGGCATAGCATACTGTAATATCTTCCAGCTGATGAACCAGTTGTGCTTTACAGGCATCCATTAATCAGCTCACAACCTCCCCTATGGGGCCATAATTATTATGAGCCCTATATTACCAATGAGGAAACTGAGGCACGAAGCATTTGGGTTCCTGATCTTGTGAGGTGCTGCTCATCCTCAACATCCCAAAGTCTCCCTCTCAACAGATTGGGCTCCTACTGCCTTGCCCAAAGTCACAGAGGAAACCAGTGGCACATGGAAGGAGCTCAGGTCTCCGGTCTCAGTTCTATCACTTACCCACTGGTTTATTATTCTTATTCTTATTTATTAATAAGATAAGAACTGATAAATAAGAATAAGAATAATAAACCCTGCACAACAGTTATGTTTCCATGTTTTCTTTTTCTTTTATTTTCCTAATACTTACAGATTCAAAGCTTCCAACGCAGCCCTGTTATCAGGCAGTCTGAACTCCAGCATGCCACAAGCCAGAGAACTTCCCCATAACAATTCCTTTTGAACTAAAATATTTCTCTTAAAATATTTTCCAAACTTAATTTCAAAATGACCAGTACTGGAGACTCCACCACAACTCTTGGTAAACTGTTCCAAAGGTTAATTGGCCTCACTGTGATTGAACGCAATCAGTAAATTCATCCCTGCACAGACAGAAAGGAAGACACAATCTCTGTCCAGAAACACTTACATTATATTTAAGAATTTATATAATTCTGAAGAACTACCTGATTGCAGGCTTAAATCCAGTATGTGACTAGAATAAAGTTTTCCAGCATACGTGCCATATTGTCCAAAAGGGTGAATTTGAGAAACTACTTAGAGTGCCTTCCAAAAAACATTCAGTTTTATAAATATTTGAGTTCTCAGATTTTAAAAATTGGCATGAATAAATAATCTCTCTAAGATTCCATTTAAAATACTTGAAAGTACATTTAATTATTTTTGGCCACGAGTAAAATCCAGTATTTCTTGAAAAGCTGCTAAACCCACCTGAGTCTACCCCACTCTGGCGACTCACAAGTTTTAACTAGGCTGTCCTGGGAAAGAGATAAAACCAAGTCATTCTGGTTCCCCTTATCCCATGTCATATTTGAAACTGTAACCTTCACAAACTTTCCAAATCTACCTCACCAGCCAGTGATATGCAGCACATGTCATACTCAATTCCTCTAGTGTGGTCTTTGCCATGTGAGCCCACACACATAAGTGAACGTGCACATTAAACTGGTAACAATTCCACTTTGGAGGCCTTAACAGTGACTGGCCTCTGTGGACCAGACGGAGAACACAGAGGAGCCAGGAGCCTTTAGCAACTTTGGGTATCCTGAGCAACCGTGTTTCGTGTTGCTGCCATACTGCCAGTGCACCTTTCAAACAAGATTATTCTGGTTTTCATAGCCTTTAATGGTAAAAAAAAAAAAAAAAAAAAATTAGGAACTTCTGGAAACAATGTGGAGCCGTATTTTGTATTTGGCTGAGAACTTGGTTTGAGCTGGATGGTTGATTAACAGTCAACCTCGAGCTACTTGTAAGCTCAAAGGTGTTCTAAGCTCTGGTAGTGTCTGACATGGAGGCATGCTCCGACGACCAATTTGCAGAGTAGCCCTTTTCACTGTGGATCACAAATCACTTTCCCATTAGAGAAGCATGCCGGTAATACTCTTCATCATGGTCATTTGAAAAGCGCCCTTCAAATGTACAGCATGAATTTATGGCAGACATTCTTAAGCACAAAATTAGGGGTAACCAGTGGTGCCATCAATGGTGATAGGTTATCAAAGAATGAGGCTACTGGATGTATGGATCTTAACCTGTAGTAAAAGAGAATTTATTTACATCAACAACTAAAATGTAGCTAGCGGTTTTAAGTTTGGATCTTTCGTTTCTTACCTCTGCTTGTTCTTTGACTTCTTGGAGCACAGTAATGATATCACATTTTGCCTTTACTGATGATAAAACAGATTGCAATTTCTGCTGGTCCAAGGTTGAGACTAATAGCTGATCCAAGCTAAAAATAATATATACATAAATGTAAAATGCAGCATTGTATTTCTGTAAGAATGAAAGGATAGGTCTCAATAATACAGTATATTTCACATTAGCGTCAATTTCCTGGGCTTTATTTCTCCACTTCTGTTACTTTTATTTCTTTAAATAAGGTAAAAGAAGGATTTTCAGATGTGCCCACGATTACAGCACCTTCATTTTAGGCAATTTACATATCTGATTGCTGGGGGGGCTGGAACAATTTGTATAATGAGGGTGCTGTGAGCCACTGAACTAAACTGTAAGCCTGCTATATGATGGTATCTACTTGAAGGCAGAAGGTGTTGCTGCTCCCACAGGTCCCCTAGCTCTCACACCTATGTGCTATGTCTGATTGCACACACAAATCATGCAGTTAAGTGTCAAAATGCCGTTTACTGCAAAAAGGGAGACCAATTTTATATCGGCTTGGAAACCAAGCCCTATATCTTTCTTAAAGATTTTAACAACAACCTAGGATAAAGCCAATTCTTTTAAAAATTGCTACTAGAGTGTCAGTGAGCTCAGTAATTGCCATGTTGGGAAATGTGGACTACAATGACAGGCTCCCAACTAAGGTGAGCCAGGACAGCAGTTCTCTCTTTATAAATAATAATAATAATAAAGTTAAAGGAGAGGAAAAGAGTGAAAGAGTTAGAGAGACGGGAAAGGAAGGAAACATGAAATGTCTCTTCTAAACTACTCAACACCCTAAAATCTCAATGGCTTCATTTCAGAGCCTTGATCTAATTAGATGTGGAGGGTACTCAGGAACATCTAAAAAGCCCTCTGCATATCCAGCCTGTTTTATGCAGGGCATTTCAATCAGGACTGAAACACAGTCACGTTCATCACCAAATGGCCATAATCCACAGTACTTTTTAAAAATAAAGCATGAGAAACCCTGTGTCCAGCTGATAGAGCGAGGACTCGATCTAAAGCCATTGTGCTCAAATGCAATGAACCTCAATGGACTTGCAATTAGGTTCTACATAACTGGAAGTTTTGGCCAAGAAAAGACTGCAGGAATGACAAGAACAATAGTTTAGGAAATGCTTTTTAAATTAAGATCCATAGAGCATTAAACTAACCTGATAGACCAGCTTTTTTCTGATGGCTTCCTATCTGGGGAACAGTCATGTGTTATATCTTCATCAGATGCTGACCCAGGAGTCCCCAGCCACTATTACAAGGACTGCTCCCTTTAGAACATAGATGATTCATTTTTGCAAGGTTGGAGGGGGCAGAAGATGCATTCGGATTTGAAATGTTTTCAACAGGCAGGCCAAGTGATTTCCGGGGTGTAATTTCCAGTTCGGTTTTGAAATGGGTGGCCTTGGGTTCCACCGAGAAGTCCTCATTGCACAGCTTGTCAAGATCTGGCATGCTCAATGCTCTGAGCTCTCGGAGCTTCATGCGGGACAGTGACTGCCTGCTACAACCCCTGCTTCTTCGGAGGTGCGGTGTGATGGGTGATGAGACATGGGGCTCTCCTGAAGTGTGTTCACCCTGGCTTTTCTTTAAATGAATGTCGTCTTTGCTGCTGTCTGCTGAATTCTGCTGCACGTGCGTTAAGATTACATTTGTTTGTGATTTCTGAGCGTATGTTGGACTTTGATTGTCGCTGCATGAACTCAAACTTCGTCTCAATGTCTGCACTGCATCATGTGTGCTGGTAGCGCTTACGGAGGCTATCCCACTAGAAGATCGTCGGCCAACTTGTGGTTTAGAACTCATAGAGGCTGAATGTATGTCTATAGCTTTAACAACTGGTCTATCGAAATTTGCCAGATTCTCAAAAGATTTGATCCTCTGTTTCACAGAGAAAGATGAGGTAGATTCTTGTGGCCAGTTCAATTCATAGTAATAGTAATTTCTCTTGAAAGCTTTTAATTTATCTGTGGCAGGGCAGCTATTTGTGTTAGCTAAAGAGAGCTGCTCCAGGGTTGGTTTCTGGACACTTTGGGAAGTGTGTATTTGTTCTTTTCCATCCTGGGTGCCCTGGCCATTCAGCACCCTGAGATGGACAATTTTTAGCATCCCTGTAATATTGCTCTGAACACTTTGCACCGGGTGTGCTGATACATCTATTACATTACTGTCCTCTCTCAAATGACTCGACAACTGGACTGGCATTGAGTAAGTCCTTGTCACAGTTTTGGCTGCATTGTGCAGATTTCCATCCCCATCCTTTACTTGAGTGAAACACTGACCATCCTCCATCTCCTCTGTTGTATTGGCAGCTTCTGACTTTTCCAACAGCAGCCGCTGAGAGGATGGTGCTGGGGAGGAAAAGAAGGAGGATAATCTCACCTCAATGAATGTGCGTTGGATTTCCTGGCCTTCTGGCTGCTCCTGCTGAACTGGGGGAGAACAAAATGAGGAGGCACCACTGTTACAGACTTCCTTAGCTTTGGAATCACTAGTACTCATCTCAACTCCCTTCTTATTATACACATGGTGCTGCTCTGAAGACTGTCTCTCTTTTTGTTTTTCACCTGCTCTCTGATGCGCCACTTCCCCAGCAACGCTTATTTCACCATTGCCCCCGGATTGCTTTTCACTGTTCTCCTCTGGGCTGCTGTGTGGTGACGTGTCTTCAGGTGCAGCGAGAGATGGTTTCGTTTCTTGCTCGGATTTCAGAGTCTTGCAGACTGGTGGAATGCTCTTGCCAGGTTCCATGTTTGTAGGCAGGTGACGGGACACAGAGACTTTCTTTCCTAGAAGCTTGGGTGACAGCTGTGGAGAAACTGAAGTTCTTCTCTGATCAGTCCCACCAGCTTTTGCAGGACTAAAGCTTGGAGCTTCTGAATTTGCCTTGGTTTTACTTTTAATAGTGAGGCCCTTTAGCTTTGGTCCTGTTTTGGCTCTCTGGCTATTTAAAATAGTTTCCACAATAGTCCTTTGGGCCATGGCTTTAATTTCATTATGTGATTTTTTCTGTGAGGTTGGGCTCTGCAGTACTGTTACTCCTTTGCTGGAGCTTCTGCTGCAGCTTTGGATTTTTGCATTAGAACTCCTTCCCAATGGCACACCATTCACTTTTTCATTTTTCTCTGACAAGTCATGGCTAGTACTAGTCTTACTTAGATCTTTTGATTTAGTAGGAGTGGGTGACCTGGATGTGTGCATTGATCTTTGTGATAAAGAGTCCATGCGATTACTATCTGCTTTATTCAAATTAGCCAAACTGTTTGTTTCTTTCTTTGTCAAAGCAGAATGATTACTAACCTTGCCCTCAGAAGCCACTAGTTCACTTTCAAATGTAGATCCTTGTTCTTTATCATGGTCTTTGTCCAGCAAATTGCTTTCCAAGCCATTCATGTTCCCAGCAGTGCAGAAACTCTCAGTTTTGCTCTGCAAATCCAAATTGCCTTTGGAAGACTCGCATGGCTTCACAAATTTGTCACTGCTCTCCAAATCCATTCTGTCTTCTGTACTTAAGGCACTGTGGTTGTGGAAGGAGTTAACTGGATGAATACCCAATGGAGGTTTTAGGGTATCTTCATCTGGAAGAGAAACTGAGGGAAAAGCATGCATAGGAACAGCAGGAACAACATTTAAATGTTGTGGGTTATGTGGAATTGAATTACATTGATCTTCCAGTATATGTGGAGCTTTGTCATTGTTTGTATCCAATGAACCACAGCTCTCTGATTGTACAACTTCTGCTACATGAGAGGATGGTGAGGAATGATGGAATACACTTCCAGGAGACATGAGCTGCAGATGCTCCTGAATGGGATGTTGTGGCTCATTATTCATGCAGCAAATTTCAATTTGCTCCTCGTCTGACTCTGTAACATGGCATGTTTTAGAGGATTTACTATCAGCTGATGGTAAGAGCAAAACCTCGCCTGCAGAGTCTGGGGCTTCGGTGACAGATTCCGAGTCTGAATGGGAATCCTCTGCAGCACCATACATAGATTTTGGAAATGGTTCATTTCTTGTATCTTCCATGGTGTCTGCTGAAGGCAAATCATCTACACTTAGACTACTAAAATTTCTAGAATAGTTATTTAAGCAGCTTTTATTCACAGTAAAAAGTTTGCCTGCATTCATGGAATCTAGTACCGTTAAACCCCAAATCCCCTGTGCGTTAGCTACACAATTCACAGTTTTTTCATGGAGCTCCTTCTGTGCTCTATCTGGCTCAGAATTAGTAGAACAACCTTCCTCTGTTTCACAACTGCACTCGACAGGGCACTCATCTCTGGGGCTTGCCACTGTCGGTAGGGACGGAGAAGTTCTATCCTCTGAAGAATTCAATTTGCTTATGAAGTCATCAATATCAGTGATTGGGCTCTCAGTGCCATCCTTGGCACAGCTGACCGCTGTGGGACATGCCTGCACTTCTTCACTCTCGGCATCAGGTGGCAGCATTGTTATCTTTTTGACGTTTGGATTCTCATTTTGTAAAGTCTTTTCTTCACATTTTCCAGAACTGGTTTCCTCTTCCCCAACAAGGATGCTGCAAGGGTCAGCCTGATCTGAACCATCAGTTCCTGAAGACAGAAGGAGGTTTGTAAGTTTGTCCACAGCTGTATCAAGATAAAAAGAAAGGAAATCAAACCAAACATTTAGCTCTCATTACACACACAATATCGTGTTCTTGCTGCAAAAATAGACACACATATTCAGGATAGATGTTTCCCTATAGCACTGCCCTTCTTTACTCCTGTAACTTACAATTTCTAGAAATAATCACATTCCAGCTGGATCAGGATAATGTAGGTAGGGGGGAAACTCATTTTTAATTAGTACTTGTGATTTGTTTCATTCTTAACTTTAATGGTTAGTATCCCATTTACATTTTAAAGTGTAAGAACACAGCCAGTTGGGCTTAGCTGTGTTCCTTCGCATTAACCCTACAACAAAGAGGAGAAATATACAGGACTAGACTGCACCGAATACCTGAAAACCAGTGCACTAATCAAAGGTGCTTAGATACTGAGTGATGTGAAATGTATAACTACTTTGGCTCTGATCCTGCAAGGACTCGTGCATATGCTTCATGTTACGCCTGTGAGTAAAGTTATCTTCTCTTTCATCTCAAACATTGAGCCCACCCACTAGCAATTTATTAACTGCCCAGAACTCCATCCACGCGCACATTCCAACTCGCCTGCCTCTCTCAGTTTGCCCATTTATATCACAGGTGACAGCAAAGAGGTGGATTGCGTAAGGAGTAAGTGTACAGGAATTGTGAAGGGTTTTCAGGCAAAATGGAGGGTTCTCTTAGGAAGAATGTCAGCCTCCTGTAAGTCTGCTGCCAGAATCCTCTTCAATGCCCAAGCTAGACTAGGGCAGGGGTAGGGAATCTTCTTTCGGTCAGGGGCCACACACAAGTAAAAAGCAAAAGCAAGCCTTATTCAGCTGCATCGAGGCGAGAAGCAAAAAAACCAACCAAACAAACAAAAAAACCAACCAAACAAAAAACCAAAAACAACCCTCCTCCCCCAAAAAACAAAAAACCACCATCAACCACCAAACCAACCAACCTCACTCTCACTCAACTCAGAATACTGGGGCTTGTCCCATTCCAGCTAGCCAGCGCTCATGTTCCAGACCCGTGGAGGTAGCAAGGCTTGGGGCTTCTGGCCCACACTGGGGAGACTTGCCACAAGATGGATTAAATTAAGCAGGGGGCTAGATCCGGTTCCCCAGCCCTGGCCTAGGGATTTAGGAACAGGACCACCCAGCCTGCCAGAAAACCCTTAAAAACAGCTGGTGTCTAAGCATCACTCATTTGGAAGCTAGTTAGACCTCTAAGAATTAACAGCTGAACAAATAAGAGTGTATTTTAGCTAAGATAAAACCAAACGTAGTGCTGCTCCTGAAGGCGCAACATTTACTGTTCTTTTCAACCACTGTTTGCCACACTGCATAATTCATTTAAATTGTGGATACGAGCATACTGCAGGATAAGCATAAATCTTCTCAGTGGGAATAATTAGGTATCAACATTTTCACCTAAATTAGAAACAACTCTTCTACAACTAAAATGCAAATAGCCATTTCAACAAGATTCAAGCACTGCACTTCTGTTTTATACTTCCCTTCTGAGCATAAGAACTTTCCGACTAAGGAAAAACCTGGATTTCATTATTTTACTATCTGATCACAAAATGCAAGTTAAACTCTACATTTTCAGAGACAGAATTGACTAAAAGAATCAGAACATTTAAAAGCTCAAGACTATCTTATGCGTAGTCAAATTAACTTGTCATTTATCAACAAGACATTGACTGCAAATTTAATTGTCACATGTGACCCTTTTTAATACTTCCATAATTAAATTCCCTGATGAGTTAATTTGCTTCTGCATTAGAAGGTTGAAAGCTGCTCTAAATATTCAGAACCTTTTAGTCAAATATTCTGGAGCTATTATTTTAAATGTAAGCTTTAAATGTTTTGTAAAGGTGAGAAAATAGCACTTCATGATGCCATGTTATAAATGACTGAAAGTCTGGTTCTGTAATGAAATGCACACACACACTTCTTTCTGAATTATCTTAGATGCCAGGTCAGCAAAACACCTAATCAAGCTTTTACCACTCACATATTCAAAACAAACAGTGAAAGAGTAAAAAAATGCTCTCACCTGATACTGCCTTTTGCACATCTAGTGTAACAGACATGGGGAGATTCTGTATGAACAGACAGATTTGCTGGTATGTCATTCCACTGAGTGGGATACTGTTGATGGATAAAATCTCAACTCCTACTGCCAGCTTTCCCAGAGATCCCTAATATGGTTACAGAGATAAATGAATGTAAATACTCGAGAGGCTCTCTCACAGGAGTAGAGGGCATAGCTTGTGGTACAAGTATAAATGTTTTACAAGCGATGCTCCCAGTTCCCAGTGGTTACAGAGGGCAGGCCACTGGCATTACTATACTCAGTTTACAGACAAATACAGTGAGGAACAGAATGACACACTTTGTGATTAGCAAGTGGGGGATCTGATCACAAAATGAACCTCCCCTCCCCAGGAGCGGATGAGAGTTTTGCGGGGCCCAGGGCAGCACAATTTCACGGGGCTCCCCTTTGGAGAAAAAAATAGAAAAAAAGGCATCAAATGTGCAAATTGAAGGCTATTTTCATATTAAATGTGAATTAGGTAAATTTGATAAAAACTTAATTTAGTTGGATAATTTTTATTTTAATTATATTGTAAGTCATTCTTAAACAAAATTCTGCGTTAATAATTAAAAATTTTCATTTGTATTTAAGTCTTCTCCCCCTCCTACCTCACTCTCTCTTTCTCTTCTCCTCCTGCCTCACTCTCTCTTTTTCTCCTCCCCCTCCTGCCTCACTCTCTCTTTCTTCTCCTCCTGCCTCACTCTCTCTCTCTCTTATCCTTAGTCCTCCCCCTCCTGCCTCTCACTCACGGAGCCCAAACGGCCATTTGGGCCCTGAGCGGCGCAGAACTCAACCGAGCGCCACAGTGGGAGGCGAAGGGGGGCCGGGCGGTGATGTACACGGCCAGGGGGCGGGACCTGGAGCCTCTGTCACGCCCTTCGCTTCCCGCCCTCTGGCCGTGTACATCACCGCCCTGCCCCACTTCACCTCCCACCGTGACGCTCGGCTGAGTTCCGCGCCGCTCAGCCGGGCTGCTGCACGGGAGCAAGCCGCTCAAGTGGTTGTTTGGGCCCTGCACGGGGCCTATTGCGGCGCGGGGCCTGGGGCAGCCACCCCGCTCGCCCTGCCTTATATCCACCGCTGCCCCTCCCAGCCTTTGTGACTCAGCACAGAGACCAGCTACCTGTCAGTGACGGTATTGGTGATGTTGCTTGGTTCCCAAAGAAGTTAGTGTGAGGATGAGGCTATGGTCACTTTAAAGATATTCTGGCTGAATGAACCACAGTTTCTCTAGGATATCACCAAGCAGTGCTTCCTCCTAGTTATCACCTCCCCATGACTGACTAGTTACTTGGGACCGTACTCAACTCCCATTAAGCCAATCTGAATCTTTTCAGTGCCTTAAAAATGAGCTAGTGTTGGCTAAATATATATCCCATGGTTCCATAGTGAATCAGTGGTTGAAATAGGAACAGGATTCAGGAATCATCACTCAGACCCCTGTTCAAACCACTTTGCATTCATCTCTCTCTCAGTAAAGATTCACTAAATCAGCTAAGAACATTATGTCACATGTTCACAAAAAAATTCTTCATACAGTTGAACAATTTGCCTACGGTCAGCATTCAGTACCTACATCAAGCAGATAAAATTATCCCCACTGTAAGAAGCAGATAAAATACAAAGCAGATAGATAGATAGATAAATAGATAAATAAATAAATAGGAGAAAATGCTTACATCCTAAATTGTAATACAATTCCTTCTTATTATTAAGCAATGTACATTTTACCATGAATGTTTTATCTTTCTAAATTACTTCTCTTCCTTACACAAACTTTTTGTTTCTGATGAAGTGGAAAAATGGTAGTGAGCCCTGAAACAATAATTACTAACCTGGCTTATTTCATTTTGGTATTTTTTGCCCGTTAACTTTTTCAAGCTTAAATCAGATGGGGGTAGGAATATGTCTCTAAAACATTTAGTTTAATGGCATGTTAGAAAGATAAGGAATGAGACATTCGTTCTTTCCAGTGGAGGTAAATCTCTTGTTTGCATGCATGTATAATGTCTCACTTATCAACTATTAATCTCCACAAAGAGAAACCCAGGAATAAACATTCACAAATGAATCATATTTCTAAAATGTTACCCTTTCAGCAGCTCCGCCTGGTCGTAAACCTGTTACCACAACTCTCACGGGAGTGGTCTGGATTTCCAAATCCAGACCAAATGATTCATCTTCATTCCGAAGCAGATTTATTGTTTCAGCACTGCTCTGCCTGGGGATGTCGGGTGGTTCAGTCTTTTTGCTATGTGGAAGTGTCCTGGCAAGAGGCTTATGACAACAACTGTGCTCCTTGATTTTCTGCCTTGGAAGATTGCGGCACTCAGCACTCATCATACTTTTTACTCTTGTGACTGCTTTGTGCTCTAGTTTAGGGGATCTCAGAGAGTCAAGCTGTGCCTCTCGGAGCTCCTTCACTCCCAGATTACTAGGAGGAATCTCAAGCATACCCGAGTAATCAAGTGCTTTGTCTTGAAAGAAGGAAGAGTCCGCCATTTGCTCCAGGGCACTCTCCTCAGACATCAAGGAGCTGTTGAACACAGGGGTAGATGTCTTACTTCCAGTGTGTCGAGACAATTCATCATCCTGGCTTTCATCGTCAGCTTCAATGGAAGAAGTGATGATGATTGCAGAATCTTCCTCAGTGTTTGTCTGGCTCCTGTCCTGCTGGCCCCTTTGGAAGTGGGCATCTTCTTGCTTGACATAATCATCCTCATCACTCACATCACCATCGTAGAAAACAACTCTTCTTTGCCTCTGCAGGGGGCTGCGGACAGACTTGGGGCTACCATTAAGGCTCCCCTGTTGGGCAGATTCCACTTGCTTGTTGAAAAGACCAGGTGACTTTCCACTGGTTGGTGAAGCAAGACTATCTGCTTTGCTCACTCCTCCTTCTTTAGCAGCTAGAAAAGAAAGAATTTATTACATTTTTAATTGGGCTGATTGGACTAGTTTTGTGCTGAGCATTCTACAGCAGCCACTTTACAAAGAGACGTGTCTGTTTGCAACAGAGGATTTTTGCTGTATCTGTGTAGAAAGGGTGAGCTGTTTTCCCACGTCTTTCACTCTGTAAAGCGTACCTACTGTTAAAAGCACTAGGGATGAAAGATAGTCTCCTGATTTATGGGTGTTTGCTGTTTACTGGATATCTGGTTTTATTCTCAGCCTGCTTCTGAACCAAGACTGTGCCCACAAGAAGAACAGGGATCCCACATACATTTATTTTTTAAATTAAATAAAGTAGAAAATCATTGTAATTCTGCTTAAATCTGTGCAAAGAACTGACCTAATCCATTCACAGTGTGAGAGACAGAGAGAGAAAGACACTCAGAGATAAAACACAAGCACAATCGGTTTCATTCTAAAGCAGGGGTCTCTAACCTTTTTAACCATGAGATCACTTTTTGAATTTAAGTGCAATCCACGATCTACCTCAAACTCAAATTCCTGGCCCCGCCTCCTTTGTGCCCCTTCTCTGCAGCCCTGCCCCTACTCACTCCATCCTCTCTCCCTCCCCCATCCTCCCTCACTTTCACCAGGCTGGGGTGCAGGCTCTGGTCTTGGATTAAGGGATTTGGAGTGCGAGAGGGGCTCAGAGCTGAGCTTGGGACAGGCAGTTGGGGTCCGGGGGGGTATAGGTGCAGGTTCTGAGACAGCATTTCGATGCAGGGGTGCTCGGGGCTAGGGCAGGGGCTTGGGTGCCGGAGGGGGGTCATGACTGGGGTAGGGTTTCAAGATATGGGCTCCGACTGGGTACTGTTTACCTCAAGTGGCTCCTGGGTGGTAGTGCAGTGGGGCTAAGGCAGGCTCACCCCTGCCCTGGCCCTGCACCACTCCCACAAGCAGCCAGCAAACTCCCTCCCAAGTCCTGTTGTGCCCTGCCCCGTGCTGCTCCCAAGGGTGGGAGGGGGGCCACCTTGACATCAGCGCCCCTCTTCTCCCTCTCCTGCCCTTCACAGCAAGCAGGAAGCTCCCGGGGGTTGGGGAGGCAGCTCCAAGTCAAAGGGCAGGGGGTGCACAGCAGTAGGGGGAGGGGCAACTGAAGTGCTGGCACTTGAGTCTTTTGGCCAAACCAGTCAGGATCCCATGTCAGAGACTCCGAGATCTACCAGGAGATCCTGATCTAGTGGTTGGTGACCACTGTTCTAAAGACTGTGTGGTCTAAGACATCCTAGTCATACCCTTCTTATTAAAAAAAACCTATACATTATATACTCATATAGATATAATACAAGCTATTTTTGTATAGCGTCTTTCACATAAACCAAGTCCAAAACTGGCAGATGCAGACACTGTCTCAGAAGCATAGAAATCTGCTCTCCCTTGCCTATTTGATTCTTGAATTGACACAGAGTCAGTATGGAAGAAAACCCAAGCTATTTCAGATAGACCGTAGAGAGGAGAAAGATCTCACAACACGTGAAATATTTTATGGCAACACCATATATTCTGGTATAAAGATAAAGTTTCATGCACCTAAGATATTTAAGATTAAGGATGTTAAGAGGTCAGTAATTGACAATTTGTATAGACTACATGATTAGTTGCTACGGGAAGGCACTCTGTAGCGGCTCGTGCCAGTCCCAGAGCTACCCCTCTGCAGCTCTGCAGTTTAAATGTAGTAGGAGCCAGGCCTGACCCCAACCAGCACGAGCTAGGATAGAGCTGGGACCACTGCTCCTATTACATTTAAAATGCAGAGCTGCAGCGGTCCTGGACCAGCATGAACCGGGACTGGGCCAGGTTTGCTCAGTCCTGGCTCATGCCAGGTCCAGCAACCCCTGCCAGATGCCAGCCCTGGCTGCCATGAACAGAGGCGGCTTGGGCAGCAGCCCCTGTTTGCGGAGGCCCAGGCTGGCAACAGGCAGAGACTGCTTCATAGCAGCCTCCACTACCCTCCCTGCTGCTGCCTCTGATAGAGGCAGCAGCTTGGGGGGGACAGTACTACAGAGATGGTGCTGGGGGGAACCAGCTTTTAAGCCAGCTGCTCCCAGCACCAGCTCCTGTTCCCCTCTCCCCTTGCTGCCTCTGATACAGAGGCAGCAAGGGGGAGGGGAGACTGAGTAGTTGACTCGACTACCTGATAAGTTTAGGCTTACATCCCTATTTAAGACTGATCGGATTTAATTAATCAGACAATCACTAGTGGCTTGATTAACTTGCAACAACTACTTAGATTTGGTCAGCTAAACCAATAATATGAATTCATTCTCTTAGGCAGAATTGCAATCCAGTCACATACTTTCCACATTGCATTTAGACTCCTTTTATTTTCTGAAGCATCAAATTATAACCTATTGGCTAGCACTGTACTAGCTGACATTTCTGCCCCAGACACTCCTATTCCTGAACCTACAAAGCAACCATAACACATGCATGTCTACTCCACATATAATCTTGCCATTTCTTTCTATTTCTGTAGCTTACTTAGGTTGCTTGGAGGAAGAGAGCTGTCATCCAAAGAACTGTTCCCACTTTTCTGACGGAGCTGCTCTTCATCACTGGAGCCTGTTACTAGCAGGTCAGAAAATGACATCTGACTTGGCCCATCTTGTGCAAAGTACTGGGAAAGCTCTGTTTCAGAACTGACAGATCCCTGCTGAAATGAAAATAAATAAATAAAACTGGTGATTGGTGCTTATTTATGTGAACAGCACCCAAACATCGCTAATTTCGGCCTCAACATATTGGTAACTACAGTAAAGCTTAATATCCCAGTTCTACAAATGGGCATGGAGCCACAGTTAGATGAAGGCCAACATTTTCAAGTTTAGGTTACTGAAGTTAGGTATCTGAAACCACATTTCAGCACCAAAAGGGTGCTGATTTTCAGACATGTAAAGACAGGTATTCAGCACGGCAATTAGGGGTTAAATCACTCACCTTTATGAGTCCCTTTAAGTCCCTCCTTTATTGAGAGACTAGAGGTCCTTGTACTCCCTTCCTGGGACTGACTGTATTCCCTACTTGGCATTCCCAGGGAAAAAAATTTCCACCACTATTACAACATACAGAAACCAGTTAGTCATCTATTAGCAGATTCCGTATTTCAAAGTCCACACTCCATTCGCCACCTCAATGCCAGTATGAACACACCATTGAGCAGGGCTCATTTTTACAAGACTGAAATCAAACCACAGCCCATGACAAAGAAGTGGGGTTCTGATAAGTGATGGTGGTCCCATTCGGGTGACAGCCTCCAGGCCAGCCCCACTGCAGATCACTCCTACAAGCGTCTGTCGAACAGACCTAAACGAGGGCTTTGTTATTTCGGACCACGCCTGTGCAGCAGTAATATGGCTTAACTAACGGAACGCCTTAGAATGACACAGGGGTGATATGGAAGAAGCACAGATATTTTGTTCTGAGCAATCTGATTCTCTGGTAAAAGCATATCCTAAAACATCATCTCTTTGTGTTGCATTTTAATTTGTTTACCCGACTTGCTGGCTCCAGGAATCGTTTCATTGTCCAGCTCAGGGGTGATGAGGCCTCTCCTTGTTTGGCCTTCACACTAGGGGATGGGCTTTTCTGCAGAACCCCTGTTAAACATGAGTCGATTAGAGATCAACAAATTCAAGCTACAGAATATGTACACAAACAAGCAGAGCACCGGTCTGTCTAGGTATTTAGACAGTGCTCATCACCATATCATCTAAGTCCCTTTAAAAACAAGTTTTATTTCATTTAACAAGTCTCTAATACATCTCAAGTTTCTCTCCATCTTCCAGGTAAGGTGCTACTTAGTTACTTAACTTACACAAGCTAGGAATCTGAATCACAATTTATCGTAAAAGATCACATCCTGGTTGCTTCCAGCCATACTGTAGGATTGGAGAGTGGAGGTCATCAGCAAATGTTTGCTCCAAAATGGCTCCACCATCTTCATAGAAAGCCATTTTGGTGTAAACAAGCTTCATTTAAAAAACCTTAACATTTCTCTCTGAAAACCAGCTAGTTGGTCTTCCCTCCAATGTGAAGCAAAAAGGGGAATTACGTGATTATAGTTCATATATTTTCCTACAAGTTCATTGTCATTGGTATAATTTTAGAAACAGCTAATGTCACTTTCAAACACTGATGGACTATCCCAACTTCGCTCAACTGAGTGGCAATGGGGAACATCAACCAGCAGCCTAATGGCCATATCTAATTTGTTAAAAATGAATTAGAACGTTGCAGCATGTCTTTAACGTGGACTGTGCAAACTACCAGTCCCATAATGCAACACACTGACCTGATTCTTTAGATCAGGATAGAAGAGTAACCTCCCCACACTCTGATGTTATGGTGATTGGTACCATGGAGATTTCACACAGTGCTAAAGATATGGGCTATGTAAATATTTTTAATTAATACTGTTTTTGGAACATTTCTCAACAGGAATTTAAAGTAGTTATGACTGCAAAAATCCCAATAGCACAAGAGCAAATATTGCCATATACGAAAAATAATGGACAGATCTGACAACATAGAAAAGGAACATGTTGCTACCTATGACATGAGGGGAATAAGCATCCTTGCTCTCTCGATGCGTGGTGCATGCTATTGCTTCATCCATCTCCTGTTCAGAAACCTAATTGTAGTAGACAAGAGATTATGTGAGTTTGCTGTAGAACGTAAAAAGCTAAAATCAGAGTCTCAGCACTGATCCTCACAAATACATTATTCAATCATGATTTACTCTTGTTTTAGAGGTGTGAGCAAAGAAATGTGATCCAAGAGCTCCCAAGTTCTGATCCTAGTTCTGAATCAGGCTCCCTCTGTGACCCTGAGCTGGTCTCTTTAACAGGTTTTCCTCAGACCTCTTCTACAGTCAGACTACTACAAACTCAAAAATGTCTTCAAGTGTCAGATTAAATTTACAAATGTTAAATATAAAAGTTGCATCAGGCTTGCATAAAGCAAACTTATCATGCCATGAATATTATCTAAGTAGCACGCTATCTTGATGTTCTATAGCTATGTGTACAAAAATATTAATTTTAAAAAATACTTATTAGCCATTTGTCTAAAATATTCCATCAGTAAAAGATAAGTTAAATACAAAACATGAAAAGGCCACACTTTCTGAAATATAAGCTGACTTTTCTCTTAATTACCCCTTTTACCAAACAAGCAAACAAAAAATACATATATACTCAATTGGTAATTGGTATCTGTAATATTTTCCACACACAAAAATATATTGTAGTGACATGCTGCATTTGAAATATCTGGATTATTCCAATACATTCACCCTCTAGAAAACATTAGATGCCATCTTAGAACTAGAACTGTTGGGAAGCAGGCATACAGAACAGCTCAAGTTTCTGTTTTCAGATATGCCCAATATGATTTCAATTCACTCAACTTTAAATGAATTATAATAACTCAGCTCAAAGACAGGTCAGAAAGCTGAACCTCTTTGAACTAAGAAGAGCTGAATTATCCCTTACCAAACTCAGCAGTTTAAACATAATTTAAATGCCACATCCACTAACAATAACAAAAGAAAGAAAACCTTTGTGGTATTTTTCTTGGAAATACATAAAAATACTGACGCATGTATATTCAGTAACAAAACTTGCCGTGGAGCTTTTGCGTGATGAAGTGAGGGATTAAATATAAAAATGTATGAACCAAAACAACATGAACCTTAACAAAAATATCTTTGTTTCCAGACCATGTGATGGCATTGAAGCTGAGGAGTCTCACCCACGCTCCTGACATTTTCTGTAACAGGTCTCGAATGCCTTAAAAGCCCTGGATCCAGCCAGGGGAGGATTCCATGTGGCAGGAGGTGAGGATGATCTCCAAAGGCAAGCCCAACAAGTGGAGTGTTGGAGGGCCACAGGAGTGGGGTGATACTGGGCAGTGCTGTGTCTACACGCAGCCATGCACAGAAGCTGTAACTTCAATAGTGCTCTGAATTATACTGCAGATTATGAAGCAACCAGGATTTAGAGGATATAAAGGTGATGTGAAGCTGCTGTGGGCCCTCCCCGGCACCAGCTTGAGAGTTGTGTGCTACTGTCTCATCTGCAGTGTTTAGGGGGCATGTAAGGTCCCAGGAAGTTCCGACATTTTGTGGGACAGGGTGACAGGAAATGGATCGCTTGATGATTACTTGTTCTGTTCATTCCCATTGGGGCACCTGGCATTGGCCATGGTCGGAAGACAGGAAACTGGGCTAGACTGAGCATTGGTCTGACCCAGTATGGCCATTCTTTTGTTATAAAGAATGCCTTTTTTGTGCAAGGAGAAATAAAAACAAAATACCAACTCCAGCAAGATCTCATTTTTCAGCCTTGTCTACATCAGGCGTGTCAAACTTACTCTGTGAAGAGGAACAAATGCAATTATCTGTGGGCTGGGGTATAAATCCACAGCTACCTGTATACTCTCTAGGCACTGCAGTTCCCCAGGGATATTAATCATAGGAGAGTGAAAGATC
This sequence comes from Rafetus swinhoei, assembly GCA_019425775.1. NCBI lineage: Eukaryota > Metazoa > Chordata > Testudines > Trionychidae > Rafetus > Rafetus swinhoei. Next base: position 22,349,109 of record CM033427.1, read on the forward strand.
TAGGGCAGAATATGGTCTTAATTTCAATATTTTCAAGTGTCACTAGTAAACCTGGGTGCCCAACCTAGGTCTGTCTGTCTTCACATTGTATTTCCCAGTCCCTATCACCAAGCACGAATCATTCCAACCCCAGCTTCTGGAGTGATCAGGAGCCAAGGAACAGTTGAAGGGCTGTTCAATACTCAATTGAAATGAATGAGGATTAGGTAAGGAGGAGAGTTTGCACTCCTTGGATAATTATTTTGGAGTATCCACAGGTTCATGTGTACAGTGTGCCTTCTAATACTGCAATGAATGAACTACAACACTGTCCAACACAATACATGGACTTGTTCTGAAGTTCTGCTGGTCTTACATTTTGGGCCCAACTCTAGCTCCCTGCCTCTTGCTCTATTCCATAGATACAGTTGCCTCTTCTCCAGTCATCAGAAGCCCTGGCTGTGATCATTCAATAGTCTTATGTGGAGGCCCACTAGTGTCTATCATCTGCACATCTGAATTGCAAGAAAACAAATGCCACCTATGGAACTTGCATTACAAGTTTTCCCCAAACTACATATCATTACTGTCACCTCCAGGAGAGGAATGTCAAATCATTCTGGTCAATAAGGCAAACTAGAATTCAGAGCATTTGTGCCTCAAACAGGTTTCCATTTGTAGTCAGGGATTCAAAAGTCAAAGCTTTCCTGCTCCCCTTAAAACAAATATTTTCCAACTACATTCCTATGCAGCCAACAAGGTTTTATATACCCATGAAATTTTTTGCATGGTTAAATAAAATAAGTTGTTATTCTATACTGCTTGGATAAAGGAGTCTTTTATCTTTCATCACCAATAACAGTAGCAATTTGCTTGAAAATCATTACACATTTTAAAAATACAGACATTTTAAAATCCCCCTAGCACAGATTCTGCAGAAGCAGTACATCACAGATTCATTTCTTCTACAGGAAAACTTGATGTTTGGACAGGTTAACATTATAAAAAAGTGCTGGATCCATTATTATATTATCGTGAATTGACTCAATCTGTTGATATTTATCCATGACAGTCTGTTCAAATTCAATTTCACCCAACATGATTGTAACAACAAAGGTAACAGGTACAGCTTTTACGTTGTCAGCTTCAAATTCATACGTTTGTCACTTAGTCCAACTGCAAATAAATCAGTAAGCTTGACAACTGGAATATTTCACAGAAAAATAAGCCTGCCTAGTTAAAGCTACAACTAGTGGATAGTGTCAATGCAGCAAGAAAGGCCCAACACAACTATGGATTCAAAGATAAGAGACCATCACAATCATCTGGACTGACTAGTGTAACAAAAGCTTCAGAGGCGTAGCTGAGTTAGTCTGTAACAGGAAAAACTTAAAACATAACAAATAATCTGGTAGCACTTTAAAGACTAACATATTTTGTTAGCCTTTAAAGTGCTACCAGACTATTTGTTGTGTTTTAAGTTTTTCATGTGTAACAGTCCATGAAGTCACCTGGAGAGAAAATGCAAGAGTTCTCCATCACCTCTCCAAGGTTCACACCCAGATTGTGAGAACACAGGAAAGCAAGGTGCAGCTATTAGAAGCTGTTTTCTCCTCACCTTGGGGTTGGGATGACGACTAATGATAAGGCTAACTGGACCTGGACCACATTCACTCAGAATGGCATAAGCTTCACTCAGTGCTGCATGGCGTAGACTCACTGAATCTGCCTCCAGGATCTGGTCACCGCGGCTAGAAAGAGAAATACAGCCAGTTAGCACATCTGTCTCATATAAAACATTTGGGCTGTTGACTAGTGGCCAGACTCTTCAAAGACACATATCTGGAAGAGATTTGATTGGCAAAAACCAGTCCAGCTCTTGCTCCCATTGACGTGCCTGTTGACACTCCTTTGACTCCACTGGAAACTCTGGTGGGGTCCAATGTTCCTTTTTGCATTTACTGATGATGTGATGCACCATATTTCATCAATGCATAATTCTGACTGCTCCAGACTAGACTGACAGTGAATGTTTGGCTCCAGTGGTAGGTATCGTTTTCTGAGCACAGAAGCCAAACATTATATGCAGACAGGTTATTCCTCACCACCATCCTGAATTACTTAAACACCCAGCATCTTTTTAACAGGATTCATTTGGAGCTCGTGATGTGGTAGGAGTATATGAAACTGTTTCAGATTTGAATTAGAGAAAAATTAGGTGAGAGGCACCTCATTTTCACTTGAAATTGAGGTAAAGATGTTTGATGAAATGTCTCTTCTGTGACAGGACTGTAAATTGTTAATATCAGTTTCTTAACTCGTGACAGCTTTTGGAATATCGACATCTGGAACCATTCAAAACAAGGATAATCATCTAGCGATATTACTGCATTTGCCATGATTATTAAAAACATCTTTAACATTTTCATACAATCCACTTTTAGTCTGAATCAGCTGTGATGATTAATTGAAATGTAGTTTTCATAAGAAGTCTAGCTGCCAGAAACAAATTCAAATGGCAATTGATGGCAGGTAATAGCATTTCAAGAGTCTCCACTCTGGGTTGAAAAAGTGAAAAGTGTGTGTGGTGCATTTCCCCCACTGCTATGATAGTTTGCATGTTTAGAGAGGCGTAACTAGGTTTGGATTAAGTCCCCGGCCCCCACAAGCTCAGATAAGTAGGCTCTAGAGTCAAACCCTCTCTTGTTTTGCAAAGCCAGAATCTGACTTTTGTGAAACCAAAATCAAAACCACCTTCGCAGTTTTACCATATGGAATAAAAAACTGCTCATGAGACAAGAAAATGTCTCACAAAGAAACAAAAGTGAGCTAGAAAACTGGGAGGTGTGCACAGATATAGTCAACCACTCACAGTGGTACACTCCCTACCACCAAGCTACTTTTAGCCAGTACAGCATACCAGAATAAAACAGAGGAGCCAGGTGCTCCCCTCACATCTCCCCTCAGGCTCTCTGGATTGGCTGTATGCCCCCCGTCCTACTAAGGAGGGGGGAGGAGGAACTGGGAGTTCTGCTCCTTTTCCCATCGGGAAGGGCAGGGAAAAAAGGAGCAGAACCTCCTTAAGCCCCACCCCTGTCAGAAGTGCCGCAGAAGTGGGACAGAGCTGGCAGTTTTGTTCTTTCCCCGCTGTCCCTGATGAAAGGGAAAGGGGCAGAACTTCCTCCCAAAAGCCTATACATGTCAGCAGGCAGCTCTGTAGAAAGGAAGCGGGAGGGGCACCCAGATGCCATACTGCTCCCTGCCCCTCTTCCTAGCCCTGTCAGCCTGAGATGCAACATAGCTCCATGGGGGAGGAGGGGAAGCGGGGAGTTCTGCTTCTTTCCCCACTGGGAGGGGGCTTAACTGCTAGCTCCACCCACCCCCACTCCTCATTGATGCTCCAGCTCTGTAGAAGGGTGGGGGAAGCACTAGGAATTCTGCTCCAGCCTTTCCGTGCTCTCAGCCTTTCTGTGGAGCTCTGTCTCTGTGTACAGGTCTGGGTGGGCAAGGCTGATCATTCTGCTCTTTTCTTCACTGCCTCTCCCAGAAGGAAAAGGACTAGAACTCCACCTTTCTCCCCTGTCCTAGTATACGCAGATACGGCAGCTCAGTGCAGAGGGTGGTGGTTCTACTCCTTTCTCCTCTGTCTGTTGTACTGCCCCAAGTCCTCTCTCCCCCCAGCTAACACAGGACGGGGAGGGAAAGTTTGGGGAGAGGAAGAGTGTGGGGGTCTAAGGCTGGGGTCAGGGTGGAATCATGTGTGTGTGTGTGCACATGGCCCTCTCCTTCCCATTCTGATAACTTTTGTTTACTTGCACCACTGACCACTTGCCTTAATAAATGATGGAACGCAAACTAATATTAAAATATAATCTGGAAAAATATATTGCTTTCTGGTAATAAATTTGACAGGACTACCACCAATGAATTATCTTCCCTTTTATCCCAGAATCAAGCTGCTTGTTCAAGGTCTTCATAATAGGTGAAAACCACTCCACCCACTTAAAAGGAATATTTAGGTTTATTGACATAGGGTACATCTACACTGCAGGGTTTCTCCGGGATACCTAAGGTACCCCGGAAAAACTCTGCCGCATCCAAGGAACATGTTTGCTCTTTCGCTTTTTTTTGTGGAAGAGCAAACGCACTCTTTTGGGTGCGAGGGATAAGAGCTCTGCCAAAAGAAGAGGCTTATTTGCCATTTGTCCCCATCTAGACTGGGCCAAATGGCAGAAAAGCCTCTTCCGGAAAAACGATCGGAAAAAGCTACGCAAATTGCAGAGTGCAAATTGCATAGCTTTTTCCGAAGAAAAAAACCCTATAGTATAAACCTAGCCATAGAGTGCAGAGAGATGGAGTTGGTGAAATTTCTCTCCTCACCCTGACCTAGGGCAGCTGGCAGGCCTGCAGCACCCCTCTGTGTGAGGCTGCAGTATTAATATCACTGTGAGTCTTGTGGCCTCAGTCTTGGCCCATCTCCACTGCAGCCTTCTGCACTGACTTACATGGGGCTGGTACAGTCATTATCCATGGCATATGCGTGCACATAGGCACCAGGGATGAACCTTCTACCCAAGCTGAATCAGCTAGGCAGGAGTGAAGTGGCAGGAAGGACACTGTTGTAGTTTCACGCAAGAGCTCTTAAGCCAAAGAAGGAAACCTGGAATAGAATATAAAATAATTTCCGGTCCCTTAATCTAGTGCTGCAGCCAGAGATGCAATGAGCTGCAGGAAATTCCCATAGCTCTTTTCAAGAAAGTTTCAGGTGACTAAACTGTAACAGAGCTGTGGAAATATCCTGCTGATTCATTTTGGCTTTGACACTTGACACAAGTTTCATTTCCTGTTCGTTCCAGGGTGGACATATATCATTAGGTCGTGTTGCTTCTTGGAATCATTAAAAAAGCCATTACTGGGACCATGGAACTGTCCATAATAATATACATGAAAGTTGTGAAATGTTTTCAAGTATCTTTATATAACCTTTGTAATTTTTAACTTGCATATTCTTATTAATATTGCTGTGATTATTTAAGTCACTCATCAAAACAAACAAACCAACCCAATTGCAATGGATTTTACCTCCTTGATGAAAATGAGTCTTCAGGTAGATTTCAACATTAAGTTGAAAAAGTGCACCAGCATGTTTTTGCTTTCACAACTCACCTTAATCTGCCATCCATTTTAGCCACTGATCCTGGGGCCAGGCTGTGAATGTATATCCCTGGAGAGCTATTTTCCAGTGTGAGACAACAGGCACCAATGCCTAACCCAACCCCTGGCTCTGTGAAAAACAAAGAGGAAAAACTGTTTAGTCTCTTTTGATTGTAATCACACAGGACACACAAGTGTTTATGTTATCCAATCACACTGATAACCAGGAATAGTGCATTGTTTCAGAGCTGGCCTTTGGGATGCCATTCAGGAAGCGAAAACCACTCTGCAATTAGAGGAGAAAATATTTATTCTTAATGGGGTTTAGAAGGGTTATGAATGAGAGGACAAACTTGAGCCTCACCCATGATCAACCCTAGTCACCCTGACAACCACATTTCAGTCACAAATTGCTTTGTAGTGTGTCTCTGTAAAATACCTCTTTAGCATCAGGAACGTAATGTGGCATCTGCTTTGTCTCCAGATGCAACATCGTAGTGTGTGTAATAAAATATAAATGGTACGTTTAGAGGACTTCTGGGAAATCTCAGCAAAAAAGTCAATTTAACCATGTTTCTCATTCCCTTAGGTGAAATTCTATGTGGTTTAAGTATCTGTACCTAAGGTCTGACATGAAAGGACTTGAAGAAAGTTCATTGAGGAAGAAGAATGTTTTCAGGGGTTCACTCCAACTCCACAGATGAAGTGGGTTTTGCCTATGAAAGTTTATGCCCTAGTGAATCTGTTAGACTCTATGGTGCCATAGTACTCTTCATTGTTTTTGCAGATTCAGATTAACATGGCTACCCCTTGAGACTTCAGTGGATCTGTTAATTTCCCCATTAATTTTCACTTTTTCTCCCTCTCCACTAATGAGCTAGAACCCTAACAGAAGTAGTAATTATACAAAATCTCACTAAGGATGCTTTTTCAGGAACTTTCTCTCTAGACCTTATTTAGGTTTTCATCTGAAGCTCTGAATCTTCTGAGATGCATCCATCACTGTTCCTCAGATGCTGCACTGAAAATTTACCATGTGCTATGGTCTGTAACCACTGAAAACATCATGCATTAACTAGACAGCACATTCTGAGTGTGCTGCCTGGCTTAAGTGATAGCTCTGTGGAGGTTCATGAAAGGACCATGGACATTTAGATTTTATGGGAATAGTAAGTACAGAGAAACCTCTGACAGATAGATTAGCCCCTCACCACTGCAGCACCTGGCCCATCCCACAATCTCCCCACCCCAGTAGCACAAGTCCTTCTCCTCGTAAGACCTCCTTGCATTGTTGGATGCAGATCAAAAAGGTGAAATGTTTCAAAGGACTCTTGCATATGATGCATCATAGGAGGAGTTTTCAGACATTTTGTGGTTTGCAGACGGAAGAACCACTGGAGGAGATTAGTGTGGGAACATATGTTAGGATGAGTGTGTTAGCCTGTGTACTAGGAAGTCACTGGAAAACACATACAGGTGGATAACAGCCATTTTCCAAGTTAGTTTAACCAGCTGAGCCATAATAAGCTTTCTGTAACCTTTGTTAAGTGTCACGTCCATGACGATCCTGTCCTTTGGTCCTGGGCCTTTGCGACACAAGGAAGACGCATCTCCATCATCTGAGCCAGGTGCAGGAGTTCCTCCACTGGCACTCGAACTTGGGGAGCTTGATCTGCTCATTAACGTGGGAGTTGGACACGGGGTAAGACTCGGGCTACGCAGCCTCGTGCGCACGGTGAGGGTCACTACACCTTTCTTGAGTTGCTAAAAACCCAAAACAACCTATTAGACTACATAGTAACCTGATGCACAATAATGCATCTTCTAGTGAATAATGCATACAATCATGTGCAACAGCAGAAAACAAAATAATGGTCTTGAATTGTACTAAGCAATGAGAAGTACAGTCTCTCTCTCTCTTACTGCATCTATAATTCTGTTACCTTAAATGTCTGAATGGCCTCTTGATGGGTCAGCCCTTGTAAAGATTCTCCATTAACTTCTAGAATTTCATCCCCTGGTAATCAGATGCAAAACCAAGTCAGCATTTACACTTGGATAGATCATAGCATTCAGTACTGCTCCTGACATTAGCACAGCAATGGGCTACCACATGGCTACTGATATATTACGCTACTAAAAGCCTTTAATTGTTTTCTATTTATTCCCACTTGCCATAATGCCGTTGTAGTTAATATAGTGCTGAATTAGTGGAGCGCAGAATATTCTTCAGCTGTGATTCTTCACCTTCAATTTTTATTATAACAGACCAATTGAAAACAGTTTGGATTTTAATTGGCGTCGGAAGGTTTGGGAGTGGAAGCTCATGCTGTGGAGTCTCTCAGAGGCCCAAGATCTCTCCACATTATTCCCAAACTAGGACATCCCAGGTGTTTGGGAATCAGCCTGGAGCATAATGTGATGGCACCCATATGGCCGTATAGAGAAAGCTGGCCCTATGCCCACACACAGAACACTAATGGCATTCTACTTCCTACACAAGAACGTTCAGAGGGGAAAGTTAGCTGAACACAGAGGTGGCTGAGTGTCAATTACATCTTCACCCAAACAAGTCCAAGAGTTATGTCTGCCTGCTCAGTACTAAAAGTATCTTCAGGCTTTGGGTCACTATATTTACAACCAGCTGTGCTGAGCTACTTCTTTCTAGGGAGGAAGAGAGAGAAGGATCCAGATCTCTCTTCTCCAGTCTTACACACATCTACATCTGTGCACAATTAGACAGTGCGCTAGCACCTGCCAAGTCTTTATTTTCCCCTTTTCCTTATCCAATGCAGAGCCGAATATCTGAGCTCTGAACAGCCTGTGGCTGACTAATAGTGGAGGATTGTTAGGTTTGTGGGATACATGGTGTGATGGATAGGAGACGTGCTGGCCAGAACCCAGTAACTAAGGGGTTAAACTCAGGTAGCTATTAAGGGTGTTGGCAGGGAACCAGAAGAACCAATGGGGATACAGTACTGAAAAGTGAACTGTATTTAGATACCTTAACTTAGAAGTCTCTTTCAAAGACAGCAGGCAAGGGCTGGAGGGAACAGATGCAGCAATCAGAATTACCATGCCTATAAGAAATACTGGAAAAGGAGTGAACTGGGTCTTGAAGTAAGGATCAGCATGGATTGTGAGTAGAGAGAAAAGGTGTATTCAGTTGCAATCAGGGTATTTTTCCTTTATTTTGGTTGTATGGTTAAACTCTGTGAATCTGTGCCTAACTTCCCCCATTCACTATCTAAGAGCATACCCAGAGATGTTCTCTGTGTTTTAATTTGTTTTACTCCGTTGCTCTGTAACACCTAGCAATTAAGTATGCTTTATCAAGGTATATCTTTTTGTTTTGTTATTAAAATCACCTTTTTTAAGGTGATGATTTTTTGTCTTGTGTCCTGAAAAGAAACAGGAGGTCTGTCTCTGTGTGTATGCATGTCTCAGACTAAGAGGTCAGTCACCAGAGACTGAAGTTGTTTTCTCTTTTGTTTTCAAGTTCTCTTGTGGTAAAGGAGCTTGGGGATAACCTCCCTGGAAGAAGTCCAAGTGGGTAAAGGAAGAAAGGGGTTCTTCTTTTATTTCACTTGGTGATGGCGGCTCCCCCCCAACCCCAAAAAAAGTCTGTGACTCTGGGGAGTTTTGGTAAGCAGAGCCTATAGAGACAAGGTATTTAAGGTCACTTCCGGGCCCCCATCTTCTGCACTCAGAGTGCCAGAATGGGGAACAGCCCTGACACATGGTAACTATTGGCTTCTCAGGGCCAGTGCACAACCTGTGACATAGGATCAAACTCCCTTCTGGCAGAGCTTGTCCAGTGACACCAGTGCCAGCCTCAATTTCAACAAACATAATCAAATGTAGAAAAAAGGGAAATGGCAACCTATGAAGGAAGAGAGATTGCCTACGTGTGCCTTCCTGCAAAAGTGATGACATTCTAAATCCATAATCACTTGGTACAAAGGTAGTATGTGAGCACACGCAATGCCATGGCTCAACAATGTGAATTTCTACAGCCAACCTCAGAGGCAGGAAAGGCCGTACAGGTAAATAATAGTGAATCAGGATGTGTTGTGCTTCACTAATTAGCTGCGTGATCTTACTATTGTTCTTGTCCATCCTTCCCTCTTTATGACCCTGTGTCTGGTTAGACCATTCTCGTCATGTCAGATCAAATCTAAACAGTAAGCTCAGTAGGAAAGGGGCTGTGTTCTTGTATGTTGCATGAAGGTCCTTAGGACAGGGGTGGCAAAGGAGCCTCCACGGGCCAGATCTGGCCTGCCAAGCTGATGGGTCCAGGCCACAGCTGCCCTTCCACTCCCCCACCTCTAGGCCAGTTGAAACCTGGGGACGGGTGAGAACACGTGAATTTTCCTTCCCCGCCAGGGACATGCGGCATGAGGGGGAATTGTTGGCTGTTTTAAAACAGCCGGTGGTTCTCCCTAGCCACCGCGTGGCAGGGGAGGTAAAGGGTGAGAGGCTTCACGTGATCCCAGGCCCTGAATGGCCTGGGGGCAGGTGGCACATGCGAAGTCTCCTCCCCCCTCCAGGGGCACATAGCATCAGAAGGAACGCACTGGTTGTTTTAAAACAGCTGGTGATTCTCTCTAGGTGGCAGGAGTCAGGGGAAAGACTCATGCACTCTCCCACCCCCAGACCAATCAGAGTCTGTAGGCAGGGGAACACAAGAAGTCTCCCGGCCCTGCCCCTTCTGTCCAAGGCCCCACCTCTTCTGGAGCAGCCCGGGGCCACTTCAGAAATTTGTGAAATGGCCCCCTTTTAAAAATTATTGCCCACTCCTGCTCTAGGACAATGTGGGTGCTCCACAACACTAAAAAACGAGATCCCAAGACAGAGCCTCTGAAGTACTCTTTTCTGTACCCTCCCTGTCTGATCCAGCATCATTTTGCTGGATGGACATGCTGGCATTCCCAATACACTTTCCCAGCTAAACAAGCAGAAAAGCAAAGAAGCAAAGAAGAAACAAAGAAATCAAGAACAGGAGGAGAAACATTTCCTGTTGTATTATTTCTTCTCTCATTTTATTCTTGTAAAGCACAGAACAAATCCAAAAAGGCTGAGGGCTCAGACCAACTTTCTGCTGACCAGATTGGTAAGGTGAATTCACATCCTGATACCCTGCCATTGGTTTCCAGGTGCACAAATAAAGTGAGCTGCTATAGTTTTTCAGCTGTGTTAAACTGATTTGTTCCTGTGGCCTTTTAAGAAAGAATTGGATTTTCCCCACTATCTACAGAGTAAGATTCCAGGAATGCAACTCTGTGTGTCATTCTGAGGCCTAAAATGTCTGCCAAATCAGCGTGAAGAGGTGGAAGTAGCTAAAAGCAAGTCTGTGAACTACTTTTGTTAGAATATCTCCAATCTGAGTCATGTCTCAGTTTTGCTAACAGTTATTATCCTTTTTTTTTAGTTTTCAGCCATTTTGATTTTTACAAATTATCCCATGAGGTATACAGCTACAGTACGGCATGCATATATACCATGCCAAGAGACCTAGATCTCTGTGACATCATAGATAACTCAACCAATCATTATTACTCTACAGCTAATTTAAATGCAAGCATTTAATTGGTTGTGTGAAGGAGATTCACATATGATTCACTTTGCCCAATTGCCACACCCGAGCACCTAACTGCCACTCACCCAAATCCACATAACTCTACCAGCACAACCTCCTATACACCACCACAAATAAATTCGCAGTTTGCTACTCTCCAATTTTTATGTTCTCAGCCATTTGGGGTTTTCTAAATTATTTTTTAAGCACACAAATTTATGAATTACACCTACAAAGAGCATGGGCTTTAGCTTCTAGTACCTTCTTTAAGTCTTCCATCAGCAGCAGCTGCGCCATTTGGGAATATAGTCTTCACAAAAATCCCCATGCGTCCCCGAGCAGAATCCTGGCCTCCCACAATGCTAAATCCAAGGCCCTACAAAGACAGGAAGAAGTGATAAATTGATGGCACCTAATAGTGTTATCACTTATCTCATAAGGGCTGTTTGAGAGTCCAAGAGGAAGAAATCATGAAAATCTAATTAGCTGATGGTGAATCATGCTGTGATTTTAGTCTCCACTCTTCTCCCATGGCCTACTCTCATTCCAACAATGTCACTCAGCCTCAAAGTAGTTCTAGTCATCCTAAATACAGAAAAAGTTTATTTTATGTTATCATGGTACTATGGTTTTATGTTATTCATTTCTTCTACTCCAACTATAACAGCAGCCTCTTAAATTGATGGACTGTGGAATTCCTGCCCAGGAGACCCATATCCAGGATTAACTACAATTTATTCTGCTATCACAGATATTGCATTTCCTCAAGAAAGAGAGAAATGTAAAAACATGACATAAGGTCAGTGTTGTAACATTAGCAGAACGTGAGTGTATGTGTGAATGTTTGTTTGAGTAAATGAAGAATTCCATATTTATAGACAAGTACATAAATATTCCCCTTTCTAAATGCACATAACTTCTATTACTTGGTTGGCATTCTTTCATCTACCATAGACGGTGGAAAGTACAGTCTATGATGCAAAATAGATGGTTTGGTCCTATTAGTACCAATGGGAAATACTGCCATTGGGACAAACAACCCCCCTCAGAATTATTACTTCATGAAAAGCTTGGCCATGAAAAATATTATTCTGCTTGTTAAACTTGTATCATAAAAATAAGATGAAATTATTTTAGAGTTATAGCACATAGGATGCCCCTGTAAAATATACTAGCACCTAGAGTACAAATGAACATGATATTAAACACACACATCATGGGAGGCATTGTGACTTAGTGAAATGCCTGGGGAAATAATCAACTGGATTCTAGTCTTGGTTCTGATTCTTAACTTTCTATAACTTTTACACTTTTGAGAGTAAGAGTGGTTATTGGCTGAATCACCTCGCCAACCACAATGGTCCAGACACATACAGTATACAAAAAAGAGACAGATTTTCTTGTGCAAAATGGGCTATTGTGAATGCAAATAGGTACTTAGGTAAATGAATGTTTGAGTTGCATGTTTGCATGCATATCTGTACCTATGCACTCATTTATCTTACTATATATTTTAGAAACGGCATCTATCTGTCTCTGTTTGTTCAAGAACTCCTCCTAAATGGTAAGAGCTAGGGTCACCAAATTTGGTATGCAGCTTCTTCTTATCATAACTTAAAGCAAGGTAAGAGTTTGATTGTGCCAGGATGTGCCTGGAATTGGATTGTTTTACATAAAATGGAAAGGGAGGAGTCTGGTAGGAGGAATAGTTTCCTGTAGAATGACCACAGGGGGGCAGTAAGGGGCCAGAGATGGGGACCAGTACAGCTATACCTGCATTGGGCCAACAGGTGGCAGGGGTGGAGAAAGGGACATCTATCTACTATATATTTCAGAGAATTTGTCTGTTTGTGTGTCTGTCTGTCACCCAACCAGGGGACATGCATCCCTCCCCCCAAGCTGTGTCCGCTGCAGTAGCCATGGGCAGGCGCTTCTCACCTGGCCCCAAGCTGCTGCAGAGAGAGAGGGCTGGGGTTGCCCTCTCTCCACAGGGCAGCCTGCATATTGAACTCCTTATCCCCAGCCACACTCCAGAGCAATGATTTAAATGCAGAAAAACTAAACTTATTTGAGTTAATGACCCAAGGAACATCAGGTAAATCTTCTATTTAATATTTGTCTTTCAGTAGTGACCAGAGGTCTCAATCAGGATCTGGGCCACGCTGGATACTGCCAACCAACCTAGGAAGGTATAATTTCTGCTTCATTCATATTTTGCAGGAACTACTTGGGCATTCAGGTTTGAAAATTTGGCTCTTAACTGTTTATTACAACTGATCATCATGTGAACTGAAACAAGCCCACAATGGATTTACTGTCACAAACATTCAGAGCTTGATTTTCACCAGCACTGAGGTTCCGTGGGAGTCAAGAGTGCTCAGTGTCCCAGGTCTTTGTGACACTGTGCGAAAATCCTCACCTTGCCTTGTCCTTTCATCAGGACAATGTTGGAAATAATGGACGGCTGGGCCAGTCTCCATGGAGATTCCACCTGAGCTGCACTCAGTGAGCGTGTAGATTTCTTCACAATATGATATTCCTAGTGAACAGCAGACATTCAATTTATTTCATTCTGTTTGCATGACACAGGCACCAATGTGCTTCAGGCAAACATTCTGACATAGTCATGGACTGGAACAAAAATTAAAATGGCTACTGCATATTACTATATACACCTGGTGAGGAAATCCTACCCTAATGCCACCGACTTCAGTATGATAAGTTCACACATTACATCTATTTAACATCTTTTATAATGTCACAGTCAAAATATTTTTTTTGTAAACTCAGATACTGAGACACATTTCAAAGGGGTAGCCATTTTAGTCTGTATCTGCAAAAACAAGGAGTTTGATGGTACCTTAAAGGCTGACAGATTTATTTGGGCATAAGCTTTCACGGACAAAAGCCCCCTATGTCAGATGTATCCAATGAATCTGATCTGGCGAAGTGCATTTTTGCCCATGAACGCTTATGCCCAATACATGTCTTTAAGGTGCCACAGGACTCTCCTCTGTTTGAGATACGGTGCAGATACATGATCTATAGAAGTAATAATTATACCAACATCAATTGAAACAAAGAAATGTATTATTTGTTTAAATGGTTACATCTCAGTGACTACAGCATATTCATGCATTACACTGGCCCAGTACTATGTCTCCCTCTGCAACTAACAGCTTTCTGCTTCCTCACAGCTGAAGGAGTCCTCCTTTAGCACAGGTGCTAAGTGCTGGAACTGGGGCCAATTCTCCCTGGTACACATATGCAGCCTCAGTTTGCTATGATCACTTCTCACAGCTTGAGGAAAACATTAGACACAGTAAGGAGTTGGGAATTTGGCTGTAAATCCTTATTAGGCAGAGTAAATACTGTAGACACTCACCTGCCTCGCTCCTGAGGATTCAAGTTGCTGGGGAAGAGAATGTTTTCTCCCACCCCGGGAATATTTCACTGCTATTTCATAATTTGATTCACCATTCTCCACGGTCAGTTCATCGTTTTCTCCCACAGATTCTAAACGGGATCCAGCCCCTAAGGGACACCACAGGAATGCCATTTATTACGCAGATGACAGAACCTTTTAATTCTGACAAGTCATGCAAGGGTTGACTTTAGCAAATCATAAATCTAACAATACTATCAAATAGCATCAGGTTGGGTAGCTCAATAATGGCCCATGGAAGACTTAAAATAAATCATCATCAATTAGTAAAGGGCATCGTATACAATTAAAAAGATGCGGGAGCATTCCCATGTCTCAATCTCATGGTGACAAAAGTTTCTTTAAAAATCTATGGCCAATGCCAATATCTTAGGTACTGTGATCAGCGATAGTAACCAAAATGAGATCAAAACTGAGTGGGTAGCTCTGAGAGGGAGCCAGAGTCCTGCTGAGGGCACTCCTTGCTGTGCAGAGCTCACACTTTATCTTTACAGCTTGCAGAGCTGACACTGTAGCTGGATTCATTTCTGGAAATGTCTTGTCATCCTGAAAATAATTTTTCAGGAATGGAAGAAGGAACATGGTGCCAAAAAATATGATTTGCCTTCCTTCTGGAAACAGTCCTAGTGGTCTTAATCAAAAAACAAAAGTAAAAGTGACTGCAGAGTTTAAGTTATTGAATCGTTTGCTTTGAAGAACATCCTCTAGTTAGCCACATGGCATACTATTTTTTTCACACTCACGATCCATGGGCCTCCATCATGACTGGAAAAAGCTACTCATCCTACCTACCTAAGGCCTTGTCCACACTTAGGGCAGGGTGCAGGGTATGCGAAGCTACATGATGCAGTGAAAGGCAGGTTGTGCCCACGCTTGTTATTGCAGCATATACTACCCATGGCAGTGAACATCTCCAGGAGGGAAAGACAGTGGGGGAGACAGCAGGACTTTACTCTGCTAAAGACAACAGTGGGCACATGGGAGATATCACTTGCATGTGTAGACCACCACGTAGGGCATGTGCCTGAGAGTTAAGGCATGAAGGGCACTCAGCTCTCCTCTACCTGTCTGAGCCAGTTTTGGTTGATGTATTCTAGGCGGTTTCATCATGCAACTTCATCTTTAATGAAAGATTAAGATTCAATTCCTGGAGACTGCAGGGCTGGCAACCCTAGTTGTACTTCACCCTCCACCCTGCTATTTCTACCTGTGCTGGTTGGGTGTACAGTTCTGTACTCTACCTGCAGCCCTAAGGGGAGGCATACCTTTAGACCAGGGGTTCTCAATCTTTTTCCTTTTGAGTCCTCCCCAACATACCAGAGAAATTCCACATCCCAACTGTGCCACAACAACTGTTTTTTCTGGGTACATAAAAGCCAGGGCCAGCATTAAGGGGTATCAATCAGGGTAATTGCCCATGGCCCCACAGCACAGGGAGCACTGCAAAGCTAAGTTGCTTGGGATTCAGCCCTGCCACAGCAGGACTCTGGCTTTAGCTTTTGCCCTGTGCCCTACTGAGTCTAATACAGGCCCTACTTGGCAGACCCCGACACTTGTTTGTGCCCCCCCGGGAGTTGTGGGGCACTCAGTTAAGAATGGCTGCTTTAGGCTATGTCTGCACTGCCCTACAGTGTAGACTATGGGAATGTGAACAACAATGCTCACCAAAGCGCTGTGCTGTAACACCCTGTGGGACTCTCCAGGCATGACATTAAAAGGTTCCTCATTTACATAGTCCTCTTCAAACAGGAAAACATTAACAAGCCCGTAGGCACTTACATGACTCCACTAACAGTTGTATCTGTGCACCTCTATCTTTTATCCTTACAACACCCTTCTGAAGTAAGGCTGTGCTGTTCTCCCCATCTTACACTTGGGGGACCCAGGCACTGACTTTCCCAGAAGTCTGACAGAGCAGACAATTGAACCTAGGTGTTCAGAATCCCAGACTACTCCAACAACTGCTGAACCTTCCTTTCGCTGCTGTGCACTCCAGGATGAGTCTGTAACCCTGCTGAGCCGAAGTAGTTTCTTACAATGTCACCCTACCAATTTCAAGGACATAACACATAGGATGAGGTGCTCAGCCTGAATCATGGTGGCAGGATCTGGTTCTACATACACAGTTTTTAAAAACAAATAAGTATTCAACTCAATTGACGTGATCATGGATTGGCCAACCTCTTGGGTTGTTGGTTATTGTCAGCTGCTGGAAGGCATGACCTCTTTTTCTTGGAGATTTAGATAACGAGCAAGCAATGAGTATTTTGCCCTAATGAATGGAATATAGTGATGGCAATTAGAAAAGGACCACATCTATGTCTAATGATCTAAATGAAACAAAATACTCAGGAAATTTCAATTTAAGGAATGGTAAATAAAGCTTAAAAAATGCAGAGTTTTGCTTCATTATTCTGCCAACCGGAAGGTTCAACTCAGCAAGCTGATTGTGAACATTGTGCAATTCAAATTCCCCATCCAAACCAAACTATCCTGAGATCCAATGGAAATAAAACCTAGCTCCGCTTAATTAGGGTTCACACCTAACTCACTCTGGATGACATACAAGAACTCTGCAGTGGCATAAAAGCTCTTTTATTCATGTCTTTTACCAAGCCCACTTTACCTTGGGATCGGCTTCTGTATTTCAATATACCACCTCCCAGCAACGGACTTTGGCAGTTCTCTTTGGTTACTTCCACATTAGCAGAATCTTCTGATTTATCTGTTTCTATCATCTAAAAGTAAGAAAAAGGAATACATTTAAGAAACTAGCCAAACTGATGGAATTGTCCTAATTTTTACCAGTGTTATCTAGTTGAAGAAAATTCCACTGTACATATTCCACTTAGAACTTGGGTTTTTTCCCTGAAAACTTGGAATTCTATTAACATTAGTTTTACATGAGCCAGGAGAGTCAGACTCTATACATGTATTTCAGTGAATCTCTTTTGACATTACTGAATATATTCATCCATTCACCTATATATTTCTCAGCGCACCATCCTTCAAGTCTTTATTTATGCAAAATGCTCAGAGAGAAGGGAGTTTAGCCAGGAATACAGAATTTGGCCCTGATCATTTTATCATCCTGGGTAAAGTTGTAGGGCAGCTCTCCACGGCTTATTCTTCATCAAACATCCACTGATTGTCAATGACAGCTTTGTAGGGATAACCACTTAGAAGGGGGTGAGAGGTGGGAGGGAGGAACTATGGCTTGTGGGCTACATCTGGCCTGCCAGACCCTTCTGGGCTAGCCTCCCCCAGCGCCTGGTTGGTATGCTCGCTGCACTGCCAGCCCCGGTGCTCTGGATGGAACAGCTGTGAGCTCTAGCCAGGCAGCACAGCTGCAGTACCACCTGCCTTGGTGCTCCACATGGCCTGGCTGTTATTCCGTCCGGGTGGCATGGCTGTAGTACTGCCAACCCTGGTGCCCAGGTCATGGAGGAGCAGGAGGATTTCTGGGGGGGCAGTGGAGGGTGGGGAGGTTGGATAGGAGCAGGGAGTTCTAGGGGGCAGTCAGGAGGTAGGGAGCGGGGGAACGAGGGTGTTGGATAGGGGCAGGGAACAGGCCACACTTGGCTGTTTCCGCGAAGGCATAGCCTCTCCAGCCTTCCCTATCCAGCCCTCCATACAATTTCTGAAACCTGATGTGGCCCTCAGGCCAAAAAGTTTGCCCACCTGACATAGAAACTATGTTTCATAGGGGTAGCCGTGTTAGTCTGTAACTGAAAAAAACCCAGAAAAGGTTCCCCCATCCTTATGGAGAGGGTTTAATTATTCGCTGCCTAACATCTTGTTTCAGAGAGAGATAGTCATGTTAGTCTGTTTCAGCAAAAACACCAAAACAGCCACCAGACTCCTTGTTGTTCTACTATCTTGAGATGTTATCTACACAGGTGCAAAGTGGATGAAAAAAATCACAGTATTTGTATCTGCAGAGATATAAGTTATGATGATCAAGCTTATAATCTTCAATGTCATGATCATATATATTATTTGGAACCCTCTGTCCTGTACATGTAGAGAGGTGCATAGCAAATTTGATATACATCTTACAAAACGTATCGTTAACCCTGTTCAGTATCTGTGCACGTTACAAGATTCACAGCAATGCTTCCCTCAACCCCACAAGTAGTTACACAGATGCAATAGTAATATATTTTCCTATATATGTCACTTCACAATTATCTTTGAAGTGTTCACATGCGTAGATGAATCCTCTCCACTACACACTTTATAAACAGAGGTAAAGTAGCTAAAATGCTGGCACAGTACAATTTTAGATGGTTTCTCACATGGTGAGAAAAATCCAACACCCACATTTTCACTGAAAAGCAAAAGAACTTTTTCTCAGTATGGGCTATTTCCTGGGCAAATTTCACATTTCAACCCTCAGACATATTTCACACTAAAAAGTGACTCATTAACTTCTGCTCAAAATTTCTCCGAAAGACTTCACTATTTACATAAAGCCAAAGCTTGTAAAAATTCTGTTCAACAGTTGAAAGTTTCAGAAAATAATAAGTGATTGGTATCAGGCTTGAAATGGAAACGGTTATGCACCTTAACTCTCCCGGTCACAACTCCTACCTCTATAATGCTATACATAATTTTTACCCTTGCTTAACACTTACATTTCAGCTATTGCTTGGTGATATTGCAGGGTACCATAAAAGCAATCTCAGTGATCTCTATTCTAATGCTAACTGGTATGTAACTCACATTTCTGTATAACCTAAATGACTCGTCTAAAGAGCAAGAGAACTCTATTCTAACAAAATTACTGCATTCAATTTAAGTTTTCTTATATACCCACGAGGGGGATAACTTATTCCAGAATAGATGAAAGGGTCAAGCCAAATAAAAGGCAGTTCAGCTTTTCCCGAAAGCTCTCTGCTCTTGGAGAATATACCTAAAACACAGCAGTGCGAGTTACAACTGACCCAGGTCTGCTGTAATTTACACTTTCCTGATTCATAGCCTATAATTCCTTGCCTGCTCATATACAGTAAACAATCTTGAATCTCATGACAAAAGTCACTTACACTGACATATGGAGTCATACCTCATTATTCTAATGCCCTAGAAGAACAACACAAGGTTACCTGGATGCTGCTCACTCTTTCAGGGATGACAAAGCTCTTCATGATTTGTGGCTGAAGGAGCCAAGGATCACAGGAAGAGGGGTGCTTGAATGCAGACAGCTGTGTTTCTCTTTGCTCTGTATCTATACTGCTGTCGTTCGCTCTCCGTGATGTGCTGAGATGTCATGTTAATTTAGCATGCCTGCTGTCTCTGCAGCTTCGGAAAGCTGGAGAGAGTACACAAATGAGGCCATGCCATAATTTATGTATTAATTTACTGTGCTTGCTCACTTGCATAAACACCCTACTTTCTATTCTACCCACCCCTATAAAAATCTGTCATTTGCCCTCTTGAGTTTCCTTCTATCCTGATGGCCTGGCTCCCCTACCTCTTTCTTCTCATGCCCCTCCAAATTTCCTCTCTGGTTTTCTCTTCCACTGAGCTTCCATCACACCTACAGCCTGGTCGCCCGCTGCACACAGCTATAGGAATAAATCTGAACAATGTTCTACATTGCACTGCCCAGCATTGCTCTAGCCATCTGTCTGTCTCCCGGCAGGTTCAAGGCTTATCTCTAGGTATGGTCTTCATAGTCAGAATCCTCCCATGGTGGCTCCAGACAAAATGCACAAACCAAATGATGCAGAATAAGGTAAGAGGCTTTTGGCAATAACTTTAAGCTTGGAGTTGGAGAGGGGCTGGGGAGGGAAGGAAAAATCCCCATCTGTCACTGAATCAATCCCAATATTTTTCAAAATCACCTGAATCTCTTCACTGTGCCTGCCACCATACACTCATATGCAATCATAATCAAGCAATCAATCTGCAAGCGATTAAAGGTATGGGAACAGGTTTCATACGGCAAGAGATGACAAAGACTGGACTTTTCATCTTGGAAAAGAGACGACTTAGGGGGAATACAATAGAGGTCTATAGAATCAGGAATGGTGTGCAGAATGTGTCTAAAAAAGTGTTATTTATCCCTTCTTGAAGCAGAGGAACCAGGGATCACCCAATGAAATTAATAGGCAGCCGGTTTGAAACAAACAAAAGGAAATACTTCTTCACGGAACACACAATCAACCTATAGAACTCTGTCGAGGGGCTCATCCCCCCCCTTGGCTGCACCACAAAGTCAGGACAGTCCGGTATTTGCGCTCTTTGTCCGGTAAAAAAAAAAAAAAATCAGAGAATACCAGACATGTGCAATGTTCTTATGTTATGTTATGTTCTCTGATTTTTCTGGCTGCGCACCGGACGGAAGCAGGCCCCCACCAGGCTTCTGCGCAATCACAGGCTCCCAGCACCGATCGCTCCCAGCACCTCCCAGGCTGGGAGGCAGGGCTGTAGTCGGCGCTGGGAGCCCCAGCTGGGAGGAGGGGCTGCAATCACCCATCTGGCCCCGTCAGAAGGGGCAGGGGGACTGGCTGGGAGAGGCAGTATTTATTATCCTGCCTTTTTTTTTTTTTTTTTTTGGGAGGGACAAAAGTAATTGCCTACGTTGGGTTTTTTTTTGCTTGACCAAAATACCGTGTGTCCAGTATTTTTGGGGGGACCATCTGGTAACCCTAGCTGGAGGGGCAGGGCCTTCTCAGCTAGCTGGGCCTGGGCTACTCCCTGTCCTTCAGTGCGGGGCTGGTCCGCCCCATCACAAACTCATAGTCAGGGGATGCTGTGAAAGCCAAAACTATATCTAGTTCAAAAAAGAATACATTCATGAAGGATAGGTCCATGAATGGTTAGTAGCCAAAATGGCCAGGGGAGCAATTCCATGCGCTGGGGACTGGACAACAAAGGATGGATCACTCATTCCCTCTGAAGCACTTGGCATTGGCCACTGCTGGATTAGATGCACTATGTGGGTGTTCCTATCTTCCAACTTCCCATCTAAATTTATTCATGCCTGTTTATTCCTCTTTCATGGAATGCCCCTAAATTATGAGCAGCACTCAGGACTGCTGCAACTTTCTGCAAAACGCAACTGGAATGCAGAGGCTACATGTTGGCAGCTACATTTTGTACAGACTACACAGGAGGGCAGGCGACCAAGAACTCCACTACCAACTGGTCTGCTTCCACCCGCAGTTCAAGGTCTCAATCCATAGCTCCAAAGCTACTCACAAGTCAGAGCTCAGCTACATAAGCCAGCGTTTCTCAAACTGTGGGTCGCGACCCCCCCAGGGGGGTCGCGAGCAACTTGGGGGGGGTCGCAGCTGGATTTGGTTTTTCACTTGCGACCCCTCTCCCCCCGGGCCACGAAGAGAGGCAGGGCGGCAGAAGGCAGCCACCGGCAAGCCGCCCAGCGTGGCCAAGGCCACGGGACTCCTGGAGCACGGCTCAGCTGCAGGAGGTGGCAAGGCGGCAGGAGAGTGAGGCCGGTACTGGTGCAGGAGCGGACGTGCAAAGGGCCAGCCGGGACATGGTTGCTGGGCAACTGAACTCTTCCCCAGCTGGGAGAGGGCAGGGTCCCTCAGGCAGCGGGCTGGGGGATTGGGTTGGGGTAGAGGACCCGGAGGTAAATAAGGGCATGTGGGGGTCAGAGGAGGAGGCAGAGGAGACATCGGAGAGGAGTGGAGGATGGAGGAACCAAAGGGACGCGGAGCAGAAAAGAGGCACAGAGGGGGGAAGGGCGTTGAGGACTGCAAATGCCTTGAAGGAACCACAGGAGGGCAAGGAGTCTGGTGAGAAGGGGGGAGGAAGCGACCCAGGGCAGTGGGGGGTGGGGAGGTTGTCACACAAATTCATTTAGCATTTTAGGGGTGGTATCACAAAGTTTGAGAACCCCTGATATAAGCAGTTGCATCTATTGCCAACCTGAAGAGCTGCTGCTCCCTGCTCTTGGATAATGCTGCTCAAAAAACTCTGGTTGAGATACCTGGAAACCATAGATAAAGAATTCTTGGCTGAGGGGCTCTGGCTATGGAACAAGCTCTGAGAGTGTTTTAGGCTGATCCAGAGTTAATCAGCTTTACAGCATGCTACAAACCCCTCCTTTTTGACAAACATTCCCTCCATGATCTGAATGATGGAAAAATTTACAGAAAATAGAAATATAAGCAGAAGCGGAGCAGGAAACACCATGAAGTCCTCTAGGGACCTCCCTCTGGAGAGTTAATTAATCGGGTAAGTGTTTAGATATATAGCAACTGGCACCATAGAAAACCTGGAGAAGTTGCTCCCTTTCCAAGAAATAAAAACTGTGTGGGGGGGTCTTCATGTTATAACCACATGTAGAGAGGGCATGAAGGTGTCTTGCACCACCCCAGACATCGAGAGGATCCTTTGATTTAGCACCATTACCAAAGCAGTCCCCCCCTGTGTTGTTTCCAGAGGAGACCAGCTGCATATTCAGGTTTGCTTCCTTTGGTGATGCAGACACTGGAAGGCTTTACTAAAGGACAGATCTGGAAGTAACCCCTGCTGGCCCCACAGGGTGCAATCTGTATCTCCTTTGAACCCACCATTCACTAAATGAACATGCTAGAAACCTCTGCTCTCATGCCTGGCAAGGAAATCAGGAAGCAAGACAAATGTTTTAACAACTGGAACCACCCTGTAATTTTCTGAATAGGTGGAAATACTACACAAACAACTCAAAGCCTTTAAAGTGGTCTCCTTAAGAATGCTTGGTCTGTCACTCTGCTGAATGTATGCATTCAACAGCAGGCCTACATAACTGAGGTGTGATGCTTCACTTTTTAAAAGTGTGACAGGTGCAAACTCAGATTGATCCTGATTTGTATGTCAATTTACTAAATCCCTGTATTTCTGCAGTGGACAAATTTTCAGGTTGCATCCAGCTAAGTGTGTGCAAACCCTACATTTGAAATGTATTCTGGCATTCGGGCACAAGATTAGTTACAGCATATCTAGATACCTGTGGATGACTGCACAGCACGCCAAGTGAAGAGGATTTGGGGTGTAGTTTAGCTACCCACACAGGAAAAGTTAGGGGAAAAATATACTGAGGGCTAGCATAGGGTTGCCAGGGGTCCGGTATTGAACCGGACAGCCTGGTATTTGTGCCTTCCGTCCGGTAATAAATGCAGAAAATACCAGACATGTAAAATGTCCGGTATTTTCTGTTTTTCCCAGCTCGGGTGTCTGACGGAATGGCAGTTGGGACATGTAGCGCAGCTCGGGCTCGCTGGGGCGGAAGGAGGATGGAGCAGGCCGGGAATTAAAGGGGCCGTGACTGTATTTCGGCCCCCATCAGTCCCTTTTTTTTTTGCTCAACTACTTTTGCTGGGGTTTTTTTTTCCCCCTCGACAGAATTTTTTCCCTTTTTTGGGGGGGAGAAAGGGAGGAAGGGTCAGTATTTTTTGTTAAACCATCTGGCAACCCTACAAGTAGCAAATGCTACAATCTTTAGAAATCAGTGCCAGCCCCCTACCATTCTCATTCAGACCTACAATAACAATTTGCTGCATCCATGGGACAGAACGGAAAGAACATAAACCTGCATCCTACAAGTTATTCAAGACAGGTGGAACCTCAGAAGCCACGTTGCTCTGTGCAGATTCACCCATGAGAGGTGGTTTTCAGGGTTTGGGCATTATGTAAGAAAAACAGATTCATTTCCACACTTCCAATTGGCTGTTAAAAGTGATTTTTAAAATTAAGAACATTGGCAACGTTCTTTTAAATGGACAGAAACTGGAAATTGCTTGTGCCATTAGTCTCAGCTGGGAAGCCACCACTGACAGACTCCCTCTTGGCCCTAGTGATAATGAAATCCATCCAGCTAAACCAACCTCTCATCCCACTTTAGATTGGCTATGTAATGCTTCTTTACCTTAAACAGTTTTTTGGACTGAATTAAATTCAATTAATAATAAACATTTCTGAAGAGGTTAAAAAACCCATAACACTCCTGTCCTATTTTTGTTTCAGTATTCAGAATTTGAAGACAATGTTAGAAAGGATAATGACATGTTTGTATGCAGTATGTTATTAAATCACCTGATGTCTCTCCATAGAATTCCAAAAAAGCTTTGGTCCCTGGTAAACAAAGCAGACAAACATGGAACTCAAGCAGTGTGGAAGCCTGCTTATTTGTGTTTACAGTTTATCATGGTTTTCTCTAATAAAGATCTCCTGTTTAAGACAGATTGTGATTCTATACATGATGACAAAATAAAGGAGCTATATTCTCTATTTTTAGGGGAACTTTTCATTAACATACTAAGGGCAGAACAACACAGGAAGGAGTCTTTATGCCCAATCACAATTTATGAATAACTCTGCTGAGAACATAAGAAGATCTCACTTACACCATCAAAGCCAACAATTGAAGGATACACTCCTATGATAATTTTTGGTATAACACTTTGGAATTAGTTTTAAAAACACTGTCTCTTACTGAGTACATAGCATGATATGTAATACTTTGGTATCTAGTATCCTTCATACCTGAATAAAGGATCTAAAGCCTTATGTACATATTATGTGGGATGTATTTTTTTCAAGCACAACATGTTTAAAATATAATTTAACTGATCCCAGCTAGGGTTGGATTGTATACAGTTACAAGAATGTGGCAATAAACAATCTGCAG
The DNA here is from genome assembly GCA_019425775.1 of Rafetus swinhoei. NCBI lineage: Eukaryota > Metazoa > Chordata > Testudines > Trionychidae > Rafetus > Rafetus swinhoei. The sequence goes on from CM033427.1 coordinate 22,373,910, forward strand.
ATGTGATGAAACAACATTTATGCTAACTTCTTGTGCCTTTATTATCTTTATGTTAATATCCGCTAGACTGCAGTGCCATGATAGCATCCATTTCATTCTAATGTCATGAGGAGGCTATTTTTAAGTTGCTAAAGGCAGTTCATTTCCACCAAACCTGGGCAATTATCCAAGTGGCCAAGAGAGAAATAGTTGGCTACTACATCTGCTGCTTTGTGGAAATAAATCTCATTCACAAAAGAGGAGGGGCATGGAGACCCTGCACGGCAGATAAAGTATGTTTCCATTACTGTATTGACTTTCAAACATTTTACATGGAAGAACCTAGGGTTGTAATTCTTGACGTATAATGGGTATCTTAATGTCTTCCATTTGGTTCTCAAACTCAACCAGAGCGTGGACCACATCTTCTCAAACAGCCTGTCACCTAGACACCACCTCCTCCCATTCATGACAGCACAGGCTGCTTTCCCCATCGTGATTATACAAGATCCCGGTGGCAAATGCAGTAATGGTTTACATGGAGGAGACACAGCAGGAAAGAATCCTTTTAACTTCTCGTAATGTGATGCAGCAGCTGGGATTACTTGGATACACCAAGAATACTCTCATGAAGGGAAACTGGATTTGGCCTCTAACCTAAACATTTTTTGCAGCCATCTCTTCTCCAGACTTTTCACTATGTTTATCCTAAAAATGTACAATTTCCCACTTTGCTTTATTCACTACGAGCTCCGTTGTTAGTCACAGGCCTATCTATGTAAGCGTCACAAAGGGGCTGGTCTGGCACATTAGGAGGTACTGCTCCTCAGGAAGGCAACTGCCTCCTGGAGCAACTTGGCACACACAAGCTGAGTGCTTCCAAATGAGTATAGCATTCACAGCTGGCAATTTGACTAAGTGTTGCTAAGAAGAAGCAGGGCCAGGGCCCTCTGGGGTGACTAGTGCCTGAGGTGATACTATGAGGAAGAAATCTCTGTACCAGAAGAGTGCAGGAGTTGCAGCTGTGTCTGGCGCACGGCTGCAACTCGTGAAGCCTTATTGTATCCCTTCCCCAATACACTTCAACAGGGGCTGGCCATCGTCCGACCCCAAATCTCTCTATGCTCTATTTGTTCTAAGAAAATCTCTTCAGTGTAAAGTACATTATTTATAAAAACGTTTTTTAGCTGTAACAATTCTGTTTACAGTTGTGTTTCAGAGAATTTCTGGAATTGCAATGCCCTAATGGGAATGAACACTGGACTCCTCTGAGTAATTAAGGTCCCTCCCCACACACAATTAATTGTTGAGTTATGCTTCCTGTTTCTTTGCAGTGCTAATGCTGTCTCTGAAATATCTGTTGCAGTGTTTCCAGAAGAACTTTTGACCCTCGTATGTTTTTTTAAACTTATGGCATTGTTATCCTTTTCCTTACTATACTCACACGGCTAGAGGTAATTACATATGGGGTCTAGAGAGACTCACAATGGGAAATATCTGAATATTCCTAGGGCTCAAATAAAGAACCGGGATGAACTCATCTCTCTACATTCACAAAACAGGTTTATTTATCCCTCTTTCAGATGTGTGCCTTGCCAAAATCATAAGGTGGATTTTGGCACAAATAAAGAAACCCAATTCACAAAGAAGAGACATTTTAACTTTTAACAAATGACATCCTGTTTCTGTTGCAGCAGGACTGTTTGATCTCCAGAGGCCGCTGCGATCTCTGTACACAGTACGTTTACAACCTTGAGTCACAGCAAGCATCTAAAGCCGAAGCAGGGGGCTGGACTTGATGACCTTCTGAGGTCTCTTCCAGCTCTATGGTTCTATGATTCTATGATTCAAACTTTACCAACACGTATAAAACAAGAATGGAACAGTCACATTGCTGGAGTATTTCCCTGGTCCAGTTTCTGGCTGTTTCCTAGGCAGCTGTACAGCTAGGAGACTTTGGTAGGAAACCTCCCACTCTGCTAGATGTGGAGTCAAACAGCAGAGGCTCACATAACCAGAACGACTGAAGTGATCTTTGCAGGCTTTTATGTGGCTCCCCCACAGCCATATTCTGGCCTGGCCTAGCTCCCAGAGAGAATCCTGTTACCCACTGGTTCTCCTCAGACCATGGAGATTGTGGTGCTGTAGGCTTGGATTTTGGCCCCCATATGCATGCACAAGTGAAGAGTATTTTCTCAGGGCTCTGCTACTGGCCTGCTATGTAACCAGCCTTGGTCAAATAACTTCCCTAATCCGTGCTTCAGTTTCCCCACCTGTAAAATGGGATGATAGAAAATGCTGTGAGATCTACTGCTGAAAAATGCTATATAAAAGTTCTACTCCCTAGTCTTATAAGTAATAATAATAATAATAATAATCTGATTATCATCATCATTTTGTATTTAACAAGATAACAGCACCAGAAATAAAACACAAAGGTCAGAATTTCAACAGTGACTATGACTGAGTTCTCAGATTGAGTTGTCTTAATATGCCAGATTTTCAGAAAGTTCTAAGCAAGCCACATCTGAAAAAAATCAAGTCCCATAAAGGAGTCTGAAGTTGGGCACCTAAACACTGACAGAGCCAAAATCATCCTTAAAATGTGAAATTCTTGCCAAAGTTATTTTCCTCTTAGTGATATTTCTTGGGTCTTTTACACATATACCCACAGGCATGCACACCAAATGGAAATAATATTTTACCTACCTCTCCCCACTTACATAGAAATAGGTAAAATTAATATAAACACCACCACAACTATCAGACTCATACTTTTTTCTATTAAAACCCCAAGATTGATTTGGGACAATAATAACACAACATGGCCTCATCTCAACATTTCATGCATGAAGTTAAAGATCGTTTTGAGTGAACCATTACTGAAATAAACGCACTTTCAGGATCTTAATCTAATCCTTTTTCTGGTCAGTAGCACAAGTTTTATTGATGCTAGAACTTGAAGAGATGTTTCATGTTAAATGGGCCTTTGCACAGCCAGCCTGGGTACTAAAAGAGTACCAATTAAACTGTATTTATGAAAGTTCTGCTTTAGTGCAATATAGCGCTCGGATTTTAAATAAACTACAAGAGTGATATTTTTGTTAAACCCACAGACTTCAAGTGCTACTGAGCTCTTCATTTGTGAGCTACAGAGCTCCTTCCAGACTGACTACTACTTGGCTAGAAATATCAGGAGCAAAGCTAAGAGAGCAAGATCCCTCAAATCTAAGGCTACGTCTATAGAGCAGCCTTCTTCCGCAAAAGCTTATGCAAATGAAGCTCGGAGTAGAATATTGCCACACTTCATTTGCATAATTAATTAGCAGCCATTTTTGCGCAAAACCCCCTCTTGCACAAGAGCCGTTCTTCCTGAAAAAATGAGGAAGAACGGCTCTTGCACAAGAGGGGGTTTTTGCGCAAAAAGGAGCAGTCTACACAGCTCCTTTTTGCACAAAAGCCTTTTGTGCAAAAACGGCTGCTAATTATGCAAATAAAGCATGGTGATATTCTACTCGGCGTTTCATTTGCATAGGCTTTTGCTAAAGAAGGCTGCAGTATAGACTTAGCCCTAGGGAAAATCCTGACAATCCAGCACTTGAGTAAAGGTGAATTACAAAAGAAATCGGTAGCAACCATATTTAGTTCAGTTCCAATGGCTACACTTTGACATTTGGCAACACCCTTTTGAATTCAGATATACCCTAATTATAAACCTCGTTGTGCACAGGAAAGTTGCATCAGATTTTTCAGTTCTCAAAAATGTCCCATCGAACTGCAATGTGCCCTGAAAACAATATAACCTGTCCTTTACTAAGTATTTTGTCTTGTTCAGGGTATCTGCACCTCATCTGCTACATATTGACAGTTCTACATCAGGGTTATAAGTAAGGGTGTGATTTTCAGCAGTGACCAGAACCGAATTAACTTCTCTCACTGAAGTCAATGGGATCAGAGACAGGACAACGAGGAGTACTACCCAAAAACCTTGCCTTACAATTTAGTAGCATCTTTCAAATCTACATTCATAGAATACTGAAACTGGAAGGGACTTCAAGAGTTCATCAAGTCCAGTCCCCTGCCCTCACGGCAGGACCAAGCACAGTCTAAATCATCCCTAATAGATGTCTGTCTAACCTGCTCTTCAATATCTCCAGTGATGGAGAGATTCTACAATGTCCCTAGGCAATTTATTCCAGTGTTTAATCACCCTGACAATTTGGATGCTTTTTCCTAATGTTCACTCTAAACCTCCCTTGCTGCAGTTTAAGCCCATTGCTTCTTTCAAACTTGTTAACTTGAAATCATGTTGATGTGATGAGTAAATACATATTTTTGTTAAAATAACTCCGAATGCAGCTAGAGATGAAAGACTACAAGAGTTTATTTGTTATGCATGATTAGTTTCACTGGTTTCTCCCCAACTTTCTCTCCCTCCATTTCATTGTTCCTTCCCCCCCCCCTCACCCATAGTCAGTTTCCCCTTTTCCTGTGTAGGATTTTCTTTTACATATAGCAACAGGGGAGAGAAAAATATTTTAAAAATATAAGAATCTGTAGTTGTAAAGCTACAAAAAAATTGGAAGGGAGATCCGAAGGCAGGTGTTAACCCTAAAAATGCTTCTTTTTGGTCAATTTTTTTAAAAAACTGACTAAATGTTACATTGGTAGTATTCCTCCTCAAGTCCCCACAAGTAGGCAAATGCCATCATCTCCTTTATAGGTGAAGAAACTCAGGGTCAGAGAAATGAGATTTGGCTCAAGTCAGTGACAGAATTGAGATTCAAACCTAGGAATCAGGTCTAGAGTTTTTGATCTCCCAAATCTTTAGTAATATCCCCCATTGAAATCAATCAAAGGGGTGACATTGATTTTTCCTTGGTTTAACACCATCAAATCTAATTTCTGCTGTAATTGTTAGGCCAACCCTCCTCCCTTATACGCAAACACTCTACATACTAAGTTTGTATGAGAAATACAAGACAAAAAAGCAACAAACTATTACAAAGCGAAGAACACAAGAATAAACAAGTAAATACATTTAAAAAGTCCCTGCACAAGGTAAACCAAAAAGTCACTGTCATGTTGATGAGGAGAGCTGTGCTTTAGACTCTATCTAATCCCTCTTGATGAGTGAGTGCATTTCTCTAGGGCCCATTTTGGATCTCCACTCTCCTCTGGATGGAACCACATAGTACAAAGTCTCTTTGACTGGGTCACTGGGCAGCAAGTTAACCCAACAACCCCAAAGGTGTTTGACACCTGTAAGCCCTCTTCATTGGGCAGCCTGGGACAACAGCTGATTAAAGTGATCCAAAACCAATTTCTTCAAAACAAAGAACTATTCAGCCATCCAAAGGAAAACGGTAGGCAGAGCAAGGGTTAAAACAAATGTAAGACCTACACATATACTTCTCCTTACCAAAACCTTACTTTTTCCTTGCAAGCGTAAGTTCCATTCCGTTCAGCCCAGTTATCTCCATCTCTGGGCTGGCAGAAGCAGATTGTCCTGCTGCATTCCTTCTCTGCTTTCTTCCTTTCCTCCCTGTGTCTCTGCCAGTGTCTCTTCCAGGCAGCTGCTAACAACCCATTCAATCTCCTCTTCTCTAGCCCACCAGCATCCTCAAAGTTTTAATATCTCCTGTGGTCCTGGCTTAGACCTCAGAATAGTAAAACTTGCCCTAGATACATTTGTATCTGCAGCTGCAAAAATGAGCCAGGGATATCCACATCTGCAGATGCTGACAGCCGCAGATATAAAGCAGATATCTGCAGATTTGGAGGGCTCTAGGCTGGCAAGGTTCCCTCTAAACTGCACAGAGGGTCAAATATAAAGCAGAAAAAGAGGGGAGAGGGGATGAGGGAAAAAACCCAGTCAATTAAAGTGTCCATGCTAAATGAAACTAATAGGCTGGTTGACTTAGCTTTTGATGTCATTTGGGTGTTGAATATAACAGTCCATCCAAGAGATGTGTCAAATTTGCACATGAAGGCCAGTTCTGTGATTCTTAGAGTCCTTTCACATTTTTTATTTCAGCATCTGTAAATCATGTCTCTTTTACAGCATTTAAGTACAGAAAACTATAACTAAAACCTGAGAGCTGGTGATGTGTGCTTGCTACATGTTTTTCATAGGTATCTGATATTGGACTATATTTTCCTTGGGCCTGTACCACTGTAGGGACTAAATCACAGGGTTTTTACCAAATATGGAAAAAAATCATTGCTGTATCTGTTAGGGATGTTAGAGTGTACACGACAAACCATTTAACTGGTCAGCAGATGCATACTGGCTAATAGTGTCTGTTACACTCTGCCTCCTGGGGAGGTGGCTTTGCTGTGGCAGGGCAGCGAAGCCTCCTCCCTGGGAGGTAAGCACACAGGGGCTGGCAGCCCCACTCCCACGGAGGCGTCACAGCATATATCCTGCAGTATAAAGCTTAGCTTTATACTGCAGAGCCCGCAGCGCACGTAACCATGTAACACTGAAAATTTCAGAGGTTATACAGTTACCCTATTACAGGATATTTAACATCCCTGGCATCTGTAGAAATACTGTGCTATTGGGAATAACGTTATACTGGCATCCTGATCAGCCTCCAGGCCTTTTAAATTAAGAAGCAAATCCTCCTGGAAAATCCTAAAAAGGACATGGGGAAGCCCTGTATTCTGCGGAACAGGTGTGGTTTTACTATGCAGAGAGAAACAGGGCAGAGCAAAACTATACCTAGAATTGCACACCACAGAGCAGCACTCCTTGGTAGGCTGCAGAAAGCCCATTGAAAAGGGAGTGCAGGCCCTGGGTGCCATTTGTGGGTCCACAACTACACAGTACAAACACAGGGGCCAGCTGCAGCAAACCTGCAACTGGAGTAGTCACAGAGTGGATGCAAAAAATGTTCTGCATCCTTTCCTGGATAAGGTGGAGGAAGGATTCTTCTTACTTGCCCTGAACATAACAGGATGTGGCCCTACACAACACCATTAACTTAACAATCATAACTCTGATGGACCAGTTTTATACATTTGGCTACTATAATGCTATTAGAAAAACCCCCCACATATATTTCACTATTTTTCCTGGTTTGTTTACTTGGCTCATTTGCAAGATATTTATGTTTCACTGTTCCCACAGTCAACTTCCTGTAGCATGTTTGAGAGTCTCTCATGCTGTAACAAGAGAAGGGAAATAGAACTTTCAATAGCACTGTGAAATGTAATTGCAAACCATAAACCTGTGCATGGAGGATTCATGAGCAGGCGAAGTAGTGTTGTTCCTGTGATTTTCTAGGCACCTGAAAGTTAGGCCATGACTTCACTCCAGTTAAGACCAGCTAAATCAAACCTAGAGAGCACTTCCATATGCAGCCAGTACTCCTGCTCTTGAGAGGAGTAAGAGAAGCCAACAGGAGCCTCTGCTCCCATCAGCCTCCCACTGTGGGGATGGTGGGGAAACTCGAATCAAGGTCGTAGCGGGAGTGAAGACATGGCCTAACGTTCAGGTGCCTAGAAAATCACAGGAAGAACACTACTTCACCTGCTCATGAATCCTCCATGCACAAGTTTATGGTTTGCAATTACATTTCACAGTGCTATTGAAAGCAATTAACGTAGCTGGAGTTGGGTATCTTGATTTGATCTTCCCTTTTAGTGTAGCCCTGACTTAAGTGACACTCAGTGTGGTCAGTGACCTTCAAGAGTTTGGTTATACAAAAAACCGAAACAAACATACCATAGACCAGCCATTTCAATAGATCTCTCTCAGGTTCCACTTAAAGTGAATGGACTGTAGTTTAACTACAGAAAAACACCTTTGTACTCATGTGTAACTAATGGACGTAAAAAATTACAGTGCTATTTTGCACAGTCCTGCACCATAGAAATACAAAGAGACCATGATCATAAGTCAAGCACACCATTTAGTTTTCTGTAGACCATCTTTGCCATAAAGGAAGCACTAGTTTAATTAGGATTTTTTACACAGACGAAAGGTTACATTTTCAGCTGTAGGAGCACATGCATTACTACAGATCAAAATCAAATGAAGTAAAAAGATTACCAAAGGCACACTTACAGCAACCTGTGCTTCAGGAGATGCGCTCACTCCTTTGGCCTCTTCATCCTCTGGCTCTTCATTCTCTTTGTTATCAGTGCAAGAGGCAGCATCTTGGACTGAACAGGTGCTAAGTAAGTCAGGCAAACTTGTAGATGGATACTTCAGAGACTCCTCTTCAGTCCCTTCCTACAGGGCACAAAATAAAAAGCACAGTATATGTCGTTCAGTGTACCAGTCAAATACTTATTGAAGCGTTGCTAGAGTAGACTTATTCTCCTGATAAAAACCTAAGCAAATTACTCATTTTATCAATGTAATCCAATTATATATTTCAATGAGCTGAAATTTCAAGTTTCAATTGTAAAAATTAAAGTTTCCTGCTCGCATTCCCTGATTCATTCCGAAGGTTCAAGAAGCTCAGTGAACCTTCCAATGAACATGGAGGAAAAAAAAACAAAACAAAAAAAACCCCAGAGTTCCACATAATTTTGTGTTTACACAGACCTAGTCATTACACAATGGACTAGTCCATGTAATTCAACAAATGCATAAAAAACAGACCAAGGAGTATTCTAGGCCAAAGTTTTTCAATCTTGTTTTCTCTTTTTGACCCAGTTTAACAAAATTGTTGATGCCCACAACCAAACATAATTTGACTAGAGCGTGGGCTCCGGGGTGCAGATGAAGAGGAGAGCTTTGGGGTATAAGAGTGGGCTCCTGCTTTGGGAGGGGGAGTCATGGCTGGGGCAGGAGTCAGCAGGGCTCTCAGTCAGCAGTGTAGTGGGGATGTTAAGGCAGGTTTTCTGCTTCTCCTAGCACCACAGGCCATGCTATGCCCCAGAAGCAGCTAGCAGCAGGTTCCCAGCCAATGGGAGTGCAGAACTAGTGCAGGGGCAGTGTACAGAACCCTGTGCCCTTCCCCCCCGCCATCCCCACACCTAGCAACCAGGCCTGTTTCTGGCCACTTCTGGGGTGCAGCGCAGTTTGTGGTGCCAGGACAGGGAAGAAGTCTGCCTTACCACCCCCACTGGCCACCTGATTACCCGGCAGCAATGAGACCCAGTGCCTGACATTCCAAGACCCACAACCCACAGTTTGAAAAGCACTGGTAGACATGACATGGCCTACGCGTGACTTTGTTTACACACAATTTCTGTGCCCAGGCAGCTACTTTACTTAAGGGTATTTTGAGTTGTATTTTGTTGTTGTTTTCAGGTTTTCTTGGTTGCTTGCTTGTGTTTTTACCCAAATAGCTTCCAATGTGAACACAGTTATACCATACAATTGTACGTTATACTAGTATTATTAATTCCCCTTCCCATACAGGAAGCAGCTCTGCTGGTATAAATGCTGCCACACATTGTACCACTTTAATTATATCACTATTGTTAAATTGAAGTAACTTTTGCTTATAGACAAGTTTCGTGAGTTTTGTAGAATTCAGACATCAGGAGGCAGATTATAACATGCTCATAGAAATATATACACAAATACACACCCCACACATTTACACCACATATATACAGTGGTGATATGAAAATTCCTCTCACAATACTTTCAGTTCAACTCAGTCCAGAACCTGGAACATTCAGGCCTTGGCTTTTCACTCTCTTGCACACTTTCCCATGCAAACACCACCACATCGTACAGGGCAGGAGAAAGTCAGGCCTTCATTCTACTGTATCTCTGTCAAGAAAACTCGAGGGCTTGTGTAGCCTTTTCTTCACACAAACAAACGTCCAAAGGGATCTCACAGAGCCCACTGCACTTAATTTATTTCTTCTCTTGAGTCGATTAGAAATCTGATCCTCAAATATGAAGGGACTACTATACGAAACAAAGAAAAGATTTATATTTTTCATTATTCAGGCTAGCAAATCCTCTTCCCAGGAATGTGAAAACTGAATCTATAGAGACTCTGTGGACACAAAGTCTGGCTAGAACTCAGAATGTTTTATGTTGCAAACATTCCTGTTGATTGTATAGATGTAATTGTGGCACAAGTCGAAAAGGAATTTTAAGAAGGAATTCATGTAGGCTGATATGCCACCTTCGGAAGACAGCCTAATAGTCTACCTGAAACGCCAATATGTCTGCATCTATTCAAAATATGTTGTCTTCAAGGTAAAAACTGGTGGAGTTAACTGTAATCCTGACAAAGAATTCTGATCCTCTTCAATGTGTAATTAAAATACTATACAGCTGCGTCTAGACTGGCATGATTTTGCGCAAAAGCAGTCGCTTTTGCGCAAAATCTTGCCACCTGTCTACACTGGCTGTGAGTATTTGCACAAGAACACTGACTTTGTAATGTACAAAATCAGTGGTTCTTGCGCAAATACTCCGACGCTTCCGCTCAGGGATAAGCGCTCTTGCGCAAGTATTCTTGCGCAAGAGGGCCAGTGTAGACAGCCACATTAATTTCTTGCGCAAGAAAGCCCGATGGCTAAAATGGCCATCGGAGCTTTCTTGCGCAAGACAGCGTCTACACTGGCACGGATACTTTTGCGCAAAAGCAAATCTTTGCGCAAAGGCACATGCCAGTATAGACGTTCTTCTTATAAATACTTTTAACGGAAAAACTTTTCCGTTAAAAGTATTTGCGCAAAATCATGCCAGTGTAGACGCAGCCTACAAGTTTTAAGTTCATGCATCTTGGTTCTTTTTCCTTGAAAGCTCTGGGACAATTTCTCTTCTTGATAAGTGGCACTAGAAAGAGTTACGAAAGAACATCAGAAAAGAATAAGCCTCTCTACTGTATGTACAATTAAAATCTATATCCTACCTACTTAAAGGATCAGCTAGATGAGAAGAACAGTGACCACCAAATTTTGGCATATATTTAATGCTCAGCATACATGATGATCCACATCTCTAATCTCTCCTACGACAAAGAAAGACTATGCTCTATTAATAAATTAGTTTAATCTTTTTATTTGCATGAACTGTCACATCATATTAACGGCAAAATTTTATTTCAAGCCACTATCATAAACAAAACATGCAAACATACAGAACACCTAGAGACTTCAGGCACTTAAATACTACAGAAGTACATAGAAATATGAAGGATGCCCCAGAATCATAGGATTGGAAGGGACCTCAAGAGGTCATCAAGTCCAGTCCCAGGTACTCATGGCAGTACCAAGCACCATCTGAGTGAGACTTTAAAGAAGCTGCTTTATTCTGTAGGCTACACATTTTATGATTATGCTGTTTGTCAGAAATGTACGGAGAAATGCATAGGTATGTGCTATGATTGTACAAGCAAATAAGCTGTCTCATCTACACTGATTATTTGCCATGGATTTATTGTGCATATGCAATGTTTATATCTGTGCATGAAAATTAGATGCCCAAATGCACGCAGCCAGATTACTGAAAATATGGCCTTGTTTATGTTTGGTATATTCTCTCTCTCACACTCACACTCACTCTTCCAACAATAAAGAGAATGAGATACAAAGTTACTTACCCTGCTAGCAACTGCAAGCTCCACTAGACCAGTAGCAGATCGCAGAATAGCCACGGCTTCTTGATGGGAGAGTCCAACCAAAGATTGACCATTGATCATTAGGAGTTCGTCACCAGACGACAATCTACCATCCCTATAGAAAAAAAGGGGGAAACATTCTGAGTCTAAGTAAAGGTTCATACAGTCAATCTGTGTAAAAAATGTTGTATTAAGCATGCAGAAAAATTAATAAAGCATGACTCAGTATGATCTAAAATGCTTTCTGATATTTGTCATTTTATAAGTCCAACGCTGTCCCAATGCAAATAAGTGTTTTTATGAAAGCCCTTTTTTGACTTCTGCTAACGTGCCATAAACAGATCAATCAAACCTGCACAGCCTTGTGAAGGAACAAGTATAACATTACCTGTGAGCAGAGCCTCCTTCCTCAACATGCGCAACAACAATGCCATGAGGGGATCGCTTTGAACCTCTTCCTCCTGTAATCTGGATGCCCAGCCCGTCCGTTCCCTTCATCATGTGCATCTTCCATATGCGACATCCTTCTCGCTGAGAGAAAAGGTTTAAAGAGTCCTTGAATTTGTATTGAGATAATAAAATAGTGTCCTGAAAATAACTAGATAATTAGAACTCTGTTGAACTGGGTGGAGAGAAAGTAGTGATGAACACAGGCAGGACTATCTATGGGTCTGATTCAAAGCCCATTGCAGGCAATGAAAAGACTGCCAGTGATTTCAGCCTGGAATCCATCCCCAAGACTTGTGTCTGTGTATCGTGCATGAGTATCTAGAGCTGCTGAGTGTGGTCCTTTGTTATCCACTCTCCAAGGTGAAGGAAGCGGAGAAGAGAGCAGGTACTACAGACCAGAGGGTTGGTGCTCACCAGCGAGAACTGAGTTAATTTCTCAGACCTGTACAGAAGTGTTTTTGCCCAAGCGCAGGGCTGCTGCCGAGTGCTAGCACTTTGCTGCTGCACTGTTTTCCATTCAGCAATGCTCAGCAGCCTGTAGGGCCAAGGACTTAGTCCAAAACCATTTTAACTTAAAGTCAGAAACATTTTGCGGAATTGTAAGCTGTGATTGAAGGGCTGTGAGATATCTTGTATATGGAAGGAAACAAGATAGCATGGACGTCATGACAACATGCATGTCCACTGTACGGCTGTTTACACCCTTCTAGAGGCACTTGCTGTACTCCCGGTACTAAGAAACATCACCTTCAGATTAACAACTGCAGTTCCTAAGAGCCCATGATTAGTGCTGCCAAGGGGGGAGACACTCTTGATTGTAAACAGTATGGGTGTCTAGACTACAGGGTTTTTTCGAAAAAAGGGGCCTTTTTTTGGAAAAACTTCCCCTGCATCTGGACTGCTGCCACGTTCTTTCGAAAGTAAATAGAAAGAATGCGGCAGTTTTTCTACCGCGGAAAACCTCGTTTTACAAGGAAGAACGCCTTTTTTTGAGAATGCTCTTTTGAAAAAAGGCGCTACGTAATGCAAACTGTGCATTTTCAAAAGTACTGGTTGTAGTCTAGACACTCTTTTTCAAAAGAGGCTTTTTTGAAAGTATCTTTCGAAAAAGCCTCTTTTGAAAGAGGCTTGCAGTCTAGATGTAGCCCATCAGAGTAGAACATACACGCTTACTTCTTTCAATTGGCAAACAAACGAACTGCATAAAAACACTCAGAATGAGGCAGAACGCAAATGAATGACCTGGCTGTGAGGTGTAGACAATGCCCTTTGAAAGGACTGGGATAGTTCTCAGGCTCTACCAAACCCAAAAGAAGAGTTCTGAGATTCCTACTGAGCCAAATGAGGAAAAAGCCATGTATAACTGCCCCCCCTCACCCGGAAATCTCTTACACAAGAGTTATTGAGGTTATAATTCCATCAGAATCTGTGCATTGTACAGGCTTGGAAGCAAAGCAGAAATGCATAAAACTGTGAGATAACTTTTCTCAGCTTGTTGAAGTCACCCAGCTGGGCTTTATTTCTTAAATGTCATCTCACTCTCTCTGATCTATTTCTGACTTACCCTCCTCCATACACAGCTAGTGTTTTCACAGTACTGTACACAAAACTGCAGTACCAATCAATCAATAAATCCATCATCTGATCACAATTGCCATTTTGCCAAGACAGGGAGGGAATAAGGAGTTAGGGATAGGGCGTTTACCTGGCTCTCCGCATCCCCTGCCACTCCCAGGCGTGTGTGTACGTAAACACACACACACACACACACACACACACACACACGAGTTGCGAGGAAAAGCCTCCACCAGAGCATGTTGCTGTGATATTATTCCCCCAGGAGAGGAGGGAAAGCAGAAGCGCGCAGAACCACTTCTGCCTGCCAAACACCATACCGCAGGTGATCCTGAACTAGGGACACCCAGAGTATGGAGGTTATAGTGTATTAGAAAACAGCATATATTGCAGTCCTGCAATCCTGGTCCAGAATGGGAAAGTTTTACAGTGAGGTTTTGTAGCATAAGCATTTTCATCCCATTTCTGATTCTCTTTTATCTGCAATGTAACCTCAATGGCAGTTTTACATACATCAACAAAGCAAGGTCAGACCAGGTATGAGTGTAAATGGGAATGAAAAGGAAAATAATGACTATATTCTATAGATTCTATACCTTTTAGCAATCCATGGTAAGGAAAATGCATCTGGAGAGTTGGAAAATGTAGTTTAAGAGCTCAGCCCTGAAAACACTTGAGTCTGGGTGTAACTTGACTTCAAGGAGGTGGCTGTTTAAATTAGACTCCCCTGAGTAAAGTTATATACATGTGCTTGGGTGTTGGTAGTTTGGATCAAAAGCATCAACAAATCATGCTCTTCTGATTACGTAATAGGCCATAATAGATTGAAGAATACTTTGAAGTAAATTAGAGTGAACTAAAGAAAAACTTGTTAGAAGACAAGAACTGATGTCAAGTACATTTACCATCTCTAAAAGTGGAGCTATACAGTTCCAGCATGGCTTGCATCATAATAAAAATAGTTTAGCAGAGACATTTCAATTCTCCCTTTAACCCAGATTAAGCCGCAGAGATGACAATTTCAGCACAGGCTGCATATTTGAGAGACCAATCATGTAATTATATTTTAGAATCTTAGGGTTTGTCTAAACGATGTCACTCAAGAAAATTAATCCAAATTAACTAAAGGCATGAATTAAAAATGGATTAGCTAAACTGCATTAACCCTGTGGGGAGTTAATTAAGACAAACTTAATTTAGGTCACTTTTATTCTGAATGAGAGTGTCCACACAGGGATTTAATGCAATTTAACCAAGGCTCTGCCTACACTAAAGACTTTATAGGGGCAAAGCTGGCCCACTGTAGCTGTGCTGTTGTAAAGTCTCCCACAAAGCTGCTCTATGTTGGTGGGTGAGAGCTCTCCCATTGGCATAATTAACCCCCCAAAAGTGGCAGAAGCTATGTCAGCAGCAGAGCATCTTCCACTGTCATCACACTATCCATACTGGCATTTCTGTTTATCAGTTATATGCCAATCAGTGGTGTAGACATGAAAGTGCTAGTGTAGACAGTCTAAGCCACTTTAAATTCACATCTTTGGTTGATTTTAATTAACTTTCCTTGAATGTCCCCATGTAGAAATGCCCCTAGTTGCTAATAAAGTTTAACATTACTATCATAAAATTTTGTTGAATGATTTGCAAAAGTTTTTGGAATACACAGAATTATAATATGTAGTGCCATAGCTTGCATTCCTAAACATCTTGCAAACTTATGCATAAAAAGTTCAGAAATTAGTATTAGCTGACCTGTTCTCAGACACCTAATTTAAACAGCTACATGCTTTATGATGGCAAATACCAAGATTTTGCTACTCTCAGTCAGGATGAGTGCACCTTTATGCCACAAGTATTTGTGTAACCAACACACCTAGGCTATGTCTACACTGGTGCGATCTTGCGCCAGAGTATATGCAAATGAGGCTAAGCGTGGAATATCGCTGAGCCTCATTTGCATATCTAATGAGCCGCCATTTTTGTGGAAGAGGCTCTTGCACAAGAAGGGGCAGTGTAGATAGCTCCTTCTAGCGCAAGAAAAACCCTCTTGCGCAATGCCGTTATTCCTGAAAATAATCAGCATAGTGGCACTGCGCAAGAGGGTTTTTCTTGCACAAGAAGGGGCAGTGTAGACAGCTCCTTCTAGCGCAAGAGCCTCTTCCACAAAATGGCAGCTCATTAGATATGCAAATGAGGCTCGGCGATATTCCACGCTTAGCCTCATTTGCATATCTCTGGCGCAAGATCCGTCCAGTGTAGACATAGCCTAGGTGTGTGGGTTACACAAATACTTGTGGCATAAAGGTGCACCCATCCTGACAGAGTAGCAAAATCTAGTGTGTGGTTACTGAGCAATGCAAGTGGTACCTAGACCACAGCAACAGTTAAGCTCAAGAGACCTCTACAGCATGGGCTGGGAGCCAGCTGGCTTTTAGCTCAGAGGGTAGAGGCTCCTATACTCCGCTCCAGAGGTCCCAGGTTCAAACCGGCCTGGTGGCAGTTACATTTGCACTGAAATCAACAGGACTGCATGTGATGTATGATGCTACTCAGCTTGAGGAAGGGTGGCTGAATAACAAGCTAAAATAACAAAACAGACTGATGATGTGTGCAAAAACAATTCCCTTTATTTTTCATTAAACAGTTTTCAAATGTGTTGCCTTCAAATTCTATTGGCTGTCTTATATGATGACATGACCATGTACTTGTCTCCTCTTGAACCAATCTTTTGAAGCCAACACTTTAAAAATGGCTGAAGTTAGGTGCGACTGAGGCATCTAAATAACTGCATTGGGACCGACTAGATGCTCTGCACTTTCGAAAACCAGACTACTTTTTTTTCTAGCTTTTAAAAATCTTATGACTCCCGTGTCCAAAGATTTAGGGAAAACTCCAGACGTCACAAGAGTAGGGTGTACTGCAGTTTAATGGCACTGTGCTAGTGTTTAGTATAATCCCTCCCACAGACAATGCTGGATTTAAATAGTCACTATTACTTAATGGTTCAGCCACTATTTGATGCTTGTCAGTTTCATGTATTCATTAAAATGGCTAGTCACTTTCTAAATCAAATTCTGTTTAGTTAGTTGCCACCACATTTATAAAAGGTAAGAAACTCTCCCCAACATCCTTGTACCCAACCAAAATGCCAACAGAGCCAAAGTATTTCAAGTGTACAAAAGAGCCAAACTAGAAAAACCACAGTTTATCCAGCCTGATCTCACAAGGTGAAGTCTAGTCACTGACATTGGGGTTTTCTGTATTTCAGATTCATAAAGCTTAAGGCCAGAAGGGATGAGTAGATTATCTAGTATATTTCAGCCAGTTACCACTGTACTGAGGCCAGGAACTTGTACATTGGCTAAAGTACAGCTTCCAGAAAGTGATTCAAGCTGATCTTCTGTATCAAGAGATGGAAAATCCAGCATTTCCCTAGGTAATTGGCTCCCATAATTAATCACTCTCATTCCCCAGGATGCACTTACTCTGTATCTTGCTTACCTCCTTCAGTTCACACCTCATGTGAATGGGCAAATATATTCTAGGATAAAGGGAAAATAGCCCAAATTGCATCCTGACCATTAAGTGGCTAACATTTTTCTGTAACTGTTTTTGTAACTGTGTCATTCCTATGTGGCCGAACTTCTTTTCTAACTTGGCTCTTCTCAATGTACAAAGTGTTTTGGGATCAGATTTTCACTTGCAGATCATAAACTTCAAAGGGCATATGTTACGAATAATCAAACTGCGTTTATAACAGTATTAATATAGTTCTACAACTAATTACATGTGAAAATGGGTCATCTTACATAACAAAATGCAAGTGGAGAGAGAGTTTGTTAGTTTCAACGTAGTCTCTGGGGGGCCATCTTTCTATATTGCTGCACTTCAGGCAGTCACTATTCAGAGCAAGTCTTCATCTGGAATTGCTCGTGTGTTACAGATCAGGAAGGAAGTGCATTGCCAGCACTCTCTATGGAAACTTGCATTGTGCGTGTTCTAAGCACATGACATTAAACATTTGATTTCATAAGTGCTAGATTCCATCATTAATAAAACAAAAGGGAACATTTTTCTTCCACTAAAATAAATAAAATATGATAGACCCTTTTCACTACTGCAGCTAATTGCAAGTGAGTTTAAAGAGGTTTGGGTTAATTTGAATGTGTGGTACGCAAGAAGCTACAAATCTATGTACAAAGAAACCCCGCTTTGAAATCTTAAAGAAAAATTTGGCAGCAGAAAGGTGTAAATAAATGGAAACAGAAATGCAATATATGTCATCCACAAGCCAGACAGCAAAATGGAAAATATAAAGGAAAGAAGTCTAAAAACAGCAGCTCAGGCCATAGCAATTGTTTCAGCAGACCCTTTCATAAATAAGAAGAAAACTTTAAATAAAAACAGAGGTTTATGAAAGTTGCAGTCATCATATGTCATCTTAAATTATATTGGTTTTTCAAGAGTTACAGTGACTGCAGTTAAAGAATTTCTCAGTTCTGACGCACAATGCAAAAATAAGAAACAAACAGTACTCTCTCATCTGCCACAAAGCTGCCTTTTGAAGGCACAGTGTTTTTTCTTTAATAAGGCCACATTTGCAGTGGACCTCAAAGGACTTACACAGAAACATAAGAATGAAAATGTTGGGTCAAGATCAATGGTCCAGCTAGACCACTATCTTGACATGGCCAATGGCAATGAGTTCCACAGGTTTCCTGCATGTCATGAAGTACTTCCTTTTGTTTGTTTTGAAACCCGCTGCCTATTCATTTCAGTGGGTAACTCTTGGGTTCTTGTTTTATGTGAAGGGGCAAACAACACTTCCTTACCCACTTTCTCCACACCAGTCACAATTTTATAGACCTCTATCATATCTCCTCTTAGTCATCTCTTTTCAAATCTGAAATGTTCCTGTCTTTTACATCTTTCCTAACATGGAAGCTGTTCCATAAACTTAATTATTTTCATTGACCATTTCTGTATCTTTTCCAATTCTAATACACCTTCTTTGGGTGACCAGAACTGTATGCAGTATTTAAGGTGTGGGTTTACCATGGATTTATATAGTAACATTATGGCATTTACTGTCTTCTTATCAGCTATAAGGATAGCTGATAAGAAGACAGTAAATGGATAGCGGATAATAAAACTAATAGTTCTTAACCATTGTTAGGTTTGTTTGTTTTTATTACTGCTGCACTATGAGCGGACATTTTCAGAAAATAATGACTCCAAGATCTCTGAGTGACAAGCAATAATTTAAACCCATAATTTTGTATGTTTGGGATTATGTTTTCCAATGTACATTATTTGCATTTATCAACACTGAATTTCATCTTACTGCCTTTTGAAGCTACAGAAACTTTCTTAAAATACCAAGGCAGCATTTTCAGTGGACCTCAAATGACTTGCATAACAACATCAGACCAGGTCCGGCCAATGTGCATCTAGCCCAGTCTCCACTCTTCCAACAGTGGCCAAAGCCAGGTGATTCAGAAGAAATTAACAGAACAGGCAATCAGGCATTCTTCAAGTGACCCATCCCCTCTCCCCTGCACCTCCTGTATTGACTTAGTTATCACACTGTCTGCCCTCCACCATGGGCAGAAGAATCACAAGACAATAAAATCCTTACCTTTACCCGGCAAAACAGAATGGGAACCAGATTCAACCCAGGCAGTAAACCCCAACATAGGGCCTTCAAGATGGAAGGCCGATCAGCGTTACTGATAGTCAAATGCAGGCAAAGCCTCTTACACTAGAGGGCCAATAAAGCCCCATAAGATACAGTAACCAGAGAGGGAATGTTGTCAGGACAGGCAAGAAGCATTCCCCTGCACCTAGGGTTCTCAGGTGTCCGGTTTTGAACTGGACAGTCCTGTATTTGGAGGTTTCTGTCCGGGAAATAAATTGAGAATGTCCGGTATTATCTAATTAAGTAAGTTTTATTATTATGAGTATCAATACATAGTTGCGTACTGCCTGGCTGGTAGATACGCTCGCACTGCGTGAGCGTGTCTACCAGCCAGACAGTATGTAACAATGCAGTAGAGAGGAGGGGGGCGGGGCGGACTCCCCGGGACCAGACTCACTTGTGCTTTGCCGGGACCGTGCGCAGGACGGGCAGCACCCTGGGATCTGCATGCGACTGGGCCAGCCCCGCTCCCCACCAGCCGATTCTCTCCCCTTGCTCCCCCCCAGGGCCAGGCCCGCTCCCCCCGATCCCCTCCCGACCAGCCCCGCTTCCTGCCAGCTGGTTCTCCCCACCTCCTCCCAGCCAGCCCCGCTCCCCTTCCGGCCAGTCCTGCTTCCCGCTGGCTGGTTCCTCTCCTCCCCAACCCCGGATCTCCCCCATCCAGCCCCTCCCTCCGACTCCTCCCGACCAGCCCTGCTTCCAGCCGGTTCTCCCCACTCCCCATCTCCCCGGCCAGCCCCGCTCCCCTGGCCCCCTCCCGACCAGCCCTGCTTCCCGCCAGCCGGTTCTCTCCTCCTCCCCCCCGACCTCCCAGCTGGTCCCCTCCCCCCACCATCTGAGATCAAGTGTGTCCAGTATTTTTTTTAAAGCCAGCTGGTAACCCTACCTGCAGCTTCCTCCACTGGTGGGGCATTTGGAAGAAGTTATAGTGGCTTCCCACAACGGTACAGAGGGAATGCAAAGATACCACTGCTTGCCTTCTCTTGGAATCTCCCCCCGGTGGTAACCAATAGATCAATTTACTTCTCCATGCTCCAGGTTTAGTGAATACAACCAAGTGCATTGACAAAGAATTAATGAATACCCATCATTCTATGAATCCTAAATATTATCATTATTCACTCACTGTAGCTGGGTCTCCCTGGCAGTGGGGTGGCCTACTAGTTATGTCCCAGAATTAGCTAGCAGAAAAGGGGTGCAGAATCCTACCGCTGGTGCCCTGGCCTAGAAACTCCAGCCCATTATACGAGTATAGTCCTTGAGTTTGGGGTGTGGCCCCAAGAGTCCAGATCTTCTCCTTGGCAGGCTCTAGCAGGTTCTCCCCTTTGTCCCAGGAGGGTGGGGTTGGAGGCTTTCATGCTACTGTGGCTGGCATAGTGGATGGGCTTTGCACTGGCTACAGGTAAAGTGGGGCAGGGCTAGGTGGGCCAAAAGGCTTTGTTTAACCCCTTTAATGCCAGGTCCTCCTCTCTTCACTCCCTCACTCTCATGCTCTCAGCAATGGAAACGTGATATGAGTTTTTTCAGGTTTTTAACTGAGCAATTATTTCAATAATGGATAGCAGGTATATTTCATTCTCATCTGATTTTTTTTTTTTTTTTTTTAATCTGGAACACTCTAAAAAGTGGCCAGTTTAGAAGGGACTGTGCCTTGTTCCTTTATTTCATATTTTTTAGGAGACAGGCGTGTGTACACTGGGACTTGCTTTCATTACAAGTGAAACAAACTAAATTATTTTAAATAATCGACAAATTCATTTTTAAAAGAGTGTAAATGATTTGCAAGCAGAAAAAGGGGCAAAATTAATTAATAACTTCCTCAAAGTGAATAATCTGCCCACCTCTAATGCCAAGTAGGTTCCCCAAGACCGACTGCTTCTGAAACTGAACTACAACCACCCCGCTCTTTGCTTCAGCACTGGAAATGGAAGACCTTTTAAAGAAGAACAGCATGTGCAGCACCAATACAATCTTTCCTGTTATCAAAATGGAGCTAGATGCAAACTAATGGCCTACCCGTGAACCACTCCTCTAGTTCATTTTCAAGCTCATGAGCCATTACCCACAAACAGGGCCCTTAACACAAGATCTCTTGTCTCTGGTCTCTAGAGCCATTTTAAAGATCCAGCCATTAACGTCAACTACACAGTTTTAACAATGTGAACTTTCAGTGTCACAGAAATATGTAATAACCAACAGCATATGCCCAACTATGGGTCACTCCAGTGGTTTATCCTACTGTTCTACACTGATGCTGGCTTGTATATGTTAAGAACTGACTTGTTAAAAAGGCTGCCCCGATGCTTGACATCTCAATAAGTTTGGTGCATCACTCACTTGGACCTAGCATTTTACTGACAGGTAAGAAGGATGTATTTGCTTCCCACCCCAAGGAAGAAAGCAGCAAAAGAAGAATTCTAGGACACAAGGCCCGGGGAATATTTACCATTAATTTACAAAGTAGATGCACAAAATAGAGATCACAGATGACAGGTTGAAAGCTTTGATACTCAAAGCAGAATGACCTCCAGAGAATCAGCTCTATTGGCAGATTGGGTGTTGACATCATTTTCTTGGCTGGCGTTTTAAACATTGTATTGGCCCATTGCAAGCACCTGAGCTACATAATCACCCTTTAAAAAATCTGTTGGAGTCATTTGTTGTCTTGAACTGTCACCACATGGCCTGCACCTCTTAAAGCGATTCCCCTTCATTCATTTTCCTTATGCCCTCTACTGACATTTCATTCCAAGAGAGGCAAATGGAATTATCAGCTCTTACTGATCAGAGGGATTTATGCAATGTTACTCTCTATGGAAACATCAGACATTTACAATTAGTATTCCTTCACGTTTTCACAAATATTTGCATGTGCTCATTATGTTGCTAGGTTGACATGACCAACTGAGTCTCTCAAAACTTTTTGAAGAAAAATATCACTTATAAACAGTAGGCTAAATTCAACTTGGAGTACATGTATGCAACTGCACTGAAGTTAATTCTGATTAACTTCTGATCCAGGGCTCATTTTACATCTGTCCATATTAGAATTCCAAAAGGATCTTTTAGCTTTATGTAATAAATGTCAGTACTGTATCACAGAAAATAAGTCTACATAGCTTTACAACAATGATTTACAACTACAGTATTAAGAGCATAAAACAACATATTGTGCAATATCAAATAAGTCAGTTTGATTTCAGACATTTTCACAGAATCATTCCCAGGAATGATAGGAACATATGTTCAACTGAAGTTACTGTCTTCTATTCTTGAAAAGAGTAGTTACGGATATTTATCCCCATTCCCCACCAACACTCATGTAAGGACAGAAATCTCCTCCTGTAGACTGTAACATGCTTTGGGGCTGGGACTGTCTTACTATGTCTTTGTGCAGGTTCTGCCATAATGGGGCTTCAATTTCAGTTGAGATCCCTGGACTCAATGCAATACAAATAAGAAAATACCTCTGGCACCTATCTAGTTACTCCATTTCTAATGACAGGAGCCAGGGGTCAAGAAAATGCATTATCTGATTCTTCCCAAAAGGGCTCTGGTACATGCTAAAATGTAGGCATTGATCGTTTAGATTAACATGTGATGGATCTGCAAAGCAGGGGACTGCACCTCCTAGCAGACTTCTCCCTGTACATCTCCTAACCCGACGAAGCTAGGACTATGCTTTCCATCAGCACCTTGCCAGCTCCTTCCCCTTGTCTAGTAAGTAGAAAGGTCCTGAACAAGGAAGTGCTTACTCTGGGCTTGGGACTTGGGAGTGGGGGCCACAACGTATCAGGGAGCAGAGAGAAGCCCGAGGGACTGTGGGCTGATCTGCACGCGGAACAGGCTGTGATTGCCAAATGTCACAGTTGGGTGCAGGTTCATGTGGGACTTATGGGAGAGCAGCAGTGGCTGGGAAGGGAACCAATGCAAGGGGCCCCAATGAGTGCCACTATTTGGACACTCCCTGGAGACCCATAAATGTTGATTTGCTTGAATAGAAACTGGACTGGAGAGTCCACCCCAGGTACTCGGCCTGGAAAGCCCTAACTCTATACTGGCATGCCCCAAAGACCCAAATAAAAATGGATAGTGCTCACTTTGAACTCTGTTTAAGTTTCTGCATCTGGGGTACCTGCAGACTTTCCCTTCCTTGCAAGTCCTAGTAAATTACCCTTTCCCTTAGCCATGTGTCTGAGTGGTTACTGGGACCCACACAGGACTAGCGCCAGCAAAGCTCAGCTACTGACACACAGTGCTTGCCTTGAAGTCAGGGCATACTTCACACTCTG
Organism: Rafetus swinhoei; assembly: GCA_019425775.1. Taxonomy (NCBI): domain Eukaryota; kingdom Metazoa; phylum Chordata; order Testudines; family Trionychidae; genus Rafetus; species Rafetus swinhoei. The sequence continues at coordinate 22,397,450 of CM033427.1, forward strand.
GGCACCCTAGAGGTTTGGAGCACAGAGTAACCCCAAATTTGCAATTCTTTAAAGTGCAAAACGGCAGCCAACAGAGCTACAGCTTCTACCTAAATCTATGCAATGAATGAAAAAGTTTAGAATAGATTAATACAAATTTAGTAGCAAAGGAGACTTCTCCAGTAAATCTGTAACTATTGTTTTAAGGGAAGACAGAACCTGACTGGCTACAAATGAATCATTTGCTGTATTAGGAGTGGTATTATAATCATGCCTCAACGCCCTAACGGAGATCAAAGTCTCATTGTGCTAGGTGTTGTACAGGCACACAGTAAAACACAGTCCGTGTCACAAAGGTCTTACACTCTAGACAGACAAAGGAAGGACATTTTCATCATAATCCAAGGCCTTGTCTACACCAGTGAGAGTGTTTACACTACAGTGTGACTTTTGTTGGGAAAAACACTCAGTTTTGGTGACAAAAAACTTCCATCCCAAGAGACTTTTATCTTTTCCCCTCCTTTTATTGTCGACAAAGAGCTAATGTGGACTCTGCTGTTCGTCTGGAGGCTTCCGCCAATATCCTAGAATGCCTGCCCTGATGGCTGTGCTGAGTGTTTTGTGATCTCTGCTGCCCTGCAGGTATGCACTCTGCCCTTTCAAAGCTCTGGGAAGTATCTGACAACCGAGTGAGCTGCTCTGTTTGGGGAACAAACAAAAAACAAATCATTGGAATGCTTCTGTTATGTTCCTGCAGTGGTAGGGCTAGAGAGACTGCTGTGCTGCTTTGACATTCTTCAGCACGGAGAGCTCACTGAGCTGCAAGGGAACCCCAAGAAGCACAGGGATCAGCTCTGCGTTTCCACAACGCTGCACTGTGGAATCCTTACTCTGTGGACAGAGAAACTAGCCATGTGGCCATGAAATGTTGACAATAGGAAGCAGAAAAACTAGTTAGACCAGTTTTCGCTTTTGGCAATGTTTGCATGTCAATAGCACTTTTGTCGCCAAACCTTCCCAGTGTAGATAGACATAGCTCAAGTTAAACCTCTTAAGACATTGCTATAGCAACTTAACAAGCCCAAATATTCACACTTAAGAGAGCTGGAAGCTAATGGAAAATAAATCAGTTTATGATAAAAAGATCTTTAAACAGCTAAAGAGGTCTATGATTAAAATTAAAAGCCAAGTTACTTATGCCTAAAATACGCATCATATAAATACAGAATAATCTTGATGAAATAATTAACTCTGATTAGATTGCCAAAAAGCTATTGTAAATCAATTTAGCTCCTAGATCGATGCTTCAATAGATCTATGTAGGTTCACATTAGTTAAGGGTATCGCACAGATTAGTTTTCCCCTTTGGTAAAATAGGTTTAGAAATTCTTTTTTATTATTATTCTTCATCACTTCATGCCTCTATTTTTTGTTCCTAGACTGTGTGTTTAGCCTGTTCCAGTATTTGGCCAAAGGAACATACATTTTTATTACCCAAAATATACAAGGCAAATTGTAATACAATATTTTCAAATGCTAACTGCAAAAAGCATCATAGCAGCTGTCAAGACTTCCCAAACTACAAAGTGAGGTGTAATTCAAAGTCATTCAGCTTTTACTGAGACAAATTTAAAACAGGAAGCAAATAACATGACAGAATGTAACCAACAGTTTGTCATAAAACAGGCCAACTCAGCTATAGGTACCACAATAAAAATTCAAGATTTATTTCAACAGGTCTGATTTACTCAGATGCATGTTAAGACAGTAACTTTTAGCTAAAATGTGATCCTGTAGTTTCTATTTCAGCAAAATCTGGTGAAACTGCTTCTCACTGAACTATTGCTCACGGTGTAATACTTGATGTTATCAACATATAGCACCTTCCATACAAGGATAGAGTTGCCAGGTGTCTGTTTTTTGACCTGAATACCTGGTGGAAAAGGAATCCAGGAGGTTATGGTCAGCACTGCTGACTGGGCTGTTAAAAGTCTGGTTGTCATGGGGCTGGGAGACTCTCTACCCAGCTCTCCGCAGCTTCCAAAAGTAGCCGGCATGTCCCTCTGACTCCTAGGCATAGGGATGGCCATGGAGGCTCCACATGCTGCCCGCCTCAGCACTGGTTCCACAGCTCCCACTGACCAGAACAGCAGTCACAGAAACTGCAGGGGCAGCCCCCCAGGCTGTGCCTATACCTAGGAGCTGGTGGGATGAGACACTGCTTCCTGGGAGTCATCTGAGGTAAGCGCTGACTGGAACTTGCCCCTTTACCCCCTCCTCCCCGCATCCCAAATCCCTTCTCCAGCCCTGAGCCTCCTCTTACTCTCAAACTCCTTCCTAAAGCCTGCATCATGCATCCCCCACACCTCCTGCCCCAGTTCAGAGCCCTCTCCCACATTCTGAACCCCTCAGCTCTACTCTTCAGTTTGATGCCCCCTCCTGAACCCCAAATCCTTCATCTCTAGCCCCACCCCAGAGCCCACACACCCAGCTGGAGTCCTCACCCCTTCCTGCACCCCACCCCTGTCCCAGACTGGCTCCACCTCCTGCAACCTAAATCCCTCATTTCTGGCCCCATCTCCAAAGCTTGCACCCCTACTCACACCCCAATTCCCTGCCCCAGCCTAGTGAAAAAGAGAGAGTGAGGGTGTGAGAGAGAAAGCATGCAAATGAAGAAGGGGGAAGGAGTAAGCAGGAGGCAAGGCCTCTTCTCTTGCACCACTTATATTTAATGTCCTTTTTTTTTTCCAAAGCATTAGAAAACTAGTGCAGTTCTTCTGAAAACACTGCGTTGAAGAAATGAAGTGACAAATGAGTACCATCTGGCTTAAACACTGCTACAGTACTACCATGGAGCTAGTTTACAACCAGCCACCCTGCACTTTATTTGACCTAGGAAGCATTTATCTTCCCTCCTGGCTTTTGATTACTAGCCCCCCAAAACCAATCTTTCTAAAGTTATCTCTAGAAGATATGATCTCGGAAATGCCAATATTTAACTTCAAAATCTTCACAAGATATGACAGATTTTGACTTAGGGTCACATGCTGATTATTCTTAATCAATACACACAACTCCCACTGAAATCAATTTGAGTCCCTTCATGGCTTAAGGGCCTTCCAGGACCTGCAAGGTGCGAAATAGCTTCTGCCAGATAGATTTAGTCTATCTGTTTTGAATTTAAACTTTAGAAATATTCTTAGAAATTATAATGGATACGGAAGGGAAAGCAAAGGGATATTTACCAGTAACGTTAAATACAGCACAACTTACTAAATTATTGCTTTTAAATAAATTAACTGATTCAGTGGTACAGTATTTTTTTAGTTATGCCTTATAAATAGATTGCTTAAGAGATTAGTATGCTTATCAAAAAAGATGCTACATGTAAGAGCTGTATCCATACATTTGCATCTGCTGCCAAATTCTAAATGTGAGACCAGAAGCTAAAATGAAGGACACACAAAAACTACCTATATAGAAATCTTGCTGGATAAATTGGACAAACTGCATTTTCTTCAGTTTCTGCTCAGGACTCAACATTCCTGTTATCAGCTATAGAAAATAATAAAACAAACGTGAAGTAACACAAGGCCCTTGCAGGATAAGGTAAAACTTAAAAGTGAATAATTGCAATACATAGCTGTCTGTCTGCAATACATAGCATTGTTGGAGATGTGCCGTATCAGTCCCAGGATATTAGAGACACAACGTGAGTGAATCTCTTTATTGGACCATGATCGCTGGTGAGACGCAAGCTTTTGAGATTCTCAGAGTTCAGGACCCGAGGAAGAGCTCTAGGGCAGTGTTTTTCAACCAGTGGTACGGGTACCCTTAGGGGTACTCGAGAGAAGTCTGGGGGGTATGTCAACAACTAAAATTTGGAGCAAACTGAATTTTTGTTTTAAGTTTTACAGCACTTTATTATTTTTATACTTTTTACACCCAAAAATTTCATCGCCTGCCCAGCTACAATTAAGTTGTTTAAACAAATGTGTTGCAATGGTAGGGGGAAAAAAATTGTGTGTCTAAAAACTGTAGGTACTGGGGGTACTTTATATATACTTTTAAAAGAGAGGGTACTTTTTTTTTAAGGGGTACTTTATAAAAAAAGATTGAGACATACTGCTCTAGGGTATCCTGAAAGCTTGTCTCTCTCCCCCTAACAGAAGTTACTATCTCACTCACTTTGTACCTCTGTTTGCAATGGCTGTTTGTCTGTTGGAGATGTACTCTTAACACAGCTACTCCAAGACATCAACAAACAAGCTAGTCTCATGGGTTCAGGAAGTTACAACAACTGAATACATGCAGACCCCAAATGCACTGTTTTTTCCAGACTTCCCTAAAGTTTGAGAGTTTATAACTTTTTCCTACAACTATTCCAGGGGAACTATGCAGTGTTTCAGGTAAACCGCTGATTTAACTAAATCACCGTTCAGCTCCCCCACATAAGGGAGCAGCAGGGAAGCAAACAGAGAGCAGGGATTTCTGACCCAAGAGGATTTTCTGCAGACCATGGGAAAGCTTCTTGTTTTTCCTTCTCTGCACAGCCGACACCAATGGTTTGCCACCCTATTGGCCCCAGATATTTTGAAGTGAATACTGTATTCCCAGGAGAGGCCAGACTGAGTGCAGTAAATATTCAATTCATCTATGCATCCACAGAGCATATACACCATGGGCAAAAAGGAATGGAAGTTTTCCCCCAGTAATAATGCCCTGCCAATGCATTTCAGCCCTGTTCAACAGGGACCAGTACACGAGAAGTAATTTGGTTTATGATTATGATAGGGTTGGGTTTTTTTTCCTCCTACAGAAATTCTGAAGAAGACTGGCTTGTGATGGTAGGTTTCATGGTATACAGTTGGACAAAATTTTCAGATGTACCCAGGTGACCTAGAAGCTTAAGTCCCATCTTCAAAAATCACTAGGGAACTTCAGTAAGACTTAAGCTCCCCAGTGCCAAAGTCAGTTTTGGACATAGAATCATAGAACCATAGAGCTGGAAGAGACCTCAGAAGGTCATCAAGTCCAGCCCCCTGCTCTAGGCAGGACCAATCCCAACTAAATCAACCCAGCCAGGGCTTGGTCAAGCCGAGACTTAAACACCTCCAGGGATGGAGACTCCACTACTTCCTAGGTAACCCATTCCAGTGCTTCACTACCCTCCTAGTGAAATAGTTTTTCCTAATATCCAACCTGGACCTCTCCCACCACAACTTGAGACCATTGCTCCTTGTTCTGCCATCTGTCACTACTGAGAACAGCCTCTCTCCATCCTCTTTGGAACCTCCCTTCAGGAAGTTGAAGGCTGCTATCAAATCCCCCTCACTCTTCGCTCTGCAGACGAAACAGACCCAACTCCTCAGCCTCTCCTCATAAGTCATATGCTCCAGCCCCCTAATCATTTTGGTTGCCCTCCGCTGGACCCTCTCCAATGCGTCCACATCCTTTTTGTAGTGGGGGGCCCAGAACTGGACACAATACTCCAGATGTGGCCTCACCAGAGCCGAATAAAGGGGAATAATGACATCTCTGGATCTGCTGGCAATGCTCCTCTTAATGCAACCTAATATGCCATTAGCCTTCTTGGCTACAAGGGCACACTGTTGACTCATATCCAGCTTCTCATCCACTGTAACCCCAGGTCCTTTTCTGCAGAACTACTACTTAACTGGTTGGTCCCCAGCTTGTAACTGTGCTTGGGATTCTTCCATCCCAAGTGCAGGACTCTGCACTTGTCCTTGTTGAACATCATCAGATTTCTTGTGGCCCAATCCTCCAATTTGTCTAAGTCACTCTGGACCCTATCTCTGCCCTCAAGCGTATCTACCTCTCCCCCTAGCTTAGTGTCATCCACAAACTTGCTGAGGGTGCAATCCATCCCCTCATCCAGGTCATTAATAAAGATATTGAACAAAACCGGTCCTAGAACCGAACCTTGGGGCACTCCGCTAGAAACCGACTGCCAACCTGAAATCGAGCCGTTGATCACTACCCGCTGGGCCCGGCCTTCTAGCCATCTTTCTATCCATCTTACTGTCCATTTATCCAATCCGCATTCCCTTAACTTGCTGGCAAGAATATTGTGGGAGACCAGATCAAAAGCCTTGCTAAAGTCAAGGTATATCACATCCACTGACTTTCCCATGTCCACAGAGCCAGTTACCTCATCATAGAAGCTAATCAGATTGGTCAGGCACGACTTGCCCTTTGTGAATCCATGCTGACTATTCCTAATCACTTTCCTCTCTTCCAAGTGCCTCAAAATGGATTCCTTAAGGATCCCTTCCATGATTTTTCCAGGAACCGAGGTAAGACTGATCGGCCTATAGCTCCCTGGATCGTCCTTCTTCCCTTTTTTGAAGATGGGCACTACATTTGCCTTTTTCCAATCATCCGGGATTTCTCCCGATCTCCACGACTTTTCAAAGATAATGGCCAAAGGCTCCTCAATGACATTTGCCAACTCCCTCAGTACCCTCGGATGCATTAAGTCCAGACCCATGGATTTGTGTACGTTTAGCTTTTCTAAATAGTTCCTAACCTGTTCTTTACCCACCACGGGCTGTCCATCTTCATCCCATCTTGAGTCACTTAGCGCAGAAGTCCAGGAGCCGACCTTGTCCGTGAATACAGAGGCAAAGAAAGCATTGAGTACTTCAGCTTTCCCCACATCATCTGTCACTAGGTTACCTCCTTCATCCAGTAGGGGCTGCACCCCCTCTCTGATCACCTTCTTCTTGTTAACATGCCTGTAGAAACCTTTCTTGTTATCCTTCACATCCTTAGCCAGTCGCAATTCCATTTGCGCTTTCGCCTTCCTGATAACCCCCCGGCATTCTCGAGCTATACATTTAAACCTCTCCCTGGTCATTTGTCCAAGTTTCCACTTTTTGTAAGCTTCCTTTTTGTGCTTAAGTTCACCAAGGATTTCCCTCATAAGCCAATCCAGGAGTCATGTGCTTTTTGAAAATTTTACCCATTATTTATGAGGAAACAAAATGAGCCCACAAACTCATTTTATAAACAGCTGGTAGATTATGACAGCTTTTCACAAGTGATCTAGACTGTAGGTCTACACTACAGGGGAAGGAAGATTTAAGCCAGGGGTGAGCAATAATTTTTACAAGGGGGCCACTTCTGAAATGGCCCTGGGCCACCTCAGAAGGGGCGGGGCCAGGAGACTTCTTGTGCTCCCCCGCGTACAGCGCCCGATTGCCCTGAGAGTTGGGGAGTGAGTGAAGTCTTTGCCTCCTGGCCCCGGCAGGCTAGAGAAAATCGCCAGCTGTTTTAAAACAGCTAGCAGTTCCCTCTAGGCACTGCAGTGGGAGGAGACTTCACGTGCTTAGGGTTGCCAGATGGTTTAACCAAAAATACTGAATACCTCTTTCCCACCCCCCCCAAAAAAAAAACAGGGAAAAAATTCTGTTGAGGAAAAAAAAAAAAAAAAAAAAAAAAGGGGGAAGACCAAAGCTGTTGAGAAAAAAAAAAAAAAAAAGACTCCTGAGAGTTAAGCAAAAAAAATAAAACAGCATTAAAACAGCATGGCCCCTTTAAGAAAAGTCTTTAGGCTTTTTGCCAGTGGCCATCTTGTTTTCTTGACCGGAGCCAGAAGGGAGCTTCCCTACGGAACCAGGTAAGCGGGGGGGCCAGAGGCCCGAAGGGGAATATGGGGGCTGGGCCTGATTGCTGAGTGTCGTAGGGTTGCCAGGTGTCCGGTATTTTTGCCTCCTGGCAGGGAAAATACCCAGAAAATACCAGACATTTTAGGTGTCTGGTATTTTCTGAATTTTTTTTTTTACCGGACAGGAGGCGAAAATACCAGACTGTCCGGGTCAATACCGGACATCTGGCAACCCTACACGCGCTCCACCCTTGCCCCCAGGCCAATCATGGCCAATCATGGCCCGAGGGAGTGGGGGGGAAGTGTGCAGAGTCCCTCGTGCCCTGGCCCCGGCCTGCCAGGGGTGTGCAGTGTCTAGAGAGAATGGCTAGCTGTTTTGAAACAGTCAGTGGTCGGGGCCGCCCGTGAGGCTAGGCAGACTAGGCAGTTGCCTAGGGCGCCGCTGGCTCGGGCGCCTGATGATGACGTCACGGCCATTGATGGCCAAGCAGGTGGGGGCGCCAATCGCGCCTTCCACTTAGGGCGCCAGCTGCCGCAGCCGGCCTTGGGCACTCCTGTCAGTGGCTCCCTCTGATGCCGCACACCTCTGGCAGGGGGAGGAGACTTCGCACACTCCCCGGTCTGCAGGTCTTGATTGGCTTGGGAGCAGTGGAATGGCAGGGTAGCTGCGGGCCAGATTCACCAGCTTGGCAGGCTGGATCCTGTCTTGCCCAACCCTGATCTAAACTACACAATTTGAGTTACATTAGCAGCATAACTCAAATCGACCACACTGCTGGGTCGAGGGAAGAAACTCTCCCACTGACTCCTCTTACTCATCTCATTATGGTGGAGTATCCCATAGTGGAGACAAGCCTGGAGACCCAGATTTTTTTTAAATCAATTAATTAGTTTTGAAGATTACGTCCATCTACTCATTCTTTTCATGACCCAGTCTCTCCAAATTCAGGGGTAAGGAAGGCAAAATTAAACCTTGACACAGAACATGACACTGAGACACATGGACCACACCTGTAAACAACAACAAAAAACAGCTGTGCTAAACCACTCTCTCTCCAATAACAAGTTTTATTAGGAGACAGCAATTACGAAGAGACCACAGCCTAACGCTTCAAGTGAATGAGCTAAACTTGCATAGAAAAAATGGTTCTGTGTCTGTGCTTTGCATTAAATATTTAATTTATTTCTCATATTCTGTATCAGTTCTAAACTTCAAAATTTACTTTTTTCAGATCAACATAAGAACATAAGAACATAAGAACGGCCGTACCGGGTCAGACCAAAGGTCCATCTAGCCCAGTATCCTGTCTGCCGACAGTGGCCAGCACCAGGTGCCCCAGAGGGGGTGGACCGAAGACAACGATCAAGCGCTTTGTCTCCTGCCATCCCTCTCCAGCCTCTGTCAAACAGAGGCCAAGGACACCATTTTATCCCCTGGCTAATAGCCTTTAGCCAGGGTTCTTAAAACTTCAAGCTAAGTTACAATGAATACCACCAGTGTTATTTACAATGTAGTGGCTTTCCACCTTCCTCCAACACTCTTTATTACTCAGAAATTCAGTCTCAAATCATATTAATTTAGAAGCCATTTTTAAATTATCTGTTAAAAAAAACAACACACATGCTTAAATGATGTTCTAAATTGCTAGTGACCCACAAAATAGGACAGGTCTGGGATCTTTTTGAACCATACCTTTTTCCTTTTACAACAACAACAAAAAGTACAGACTTTCAAATTATGGTGTTTTTCAAAAACTTTGACAACATTTTCCTCCATACACCACAGTGAAATGTGATGTACACAGATTCAACCTCTATACTCCAGACTTCACAGATGTTGCCGGACTAGGGGTCCTGCATCCCTGTGGGTGCTCCCAAGCTGGAGCATTCACTGGGAAAAGCAGGGCTCCATGCTCAGCAACTCCTCCCTCCACTCTCCCGAGGTGCGGCAAATAGCTCATTTGCAGCGCTCCAGCGCAGGGAGGGAAGGGGATGAGCAGGGACAGGGGACACTCAAGGGGAAGAGGCAGGTTGGCTGCAGAGCCCTGTTGTCCGGTGCTAGGAGCACAGCCCCACGGCAGATGGTGGGGGGAGGGGCTGGGAGTGTAGTCCAGCCCACTGCATTCCTGTGGGACTTCTCCCCTGGCCCCCAGATGCGGGGCTCCACATCCACCTGCCTCTTCCCCCAAGCACCCCACCTCCCAGTTCCCACTCAGTCAATGCCGGCCCCTTTGCAGCCACTGGAGCATTCCCCACAGCCAGTGGCAGCAGAGGGGCCAGCACTGGCCTTCCCCATCCAGCAGATTTCCTGATTCAGGGAGGTACAACAGGCACAATTATAGAAATGTAGGGCTGGAAGGGAACTCAGGAGTCATCTAGTCCAGCCCTTGCACTGAGACAGTAATGGCTCATTTGATTAAGTCAGAATATCCTCTCTTCCGGACAACCAGTTTGCTTTAGGAATATTATTATTCTTTTATTGAATTCAGCTTTTCTGGTGGTTTCACATTTGAACCAATAGCCCCCTAGTAAATATGTAATATCAGCTATCATTAGTTTGAGCAGCATGTTTGTGCCACGCTTCCCTTCACTGGAATTCAGCAATATGAAATATGACTGCGTTAATATATTACCAGCTTTGAACTCTTTAAAACAAAAACAGCTGCCACAATAGGTCCTAGCCTTAGTGCAGTAGTGTTCAAGTGTTTAGTCTATCTGCTCCTTTAGGAAGGCTGCCAGCGACTCAGAGCCACGCAGGAACAACTCTGCTATACGTGAAATCTGATCATGACTTGAGTGATTCTTCTGGGCCCAGAAATGCTAAACTTCTAGTCTCCCATGTTTTGTTGCCATATATTTCTACACAGTAAGAAGCAATAAGAAGTCCCTTACCCTAGTCTGATAAAACAACACAGAAATCCATCTTGTAAGCCTAGTGTAAAATATACAATAGCTTCTTCACAATCACTGATCAATGTCCAAACAATTTTTAGACACAAGCTCATATGCGGGCTTTCTTTAAATGTTCACTTATTCAACATGACAATGAATGAAGATTTTTAGTTTTAATTTTACCATTAAATAACTAGTTTTTCCTATGGGTTGGATACTGTCAAAGCAGCCTCACAAGGTTGTAATTAGGCAAGTGAATGGTTAACCAGTAAATTGGTGGGCTAGAGCAGCCTCCCGCCCCTAACATGGGCAGGGGGCTGCTCCAGCCCAGTGGGGCACGCTGTGGGTGGGGGCGTTCTAGCCCGGCTGGAGCAGCCCCCGCCTGTGGTGGGCCCAGGCCCAGCCCAGCCTGCTGTGGACAAGGGTGCTCCAGCCCAGACAGAGCTGCCCCCACCCACCTCCGTTTAAGTGATTAACCGGTTAAACATTATGTTTAGCCAGTTAACTGATTACATGGGATTTTACATCCCTTGTTGAAATGCTCCTGTGCTGTTTATTACCTTTCCCCCAGAGTTATGGGGGCATTGCAAGCAGAAGTTTCTTGCTGGTGAATAAGAGCTCTGTGATTATAACAATTTGTGGCTCTGTTGAATCAAGGTGTCTGGTCCCTTTTCACAGAGCCCTGTCCGGAAATATCACAGGTGTTGGTCCCCACCATCCTACTTATCAAGAACCCTTTTTTATTCACTCTTCTCCTTCATCCACCTCATAAATGCATGAAACAGTTCTGAACACGATACTACCTCTGCTCCCAGCCCTGATGGAGGAAATCCTACCAGCTAGGTCAGAGCAAGAATTTAGGGTTGGGAAAAGGAAGCTGTGCACTTTGAGTCGTGGGCTGTGCAGCCATTTTATTGAAATGAATACATGTATTGGAGCCTTCACTTTGTTTGAACCGTCCCCGCCTCTTTCTTTTAAAAATCCAAACCAAAACACTTACCTGCGCAGGCAGGTCACTTGGTTTCAGGTCTGGTACCCCACCATCAGAACGGCGAGACCTGTAGCATCCCTCAGAGTCAGCGTTTCGAAACCAGTCCTCTGCAGTGCTTGCTGCTTCTGATGCCTCTGGCCGTGAGCCATCCACCTCCATAGGCATGTGGTGTCCATTTTCCTGCTCAGAATTCTGGCTGTCTTTGCTTCCCTTGCTGTCCTTTCCTGACGGAATTCTGGCAATGACCCCAAACTTCCTAGTTCTTTTCCCATTCTGAGCGGTTCTGTCGCTTCGCTCTGAGGTAGGCTTTGCTTTGGGTTCACAGCTGTTGCTGTTGTTGCCATTTGATGGAGGAAGAGGGGCTTTGCGCTTAATGCGACGGAACATGATCAGGTAGATGAAGCCGCCATTCCAGCACTGATCAGCCAGGTAGCTGTGAGCAAATAGAAAAGTTTAGATTATAAACCAATTGTCCTATAAACCTCATATTGCAAATACAGTCAATGGGTATTTATTTCACTAGATACTGCACTTTCTAATAGGATTCTTTCCCCAACTCAGTTATTACCAAATGCAATGATATATTAAAACACCTTGAAACATCAGAAAATGATCCCTGCCATTGGTATTAGAAATTGTGAGATGGGCCAATTTACAAAGGAGTTCTGTGCTTTTGCTTCAAAGAAGACTGTTTTGCACACAGTCCTAAAAGGTATGCCATGCTCATGGAGAAAACATTCCCAATCACCAAAATGCTTCTTGCATATGAATCAGAGAAGATGCATTTGAAACAGGGAGTTAAAAAAAAAAACAAAGCCCGGAAACAGGCTAATCATATGTTGGTATTCATGACAACTGGCAAAAACCAGTCAGCTGGTCATCTTCCATAATTCAAGCTCGGAATGCGAGGCAGGTGTTTAAACAGCACAATGAGATGACAGAGCGTAGCAAAAAAGACAAAGAAAATATTTTTCCCTCTCCAACGGAAACAAAAAAACATGTCAGCCAAGCTTCCTTTGTGCAGAAGCCCACACCATATTTGCATCTAAAATGCAGCCTTTCCCCTGAAATACATCTTTGGTTTTGGCTTGGATACACATGCCCTAGATCTCGGGGCAAATTCACTGTTTCTATAAGTAGGCTCCAATTGCCTCAGTACAACAAAACATTGCACTATAAACTATGATGTACCTATTGGGGCTAATAAAAAGACAAGGAAAGAAGGTGGGCTGCTTTCTATGATGTCTGTTCTGGTAAAGAGGTAGGTGAGTGTGGAAGTAGCAGCCATTAAGTAGCAGCACACTCATTTACAAAATATCATTCCTACTCCCAACATTTGAATGATACTTTGCGTCACTGTATTTCTACTTCAGGCAAAAAACAAACAATTACTTCCATGGAGGTGCACCCCTATGTTCCAAGGATGAATTTGGGTTCTTGTGTGTTTTGGAATAACATATGCCTTACTCTAAATTCTTTAAATACTGTATTTGACTTTCGAGACAAAGGTATAACCATCTGAGTGTGCAAATAAGCTTGAATTTGTACTTAACATGTTTGGATGAATCCCTTCTGGTACAGCCCACGCTAATTTAGGTTGCATTGCCTTCTTTGCTGGTGAAAGCAGAAACTGTTTCCTAGAAAAATCAAGTGAACCACTAACATGGAGCTGTTGGTAAAGGTACAGTAAATCAACTTCTCGAGAGCAGAAAGTAATGCCTGTAAAGGAACTAAGGCATAAGGAGGCAAGAGCACTCCGGGACTGTCAGAATCACAAGAGTCTGAGAGATTAAGGCCAGAAGGGCTCACCACATCATCCAGTCTGGCCTCCTATACAACACAGGCCACCAACATCACCCAGCCCCTGCACACTCAACTGAACAACCACAATTAGACCAAAGTCTCATAGGAGACTAACTAGCATGGGCCACAAGCAGAGAACAGAGGGGTAGGGGGAAAACTAAGGTGCACCAGTGTTTGAGGCCCCCCGCAATGGCTGGGAATTAAGTGAGAGAGACCCAGACAATCCTGGCAAGTGGGCTGCACCCCAGACTGCGGAGAAAGAAAAAAAAAACCCCAGAGGGCCCCTGCCAAACTGACTTGGGGAAAATTCCTTCCAAACCCCACATGTGGAAATCCATTAGATCCTGAGCATGCGAACAACAGCCAGCCAGCCAAGCACATGAGAGAACGCTTTCCCTTCCCAACCAACTTGCACAATACAGCTATACTGTTAATGCTAACCAGCTGTGCTACCTCACCCCCATCCCAGCTGCCATCCAGCTGAGCTGGGCTTGTTGCACCACCAGTAAAGCTGAGAGGGAGCATGCTGGGGACGAGCACGGGAAGCCTAAAACCAGTTTAGGAGTGAGGAGGGTTTTATGGGGTGACAAGGGCGAGTGATCAAGTGAGTGGCAAACTTTGGTGGTGGGTTTTTTGGTATTTCTACATGAATGAAAGAATGGACTGGGCATTGCTGAGTGAGTGGAGGAGGCATGCTGAGCTGGAAGAGGCAATGATGGCCTTTGCTTAATTGATAATTTTGGTTCAGTTCTTCTTTGCGTTTAGGTGTCTTTGTTAGAAAATTCAGCCCTCACAATTGGCCCTAGTCAGTAAGACTCTGGTTTTAAAGGCATTTAGTTAGAAATTGCTCCACTCAGCACTGTAAGACTGACAAGCCTTAGGAGTCTAGCTTTCAGTTTCAAAAGTGACTTACTCATTTACCCAATAAAAGGTAGGAGCCTAAATAATTGTTGAAAAGGAGATTAAGGCTCCTAAGTCACTTAGGTCCCACAATGCTGAATGGACCAATGCTTAAATACTTTTAGAAATTTGTGTCTATTTCATCAGGGAGACCAATGACTGAATGAACATGGTAACCACAGGCCCTTCTCATCAGAAATATTCCCTGCAGAATAAAATTGAAGCATGTAATGGATAGGAGGAGTGCTGGCTTTTTCTGAACATCCCAGAATTTGGTGACTAAAGGGTTAAACTCAGATAACTAGGGGGTGTTGGCAGGGAGCCACGAAAGCCAATGAGAGAACGTGTTGAGATTTGAATTGGAAGATATACCTGCTTGCTGCTGTTCTTTGTGTGAGTTTTAAGCTAGGAGTTGGAGGAGCAAGATGAATTGAACCAGGCAGAACTACCACGCCTACAAAGAATACTGGGCTACTGGGAATGGAAATGGACTGGACCTTGAAGCATGGATTGTAAGTAGATAGGGAAATGTCTATTTAGTCACAATCAGGTTATTTTCTTTGTTTTGTTGTTTGGTTAAACTTCTCTGTGGTAAGTCCATGTGCACCCATCCCCATACACTGTACTTTAAGCTGTATCCCAGGGATGGAATTTTCTCTGTGTTTTTAAATTGTTCTTTTCTCAGTTGCTTTAAAACACCTAGCAACCAAGCATGCTTTAACAAGTACATCTTTTTGTTTTGTTTAATAAAAATCACCTTTTTAAAGCGGTGATTTGACTCTTGTGTCCTAGAAAGTAATAGGAGGTCTGTGTATGCATTCTTAAGACCGAGAGGTCAGTGATTTGAGATTACAGTTTGTTTTCTCTTTTTTTATTCAAACTCTCTTGTGTTAGAAGACCATGGGGTACTTCTCTGGAAGAAGCTCCAAGTGCTTCTTCCTGGATTCAAGAAGAAAAGGGGTTTTCACTTGGTGGTGGCAGCCTATCACCCAAGGCCAGGAAATCTGTGATCTTAGAATCACAGAATCATAGAATACTAGAACTGGAAGCAACCTTGAGAGATCATCAAGACCAGTCCCCTGTCATCACAGCAGGACCAAGCACCATCTAGATCTTCCACAGATGTCTAGCCTACCTGCTCTTAAGGATCTCCAGTAATGGAGATTCCACAAACCTCCCTGGGCAATTTATTCACACAGACAGTTAGGAAGTTTTTCCTAATGTCCAACCTAAACCTCCCTTGCTGCAATTTAAGACCACTGGAAAACTTTTAAGCAGAAGCCAGTAGAGGCAAGGTATTTAAGGTCTTTTGCAGGCCCCCACCTTCTGCTTTTGGAGTGCCAGAGTGGGGAACAGCCTTGACAAAGTACAATGAGTATGTGGGGAGGGAAAGTCTGTACGGATAATGGCTATGCCACATCTCAGTGAACATGCAGAGGACTTCAGTCACCACAATTACCTTTCATAAGCACTGTAGTCATTTTTAAAAAAATTAAAAATAAAAACCATATTTTTTCTCAATTGTCTAGAAGTAGGCAAAACAGTATAAGAGCCTACTTTCACATGGAATACCTTGAGAGAGGTGGTCACCAATGCATCCAAAGGAGACTGGACCCAAAGGTTAGATTATAATGTTCCAGGAACAAATGGAGATATTTTGATCATCAAGTTAAGACCATCATCCCCTCAAAATCAACAGGAGAGAGGTAGTTTTGTTCCAGAAACAGTATGGGCTGCCTGGTTTTCACATTTATTTTTCAAGCTCAAATTTCAAGTCAGCCAGTAATGTTGATTAAAATTCATGACTTTTGCTTGCAGCAATACCTTTGCACTCTGATCCATCACATATAAACTTGATAGCTTTGCTTCTCCTGAAGGAGAGAAAGGGAAGTGTCTCCTGCTCTAACAAGCCTACGATCTGTTTTGCCTGCTATGCCATTCAAATACATACATTTCTCTGCATTAACAATTGCATGGTTTTTAAGCACTGGTAATACAGTACACTTCCTTTAGACAAATTCACCAACAAGATGAAATGACAGAGAATACAGCACACAAATACCTGTTAAGTCCAGAAAAAATAAAATTATAAAACCATATTGCAAATAAAGCAATTTTATACAGGAAAACAAAATATGATCTCTGTCATTTTATATTATTTTGGTGACATGCTAGTTTTATTCATAATGTGTACAAAAAATGCTTTGGAATAAAGATACAATATTCTAAATGTTCATTTTATGAATATTCAACCCACTGCCCATTCAAGGATATGCTTAGAGAGCCAGATCCTCAGTTAGTGTAAATGGATGTAGCTCTCGAGTTCCATAAAACTACAGTGAAACTTTAGGAAGATCTGGCCCACATACTCCAGTCATGCAACCTGTGGGAACTCACATTTCTATGCTCCCTTGATCGCTTCAGGACAGTTCTAAGCATGGACTATACTTCTATGAAAAAATGAGAACAAATCGACACAGAAGAACAAGTGAGTCTCTCTGAATAGCAATAACCAGGCCAGCAGCCATATCACCTCAAGCAATGATCTTGTCAGATCTTCCAGGCCAAGGGAAAACTAGGTGTTGGGAAAACAAGTATCGATTCAGCAGGTGGCACTGTTCATTCTGAGTCAGTGGTGAATCAACACCCAAACATCCCTGTGTTGGAATAATTTTGCTAATGAACAACACTCAGCTATTTTTTTGTGGACACAGATAACCCAGGTCTTGATCATTTAATATACATTAATTTTTTATGGACAAGAATAGGACTGTTAAACTCCTAGTCAAATTTCAAATTTGGCTAACTACATTCTGCCTACTTACCTGGTTCCTTTTTCCTTTCAAGCTTCTTTTCCTGCTTTTCTATCTTTATGTCTGTGGAACGTGGAAAAAACCCTAAATTGATCTTCAGACTGATCTGTTTCCATGCAAGGCAGAAAAGAAGAGGGAAGCTGGCCCACAGAGCTCAGAATGCAGTGAGTACACTTTCCTAGGTCATGCCTGGACTAGAGATGTAAGCAACTAGTCGACTAGTCAACTACCTGATCAGTTTAGGATTATCGGGTAGTCAAGTCAACTGTATCAGAGGTAGCAAGGGGGGGGGGGAGCAGGAGCCACTTCTGGGGGGACCCGGCTCAAAAGCCGATTCCCCCAGCACTATCTCTGCAGGGGGCAGGGGAGGCAGACGCGCAGCGGAGGAAAAGGTGCAAGCCGGGACTGAGCCGTCCCGGCTTGTGCCAGGTCCCAGACGGTGTGACTTTGCTTTTTAAATGTAGTAAGAGACTGGCAGAGTCGCAGTGAATCCCCTCATCAACTAATTGAGTAGTCAGTGGAAATCCCATTGACTACTCGATTAGCTTCCTAACTACTGTTTAACATCCTTCCACCTGGACATCAAATCTATTCCAATGAGACTCATGCTACAGAAAACTATCATACATGTTTTTGGGTGGGAAAATAGGAAGCTCTTTTTATTTTTAAAGCATTTTCCGTATCTTAATATGGATTACATTAATATTAAAGATATAATAAACCAGAAAAGATAAAGAGTAGACTATAACAAAAGCATGGAAAAGAAATTAACTGACCCTACTAAAATGTATTGATTGGCGAGGACCTACACTGTTTTTTAAATTTCTCTCTCTATGAAAGTAGGAGCATCCTATGCCAGAAGATAAATAAGGGTTGAATTCGGTAAAATACTTATTCAGCTTCTGCACTGCCGAAACCTCTGCTAAAGCGATGCTGGATCCAAAATTCCACTTGTCAGAGTTTCTAAAGAGCCGAAACCAGACAAGCTTTTTACTGAATCTGGCACCAAAAGAGTATTCAAGGGGTTTTGAAAAATTCAAATACCAGATGGATTTCAGAGTTGCAATGTTATTCTGAGTGTGTGCACCTCTCACCACAGATTTGGAAGTACTAGCCTCGAAAGCATCCCTCAAGGTCCTAATATTACGGATCTTGAAGAATCCAAAACATTTTATTTGCATATCACACAACATGGTTAGTGTGTTACAGAAATAGAAGGTTTTACTGGAGCCACTCCTGCCCAATTTTCTGTAGCAATGCTGACAGTCACCAGTCATTGTAGGACAATGCAGAGGGCCCTCTCACATGGCAGAAAAGCCACAGCTCCCCACACAAAGAAGGGCCACAGAGACATCATTCAGAGGGGAGTCTAATTCAAAGAAAGACTTTTCCTTGTACCTTACTTACAAAGGCAATTAATTACAGACCAGTTTGCAGTATTTATAATGGATTCAGAATACCTTTCAATACTGAATTTTTCTAAAAGGGTTCTTATTTGTCTTAAATAAATTCAGCAAATACTAATAAGCTCTACATTTATGCAGCACCTTCCATCTATGGCAGGATGGGAAACCTTTTTTGGGTTGAGAGCCGCAAACCCACAGAAAAAAAATCAGTCAGAGGCCTCACACAAGTGAGAAGATATCCAGCCCCTGAGCCTTAGGTTCCCCATCCCTGAGCTAAGGGGCAGTACGCCGAGGAAAGGCATGACATGGAGCCCAATGAGGGACAGACACAAAAGACAGGTAACTGAGGGTGGGACACCAGCCAATAGGGGGCCCTTCATGTCTGGAGGAACTAACTCCCAAATAGACCAGCAGGAGGCGCCTGCACCAGTGAGTGCTCAAACTGTTACACAACCATTAGTGATTATACATGAACTCCACAATATCCTATGAGACATCACTAAGGATACATTTATACAGCAAACACTGTGCATGGGCTAATGTACCTGAGCTAGCCTGAACCCAGTTAGCAGGGGAAACAATGCTAGTGAAGACAGCGCAGAGTGGGATAGCAAGCAGAGCCTGTGCTGGGGTTTGTGCTACTTGCATTGTGCTATCTTCACTACTAAAATTGCCCATGCTAGCTGGATTCAAGCTAGCTAGGCCAGACTGAGGTCCACACAAGCTTCTATGGTGTGGACATACCTCAAAGAAGATACCGTGCCAATGCACTGTGGATTTCCAGTCTTCTCTACTGCAGCAAGTGTGGTACAGCAACATATTTAAGCTGCCTAAGTGATAGGTTAGTACTGTTTTACTTTTTTATTTTATTTTATTTTATTTTTTAAAGAGATGAGTAAATTGAGGCACTGAGGTTAAATCCAAATTATCATGCGGAAGCCGCACAAAAAAATCAGGAAGAGAAACCAGCACTGAGACACTCTGATGATGATCACTATAGAAACTCCTAAAAAGGCTTAGCTACATAGAACAAATGAACCAAGCCACCCTTGCTCTTAGGGTAAGAGCGAAGACATGATATCTACTTTGAAACATCCTTGTCTTCATGCTTTGAATTAATGACAATCTCACTCTCCTAATTCATATCAGCTAGGGTACAGTAATAGTAGAATATAGTCAGTCATGAGCAGCAGGGGCTGATTAGTTCCTTTCTTTGGCACAGAACCATAAAAACGACACATTATTAAAAAAATAAACTGTGCAAAACAATCACTGCTGATGCACTTTGTGTTTTAGGCAAAGAATAGAGCAGCTGTAAAACAGCCTCCTTGTGGCATGATTGGCTGCAAGGGGCTGTGTGCCTGGTTACTTAATACTAATGGGGGTGAAACTCTCTTCACTTCAGAATTATGAAGGGAACTGCATACCCATTGCTGTCTATGACTGTGTGTTCAACTCCAAACTCTCATGTCCCCTTTATGCCGCTGGGTTGATTATTGATATTGTATCAGCTGATAAACTAGCCATGTTTATTCCAAGTTCAATGGCAAGTGTGTGAAGGACCTGACTCTGAGAAGATATTTTAAAATAAAAAACAAAAAACAAAAAAAATCCCCAGACTTGACAAACACATTGCAATGAACAAATGAACTCTCTCTGAATCATCCCATTTGTTAAAACTGTGCAGTGACACTTTCATAAACATCAATGGTCACATGGTCACACTGAGCCATAGGAGAACCAAAGCAGACTCAGCATTGATAAGAAAACATCTGGGTTTTTCTACCAACAAAATGTTAAAAGTATGTTTGTTTTCTAATAATAGTGCAATTTTATATTAATAATACAAATGCTATTTTACCATTATACAAGGCCTTTCATCCTCATGGATCCCAAAATGCTTCCCAAACAACACTTTGCAAACTGTATAAGCACTGATACCTAGCCAAGTAGCAGAGTATGTTTCACAAGAATGAGCAAGGAGGGGAAATTTTGGGTAAGGAGACTGGATTTCAGACCTCTGCGCAAAGTGCCACAGAACCAATAATGTCCAGTGCAGCACAGTCTGGTCACTGGCTTTCTGTTCTTCTCAGAAAGACTGTGACATGGTGAACTGCTAGAAAGTCAGCGTTCTCTATCTTGTCAAGATAAAAGGCTGAGCAGACCCTGACAAGATTCACAATGGTGGCTCTAGTTGTATTTGAAGCTGTGTCTGAGATCAACAAGCCACCTATCCTTGCAAAAGGAGAATTATCTAAATTGTCTGCCAGATAGTGTAAGTGGATGATTTATGTCAGTCAAACATTACTGGATCTAGCTGTGAACATCTTGGAACCAAGTTCTAACACAGAAGACAATGAAGCCATGCAAATATACAGCTGCTTAGCACAGTCTTTGCATCTCAGGTCAGTAATTCACATTATTATGAAGGTATATGAAACAGCCAGTGCAGAACAGCCCTGAGCTCCAAGATTGAAGTTGTGATTTTAATTTTATAGGAATCAATACTTTCCTGGCCCTTAGACTGACAGACACACCCCAATGCAAGATTCTTGGTGAATCTGGCCCCTGTACTAACAGCCAAGAGGCAAGCAGTGTAAGAACAAGAATGAGGCAAGTGGCTTCAACTCATTGTCACACTTAACAAGCCCTTTCCTGTCTTAGGTTTTGTCTATGCACTGACTTATGGGGAAGAAAAGGATGTAATATTCTCTCTCTATCTGCATTAATAAGGTTTTTAAAAAAAATGTAGAAATAACATGAGAAAGTCATCAACAAGCTGAGCAGTTCTAAAAATATCAACTTAGTTAATTCAAATCGCCTGGGGCAGGTAGCGGGGCTCCCACTTCCTTTTGATGGTAAGCAATTTGGAGACTAGGATTTGTTGCCAAGAATATGCAACGCTTCCCATAGTCTCACATCAGTGGCAGCTCTCTAAACAACATTGGTTTTCTGAAAGGCTAAGGCTTCGGCACAGGGGAGAAATAAAACTGGGATTTCGAGTTGCTTTTAAACCTTTATAGCACATTATTCACCAGCAGCTTTAAAAGAAGGGAATCAGTCAATAATGAGAAGCAAGCTACTGCATTTAAAAATAACATGCTTGTAACTTAACTTTCAGAGAGGCAGCATTGTTCAGTAGAGAACTGACACGCCCCAGATCCCTGGGCAATGACTTAGTATGTCTACACTACATAGCTTTTACTGACATGGTTGTGTTGACACAGCCACGTTGCTAAAAGTCAGGCAATGCTAACACTGTTTGTCAATGATTTTTCTGACAAAAAACATCCACCTTGGCAGCAGAGCACTGCATGGTCTGGATTAGTTGTGGGCCACCTGTGGCCTGAGGATCACAGCCAGCCCATCAGGTTTCTGCGAGCACCCTGCAAGACATTTTGTTTACCATTGCTCATGCACAGGGTTGTCAGATTCCACTGGTTTCTGTCTGTGTCATTTTTTTGTATTAATATTACTAAATGACACGCACATAAAGCAAGGGCACATGAAGTGAGGTGTTCACAATACTGACAGAGAGCTGTGCACTTCCTCTGTATCCAATTAAAGTACTGCTACGATTCAATCAGCACACCCTGCCAATTCTAGGTACACGAGCAGAGTTAGCAGAACTAACCTATCCCGGGAGACCATCTTGGTTATGACGACATTGCGGCCCAATCGCTTGCCTAGGTTGCCCACTGCTGGTCTGGATTCTAATATACTGCTCACATTTCACAGTAAACATGTATCTGATGGCATATTCACTGTCTGCAGATATCAGAAAAATAAGTTAATTTAAAAATAATTAATTCCTGATTTAATGCAGTAAGTACCAGATTTTCTCTTTTTCAGCAACAGAGTGAAATAGGAATAAACAGAATTAAGCTGCAATAAAGTACAAAAAAAGTTACTTACCTCACAATGGTTGTTCTTCGAGATATGTTACTTATGTCCATTCCACCTGAGTGTGCGCACACCGTGTGCTCGAGTTCCAGAAGCTGTTTACCATTAGCAGTGCCTGTTGGGCCAGCCAGAGAGCCCCCAGGAGTGGCGCCGCTATATTGGTGCACATATACCCCTTGCTGGCCCTCTATTCCTTCTTGCT
The DNA here is from genome assembly GCA_019425775.1 of Rafetus swinhoei. Lineage (NCBI taxonomy): Eukaryota > Metazoa > Chordata > Testudines > Trionychidae > Rafetus > Rafetus swinhoei. Next base: position 22,419,969 of record CM033427.1, read on the forward strand.
GGAAAACTCAGATGAAGGGGAGGTGAGTGGGATTTGGAATGGACATAAGCAACACATCTCAAAGAGCAACAGTTACAAGTCAAGAAACTGTTTTCTTTTTCTTCGAGTGCTTGCTTATTCCCATCCCACCTAGGTGATTCCCAAGCTGTACCCATGGATGAGGGGTCGGAACCTAGCAGGAAATGGATTGAAACACAGCCCTGCAAATGGCTACATCCTCTCTACCCTGCAGAATAATCGCATGGCGGTTAGTGAAGGTATGGACTGATGACCAGGCCCTGCAGGTGTCTAGGATCGGTACCTGTGCTACAGAGGCCATAGAGGAGGCCAGGGATCTGGTAGAATGGGCAGTGATAGGAGGGGCTGGTTTCCCTGCTTGGTCATAGCATGCCTTAATGCATGCCATGATCCATGAGGACAGACACCGGGAGGCCATTCATCCTATCCACTGTGGAGATTAAAAGCTGTGTGGACCTATGAAATGGTTTTGTCCTGTCTGAATAGAAATGCAAGGGCTCTCCTTACATCTAACGAGTAGTGTCTGTTCCTTCTGGTCTGCATGGGGTTGGGGTAGAAGACCGGTAAGAAAATGTCCTGAGACATGTGGAACCTTGGCCAGAAAAGCCGGGTGTGGGCGCAGCATCACATTGTCCTTGGAGAACACGATGTATGAGGGCTCTGATGTAAGGGCCCTCAACTCAGAGACCCCCCTCTGGCCGACGTGATAGCCACGAGGAAGGCCATCTTCCACGAGAGATGGGAAAGCAAACACGTGGCTATAGGCTCAATCGGTGGGGGGCGCGTGAACCCTTTGAGCACAAGATTCAGGTCCCACTGGGGAACTAGCAGTGTAATCGGGGGAATAGAGCCTGTCCAGACCCTTCAGGAAATGCTTAACTATAGCACTGACGAACATAGACCCTCCCCCCATCACCCAGGTGAAAGGCTGCAATGGTGGCCAGGTGTACCCTCACTGAGGAGATGGACAAGCCCTGTTGTCTAAGCTCGAGGAGATAGTCCAGGATCAGATCTGGGCTACCCAGGTCGAGAACCGCTTCCATTTGGCCCTATAGGTTGCCCTAGTGGAGGGCTTCCTACTTTCCATCAGTACCCGCCTGACTGGGTCCGAACAGAGAAGCTCCCCACTCCTCAACGACGGATCTTCCAGGCTGTGAGATGGAGGGATTGCAGATGTGTGCGTGGCACAGGAGAGACCCTGATCCAGCTCCTGTGTCAGCAGGTCTGGCAGGAGTGGCAGAGTGATGAGGTGCTCCACTGATAGCAACATAAAAATGGTATACCGGTGTTGCCACGGCCACGCCAGGGCCACCAGAATCACCAATGACCTGTACCTGCGCACCCTCAGGAGGACCTCATGTATGAGCAGGAAGGGAAGGAAAGTATACAGGAGACAAGGGAGCCACTACATTAACAAGGCATCCCCCCACTGACCCCAGGCACTGGATCAGATAAGAGCAGAACTGGGCACATTTCCTGTTGGCCCGTGAGGCAAACAGACCCGGGGGGGGGGGGGGGAGGGAAGAAGGGGAGTAGTCCCCCACCTGCGGAAGAGCTGATGTAACTGAGGGACCACCTGTGAGCCGAAAACACCCTACTGAGCCAGTCCGCCAGGGTGTTGAGAGTCCCTGGTAGGTAGGTGGCCTGAAGATGGATCCCCCCTGTGCGATGCAGAGGTCCCAGAGGGCTAGAGCTTCCTGACAGAGGGGAGAGGAATATTGATTGATATAATACATCGCTGTGGTGTTGTCCATCAGCAGGGCTCGACGCATGCGCAGATCGCCCAAACCCGGCTCTTCCGGGTTACAATCTACTCGCCACGGGCGAGTAGATTGTATTATTTGTCGAGCCCTGTCCATCAGGACCTAGACACAATTGCCCCTTAGCCGACGCAGGAACACCCGACGAACTGCCGACGTTGATATGCAATGACTGCTCTGCCTGGGACCACAACCTGTGATCCTGCCTGGGCCAGGCGGGCTCCCCATCCTCTACTGGAGGCGTCCATCCTAGATGCATTGAGGGGGGCTGCTAGGCGAAGGGGACTTCACCGCACACCTTGCTCTCTCCAGCCACCAGTCTGGCGTAAACAGGATTTCCAGTGGGATAGTCACTACCATGTCAATGTGAGCATGGGCTAGCCTGAAGACCTTGCAAGCCAGGCCCGTGGCAGATGCAGCCTGGTGTATTGCACCACATAAGTGCAAGCCGCCATGTGACCGAGCAGTCTCATGCAGTTTCTCGACATAGTCAGAGGCATGGCTTGGAGCTTTAGAATGATCTTTCTCATTGCCCCGTACTTGGCGCTTGGCAGGGATGCCCATCCTGCCATGGTGTCCAGTCTTGCCCCCATTAACTCTATTACTTGTATGGGGACGAGAGTGGATTTCGCCTTGTTCAGCATGAGTCCCAATTGGGAGAAGGTTCTTCGGGCCAAGTCTATCCAGGACAACATCTGGCTTCAGGAGCAGCTCCTGGTGAGCCAATTATCCAGGCGGGGAAAACATGTACCTCCCTCCTCCTTAGGAAGGCAGCCACCACTGCCATGCACTTGGTAAATACCCTGGGGGCAGTGGACAGGTCAAACAGGAGGACCGTAAACTGGTAGTGGTCCGTGCCTACTGTGAAATGGAGGAACCTCCTGTGGGAGGGGATAATGGAAATGTGGAAGTATGCGTCCTTCAAATCGAGGTTGGCATATCAGTCCCCTAGATCAAGGGAGGGAATGATGGAGGCTAGCATTACCATCCTGAACCTTTATTTCCGCATAAAGGCGCTGAGGCCTCTGAGGTCTAGGATGGGGTGGAGGCCCCCCCCCTTGGACATTGGGATCAGGAAGTACCGGGAATAAAGCCCTTTCCCCTGAAATTCATGTGGAACCTCTTCTATTGCCCCCAACAACAGGAGCGAGGAGACCGACTGTTGTAGAAAGTGCTCATGAGAGGGGTCCCTGAAGAAGGATGGGGAAAGAGAGTGGGAGGGTGGAGAAGACAGGAAGGGGTTAGAGTATCCCACGGCCACTGTCTTCCAGACCTACTGGTCTGTAGCGATGGAATGCCAAGAACAGTCGAAGGGGGGACAGTCTGTTCGTGAAGGGACGATTTTAGGAGCAAGGCTGCTAACCCAACCTCGGGCACAACTTCAAAACCCTGGAGCCATGAGTTCCAGCTCATCACTATGCCTGTGGTCATTGACTGCACCGCTAAGACAGCAGCATCCATCGTGGCCTGGAGGACAGTGTGGGACACCACCCTGCCCTCTTCGTTAAGGACCCCAAACTCCGGCTGCAACTCCCTGAGGAGTTGGTCTCTAAATTTATCAACCACCACCATGTAGCCCTGCCATGGCGTAGGCTTTCCTCCCCAAGAGGTCAAACATTTTGGGCTCCTTACTCTTGGGGGTGGGCCAAGGCTTTCCCTGCCCCTCCCTGTGGCATGTGACCTGTACTACAATGGAACTGGGGGGCGGGTGGGCAAACAGGTGTTCGTGCCCAAGTACCACCTCTCAACCTCCTTCTGCATCAGTGGGCTGGAAGCCAGTGTCTGCCAAAGAGTCTTCATAATTTTGGCCACCATCTTATTGAGAGGCAGGGCAATTCTGGGCAGGGCATCTGCCATCAGGATGCCCACCATCAGGTCAGATTCCTCAGCCACCTCCTCCACCTGCACAACCAGGTTTTGGGCCAGTCTCCTAAGGAGCTCCTGGTGGGTGTGCATATCCATGGCAGGCATGGCTGGGGACAGGTCAGCTAGTACCTCAGTGGGGGAAGAGGACAAAGTCCCTGGGCATTGCCAGTTCCTCAGGGGGCATCCCCTGCTGGGCCTGAAGCAGGTGCAGCTGAGGAAGGCCCACTGAGACCGGCTGCTGGGCATGCAGTTCTTGAGCCCCTACTGCCCTTCATGGACTGGCCCTGGACTCTGAAGCCAGCGCACAGGTAAGTGGGCTGGCCAACAGGGTCCCCCTATGCATCGAGTTCACTGGCACTGAGGCTGAAGTCAACGTCGACACCCCCTTCCCCTGGGTCTGATGGTATGCACAGGGGGTCTAAAAAGGCCACTGGGCTAGTGGTTGCCACAGAGGTGGCCACGTCTGGGATAGCAACAGGATGGAATGCCTGGAGTGGCGGCCCGATAGGGATCGGTGCCGTGAACAGGACTGGTGCGGAGAGCAGGACCGTCGGGACCAGGTGGACCAATGTGAGGAAGTCCTCAACACCATGGACTTTGCCTCTGATGAGTACTCCAACACTGACCATAGCGGTGCCACGGGCTACAATGGAGCCCGGTGCTGGCTATGGTGTGGCATTGCCACAGGTTTCCCCCAGCGTGATACTGGTGGTGGCATGCTGCTCTCCTCCAGTGCCAATACAGACTGAAGTCAAGGTGCCATTGGTACTGGACAGGCCCCATTCTGAGCCGCACCAGACACCTGCAACGTCAGGGCCAGAATTGCCATGGAGCTCATCGCTGGGCCTGAACCCCGAGTCATCATGGGAGGAGGGGGCACAGTGGTCAGTGCCAGCAGTGAACCCCTCGGTGCCACAGGCTTCAACACTGGCTGCTGCTCTAGATGGGGTTGCATGCAGGAGTCTCCACACGCAGTGCCGGGCTCAGTGCAGACGTGAGCTTGATTAGCTCACGGGTCGCAGCGAATGTGTCCAGGGTCGATGGACCCAGGACCTTCTCCACTGACAGGTCCTGGACCTCTGGACTGCTCACCTGTGCGGAGCTCGACTACACAGAAGCACAGAAGCAATGTCATGCCTGGGTAAGGATGGAGCCTTGGGGTGTCTTGACGGAGATTTTCCTCTCAAGTCTTGGAAGTCCTTGGTGCCGGGGACTGGTGCCGAGTGGTCAGACGCCGTGGAGTGCATTGGCGTGGCACCTGCCTCGCGCACGCACCTGACCGATGGTGCAGGGCCTGGTGCAGTGGGTTGTAGCGCCAACTCCATTAATAACAATTTCAGCCTAGAGTTTCATTCCTGCTTGGTTCTAGGCTTGAATGACCTGCAGAAGTTGACCCACTCCTAAGCACTTCAGGCACTCTTCGTGAGGGTCTCCACAGGTCATGGGGCTTCTGGCACTGTGTGCAAGATTGAAGCTGTGAGTTTCCCCCTCTCTCCCCCAGCATTCCCTGAGGTGGGGGAGGAATGAGGTGCAAACTAACTACTCTAATGTAAAACTAACATGTTAACAACTACTATAATGACAAAGACTGAACTATACAGAACTATTTACAAAAGATAGGAGAAGAAAGGCTAAGGGCGCACTTGCAAAGGAGCAAGCCAAGCATTTCAGCAGTGGTCACGGACAGTAAGAAGGAACTGGGGGAGTGGTGGAGGGCCTGCAGTGGTATATGTGCCCTGATATAGTGGTGCCACTCCAGGCAGCTCCCTGGCTGGCCCAATGGGTACTGCTAAGGGTGAAAAGCTTCGCACGTGGTGTATGTGCACCTAGGTGGAATGGACATAAGCAAGCAGTTGAACAAGAATCATCTATAATTATTCCTCAATATAGGATTTGTGGCTGTTTTAATTCATTTCCTCCATTCATATTTGTTTCCCCACCCTTCAGAGAATAACCCAAACTCAGCCAGTATTCACCCGTAATTCATGCTGGGTAAAATACTTTGATTTGGCAAAACCAACCCAGAGAGCCTCTGTATTTTTGCCTCTCCTTTTTTAACTAGCATAATGCTTTTAAAGAGCTCTCTCACCCATGTTTTTATTTCTATCAGAGAAGCCCAGCCAAACATCCCACTCTTTGTTACAATGAAATACCTGTGAGTATCACAATCTTTGGGTTTGTTTGTTTTTTTGCCAACACTCAATCCAAAGAGTTTCAGGCCAGTGCTGGAGGAAATAGAGTGGACATGTCACCTCATATTATATTAAGAACTACACAGTGGAACTCAACATTGCATATAGGACTAAAATGCCTCAAATTTAAACAAATTTTCAGAAAAGTTCTGTGACTGACAGAGCCAAATATTCTCCTGATTCTATGATCGGACCTACTAAATGTGCTTCTCAATTTTATGGTTTGGCTCCTTCAACTATGGAAACTGCAAGGCTCTGATCTGGTCTGTTTGGGAGGATATTTCACAACCTCGCCAATCCAAAAAGCGAATAAAGGAAGAATGCTGGGAAGACAAAAAAAAAGTTCAGAAAAAGTTGGAATGTACCATTTTAAAGCATGCCTGCTCTCACATTTCCTACCTAGCCCCCTTCAAATGGTCTGTCATCAATTTTAGTTCTACATCCCTAACTCCTGAGGACTCACTGCAATTTCTAAATCTGAGTTGGGAGATGTTTACCAAGAGGGCATTCAGGCAATTAATGACACTCGTGATTTCCATTTCACAGAATTCAAAAGAAGTCAGCCAGTAGGCAACACCTGTTTTTTGCAGAGTACATACGCAGGCATTGAAAGACAAATAAGCACATATTTACTAACAGCAATAATTGCAGTAATGAGTGAATCCCATTACAGAGCAGCACTCAGAATGCTTTTGCTGCTTACCAGACACAAAATTTCATAATCTAATTCAGGATGATTAAAAGGGTTTCAAATCTACATTTATCAAACACAGCCTGCATCTGGACACTTCAGTTTAAGTTAAATAAGACTGTTCCAATAATTCTTTTAAGCTCGTTATAGATTGTCACACAAACAACGCAATTAAAACAAAGTCTTGTACCATATAACGCACTATTCTTTATTTTCTAACTCACTTCCTATTGTCATATGCGAGAATCTGTTCACACCTGCCTAACCAAGCGCACCCGTTGTAAGGATAACTGGTAAAATATTTATGTTTTCAAAGCACAATGAGAAAATGAAACACATACACGCTCCATGTAAAAGAATAAACATGCCCACATGCTGTCATTGCATGCCCGGGGCTCATAACATTTTGGCCCAAATTTTTTTAGAATTGTACCAACACTAAAAAGATTCTCCCTTTCCAGAGCTTTGAGTCTTTCAGATGAAATCTTCTTTATACACTACCCTTTAGTTTCTTCTCTTTCACCATCTTCAGACTCTGAACTGGTCAGTGCTGAAGCAACATGTAGCCTTTGAGCCAGATTCCTCATTACATTCCAGCATTCTTGCACCACTAACACATCACTCAAGAAATGGATTTGGACTCTAAGTGGCTAGCAATTCATTCTTCTGGCAGAAGTAAATTCTTTACTTGTGTGCTGCATACCCTTCCACCTGTAGCCAGTTCCCTAATGACCCTTTTCCCCCACACACTTTTGCACTGAATGAAGCTTCAATGCAGGGGGCAAATCCTTTATCTGCATCAGTTTACTTATTTCTCATGCTCACAATGATTGTAAGCAATAAGGTCACTACTATCTCTCCTCCCTGTACAGCAGTGATAACAAATAACCTGCAGAGACAGGTAGAGAAATCAGAAATGTTTCCTAAAATAAACTTTTACTCCAGCAACAAAATTCAGCAAATCACACTTAACTGGAAGAAATCTCTGCCACTTTGTTTTGGAGAAGTCAAGCCCTGTTTTGTTTCAGTTGTAACAGAAGTTTTATAAACACTACTTTCTACAGCCACGGGAAAGGTTTTCAAGTCTCTTGATAGTGAAAAAGTGAAAGAGAGATTATGTTTAGAAGTTACAAAACTGGGAGAGACTAGACAATGGTGAAAGCAAGCTTCCTTATACCACCTATCCAATGTGTATTAAACTGAAAGAGGAGGGGACCATCTATAGAGACAAGAGAGTAGTTCATTTTCCACAGCCTACTCAGCAGTCTATGGTTTCCTTCCATCTATTGCGCCGTGGTGTGAGGCCACCAGTTAGTGCCAAGAGTGGTACTGGTTTTGTGATAAAAGCTCCAGCCCCTAACATCATGAATTGGTGGGCTCAGTCTGCATTGCTAACTCTTGCAATTTTATCGCAAATCTCATCATGTTTCGTACATTTTCCTAAAGCCCCACCTTCTGGAGGAATGTGATTAGATGAGATTAGCAGCTTTCAATTTTGTAAAAAGTAAATTTCTAGTCCTTGTGGTTGCAGAGAAAAGCTCAAAAACATGAACTGAGTGCACCCTAATGACTCAAACTGGACAGCAAAGAAAAAGAACCCAACATAAAAGTATCTCATGTAATTTTAAACCAGTCTCATTATTTTTTCAGAGGGACGTTGGAAGGAGGGAGGGTCAGGAGGAGGGTGATCAATTCTGAACTCTTTAGCCTGCTCATTTAACTTAGACCCAGAAACCACCATCAAACTTTACAAATTTTCTGTCACTATTGTCATGGCTTAGATTTGGTCAGGTAACATGGCTCTTTATCCCACTGCTAACCCAAGAGGGCCATCCAAACCCAGGTTTCTTAGAAAAGTTTTGTAAACAACATGTTCTGGGTTTAGGGAGAGAGTTGCTTGTTTAGCTATTTAATGTAGCTATTTAGTTGTAAATCACTGTAATAATCTGCACACAGGGAATGAACTTTTTTTTTATCTCTGTTCATTTGTTGAGCTATGCTTCCTTTACATGTTGTGACAAGTTATATCCACAACAATCCAACATTCAGTACTATCACTCTTGCTCAACAGTTTCTGTCAATGACTCCAAACCCTTCCCCTCCTGCTTTCTAAAACAGATCTTAGATATGCCTTAAATTTGGCAAGAATAAAAGACTTATACGCTCTAAAACTATTAAATAGAAACTGTGGAGTCAACTCTAAACTATTCTTACAGATGCTTCCCACATGCACAAACGCTTCCCATTGGAGTATTGTGTAGTAGAGATGCAATGGTTTTATTTTTTTACAGAGACGAGTTTATCATCCTATCAGTTTCAGTTAAACAGAACCCACGAGCGTTAATACAGCAGTTCTCAGTGTTCTTGGGCAAACGGAGCCAATTTACCTCAGGCAGTTCGCCAGCACCCAGTGACTGCCATTCAGTTGCACGTGCGTGGCATGGTCTGGAGCTCAGTACAGTGGCTCATTGAGAAAGGCCCTAATTTTATCACACTTGTTTGTTCAAGAAGTCCCACAGACTTCCACAGAACAACTTGTGTGAGTAAGTGCTACTCAATGAACAAGTGACACAATTAGGCCCTATATGAGAAAATAGAGGCTTTCAGAGTCCCATTCCTGAAATACAACTACTGTTATACACCTTATAAAAGGATACTTCTGTGTTCTATGGTAATTGTGGCCCTATTTGATCCAAAATAGCTCAGATTTTACATCTTTCCAGGCACCCTGCAAAGGCTGTTTGTTTGACAGGGTTTGGGGATGGATGAAGGTATATTTCTGGCAAACTTTACTGCCATTTTTCCTATTTCAGTGTCAGCCAGCTGATGTAACTTGCTTTCTGCATTAGATTATTTAAGGATGCTAGCTAGCAGAGCTCATTTATTTGTATGTTAGTATTTACGCCGCGAGGTGGTTGTTATTATAAAATCTAATTATTATTGGAGTGCAACGCTTTAGTACAAGCACAAGGTTTTAAAAATGATCACTCTAAATAAATATAAGATGGACCATTATTGTAGAATGTTTGTGTGTGTATACATGTGAATATAAATTGTAGGGAGAACACCAACTGCAACTGCTAAATTTAGGTTTCTGAATATTTTTCATTACAAAAGATTCTTGCAACTTTTTTTTAGAACTTCTAACACCGCCAGTTTGCAGCAGGCCTTTGAATCTCTTTGTCCTGGGAAATTCCATTCAGGTTGAGCTGAGTTATAAACAATTACAAAGAGGCATTTCCACAATGCAGCCTGCATGCTTCACGAAGATTCTGGCAACCTGCCAAAGTAACAAGTGACCACAAATGTTCTAAAGAGTTGGGTCCCTGGCACCACCAATGCAGCTACAGCACTTATGCTGCTGTCACCACCTCCAGAGGACTGCAAACACCTGGGTATAGTGGAGAATACTGGGGGGAGGGAGGAAAGGAGAGAGTCAAGCCAGGTTAAGTTCCTCCCAACCAGAGCCAGCACATGGCCCACTGTCCTATCCCACTGACCATACCCCCAAGCACAAGGTGCCACATGGGAACAGGAACTTCAACAGCAACTAGATGGTGAGAGAAACTGAGAAAGGCTGCCCTGATGCTCTCTATAAAATTCCTGGAGTCACACATGGCCCCCACAGCTCAACACCTTCCTTAAGAGGCAGCATATGGGAGAGAAGTCACACCTTCCATGACAGGGACAAGAGGAAGAAAAAGAGCCAATTCCAGCCAGGACCCAGAACCCGGCATGTGCCACCAGTAATTAATGTAAGTCTGGGATAACAGCCTTCTACTGCTCCCAACTAATGCAGCTCAATTCTCTATTTTAAGTGAGAGCAATCCTATGTGCAGTGCTAAAGGTGCTGCTCATGCCATATGATGGCTGGATTCCTAGAGTTGCACATAACAGAATTTGTTTTTACTTTTGTCTATTTAAAAATAAACTCTAGGAAATAGTGGAAAAAAAGATGACAAGAAAGTTATTTAAGTTGCAAAGTCAAGGACTCGAAAGTTAGGAAATGCCAGCATACAGTTGCCTGTGCAACATTAGTTTAGCACAGTGTGCACATGCCTTATGATATAGTTTCCCAGGAGGAAGATTCAGTGGGGCAGAATTAAGATTACACAAACAAATGTACATCTAACATTTCCTGTGCTTGCCTTTGTAACCTAAGCTGCTTTCTTCTGAGGTAGAGTTGCTTTTTTGAGAGGGGAAGGGCGGGGGAAGAGGGTATTGTTACACACACACACAATCTTCAAAAGTTCTGCGTGGTAGTATTTGGAAACTATTCCATACAACCTGAAAAACTAATGTTTTTCATGCAATACTGGTTTCTGCACTTGGAATAATGCACTTCACAAACTGCTGCAAGTTACAGGACACAGGTGTTTCAAATAATTACAACTGACCAGGACAGCTGAAGAAACAAGCACAGTAAGAGAGTACAGTAGACTTCCGATAATCCGGAACCTATGGGACTTAGGTGGTGCCGGATTATCAGATATGCCGGACTATCAGGAGGTACTATAAGCAGGTTATATATATACTGTATACATTATATACTGTATATAAAGTGTTCTTAACCCTTTTATTGTACATACTGTATACAGTATACTGTAATGTTTTAGGTTTTTTAAAGCCTTTTTTACCCTTTTTGCTCAGTTCAGCTGCTGCCACTGTTACCTTGTGACTCATTTTTTGCCGAAGCTCACTCACTAGGTTCTTGCCATTTTGATGCCGGACTATCAGGAGTGCCGGACTATTGGATGCCGGACTATTGGAGTTTTACTGTATATTGTTTTGTGAGCATAAGAGAGGACAGGACTTTAGGCTGTCACATCTCTTCATGTCATGAGCTTGTCCAAATAACAACAAGCCTATTTCCCAAGCTGCTACTACAGACTGCTAGTGTTCACAATAGTTTATTCTCACGTTTGTCTGATTCAGCTGCCCCGTGGCCACATATTGAATACCACTTCCAGGGCCAATAGAGGGGAGAATCAGTATTCCCACTAGAAAGCATGCTGTTCTAAAGTTTAAAACTTTATCATTTTGTTGTACTAGTACCCCTGCCTACAACCTGGCATTCTAGGTCTCAGCACAGAAACAACTTAAAAATTTTAAATCATAACAAAAAAAATCTGTTTTTAGGAATGCAATAGCCTCCTCTCCTCTGACTACCCAGGTCCTCCATCATTCTAAGACACTTCAGGTCACAACCATCTTGCCAAAAGTCTCCTTCTGAGACACAACACCGCTCTTCACAATTGGCCTGATCCTTAGAAAGCTACAAATCCACAAAAATCCGTTTTATATCCTCAGGTATTCGCAGATATGGATATCCGCAGCACATTTTTGTGGATACCTATTTTGAATCCACACAGAGCTATACCGATCCTTCTCTTAAGCATTGTGGGCCTAATCCTGCCACTGATTACTGAAATTAATGCAAAAACTGACTTAAGTGGAACAGGACGATGTATTAGGTGACATCTTCGATGGGTCAAATTAAGACCACAAATTTACATCAACATCTCACGGTGGGGGAAAAAAAAAAAAAAACCACTCAAACATCACTGGAGCACCAATCCACAAAGCTGATCCTAGTGGTGGTCAAGAAAGGCACTCCCACGGGCACTAATTTCAGTGATTTTTTTTTTGGGGGGGGGGGAGGGAAGGGAAACTGGCTAGCCAGTTCTGCTCTACTCTGGCCAGCGTATATGTGATTCCCCACCCCCACCCCACCAGCTGCTGAGAATGGGCCCCAAACATTTTCTGCACTGCACGGCAAAATGTCTAGAGCCACCCTGACCGATCCTACTACAGAGCATTAAAGTAGAAGTTGGAGCCACAAATGCAGAAAAGCATTATTAGCACGTTCAGATTTCATGTGAGCTTCCAATCAACCAAAGGAGCTTTACAACAATTTCACAACTACCCACTTTCAGTAAAAATAAAGAACACCTTTAATTGCTCTGAACAATGAAGAGCTTGCTGTGCCGCAATTCATATATCAGCTTCTCCAGAGAATCTGCAAACTCATTTAATATTAATTTAGTTGGGATAAATACTAACCTAGATGCAGAAGCACAGATTATAATTAAAATTGTGTTTTGGGACTGAATTGCATTAACACAACTATTCTTGCTTCACATGTTTTTTTCTCTATAGGCTCCCAACACCAAGACAATTATATTTCAGGCTGAATATTTTTCCTCTTCCTTCCAAGCATGTAGGAATTCATTTTTCTTCATTTATAAGTTCAAAGAAATAAATTTTCAACCTGCTTATACATCTAGACTTTGAACCTTCAGTTCAAAGGGTATTAAGGTTTTATATATCACTGTGGAGAGATTTGTGGGCAAAAGGGCAAGCAGAGAGGAGCATAAATATGGACAGAGTGAAATAAAGAGAAATTATAAATAAAAGAGTAGTCAAGAGATTAAAAACTATAATGAATAGAGTAGCTATGGCATATACCAAGAGAAACACCTGTCCCAGCCTAACTTTTGGAGTGGGAGTAGGATTTGTCTGTGCTTAATGCTAAGGACACATTTCCCATTATCTATACACATACAGAAAACGTAGATAGGAGACTCACAGGCAAAACATACTTTGCAAATTCACACAAGGTCTGTCTGTTAAACTCAAAGAAATAACTTGCAAAATTCCCAAACCTCAGACTCCATGAGGGTTGCCCATCCCTGATTCTTACCTGCTCAATAGACTAACCCCACAGACCAACCCCACAGTTCTTCTCTATCAGAAGTGGTAGGAATTAGAGTGAAAGCAACATTTCTTTTCTTCCTGTACTCTCATTAATCTTTCAGCTATTGCAACTATTTACTGGCTTGTAAAAAAACAAAAACAGGTAAAACACAGTGGCCCATTCCATACCTCCCATTGGTGACCCATGCATCTAAACACATCAATTCTCCTTCTCCTGCCTTTTCTGCTTCCTCCCCAACTACCATACTAGTCTGCTCCACTCACTGTGTGCTGAGCATTTCTCATTTAAGAAGAACACTATCTGCTCAGCTGGGCTCATAGAAAAATTATCATCTATTGAGCCAATCAGCTGCAAATCATTTCTTTAATTAAAAACAGGATTAAATGGAAATTGCTATCTTCCCATACACACGTGCCCTGGCAGAAGGGTAAAATGCTAGTTTTAAGAAAAATCACAGCTACTGAATTATTATCTTACATATGTCATATAATCCACTTGTTATTTCAGGATTTTTGTAATGGTACTGAAGATATCAATTGGATTTGTCAGAGTGTTTCACATAAATATATTCATGGAATGAAAAGGCAACCAAAGAGAGACCAAAACAAATGCTTCCATTTGAAAAGAACCAGGAACAGCTTGTAAACATGTATCCTGTTCATTTAGAAATAAGGATGCTTCATTTTACTCCTCGAACCTGTTGTCTGCAAAGGAAATGGCATCCACAGACCCTAACCAATATCAGTTTATAAGTATACAAGAAAAAAGAACTATGCAGTAACAGCAAAATCTTATTTCACACAATAAATCAAAGTCTAACCTCTACTGCATCAGTATAAATCCAAAGTGATTCCACTAAATCAATGCAGTGACTGGATTTACAATACTGTAAATGAGATTAGAATCCACCCCATATGTTTTCTAAGGAAGCTTTTTATACAGTTACAAGAATTTCTTGTTGGACTGAGGATCTGATTCATATGTCCACAGCAGCACATTTATATCGCACTAGCAATACAGAGTGGCCTTAGACTGGACGTATCTGGTGCCAAAGAAATGTAAATTGGCTCCCCAGGTAACAGAGCCAGCATATCAACTCTTTGATACAGACATAGAGCTGGGATATGTCAAAGGTGTGGTTGGGGGAAGAAAAAGGTGCCTAAAACACCTCCAGCTATTTTCATCTGCTTAAAAGTGACCAGTGCAGCACAATTTAGGGTAGCCTTGTAGCTGTTCTAGCCTAACCCCAAAATCCCAAAGATGAATTTCTAGTCCCACTGAAATCAATGAAAGTTTTGTCATTGGCGACAATACGACCAGGATTTCGTTCAGGAATACAAAGATGGTTCAAAGTCATGTCTGCACCTTCTCACAATCAGCTGTGCCAAGCAGAACTCAAGTCCACCCATAAATAAGGTCCTATCTGTCCACTCTATATTTTCCTTTGTTTTAGACACCTCACAGAACAGGCAGCATTAACCAGTATCAAACACATTGGTTGTGATGCTGAGAAAATAAGATGCACAAGGATCCTTTGATTTACATCCTGTCATAAGGATGGTGAACATTCTCCAATGTACCCAAAAGGCAGCTTTATTTTAAAATACATATTTTATAAACAGTAGTGTGACAGTTCCCCCTCCTACTCTATGAAATTGGCTTATGAATATAAATATGCATAACTCAAAAAGGATTTGGACAAAATACCTCATGTAACATATCAATTTTAATGTTACAATCTGCTGGATCTGTATATCCTGTTTTGATGCATGTACCATTCTTATATGTAAAGTTAGAAATATGAAGTATGAGGCTGTTTATAGTTTTCAATGTGTTAATGAGAGCCATTACTGATGTCCCTCCTGCCTCCAAAGGTGTTTGGACTAGTAAGACATGTGACCATACCACCTGGTACTGGGATACCATTTTGAGCTGATAGTTTTCCATGGATGTAGAACAAAAGATTCCCACCCCAGTGGTAAGTCTATTTAAGCAATGGGAAGCTATCAACCCCTTTCTCTTTGGCTGGCTTGGAAACAAAGAGAACTTGAGACCCAAGTCAGAATAAAAGATCATCTTTGACTTGAAGACTTCCCTGAAATAAGAACACCTATTTAGGGCAAAAATCTGCTTACCATGAGTTCTTTAGTGAATTAAAACTAGCTATGCATCTTCTTTTTTTAGTCACTCACTTTGATCTGTCTGTTTTCATTTGCAACCACTTGAATCCTATTATTTGTACTTAACAAAACACTTTTGTTTACTAGTAGGCCCAGTGTAAATAACTGGTACCTGGGAATAGGGGAACAATCAGTACTCCTATCCCTCTTTCATTGATAAAGGGAGCTCACCTGAAGGAGTTTTCACTGGGTCAAACTTTTACACAAAGATGGATTTTTCAGAGTTTTGATCCCTTTTGGAGATTGGTTTCTTAGGTGCTCTGCCCTTGAACTTCATCTCTTAGAGCTGAAGTAGTTGGGTCAGCATTGCTCTTCAGGAAGGCATTAACCCCAAACTCTGTGTCTTTTCTGGGGGAGACCAGAGGATCTGTCCCAGCAATACAAGGTGGTGGGGAGACTCAGAGAGCAAGAAGGCAAGGTGTCAATGGCATAATCAACACACTGCGGAACAATCCAAAGGGGTCTTTTGTGACTGCATCCTATCACAATTAGTAAAACATGTTTTAGTTGCAAATATTATACTCTATTTAGAACTTTACATTAAACATAAAGCCACGTTTGGATGCAGTCTGTCAGACATGCTTCTAAAAATAAAACGCCTCCATTTGCTCTGATAATGAAAGTTGTACGTGCAGCAGATAATTTGAACACCTTGTCACCAAGCATGACATCAGCAACCACACACGTCAGAAACAAAAGATGCACATTCGTCTTAATCCTCATTCAAGTCCTGTTCCTGCAATGGCCATGAAGCCTTTATGCAGGAGGGTGAAGTTTTTAACAACTGTTGAATCTCTCTCATTTATTTGGTACTATATTAATGCTAAACCTACTGTATATGTAAATCTTTAAACATGAGACCTCCTTTCTCCACAGTACATGTTGTACCTTCCTAAACCAGGACTCTCTGGTCCAGCAACTTCCATGGTCAAGCAGGACCACAGAGCCCAGAAACAGGGAGATCTGGCGGTCAGGCCGGGAGTGTGGCAGAAGGACCCGTGACTCAGCAGCAGCTCCGTGGGGGAGGGGATAGTAGAGCAGGGAGCTCCAGGGCCACATGCAGCTAGGGAGATCTGGCTCCATGGAACCCTGGCCAGGCCAGTGGCAGGGGGAGGCTGGTGCCAGAGCCCAGCAGCAGCGGGGATGGGGACAGAGCCAGATTCAGAGACAGAAGGGCCAGGAGCAGGCCGGAAGCAGCTGGCACTAGGAAGGGGTTGGGAGGCCAATGTCAGGGGACCTACTCTGGCCCAGCAAATCCCCTTGTTTGGGACCTGTCAGGTCCCAAGGGTGCTGGTGCTGGACTAGGAAGGTCCAACCTGTATTTGCACTGAAATATGGTATCACTTATCTTCCCATGGCCAATTTTTTTTTCAAGATTTTTACTCTCATGTGGAACAATACACGAATATTACATTTGAATGCCATACAAGTACCATTTGTTTTACACATTAGATGTAGATGAGATCATGAATATAGATAGTTCGGGTATTACAGATCCCACACATATGTATATTTTTCTAATATAAGTTACAATATATTCTACTAGAGGATTTACCCAGTGTTGCTTGGGTCCTTGTTTTTCCTTCATTTAAATCATTGTTCGGGAGTAGGAATGAGAATGAGGATTGGGCAGTATGCAGGCTGCCCCAGGGAGAGAGAGGACAACCCCAGCCCTCTGTCACGGCCGCAGCTTGTACCAGGTGAGAAGTTGGGCAAGAGGTGCATATCCCCCATCTGGGGGACAGACACACACAACATAAGAACAGCCATACTGGGTCAGACCCAAGGTCCGTCTAGCTCAGTATCCTGTCTTCTGATAGTAGCCAATGTCAGATGCCCCACAGGGAGTGAACAGAACAGGTAATCATCAATCTCATGTCACCTATTTCCAGCCTCTGAAAAATAAAAGCTAGGAACACCTTTCCTACCCATCCTGACTAATAGCCATTGATGGACCTACCCTCCATGAATTTATTTAGTTCTTTTTTAAACTCCGTTAAAGTCCTGGTCTTCACAACATCCTCTAGCAAGGAGTTCCACAGGTTGACTATGCACTGCGTGGAAAAAATAATTCCTTTTGTTTGTTTTATACCTGCTACCTATTAATTTTATTTGCTACCTATTAATTTCATTAACTTCTTATGTTACGGGAACAAGTAAATAACTTGTTCTTATTCACTTTCTCCACACCAGTCATGACTTTATAGACCTCTATCATATCCCCCTTTAGACTACGTCTGCACAGCGAGCTATTTTGGGATATGTCCCAAAATAGCTATTCCATGTCTTTAAACGTGCCCGTTATTTTGAAATAGATTTTGAAATAACAGGAGTGCTATTCCAGCATCCCTGTAATCCTCATTCCTTGAGGGTTAAGGGATTTGTAGAAATAGCGATTTATTTTGAAATTTGGTGCTGTTTTGAAATTACCTCAAAATAAGCTACACAATTTGCATCTCTCAAATTGCATGGCTTATTTCAAGGTAAGGGAGCTGTGTAGACGCATCCTTAGACTCCCAGTCTTTTTAATCTCTCTTCATTTGAGACCTGTTCCAAACTCCTAATAATTTTTGTTGCCCTTTTCTGAACCTTTTCCAATGCCATATATATATATATTGAGATGAGGCAACCACATCTCAGAACCAGACACACACACAAACTCTCTCAAATATATAGCAGATAGCTGTCCCTGTCTCCATCCCTGCCCACTGCTGCCCCCATGGGGTTATAGCTGTCCCTGTCCCCATCTTTGGCCCCTTGCTGCTTCCCCATGGTCATTAAACAGTATAACTGTCCCTGCTAGCAGACTCCTCTCTTTTCGTTTTATGAGAAACAATCACATTCCAGGCACACTGCATTGTCCTGGCACAACCAAACTCTTATCTTGCTATAATTTATGTTAAGAGGAAGCTGCATACCAAATTTGGTTGTCCTAGCTCTTACCATTTAGAATGAATTCTTCAACAGACTCTCAGACAGATGGACAGACACAAAGAGATTAAATATGGTAGATTAAATTAAATGGGCCAATTCCAGCAAGTGTTGAGTAAGCACTTTCAATTAGCATTGACTACCACTGAGTTAAAGATGCTCAGCAACTTTCCAGATCAGGCCCACCCTTATGGAAAAGACCTACAGAATTTCATGAGAATGAAATCAAATGGGGCTAAAGAAGAAATAATAGATAATTATTCTAAAATCCTATAGCATTTAATAGAGGTAATTACATTTTGAATTATTCTATAGATATTAATAGCCAAGTTTATAGGATGGTAAAAATTGATCAGAATTTGTATCACTATTAAATATTATAGGTTTTTAAAACAATTTCTATATAACTCAATAAGATTCAAATACATAACCTTCTTATTATATTCTATAAGAATGTTCCAAAAAGTATGTACTTGAAATATGAAGGTCTTAAGCACATTGACAGTATTGAATCAATAACTTTTATTACTTCAGAGGTACTGTTTTGTAGTGTCACATTTTATTTAAATCGTTAGAATCCCTATAATAAAAGCAATGACTGTGCCTTTTCCATGAGACAGTTTTACATTCCTAAAAATGTAGTTGACAAAGTGCACTCATTACCATAGGACAACAGGGGATATGTATGCAGTGCTGGGGGCAGCAAGAGCAGAAGATTACTGAAAATTAATGTAGAGTACTCCTAATAACTCTTGGACAGCTAGAAAGTACCCTGTAAGATGGTATGGGAAAACTGCTGGCCAGGACCCAGTGGAGATACGCTGTTAGGAGGGGAGAGGGATGTCTGGTTAGGTGTGTGAATATTCCTGCCCTCTGTGGATCTTCAACTTCAGCGGGTGTAGGAGGCAGCAATTTGGCTCAGTTTCTCAGCTACAACCCCTCTCCCAGTTCAATGATGCTCTTTCTGGCCTTCAAATGTTGATGCCGTGAGTAGAAATGAGAGAAGAAAGGACATTTGTGTCCTCTGTTCTCCCTTCTGATAGTATCTCTCTGCTTTGAGACTCATCTCCAGCTGAGATTCAGGTGACAGATGTTTTGTCTGCCAACATGTAAAATTTCTCACTCACACCTCTCTTCCTGTCAAAGACTGGCTGATTGTCCAAGTGACTGTCTAATGGATTTTGTGGATATTTGGCTAGGGTGAATATGTTTTGTCTCTGAGGAACTGGTTAGTGCTGCTTTCCCAGACTTGGAATACAGCTTGGTAACATAATACAGCAGAATCTCATAACTTTACATACGCTGTTGCCACACATTTTAACATGACAATAACAATCAGCGAATTATGAGTTTTCCAATGATACCTTGACAAGGATGTTTTGTAAAAAAGTGGTGAACATAATGGTGCAGTCTGTCACACCTGCCTAAACAGCTTCACATTTTCTTAGAGTGTAAGATAAAGACAGCCCACTATCTTCCCTGCACACAAAAGACTGCTACCCTGTTATGATCTTACAAGTTTTATTTTTAAGATTAAGCCTTTTTGATAGGCTATATGAAGCAAACAATAGCTAACATGCCAGTATCTCATTGAGGGCTACGCATTTTTAATTCTGTTTTCCCCCTCCAGAGTATATATATAAAT
Source organism: Rafetus swinhoei (assembly GCA_019425775.1). Lineage (NCBI taxonomy): Eukaryota > Metazoa > Chordata > Testudines > Trionychidae > Rafetus > Rafetus swinhoei. Next base: position 22,439,970 of record CM033427.1, read on the forward strand.
CTCTTAATATTAGATCTGGACTGGATGCAAAATGCCATAACACCACGCTTCAGAGAATAGAGACATTTGGATACACATCTAAGCTTGGCAGTTCAGAACAATCTATAATTTTCACCAGTAGCAGTGATTACTCAGACATGGAAGAATGGACCCCAATTAATAACAAAAAGATTTTATAATAAAGTTAAGAAGGAATGGCTATAATTAATCACTTTATGTGCATCATATTTAACATCTGTGATATTAATAATACTTGGCACTTATGTAGTGTGTTATATAGTCAAAGTGATTTACTCTAAGATAAATTATTATATCGCTTCATAAAGAAGAATTATTTTCCAAAGGGGGAAATTAAAACAAAGAATAAGCCCAAGATTTTCAAAAGTGGCCACTGATTTTGGGTACCCTAATGGTTCAATGTCCAACTTCAGACATCATAGGCCTGATTTTCTGAGGTGCTAAGTACCTACAGTTCCCCACTGACATCACTTGGGGCTGGAGAGTGCTCAACATCTCTGAAAAATCAGGTCTCAAATGTCACAGGTTAATCACCCAATGACTCAGGTATCCAAATTTAGACCCATTTTTGAAAATGTTGGCCTAAGTAACTTGGCACGGGTATAGCCAGGACCAGGACCCAGGTCTCTTGGCTCCCAATGTTGATGCTCAAACCACTAAAGCAATTCCCCTCACATTTAAAAAGATAAACAATAACTGTGAACTGTACTTGAAACTCAGTACACAAAGAGGCAGAGCCTATTCGAGCCACTCCTGAAATGGAAAAAGGAGTAAAAATGAGCATCTTATGTCCACAATTATGCACAAATGCTACTTTTAGTTTTTCTTTGTAATCCTGTTCAAACTTACAACTTCTAACACCATACTACAAAAGGTACTCAGCAGCAACTGCTTCTCCAGGGACTGAAAGTTCTGCTGCTGCACTGACTGTGGCCAGACCATTGTTCCCTAAAAAACTGATCTTTCACCTTATCAGGGAGCAACTCCCTTGCCTCACAATCCCATGTTTTCTGTGTTTATCTATCCAAGGAATTTGGATGAAGAAGGGGGTTGTGATCTGGGGCAGGGGCTTGGAGTATAGAGTCCAGGAGGGGGTAGGGGTGCAGGAGAGGATTCTGGCTTGGGGGAGGGCATTTAGGAGGGGATGTAGGCTCTGGGAGGGAGTTGTGATCGGAGAGAAGGGAGTGCATGAGAGAATTCTAGCCTGGGAAAGGGGTATGAGAGAGGATGCAGAGTCTGGGAGGGAGTTGTAACCGGGGAGAAGGGGAAAAGGGGTACAGAGGGCTTGGGTGGTAGCCTGGAATAGGTAGCTGGGGGTGGGAAGAGAGTGTAGGGTGCCAGAAGCAGGATCTGGCTGGGAGGCACTTACTTAGGTGGTTCCCAGCCAGCAGCCCTGCAGAAACCTGAGGCAGGCTCTCTGCCTGTCTGCTCAGGTCCCAGGCTGGTCGGCTGGCTGCTCCACGTGGCTCTGCTCCCAGCATGGAGAGAAGGGAAAGGAGGGGGGGCTTCACATGCTGTCCCTGCCCCCAGCAAAATTTCTCAGCTCCTATTAACCGGAAACTAACTAATAGGAGCTGAGACATTTTTCTGGGGGGCTGGGCAATGTGCAAACCCTCCCACCTTTCTCCCCAGAATCCAGAACAGAGAGCAGCCAGCTGTTTAAAGCGTGAACTGCTCTTTGCCGAAGGGTCCTGGTGAGGCAGTTGCAGGACAGATTCCATATCTTGGAGGGCCAGATCCAGACCGCCTCTTGCCCACCCCTAGTCTAGATATTACAGCCAAAGCTTTTTTATCCAGCACTCATGGAGAATAGGGGTTGCCGGTTAACCGAATGTGCTGGATAACAAGCTGATTGCTCTGCCTCTGCTCCCTACTGGCAGATTTGGCTCCCAGCAGCTCAAGGCAGGCTGAGGGGGAAGGAGACACTGCAACAGCTAACTGGATAGACAGGAGTCAGGTGTGTGTACCTGAAAATGCAGCAGGATTGTGGCTGGGCGCAATGTCAGTTAAAGTTTTCTGGTTAGCAAAGTGACAGGTAACAAAGCTTTCACTGTACTTAGTCTTGTCTTGAGTGCGGAGGACTGGACTAGATGACCTCTCAAGTCATTTCCAGTCCTATGATTCTATTACAAGGATACAAAAAATATCACTGGGTTTTTTGTTCAGTTTTTTAAGTAATGGGAAAAGTTTGGGGACTATTTGTTTCCTCTCATCATGTTTAGAAAAACCCTAGCTCTCCCTATCTCAACTGGAGATAAAAGTTCTCTTCATATCTTATTTTCTTCTACATGTTACATTTGTCACCATCTTTTAATATGTGGCAAGATCACATAAATGACCTTTCCTCATGAAGGGAATAAAGAAAAAAACTACCTAGCTTAATGAATTTATTAAATTATTCATAACTAATAAGGAGAGAAACATGGCTGTCACAGCATAGCAAGACTAGACTCTAGAGAACAGGAAATATATGCACTTTTTAAATGCAATTCATAAATAAAAGTGGCCTTTGTATCTCTAAAAAGCATTAATTTAATCAGTCAGCTTCATTGGCAATTAGAAAGAAAGAAATCTAAAAATCAAAATACTAAATTAGCTGTGACATGTCAAAAGGACACCGTAGGTCAACTCAATCCACTTCCAGATTTTGCTGCCAGTTTCCATTCATGGAAGCTGCTTACATTACAAAAACTCCATTGTCCCAGCATTTATACTAAAAGACAGACAATAATAATTGCATAAAACCCATGTAAAGCTTTGCCAGTACATAAAGTTTCTCTTTTGAGACCTAATCTATTATGTTAGCTATATAACTCATGGACTTCAATAAGAATTACACAACTGAAGTACTGTACAACTTTTTCAAAATTAGCCTTCCCAGAATGACTATGTGCATCCCCATTGCACTCCAATGTAATTTAGGGATGTAACAGTGTAGTCGATTAACCAATTAGCAAAAGCTTATAGGTTAATGCTATAGATTACACGCATTTTCCTCCGCTGCCAGTATATTTTTTGGCAGGCTGGCCAGCAGCCCATCTCAGTCTTGACTTGTGACGGGTCTAGGACCTACCCCTGCTGCAGCTCTGCATTTAAAGTGTATTAGGAGCCGAGCGGGCAGGCAGCCCAGCTCAGTTCTGGCTCGTGCCAGGTCTGAGAGCTCAGACCCGCGTCGGGACAGTGGCTGCTGCCACCCCGCACTGTTGCCTCTTTATCAGAGGCAGCAGCACAAGGCAACAGGCAGCCAGTCCGCAAGGGGAGCTGGTTTTAAACTGGCTCTCCTCGCAGACCATCTCCCGCCTGGCACCCTGCGCTGCTGCCTCTGATACAGAGGCAGCAGCACAGAGTGGCAGGGTGTTCCTCGGGAGTCAGGCCGGAGCACACTGGCTTCTGGCCCCACCCCCAGGGACTATAGACTAGGCGACTAACCAATAAGAATACATGACATTAGTCGACTAGTCAGTTAACCGATATTTAACATCCCTACAACATATCCTCTGTGCAAGTACCAAAACAACCCACCATCCTGCAACGTGGGGCCAGAACCTTAGCTGGTGTAAACTGGCATAACTTCACTGGAATCAATGAAGTTTAACCAAACTACATCAGTCAAGGATGTGGTCCATCTTATAAGTCTATTTTTACTTGGACTCTTCACAGTCCACCAACAGTAGGATTCAATTCACATTAATGTTTTAACCTGCCCCCCTTGCATCAATGCATGTGGAGTTTTGGCTGCAAAACTAATGCATTTTGAGTTAGCACTTTCAATTGGGGGAGGAGGGAAAACAGTTTCACTTGCCATAACTGAACTTTTTGAATTCCCAGTATCCCATGCCAAGAAAGATAAAGTCAGAACTCTCCCCAAAATCTATTCTGACAGTTGATATAATCCCTTCCTGCTCCTCACACGCCCCTCCCCCACCCTTCTCACTGTGTCTCACCCACCCACGTGCTGACTTCTCAGTTTCTGACTTCATTCCCTAGCACATTTCCCTCTCCTTGCTTCTCCCACAATCTCACCCTGAAACCTCCACATTCTGTCCCCTGCCTGAGCCTCACAAGGCTACGCAGGGGGTCACCACATCAATAACAGCAGCCTGATTTTGGTCCCCTTAGAAATAATTGACAAGAGTGCCAGCTTTGCCAGGCCACCCTCAATTTCCCCTGAAGGGGTCAAGTGGTCATGGCAGTAGCCTTGCCTGTGGCGACAGTGCCTTTGAAAATAAAGGGAAATGATGGCTATTTTGGGTAAGAGCAGAACATCTTTAAAAGGAAGGCTGAATCCTGAAGGGTTCTCATCAATTTCCAGCACCAAACAGCACAAACCTCACAAGAGCTGACAACACTGTGGTTACCAAACCAACAAGTCATAGACAGGTTTTTAAAGAATAGCCTGGAAACCAGATGATTTCTCTCCCATTTTTTAGTGAAACTTCTTTTAGCAAGGAACATTTTTGGAGGGCACACAGTGCCCTGCTAGCATTTCAGGCAAGCCCTCAGTTCATTTCATCCCATTCTTGAGAGGAACGTTAGTCAAAAGGATGTTTTGCTTTAAGACATATTTGAGTTTAATCAGGAATTAATTGTAAGGAGTTTTATGGGTGTGTCATATGGGATCCTAAATTAGATGATCACAGCAATCCTTTCTGGCCTTATAATCTATGGATTTTTAAGCACCAGAACTGTGGGGAAAAAAGTCTTCTGTTTTTTCCCTGGTTGTTTCTGTAACGGTACTGCTTTGTACCAGTGGCATAGCCAGAAGGCCTGACTTCAGGTGGGTGCGCAGGCAGGCAGGAATGGGAGTGTTGGGTAAGCAGGAGGGATGAGGCAGATAAGCCTTGGCCCACTCCCTGCTCAGAGCATAGGGATGGAGCAAACAAGCCCTGGCACCCTGGTCCCTTCCCCTGGTTGGTTCACCAGGTGGACTGGATGGAAAGTGGGTGGGCCACGGCCCACTTGGACCCACCTATGGCTACGCCCGTGCTTTGTACTAAAGCTTCATCCTCCTCCACATTTTAATCAAAGTGGAAACCATCAGTCTTTCAATAGATGACTGTTTTAAAACTTTTCTTTATTTTCATTCAGAGTCTCCTTCCCACAGCAACATTACTGGCCACCTTGCTGTTGGAAGGGTCCTTCAAGCCACTCCTTCCTCTGGACACCATTCTCGGTGCTGGCAAACTTGTTATTATGGTTCCCAGAATCCAAGCAGCCACCTTCCCTGGGCTTTACAATGCAGAGCAGCAGCTGGGGAGGTTTTGCTGCGAATCGGTGCGAGCCAGACAGTGCTGCAGCTGCCTATGCTTGTTGGCTAATTGAACAGTCAACAGAAAAATCTACTGACTATTCGATTAGGGAAGTAATCGCATTTTAACATCCCTAGTTTCGGCTTAAGTGACTTAAGATTCTAAATCCCATTTTTGAAAGTGACTTAGGTGCCTAAGCCCTATTGACTTTCAGTGCGACTTAGGATCCATGAGCACCCCCTCTGAAAATGCAACTCAGGCATTTCTGAAAATGTTACCAATGACCATACACAGGGCTCGCCAAGCGACGGCGAGCCTTGCTTGAGAGCCGCGCAGAAGCGCGCGCTGCACAGCCCCGCCGGCTTAAAATCTACTCGCCACGGGGCGAGTAGATTGACTCATTTGTCGAGCCCTGACCATACAGATGCAGTAACTACACAGTCACGTCACACCACAATTTTAGAATTCCATATACCACAATGTGGATAGAACCTGCAAATTTTCAAGCTTTACAAGAGTTCTAGTTAGGCCAAGAAAATAAATACCAACAGCTGAGTCAAAGGAAAAACAAACCATCCCAACTTGTCATTCTTCTCAGGAAAAACCCTGAAAGGAAGTTCATTGCTGATGCAGCTAATGCATTTTTATAGAGAGTAAAGGCCAAATAAACATCTGGTTTAAAAAAAATGGACCTAGATAAATTGTTTATGCCCTTTCCGAAGTCCAAACCAAGTCAATTCCCCTTCTTCAAAATTTGGGCAAATTAAAAGGCATGGCTTCAGTTCAGCTCCTTACAGAAATATGGAACAGCTGCAAAGTTCAGCTCAGGATTCTGTCTGACCTGCAGTCCAAAATCAGGAGGTTTGGGTCAAGGCCCATCTCTTTCTCTTCAAGCAAATGAAAAAAAAAAAAAAAGATAAATTTTCTGCAGATTTATTTTTTCTCCCCACTGTTGAGAATAGCTCCCAAGTGCTGTGTTTGCATCACACAGCTTCTTTTATAACCCGAACAATCTCATTTGTTCGGTTTCAATTCCAGCAACCAGCTGTTACAATGAAACTGTCTGATTTCCAGATCAAGCTCAACTCTCACAGCCTCTTGATGATACTGACCTCACAGTGAGTAACCTCAGACACAAATGGTTCTGTTTACCAAACAGAAAGCAAATCCTAAAACAAAAGGCAGGATCTAGGCTTGAACTGTGGCATGCACCCAAAACAATGCAGCATGCCCTGCCATAGCAGAAACTAGAAACAACACTGTTCCATACAAGTCTGCTGGAGGTCCTGCAGAATATAGCTTCTGCAGTAGCTATACAAGACCACACAGAGTGTGCTCCCTTCTTTAGCCAGCTCCTCTGCCCAAGGACACCTAGGTAATGCACCCAAGGACTCCTAGGTAGCCACCCCTCGAGCCCTCCCTCTTTACATACACATACACAGGACCCAGATGTCCTTATTTAGTTCTTGATATCAGGGACATTGATCTCGCTAGAACCCCTCACATTTGCAAAACGGAGCAGGCCCTAACATAACCACAGGTGGAAGGCAATACATGACCATTAACCTTATCTCCATGTCATTTCTGTTCATTTTTGCATAACTGATACCATTCTGAGTTGCTATTTGGACTGTTTTTCTGCAATGCGCTTATAAAAGAAGAGGGGAGAAATAGTGTTCCTTCAATCTCATAAGAAACAAGAACAATAAAGTATCAATGGATTTTGAAATAATCTTTTAACCCAGACCTACAGAGCTGCCAGACACTGGACATCTCCACAATGCCATCCAACAGCAGCTGTAAGCAGTTCATGCTCCTTACTCACGACCCACTGTGGGCCTACACCACAGGAGGTGCCAACACAAGATGTTCAACAGCTAGCAGCTTCATAGTACCTCACTGACTCCCCACCCTATATAAACTGAAACGGTATTTGAGGGATGTCTAGCAACAATGCATCTACCTGCCACAACAACCCTGAATTGTCTGTTCCTGACCTCCTGGTGTAGACATTGATTCTCACTTGGAGCTTGACTCCTGCTCAAATCCTAGAACACCCACAGACCTCAATACTCAGTACTGACTGATTCCCCAATCTGTTTCCAGCTCTGGCTTTTGGCCTATCTTTTGACTTGACCCTCAAGCTATTGAGTTTGATACTGACTCCAAACCCCAGCAGCTATTCCTGTCTATCAAGCTTCTGCTACTAGTCCCCCTATTTTCACCAAGGATACTGACACATGTACAATCCAAGGTGGGTACCGAGTTGCTTTCACTGTACAGTACTTCTCAGAACAAACAAAATCCTGGTCTAATGAAACTGAAGATCACCACATCTATTTTTAAACAAGCTGCTTCATATTTCATGCTTTTATTTGGCCTCATTTTCTTAGAAAATAAGTTGCCAACCTTGCTCCATATCTTTCTTGAATGGCATTCCCTATCCACCTTCAACTGTGCTGGTTGTATATATATATGGCAGTTATTATTCAATCTGTACCTCAACACATGTTGATTGGTGTCTATAAATTACACATACAGCACGACTACCATGCTCTATAGACATTTTATTTGGTAGCATAGATTACTGACAAAACCTATTTTCTGTATAAATAGCATATTTTTCATATCACAAAGACTATCCTATTGAGATCTGATCCAGCTACCTATAAACTCAGTGGAAAGGCTTCAATTGACAATAACGGGAGTAGGAAAAAGGTAGATTGCACAGATTACGTCTACCAAAAAGTGTTTTTGCAATCCTAGCATAATGGGAATCTGATTTTCACTGGCGACTGAGTGCTACTGTAACTATGTTAATGCAAAATGAATAAAGCAAATGTACAGCAGGCAAAAATTATAATTCATAACAATATGTTCACTTTGTAATATTAATTCTCATGTGAGACACACACAGAATACACAAAATTCTGCAGTTCTCATTCAAGCCAATTTGTCCTGAGGAGAATCCGATGAGAGGAAAGACTAATGCCATTATACATACGTTTTACAGTTTCTGATAGCAATCCAAATGTTGTGTGCACAATTATTTCTATCAATATCCATTTCTGAATGCAACTCTCAGAACCCTCTTTCATTTATTATAATACTAGACTATTTACATAGAGTTGCTTGGGTTCTTAACTCAAATAAAGTTTTATTTTTCTTAATTTAAATAATTGCTCTGGCATGGGGCTGGAGATGAGGGATTCAGTATGCCAGCTGCCCCAAGGAGAGAGGACAACACCAGGCCTCTCTCACTGCAGGAGGTTGGGGTCAGATGAGAATCACCTATCCATGGTTGCTGCAGCAGGCACAGCTGGGGGTGGGGTGCATGTCCCCCAGCAGGGGACAGACAGAGACACAGACAAACTTTCTGAAATATATACTAGATGTATGTCCCTTTTTCCATTCCTGCCCCCTGCTGGTCCAATGAGGATATAGCTGTCCCATTTCCCATCTCTGGCTCACTGCTGGCCCCTGGGGTCATTCTGCAGTAAAACTGTCCCTCCTGCCAGGTCCCTCCCTTTCCATTTTATAAGAAACAATCAAATTCCATATAGCCAATTATCCTGGCACAAGCAAAACTTGACCTTTCTTTAAGTTGAGAGAAGAAGCAGTTGCATACTAAATTTGGTGGTCCTAGCTCTTACCGTTTAGGACGCATTCTTGAACAGACAGACTCACAGATGGACAGACAGAGATGTAAATTTCTAAAATATGTAGTAAAAAGCTACATCCGCTGACTATTAAACAAGCACAGAAGCTATTTAAATGTGGTTAAACAGGAGGTTATATATTGACATATTATAGATATGGAGATTGAGAAATGGCTTGGAAGTCTTTGCCATTTTCCATTCCACTGGGGGTGGGGGGGGGGGGAAATCAAAGCTTGCATTCAGATGAGAAAAAGACATCTAAAATACCTTTTCTGTAGAAATAAAAGTGACTTGTAGCACCTTCCAATACGCTCCATAGCTCTGTTTGTATTAAATTCATTTAGAAACTTTCCAAGTGTTGATGCTTAAAGTGTTAGTCCCCTTAATTCAACTGCTTGGCAGTTTGTACACTGCATTTGCAGTCAAAATGCTGCAAAAATGCCATCAAAAGCAGGAGAAGCATTCAAACCAGCCAAGGAACAAGCAATAGATACAAAATAAAAACAGAAAAAAGAAATAGAAAACCATACAGGTTAATATTACTGTGGGGATCCTGCTGTTTCACTCATGAAAATGTCACGGTTTATTTTATCTAATTATGCTATGTAGTTTCAGCCCTAGAATGCTTTGTATACTACACTACCAATTCATTTACTAAAGCCAATGTTTATTTAGTTAGAAGTAAAGGGGATTTTTAAAGGTATAATTGCAATGCATCTGGCATTTAAATAAAGTCACTATTTGCATAGGAAATGACCAGTATGGAGGTACTAGGCTCCAGGAGAGATGAATATACAGAGTCAGCATGGGATCAGATTTAATGCCCTGTTTACTAGCGATCTGCTGTGTTAAAAAATGTAAAACACTTCCTGTAGCAGACTGAGCTCAGTTGCAAAGAATAAAAATGCAAGCAATGGGTAAAAAGGAAGGTTTAATTAACTAGTTTAATTAGACAAGGAGGAACAGCAGCTCCCGTATACCTTGTATACTCCAAAAGGAAAGGAGACGACTTTAGCATAAACCAGAACACCTGCAGAGCTTAAAGGGCTGCTTCTCTTTCATAGAGCTCATTAAAAAGATCAGAGATCTATTTATGAAATAAACAAAAGGAAATGGACATTGAAATTTAAACAGAAGAAACTAATTATTTGAAATCAACTGGACAAAACTATATAATTTTGCAGAATAGCGTGAACTAATCTCTACCACCAGCAGTTATTGTTACTTTTCCAACGTACAATTCTGACCGTCAATGAGCAATTCAATATAACTTCTGGTCATACTTACAAATATTTAAATGAATCACTGTAGATTTTCAACACTTACCACTTCACACATGTGACCTACATGCACAAAATGTAGAACCAGTAATTCAAAGGATACCTATTAGTTGGGATTGGTCTTGCTTTTTGTAGGGGGTTGGACTCAACCTCCTGAAGTCTCTTCCAAGCCTATGATTCTATTCTCTAAGAGGTAAGGCAGTATGCAATACTGTATAGGACAGTCATGAACTAGGAACCTGGAAACTTGGGTATTAGTGCTCATTCTGCCATGTGCCCATGGAATGCCTTAGAGCAAGCCACTTAATCTTTCTATGCTTCGATATTACAAGGGTGATATTTTCCCACCCATATACTAATTGTGCTTTAACGTCTATGGTTGAGAAACACTGTTCCAACTAGATTTATTATTAATGGGTTTAAACCTAAGCTGCCCATCATCTGCCAGCCTTTAAGATCAGAATTAAAGTTAAGTTTCAATAACAGGTATTTGTATTACTGTTTTCACAACCACCATAATTGATTTCTCTGCATGTCATTAGAACAGACACACACTTACTATTTTTTTTTCAGGGCCTTGCAAAAGCTTATCTGTGCTTCAAAACTGCCTTGGGTTGTGCTTGTCCCTTCATCACAAAAGGGTGTGAGTGTATATTATGTACATGGAGGAAAGCAGAGATAGCCTAGAAGCCGTGGTAAGATGATAAACAACATGTCGCTCTCTATTGATTTAGCAAGAATGATAACAAATAATTCCATTTAGTACGCCAGTATCACTTTTCCATCCTCAAAGCTCATTACTTAATCTTTACAACATCCCTGTGAGTAGGGAGGTCGACAGTATTATCGCAATTCTGCAGATGAGGAAACAAACAGAATTAAGTGACTTGCCCAAAGCCAGACTGGCTTCTTAAAAGCAAAGTTAGAAATAAGTAACAGCAAACTTTACAGAAACTGGCTGAGGTGAGTATCACTACATAATTCAGTTTTTTGCCATGAGCATCAGTCTTCTTCCCTGCACCCTTTCCCCACAAAAAAACCCACACACAACACCTTTTGTAATGCAAACAGATTGCCTGTCTCTTCCAATGTATTTCTAGGTTACGGCAGTAACAGAGTAGCCTTTGACTGTGAGCAAGCTGAACGGCATGTGACTTTAAATGGACAACATCGCAACTTGTTGTGCAAAGAAAATTGAGTCACCCATCTCCTGCAAACTGTAATTTACTTGGGAGGACCCCAGCTTGTTCCTTCTGCCGGCCAGGTGAAACCAATGACTCCCTTCTAATTACCTGTTTTCCTTGACACTACGATCCAACCTACCAGATGGAGCCCAGAAAAGTTGCTGCTCACAGAATACATCCCCACTTCACATAGAACCCATAGCCAAATTTTATGCCACCGTTGAAGAATTACTTAAATCCATATTTTGATCTTCATCTTGTTTCTAATTGAACTAAATGGCAAGACTATCATCAGGTTTAGTAGAAGTAAGATCAGACGCTTCTTCAAATCGGGGTTTCTTGGCAAGGACTTTGAAGTGTGTTGACCAAATTAACTTTGACAAAAGAGCATCAACAGTTTACAGAAGAGAAAAACTAAGAGTAACAATTAAAACTAAACTTAAGATACACCAACATGAAATTGGATCAAATATACTTAAACCTCTGTACTCTGAGTGTCCCTAATCTAGGAACACCTGTGGTACAGAGGAGGAGGTGGCTCTGCACACTGCCCAAGGCTTTTCCCTGTCACTCCCATAGTGGGGGGGGGTGGGGGAGGGAGAGGAAGGGCAGTGGCTGGGAGTGGCAGGGAGTGCAGAGCCACATGAGCCTCTGGGAGTGGGGTGGCAACTAAGCACCCCACCCCTACATGCCCAGACCCAGCAGCGCTCTCTCTGGCCCAGCAAAAGCTTTACCAACCATATCCTGTTTCCCAGGGTTGCCAGATTAAAGAGGTTCAAGTGTATGGCCCAAACATTTAAAAACTGAGCCAGTCTCAAGAGATTTTGCCTTGGTGTCTATAGGACTCTCCTTGCATCACATAGTGAGTGATAACTTCCTTTATATTAGCTGTCTGCACACCCCATACCAATTCAGAGAATTCCCATAGCCTGTGTTACGCAGGAGGTGAGCCTAGCTGATTACAATGGGCCCTTCTAGCCTTATAATCTATTAAGAAGAACAAAATTAATCAAGCAATGAAAGGACATGAAGAGAGAAAAATTCTTCAGATGCCTATATCCCAATGCTAGGAGTCTGAGAAACAAACAAGAGGAATTGGAATTGCTCAGAGTAAATTCACTCTAGTATTACTACAACCTGGTGGGATGATGATACTCACAACTGGAACGTTAAAATAAGTGGTTATAACCTACTTAGGAAGGCTGGAGGGGGAGTAGCACTATGCCAACACGGGCATTATGTGTGACTCAGAAACAGGTAACTCAGAAGAAAACGATCTTGAATGTTGATCGATCCATGTCCCAAGATAAAGATGGATGTCTACACATCTCCAAATCACAGAGAGTAACAGCATGCAGCTATCTATAACGTGTAAAAGGAAAAAACTACGTGAACATGGGGTACTTCAATCTGAATGAAATTTGCTGGAAGTCTCATGCTGCCAGTATTAAAACATACTTGGAATCTTGAACTATTGTAGATGACAATTTCCTAATATAAAAAGGGTTGCCACCAACATAGGGGATTTATTTCTTAGACCTCATCCTAACAGATAAAGAGGAAATGACAAACTTAACAGCAGCTTAGGAACAAATGATCATGACTAGATTTGATCAAATTTATAATGTGCAAGCAGAATAAAGTCTAGATCGAGAGAGACAGAGTACACACCTATATTATGCTTTAAAGGGACAATTTCACAAAGCTGAAAACAGTGATGAGCCAAATCAGCTGGAGGGAAGAATTTTTAGCAGAAAAAAATGTGAATGAGAATTGGGAATCATTTATGAATACCTCATCTGATGGCCAAACAGATCCAAACTCACAACTGATGAAGAAGACTATGCTAGTTACAAAACTGACCTAGTTTAGATGGGAAACAAAGGCAGTTGTAAAAAATAAATATATTTTATAAATAAAATAAATGGAAAAAAGCGGAAGTTGATAGTAATGAATATAAATCAGAAGGCAAAATCTATAGCCAGCAGAGGTGAGGGCAATTAGAAAAAAAAGTAATCGTAAGAATGGTATTGGCCCATTACTTGATGAAAATGGTAAAATTATCAATAATGCAGAAAATGCAGAAAAGTTAAATAAATATTTCTGTTCTGAATAGGGAGGGAAAACCAGATGATATAGTCTCATCATAGGGTGATAACACTCTTTCAATTCCACAGATATCTCTGGAGGACATTTGCCATCTTTTAAATCAGTAGGTCCAGATAACTTGTACCCAAGAATTTTAAAAGAGCTAGCTGAGGAGCTCACTAGACCATTCATTTTGATTTTTGAGTCTTGGAGCACTGGGGAAGTTCCAAAAGATTGGAAGAAAGCTAAAATTGTACCTTTTTTAAAAAGGGTAAACAGTACAACCAAGATAATTATAGGCCTGTCAGTAATCCCAGGCAAAATAATGAAGCAGCAGCTGATATGGGACTTGATTAATCAAGAATTAAAGGAGGACAAAGTTATTAATGACTATCAACATAGGGTTATGGAAAATAAATCCTGTCCAACTTGATATCTTTTTTCTATGAGATTACAAGTTTGATTAATAGGGCTTATGTATAATACCTAGACTTTTGTAAGCCATCTGACTTGGTATCACAGAACATTCTGATTAAAAACTAGAACATAAAACATTAACATGGAACACATTACATGGATTAAAAATCAATAGGTCTCAAAATGTATTTGTAAACAGGGAATCATCAACAAGCTGCTCTGTTTCCAGTATAGTCACACAGGGATTGGTTCTTGGCTCTGACTTGGAAGAAAACATAAAATCACTGATAAAGATTGCAGAAAGCCCCCCCTCCCTCCCCCCCAAAAAAGTGAGAATGGTCAATAATGAAGACAGATTACTGATTCAAAGTGATCTGGATCCCTTGGTGAACCAGTAGCAAGCAAATAATACACCTTTTAATACAGATAAATATAACTGTATAAATCCAGGAACAACAAATGGATGACTTACTTACAGGTGGGGAGATTCCATCATGGGAAACATGGACTCTGGCAATTGTGGTGGATAATCAGCTGAACATGAGTTCCCAATGGCTGAGGCCAAGAGAGTAAATGTGATCCCGAGATGCATAAGCAGAGGACTCTCAAATGGAAGTACGGACATCATTTTACTTTTATACGTGGCACCCCTGTGAGTGCCACTGGAACACTGTGTTCGGCTCTGGGGCCCACAATTCAAGAAGGATGTAGATAAATTGGAGATAGTTTAGAGAAGACCCATTAGAATGATTAAAGGATTTTTAAAAATGCTTTATAATGATGGATTCAACTAGTTTAATCTATTCAGAATAACAAAGAGAAGGATAACGGGTAACTTGATAACTGTCTGCAAATATCTAACGTGGAAAAATATTTAAGCTCTTCAATCTAGCAGAGAAAGCTATAACATGGTCCAATACCTGGAAGTTGAAGCTCGACAAAATTTAGTCCAGAAATAAGGTGTAAATGTTTGACAGTGAAGATACTTAATCCATGAAACAATTTACCGAGGGTCATGGTGGAATCTCTATCATGGACAATTTTTAAGTCAGGATTGCCTATTATTCTAAAAGCTATGCTCTAGGACAGCAGCTGGGCTGCGAGTGTAACTGCCATCAGGCGGATTTGAACCTAGGATCCCTGGAGCTGAATATAGGAGCCTCTACCCTCTGACCTAAAAGCCAGCTGTCTCCCAACCCATGCTGTAGAGGTCTCTTGATCTTAGTTGTTGCTGTGTCTAGGTGCCACTGCATTGGTCAGTAAACCACACTAAGTGTGTAGGTTACACGAGCAGATTTCAAGAGGCCCGCCAAAATAAACCAGCGGGCAGGGACAATGTTACACTTGCTGGGGCCCATGGCAGAAAGCCAAAACCTGAGCCCTGCCGCTCAAGATGGGAGCTGAAGTCTAAGCAACTTAGCTTCATGGGGCCATCTGTGGTGTCAGATCCCGAGCCATTGCTCTGCTTGCTATCCCAATGCCAGCCCTGGCTTTTAATCTATTGGATATGGAGAAAAATAGTTATTGTGGCAAAGATGGGCTGGTGAATTTTTATGGCATGTTGTGGGGGCCTCGGAATCAAAAAGTTGAGAACCCATGTTCTAAGAATTATGTTTGGAAGTTCTATGGCCTGTGTTATACAGGAGGTCAGATTGTATGATCACAAAGGTCCCTTCTGGCCTTGGAATCTGAGAATCTCTCTCTCAGGGCAAGTCTACAAAATAGGGCTAAAGCCAAAATAAGCTACACAACCTGAGCTATGTCAATTGCGTAGCGTAAATCAAAGTAGGTTATTTCAGCTTTTGGCACTGTCTATACAGCAGGAAGTCCAGGAAAGAGCACTCTTCTTCTGACTTCCCTTACTCCTCATACAATGAGGGTTACAGGAGTCGGAGTAAGTAGTCCTCCAGCTCGACATTGTGTCAACATTATGTTGAAATAAATGCTTGCTGTGTGGACGCAGACTATGTTATTTTGGAATAACTAATGTTATTCCGAAATAACGCTGCTGTGTAGACGTAGCCTCAATTGCCTTGCTCATACTACATTTCTCCCCTCCCCTGCTTCATCTGTTGCTACCAGCTGTGCAGCCAATAGAAACAATCAGAACACTTGTGACAATTCAGCTGATATCAGTTATTTTATCACATCTGTGCAAAGCTTACAAAGGATTAATGGTTTGCCTGATAGAATAGCATTGGCCAAGACCATACAGACCAGTGTTTCTTAAAGTGTGTTCTGTGGCACACCGGTTTGCTGTGAGGCAGTTGGATGTATGCCGCGGAGAACAGAGTTCAAAATGGCTCCCCTCTCTGCTCTCCAGTTAAAAGGACAAAGGTTTTTTTGCTCAACCACTTTTCCCTGTCCCTTGGTGTTCCGCATTCAAAAAATTATTGTGTGGTGATCCTTGGTCTTACAAAGTTTAAGAAACACTGATACAGACTAACTTTATTTCACCTAGCTGCAAATCAGTTTGTTGCTCATCAAGAGGTTTTCCAGGCTACCAACTGTCCACTCCTTTTGCATATGTATGCAATATTTAATTTAATTATATTTAGTGTCCCTGTCACATATTTTCATTGCTTATTAGGGAGAAAATAAGAGAGAGGGGGAGAAAGTCACTGAAATACAGAGCTACTCAGACAGAAAGAAACACTAAAAACCCTGTTTAATGTATTTGGAAAAAGTCCTTCCTGAATATATTTAGGAGCATAGCCAATTAGGACACATGGAAGCAAACTTTATGAAGTGCCAAAAATGACTTATCTGCAAAGAATTCAGTAAATAGATTCCAGTGTCTGACATATGTGAGGTACACTGAGTATTTTCAGACACTGATGTCTCCTGATCAGGTGGATTGCATTTTTAAATGGTAGCTCCTAATAATTAAACTGTGACTTAATACAACTGCTGTATCATTATTAGCTTCTTTTGTTTTCATAAAGACAACAGGATTGGCACAGGGCCTTTATGCACTGATGGAGTAAGCAAAGTATCTTTTGGTTCCCCCAACACAAGGCAGAGAGGCTATGTCTACACTTGCCGCTTCTTGCGTGAGAAATATGCAAATGAGGCTAAGCGTGGAATATCGCCGAGCCTCATTTGCATACCTAATGAGCCACCATTTTTGCAGAAGAGGCTCTTGCGCCAGAAGGAGCTGTCTATACTGCCCCTTCTTCCGCAAGAAAAATCCTCTTGCGCAATGCCGTTATTCCTGAAAATAATCAGCATAGCTCATTAGGTATGCAAATGAGGCTCGGCAATATGCCACACAGCCTCATTTGCATATTTCTCACGCAAGAAGCCGCAAGTGTAGACATAGCCAGAGAGTTGTATTCCCTTCTATCCCAGTTCCATGGCTAACCCAAACATTCCTTTCTCTGAATCGCCTCCCATTTCATTCCCCACGCCTGGCCTATTTGCTGGTCTTCTCATCTCCCATTGATTTCTCAGATGGAGTCCTCAAGTCTTCTTTTCCCATGGCTTCTTCTTGCACTGGAGCTTCCACTAAAGTCCAGAAGACCTTGGTATACAATATTGTTATGTTTAAAAGCTTCCAAGGGGGAGCCATGTTAGTCTATAACTTAAAAAAAAAAAAAAAGTAGTCCTTTAGCACCTTAGAGACTAACATATACATCAAGAAAAACTTTAAAAAACAACAAATTGTCTAGTAGCACCTTAAAGACTAACAAAACACGTAGATGGTATCATGAGCTTTCTACTCATGCTACTAAACAATTCGTTGTTTAAGTTTTTCCTATTACAGACTAACTCGGGTACCCCTCTGAAGAAATGAAAGGCTGGAAGTGACCTCAACAGTCCAGCTTCCTGTTCTGAGGCAGGACAAAATCTAGCTAGACTTAACGCTTTCAGGACATTCAGAGTACGACAGTTCATCCTGTCTCAATTATCAACTTTGCAAGCAGGCTCTCTGCACACTGTGATTTCTTCTTATAGAGCTTCAAGATGGGCCACAGAAGGACTACAATTTCCCCTTTGCAACAGCAGAAGCTTGCCCCTGGTGGTTGCCTGTGTTGAAGCAAAGAGCATGCAGTCATTCAAAGAGACAAGAGAACCTCATTCTCGTGACAAGAGAACGAGAAAGGAAAGCTCCCCTAGCTCCACGACTCTGGCAGGCAGTGTTGGAGTATCTACTCAGACGCCTTCTGGGATTGGTGAAAACCTCCCAACATAAAAAGGCAGAGAGAGAAAGAGGAATGCTACAGGGAGAAGGGATCTACTGAAAAATTTTGGATCCAGTTTAAATAAACTTATTAAATTGCAGGATCTCCTCTTATCCACCAGCCTTTCTGAAGAGCAGCAGATACAATCATATGTCCGTGAAAAACATGGGTACATAAATGAGGTGTTTTGCTCCTTCCAGAAAACAAACACACACACACACACACACACACACACACCCCAACAAAAAAACACAAGGCAGGAAAGAATATTTTATCCACCATCACTAATGGTTTTGATTTAATAGCTTTGCAATAGAGCTGAGGACTGAAATGCACATAGTTGAGGGGCTGACAGAATTTCCAAGTGCCTGGGCAATATGGGGGTGGCACCACACTCCTGGAAGAGGTGGGGCCTTGGTTGGAAGGGGTGGGGCTGGGGCAACTAGCCCCCAGCACTTCCTGGACTGCCCCATCCGCCTGCCATCAGAACTAGCCAGATGGGTATTTTGGGTATTTTTGCTGAGACACGGGGATGCCTTGGAGTGCTCCCAACCTTCATTTCTATCTCCCTGCAGAGTAGCACAAAAAGCATTTACAATTTGGGATCAATTTCTCACAACGGTTCCCACAAGGGCCCAAAGCACACCACAGAAGCGAAACACAGGCTAGTTCAGACCACAATTTTATTACCAACAGGTTTCCTATAGAGACATAAAATCCCATTTAATGAGTTCACCGGTTAAATGTTATGTTTAACTGCTTAAACATGGGCAGGCCGGGGGTGGAGGGGAGGACTGCTCTGGCTTAGGTGGAGCGGCCCCTGGGCAGGGACTGCTCCAACTGGGCTGCAGCATCCACGCCTACCACACGCTGGGCTGGCCCGCCACAGCCAGGGGCTGCTCCAACTGGGCTGGAGTGCCCTCTACCTGCAGTGCACTGGGCCCCCGACATGCTGAAGCAGTCCCCTACCCCTAGTGGGCAGGGGGCTGCTTCAGCCCCTGCCAGTTAAGCGTAAGTGGCGAGCATCACCCTTATTGGTTAACCATTCACATCCTTAGCTTCCTATCCAGCTTCCCAGAAGCTATCATTACAAACCAAACCCAAAATTCTTCGGATATGTTCAGGAAAATATCCATTGTGTGCTACGTGCATCAGAAACACTCATGGAGAACAGTCTCTGCTCCAAGAACCTCATAGTCTAAGGATAGACAGGCAGGAAGACAAAGGTTGGGTGAAGGGAAACAACAACTTCACATGTGAGAAATGAATCTTTATGAAGGGACTGAAATGTGGACAAGGCCTGGGTAATGAGCTAGGGAGCTAGAACATAACAGGTTAGAAACAAAGAGAAATCTGATGCATGAACTCTGCACAGAGTTTGTGCCATATTTCGTTTGTGTCTCAACCTTGGCATTATTTTAACATTTCTTGGCACATTGAGCACTGTCAACATCCTGAGGCTGTTACCTAACCTCCAGTCACCAGCTGGAGAGCTCACATCTGTCCTTTCACACTCTTTTGGTAAATTTTGCCATTTCTTTTGCTTGTCTCTAGGATGGGACAAGTCATCTAGCATTACATAGGCTGGGGGGATGGAAGCAGGGCAGTGTTGTTGTACATCTCTGAGTTAAGATGTTAAAAGTGCCTTTAAAACTTCAATTTCTTTGTAGGGTTGCCAAATTTCTACTCACACAATAGAAAACACACTTGCCCTGCCTCTTGTCTGAGGCCCCATCCCTGCTTATTCTATCCTCCCTCCCTCTGTTACTTACTCTCCCCACCCTCCCCCGGTTGCTCATTTTCATCAGGCTGTCTCATGGCAGGGTCTGGGATGTGAGAGGAGATAAGGGCTCCGGGGTGAGGTCAGGGATGAGGGGTCTTGTGGGCAGGAGGCGGTTGAGGTGAGGAAGAGGGTACAGGCTCTGGGCTGGGGCTGAGGAGTTTGGGGTATAGGAGAATGCTCCAGGCTAGGCCTGAGGGATTCGGAGGGAGGGAGAGGTATTGGGGTAGGGGCATTGTGATGTGTGAGGGCTCCAGCTGAGGATGAGAATTTGGAGAGCAGGAGGGTACTCCTGGTTGGGGCCAAGGAGTTCAGAGGGTACAAGGGGAATCAGAACTGTGGCAGGAGGCTGGTGTGTAGGGAGAGGGGCTGAGGGGTGCAGGCTCCAGGCAGAGCTTATGTCAAGCAACTCCAGGAAGGAGCAGCATGTTCCCACTCCAGCTCGTATGTGAAAGCTCAGTCAGGGGGCTCTATGCACTGACTCTGGCTGCTAGGCCTCACTGCCCTGAGGGAAGGAAGCGATTACTGATTCTGGCTACTGGGCTTCACTGCCCTTCAAGAAGGGGGTGTTGTTACTGACTGTGGCCACTAAGCCACTCTGCCTCATTGGGATGTAGTTATTGGACCTGATCCATAGGGACTGAGGCATGACAGTATGTCTATAAAGCATTTTGGAGCAAACCTCTCCTCCCAGCTCAGTTTTGCACTAGCACACTAAAAATAGCTATAGTCAGTGCTCTGAGGTTGTTGCTTAGGCTCTGAAGCTAGGGAGCAGCTGGGGTCCAGAGGCTGCTGCTAGCAACAGCTTACATCTAATCTGCTCTGCAGCTTCTCCCCAAACTTAGCTGCACATGTAAAAGATTCCTTTCCCTGAATCTAAATTCTCCCAGGATTTTAGTTAATTTGTATATGCTTGAATTTTAAAATCCATGTACAGTTTAGAACAGGGATCAGCAACCATTCCCAAGTGGCGTGCCAAGATGTAACTCTCCTGCCCTGGGCCATGCTGTTCTCCCAAGACGGGGAGATGGGTTATTTCCACTGCGCACACTGTGGACCACCTGGGTCAATGCAAACTTTTCCATGGACTACCAGTTGCTAATGAAAACTCACTGTTAATTACGTAATTATCCCCAAGTCATTTTGCTAGTGCTGCAGGTGGGGAGAACAGTTTAATTTAAATTATTAAACAGATTAAGCATTTTAATGCTCTCGTGTTCATTTATCAAACTTCATTTTAAATAATGTAAAATATTATGTCCAACACAAAAGATTTCAATGTTTTCTTTATTAATGGCGGGGAACCACAAGCTCCCGGCTGCACGATGGGAGGGCTGGGTTGAGCTCCTGGCGTGTGTGCCACGGGAAATCAGCTTGCATGCTGCTTGTGGCATGTGTGCCGGGGGTTGCCGACCCCTGGTTTAGAACATATTTTACATCTGATCCTATGTAGGGCTCAAGAATGAAATTGCCCTTTCAATTAATTATATCTACCAATATAACATAGTGTAACCTCGTGAATTGTGGAATTTTTGTATTAATGGAATTTTGTAAATTAAAGTGTTAATCGCTTTTGGATGAATTTGTTAGTAACCTGTTAAGAAATGCTTTGAAGAATCTGTTATTGCAATGTTTTTGTAACTTTTTTTTAATATATTGCAACTAAAATACCATTTTAAACTGTTAATATATTGTAACTAAAGTGACTCCATATTGTAACTGAAACCCCATTTTAAATTATGTAATGCCTGTACTCTGTTTAAAGTTAGGTGTGTATTGTAATCTCATTTAAAAATGCAAATGTGGGTATGTGTGCAATGGGATCAGTCCTGACTCCAGTATGTTTCAGTGACCAGCTGCCAGCACCACCTTGCTGGCCAAAGAACAATGGGAGTGAGCCCTGCAAAGGAACCCACCCAAGAAAAAGAACAGAAGATCAGTGTCACATCTGCCATTAGCTGGTGATTCATGGTCATACAGTGCCCTGCGGCAGTAGGACAGGACAAGATCTAGGGACTAAAACATATATAAAAAAAGATGGGTGCAAAACTACAGAATTGGGTCTTTTCATTCTACAGTTATCCTCCAGGAGCACTGGTGCACAGTGACACGAACCTGCTCATATCGGGTGCGTCTAGACTACAGGGTTTTTTTCGGAAAAACAAGTGAAGTTTTTTCAGAAAAACGGTTATGTCCACACTGCTATTGCATTCTTTTGAAAGAAAAATCAAAAGAACGTAGGGGTTTTTCCAACATTGATAAACCTCATTCTATGAGGAAGAACGCCTTTTCCGAAAGAGCTCTTTCGGAAAAAGGCATGTGTAGATGCGGAAGAGGGAGTTTTTTCGAAAGAAGAGGCCTCCAGGAAAAACACAGGTACCCTGGTGGCCACTCCGTCCATAGTAATCACAGCTTAAATGCAAGATAGCATCCATTCAGTGTGGACACTATCTTTCGAAAAAGATTGCTTTTTCAGTGCGCTTTTGCTGTGGGGATGCTCTCTTTCGAAAGAAGTTTTTTCCGAAGATCTCTTCCGAAAAAGCTTCTTTCGAAAGAAGCTTGCAATCTAGATGTACCCATCTAGACCACCTGGTCAACGGAATGGCATGAGCAACTGAGGTTGGCAGTTATATCCCAACTGTAGAACTGTGTATATGAATGTGTGTATGTGTGGTGGATAATTTTAGTAGCTTGGGACAGCAAATGAATTGTGCATTCACAATTAATGTGAAATATTGCCTTATCCTCCAAATAAGATTCTGCTAGTTCTATTTCTTGAAGTGTAACATCTATGGAGGGTATTCTATTTAATTATATACTATGAACTGTACTTGCTTAATTTACACTAGGTTTCAAATATTAGTAATGCAATATATTATTAATTGATTTCAAGGTAACACTTATTGAAATACACAAAAGTATACATATAAGCCATAGTTTGAAAAGAATGCATTTTGGAATGAATTTGGTTCAGTCACAGAATTGGGTAGTATTATGCATTTCTAAACAACAGAAATGCATGACACTATCCATTTCCATGATAGTGGAACAAATGGTAAGATTAAGAACAGATAACAGAGTATAAAAGCACATTGTGTTAAGCATCATAAAATTGTATGTGCAAAAATGGCCTATATTGAACTTTTCAGACATTTTAACTTTGCATTAACATAAAAATGGGATATAAACTGATCATCTTCTGAACAGAAAAAATTAAATTATTCTCAAGCCAAGCATTAAAAGCATTCCTTAAGCAAAGACACACAAAAGGAATTTTTGACAAAGAGAATCTGTTTCTCATCTGTCTAAATGTATTGGCTGTAACTATAAGTCAATCACTCAGTAACCAAAAGGAGAGGAAAAAATGAACTATAGCCCAGATTTTAGTATTTTTATTACTGTCCTCTGGCAGTGGCACACTACTGACCTAATGTCATTAATAATACATATGCCACAATCATAAAAATGTACAGCTGGAAGGGCTTTCAGTGGCCATATAGTCCAGATCCCTGTGCTGAGGCATGAGCAAGTATATCTAGATGGAGAGTGGGCAAAATACAGTTCATGGGCTGGATCTGGCCCATCTAACATTTCTGTCCAACTTACCATGACTCAATAATTGAGAAAAGTATCAGAACAGGGGTTGGCAACCTGCAGCTCTAGAGCCATGTGCAACTCTTTGGCTGCTCTCTCGTGAACTCGAGGCTGCTAAAAGATCCATAGCACAGTTGAGCACTCAGCTGCCTGACATGGCCCTACCCCCCACTCCTGGCAGTGGCTGGCAGCTGCCGGCATGTCTCTGTGCACTCCTGGTGGAGTGCGGGGGTGGGAAGGAAGGAGAGGAGGCAGCTACATGCATTGCCCCTGCCCTGAATGCCATCCTCACAGCTCCCATTGGTCGGAAACTGGCCAATAGGAGCTGCAGGGGTGATGCTTGCAGGCACAGGCAGCACATGGAGAGGAAACCTGCTGCACTCTTCCCCCCCAAGGGGTGCACACAGATAAGCCAGCAGCAGCTTGCAGGCAGTATGTCTGAGCCCTACTGCACTACCAACTGGAAGCCTGCTGTTGTGAATACCTCCTGGACAGACTCTGCACCCTCTCCCACAGCCCAACCCCTGCACCAAAACTCCTTCCCCATATCTCCTCTTATATAGCAGAAATGTGTGGCACATGATGACTTCCAAAATTCGTGGGGTGCCCCCATCCCATGAAAATTAGTGCCCATCCCTGATCTAGACCGTCCCTAACTTGTGTTTGTCTAACCCATTAACAATAGGGGTTTCCACGACCTCCACTGGAAGCGTATTCCAGAGCTTAGCTTATCTCATAGTTAGAAAGGTTTTTTTCCTCCCAATATCTAATTGAAGTCTCCTTTGCTGCAGATTAAACTCATTATTTCTTGTCCTACCTTCATTGGACACTGAGAACAATTGATAACTGCCCGCTATAGAACAGTGCTGTTCCTTCTCAGTGTTTATTACCCAAGACTAAACATACCCGGGATTTTTAATCTTTCTTTATTGGTCAGGTAGGTTTTTCCCCTTTTATTTATTTATTTGCTCTCCTCTGATCTCTCTCCAATTTGTCCACATCTTCCTTAAAGCGTGGTGCCCAGATTTGGGCACAGTACCCCACATGGGGTCTCAATGGAAACAAGTAGAGCAGGACAATTGCCTCGCATGCCTTACATACAACACTCCTGTTAATACTCCCAGAATGATACAAACCTTTTTTGCAATCGTAACACATTATTGACTCATATTCAATTTATGATCCTCCTGCATATCTTTTTCAGCAGTACAAAAGGACTTTGACAAATTGGAAAGTTGGCCTGAATTCAACAAGATGAAATTCAATCAAGACAAGGCAAAGTAGTTCACAGAGAGGAAAAAAAAAAAAAAATCAAATATGCAAAATGTAACTAAGGTTACTCCCCACTTTGTAGCTTTGCCTTTGGGTTTTCTCCTCCCTCAGTGAAGCACTCTGCACTTGTCTTTATTGAATTTCATCTTGTTGAATTCAGGCCTACTCTCCAATTTGTCAAAGTCCTTTTGAATTCTAACCCTAACCTCCAAAAAGACAGCTGCTGCTCCTAGCTCGTCATTCATACATTTTATAAACATTATCCAAGTCATCAATGAAAACACCGAATATTTCCAGATCCCTGAGACCCAAATAGATACAGTCTCACAGTTTCACAGGTGACCACTGATAACTACTCTGGAGTACAGTCTTTTACTCAGTTGCGCACACATCATCACCATGTTCCCCTTGTGCCTCTGGTGTTTAGGGCAGCTACAAAGCTCCTCCACTCCTTTCAATGATTTCCTAGCTGTGGCCCCGGATTTTAAGCTCTGCTTCCACAGCTTCACCATGCTGTTTTAGGGAAGCCTCGTTTTCACTTCCCTTCAGGTGTCCATCTTATTGCTACTCTGGTGATGGAACCAGTTTCCATCTGAAGCACATGGCCAACCTATTTCCAACGCTTCCTGCGGTGCTCATATCCTCCTAGTGCACTTAGCGTGAAAAGATTTTTGTTTGAAATTGCTGTGGGCCAAAAAAATATGCAGGATTTTTCTGAGGCAGATTGTATGGAACAAAGATTATTTATTACTATAGGGATAATGATCAGGTCCACTAAAACGAAAAATTTAGGCTTGGTTAAAAATAGGGATGTAAAATCCTGTTAAATCAGTTAACCAGTTAAATGTTATGTTTAACCGGTTAATCCTTAAACTGGGGCGGGAAGGGGCGCACTCCAGCCCCCCAGCCAGGCTGGGCTGGCGCAACCTCCCAGACCCCTCCAGGCTCGAGCAGCCCCCTGTCCACATTGAGCAGGAAGCTGCTCCAGCCCCTACTAGTTAACTGTAACCGGTAAACTGGTTAACCATTCACATCCTTAGTTAAAAAAAACACTTCACATAACTGAATATCAATAGAAATGTCTCCATGATTTCTTTTTAAATTATCCTGACAAGAGCTCATATTTGGATTTAAAAATTCCTCTGGGGATGTTTACAACCCAGACATCGAGTGTAGTGTTAAGTGAGGAGTCTGTGCTAAAGGCACTGTAAGAGATTTGTTTTACTGTGAATCAGCTCTAACTGGCTGTGCATAGCACGTGCTTCTTCCGAGCACACCACCCAAACTTTGTCTGGTTAGCTCAGCCCTTACAGGGGTAGTCCCTAAGTACATATCAATACAAGTGTATTAGAACTAGAAAGGGAAAACTCCGAGGTTCTCAGTCTATTTTCTTTGTTGAAGAGGAGTCGGGATGCCAGAAGCAAGCAATCTGAATCAGTAGTGAAAACTACATATGATTTTTAAAAAATATTTCTGGCAGTTTTAAAATTCTCTCTAAAGTGGTTGATAAATCAATTAAAATTCACAGTAGTTCAAACTCAGAGGATCAAATAATCAAGAAGTCTCTATAACTGTATCGGCAATACTTGTGCATTCCCATTTTACTGAACAGTCCTCATATTTGTACCTGCAAGCAGGACTTTATTTGTGCAGTTGCCTGTTTCACACTTACTTTTTCAAAGGCCCTTTAAAACTCTGTTCCCATTCAATTTTTACTGTATTTAATTTTATTTCAACTTTCCTTACCAGCACAATGTCAGTGATTAAGCTTTTATTTTCAGGCTTCACAGAATACCTGTTACAGTATACATGTGACCATAGTTATGTGTTTAACATCATAATGTGGGGTGCAGTATAAACAGAATTATAAGAGTAAAATTTAGTCAGAGATGAAAATGTTCTAAACACCATACAATTTCCTAGTAAATAAACTAGCTGGGATAATCACTGGATATGTTATTTGAGGTGAAACAGAAAAAGGATCATCTTATACTAAAGATCAGTGGCAACCTCTAATGTTTACTCTAAAGGCCAAATCCTAAACCCAATGAAGTCAAGAGCAAAACTCCTACTGAATTCCAATAGATTAAGATTTGGCTCTGAGAAAAGTAACAGTCTCATTTAAGGCATGCCAAGATTCACTTGAAGAACTCTGGGTTTTCTTATTTAAAGGAGCAACAGGCAATTGTATAAGAAAACCATCAAGTCAAGGGAACACAGTTATGAAGCAGATCTCAGAAACTACATAGCAGGCTGGAAACCAATAGCTTCCCTGGTCAGCAATGTTCATCCATATCACACAACTGGCAATAGTCAGACCTATGGTTGGCTATGAATGAGCACAGAAACCGGGAACTGGGTTTTGGGGTTTTGTTTTTTTGTCTTGTTCATTTGATTATTAAGGTTAAACTGTTCTCTCATCTCCATGGATGCAGCTCCCATTGACTTAGCTGTATAGATGAGAGCAGATATTGGACCTGAACCTCCAGCCTGTCATTAGTGCACAGTCTTTCACAATCATTGATTTCACTAGCATCACCTACAACTTCTTGTGGATTGCTTCTCAGCAAATAAAGATGGGTTTTAAAAAGTAAAGCACAGCTTTATATTTGTAGCCTGCATTCTTTATTAAAACAAAATGGTCTCCTCTAAAAACTTGCCATTTGCTTTAAAACTTTTCGGAATAATTGTTAAGGAGGACCACTGCATAGATAAAAGGGAGTATATTGGAAAACCATCATTATTGAACATGACCCCATGAATGTAAAAAGCAGGTATGTTACTCCAGTTCTCTCACACACAAGGAAACCTAGGTCAGCCCTAAGGCTTAAGGTCCCAGCTACACTGTGGTGGGAGATTTTTGTTCCTATATTTTGGACTTTTTCTTGTAAGACTTAGGAAGAATCACCTGCATAGACAGAAATTATATTGGAAGATGTGGTTACAGCTCAGTAGTCCTCCAATAAAATTAACAATAACAAGGAGTCCTGTGGCACTTTAAAGACTAACAATTCTATTATGCCATAAGCTTCATGAGTTCTCACTTCATCAGATGAAGTGAAAGAAAAAGAAGCAGATGATAGAGATACGGAGAGGGGAGTGTAACATCAGAGCTTATTCAATCAGGGTGGATATGGATTACCTAAGGGAAAAATATCTTAAGGGGAAAATTACTTATTGTAATGAAAAAGTCATTCCCAGTTCCTATTCAGACTGCATCAAGTTTGCATATGAATTCCAGCTCAGCAGTTTCACATTGCAGTCTGTTTTTGAAATTCTATTGCTTGTGAATGGCAACTTTCCAGTCTGTAACTTTCCAGTCTGTAACTGAGTCCAGGGAGGTTAAAATGTTCTCCCACTGATTTTTGTATGTTACCATTTTTTGTGTGTGATTTGTGTCCATTTATTCTATTGCATAGAAACAGTCCAATATACATGTCCAGAAGGGTGTTGCTGGCACATGCATATATTACATTAATAGATGTGCAGGTGAAAGAGCCTTTGATGGCATAGTTGATGTGATTAGGTCCTATGATGGTGTCACTAGGGTAGATATGTAGACAGAGTTGGCAATAGGGTGTGTTGCAAGAATTGGTTCCTGGGTTAGTGTTTCTGTTGTGGGGTATGTGTTTGCTGGTGAGCAGTTGTTTCAGGTTGGGGGGCTGTCTGTTGATGAGAACGGGCCTGCCTCCCAGAGTCTGTGAGAGTGAGGGATCGTCACATACGATAAGTTGTAGATCCTTGACGATGTGTAGGAGAGATTTTAGCTGGGGGTTATAGGTAATGGCCAGTGGCATTCTGTTGCTTTCATTATTGGGTCTGTCCTGTAGCAGGTGACTTCTGGGTACCTGCCTGACACTGTCAATCTGTTTCCTCATTTCCACAGGTGGGTATTGTAGTTTTAAGAATTCTTGATGGAGAATTCAGTGTTTGTCTTGTCTGACGGAGGGGAGCAAATATGCTTGTATCTTAGAGCTTGGCTGTAGACAATGGATCATGTGATGTGTTCTAGATGAAGTCTGGAGGTATATAGGTAAGTATAGTGATCAGTAGGTTTCTGGTATAGGGTAGCGTTTATGTGACCATCACTTATTTGCACTGTAGTGTCCAGGAATTGAATCCCCTGTATGGACTAGTCCAGGCTGAGACTGATGGTGGGGCGGAAATTGTTCAAAATGCTGGTGGAATTCTTCAAGGACCTCCTTCCCATGGGTCCATATGATGAAGATGTCATCAAAGTAGCAAAAGTAGAGGAGGGGTACATGGGAGCAAGAGCTGAGGAAGCGCTGTTCTAAGTCAGCCATAAAAATGTTGTCATACTGTAGGGCCATATACAGATACCCATAGCAGTGCCACTGACTTGAAGGTATAAATTGCTCCCAAATCTGAAAATGAGTGTGTGTGAGAACAAAGTCACAAAGCTCGGCAATCAGCTGTACCATTACATCAACTTAAAAAACAGGCTGCAGCATCAAACTGCTGAGCTGGTAAATTTGACACCATTAGAATGGCTCTCTTATTCCAGTAAGCAATTTTCTCCTTTAGGTATTCTCACCTTCTTATCCACACCCACCCTGACTGGATTAGCTCTGAAGTTACACTACCATCTCTATATCCCTACCATCTGTTTCGTTTTCTTTCACTTCATGCATCTGAGGAAGTGAGTTGCCACTCATAAAAGCTGATGCCATAATAGAATTGTTAGTCTTTAAGGTGCCACCAGACTCCTTGCTGTCTTCGCTGAAACAGACCAATACAGATACCTCTCTGAAACCTGTCATAATACAAGTAACGCATATTTTGAGCTAGAGGGACTACACTCTCTTTTAATTGTATTCCTGATTTGTAGTCCAGGATTTTGCACTTGGCTTTTGCTCTGCCATACCACAGGCTGGGAACATGAGGTTAAAACTGTGTTACAAACAGGAAAAATTCCATGCTACTGCAGAGGGGGCATGTGAAGTTCTCTGCATTACTTAAACTAGCTTGGCATCATGGGCATCCGGTTGTCTAGGTGGGGGAAGGCTTTGCCTGCTGTAGGCATTCTGGGGGTGGAATGTTGCTCCCCCCAGCGCCTGCCCTCCTAGTGCACGGGCTGTGTGGTGCACCCTCCTCTCTCCTCCAGTGTTCCGGGGCTGGAGAGGCTGGGCTGCATGGTGCACCCTCCTCCAATGCTGGGATGCACAGTGCAGCCTCCTCCCTCCACCAGTGCTCCGGGGCTGTGGAGGCAGAGGCCATGCCACACACCCTCTTCCCTCCCCGGTGTTCCAAGGCTGGGGCAAGTACTCACACACCTCCCCTCTCTGGGGCTTGGGGGGGGAACGCATGCCTGACTGCCAGGGAAGCAGGCAGCTTCCTGGAGGTAGAGCAGTGCTGGGGAAGGAAGGCAGGGCTAGGGCTAGGGTTGCCAGGTGTCTAGTATTGACCCGGACAGTCTGGTACAGCCGGTCCCTGACTTACGAACGAGTTACGTTCCAAGCACTTGGTCGTAACTTGATGTGTTTGTAAGTCGGATTACATACACTGACGTACGGCCGCGCTGTTCATAAGTGCGGATTTAGTTTGTAACTCAGGTTCCGGCTGTATAGGAGGTTGGTTGTAAATACAAAGGGTCGTAAATCGATGCGTTTGTAACTTGGGGACCGGCTGTATTTTCACCTCTGTCCAGTAAAAAAATTCAGAAAATACCGGACACCTAAAATGTCCGTTATTTTCTGATTTTTTTCCCTGCGAAGAGGCGAAAATACCGGACACCTGGCAACCCTAGCGCCTGGGCCTGGGCTCAGTCCCCAGACTCCCCCTCCGGGCCCCGACACCCGCAGGCCCTCAAACCCATGCTTACTTGGTTCCACAGGGAAGCTAAGTTCTGGCTTGAACAATAACACAAAATGGCCACTGGCAAAAAGCCTAAAGATCAAGGGGAAGCAATACCTTCCCTGGGTCTTAGTGATCAACCGACCGCTCCCCTGTTCCTATCCCTATTCTAATTCTGCACTCACTCTGAAAGGGGCCATGCTGTTTTATTATTTAAATTTTTTTTTTGTTTTTTTGCTTAATAAGTGTCTCGGAGTCCTTTTTTTTTTTTCCTCTCAACAACTTTGGTTCCCCCTTTTTCCTCAAAGAATTTTTCCCCCTTTTTTGGGGGGAGGTGTCGGTATTTTTGGTTCGACCATCTGGCAACCCTAGCTGGGGAGGCTCTGGCCAAGTAAGCCCCAGGCTGCAAGGCCTGAAGCTACTGGGGCTGCGGGAGGCAGCCACGGTAGGGAGGGCAGCAGGTCCACACCCCTTTGCCAGTGACGAGTGGCAGTTACAGACTGCAGTCTGCCCCAGAGGCAGGGGCTAGATGAAGACTGGCAGTGGATCACTGAGGCAAGGTGGGTGCAAGGGAACTGGGTGTTCCCCTGGGAGAGGAACTGGGGGTCTCTGGGAGAAGGGAGGACCCTGGAGTGTGCAGTGAAGTAAACAACATTTCCCTCCCCCCCCCCCCCCCGCCAGAAGGGGGCACAGAGAGTCTGGAGCGGGCACTGCCAGAGGGCAGTGTCCTGAAGAGGATGCCGTGGTTAAAGACGAGCATGGGGCGATACCAGCTGGAGGAAGGCGCCCAATGAAACAACAAGCTAATTCCCCAAGGCAACCAGCTGAAGGCACCATGCTGCTGAGTCTACTCCGTGACAGGCAGCTTCACAGCATAGCTATGAGCTGTGAGGATGAAGTCCATCCTTTCAATTCTTACTTGGTTAGCTTCACACAAAACCAGTTCTTGTGCAGAGAAGGCAAATACAAATAACAACACAAATCTAAAACAGCAGCAGCCTTTTTAATTAAGAAAAATAACTTTCTAAATATGTACTTTTTCTGAAGAAAGTTGGAAGTACATTGGCCAAACTAGCAAAAAAAGTTAATTTAAAATTCAATTAGACTAGTCTAGGTAGAATCAGCTATATATGAGATGGATACACAAATTGACTGTGTCTGTCCATTTGTTCAAGAACTCCTCCTAAATAGGAAGAGCTAGAACCACCAAATTTGGTATGCAGCTTATCATATCTTAAAGGAAAGTCAAGATTTGCTTGTGCTAGGAAAATGGGATGTGTATGGAATTCAATTATTTATCATAGAATGGAAAGGGAGAGATCTGGTAGGAGAGATAGTTATACTGTAGAATGACCACAAGGGACCAACAAAGGGCCAGAGATAGGAACTGGGACTGCTATAACCCCATTATAGCAGGGGGCAGATGTGGAGAAAGGGAAAGCCGTCTACTATATATTTCAGAGAGTTTATCTGTTTGTGCATTTGATTGTCTGTGTCTCTGTCCATCCCCCAGCTGGGGGACATGTACCCCTTCCCCTGGCTGTGCCTAATTACTTACCACTGTGAAACAAACATATGGGGGGAAGGTCACAGATGTATATTAAATTGCGTCCCATAAATGAATTGTGCCAAAAAGTATAAATGTAATTCATCTAAGCACCATAATAATTCATCCGCGAGCCTTAGTGCCATGTCTCTAGTCCCATTTAACTCTCCCTGACCGCCAGCATTTGTATAACTTCCATTTGCTGCACCTGAATCTACAAAGAATGTGATTTGGCTTGGTGCAGCTATTCCAGGAATCAATTACCATTTTATACATCTGTATTTAGTTACAGGGCTGCGAATGTACCCTAGCCAATCATAATACAGGTTCTACACATCAGAAGTTGATCTCTAAATATTGGGAATTTGGCACAAGTTATTATAATAAAGGGAAAGTTCCCTGCTTGTATGATTTTGACTATATTAAACTTCCATTCACAAGCACTGTCATTATAGCAATGATTCATCTCAGCACTTAGGCTATTTAAAAAGCCATCATAATGCACTTCCACTGTACCATGAATTGATCTCTGCCACTTTTCCTTCAAAATGACTTACAGCCCATGAGCAAAATTCTGTTCTCAGCCACATTCCGGCAAAATATCTATACTCACCTGCGGCAACCCTGTGGTAAAGCCTCAGTTTAATTCTATTAGTAGATCTTCAGATGATATAAATTGGCTTAGGTCTATTTACTCCAGCTAGGGATCTGGCCCTATAGGTTTGTTAAGCAATCGTCCTACTGGATTACCTCCAATAAATTCTGCTATAGAGCTTTTCCATAAGGGAGAACTTTGTCTCTTGTGTTTAAGTTTTGTTAAAGAGATTTGGCTCACTACATATCGACAAGTCATGCGAAAGTGTGTACTTTAAATGAAACAGATATGAAACAGCAAACATAATAAATCTTAGCTTCATAACATAAATTCAACATTTCCGCTGCTCTTTTGTTTCATAGTATCTTCCTTATGCATTCCAGTGAGACTGCAAACCTTCTTTGGGAAGTCTAACAAATAACAATATCTCATTCTTGACAACGTAAACATTTGATCCCAGTCACTGCAAGCCCTGTACAATCAAGGCACTGTGCTTCTGAAAAATGTGCATCTGCACCCATGCAATAATCAATGGACAAGGTAATTTGTTACACTGAGAGGAACTGCAAAGCGTGCATGTTTTTGAAATTATTATGGTTTAGTTCAGCTCTCGGGTTATGGTGTGTGCATAACCCATACCATCTGATATATGATTTGTTTTGAAGTATGGTTTCAGATTAAGAATCCATTATACCTACGCTGATTAAAATTACTAAGGTGGTACACCAAGTACTTTGAAGCTATTGTGGTACATTAAGTCCTAAAGTCTGAAAGCCACTGATATGAGAGAATATACCAATTAAAAACTAAAAAGACACAAGCATATAGTCTTTACTCAAGTATAGCTGTTTCTGAAGGACACAGGACTGGGCTCCATAAATGAATTAAGCACAGTTTACGGTTTGGATTAATCGGATGAAATTCACAGCTCTCCGCACAAGACTGGATGTCCAGCGCACATGAAAAAAAATCATCTGAATACATCTCCAGTTGGCCATTGAAAACAATAAACTCAAATTAATTGACAATTTAGGCTTCCAAAGACCACCACAAGAGCAATCACTAGAATTCTTTTTGTTACCCATATGAATTTAAAAAAATCCTGAGGATTTTTTATAGTTGGTTTAGCCAAGTGTACAATATGCTTTGTTAAAAATCACACATCCACCACTCTAAAAGTCATTAAAATACTAAAAGATAGACACACAAATGGCTGAAGTGCTGTTCTTCCATCTATGGCGTGTTTAAAAGTTTCAGAGGGGTAGTCGTGTCAGTCTGTAACTGAAAAAACTTAAGAAACAATGAATGGTCCTGCAGCACCTTCGAGACTAACAAAAAATGAAGAAGGTATCATAAGCTTTTGTGGGCACAACTCATTTCTTCAGATGAATGGAACAAGGGGTTCAGATAATTCCTCTGAACCCCTTGTTCCATTCTTCTGAAGTGGGTTGTGCCCACGAAAGCTCATACCACCATCAACATTTTTTGCTAGTCTCTAAGGTGCTGCAGGATCATTCATTGTTTAATTTTTTTCATCTCTATTGTGAACCTTCACTGACATCAATGGAAATTCTGTGTATGGAACAACTGCACAATAAGCAACCGAGGTCTAGGCTGCAGGTCAATGGTAGGAATAGTTCTAGATGAGTGTTTCTCAAAGTGGTCTGTGAAACCACTTGGAGAAAGCTGCTAACTGGCCACTCCAGCCTGTTTATTTACCAGTTTCTCAGCCACAGAGCCTCGCAGCTCCCATTGGCTTTGGTTCGCCATTTGCAGCCAAGGAGAGCTGCAGACCACTTTGAGAAACAATGTTCTAGATATTAGAAAGGATGTAATTTTCAAAAGCATCAGAGTGACTACTTTTTTTAATAGAAAAAATATTAAAAACTGTTCTTCCTCTCTAAAGGTAACAATAGAATCATCTTCTGTTCCCTTAAAGTGTACAAGAGCAAAATCTCATACTCAAAACTAATATTGGTAGTTTTCAAAACTGCCCTAGTTATGGCCCTCATTAACTGAGTGTGTAAAAGAACCAGGTGAGCCTCACATCTGGGTTTCTCACATCGCAGCAACTTGGCATGATAACTGTTAATTCCACCTACCAGAATTCTATGACACAGCAGTACAGTGATACTTTGAACCTCATCTAGTATGTATTTGAGTTTGTCTGTCTGTGTGCGAGTCTGTTTGTTCAAGAACTTCTCCTAAACAGTAAAAAATTAGGACCACCAAACTCCAGTGTACAACTTCCTCTTATAACGTAAAGCAAGATAAGGGTTTGGTCAGGGCTGGGCAAAATACAGCCTAGGGGCCAAATCCAGCCTACCAAGCCACCGGATCCAGACTGTGGACACAGCTGGGAGCCTCAGGCAGATCACCGCTTGCCTCCCGTGCCTCCACCCCCACCCCATCCCACCACTCAGAAAAGTGGCTGCCTCAGGCATTTCTCTCAGCTGTGAGGCCGGGGACCGGGGCAGGGGTGCGTCTGTGCAGGAGTAGCACATATCTCATTGGCTGATTTCTGGCCAATGGAAGCTGTCTGTTTGAAGAACAAGCAGCGTGGGAATCACCCTGCCCCCCCTCCCCTCAGGCTCTTAGTCACCAATGCACATGGCCCCTGCAGCTTGTGCTGGGGCAAGGCAGGCAGGAAGCCTGCTTGAGAACCCTGTTGGGCTGTTGGCCAAGAGTCGCCCAGGCAAGTCTTCAAGTCAGAGCCTGCCTCTGACACCGCACCAGCCCCTCTCTCTTCCCAACCCTCTGCCCCTCCACTCCTGCCCCCTACCCCACATAAGACAAACCCTTTGTCCCCCTCCCGGATGCATACCCCCTCCCAGACTCTGCACCCCAATCCCCTGCTCAAAGTCACAACCCAGCCCCCTGCACCACATCACAACCCAAGCCCTCCGCCCCAATCTACTGCCCCAGGTCACAAGTGTCTCCTTCACCCAAACTCCCTTGCAGACCCCACACCCCTCTTGCACCCAAGTTCCTTACCCCAGGCTCCTTTCTGCACCCAGCATCTATCCTAGACCCCACACCTCATCCACTAATATCAAGGAAGGGTGCAGCCCTCGACCACTTTCCAAAATCTTGGAGTGCCCCCCCCCATAAAAAATTATTGCCCTTCCCTGGGTTTGGTTGTGGTAGAAAAATGGGATTGCAGCTCATAAAACTATATAGAAAAGAGACAGAATCATCAGGCATGTGAAAGGGGCTGGCTGGGGGGCATGCCCCCCCATCTGGGATTGCCTCAACTAGAGCTTCCCTCTCAGGTGCCTTTTAGGAAGGGCAAGGGGGCTGAATCCCTCCCCCCATGATTTGATTCAGACAGAAGCATTGCTGGCTGTTCTCCTTCACAGGGAGCCAGGGGAAAGTGCACAGTTTGCCACTTTCCTCACTCTCGCCAGAAAACGCAAGGGGCAGACAAACCTAAACCTGCCCCAACTGAGGGAACAGGCACTCCTCCCCCAACTGTGCCTACTGGACCTGCAGCATCCATGGAGAGGCTCTTCTCACCAGGCCCCAATCTGCTGTGGTGACAGACGGCTGAGGTAGTCCTCTATCCCCAGGGCAGCCTGCATACTGAATCCCTCATTCCCAGCTCCACGCCAAAGCAATGATTTAAATGAAGAAAAACAAAAACTGAGTTAAGGATCCGAGCAACGCCCGATAAATCTTCTAGTGCTTATATAATCTCAAATGGGAGGGATGGCCATAGGCAGCCAATGACCCAGACCCCAGCGCCCTTCCCCTTCTGCCCCGCCTCACCCACTCTGACCAGCCCTCCACTGCAGGAGCCCAGAGCACTTCCTATGCTGGGTGTCTGGGGTCCCAGCCCTAGTGGGACAGGCAGCACAGACACAGCACCCCCAGACCTGGTGTGCCGAGTGGCCATCCCCAGAGCGCTGGACAGGATGGCGGCAGCACCCATAGACCCAGTGCGCAAGGCAGGGTAGTCCAAACTTGAGTCCCTGCGGGAAGTAGGCTAGCCAGTCCAGAGCACTAGATACTACAGGGGACCTGGCCTGGGGATGGACTGTGGGCGATGCCATGCTTGGTGTGGGGGGGGAAGCACAACCTCTCCCTACCTAGGACACCTGCCACTCATGGGGATGGCCCCATCCCAATAAATGATGAACTCAGATACCCAGTACACATACTTTGGAAACTCAAAAGGTAAAGTCCCTTAAGGTACCAAGATGCCTTTCAATAATTTAATCTGAAGCAAAGCTCTGTGAAGCTTGTCTCACTCCACCGTGTGTCTCTGTTAATAATTTAGATTATTAGCTAGCCTTGGCATTCACAACATATACCCTTATAAAATTAGCTTCATTTTATGGCCTGCTTGGTATATGATTATATGTACAAAGTCTGTATCCCATTAGGCTGCATTAACGAGACAGCCAAATCTAACCCACATTGGGTACTCTCTCCTCCATTTCAGGGAGAATGGGATGGCGCCCATAGAGAATATCAGTTCTGTACTTTTGGCAGAGCAAAGGAGGAAAGCTTTTAAAGAGTGATTTCTGCTGCAGGATACTCTGATAAGAGACTGCAGGCAACAACAATGCTATTTCAGTAATGCCTGCAATGCTTAGAAGTAATTAGGTTGACATTTTTCAGCTCTATGGTTATTTTTACAATTGATAAGGGTATAACTGAAAAATGCAGACCCCTATTTTTCTTCAGAGGTTGCGGATTTTGGTTTATAAGGTAGAAATAATAAAAAAAGTTACTATAGAAATCCACCCAAAAAAATTTAAAATGACATTAACAAAGTCATTATTTGAAGCCACTTTTCGTCTCCTATCAGCGACAATTTAGCACCTTTGTACTAAAAGAAGAGGGTCTACAGGGCTGCTCATACCAGCATTTTTGCATAAAGTGCAGCAATCAAGCAGTAATTTTGATACCTCACCATCTTGTTATATAAAGCTTGGTACAAAATCTGAAGCAACACTGTGTAACCGCATAGTATCTTTCATATAAACTTGTCACAGAACTATTATCAATGAAACAAACAATTATGAAGTTGACAATGGAGACAGAGGAGGACATGCAGTATGGAGCATGGGGAAGAGGAGATATTTACAGCTGTGATATGAGAGTTCCATGAATGGAGGTGTTTTCAACAACACATGCTGCAGAGAAGACTCGTGCAGCACCAACAAGTGAGCTGTATTGTGGGAAAAGGGTGAGATGAGATGAAGTATGGGAGCATACAGAAGGGAGGGAGTGTCTCAATGAGATACAGGCAGTTTCGGACTGGCTCTTGAAGTGAATGGAGAAATGGGTGATGTGGCCATTCTGAAGAACTCAAGAATGGATCTATGATATCAGGATGCAGTTAATTACCATACTTCATGCTTATTTCTCAGGTATATAACTCATTAAAATAAATGGAATGGGCAGGTTTGAAAGGGGTGATTTTTCATCTCAGTACTTCAAAATTTCTATTTCATAAGCAGTTTCTCATTAAAAATTTCAAGTTAAGTAAAAGCTCATGCAAGCCAATTCAGTATCAACAACTACACAACTAGTTTTTGATGCTTTTCCCAAGCCAGCTTCAGGTGCTATTTTAATGTATTGCGAAATGAGTGAGAAAAGAATGAATGAAGAGCAAAACAAAACGTAACCAAAAAACAAAACAAAACCCAGGATTAGTTAACAACCAAGAACTTCGCATTATGTAAGCACATCTATCAGATATGTATATTACCAGTACAAACCACATGTTGTAATGGGGACCCCACTAAGGTTTATCCTTCTGACATGGTCACTATAGCAAATGCTCAAAATACTAGTGCTGGCAGACAAATAGGAAATATGCTGTAAATGATGCATAGGTGCAATTCCTATTAGCGATATATAGGTATGTTGAAAGACAGTATCCCCAGAGTATATTTCATTCATAAAACACCAAATTTAATTATTAACTTTTAGCAAAGAACATAAAGCAAAGAGCTTTGGGTTCTACCATCTCTTACAAAGATTTTCAACATGGAACCTCACACAGGGACTTCACAGCCACAACAGCCATTTTTGTTAAATGCATACTCTCCAACAGTAACAACAGAGCATCTTATCTTCATGTTGCTATAATGGGTTTGGAAAATTTAGAAGACTGCTAGCAAAAAGGTTTAAAGCTTTTATCCAAAAACTAAAGAAAAGATGGGCAGAGATACTGAGTCTCGTCAGTTTCACTTACCAGAGTCTGGTACCTATAGTCACTTTGCAGCTGCTCTGGGAACTTTATGCATAGGAGGCGAAGGAAATGAAGCAGACTCAAAACTGCACCACTTCACTGGTTAACATTTACACCCTCTCCCTCCCCCAATCGTACAAAACAGTTTATTTTAAATTAAAACTTCAGTTCTGCAGAAATTAATGGCCTAGGATTCTCACACATTTCCTGCGGAAGGTTTTACATTTTTTTTAACTAGACATTGACAAATATTTTGTCAAGCACTGGCCTCACATAATTGAAATTATTCATATGTTGTGGCTTTTCAAAATCTGTTTAATTTAATCTAAAAACAGTTCCCCCAGTTGTTCTTAAAACTTTCAGCATATGGCCCTGTATTCCCAGAGGGCTGTTTCAGAGTTCATGCAGAATGCAAGCAGCCATCTTCATCTCACTTTAGATTTCTTTTTAAAGGGCTAGGGTCTCTTGAGCCAGTGTAAAATTCTTTCTACTTTGCCCCACAAGCACCCTCTCTGCTCAGCCAGCTGTCACTCTTTGCAGGAAGCTGGGGTGCTTTACATGTTTTATCTTATCAGAGAAACTGAATTTGCAGTTGTGAAATAGAACCCAGTGCACCTTTTTGCATCTCTAACCATTGTTTCCAGAAAGCTGGTCTCAAACAGTGGCTAAGAAGTGGTTTCTTTAAAAGTTCTTTCCCTTGAGGATAATTTCAGAAGGGACTGAACTGTTCAAAACTTTTGCTTTAAAAGCTGGATTGGAAGATGTTCCATGACCTATAAGTAATGGTTAGTTACAGTTTAAAAGGGACTGCAGCAGCTGAATGTAAGAAAATATTAGAGGGTTTGTCTGCCATTGTACCTAAATTATACATTAAAAACAGAGGTGGGAACATTTTACTATCAATTTGCCATTCAGTTCATTCCCTTTTACTGATCTTTTTCATAGCATGGATTTTTGGTGTGCTTCAAGGTCCCTGCTGGAAGTTGGTTCAGAAGCGTGGCAGATCCAATATATATGCACGCAGCAGAGCACAACACAGCTTTGGCTCAACAACATCCAAGGCTATAGAAATCAGATTTTTGCTCTTTTACGGTGCCATTTAATAATACACAGTGCTCCAGTTCCTCTCCAAGGAACACATCGACAGCCAGATATTAAGAAATCAATATGAAATCCCATTGCAATTTCCAAGGGCAAAAATTCTGTTACCTGAGGAACAAAAAGAATACGAAGGCCTGAGCTAGAAGAAAACCCAGTCACAGCCTGACGATGCTCTCCAGTGCAAATCAGAAATAAATTCACTGATGTAAAACTGATCAGAGAGGAGCGCCAAACCCCCCAAGAAATCTTGTCAGGCAAGAGAGGTTTTTTCCTTTAAACTGAACAATGTCTTCAGCAGCCAGGGTGCTGCTGTGCCCTCAGTATATGTCTTCACAGGGTGGCCTGTGCCCTCAGTATATTTTTCTTGTTAGTGTTCAACTGTAAACTGTAGTGCTGTACTTCTGCCAGGGCTTCAATACTGTGCTCAATTTTCTGCCAATCCCATATAATACAATGTTGCCATGTGCAAACTTCTGAAAGCTGGAATGCCAAAAAGCAGCTTTCCCCCACTCCCATCATGGTTACAAGACTAGCTACAGCTCTCACCCTGCTCTGGTCACTGGGAGGATCTTAAGGAGCCAGTCTATCAACCATGCTTATCCCAGCAGGTCCGACTGGATTTGGCACCTGCTGTTCTTCCTTCTGGAAGCCTGTGACCAGCAGCGCAAAGAGTGACCAGCCAACATTCTGAAAACAAAAGGTATTTTTTAATCTTGGCAAATCTCAGAAGCAAAGCCTAACGTAAGAGAAATAGGGTTAGTAAGTCAGCAATCAGTCTCTATGCAGATGTGTCTCACCTAGAGGATTAGCTTTACTGGGCAGAGAGCTCCCTTTACTACAGTTTCTCCCAAACAAATACTCCCTCCCTAGAAAGGGTTGCTTGTATCCAGCCAGAAGCCCTTGGTCTCTATTTCCCAGCCCTTTTGCTTCTGCTGCCCCAAACTTGTCTAGTGAGCTCAGAAGAGCATCAGGACTTCAAATACATTGTTCCGTAAGCACCTTCATCTTGAATTAAAACCATATATAAAACGAAACATACAGAACCTACCATATTCATAAATTGCAGAAGAGCCCCCACTTCACTATTCTTCTCCACCAAAAAGGTGACCACAAGTCATTTCATCAGAGAAGGAAGTGATACTTCCAAGTTCCCCATCACTTAAGCATATTAGGAAAGGAATGGAAATAATGTATATTAAAGCTGCCACTTAAAGAACAAACAAATACACCAAGTCCCTAAAATGATGACTTCCGTAGAACAACTCAGCTAATCCTACTTATCTTTAGGTCACTGGTCAGGCTGATGAAACCAGGAAATCACAACATTTTCAATAAATATTTGTACATTAAAGACATGGAAAAGTCTGGGAAAGAATCAGTAGCTTCTACTAGTCAGAATAATGTCACATATAAACTAATCAGCCTCCCCACTGTTATCCCATGGACTGGAAACTAGCCTGATAATCTCCATACTGTGCACTCAATAGCTCTTACAGCTAGGCCAAATGTAAACGGAGGAGCAAACTGTTAAGGAAATAATAGTGTTATGTATGTAGTAGAGAGGGTGCAGACTGTGCCAAACTAACTTGATTTCCTTCCTTGAAAAAAGAACTATTTGTAAATAAGGGGAAAGCAGTAGATTGAATACAGTTGGACTTCAGTGAAGCATCTGACATGGTACCACATGGAAATAACTAGGGAAGATGGGGATCAGCACAAGCATTGTAAGGGGAGAAGGCAAACCCACTGCAATAGGGCTGTGAAAAATTCACCTGCAATCATAGGATATTTTAGGCAAGGAATTTCCAGTAGATATAGAGAAGTACTAATACGATGTACAAGGCACTTCCAAAAATCTCATTTGCAATACAGAGCACAATTCTGGTGACCCAGATTAATTCAAACTAGAAGACTGCAGAGAAGAGCTACTAGGATGAACAAAAGAAGGAGGGCCTAGAATAGCTTAATTTTTTTAGTTTTGCAAAAAAGAAGGCTGAGAAGGGGATACAACTGCTCTCTATAAATAGATTGGGGTTATGTATATACCAGGGGTGGTAAAGAGTTATTTAAGCTAAAGGACAATGCAGGCACAAGAACAAATGGCTATGAACAAATACTGGCTTGAAATCAGAAATTGGTTTCTAACCCTCAGAGGGGAGAGATTCTGGAACAGCCCTTCCAACAGGAATCATGGGAACAAAACAATTAGTTTTGAGAGAAAGCTGGGCAAAATTTATGAGTGTAATTGTATGATTGGGCTGCTTAGGATGATGGAGGACAGAGCTCAACAGCCCTGGGGCTTCCAGTTTTTCATCTTACACTTTTAAAGCCCATGTCAGGGTTTCAGCTGGCCACTGGCAGTGGTCACAAATGGATTCTCCCCTCACCACTCCTTATATTCTAGTAGGGCTTTTAAAAAAAATTCCTCTGAAGCATCAGGGATGTCTACAACTAGAATTGGGATGCTGGACAGGGAGGGCCAGGGCTCTGACATGGTCCTCTGACATGGGCTCTGACTGAGCATTCTTTAACTTGGTTGTTTGGTTCTTGCTCATGTGCTCAGGGTTTGACTGATTATGTGGGGTCAGGAAAGTGATATACTGGAGATCAGACTAGGATCTACTGTCACCTTCAAGCCTTAAACTCAACAAAGACCCAGAAACATGTCATCATATAAAATTCCTGACTCACTACAAGGGCAGAAGGTCCCTCTCCTGCATAGTCCTTTCTAGCTTAGTTCTTTCTAGTGGGAGGGATAGCTCAGTGGGTTGAGTATTGGCCTACTAAACCCAGGGTTGTGAGTTTAATCCTTGAGGAGACCATTTAGGGATCTGGGGCAAAATCTATCAGGGATGGTATTTGGTCCTGCTGTGAAGGCAGGGGACTGGACTCGATGGCCTTTCAAGGTCCCTTCCAGTTCTAGGAGATAGGCATCTCCATTCATTTAAAATTTTAAAGCTCTGGTAATTACATCTTGACCTACAATACCTAAATTTCACCCCTCCCTACTCATAGTTACAAAAACTTCATTAATTATTCTTCATTTCCTGTCTTGAACTGTTTGAAGACTTTAGCCTAGCAAAACATGCACTGCATTCCATTCCAGAGTGCACTTAATTCCATTGGTGAGAGAAGTTTTCCATAACACACATAGGTGGACTGAAGTTGAGGTTATAGATCCCTGCTCCACAGGCTAGAAAAGACAGATCGAGAGGCAGGGGCTCCACAGGGAGCCTTGTCCAGCTCTTCTCAGCCAGAAAAAAGTTTGCTTTGATGCCAGGTATGGCAGGCTCTACTGACTAATGCAACCTCCCCTGCTGGCCATCCTGAAGATTAGCTCTGTAAGCCAATCTGCCCTCTTCTGGTGGTGTTTCTCCACTGTCACTTCTGTGCCAGGAGCCACATCACTCCCAGGACCACAGAATTCTCTTCAGGACTCGGCCTTCTGGCAGTGGCATGTACTTTTCTGCCCCCTTCTGGGGGAGCATACTACAGTCCAGCCACTTCCTCAATGGTGTGTGGGGATGGGGACCTGGATTCATCCACTATTCCCCATCCCATCCCAGGGCCCCAGTCGATGGCACCCACAATGCATCCTCTCCAACCTCTCAGTCTACTTCCCTGAGCCCCTACCACACAACATCAACACCTTCTCTGCCCTTAGCTTAGGGCCTCAGCATGCCAGGCTTAGCAGTTGAGGAGATGTTCACTCTCCTCCCTCAGATCTTGTGCAACACTGCTCTGTCCAGGGTGCTAGAGTTCTTCCTCCTGCAAGGCAGCCAGTTCTTTTTCCTTAAGCCCCAGGGAGCAACTGAAGCGGCTGTTCCCTGCAGTCCTTCCTATATGGGCCTGCTCAGTCCTGATGGTCTGCTTCTCATAGGCCCTTTGTAATTGGCTTCCTCCTGCACAGCCTCCCTAGAGCTCGATTAATCGTTTATGGGCATCAGGCAGCTGTCCTGTTGCACCAAGTCTTGAATAATGGGGGAAGGGAGGTAGAAGAAAATGTAAGGAGATTCTAGGAGGATTAAAAAGAAGTCAAACCTTGTGTGCACGAATTTAGTAAACATTCATTCCTCACGAAAACACTACTTGCACAATGGACTAGACAGGTGCTATGTAAAGTTCTCCATATGCACAGCTCTGCCAATGCAATGGACATCACCTTAACTGGACTTCAAATGAATTAAGAGTTCCTGGTGGTGCATAAATCAGAAAAAAAACAAACTGCCATATTGGCTCAGACCAGTTCTCCATCTAGTCTCCAAAAATGGCCAGTATCAGAGCTTGAGGGGGAATATATAGAAAAGAGCAATTTTGAAAAGATCCTCTCATGCTTCCCCTCCTAGCTTCTAGCAATTAGAGGTTTAGGGTCATGTTGAGCATGGTATTACATCTCTGGCCATCCTGACTCACCCATTGATGGACCTCTCCTCCATGACCTGATCTAGTCCCTTTCTGAACCCATGTATATTTTTGGCCACCACAATATCCAACAGCAGTGAGTTTCACAGATTAATTGTGCCTTGTGTGAAGTATTTTCTCTTGTTTGTATTAAACCTGCTGCCTATTAATGTCATTGGGTATCCCCAGGTTTTTGTTTGTGGGAAAGGGTAACTCTTCTCTATTTTTTCCCCCTCATTCAAGACTTTATAGACCTGGATCACATCCTCTCAAATTCTTTTCTAAGCTGAGCAGCCTTAACAGTATTAGTCTCTCATTGTATGGAAGCTATAGAGATATGTTTGTAGAAGATTTTAATTTAGAGACGCTCCCTTATAACAAACATAGAAATTTGGAGATACGCCCTTGAGGCTGAGGTTGGGAACACTGCATGGCTGTGGGTAGCTCCTCACTGCAAAAGCTGTCCAGTTTCTTTTATTAA
Source organism: Rafetus swinhoei (assembly GCA_019425775.1). Taxonomy (NCBI): domain Eukaryota; kingdom Metazoa; phylum Chordata; order Testudines; family Trionychidae; genus Rafetus; species Rafetus swinhoei. The sequence continues at coordinate 22,484,838 of CM033427.1, forward strand.
AAGTTTTACTCTTTTCTCATTCATTTGGTTTGTTAGTTAACGATCCCCAAGATCACTGCATGGTGTCAGACCTGCAGAATGAGAAGGAAACTGCTGCCATTTTGAAGTTAATAACTGTGTTTATAAAGGGAGGCACCAGAGAAGTACATGGAATACCCAGGCACAGATGCTTTCCATGTATTTGGTGAGCCCAACTGTAGCTTGGCTAACTTCAGAAAGAGCAGGGGGAGCCAAAAATGGATGTGTTGCAATCTCCTTCCAGTCTGCAATTGTCTAACAATAAATGTGGCAGAGAATTGGGGGGGAGGGGAGAGGGGAGAAATCAGACAGATTTAAATTGCACTTAGCTGCCACAGGGGCAGAGGGGATTCATGACAACGTGAAATAATCTTTTTTTTTTTTTGGTACATGTTGTTGGAGAGGAAGCACTGGATATTTATAACAACTAAATTTGCAGAAAGTAAAAGCATGAAATGAAAAACTAATTAAATATATGCCAAAATAAAAAAAATGAAACCTTTCCAAGAGAAATTTTTTACATACATGCAAAAAAAAAAAAAAAAAAAAAGAGATGACATCACAGAACAGGGGTTTTGTGGGCAGGAGCTGCTGACCCACAGGAAAAAAAAAAAATCAGTCGGGGGGGCCGCACACAAGTGAGAAGCAAAAAAAAAAAAAAACCACCCCCAAACTTACTAACCCCACTAACATGGCCCCCACATTCCCCTCACACACCAGAGCCTTGGGGGTGGGGGCAGAGTAGCAGGTTTTATGTGCTCCAGCCCCACAGAAGAGGTAGCACCAACACGGACCAGCACCAGCATGGGCTCCCCAAGGCTGGAGGGGGAGCCCCAAGCCTTGGAGGCCGGATCCAGGCAATCCAGGGGCCACATCTGCACCTGAGCCTTAGGTTCCCCACCCCTGTCATAGAGCAATGTCACAGAATAAAGGAAATTCAGTTAAAGCCTGTGACTTTGAGGAGTTTACCATCTCTGGTCAGAAACAGAATCATTTGTGGAATTAAAGACAGTGTGTTAAGAGAGAGTTTGCTCTGTGAAGGAGATTTAACTTTAGAGAAGAAGCTCTCCAAATATTCAGGGCAGCAGAAACAGCCAACCTGTTGTTATCCCACCAAGTGTTATCACTGAACTAAAGAACATAGTCAAAATAGATCAAATCAGAAAGTGAAACCACTCGCTAGGAAAACTACTGCTGGGAGAAGACTGGGTACAAAGGGTTTTGTGGAAGATGTGGATCATTACAGGTCCCCAAACTTCAAACAGGTGTTTGCTTTTGGGAAATTGTCACAAAAGTGGGGGAAATAATCATTCTGCAAAATGTTGCAGATCCCAAATGCAGAAAAGTCAAATTCACACAATTAAAGACAGACAATCTGGTTGAGTTTTTCACAGACATACTGGGGGTTCTAGCAAGCCAGATGAAAGGGACTGGATATTGCTATAACAGTGAATGAAACAATTATTCCACTGACACTGAACACAAGAGATTGGTTAATATTCTCTGTCTGAACAAGATTATGAGACTAAAAAGACCGAAACTGGGACCAACAAAAATATAAGTAACAGGTTATTCTGGAAGGCGATGTGCACTGCTAGCATCAACCATAAAAACCATCATTTATAGGCTCATAATGTATAGATTGGTAAAACAGGTGCTCTCAATACAAGAGCATACTGAACCTGGCTCTGAGACACTCTTCAGGAATATCATGAACTGTTTCAAGGGTTGAGTTGCTTGCAGAGTGAACATATAACCTGGATAAACAAGTAGGTCCCTCTGGTTATTCAGCCACATAGAAAGAGCCCATTTGCACTCAGTAATAAGCTCAAGGCTGAGTTTCCAAGGATCGGGGCAATGCAAGTAACACAGAACACCAAAGAACCAACAGAATGAGTTAATTCCCTTGTCATCACGGAGAAAAGTAATGGCCAGTTACACAGATGTTTAGATTCCAGAGATCTCAAGAGCATTTCAAAACTACCAACTAGAGAAGAGATTATGGCTCCATTTGCAAATGCTCAATACTTCAGTAAACTGGATACATCCTCAGGTTTTTCATAGCTAAAATTAACTGACAAAAGCTCAAAATTATGCACATTCAATACCCCATTTGGAAGATAAAGATACTTATTCCTACCGTTCAGCATAACCACACCACCAGAAGCATACCACAAAACCATACACAGGTTCTATGACATATTAACGGTGTTACCCATTGAACTGTCATCATCATCTGGGGTTCAGTGAAAGAGGATCATGAGCATAGACTTCAAGAAGTCCTGGATGCAACTAGAGCTGCAAATCTCACAGTAAATAGGAAAAAATCTGTTCTAGGGGTTACAGAACTGCGTTTTGTTAGAGACATTATCTCCATTGAAGTTGTAAAACCAGTCAGAGGATGATTTCAGCCATTGAAATGATGCCACCTTCTCCCCCCCAACCCCAGTTAGAGAGATCCAACAGTTCTTGGGAATGGTTAATTATCTTGGAAAATTCATATCAAGCTATCTACCAAAGCAGCAGCTTAAAGAAAACTTCTGGAGCAGTGTTTCTGAAAGTGCTCCGTCAAACCACTTTGAGAAACACATTAACTGGCTGCCCCGGTTTTTTTATTTACTGGCACCGCAGCCACGGAGCCTTACGGCTCCCACTGGCTCCATTTTGTCCTTTGCAGCCAAGGGGAGCTGCGGGAAGCGGCGTGGGCCGGGCCACTGCTTCCTGCTGCTCCGCTTGGCTGCAAAGAGCGAAACGGAGCCAACGGGAGCCGCAAGGCTCCATGGCTGCGGTGCCAGTAAATAAACGAACCGGGGCAGCCCATTAATGTGTTTCTCAAAGTGTTTTCGAGGAGCACTTTCAGAAACACTGTTCTAAAGAATAAAAATGAATGGTACTGAGGTGAACAATTTACAACAACTGATACAAGAACCAGTGTTGAAAGTCTATGTATTAAAATTTCAGCAGATGCATTAACAGTCTGGGTTAAGTGCAGTGATGAGAAGCATGAGGTTTGTTGGCAACCAATGGCATGCACATCCAAATCACTGACGGAGGCAGAAACCAGATATGCACATATTGAAAAGGAGCTTTTAGAAATACGGTTTGCCTGTGAGAGATTAAATAAGTACATTATATTTACGGACAGACAGTGGAAGGTGACACAGACCATAAACCCCTGACAATGTTATTTAGCAAACTGCTAAATGATTATACTTCAGAGGGTTCAAAGAATGATGGTAAAGCTGCAAAAGTAGGATTTGGTTGTGACCTTCATCCCCTGTAAATAATGTTCATGGCAGATGCACTTTCCAGAGCTATGGCTCCCATGAAACCAGAGAAGACTGTAGAGAAGGGATGTAAGCCTATATAGATCTGATTATAAAGATAATTCTCATAGCTAACAGGAAACTGCAACATATGTGAGAGGAAACAGAGAAAGATGAATCATTCAGAATCCTTAAAAGTAGTAATAATTAAAGGGTGGTCTGAAGAAATAAGCAATTGTTGTCCAAGTAGAAGAGACACTATCAGAACTACAGAAATGAATTTTCAAGGACAGGAAAGTTGCAATTCCAAAACCTCAGAAAAGAAATGCTATGAAAGATCCATGAGTTTCATAGGAATTGAGAAGTGCAAACAATGAGCACAAGGAGGTGTTGTATTGGCTGCGGACCAATCACTACATTCCTAGTATGGCAGGAAACTGATTTTCCTGCTTGAAATACAAGCCATGACAACAGGCAGAGCCACTGACACCTCTTCCTGTTCCACAAAAGCCTTATAAGAAAGCAGGCACTGGCTTATTCACCTGGCAATCAAAGGGTTATTTAACAGTTACAGATTATTATTCTCTGTATCTAGAAATTTGCATACTTCACAGAACTAATAGTATGTCAGTGGTAGCCAGCATAAAGGGAATCTTCTCCAAAGATATAATTCCCGATGAAGTCTTTAGTGATAATGGGACACAATTTTACAGTGCAAATTTTAGGCAATTTGCCATAGATTGCAGTTTTCATCATAAAATATCAAGTCCAAATTATTCCCAATCAAATGGACTTGTGGAAAAGTCTATACAGACAATAAATAACCTTATGAAAAAGATTTTTGACAGCAGGGGAAATCTGTATAAAATATTACTGGTTTACTGACATACACCCCTGGAAAATGGTCCTTCTCCAGCTCACCTGGTAATGGGAAGATGGATCAAATCTAATTTACTGAAAGATTGCTGAATTATCATAAAATGAAGCTGTATGGGAAGATGAAAGAAAAAACAGAAGTGGAAGCAGAAATATTATATTTCCAAAAAGGCTTGTGACATCCCATCTCTGAACCAAGGTGTATACAGTGTGCCTGAGTAATCAAACCTCTAATACTTAAGGCCAAAGGGGTACCATTAAAGAACAGCAGTATCTAAGGCCTTATATAATACAGACTGAGCAGGGAGACACATTTTGACATAACTGAAGGGATTTATGCATAATCTCAGAAAGTTCCAACACACTGACAGTAGACCTGAACTCTGGCATTTTGCATCTGACTGATCTTTTATCAACCTACAAAAGGAGAAACTGTCAAGAAACAAGAGAATAATTCAGACTAACAAAAGGCTGATACTGAGAAGATCAGAGCAGGGGAAAGCCTCCAAGAGAGACAGACTTCCCAGCCTACTTGGAGAAGGGGTATTTCAGAAAAGTGAATCATAGAATACTAGGACTGGAAGGGACCTCGAGAGGTCATCGAGTCCAGTCCCCTGCCTTCATGGCAGGAACAAATACTGTCTAGACCATCTCTGACAGACATTTATCTAACCTACTCTTAAATATCTCCAGAGATGGGGATTCCACAACCTCCCTGGGCAATTTATTCCAGTGTTTGACTACCCTGACAGTTAGGAACTTTTGCCTAACGTCCAACCTAAACCTCCCTTGCTGCAGTTTAAGCCCATTGCTTCTTGGTCTATCCTCAGAGGCCAAGATGAACAAGTTTTCTCTCTCCTCCTTATGACACCCTTTTAGATACCTGAAAACGGCTATCATGTCCCCCCTCAATCTTCTCTTTTCTAAACTAAACAAACCCAATTCTTTCAGCCTTCCTTCATAGGTCATGTTCTCTAGCCCTTTAATCATTCTCGTTGCTCTTCTCTGGACCCTCTCCAATTTCTCCACATCTTTCTTGAAATGCGGTGCCCAGAACTGGACACAATACTGCAACTGAGGCCTAACCAGCGCAGAGTAGAGCGGAAGAATGACTTCTCGTGTCTTGCTCACAACACACCTGTTAATGCATCCCAGAATCATGTTTGCTTTTTTTGCAACAGCATCACACTGCTGACTCATATTCAGCTTGTGGTCCACTATAACCCCTAGATCCCTTTGTGCCATACTCCTTCCTAGACAGTCGCTTCCCATTCTGTATATGTGAAACTGATTGTTCCTTCCTAAGTGGAGCACTTTGCATTTGTCTTTATTAAACTTCATCCTGTTTACCTCAGCCCATTTCTCCAATTTGTCCAGATCATTTTGAATTATGACCCTATCCTCCAGAGCAGTTGCAACCCCTCCCAGCTTGGTATCATCTGCAAACTTAATAAGCATACTGTCTATGCCAATATCTAAATTGTTGATGAAGATATTGAACAGAGCCGGTCCCAAAACAGACCCCTGTGGAACCCCACTAGTTATACCTTTCCAGCAGGATTGTGAACCATTAATAACTACTCTCTGAGTACGGTTATCCAGCCAGTTATGCACCCACCTTATGGTCAAGACTTACTGGAGAGTGATGCGCTGGTAACTTCTCTCTAAGGCAGCTGACACTTCGAGCTTACAGATATTACATGGGTTAAGAATTTAATGTCTATGTCATTAGATTGTTGTTAGAAATAGGAGTTAATTTGTTTTAAGAGGGAAGATGTATAGAATTGTTTGTATAATTTAGAAACGCTCCCTCATAAGGGACAGTATTATGAACTCAGGAATTTAGAGATGTAATCTGGAGGCAGAGGTTGGGAATAGGGATGTGAACGAGTAGTCAACAAGTCGATTAACTGATAAGTCTAGGCTTTTCAGTTAATCTAGTCAATTACTCGCATTCCCCTCCCCCTTGCTGCCTCTATATCAGAGAGAGCAGGGGGGAATGGGAAGCAAGAGCCGGTCCTGGGGGAGCCAGCTTAAAAGCCAGTTCTCCCCAGCACTGGCTCCATGGTGCCACTTGCCTCCCCCTCCCGCGCCGTGCGCTGTTGCCTGTATCGCAGCAGCAGCCCCTGCCCATGGTGGGCCCAGGCTTGTCTCTGGCAGAGGCTGCTCCGCAGAGTGCTGCAACCGCACCACGGACAAGGGCTGCTATGGCAAAGGAGCCTCTGCCCATGGCAGTGCTGGTGCTGGCCAGGACAGGGGCTGCTGCCAGAGCCTCTGCCCGCAGTGGGCCTGGGCTTGCTGCAGGCAGAGGATGCTTCGATGCTTAATAGCAGCCTGCCCTCCCCTCCCCTCCCCCCCACACTGCTACCTCAGAGCAGCGCTGAAGGGGTAGGCGGCACCGTTGAGCTGGTGCTGGGGGGAACTGGCTCCTTATACAAAGGCAGCAATTGGTGGTGGAAGTGAGAGCAGTCAACTAGCCCAGGTCGCCACAGACAGAGGCTGCTTCTGTAGTAGAGGCAGCAGCATGGGGCAGCAGGCAACCAGTCCATGAGGGGAGCTGGTTTTTAAAATGGCTCCCCTCGCAGACTGGCTCACGCCTGCCACTAAGAATTCATGTGGTTAGTTGACTATTCAATTAACTAATAGCTAACATCCCTAGTTGGGAATACCTCACACAGCCTCTCCCAGCAGAAGCTCTCCATTTGTTCCATTAAATGTTTTATTCCTTTATCTTTTTTTTAATTTTTGTTATTTAATGAACCCCCAAATCATTACAGACACTATTCCATATCACTGAGCATTTTTATTGCCCCTCTCTGCACCTCTTGCAGTTCCACTAAATCTTTTCTCAGATGGGGTAAGCAGAACCAGACACAGTATTCAAGGTGTGGGTACATCACGGATTTATATACATAGATTGGCTTTCCTATCCCAGCTGAAGTACTAGCAGTTAGAAAGCATGTTTTACTTGCCAACTGAAGAATTTTAATATGCAAATCAGTCCAGGGAACAATCTGCTGCAGGTAGAGGTTGCATAATAGGGATTTATTGCAGGTCATTTCTGTCTTGGTGATGCATGAGCCAGGAAAGAATTCAGCCGAGTCTTCCATGACTCTAATTGGTTCTGTGATCTTAACAGGTGAAAATGTAGTAAAAACATATTTTGTGAACAAAATCAATAACATGACTGAGCACGCACACAACGCAGATCTGTAGACAAGAGAAGTGTCATTTTTACATAGTTACTTTTTTGGCAAATAAATATTTTTAAGAAACTCACCTAAGGTCAAACAATAAGTCAGTGGCACAACTAGGAGTCCTTGGCTCAGTTCACTAGACCATACTGTCTCTATTAGTTTTTATTCCAAGCCAATGTCACTGGTTAATATCAAGAGTAGTATTTTGTAATGGGATATAGTATTAAATGGCTCCTGCACAAGCATGTCTGTTTGTGAGGGCATTAGAACAGTGGTTCCCAACCTGTTTTATACCATGGGCCAGCAAACCCATTCACAAACTTTTGGCGGACCAGTAACATTTTATTTGTATATTTGCATATTCATTATGCAAATAACGAACATGCAATTAAAATGTTACTGGCCCATGAAAAGCGCAACTCCCTATGCCCCCCCAGTGCTAGCCCTAACCCCTAGAATCCCCCACCACTCCACTACCCCCCAGCACCAGCCACTGACCCCAGAATCCCATGCAGCCAATCCCCCCAGTGCCAGTCTCCTGCCTCTTAGAGACCCCCATCCCCAGACACCCCCCCAGCACCTGCCCCTTTCACTTAGCCCTGTGCTACCTCCCAGCCCTCAGTTGAGCACTGCTGCCTGGGACACAGCTGCTCTAAGTCTGCCGTGCCAGGCTCCATGCGGCCCTTCTACCACGCAGTGAACTGCTGTTCTGCGTCCAGGAAGAGACCCCACTCCTGCCCACCGCTGGTTGCCTGAGAGGTGGGGCAGGACACACCTCTCCCAACAGCCACGTCTGGAGGGGAGGCTCTGGATGGTGTATCCCAGCCCTGTCCCCCAGAGCCACCACAGCCCGGCAACCAGCGGTCTGGGGACCAGCAGTTGGAAACCACTGCATTAGAACATAGTATAAGCATCCAGAGAGTGTGCACTGGTACATACAGAGGATCTGATGGTTTGGCTATTTCACGTGCCATATGGAGCAATTTTTCCTCATACTAGGCTGGCCTACATTCCTACGGTACGTCTACACTACAGAGAAGATCGAAGCTGCCACTACCGATCATCCAGGGTTTGAATTAGCCGGTCTAGTGAAGACACGCTAATTTGAACTCATGCTGGTAGTCCTGCTTCCACGAGGAGTAAGGGAAGCCAGAGGGAGAGCATTCTCCCTTCAATTTCCTGCAGTGTGGACAGCTCCAAAAGTCAAGTTAAGCTACTTCACCTTCAGCTACGCAATTAACATAGCTGAAGTTGAGTATTTTAATTCGACCTTATCCCATAGTGCAGACATACCCATAAAGGCCCTGACAAATATCAGAAAAAACCCTGTGCAGGAGATCATAAACAACAACAAATCTGCTTTGCTTGGGGTGGTTTTGGGACTTGGTAATCGGGGGGAAACATACATGTCAATCTAGGCTTAATTGCTGATCCAATTCCACAAAATGATTAAAGAAAACTGTTCCTATCCTTAATACATTGAAAAGAAGAGGTATACATTTGAAGTTCACAATAAAAGTATCATGTAGCTACCCTATGCAGAGAAAAGCATGGGATCCTCTTTGCCCATAGTCAAAGTCCATGCATAGGTATGCAGCCTGCTAAAACACAGCAGGAGCCTGGTTCACTGCCACATTTCTAGTGGATTAATAATCAGAGGCAACACACTCATCTGACTGCAGAGAAATCACTAAAGAAAAAAATGTATTAATTATATTTCTTATGTATGAATAAAGCACAGAGACCAATTAGAGGACTAACCATTCTGAGAGGTCTGTGTAAAGAATAAAACCCTAACTCATAAGAACATAAGAGCAACCATACTGGGTCAGTCCGAATGTCCATCTAATCCAGTATCCTGACACTGGCCAATGCCAGGTGCCCCAGAGGAAATGAACAAAACAGGTAATCATTAAGTGATCCATCCCCTGTCCCCCATTCCCAGCTTCTGAAAAACAGAGGCTAGGGACACCATTCCTGCCCATCCTGGCTAATAACCATTGATGGACCTATCCTCCATGAATTTATCTAGCTCTTTTTTGAATCCTGTACTAGTGTTGGTTTTCACAACCTCCTCTGGCAAGGAGTTCCACAGGTTGGCCTTGCACTGGATGAAGAAATACTTCCTGATTCTCAGTGCCATAGTATCATTCATCTTCCACTTTAATAGTCTTTCTTTGGTATGAGAAATAGGGCTTCGCTGGCATAAGAAATAGAGTTACCTGACCTGTGGTCTGGTCCTGAAGGCATAGAACTGAGTTGAAGGCCCCTTGTAATAATAATAGGCTCTAAGAATGCAACTAAAAGTCTAGAAGCAGGGATGAAAGCCAAGCTTTGTCACTTAACACAATAGATGTGCTTAGGCTAATCAAAAGGGCTTCCGCATGCATTTCATGGGTGAAAGAATAGAGAGAGAGGTGAATTATCCTCTCTCCCTAAAGGCTATTCAACAGTAGAATGAAGGCACAGAACCCATGAAATGACCATCAGGTGCTACATGCTTTTCCAATAGGAGAATTTACTAAAAAGATCACAAGATTGTCAAGAGATGTGCTATACACAGGACTGCCTCTATCTTTGCAAAGTTCTGTGAGGGAACATGTTCAGGGTCCCATCTCTACCTCCTTTCTTACTTGCATTTGACCAATGCTCTCCAATCTAGCTACATCCACTTTTTTAAGGCAAAGAAAAATCCCTTTCAAGCCAGATAGTGGAGTCAGAGAAACTTCCCATCATGGAAAAAAAGGGTGGATAGTTCCAACATCCAGTCTCTGTCGTGATGATTTCTTAGCATCAGTCAGATGGAAATGCAAACCAGGCATCAGGGACAGTGCTATGGGATGAAAAAGGCAAGTATCTGATAGGAGATTGCTCTAAAAATGTGGGGGACAACCTAGCTGAATAACTCCAAAACCATTCTTATATAACAATTTATAATTTCATAAGAAAACTTGTTATAAAAAGAGAAAACATTCTGATTATTGTTTTAGGATAAGAAGCACCAGATCTATATCAACAGAGGTACTAGCTAGTCTGTTTCGTCAGAGCAGCATGTGTATTAGCTTGTACGCTAGCGTAAGTGACTTTTCCAGAACAGTTCAAAATACAACTCAAGCCTGCAGACGCATTCACAAAACCCAGAGTTGTAGGAGATGAATGGCACAAACACAGAGACTGCTGTTGTGCAATACAACACTTAGATGATCCCCCATCTGTATTTTATTTCTAAAACATATTTTACTTATTAGCTTCACGTATAATATCCCTCCAGTTCCACTGCAAAAGAGGATTCTGCCAAAACACAGAGCTGAGCAGACGCCTTAAATTTGTGTGAATATAAAATAAATCTTAATACCAAAAATTAAATATGCCGGTCTGCTGCAGATATAAAATTCAAAAATACAAACAGGCACTTTATTTACCCAAAAAAACCACTGTGTTTTTGGGCACTTGAAAGTTGCACACAAGTTATATGCTTTTGGAAATAATTTATCTATATTTTTGCACACATTGAAATGCAGAAGGAAAATATTCCTTTATTAGAAACTTTTGCAGTAAAACTTCATTTGAGAGAGGCTTCAAAATTACATTTAAGAATGCTTTCATTTTAAAAACTAGTGTGTGAGCGTGTGTGTGTCCAACAGGAAAACATTTTGTGAGGATTTTAGTTGTAAAGGTTTTCTCCAAAGGAACTGTTCAGCGGTTTTTGGGCCGAGTTCTGTCCCCACAGGAAATCATAACCTCATGTGAGAGCTTAAACAAAGTTTATTGCCCAATGTCTAATCCAGCTCCTACTTAATCTCCAAAAGCGTAGCCTAGATGAAAGGGAAATAACACTGATAAGAAGGTGTCAGCTCCCCGACTAGCAGCTTTTCTGAAATTTACTTTTATGCATTTGATGAAGTGAGCGGAAACTCACATACGCTTATGCCATGATAATATTGTTAATCTTTAAAATGCCACCGGACTCGTTATTGTTTATGCTGCGAGTAAACAGACTAAACACGGCTACCTCTGCAACCTCCTGGATTACACCTGTGCTGCTCTCTGATCGCCCTCCACCTTCCCGCCGCACTTCTGGAGTTTGGAGCGTCAGAGCCAAAATCAGAGCTGTAATCAAAGCCTGACTCCTCAGCTGCCGATGACTATGGCACCCAACGCCTATTACCTAACCCCTCACGAGGGCTCCATCCCGCACACCGGGTTCCCACTGAAGTGCGGGGGGAAAGCCCACGCAACCCTCCGGACGAACTCTGGAGCGAGCCTGGGAGAGGACTCGATCCCAGCAGGAATCCAACCCGCGCACCGTCCGCAGGCAGGGCTCCCCGGGGCTCGTTTGCATTAAGCTGCTCCAGGGCCGGTGTGTTTTGGGGGGGGGGGGGTCTTAATTCCGACCCCTTCAGCAGCATTGACACCCTCCCTCCCCGGCCATGCCCCGGGGGGCTCCTACCTCTTGGCTTTTAATTCACCTTCCTGGGTCACCTTTTCTCCGCCGCCTGCTGGAAAATCCCTCTCTGGAGCAGCTGGCGGCCGGGTTAATCCCCGCCAGGCCGGGGCAGCACTCCCAGGAGGCCGCTCATTAGTGTCATCACCTGCCGGCGGCCAGGCCGAGCGGCCCCGAGCGGCGCGTCCCTCCCGCCAGCCTGCTCCTTGGCGCGGCGCGGCTGGTCTGCTCCGCCTGCCTGGGCGAGAGGCCCCCGCCCCGCCTCAGCCGCGGGCCCGAGCGCAGCGCAGCGCTCTGCTCCCGCCCCCGAGCGCACTTTGCGCTCAGGGGGAGGCTGCCTGCCCAGCGGCGGGAGCTAGACGCCCCGAGGGGGCCCGGGGACTCTCCCTGCAGCTCCCCGTCCCTGCGCTGCGGGGTGGCAGCGGGCACAGCCCAGCCCAGCTCGCTGCCGCGGGGGCGTGTCCCGCAGAGGACTCCGGCTCTCGCCCCTGCTCGGGGTGCAGGCGGCTCTGGCTGCCTGGCAGCGCGCGCGCTTCCTTGCTCCCTTCCCGGGCAAGACACTCCGCCCCCTGCCTCCCCAGCGAGCAGCTGCCCCGGGAGCAGGGCCCGGTCCCCCGCTGCACGAGCCGAGCCGCGCCGCTCACCTGGACGGCTCGCTGGCTGAGCGGAACGAGGCTGCAGCTACAGGCAGCGTCCCGGGTCGCTTGAGCGGGGTAGACCGGTGAACAGGCAATTGCAAGTCAATCCGGACTGAACATGCTCTCTGCCTCCCGCCTGTCAAACACTGGCTGGAAAGCAAAGAGCGCTCCCTCCAGCCCTCAGCTACTTAACGCCAGGCTACTTGCGTCCAAATCCTGGCTCCCCTTCCTCCGATGAATCCCCTCCGCTCTAACGGAGCTACAGTTGGTGGCGTTGTGCCGTGAGCCACGCGGCTGCTTGCTGCGGGAAGCCAGGTCTTACTCAAGAGACAGAAAACCAGCCCCCTACGCCACTTGCGATCATTTAATATTCCGTTGCCGTTTTTTACAATTTTCATAGGGCCAGGTTCCAGTGTGGACAATCATATTCCGCCTGCTGCAATTACCTTTCAGCTTCAACTGGATATTGTATTATTCACGTCTGTTTGTTACTCTCTTCTGATCATAGTCTTGTGCTGGTGACTCTGTACACTGCTTGCTTTTTTTTTATTATACTGCATGTGAAAATCATCAGTCCTAGTTTTTTACTCTTTCACTCTCACACACACACCCTACATTAACAAGTCACTTTGAAGCTCATATCGCAAGAGTAAAATCTTTTCACCACTATAGTCCTGCACTGAAGCTTTGCAAGTATTTTACTTCACCTGATCAAGATGCCTGTGACTATAACTTAAAATGCAGTTCTATTTCAAAATGTGGCTAGGTAAAAATGGGCCCAGTTGACAATAGATCTGTTCTCTGTGTCTATTTTAAAATGTAGTAGCTAAAAAGCTGTATTATTTTTTATTTCCAGTAGCCTTGCAGCACTAGTAGAGCTGGACTAAGACACACAGCATAGGATAGTGTTCTACTTGTTAAATAAGTTCTGCTTGCAGAATCTTTGTTGTTGACAATTCCTGAGCCAGAAAGATCTCAGCCTGACTTTTAGATTGTGCAGAGGACATGCTTCCTCGCCCCCCCGCCCCGCCCCCCCCAAGTCTTCTACTTTTTGGTAGAACACATTTTCTCTGAAAATCACCAAGAGGTAATAAAGATGGAACCCTTCCATATAACTTTTACAGTCACTTTTCAGAACAGGACCTCACTCGTTCTATTACTAAGATATTATTGATGGAGTAGGCAATATTGCAGCCTCAGTTTCTGAGGAGGCATGCTTTGATGGATATTGGAGAAGTGATCTATAAAATGTACCACTTTGCTAAGTTAGTGGTGTACTCCAGGATCCTTCATTTACTTCAAACACAAGGATGAAAAATTATACACAACAAAAATTACATTTAAGCTTGCAAAGTCAAACACTCAGAAGGCAGGAAATGCCAGAATTAAGAGTGCCTATGCAATCTTAATTCAGCCACCTAGTGCATATGCATTGTGATAGGCTCTCTGATTACATTATCACATTCTTTTCCACATGACAACCTTAATTCTAGCATTATACTCACATACACACCATATCTTGCTGTGGGCTATGGCTCTCAGTGGGTACTTTATATGGCCCACCCCAACAGCAGAACCAATTTGTACTAGCACGGTATCCACCCTGCCGCATGCAGAGTTAAAGGTAATGGTTAATAAAGAAATAAAGTTGCCTTTATGACTCAATTACATTATATTTCTCCATTTTAAGAGGATATTAATTCAGGGCCCACTGGTATCACTGTCAAAAGAATCAAGGCCATGTAGAGTACATGGAGAATGTTTTTTTTTCTACAAGAAGAAGGAGAAAAACTAGTTCCCTTATATTTATATTTTTGTAAAGGACATAGGCCTATTGTAATAATTCACTAGTGAGTGGTGAACGTTAATGTTACAAGTTACACAAAAGAATTGCGGCAAGAAGCATATATGCAGGAGCTACAGTGAAATTAAACAAGATTTCAAGCCATTTCTCTAAATGCTTGCAGTTCTCATTTAACAGAAAACCAGATGATTTATATAAAAAAATAGGTTGAGCAGTTGCTATGCATTTGGAAGTCAGCTATTGTGATGTAAGTCAAAACAATATTTTAGTCATATGTTTTACTAGAAATAAAAGGATTAATGCATAAACACCTATATCACGTTTTCAGAAAGAAAATGGCTTTATACATGTAAAAGTAGCCAGCAGGACTACCCAGTATAACAGATCCACTCCTGTTATACTGCAATACTTTACCTACTGCATAGAATACGGGTGTCAAGCTCAATCCATAACAACAGTTATCATTTCAGGTCACATATCAGTGCTACAAAGTTAAGGCTATGTAATTACTTCCTTCTGACTGTCTCCCACTGCAGTTGACAGAAGTTTGGCAAAAATATCAACAGCAGAATATGTGATAAACAATCTTTTAGGTCCTAGTCCTTCATTGAGTGCTGCCTGTACATGGGAAATTTCAGGAATACACCTCAGATAGTGACATTATCTTTACGTGCATTATCACTTAATGGGGAAAATCATGAGAGGCATTTTTAGGGCCAGTGCTATTTTTTTGCTCCTTACTTACCTGTTTCCATATATAGTTAGCATTTTGGATGTAAACAAGCTAACAGTATGCACACGTTACTGGACAGACCCACTTACACACCTAAATAATACAGAAATCTGACATGACATTATCAGGATTAAGAGTTAACACTTCATTGAGATGCATAAGGACAGTTCACAGGTCTCAGCTAGGTCTATACAAGACACCTTACAATGGCATGGCTGTGCCACTGCAGCCAAGCCATTATAAGCTGTGCCATGTGGCTGCTCTTCATTGCTGGGAGAGAGGTAATAAATAAAACCGGCAATGGTTGGTAGCTGCATCCACAGGAGTGTGGCTCCTGCTGACAAAGCGCTGTCCACATCAATGCATTTCATAGTTAAAACTTTTGATTTTTCACACTCCTGAGCAACTAAAGTTTTAGTGGCAAAAGTGTCAATGTTGACATAGTATCAGAGGGATAGCCGTGTTAGTCTGAATCTGAAAGAGCAAGAAGAAGTCCTGTGGCACCTTATAGACTAACAAATTTATTGGAGCATAAGCTTTCGTGGGCAAAGATCATCTGACGAAGTGGGTCTTTGCCCATGAAAGCTTATGCTCCAATAAATCTGTTAGTCTATAAGGTGCCACAGGACTTCTCATTGTTAATGTTGACATAGGTTGTGTAAAATGACACTACATTTCTTTCACACTTAAAAGAATACTGGATACCTCACCAGCTAGCAGTGGTAGAAACCTTCATTCTTTAAAAAAAAAAAAAAAAAAAAAAAAAAAGGTAAAAATAGTCTTGTATGCTTCTGAAACTGGATGTGTCATTGAGAATGGATGTTTAACACCCCCAAGGTGTTGCATAAGCAGAGGGGTCAGTTACATAATATACATTTACTAAAGGAGCCAGACTCTTCAGATTTGATGAGCAAAATTAAGTAATTAAATGTCTAAGGCAAGAAGCATCTATATCCTGGAGAACAATATGATGTTTCATTTTTCCATGGAGAACAACAAACCTCAGAATTCCGCCAGAAACCACACAAAAGACTCAAAGGAAACTTAAAATTAACCAAAAAATATCAACCCATCAGAGCTGAACCACGACTTTAAAGCCCACATTCTGCCACCAGTTACACCAACGTGAATACAGAGTCTCTCTGCTGACATCCATGTGGGTCTACTTACAGTTGTTCTTTGGACTGGAGAATACTCAGCCCTGCTGAGTTCCCTAATTCTCCACACAGCCTGCCATGAAAAAGCCATGCCAAGGCTTCCACTAGTGCTATACCAGATACTATCACATTATGTGCCCAAAAACACAGCAGAGAAAATCTTCCACTTGCAAATAATCAACTCTTTCTTGCCCACACTTATAAACAAAAAGAGCCATTAGGTCTGACTCTCACTAGCTGGAAATGACCCTGCCGAGCCAGAGATGTAACCCAGAACCAGCGTTATGTGGAGCTGTCCATGCTTAGCTGCCACACTCCCTGGCTTGAAATGGTTTCCAACAGAGGCTGAGTTTAGCACCCTCACTATACAAATTGTTCCTGCACCCCTGAGGCCAGGTCCCTTTTGTTCCATATGCCTCTCCTTTAAAGTAGCCAATAAAACATTAGCAGATTTTACCTTTTCTTTTTTAGCAGGAGAGGAGGGTGTCCTTTTTTGTGGAAATTTTTTTTTTTAAATCATCATAAAAAAACCCTCCAACCACCGTTAGAACTGGGGGTCAGAAGGAAACTTTTTTTCTTTAAATGGTGGGGTTTGGTTGAAAATGGAATTTGCGAAGGGAACAGGTAAGTAGCCAGCCATGGCAATGGCTGAAGTTGTATTTATGAGCTCCCACTCATTTCTTCCCCTCCCCCCGCCATACAAATGCAATTTTTTGTTTGTTTGTTTTTTTAAATCCCCATAACCTCACGCTAGTAATACATTCTCTGTAACTTTGGAAGCAGCAAACTGAGGTATCTTCTGTTGCCATTACTGAAGGAAATGCCTGACATAGGTAAAACATCCCGAAAAAGGCTAATGTGCAGTACTGATAACTGGCAGTGAAATTCATCTATCATTTTGTTATTAATATCTGGTATTTTACAGCCCCAACAGCAAGCTAGATAATTTGCAAAACAAATACAAATAAGATCATTGCCCCAAAGAGTTTACATTCCATCCCAACAGACAGTCTGGGAGCATGATGTAGTCAAATCTCATTCTGTGGGCACACTAATGATAAGAAGGTAAGGGAGGTGTCAGCTGAGTCATAAAAATCTACACAGAATCAGAATTTCAGTGATATCAACCTCTCTAGCATGGCAGGGGGACTTGGTCTCGCCCCCACCCTCAGCTCCTTCATTTGGTAGAAACTTTGATAATACAATGTCATCAGAAATGGGTTAAGTTGGTATCATTCAATAGCCCTTCCTCCCCCCAATACAATGGTACCACACATGACAAACTTAGAACAATTATGTATATACATACTTGTGAAAATGCTTTTTTAAAAAATCAACCATTTAAATTATACTTTCACACATGGATGCATTGCTTTCCAAAAAGCAACTGGGCTTTGGTAACACTAGAGAAGTAAGCCTTGAGATGTAGGACTGAAACTCCTCATGAAAGTCATCATTAGCATCGTTTCTGTCTAAGATGCCACTTGTAGACACGTTAACCTGATCCTCAGCTGTACTCACACATCTCTATATAAGGCATGCTGCTGGCCAAACATTTATAGCATGGTGAGCATTTGGTCTTTGTACATGAGCATTTAATTAGCTGAAGGATCAACTCATAGAATCATAGAACCATACAGCTGGAAGAGACCTCAGAAGGAGCACATGGTTTTTCCATGACTTGTGATCAGTTCATCCTCAAAAAGGACCCATCCATGCCCAAACAGATGCATTCAAATGCCCCACCATTCCATTGCTTGATAATTTGTCCTCCTTGTCATATTAATGCATCCCTTGTTGGTGGCAATTTTTCTGTTTGTCTGCTTCTTGGAAAACATCCACCACTGTAGTGTAGTAATATTGGTCTTCAAATGATAAGCTTGGCATATGAATACTTCCAGTGTATTACAATGACATTAGTGATTGTCCTTGTCATTCCCGGTACCTTCAGCATGAGGAGAGAGTGTTCAGAGACTAAATCAAATGCCTTCAGTGAGATAATTTGGTCCTCTGTTCCAGTCACTCTTCCAATAGTGTCACAACCCGAAAGGGCATGGAAACCTGGCAACTTAATTTGTTCACATGTAGGGACACCTCTCTGGGAGATACAGTTGCTTTGCCCCCACAGAATCTCATGGAAGCTTTGCACTCATACAGAACACTGGAACATGTATGTCTTGTGCAAAAACCTGGAGTTTCAGAGCACCTCTCCTTGTGGCATGCAAGATAATTGAGTGTCAGCCTCCTCATGGGAAGCACAAAGAAACTCCACTGAACAGTGCAAGGCAGCAGCTTCATTATGCTATGCAATGAGGACATTCTTCAATTCTTTGCATGCCAGAGCATTTTTTCTGCAAGGTATGCAGTTGACCTGACACATACTCCCACGTAGCTTCTTCACTGTGACACTAAAGATGTTCATGAAGTCAGTGATTTTGTACTGGACAGGTGCAATTCCATGGAATCTTTTCTTTCTGGCAATATTTTAATTGATCCCTCTGTGCATCAGGCACAAGGTGGACTTTGTCATAGGTCCAGTTTCTTCTTTGTGGCCTCATTATGAAGTCTTCAGCCAAATCTCAGCAGCTGTTGTAGTTTCTGGTTTGTCGAGGGCTTGTTCCTCAGTTGTGATTGCTACACTGAAAGGCCTCTGCTGACATAAGGTACCAGTCACACTGTCAATGGGTATTGGCTTCATCACTGATTCAATCTTATCAAATTGCTTGATCCATTCTGTAAAATGGCAGTTCTCCATCATGCAAAATAGGCCATTGAGAGCTGAATGTACACTGGATATGTGGTACTGGGAAAGGACTTTTCAAAGACGACATCTAGGTACTTTTTTGAAGGGTGACAAAATGCCCAGGAGTGTGCTTTTATAGCACATTGCGAATTTTTCCTTGCTAGAATTTGGTTCACAGTATTCTCACTGTACAAAATCCCACAGATCCACATCTCATATACAGGATTACAGGAATATTTGGCTAGATGCTGACATCTTAACCAGCGCCTCTTTACAACTCTTTTGGCACAATAAACAAAACTGATCATCGGTACCACTGAACTGTCCTATTACTTTTTGTCAACGATGGCAAATTAACCTGAAGCTCTCCTTCTACTTGCAGTCACATGTTAACATTAAAAGGAAAACAATTATGCTTTGAGCATTAGAGTGACACACAGTACTGTTGGTCAAGGGCTGCAGTTTAACTCTGTGAGGACTGCACGTCTGACATACCTTCGTAAAAATATAATAAAAATGTTGATTTTAAGTGTTTTCTCAAATTTCTAGGTATATCACTGCCATTGAGGTGTGGGGCGTCACCAGGCCCTGCACCCCCATCTGCAGCCAGATGTGACTCCCAGCCAGCAAGTAGAACAGAGGGTTTATTAGTTCACAGGGATACAGCATAGAAAAGACTTGTTAGCACAGGAACCAGCAGCAGTCAGTACAACCCATCTTAGGGAGAAGGGGGCCCAGACCCTGCCCCCATCTCTGCCTCCCAAGCCAGACAGACTCACTCACAAACCCCAGCAGCCCATCCCTGTCTCCAGCCAACTCCACCTCCATCCCGGGCAAAAAGTGTTGGCTAGTCACACCCCCTCCAACGCTCAGATTACTGTGAGCATGGACCATTGTGAACATTCTGGCCTGAGCATCCTCCCTCAATGAGTCATATTCGGAATTCCCATCCCCATCTAGATAGTGGTGCAATGCCAAAGGAAACTGAGGGACACACACGGGGTTACTACGGGGCAGTAGAAATCGCATGCAACATAAAGCGAACAGAGTGAATACAATCCCCACTTTGTTACGGTCACTATTCTAGGTGTGTCATGCTTGGTACCATTCTGTGCATGGGAGAAAGGATTTTCACACAACTTGTCCCATTTCCAATGACCCTATATTATCAAAATTTCTACCAATCAGACAGAGTCAGGGGGCAGCAAGTCCCCTGTGCCATGCTGCAGAGGGTGACAACCTTGAAGTACAGTTCTGTAGTTTAGTCTGTACATTCTGTAGTATTTCTTCATGTAGCACTCTGCCAACCTGTGGAACTTATTGATGGTGAATACTTTGAAGGCAAAAATATTACTGATTTCAAAATGAGATAAGTTCATGAAGGACATGTCCATCAATGGCTATTAGCCAGGATGGTCTGTGATGTAATCCCATGCTTCAGGTGTCTCTAAACCTCTGACTGCCAGCAGGTGCAACTGGATGATGGGGTGGCTCACTCAGTAATGGCCCAGGTCTATTTATTCCCTCTGAAGCATCTGGGACTGTCCACGGTTAGAAGATAGGATACTGGGATAAATGGACCATTGATTTGATCCAATATGAACATTCTTAGGTAGATTTTGATGAAACAAATGACACTTTCTCTCCCCTGCTTGCCTTTCTATAATTAACTTGCCCATGTTGACAAGTCTCAGAGGGGTAGCCGTGTTAGTCAGTATCTTCAAAAACAACGAGGAGTCCTATGGCTTATGCCCAAATAAATCTGTTAGTCTTTAAAGGTGCCACAGGACTCCACGTTGTTTTTGCCCTTGTTGGAATTACACAGTCTCCCAGACTATTAAACAGTATCTGACATTCAAAACATGATAGTTCTCATTCTTCCAAAGAGAAATTTTAAGAAACTCTTATCTCTGCCCTGTGTTTGTTTTAAGGGTGACACTATTAATAGCCTCCCCATCTCTTGTATACATGCTTATCTGTAATACTAGTTCCAAAATGTATTCCCTACATCAGAAATCTGGACCTTCAAGAATAGAGTTATTTATGCAAGTTTACAGGGAAGCATTTGTTCCGTTAGCAAACAAGCATGTTATACCTTTCTTTTTTACATTCAAGCTTTTTTTTTTTTTACAGATTGATCATTTTAAAAATAATTATCATATATAAAAAAATTCCTACTGGAAGAGAATATTATGTAAAAAGTTCTTGGCAGAAGTACAGCAGTAAAGAAAGTGTGGTAGCTACATTATTTTTGTTTACAGAGCCTTTCTATGTAAATAATCCCATATATTATTATTTAATAATAATTCCAGATTTATGGGTGACAACCATTTTGATTGGCACTAGAATAATTTATTTACCCATCACACTAACACTCTGGGTTATTAAAAGTGAAAGAATATTTTAAAGTTCTAGTTAATCTCTTGCTGTTTACTGTTTGCATTTCTCTGAACAATTAAGTCGGTTTCACTTTTAATTATAGTCACTTTCACTTCTAAGTTCCAGACACTGCAGGGAAATGTTTATTTGTTTTAAAACAAAAAAGATCCCAATGAAAACAGGTTAATACTGTTGGGAACATTTCTATTGCTCTTAGATTTTATCTAAACTTGTTTTTAGAAAAAAATAATTTGGGACCCAAATTAAAGTCCCTTAAAAACAAAAATGTAAAGGGCCAGATTCTACCTTCACATGAACCTGGTCTAATCCTGCATTACTGATGTGAGTGGAAGGATTCCCAACAGCTTCCATGGGAACATGAATGTGTCCATTATGCAGATCCGCACATTTTATCTCAGATAATCCTTTTCTGTGTATTGAGATGAAATTTTTTTCCATGAATATTCCTTAAAATATGCTTATTATTTGTCTATCTATTTAAATGTCTTTCCTCCCTCTTTGCCCACCGTCCCCCTACCCCCAGCCCACCCCCAGTTAAACATTTCAGCTGAATCACAGGCTTTCTTTTGAATTTTTCTTTCCTCGTCTGTACAAAGATTAGCAATTCAGACACTTTTATTCAAGAGAAATATTTTTTTTTAAAAACACCTATTTTTAAATCCAGTGTAAAAATTTACACAAGAAGAACAGCAACCATGGAGGGGAAGGGAATCATAGTTATTAAATGGATTTTGTAAGAGCAGCAACCTGCATCTTGTAAGAACACATCTCGAGACCACACACAGAACATACTGTGCCAGATTTCTCATTCCAGCATATATTTGGAAACATATTTAAAAACTCCAAGTGACTAAATAGAGACAGCTTCATGCTGCTTCCGAAGCACTGATGGATTTCACTGAGATCCTCTATCCTCTTTATAGAAATCTTCTAGCTGTGCATATGGAAGTTCTAATGTTAGTTGTCAGAGAAGTAAACCTACCAAATAAGTGCGGCAGATTAATGGGAAGATCCAGGAAAGAGTAGCAAATCACAAGGACTTCATTTTCAGAGCCAACCTTGAGCAGCAACATTGTGAGTGACAGTGAAAGAAAAAGAGCCCTTGTGGACACCAAATCTCATCCCAATCCTTTTGCTGTTGAAAGTAATGTAACAGACAAAGGAGATGAGACTAAGCCACTTCAAAGCACGATCCAGACCTGGTGAGACCTGTGAGAGACAGAAGGAGAATGGGAAACTGGGTCTCAATTCCCTTTTCAGTCTCCAGTTTTGGACACTTAGCAGCTAAACTGTTAGAACAGAAGTTGATAGGGAACCAAGGACAAACCTTTTGTCAGCAATTTCAGTCAGTGGCTTTCAAACTTTTTTTTTCTCATGACCCAGTTGAAGAAAATTGTTGATGGCTGCTGTGACGACGCGTCGGGGTCCCCCGACTCCTGCACCCCCGTACTGGCACGAACGGGCTCCACCATCCAGTAGAGTAGAGGGAGTTTATTGCTTCTCCAGGATACAGCACAGCACAGATGTCATCTGGTTACAGGAACTGCAGCTAAGAGGCCTCAGTGCCCCCCCTCTGAGATGGGGGGGTGGCTGGGCCCTACAATCCCAGCTCCTGGCTTAGGCTGGTTCCTCCATGATCCCAGACAGAAACTAACTCACACACTTCCAGCCCTGCCCCCATCCAGGGTTCCACTCCCCTGCTTCCCATTGTTCCGCTCCATGGGAGATACCTGTCTGACGAGTTTCCAAGCCCCCTTGCATAATGACTCATCCACTGCCCTGCCGGGCTGTGCTGCAGACAGCAGACAGTGGAGGTCACTCACAACCCACTACGTCACACCTGCTACCCAACATAATTTGACTAGTGTGTGGGATCCAAAGTGGGGCTGAGGATGAGAGCTTTGGAGTGTAGGAGGCGGCTCTGGCTTTGAAGGTGCCAGGGCTATGGCAGGAAGGCTTACCTTGAGCAGTTCCTGGTCAGCAGTGCAGAGGGGGGAGGGTGCTAAGGCAGACTTCCTGCTTCTCCTGGCACTGCAGACCATGCTGCATCCCAGAAGCAGCTAGGAGTAGGTTCCCAGCCAATGGAAGTGCAGAGCTAGTGCTCAGGGCAGGGGCAGTGCATGGAGCACTGTGCGCTCTTCCCCCTCCTCACACATGCCTCTAGGAGCTGGGACTGCTGCTGACCGCTTCTGGGGTGCAGCCCAGTCTGCAATGCCAGGACAGGCAGGTAGCCTGCCTTAGCACCCAGACTGGACACCTTATCACCCTGCAACAATGAGATCAATGAGACCCAGTGCCTAACATTCCACAACCCAGTATTGGGTCACGAGCTGTAGTTTGAAAACCACTGCTTTTACCAGCATGAGAGCATACAGACAAACTCCAGAAGAGTTCATTCAAGTAATGGAGGCACTGACCTGCTGCATTCTCAGAGTTACCATAGGAACATCTGAGCGCTAGGGATGAAATCCACCCATCCAGAAAGCCAGCATAAGACCTATCCAGCACTTTTGCTCTCAGTCATCATAGTACTTACCTGGGATTCAAGTGGCAAACGGGGCTGCTGCTAGCCTGGTCCTCTCTAAAGAGTAAACTTCACCCAGAGTGCTGTTTACCAAGGGAAGGACCAACTAACACTTTCCATCCTCTAACACACAGAACAACCTAGCTTACGGCAGTGGCTGCCCCCTCCAGTTCCTTCCCTTCCAGCCTCTCTAGCTCCATTCTGAAGTCCTTTGTGACCCCAATACCCTGACTCTAGTATGTTAACCAGAGCTGCAGAGATTGTTTCAAACGTTGCCTTTATTTCAGGCTGCAGTTGTTTCCATCAATGCGCTTTATACCATATTACAGGCACAATATAACACAAGACCTCATTTACTTTTTAAACACTACCAGGCATCCTGCATTTTATCTCTGTGCACTCCCTAGTGCATATTGAAATGTGCCGTACACCTGTCACTAATCAATGTTTCAAGAATCTTCCTTAAAACATGCACAAGGCTTACAGAGGATTTTGTCTCTCTTGCTCACTCATCAGTCTCCGGATTGACAAGCAGGAACATAACTGTAGCTGTTTCTTCATATTTTCTTTTTAAAACCATTTTAAGTATATTGCCAGAATTTGTCCTTTCTTCCTTAAATATAAGATCTAAATTGGATTCCTTGATTCAGGCCCTTGTAATGCCCAAGTTCAATTATTCCTGCTAAAGTAATCTGCAGGCTTCATTTCATACAAATTTAATTGCTGGGCTGCCGTCTTGTCTTGGATGGGTGCAGCATAGCATGCCTTCATTATCGTCTCCACATCATCTCTCAGCAGCATCTGGTACTGTCAGTAAGATTTTGTGTATGATGTTTAAGGCACTCATAGGCCAGGTCCTTCTGATACATTAATTGCATTTATCTCACTTCATCCCTCATCTCTTTGGATCAGAGGTTTCTGACTGGTACCTTGCTTCACCTGAACTCTCTGGAGCTGGTATAATTTTTTTTATATGCTCTGTATGTGAAAATTACCATCTGATGACAGATACTGTAGGCCTCATTCTTGTGCTTAAATCAAGAGTAACTCTTAAGACTCTGCCTCTTGTGTGTGCGCCTTGTCGGGGTGGGGCAGCTTACGTGTTCTTATGATTCCAGGAGCTATGCCAGCGGGAGCTTAGTGCTCCTGGTAGGTACAACCACGCTGGAAAGGTCAAGGGGAGAGGAGCCAGACTAAGCATACACAACGATCCTCCAGGATTGGGGGTTTGGCTCAGGGCTAACAACCCTGACCTAGAAAAGGCTTTTGTTATGGAAACAGCAACAGATAATTTCTTCTCAACTGTGTGTGATGGCTTTCCAGAGTCACTTACAGTGACTTGTATGACTGACAGTGCTGAAAGCAGAAATGAAGCTATTGACATGAAGATGGAAGTCCTGAGCGCCAAGATTAAGACCAGAATTGGGTTCTGGAATGTACGTACCATGTACGAAACGGGTAAGCTTGCACAGATTACAAATGAAATGAGAGGCTACAAACTACATATTCTTGGTATCAATGAGAGTAGATGGATTGGATCAGGAAGAATGAAGACTAGTACTGGAGAAACAGTCCTTTTTTCCGGAAGGGATTATGACCAACACCATGAGAGAGTAGCTATCTTCCTGAAAAAAGGAATAAAGAAATGTTTGCAGGAATGAAAACCAAACAGCAGCAGACTGATGAGAGCCAGAATGAAAGGTAGACATGTAAACATTACATTAATCCAGTATTATGCCTCAACAAATGGAAGTGAAGAAGAAAAGAAAGATAGATTCTATGAACAGCTTCAAGCTGAAATAAAAACAGCATTACGTCATGATCTTATAATAGTCATGGGGGACTTGAACGCTAAAGTTGGGAGGGATAATACGCACGACAGAACTACGGGGAAACATGGGCGTGGTACCATGAACAAGAATGGAGAGAGGTTAATGGAATTTTGTACTTTAAACAATCTTGTCATCGGAGGTACGCTCTTTCCTCACCGTGAAATTCACAAGTTAACATAGCGTTCACCAAATGGTAGGGATAGTAATCAGATCGACCATCTGATGATCAGTGGAACATGGAGACGTTTGTTACTAGATGTCAAGGTGAAAAGAGCTGATGTCGGCAGTGATCACCACTTTGTGACAGCACTCATAAAGCTTAAGCTAAGAAGCACCGATCACAAGATACCTGTGCAGAACCGCTTTGAAGTAGAGAAGCTACAAGACCCCAAAGTTAAGAATGGTTTTGTCCTTAAGGTAAAAAATAGGTTTCAAGCGCTACAAAATCTTGAAGAAGAAACTCACAGCATAGAAGAAAATAATAAGAAATAGGAACAAATTACAACAATATATGTAAAGAGCAGTGAGGACTGTCTAGGTTTCAAACAGAAACCAAAGAAAAAAGTATGGATCATGCCAGACACATGGAAAGCAATTGATAATAGATGTATCTTAAAGAAGAAACTCACAGATGCTAAATCAGGAAGACTGAAAGAAAAATACCAGCAGCAATACAAAAAAGCAGACCGGCAAGTTAAGAAATTGGTGAGAGCTGATAAGAGAGCTCATATAGAGGAACTAGCAGCACAAGCTGAAGAAACAGCTACTCGAAGAGAGAAAGGAAAGGTTTTTAAAATCACCATGCTTGTTTGCGGAAAATATCATGCCAGTACAAGTGTCCCTGTCATGGACAAACAAGGAAATCTACTTACAACAGAGAGGGAACAAGAGGTTCGTTGGGCAGAATATTTTCAGGAAGTTCTAAACAGGCCACCACCAGAAGAAGAAGCTGATATTCTAGAAGCGGAAACAGACCTTGACATAAATACTGCTCCACCAAAAATGGAAGAAATTAGCATGGCAATAAGATCCTTAAAGAATGGTAAAGCTCCAGGACACAATAATCTCAATGCTGAATTGTTCAAGGCAGACCCAGAACTTGCAGCCACTATTCTCCAACTGCTCTTTTCAGCAATATGGTAAGGGAAGCATGTGCCAGAGGAATGGACAAATGGAATTATTGTTAAGATACGCAAGAAGGGAGCATCAAAGACTGTAACAACTGGCGCAGCATTATTGTCCTTTCAGTGCCAAGCAAGATCCTTGCTAAGATCATTATTCAGCGGATTGTAGACGCTGTTGATAAATCACTGAGAAAAGAACAAGCTGGCTTTCGTAAAGGAAGGGGGGTGTAGATCAAATTTTTGTACTGCATAACATCATTGAGCAATGCATTGAATGGCAGAGGCAGTTGTTCATCAACTTTATTGATTTCAAAAAAGCCTTTGACAGCATTCATAGGGATAGTCTTTGGCATATTCTGAGAGCATATGGAATACCACAACAAGCAGTACAGCTCATTAAGAGCTTTTATAACAATTTCACATTCAGTGTGGGGAGAATGATCTACGCTTCCAAGTTAAGACTGGAGTAAGGCAGGGATGTGTCATGTCTCCGATGCTCTTTAACTTAGTCATAGACTGGGTTATGAGGCGTACAACAGAAGATGAGCCAAGAGGCATCAGATGGACTGTCTTCTCCACATTAGAGGACCTTGATTTTGCTGATGACCTCGTGCTGCTCTCCCATACGCATCGTCATATGCAAGAGAAGACAAATCGATCTGCATCTTCGGAAAAAAGGTCGGACTAAGAGTTAGCCAGAAGTAGAGAAAAGTCATAACCCTAAATTTTGAGGCACCAGCATCAGTTAAGATCGAATGCCATGACCTACCTATCACAGAGAGCTTTACAAACTTGGGTAGTATTATCAGGCAAGATGGAGGTATCAGAAGTGATATCCAGAGCAGACTCAGTAAAGCCAGAAATGTCTTCAGGAGTCTGAATGCTGTGTGGAAGTCATCACAATACAGCATCCATATCAAACTGAAATTTTATCAGAGCTGTGTTTTATCAACACTATTATATGGATCAGAATGCTGGTGGATGACAGAGTACGACCTCAATAAATTGTCGACATTTCACACCAGAAGTCTTTGGAGGATCCTCCATATTTTTTGGCCAAGAATAATTTCAAATCAGGACCTGCTTGCGCAGTGTAAACAAGATGACATGGCTACCATGACTATGAAAAGATGCTGGAGACGGATTGGGCACGTGCTCAGGAAATATGGATGCTCCATCACAAAGACTGCTGTGCACTGGACTCCTGAAGGAAAGTGGAAATGAGGACGACCCAAAACAACATGGCGCCGGACCGCTGAAGTAGAAATGAAGAGCATGAATTACACTTGGGGCACTAATGAGAGGCTGGCCAGAGAGACAGACAGAAGTGGATGACCTTTGTTGCTGCCCTATACGCCAGTGGGCATGAAGGATGATGATGATGATGAACTCTTAAGACTGATATAAATGGAATCAGAAACAGATCATCCCAATCTATGTTGCCTTTATCAGATAGTTGGGATCCCTCCCCACTCCAATAATATGCCTGTGTTTAAACAACTGCATCGAATGATATGGACATTATTTTTTCCAGTGATATTAAAAATACTTTTCATCTGATAGTACTATCCCCTCTACTATTATACTGATTATGAATAGCTTAAGATTAATCCAAAGGAATTTCATATTCTTCTCCAATTTTTAATATTGGGGTTGACTTCATTTTATTAATTAGAGGCTGTCTTCAGCCTTCCCTGCTTGAAATCAAAAGGAGGTTTTGCTGTTGAGCACAGTGAAAGGACAACTGGGTTCTAAATAACTTGTAGTGTCCATAGCATCCACGACAATCTAAAGGTTAACAGTTCTAATGAACAACCACTCTAGCAATAATCAAAGTCACACAACCTTTTACCATTTCACATTGCCCCAGGCCCATGCTTTTATTCTCCAGGATGGAACCTTCAGTTTCTCATGTGTCTGTTGAAGAAAAGCAGATGGTGAAGATTTCAGTGATCCCAATCAACCTCAACAACATCATTGACTTTTTACACATAATTTTGAGCAACTTTAGTATTTACAAAAGGTTTTGAACTGACAAGTCCTAGACACTGACGAGCGCAGACTTCTCCACACTCTACAGCA
The DNA here is from genome assembly GCA_019425775.1 of Rafetus swinhoei. Taxonomy (NCBI): domain Eukaryota; kingdom Metazoa; phylum Chordata; order Testudines; family Trionychidae; genus Rafetus; species Rafetus swinhoei. The sequence goes on from CM033427.1 coordinate 22,513,676, forward strand.
GGGCTAGACAAAATACAGCCCAGAAACAACCAGCCAATAGGAGCTGAGAAACTGGCCTGGAGGATGGGGGAAACGCAAGCCTCTTCCCCCCTCCCAGGGCTGAGAGCACATGGAGGGACTAGCCTGCAGCTCTAAGGGTACATCTACACTGCAACTATTTAGAAATAACTAGCGCTATTCCGAAATAACAGTCTACACAGCAGGCAGTTATTTTGAAATAGTGTCAAAATACTGTCAAGCTGGAGGACTTCTTACTCCGACTCCTGTAACCCTGATTGTACAAGGTATAAAGGAAGTCGGAGGAAGAGTGCTCTATTTATTTATTATTTATTTAAATATTTTTACCCCGCCTTTCTATTTAAAATATTCAAGGCGGCTTACAAAAACAAACAAAAAAAATACAAATATATATAAAAATTTAAAATATGAGACCCCAGAGGGACATAACCAGCTAAAAACATATATTTAGAAATAAGTTATTTCGATATAAGATATGCAATTGACGTAACTCAATTTGCATAGCTTATTTTGAGTTAAGCCCTGCTGTGTAGACGCAACCTAAGTGATCTGGAGCTGAAGCAGGCAGGGAGCCCAGCCTGCCTTGGGGGTGCTGGCCAGTAGACACTTGGGTAAGTGCCTCCCAGCCAGAGTCTGCCTCTGGCACCGCTTCCCCTCCTGCACCCCAACTCTCTCTCCCCCAGGTCACCATCCAAACCATTTGCACTCCCCTGCCCCAGGTCACAACTCCTTCCCAGGCCCTGTACTCCCTCCTACACTCTTCCACCAGGCCAGAATCCTCTCCTGCACCCAAACACCCTCCCAGACCCTGCACCACAATCCCCTGACCCCTCCTTCACTCAAACTCCCTCAGACCTCACACTATCTCCTGCACCCCAGTCCCTTACCCCATGCGCCGTTCTGTACCCTGCCTCCATCCCAGACCCCTCATCTCCTCAATAGAAAATTGCAGCCCTTGACCACTTTCCAAAATCTTGGAGTGGCTCCCCACCAAAAAATATTGCCCACCCCTGCTCTACAGCAATGTGCTTCAATTTTGACCTCTGAGAAGAAGAACCAGTCTCATTGCCTTGGCTGAGACAAGCCCTCTGGTGCCAGTTGTGATGCAAGATTAGGATGTGGACACTTATCCGTCATGAATTTGATGAGGACATTAAGATCTCCACAGGCAGCAATTGGCAACATGGTGTAACTAAAGACAGCTGAGTAAGGAAAACTAATATGAAATAAAACCATATAGTTATGAGAGAGGATAGATGAGGAGGAAAACTTTAAAAGTTACCTGTCCTTACCAAAATATGCCTACCATGAAAACACGCCAGTCATAGGAATAACCATATGGTTTTATTTAATCCTTTTAAAATACTGCATGCTTATCTTGATGCTGATATTTTTTCCCCGCTTGATTCAATTATTTTCTAAGGAGCCTATTACAAATTACACACGCCTACTCACAAAAAGGGTTTTTAATTTAACAGGATACAATTTCATCTCTATAAATAAGTTTCCCAGCATTCTGGTGATTTTTTTCCCCATATAAACAAACTTCTGCTATACAGAGCTACATGCTAGACTTTTGAACAGCTTTAGCTGTCTAGGATAAATAGGTGAGTGGATAATATGCAAAGTTTTGTAAAAATAATATGAATGTATTTTGTTATAGAGTGTTTGCTTTAAAAAAAATTGGCAGCTCCTGCATGCTTGGCTTTGAATTTCCTTATTTACAGACAGCCTAAAATATTGTATCTGGAAACCAAATTTCAGCTGCACCTTGGCTGGAAAACCACCACACAACAAGGGTTGGGTTTGTTTTTGTTTTCTTTCAGATGGTTGGTTGGATTTGTTGTTGTTTTTAAAGTATGCACTAGGAACACAAAGAGACAGGAGGAAAAATTTAGAAAAATACAGTTCAGTTTTTCCACACTTTAATGTAACAAACCCTACAGGTAAATAAGTCCTCTCACTCTCCTGTGCCTTTGCTTCATAGATGCACCAGATAGGACTGGCCAGTAACTGTTAAATTTCATAATTATCAGGTACATTTTTCATAAGGTTACCCATATAGCTCAAATGTCTGTCTGGAGCAAGAGATGTTTTAAAAGATATCCTGCTATTACCCTTTATGAAAGCAAGCCTGTGTTAGAGTACCTCCAGTACAAACATGTAGTCAGTAACTCCAGAAGCTAAGGAACATTTCCAAAGTGTCAGAAAAACTGTGTATGGGGTGGAGTATGTGTTACATAGGGAAGGTCCAACTAACAGATGACTGGTTTAAGATAAAAGTGTATAGATAAGAAAAGTTATTCACTTATATACTTAACAGATTCACCAGTGAAAATGGTAATTTAGGGAGGTGACAATCGGTGTCTAATTACCAAAAGAAAGATGAAAAGTTTACAAATAGCAAACAACAAGAAATGAATAAATACAAGATAGCGTTTTAGAGGAATTTACCTCAGTTACATGCCTGTTTCTGATTACAGTTACACTGGTGTAGGTGAGAAAATAATCAGGACCACATCATGCATCTTGGTAACATAGGTATATAACCTTTTGTCAGGGAGCTCTTGTGGTATTTGCAGTAGAATCTATGATGCAATATATATATCTGGGTGGCATGGAATATCCCTGTATATATTGAAATATTTATAGGATGCTTGTCCAAACAATGAAAAATGATTTCCAATATTCTTCACTCTTGCTGCTGATGTCATTAGATGTGAGAACATTCAAGGTTGGAGTAATGAGAAGGGCATGGGAGATGAGGAATGATGTTTGCACACAAGTATGTCATCAACATATAATTATCTTTGATTGTTAGGGTTGGCTGAACCATATTCCACAAATACCATAGTCAACCAATAAATAAAATATATTAAAAGCACACTTTGGTCTCTTTTTCAACCAGCTGTAACTATTATAAGGCTTAATGATTCTGCCCCACTCAAAGCTGGCATCAATTATTTCCCCATCTTTCTTCTGACATAAAGCTATTTCTACCTCTTGGCTTCTTTAATTTCTTTCCAATCTCTTCTCAAGTCCATATCCCTCAAGACAGATGTTTATTTCTGCACAACTTGCCTGAGATTTGTGTTGTATAATGACACACAATTATGTTTCCCAGGGTCTGGCATAAGCACCTGTGGTGCTATCTTTAATCACCCATGCTATAAAAATATTCTTTTATAAGCACCAAGACACTAGTTTTTTCATACATTATTTAAAACCCAAACCATGTACACAGAATTCTGTGGTAAACTTTTGTTGACTTTGACTACCAAGCTCCAGCCATTAAATTCTGATGCATTCAACATCAATATACATCAGCTTTATCTCTTTCTTTCTGTGCAGCATTGCTGGTGAATTATTGAAATCAGTTTTCTTTTAACCACATTACCCATTAAAACGAAATTGGATAATTTATGAAACACAGTTTTCTGTCCTACTGTGCTCACCACTTATTTCCTGAATGCAGGTAATGAACTAAAACAAATTAACTCAGAAACAAGATTGCTCATAGTTTGGTCAAGTGACAAATGACAATATAATATATAGAATGGCTGCTTCTGAACTCTCTGACACAAATAAAGCAAAAGTATCTTCACCATAGACCATGGAATTATCCTAATGTGAGTGATACCAGAGTCAAGGCTGGAGTGCTAAGCCTCACTTTTCCATGCAATAAAGCTGCTCTCCAAAGCCTTCCACAACAAGAGATCAAAATGCAGAAGCAATGACCTTTAGTCATTTATTTGGTAACCTGTAGTATTCCACGTGTTACTTATCCATGGAAGCTTCCGTACATACATCACAGGTCATCAGAGGGGACTGGACCCCCAAAACAAAGGCCCTTATAACTGAAGGTAAAGAATAATTCCTTAACAGTGATTAAGCATTAGACTGTCATACTTCCAAGACCAGCCACGAAGGCCACTTCTATACTTACCTGTGGATTGACGCTCCAGAGATCTATCTTCTGGCATTCAATTTAGCGGGTCTAGTAAGGACCCAATAAATCAAATGCTAAGGGTACCACTGTTGTCGCCAGTACTCCTGCTCCTTATAAGGACTAAAGGAAATCAGTGGGACCACTTCTCCCATTGACCTCCCGCTGAGAGGATGGCACCAAAGTTCAAATCAAGGTACGTCGACTCCAGCTACACAATTAACATGGCTGAAATTCTGTATCTTAATTCAGACATATCTCCTAGTGTAGACCTGGCCTAAGGGGAGACCCGACCACATGCATTAAATCAGTGTATTAATTCATAGTGACATATATACATAGGTGCTAGAGCTAAGGGTTCTAGGGATGTTCCTGAACCCCTTGGCTTTCCATTATGTACAGGGGTTACAGTTTGGTTCAATGGCTCTCGGTACCCCCACTATACAAAACATTCCAGCTCTTCTGCACACATGCAGGCCTGTCAGCTGAATCACCCACATGTGGCTCAGGAAATGAAACTCAGGGCACTTATTTCTCTACTAGCCATCTAAAATTGGGCTGCCATTCTTTTTTCCAGATACTATAAAACTGTAAAAACCTTTATTTTTATTAATCTGATGTCTAAATCTACTAAAAAAGAACAGAGAATGTCTGGCCAGCAACAGGGATTAAAAAGATGCTTCCACCTATTTAAACTGTAGAGGTGGACAGAGCAGGGTGTAGAGGCTGGGAGATGAGAAAAGTTCTGCATTCAGATGTGTTAGTCCTCTTATTACTCAAACCAAAGAGGGCTAGTCCTGCTTGCTTTACTCGGCTTGCTAGTTCCATGGGCAGTAATGGAACTACTGCTCACTTGGCTCACGGCCCATTGTGTTAAAGTAGAACATTTCTGAGAATAAATATTTTACTTGAATTAGTTATTTTTCCTGTATTGGGACAGGAACACACAGGTTATTAATTTAGAAGACTTGGCAACTGTAGTTCCCTAATTACTTTGTTGAAGTGAACATTCCATAACACAAGAACTTTGTGAACATGTGCAGGTTATTCCAATATGCCAGTGCACTGAAATTCCAGAGACCCAGTTACCAGTGAGCAGGAAAACTAAAGAGCTGAATATTATTGATCCCCTAAATCTAAATTCCCAGAGGAAAGTCAATAGCCACTATCATCAAAAGGGAAATTAAACTGCAAAAAGAAAGTTAAAATAAAGATGAACCTATAAAAGCACAGCAATGGAGGCCTGAACACTGGCTCGGGTGCAGCAATGCTTCAGTGCTTGCCAGAATAGGGATGGATTTAAGCACGTTTACACACAAACACATGTGCCAGTGTTTAGATCAGGGCTACTCAACCCGTTGGCTACGTGCGGCCTCCGGCCCATTTATTTACGGCTCGCGGTGCGGTTTGGGTTTACATGGGGCTCAACACGTGGCCCATGGATGGGATCCTTTGAACATGGCCTCCACTGGGAACACGCTCCACAACGGCGAGGTGTCACCCAGGTGGTGTGAGCACTGAAAGACGCAAGCAGACGGGCTGGCTGGAACAGACGGGTACAAGGTGTTGGCGTTTCTAGCCTCCAGGGAGGAAGTGCTGGGAGTGCTGTGTGAAAGAAGCTATTTGTATATATTTGCATATATATTTGCATGTATATGTAACCACACTTAAGTTGCGGCCCTTGGTATGTGCTATGAGGATCATTGTAGTCCCCAGGGCTTCCAAAGTTGAGTATCCCTGGTTTAGATAAAACAGAGACTCCCCTTATTATGTTGCAAAGATATTCCAGCAAAGAGTGATCTTTAATGCCTATGTTCTACTAATATACATCAACCCCTAGAGCCAATCCAACATTCCTGTTAATTTCCATAAGAGTTTGGGAGCACAATGTATTAAGACCTGTGCCCTTACTATACATCTAACAAACAGGTCAGACAAACAGTGAAATTTCAGCCACACCTCTCAGGCTAGGTCTACACTACAGAGTTTTTGTGCAAAAATAGTTGTTTTTGTGCAAAAACTCGTGGAGCATCCACACCTCAAGCGCGTTTTTGCGCAAGTAAAATGAAAGAACAGAGGGTTTTTTCCAGTGTAAGTATTCCTCCTTCTACGAGGAATAACTCCTTTTTGTGCAAGACCTCTTGTGCAAAAAGGTGTGTGTGGATGAGGAACAGGGTTTTTTTGTGCAAAAAGAGGCAATCGAAAAAAGCACAGGAGCCGTGGTGGCCATTCTGTAAATAGGAATCAGAGTTGCCTTTTGAGAGAGCATCCATGCAGTCTGGACTCTCTCTTGCGCAAAAGCGCATCAATTTTTTCAATGCACTTTTGTAGTATGGATTCTCTCTTGCGCAAGAAGTTTTTGTAGAAGATCTCTTCCGCAAAAAGCTTCTTGCGCAAGAATCCTGTAGCGTAGACAGTCTCAGGTACTACTAGGGTGATGAGCAATTAAAGAAAAATCTTTAGATTTCCTGGGTTTCACAATTTTGACCAGTGAAGTTACTTTCAACATGACTTCTGTACTGCATTACTAAAGTACTGTATTGCATTACTAAAGTACTAAACTAACATGGTTAACTACTTAGCATTTGAAGACTTAGTGCCAGATACTATATTCTTACACCAGTTTAAATAAGAAGTAACCATGCTGAAGTCAGTGTAGTTACAACTGCATAAAAAGCAGACTTGGACCCTTATGTAATAGCACAGTTTTCAAGTTTGTTGATTAATATGCCTTTCTCTGCACTATAGTCTTCCCAAAGCTTAGCCGACTCCCTGAATAGACTCACAACTCTATTTAGTAAGTAAAAACTCCCCAAACAGAAATATATATTAATTATGTATGCAAAAAGGTATACCCAGAAGCATTTCTCTTTGATGCCTCATGAGATCTTAAGATACATTAAGCTAGACTGCACAGTGCTACCAAAAAAAAAAACCACCAACAACCCACCATACACACAATCCTGTTGCTCAAAATATTGATAAGACATTGCCCCCTGGAGGAAACAAAAAAAATCTAGCTTGTATCTGAATTTTTCTTAAGGGGTTAGGTACAAATCAGGAAATCCTGTAAATTAAAACAAAGGTCTGTATCTTAAAAGCATTTTAACAAGAACTTCGTGTCCAAAACTGCTTTACTACCATTATCAATGCAACTCGTTTTCCAACAGAGAATGTCACAGTTTCAAGATAGAGCACACTTCATTGCACTTCTTTAATTAACTGGTGATTAGCTTGGTTAGTCATTCAGAAAGTATTACAGAGTCTACTGGTTACAATGAGTTCTTGATTGGCCTGAAGACATTATACAATGCAAATAATGATATTGACTATGCAGAACTTGTGGGCTTTCCATAGACACATGGGCTCTAGCATAACAAAGACGGGGCAATACATCTGTTTTTATGTGAACGTGAAGTAATTTAGAAGGGCATCAGCAACCCTTTCTTCCTACCAGTTAGCTAGTTTGGACTCCTTTTGTCCCAAGGACAAGGTTTCTTTGGTAACTGACCAGGAAAACTCCATCACAACAATAACTTTGCCTTCTTATCTCTACACAGTTAATGCTAATTTTTTTCCAGGAAAATTACAGTCACCCCTAAATCCCATATGTGGGAATTACAGGAATAAAAGGGCTGTCATGGGCATCTGAGTCTGGAATAGTAAAGTACATGTACAGGATTCATGCATGCACAAAACAATTAATTATAAAATCCAAGGACCATTGACATGCATATTTATGCATGAATCCTTTTAAAATGCCAGTAGGTCTTAGTCATCAGCAGGAAAAATAATCCCTTAGTTAAACTTTAAGAATTCTCCCATTTAATTTTGCTGTTCTGTTGTAACATAGCCTAAGTTTTCCTCCTATTCATGTCAGTTTCTTATGGAAGAAGCTTTCACAAAAGCGTATCTTTGACATGGCTTCTAGCCATGGAGAATTGGGTAGTATAGCATAGGTTTGCTGCTGTTTTTACTGGGTGCAGGCTAATTATGTTAATGATTAAGAACATAAGAACGTCCATACTGGGTCAGACCAAAGGTCCATCTAGCCCAGTACCCTGTCGTCTGACAGTGGCCAATGCCAGATGCCCCACAGGGAGTGAACAAAACAGGGAATCATCAAGTAATCCCTCTCCTGTCACCCATTGTCTGACAGAGGCTAGGGACAGCATTCCTACCCATTCTGGCTAATAGCCAACCTCCATGAATTTACCTACTTCTTTCTTGAACCCTGTTAAAGTCCTGGTCTTCCCAACCTCCTTTGGCAAGGAGTTCCACAGGTTGACTGTGAGCTGTGTGAAGAAAAACTTTGTTTTGTTTGTTTTAAACCTGCTACCTACTGACTCCTAGTTCTTATGTTATAGGAACAAGTAAATAACTTTTCTTTATTCACTTTTTCCACACCAGTCATAATTTTAGAGATCTGTCATATTCCCCCTTAGTCAGCTCTTTTCTAAGATGAAAAGTCCCAGTCTTTTTAATTTCTCTTCATATGGCACCCATTCCAAACCCCTAATCATTTTTGTTGCCCTTTTGTGAACCTTTTCCAATGCCAATATATATATTTTTGAGATGAGGCGACCACATCAGCATGCAGTATTCAAGATGTGGGCATACCATGTTTTTATATAGAGGCAATAAAATATTTGTCTCATTCTCTATCCCTTTTTTAACATTTCCTAACATTCTATTTGATTTTTTGACTGCTGCTGCCCATTGAGGGGATGTTTTGAGAGAACTATCCACAAGGACTCGAAGATCTCTCTCGAGTAGTTATAGCTAAATTAGTTCCCATCATATTGTATGTATCATTGGAATTATTTTTTCCAATGTGCATTACTTTAAATTTATCAATATTAAATTTCATTTGCCATTTTGTTGTCCAATCACTTAGTTTGGTGAGATCTTTTTTGAAGCTCTTCACAGTCTGCTTTGGTCTTCACTATCTTGAGCAATTTAGTATCATCTGCAAATTTTGCCAACTAACGCTTTACCCCTTTCTCCAGATCATTTATAAGTAGGTTGAATAGGATTGGTCCCTGTAGGGTCCCTTGGGGGGACACCACTAGTTACCTCTCTCCATTCAGAAAACTTACCACTTATTCCTACCCTTTGTTTCCTGTCTTTTAACCAGTTACCAGTCCATGAGAGGACTTTCCCTCTTATCCCATGACAACTAATTTTACTTAAGTGCCATTGTAATGACAGGCAAGAATGCGTCACTTTACATCTCCCTGAGCAGCTTGCACTCTGCACACCATATCCAAATAGTTGCATTTGTTCTTGCTCATGTGAGTTTTGTGCTGCTTACAGCCCTATAATGAGTTCTGTCTCAAGGCCCAATCTCTGCTATGGGGAGTGTGCCACCTTTCACTCCCAGCCACCCACGGAACAGGAGAGAGCTATTAGAGGCTGTGTCATACCATACCTTACATCTGGTCCAAAGAGGAAATATGAGCATCCAGGAGTGCGTAACAACACTCTTCCCTGGGGAAAGTGTCATATCAGATAAGCAGATTGCAAAGCTCTTCACCAGAAAGACATGGCCCCAAAGTCATTCACCCAACAAGCTGGTTTTTGTTTGTTTGTTTGTTTTTTTAAAGTCAACTGCATATGCTGCTGAGCAGGCTTCCATTTTCTATCTGCATCCTTCTCACTTCTATCCCTACACCACATACTGACACTCGGTGCCTCATTGCTGGACCTGAGACCCATGCATGAGTACCACAGTGGTCAGGGTGTTGTGACTTTATGGCTGCCCCACGAAGGATAAGAGCTTTACTGTCCCATGGAGAGAGCCTGGAGTCTTTAGCTCAAGCTGTGGCCGCAAATGCTTTTACCTGTGTGCCACTCAAGATGGGAGCTGTCCCGCATGGATACACAAGGTGAGTGGGATAGTTCAGTAGCCTTCCCCAGCTTCAGCCCCTTTCCCCATGCAGGAGCACTGAGTCTTGGAGTTCTGTTAAGTGCAGACACATCTCTGCGCTTAGGCCACCTATGGGAAAATACTCAAACGGGGTGGAAGGAAAGTGTGGACAAGCTTTTTTCTGTAGCCCACCACACCAGCCAACACAGCTGACAAAGGAGATCACATTGCACTCTCATATTATGTGTGGCAGCTCCGCCCCCCCGCCACTGCATTAGGATAGTTCTAGTCTGCACCATCTCTGTGCAGGGCTCATGTCGTAACCAAACAACCTGGCCCTACGTAAACTTCCCAGCATATTAAATGTAGTTGCTTATCATTAACAGACAGGAAATACATCTAAGAAGGACCTAACAGTGGAGTCAGTGAGTGAGCACACAAGTATTACCGAAAGAGTGAGGAGAATGGGCACAAAACGTTCTTTGTGTGTTGATTTGAACAATTACGCCTTTAATTATGCATGGCTAAAGCACTCCGTGCTGTGCTAGCAAATGCACCATCAGCAAGTGTATGAAAATAGCCATGTGCTCTGGTTAGGAAATCTCACCTGCTCTTTGCTGAAGGGCAGAGACGAGTTGCCATACTTTGTGCAATTTGCAGATTATTGAGATTCATGCTGAATTCTGCATGGATCGTCAGACTGCCTTGCAGCTTGGGAAACAGAGGTATCCACTGCAAGACTGGAACTCCCAGTAATAATGGGACCTGTAGCACAAACACTTTTCAGAGGTAACAGATGATCAGATCATATACTGAAATGGAGACACGTACTTTGCATTTAGCACCGATGTGCCTCTATGTTAATAAAGGGTTTTTAGCACCCTGGTGCTAACGAACTCTCCAGATTTGTTATTTACCTTTTACCACCCAGGGCCAGCATCACCAGCCTCCTCCCAAGCCTCTTGGCAGCCTATCTGGAAAGTCCCATCTGCCTACTGGATGCCAGCGTGGGGTGGGGAAAAGAGGACTACAGCAGCTAAGCAAAACTACCAGAGCTGACTCAGCACACAGCTCAAAATAAACCATCCTCCTGAAAGCAGACAGGCATGGCAGGAGGCCCAGGGAAAGTTTCAGTCCTGGCTGAAGGAGGATTTATAGGTCTAACCACTCATATATATTTTTGCCACCAGCACTTGGAAGACAATAGAAGGGAGAGCAACTAGGGTGCAAGAGCTAGCACTGGTGATTCTTATCTGAAGCCAAAATCAGAGAAGAGGGGAGTTGTTTTGAACAGACATATGTATGACCCAGAACCCTTCAAATCAGCGGGAACCTGTCCACTGCTTTCACTAGTCACTAGATCAGAGCCAGAATCTCTGAACAGCCCTAGTCTTAAAGGTCCCTCTCCCAGCCCTCGTCTTTTCATACTCGCCTACTTCCAGTGAGCTTCTCCCCTTTTGATGGCTCCATTTGTCCCTGGAGAGGGAAGGCAACTATCATATCAGCTATCTCAAGGCGCTTTACACAATGGACAAGAGACAGACGACTGGACTCAGCTTTCTGACTGAACACCATGAAAACGGGCAAGAAGAGAAATAAGTAGAGACCAGAGGTAATAGCGATTTGGAAAGTGATAGAGTATTGATGAGGCAGAGACAGACAGTAAATTCCAGCAGCAGGGGAGAAGGCTCTCGTCTCCACAGTTGAGCGACCGTGTAGGGCGAGGCGGGAGAGAGGAGGCAGACGTTATGTGAGCAGAGTGAAGGGAGAGGGGGAAGCACAGCAAACCCACGCTCCCATTCACAACGCAAAGGCGGCAAACAAGCTCTATGCGCTCTGCCGGCTTTGGAGATTAGTGACCTTATGCTTAAGTCCTTTGCTCTTGAAAGAGGATTTTGAAGAAAGCTCATTTCTTCCTGCAACTTATTTCTCAACATGTTTAGCTAGCCTGCCTCTAGCTTTCCTGGGGACTTGAGGACAGGGAAAAATTACAGCAAAAATATGTTCTATTACTGCTAGATTTTGAAAGGGCTTAACAACCATCACCACACTGCTTTGGGGAAGCCCCACAGCATGCCGGAGACTCTGCATGCCAACATTTGGAGTTTAAATCCTCTTGATGGGATGATCTGCTGTGTCTGAGGAGTATTAGCATCATGTAGTGCAGATTATTTCTCATTTTGCACCGATCCAATGCACACTGCCTGGCTCGAACAATACAAACTCAGTTTGAAAAGAATAGCATAAGCCAAGGTTTTCTTGGGCTATTTATTCATTATCTTCAGAGCATATCTGCTGGGGCTACAAAGGTATTTCAAACTGCACACTTAGGCTAAGCAGACCCAGGACTTCGGGCTCCCATAAGTGGAGCCCAACGGTGGCTTGATAATTGTAAATACAATGAAAACAACAACGATCTACTGCTGCTTGGGTTTTTTAGGTTAATCAAGTTAAATTTAATCCCTTCAATTCTATTGTGAGGACCCACTGTTTTAGGCTTTGAGAAAACAATGTTCTGAACTTGGTGATATGCTGTAAATATTTTAACAGGAAATGCCCATAGTCATTTTGCCCTTTGTCCTGGGACAAGATGTCAGGAAACATATTCATTTGTTTTCACATTAAAACAATGTTTTCTTATAAACATAACCAAGGAAAGAACACTGGGCAAATAAACTTCTGTTAAACTGCACTTCGATGAAAGTGTTCACAGTATATTCCTGAAAAATATCCATTTACAGTAAAGCACAGTGATCGGCTTGTCAAAATTCAAATGTCTGAGAGTGAATCAGGGAGAGAAGAGAAAGTTTTCTTGTGAGGTGTGGGGTATTTTCCTCTAAGACATTTTTTTTTAAATAAGCAGGAGATGCAATCTAATTTATTATACAAGGAAAAATGTGGAATGACAACAGCTATCAGACAGGGTGATTTTAGCAGGCAGGGAGATAATCCCAACTTTCCCTAATTTTTTTCACTGTCTAAATTGAGTGTATGCATCAGGGCTGTGAAGGTATAAGCTGTTCACCAGTAAGCCTCACCCTTAACAGCCAGGCTACTCTGGCCAGGCTGGAGTAGCCCTGCCTGGAAGCTGTTGTCAGCGACTAGGTCCGTTGTGGCCACAGAGGGAGCAGATCTCTTGGCGAAGCCCCTGCTCCACAATCCAGCCTTGTGGGTGCAGGTGACGGAGTCTCCCTCCGTGTGCTGGAGGTTGATCCTGGCAGAAACCACCAAGGTCAGAGACCTCCTGGATTATGGACTGGGTGGATCCACAAGCACTCGCTCAGAGCATGGGGCTCTCCACCCCCCGAGCCCCACTGTGCATGCTCCAGGAGGTGAAGGCAGCTTTGTCGCAGCCCGCTCTCAATTTCCTGCAGCGAGCCCTGCGAGAGGGTATGCCCTCCCCGCCCCACTGCAAGCCCTCCGGCTCTTTTTCTCAGGCCCATTTTTCACAGGCCTCTCCAGCTTCCCCATCCTTGGACCCCCCAGCCGGCTGCATGATCTGCAGCCAGTCTGTTTTCGAACCACGCCCAGAGACCATCTGTACACGCTCGTACTCTACATGTTGCATTTCCTCACCCTCATGTCCCTCCCCGACACCAAGTGGCGGGACTAAGACCTGTTGAGAGTGGGGAACCCCGACGGGCCAGTGTGTATTCCACCTTAATCCCACGGCCCAATGGGGACATCAGTTGGCAGCTTCTTCATGGAGCCGTGAACACAGGCGTGTACCTGATGCGGTTCACCCTCATCCCAGATGCCTACCCTTTCTGTGGCATGAGGCTATGTCTAGACTGCAGGCTTCTTTCGGAAGAACCTTTTTTTCAGAAGAGATCTTCCGAAAAAACCTCTTCCAAAAGAGAGCGTCCACACAGAAAAGCGCATGGAAAAAGCGATCTGCTTTTTTGAAAGATAGCGTCCACACTGAATGGACACTATTACCAGGGCTCGACAAACTATGTAATCTACTCGCCCGTGGCAAGTAGATTACAACCCGGAAGAGCCGGGTTCGGGGGCGATCTGCGCATGCGCAGAACGAACTGCGCATGCGCAGATCGCCTGACAGCGTGGCTGGCGAGCGGGGCTCGCTGCAGTTCGGTGAGCCCTGATATATGGACGAATTGGCCACCAGGGCACCTGTGCTTTTTCCTCTTCTTTCGAAAGAACTCCTTCTTCCCCGCCCACACACACCTTTTTCCTAAAGAGCTCTTTCGGAAAAAGGCTTCTTCCTCTTAGAAAGAGGATTACCAATGCCGGAAAAACCTCTCTGTTCTTTCAGTTTACTTTCGGAAGAATGCGATTGCAGTGTGGACATAACTCAGGTTTTGTTGGAAAAACGGCCGTTTTTCCGACAAAACTCCGTAGTGTAGACATACGCATGCGCCAGGTTTTCCCTCAGGGTATCTGGAATGCGCCAGATTGCAGCCCTTATTCCGGCTCCTCCAGAACCTCTTATTGAGGTTCTGGCTGCACTTTTCCCTTCACCTTTTTATTTACGCACACCCTATCCGTGGCCCCACAAAGTCACGAGACCTCCTCGTCCACCTCCTCCTGGCCCTGGCTAAAGCCGCCATACACAATACCAGGAGGAGGATGCTGGGATGCTCTGCGACTGTGGGGCCTACTTCTGTTCCTCCCTGGGTTCACGCATCCAAGCAGAGTTCCTCTGCCACTGGCTCCCTGGACAGCTTTGAGGAACAGTGGGCACTGTCCAGGGTTCTCTGCTCAGTGTCCCCATCCAGTTCCCTCGCTTTAAACCTTTGACCCACACCCCCTGACTCTGTTTTTCATTATTTGTCCCCCACAATCAGTTGAACCCTAGGTCCAGGCATCCCTCCCGCAAGGCTGGTGGAGGGGCTTTCAAGCCCCCGGCTTGCCTCCCTTTAATCGGTTAACTGGTTAAACAATATTTTAACCGGTTAGCCAAATAAACAGGATTTTACATCCCTAATATGTATCTGTGCATAGTAGACTATTTAAGGAAATTGTAATGACTGGCACTCCTAATGAACATCTGGTCCAAGAAATGTATTTCTATGATTATTGAAAACAGAAGTATTTCAACCACTTCCCCAGATGAGCCATCATTTTAAATTTGTGGCTGCTCCAAATGTTGCCACAGCCACCATAGGGAAAACAGTTGGTGATTATGGCAAAACACTTATTGCACTGCCAGTGTCTCACCACAATGTGGCAGAAAGCCATGTCTTTGTGACAAAATGCAGAATAATAAGAGCACTTCCCTCTGAAATTAGACAGGTCACATGAATGAAATTTCCCATATATGCACTAAAAACAAAAAGTAGCCTCCTCAATATTTAGAACATTCAATTTTTTTTCAAAAATATTATTTTGGGGGGAAAAGGTGTTTCAAAAATAGAAAGTTTTTTGCTCTTTACTTCCCAACCTCCTTCCCCCCCATCCACCTGTACAGTGGCAATATGGAAGAAGGAAGAAAGGAGAAAAAGGAGAAGAGAAGAGAGGGACCAAAGATCGTTAATAAAAATGTTAATGAAAAATTACAAGTACAAAAAATTATTTAATGACTGAAATTTTCAAAGTATTTCCCAATTCTTCCTCCCTATTTTTTGACCAACTCCACTCAGAAATGTTTTAGTTCTACCTTCTCCATTCCAATCCACATAGCAGATGTACTGGTGTCTGTTCTGCACTCTCTCTGGGTACAGAGCTTCAGAAAAGTTACATGATCTTGAACACCATTACCCCATGGTGTGCAGGACAGAACTGAGTTCTCTATATATATGGAAGTCTTGGAAGAGGTGCATACAATAACAGAAACAACTGTAAGAAAGTAGGACCTCACTAAGTCACACTAATCACTTAGAAGCCCATTGCAACTCACCAGCTGTGGCAAGTTAGTAAACAAAAAACTACCTATTACTCCTGGGGAAATTCTGCACCAAAAAGTTAAAAATTCTGCACACAATATTTTAAAATTCTGTATATTTCATTTGCCAAAATACCACAATATAATCATGCTGGTTTCAATTATGTTGGCAATTTATTTCAAAATACCTGCCAGCAAGTATGTCTGTAACAATACAGACTACAAAAAATATTCAAGACTTTTTTTTGACAAACAGATTCCTTTTGGGGCATATTAATACAGAGCTTGATGTATCTTTGTTAATATTATCTTCTGTTGTGCGAGTGAAATTTAATATTTCATTTAAATAAAGTCATTATACAAAAGTATTGTAACAATCTCACCTAACAGGGTACTAGTATCCTTAAGGACTGTTTTGCGTCGGTCATGTCTTGTCCAAGTTCTAGCTTCTATGCATATTGTAGGGTTTTTGAGTCATGCCACTACAGCAGAAGGTGGGGGTGAGTTGGTATTAGTGGAAATGTAGTGTACGATGCCTATGCTAACTGCCTGCTAAGGAAGACCCAGGATAGTGGGGTAAGTGGGAAGGAGAGTGTGTGCCTGTGTGTGCATAGATGAGAGGGATTGGATCAGATTCATGGTTTGCCACCCAACACCCCTTCATCTCTGGCAGTGGTATATGCATCCCCGTGCCAGGAGTGGGCAGAAGTGCCAGGGGGTGGTACTGGGGAAGTGAAAAGAGTGGGTTCAGACTCATGTGCATGCACAGACATTACATGTATGTACAGGTTGGACCTCCCTGGTCAGGCAACCTTAAGACCTGAGTGGTCCTGAAGGAGGGATTTTGCCGGACCAGGGGAGGTCATTTCTGCATCACTCCAACTGGCACCCCAGACTGGCTCCACGCCTGGCCTCCCGGCGGGCTCTCCACATGTGGCCAGCCTTGCTGCCCTGCCATGGTAGCCCACTCTCCCGCCACTGGGGCTCTCAGCTTTGCCATGGCAAACCACTGCCCCATTACCAGTGCCCCTGGCTCCACCTGCCCTCCTGCAGCAGCATTGGCCCTTGCAACAGACTGCTCCTCAGCCACCAGGGTTCCCAATTCAGCCAGCCCTACAGGGACAGCACCAGCTGAGTGCTGGGGCTCCTGGCCTCACCAGAGAAGACTTCTGCCCCGCCAGAGCCTGCTGGCATTCTGGCCACCCTGCCACAGGCTCAGCCAGACTGCCAGGGCAGGGCTCCAATCCACTGGCCTTCCTGCAGCCAGCCTGGCTGGGTTCCTGGCCCCCAGCCCTCAACTGTCTCTCTCTGGTCCGGCAACATCCGTGGTCCAGGAGGACCACGAATGTTGCCGGACCAAGGAGTCCCGTTGGAGAGAGGTTCGATCTGTAGCTGAAACACACAAGAAGGGAAACATTTGGTAGAAATTACAAATTCTGTGTGGAAATATTAATTCTGTGCAAATTCTGCACTGCACAGTGGCACAGAATTCCAGCAGGAGTAACAATGTACTTTGTTATTTTGACAAGGCTAATTTGGCTCTAATTTTAAGTCTTTAGAAGTTCAACACCGCATTATCTCCACTACTGAAAAGTGGAAAGAGAAGACTTCAGTTCAGTTTTATCAAATTTGCATATTGAGATGTGAAAGATTCTACTTCAAATAATACTGATCGGTTTAACTAGAAAAGCTTTACAACCTATCACAGGTAATAGAGCCACTGAATATAAAATACAGTAGCAGTAAATGTTATGGGTAATATCCTGGCCCTATTGAAGTAAGTGGGCACTTTCCATTGTCTTTCCAGTACTTCACCCTAAATAGTGAGACTTTAAATTTTAAGCTAACTCTCCATTAGGACTCTAAGGGTATGTCTACACTGCAGAGATTTTTTTGGAAAAATGGCTGTTTTTCTGGAGAAAAAAAAACTTCAGTTATGTCCTCACTGCAATAGTGTTCTTTCGAAAAAAAATCAAAAGAACAGAGGGGGTTTTCTGACAGCAGTAAACCTCTTTTTACAAGAAAGAACGCCTTTCCCGAAAGAACTCTTTCGGAACAAGGCATGTGTGGACGGAGAAGAGGGGTTTTTTTTTTCAAAAGAAGAGGCCTCCAGGAAAAAGCTCAGGTGCCCTGGTGGCCACTCCATCCAAAGTAATCACAACTCTATAGCTCCTGTCTCTGGGCCCCTCTTAAAGCTGCAGGCACACTGGACAAGCCTTGTGGAAGGAAGCTAGCCTTGGAGCAGCACCCTGATGGCACGGCTCTCCCTGCCACAGGTCTGCTCACCCATGGCACAGCCACAAGCCCCCTGAGAAACCTCCTGGCCCTCACAGGGAGCAGCACCAAGGCTCCCAGGACCCACCGAGGTGTACCAAGTGGCGGGTACCCTCATGGTCTGGAGCAGAAATCCTGTCCCTCCTCAAGATGTGGGGCGAGGAGGAAACACTACAGGATCTCAGCTCCAAATGCCGCAATGCAGAGATTTATGGCCGGATGGCCGAGTCCATGGCAGAGCGGGGACACCCACCCTGGACCTTAGAACAGGTCCAGAGTAAGGTGAAGCAGCTCCGCCAGGGATATGCAAGGGCCAGATGGCAGGACCCCACATGTGCACCTACTAGCAGGAGCTCCACCAGATCCTGGGGGGTGGGGAATCCATTTCCCCACTCATCGTGGTGGACTCTGGGCTGGAGATGCCCGTCGTTGTCCGGCCAGTCGTCACAGAGAAGAAGGGACAGCACCAGGAGGAGGATGACAACATGGCCACAGTGATGCTGTCCCTGGAGCCGGTTGCCGTGAGCCAGGACTCGTCTCAGGCATTGTCCGATGCCGGGGGAGGGATCTTCAGGTGAGTGCTCTCAGTTGGTTACACACAGAGAGCGGGGGAGGCAGGTGCAGACGGGGTGGTGTGCGAGTGTCACTCGGCCTGGACATCACTGCGGCAGTCCGTGCACGTGGAACCACGTGCGGCATTATTGTGTGCCACGCAGACTCAGCAGGCAGCCCCTGAGCCCACCCAGGCTCCTGCTCCCAGGCTCAGGGGAAACCACACACACGTCTGGCCCTCCCACCACCAACCATGGCTAGAAGCAGGCTAGCCACAAGGGCGCAGGCACAACCCCAGACACACCGAGGAGTGCTGCACACAGCACATGGGCATGCCTGCATGCACGAGGCACCACCCACTCCCGCAGACAGCGCAACGAGGCGCAGGTGTGTCTGCGGGCCCCAGGGAGGGCCAGGCTGCTCCAGGCCCCTCTGCCACCAATGAGATCCCAGTGTGGCCAGACACTTCCCTTGCCTGCTTGTCCATGGGGTGGAGAGCAGCACCCAGCATGGTTCCCTGGGCACCTCGGGGCCCCTGTGAGGCAGAGCCTACTGTGTAGGCCACATATGGCCTTGCTCACGGGACACCCCCCGTCCTCTAGCTCAAGGACTGTTGGTCGCTGCTCACAGAGGAGGGCACGGCCTCAGGGACAGTGTCTGCCTGGATGACTTACCCTTCTCCCTCTGTGTTCTCCCCAGCCGGACCAGCCAGGACTGAGGGGTGAACCACGCCACCAGTGCCAGCTGCCTGACCCCAAGGGACCTGAAAATCCTCCATGATCCAGGAGGAGGTGATGAGGCAGCATGTGGGTGTCCTGCGCGCCATGCAGCAGATCCTAGCGCAAAAGGTCCAGGAGGATGCAGACTGGTGGACACACATGTGGAACCAGCTCATGCAGCAGGGCAATAACATGTGTGCCACCATGTGGGAAATGATGGCACACCCAGCTGCTGTCCCTACTCCTGCCTCCCACCCTCCTGCCCCCCCCACTATACCTATTCTCCCTCCTTCTTCCCCAAGCAATGCCCATGCCCCTAGCCCTCTTCCCCGCCATCCCCGACCCCGCTCCAGCCCCCGCCTCCTGTCCACCCTCCCTGTGGTCCTGGACCCACCCAACCCCATGTTTGACGAGGTCCTCACACCTGAGATGGGGCATCCAGCGGCCCCCCCATGCCACTCCCAGCCCTGAGCCCCCCTTCCCAGCTTTTTGTAATAAAAGATTAATACAAACTTCATTCTGTTCAAATCCAAACAGGTGTCTTTATTCTGAGGTCAGGGAAGGGATGAAGGGAGAGGTTGTGGTGGGAAAGGGATATTGGAGCAAGCCAGAGGCCCCTAGTGAGGAGGCCCTGTGGAGAGTTACTGGGATTCTTGAGATAAACTCTCCCTCCCGGCCTCCCGGATGCGCACCCCGGCCTGATGGGCCTGGTAGATAGCAACTGTCTGCGGCTGCTCAAAGGGTCTCCCCTCACAGCCAGCCTCTTCCCCCCACCCTGGGAGGAAGGCCTCCTCCTTCCTCTCCACAATGTTGTGGAGGACACAACATGCCAAGACAACCTTGGGGATGTTGTGCTCCCCCACATCGAGGCAGTTCAGGAGGCACCTGAACCACACCTTGAGGTGGCCGAAGGCACACTCCATCTACATCCTCACTCAGCTGAGGTGGGAGTTAAACTGGTCCCTGCTGGGGTCCAGGTGACCGGCTTAATCAGCCACGACATCAGGGTAGGCCACGTCCCCCATGATGCACAGTGGCATCTGCATGTCCCCAACCACAAAGACACAGCGGGAGAAGAATGTGCCCGCCTGCAGCTTCCCGTACATGCTAGAGTTCCTGAAGACACGGGCATTGCGTGCCCTGCCCAACCACCCAACAAAAATGTCTGTAAACTGTCCATGGTGGTTGACCAGGGCCTGCAGCACCACTGAAAAGTAGCCCTTGCGGTTGGCATACTGGGCTGCTCGCTATTCAGGTGTGCAGATCAGGATGTGGGTCCCCTCTATGGCTCCACCACAGTTCGGGAACCCCAGGGTGGCAAATCCTGTGATGATCGGGTCCAGGTCTCCCAGGCGGATGACCCTGCGCAGCAGGATGGAGTTGATGGCCCTCACAACCTGCCGAAGGAGACCAAAATACACACAAAACAGAGAATGAGAGGGAGTGCCTGAGCCCTTGGGAGGTGCCTGCCCCATCCCCTTCCCTCCCCCCCCAAAACCCCTGAAGCCACCTTCTACGAGGCTGCCCCCCCAGCAGCCTCCCCGACCCCTCACCCTGCTTTCCCTCGGGACCCCCTTTTCCAAGACTTCCTCCTACCCTGCAGGAACTGCAATCCAAGAGTGCCTTACCTCCATGAGGAGGACCCCAACGGTAGACTTTCCCACGCCGAATTGGTTGCCCACCGACCGGTAACTGTCGGGGGTGGCGAGCTTCCATACGGTGATTGCGACCTGCTTCTTCAGGGGGATGGCGGGCCTCAGGTGGGTGTCGTGTCATCTGAGGGCAGGAGCGAGCCAGGCACACAGCTCCAAAAAGGTGGCCTTCCGCATGCGGAAGTTTAGGAGCCACTGCTGGTTGTCTCACCGCTCCACGACCAGCCGGTCCCACCAGTCGGAACTGGTGTTCAGCCTCCAAAAACACCTCCCCACTGTGGTGTACAGTTGCATGAGTCTTGCCCCCGCACACAGGGAGAGGGTCTCCAGAATGAGCTCAGAGTGGAGCTCGTGCAGGGCCAGGAAGGCAGTCGGCACAAAGTGTTGCAGAAACTTCAGCATGGCCATGTGGGGCCATCCCATGCCCAGGGGCAGCTCCGGCTCCATGGCTAAGACAAAAGCTGTGGCGTCCAAGAAAGCTGGGCAACCAAAGCAGGCACTGCGAGAGCTTTGCTGTCCCTCAAAGAGGTAGGGAAGCATGCAGCAGAAGCAGAGAAACAGCTGTTCAGGCAGGTTCCTTTAAGCGCGTGTCTCAGCTAGGCTTCGGCACCAGCACTCAGAAGCAACTGGTGACCTAAAGCCCTGCCTGAACTGGTTCCGGGTGGCCTTATATGCGAGATAGCATCCACACTGATTGGACGCTATCTTTCCAAAAAGCAGATCGCTTTTTCGATGCGCTTTGGCAGTGTGGATGCTCTCTTCCGGAAAAGTTTCTTCCGAAAGAAGCCTGCAGTCTAGACATAGCCTCATTTGTAATCACTGACCACAGCTTCTTTGAAAATAAATCAATTCCCCTGCAATTTCACATGCCGCATCTTATCCCATGGTAGAATTCTCTGAGGAAATTTGAGGGATGAGGAGTGTGAAGAATAGAAAAATAATTTTCAAGTCATGGTTGTAAAAAAAAAAAATCCCAGTTGACTTTTTGGAAATTATCCAGGGTTTGTGAGTGATAGAAAGGTGTCTGGACCCCTTAACTGTACATTTCCTGGCACTGAAATGTTTGGCTGTTTTACCACGTGTAGAATTTTTGTAAAGTATTGTAATACTATTTTTCGATGATGGCTCCACGCCTTGGAAAACGCACTTTTAACTGTAACTTACTTTTATTTTTTCTTTTCCTGCCTCTCTTTTAGTCTGGGAAAATTTTCAGTTTTGATAATGAAACTAAAAATATCTGGTTGAGATATCTAGTCATCCAAAAATACTGAGGTGTGATTTGTAATTAAACATATCAAACTAGTGAATGTTTATTACCAAGCATTTCTCTGGTAATTCTTCTGGGGTTTCCAACCTGACATGATCCCACTCAGAGAAGTGAAGGTTTAATCTCTCATTTTCTAGACTATTTATAATCTCTTACTGAGAAAAAAAATTGCTCAAAATTGTTTTATTTACCATTATTCGTTGCTAACAGTATATTTGTCTGCAATAAAGATCTCACCTATCCATTTTTTCTAAATATTAATGTTTCAAAGACAAACTGGTTTAATGAATAGGACCAAAGTTAGTATTCTCACTGAGTTAAATAAGATCTGACAAACAATACATGGTAAGTGAGGTAAGGAAGTTCACTCTGTAAGATGCCAAATAGAAAAATTTGATGATACTGCATGATATTTCTCTAAACAAAAAGATACACCCAGAAAAACAAACATACATGATTAAGGTTTTATTTCTGTTATCTACATGACAATAATTTGTAAACTTGTTTTAACTTTCTAAAAAAATTATAGTTAGAAAACAAAACTAAAACCAGATTCAGCTTTCCTGACGCAAAATGGCAAAATTAGGCTACGTCTAAACGACACCCCTCTGTCAGCAGAGGGATGTAAATTAGATGTATCAAAAGTGCAAATGAAGCAGGGATTTGACTATCCCGCGCTTCATTTGCATAATGCCGCCTCTTTTTTTCAAAACGGGGCTTTTCGGAAAAAACCGGCAGTTTAGACGGGGCATTTTCGATAGAAATGCCCCGTTTAGAAAGATCCTGTACTCCTCAAAAAATGAGGAGTACAGGATCTTTCGAAATGGGCCATTTCTGTTGAAAATGGCCTGTCTAAACAGCCGGTTTTTTTCGAAAAGCCCCGTTTTGAAAAAAAGCGGTGGCTGATTCAAATCCCGGCTTCATTTGCACTTTCGATAAGTCTAATTTACACCCCTTTATCGAAAAAGGGATGTAGTCTAGACATACCCTTAGTTACATGACCACTAAGGGACCAACCCTTAGAGATGCTGTATGCTTCCTCTTAAGATGCTGACTGGCTTCAACTCCCATTGACTCTACTAGGCACTCAGGGCGCTCAGGGCCTTGCAGGTGACGCTCAGCCTCTAAAGAATAAGGCCTAAAGAAGCACAATTCACAGACACAATTATGCCAAAACTGGATGAATAACACAGAAGTAGTAGGCTGCTGTTTATGGTGCAGATGCAATCTTTGATGGGAAAGGAAATGCGGAAAAAGAGTACATGGATGGTTTGATAATCACATTATAAAAAGATTACATTTGCTTGAGTTGGAAAAAGGACCCTACAACTTCTGAAGATTGTCGGTTGTCTTTTGTGACAAATTTTGTAAATGGTGTGGAACAAAATCAATGGAAGAGTGACTGCGTCCTTCCCTCGCCCTCGTTCCTGCTTCACCCTTTTTGCCTATTTGTGTGTGTGTGTGTGTGTGTGTGTGTGTGTGTGTGTGTGTGTGTGTGTGTGTGTGTGTTTAAATCATTGTCTCTCCCCCCATACCCTAGCATGTTATGTCTGTGTAACATTGTCTGACCTTGCCACTTTGACAAGCTGTGAAGTTCTGCATTGTGTAATGTTATTGGCTATCTGGTGAAGTGTGTGGTATTTGATAATCTATACAAACTGTCAATCATGATCTTTGTATATTTTTATCATTTGTTTCTTTATGAAAAAAATTAAAAATGTAAACAAAAAGAAACATAAGTGACTATATACTGAAGAATATCCTATGAAGATTGCAACATGATCATTCCTTGCATAGGCAACAAGGGTGCATTTCTGGTACGCATGTTTCAGAGCAATAACTACAAACTAAAATTAAGCCCAGCTCTCACTCACTGAAGACCTGGCCAACCTTGGCAATAGACACAAACAGAATTATAACTCTATGAATCATGTATGCACTATGCAAACTGAGTCACGCATCAAAGCACAGAATTAATGCCCCTTCACATCAAACAAGGATGTTGCCCTTAATAAGCAAGAGAATTCCAACACAGTGGCTAGCACTGAGAAGCACAGAGGCCGCCCTGCGCATCCCTGCTGAGATTCTCCTTTACAACAGGGCCCCGCAGAATCAGTGAAACCTGAAGAACCAGCACGAACAGGATCCACTGCTATAGCTGTAACATAGAAACTCTGAGTGGTACATTTTTGAAATAAGCCTAATTAGAGGCAGCAAAGAGTCCACAAGCTGACCCCATCTTTCACTCCACCACATTTATGAGTTTTCCACTTCAGCTCATGATGAAGTGGGTTTTGCCCATGAAAGCTCATGATATATTTGTTAGTCTCTAAGGTGCCAAAGGACTACTCGTTTACATAGTGCATCTTACAATGGGAGGCACTGGGCAGGAGTTATCCTTGCTTTGAGATCCCTGAAAGAGACACCTACAGCTTTAAAAGGGTGCTGAACCTGAACATGACTTATGAGGTGGTAGCTACAAAGTCCTGTGCTCACCACTTATTCTTCAGGAGAGTGCCATTTGCTATTCAGAGGAGGGCTCCAAGCATTCACAACAGCATCACAAGTGGGAAAAGGTCCCAGAAGGCTCTGAAAGCTTATTCCATTAGTATCACATTTGTCAAACAAACAGTGGCAATAATTCAGGGCAAACCAGACTGGGATGCTGAAAATACCCAGGTATGGCTGCTAAATAGACTTTATTTTTCCCTGGTCCAAGAGGCCATAGACCATTTTAAGGTAGAACCCCATGAACTAGCGAGAATCAAAACTGCCACATGCAACCAAAATCTAGGAATTCCAGCTTCCCAGTAAGGTTTTGCAGGGCTTTTCTAGCTCTAGGAGCTCACAGGACATCTGAGCTGCACAGGGCTGATGACAAATTTTGCCAGGCCCTTGGCTATTGGGTGGGGGGTTTGGCTCCAAGTCCCCCAGAAGGAGAGGGGCCTCTAGTGAAAGGGGCAGGAGTAGGACAGTTTTTCCGAAAAAACTTCACTTATGTCCACGCTGCTATTACGTTCTCTTGAAAGAAAGCAGGGGGTTTTCCAACATTGGTAAACCTCATTCTACGAGGAAAAACGCCTTTTAAGAGCTCTTTCGGAAAAAGGCATGTGTGGACACAGAAGAGGGAGTTTTCTCGAAAGAAGAGGCCTCTAGGAAAGGTGCCCTGGTGGTCGCTCAGTCCACAGTAATCACAGCTTAAATGCAAGATAGCATCCATTCAGTGTAGACGCTATCTTTCGAAAAAGCAGATTGCTTTTTCAATGCGCTTTGGCAGTGTGGACGCTCTCTTTCAAAAGACTTTTTTTTGGAAGATCTCTCTAAAAGAAGCCTGCAGTCTAGATGTACCCTCAGACTCCACAAGGCATTAACTTCATTGGCATGAAAAATAATGTGACGTTATCTCTGACCTCTCGCAACAGACCACCTCTGATATAAAGAGCAAGTCATTCTGTCGGAGGGGCAATAGCACATCATTGTTCCTCAGCCACAGGCTAGGACTGCTTTTCAGAAATGGCCTTCTATTTTGCAGGACACTGGAAAGTGGTAAGATAGCTGAATACTGCCACTTATGCACATAGTGAATTGCAGAGGCATTTTCTTGCAAGACAGAAGCTGGGTTCTGGCACCTTATCACATGCTCTCAGTTTGTTTAGCTGACATCAGCCTCCTGCTCACAGCAGGTGGAAAATCAGTGCCCACCTTTAGGATACCAGTGGAGCTCAAAAGGGGCTGTTACTATCATTGATTGTATTATGGCAGCACCTAGTGGCTACAGCTGAGACCAGGACTCCAGGGAGAAAGAGGCTGTCCAAAACCCAGAGGAAGAGAGTTCCTACTTGGAAGGGTTTACAGTCATGACAGACAAAGGGTGGGAGAAAGGGAGTGCTTTTCTAGATGGGAATGTGAGTCAGAGAGTTTGTCTACGCTGCAAGGCAACTCACCCTATGGGAGTGTGATTTCTAAAGCGTATTAACATGCTGCCCAGTAACTGGTCTGCCCTGCCCTAGCACGCTTTAAGGTAGCACTTTACCCCACTGTGCAGAAAAGCCCAGAGAGACTAAATGACCTGTGAGGAATGTGGAAATCTTTGTAATATATTTACAAATTATCTGTATGACTTTGTACTTGTCCACGGGAGATTATGGGTAGGCGCCTGAGACATCTAGTCATAGGCGCCAACCCTGGAGCACACATGGAAAAAAAAAATTAGTCCAACAGCCAGCTACGCCCCTCCCCCCAGCACCTCCGGTCCACCAGTGCCCTGCCAATCAACTCCTCCCCCACCCAGCATCTCCTAGCCACTGTGATCAGCTATTCCATGGTATGCAGGAGGCACTGTGGGGGAGGGGGAGAAATGGGGGCAGGGTGCCCTCAGGGGCAGAAGTGGATGGGAAGAGAGGGGGTGGGAAGAGCCGGGGGCTTTTGGGGGAAGGGGTCAGGTGGAGGCAAGACTGAGCACCCCTGGGGCCCAGAGGAAGTTGTAACCTCTGCATTTGGTCATTAGGACTGTCAGGGCTGGAATCAATACATTTGATTTGAATGTAGAACCCTAGTGAGGCAATGGATACCTGTAAGACCAAACATCAAACCCTAGAGCAAGTGACTTCCCCCAACCACCCCACAGGAAAGCAGAGCAAGAAGACTCTGGCTGGATAACAAAGGCAAGAGCTGTCAAGTGACTGGGTCTTCAGATTACTGCTGCCAACTGAGCAGGGACAGATGGACTGAGGACAGCAAGGATCAAGGTTCAGAGCTCCCACTAATATGGACTCTGTCTTCGGTTTGTCTTTCCCGTGCTAACCTACAGACTCTCCAATGCGGTGTTCCAGACGACTGGAAAAAGCTACCTTGTTTTGAAAAGGCTGCCTTGCATTACTCCACATACGCATTGTTTTCTGCTGCCTAAGTAAAGCCTGTGCCTGGAGCAGGGATGGGCAAGAGGTGGTTAATGGGCCAGATCTGGCCCGCCAAGCCACCGGATCCGGCCTGCAGCCGCCTCACCAGCACCCTTATTACAGGGCAGGGGCAGCCGCTTTAAAGAGCAGGCTGCTAATTGCTCTGCAAGCTGGACAGGTAGGAGAAAACTTCACATGCTGTCTCCACCTCCTAGCAAATCCCCAAGCTCCCATTGGCCAGTTTCCGGCTAATAGGAGCTGAGAAATTTTGCTGAAGGCAGGAGCAGTGGATGAAGCCTCCTCACTCCCCCTTCTCTCCCTGTGCTGGAGCAGAGCCAGGTGGAGCCAGGGAGTCTGCAGAGCTGCTGATAGGGAGCCACCTAGGTAAGCGCCTCTGGCACCCCACCCCTTCTCTCCCCCCAACTACCTGCCTCAGGCCACCACCCAAACCCTCTGTATCCTGTCTCCCCATCTCCTCCAGGTCACAACTCCCTCCCAGACACTGCACCCCCTCCTGCCCCACTCCCCCAGGTCAGAGTCCTTTCCTGCACACATACCCCTCCCTGACCCTGCACCCCATTCCCCTGCCCCACATCACCACCCAAACCCTCTGCACCCTCTTTTCCCCTTCTCCCAGCTCATAACTCCCTCCCAAACCCTGCACCCACTCCTACACCCCCAAGCCAGAATCCTCTCCTGCACCCATACCCCCTCCTGCATCCTGCACCCCAAGCTCCTGCCCCAGATTATAACCCCTCCTTCACCCAATCGCCCCCTCAAACCCCTCCCTCCCCAGTCCTCTATCCTAAGCTCCCTTCTACACCCCACCCACTGTCCCAGACCCCATGCCCCCTCAACAGAAGTGCGATCCTTGACCACTTACCAAATCTTGGAGAGGCCCCCCATTAAAAATTATTGTCCACCCCTGGCCTAGAGTCTGATCTGGGTTAGGCTGTTGGGAGCCATGGTGAAAAGCAGGGGTTGTTGGAAATCACAGGCCCTGTCTAGGTGAAGTCACAGAAACAGCGTGGTAGAGGCCTGACATAGCAGAGGGAAATTCCCAGGGACTGTTTAAAGCAGTAAGGGGCAACCTAAGCTAGTGAGCAGGCTGCATGAGTGGCTCTCCTTCATCTCAGCGGGCTGCAAGATTGTCTTCCAGGATAGGGAAGTTTTGGTAATTGCACTTGTGTACCTAGAACTTGTGGGTTGTCACAACTGAACCATAGCAGCAGCGCTTTGACTGCCTGCAGAGGACATGCACAGCTCTCACAGTCAATGCGGTGCAATCAGCACGCTCCTCACTTCATGTGCCCTTCCTTTAGTAATACTGCTAGGAAAAAACCATGCAGACAAAAATCAGTAGAATCTGGCAACCCTGTCCATGGGCCACATATAGACCCTCCCCTCAATGGGCTGCATGAAGCGCTTGGGCTGCAGATTGCCCGCTACTGGTTTAAAGGTCAGGACATAGCCCTAGCCCTGTAAATCCACACCACTTCCTCAAGCTCAGAAATTTGCAGCAGAGCCAGAAGTTACCAGGCTGGGAGATTCCCCAAAAGTGTAGACAAGGCCCATAGAAGGGAGGACTTTCATCACCTAATGGTAGCACAAGGCATTCAGCACTTTGCAGGATCATACCCTCACCTCCCTAAGGCTGGTACCGTGTCTTCTTGCTTGCTTGCAAAAAAAAAAAACATGCTTTTAATAACACTGTGTAAATAAACCATTTTCCAACCGGTGTGGATGTTTTCCTCCCCAATGCAGTATGGGAAAATTTCTGTGAAAGTTTTTCCTCTCTACAACCAGCGTCAGTGATGTTATTGATGACAAGTCTATGCGTCTGCTCCCTCCCCCCACTTGGGATTTCACTTACTGGGCTGGATCCTTCATTAGTGTAAACTGACACATCCTCACTGAGCTAAATGAAGCTGTGCTGATGCACACAAGTGGAGGCTCTTTTGTTTTGCAGGTGACTTGTTTGACCTGAGCATCACATTCTAAACCATCCATGGCAGGAGGTAATCCTTTTCCTAGAGGGAGAGATTTTGTGCCCTTCTAAAGAAAAATTAGTTTTGCACTGCACCTGTACTTCCCCATCGTAAGCAGAGACTGTTCCTCATCCCTTACCCCCACTCCAGCCACAAACAACAGAAAGAATGAGCTATTCTGATGCCCTGGGGAGACCATCTGCAGCCTCTAGCAAGGTGGTTCTCAAACTGGAGTTCACCAGGGGGTTTAAAGCTATCAGCTTGGTGGGACTGACAACTCCCAATCCCACCCATGACATTAATTTTTTCCTCTGTTTTTGAATTTTTAAGGGGGGGGGCACACTCAGAGGCTGGGCCTGTGAAAGGAGTCTCCAATACAAAGTTTGAAAATCACAGCTCTAGCAGATCAATATTAAAAGGCAATCCACTGCATTATACAGAATTCCCAGTGCACTGCAGATCTGCAGCCACCGTTTTGTCCCTTACCTTGCCCCGCTAACATCCACACCGACCATTAATTGTCCATTCAGGGAAAGAATCTCATCCCTCAGTCGCACTTTCCCACATCTCCCTGCTGGACTGCTTTTCTTTAAGTCCGTTACCCAGATACAGCCAACATCAAGCACTGGGCCTTTGTGCCCTTTCCTCTTTTTCCCTCCTCTCCGTTTCTCTCCATAGTCTCCAAAAGCAGGGATGTTCCCAAAACTTAAGCCAAGAGCTTCATTTGTGCCCATCTCCTTGGTAAGGTAGAGCGTGCAGATTTCCATGTCTAACATGCTGGGACCACCATGCTGCAGTTCGCTGTCATCCATGGAAAAATTCAGCTGTATGTACTCTCTCAGCTTCTCAATGGCCGACTGACACAGCCTCTGCTCTGGCCCTTCCACTTCCTCCCTCAAGGTGATTTGTAGCCACTGATCCAGGAGGGGGAGAAAGAGCATAGCGTTCTCTTGAGTGATGGGCATTGTGGGCACCCAAGGATCCCATCATGTGAAGGATGGCTTCCCAGGTTCGCTACACAGGGCTTCACTGAGCCTCCTTTCAGAATCCCGACACCCATCAGCCTCCCCCCCAGCCATGTTCAGAGAGCAACAGCACACACGGGGAATGAGCAGCTCTGTTGAACGGTTCAGTCTGGCAAAGGATAACAGGACACTTTTATGAAAACACTGAAACAATTGCTGTGGACGGCTCGGCAAGAGGAGGAAGGAAGTGTCAATGAATTCTGGATGGGCGACTTTTACAGCTGGCCAGCTACAAATTACACTGGAATCCAATGAGAATTCATTCCACAAGGAATGTTGTCGGTTCATCACCATAGCTACTCAACACCTGCTTGGCCTGTAAAATAAAAACAGAAACATTACGATCCTGGGTATCGTTCCAGCCAAAATGCTGCTCAGCTGCTATGCTCATTAGATAGAAAAGAAACATTTCCTAATACGTGTGTGTGTGTGTGTTTCACAGTCTATTTTGTTCCCCCCTTTTAATTTTTAGTTACTAGGTTATGCCATTCTGCTGACTAAGAACGCAGGGTGTGCAGTTCCCTCCACAAGCCCCATTTTTATTATTCTTTTGTCTGCCACTTGGGGGGCACCACTTATCCTTCTCAGGAAGTGAATGAAAGGTCATCCTTACAACCGGACCTGCCAATGGAGATCATGGCCCTATAATCAACAGGATAATCCGTCTCAGAACAAAAGACCAATACAGAAACTCAGAGGCAGTAGTAAAAGCAGAGAACTTCTTCAAAATGATTCGTAGCCACTGCAAACAAACAGCTTCCATAAATGTCAACGGGGCGCTGTTCAGAGTCAGGGCTAGAGAACCGCCAGACCCTTAGAATCCATCCCCAATTCAACCCGAGATAGTGAGTAATGTTAGGGTTGTGATTTATGAACCTCTCTGCGCCTCACTTGATCGGTCTATAAAATAGGTACAATGTCAAACTTCTTTATCCCACTTCCCAGGTTATTATAAGATACAATAAATGAGCACAAATGATCCCTATAATCCTGCGGACCCCCAAGTAACAATAAGTGCAAAACGCTCATCATATATGACCTCCTCCACCAAGCTTTTCAGAGTGCCAATGCCTCTCAGAGACCAGTGTGAAGTGAGTGATTATAGTAACCGCCACAAATAAAGCGGACAGACAAATGGTACGACAGAGTGGCCTGTCCCCTAAGATTCTGGTTGAGTCACTAAGAATGTTTCTGTGGGCAGTTGCTACATGCCTGCTTATTCTGGCCTGTGGTTTAAACCCAGGAACCAGATCTAACTAAACACATGCAGTTTGATAGGGACTTTTTTTGCATTTAAAAAAAAAAGCACAAAGTAAATTAGCTCAACTTCAGAAGTTGTACTATTAGTGTTTCACCCCATACATAGGCACTGGGGAAAAGCCACACTTCAGACATTGTACACAACACGGTATGAATTAGACTCTCATTTATATGTATGAGAGGAGAATAATACAACAATATTCCTTTAGGTGATCCGAGGCTTAGACTTCATCACAAAAGCCCCATTGTATTTCTGAATATCCTCATTACACACATACCTCTGTTTCTTTTTCTGACAAATTGAGTTTTCCCTTCCGTGGATGCCCTTTTTGAAAAGAACTTTGCGAGGAGCTCTTAAACCTCACTTCCTTGTGTGTGGAAAGAGAAATAATCAAGGTCATAAAAATGTTATTTTAAAAAGCTGATTTATGCCTGTGATGCCTTCAGATAAAATGTTTAGGGTTTATATCCCTGACACATCAAAGCCCAGCCCCAACAACAAAACAAAAAAGTATGCACACTGTTATTCCTTTCTACTCCCCCAGTTGGGTCAGATTAGAATGGCTTTAGGTGAAATCTTTTTTTTTTTTTTCCAGCTATTTGTGATTTCTCCTAAAAATGAAAATAAAAAGAAATACCATCTTCCTACGGGAGAGTGACTGAATGCTAGTCAGACATTCATTTATTGATTTTTTTTCATTCAAAATGAGTTTTCATTCCTTTTCTTAATTTCTGGTTGGCATCTAACAGCGACCACATGACACTGAGAACAAAATCAACCAATCTCAACAATAGTGTCTGGCTCTCAGAGGTTTCGCCAATACTACTCCTGCAGGAGTTCAGCACAGGAGTAATTCATAGGGTGGGGGGGTGTCACCCCAGGAAAGGTTTTACTGAAGACATCACTGACTCTCAGATTAGGTCTCAGCAGGAGTAATAAATCTAGAGCAGAGGAGACATGCACTGACACTAAAAGCTTCTGTTTAACCACAAAAGTGAGATACAGCTGAGATCTTTAAGTCATCAAGGTTCCAGTTCAATGAAACTGATGCAAAACTTTCCACTAACACTGGATCAAGTTCCTAATGCAGGGGGTGGGCATTACCAGCCCCCGGGCTGGATCCAGTCTGCCAAGGTCCCCACGCCGCCTTATTTACCTGCGCCTCCACAGGTATGGGAGATCACAGCTCCCGCTGGCTGTGGGTCACCATTCCCACCCAATGGGAGCTACAATCTCCGTACCTGTGAAGGCACAGGTAAATAAAGCAGCAGCAGCCCACCAGGGGCTAACCCTGCTGAAACGTTTTATTGCCCACCCCGTCCTAATCCATCCCAGCGCAGAAGCTTTTCTTATAATGCGTTCGCCAGTGGCTTGTACCTGCCATACTTTACTTATGTTGACTAAGAATCAAAAGAAGTCAGTTGTGTTCAAGAATCGAAATTTCCTTAATCAGCTAACATCACTGACAGGGATCTATAACACCAACCCAAGCAGGCTCAGAGGACCCAAAATTTTTACATATCAAACCAATGTGCATAGAACCAGGCAGGCACATTAGGAATATGTCCAATTCTGCAGGAGCATTTGTACGTGAGAATGAGTCAAATGTCATTTTGGAGTTTTCATGAAAAATACACCAGGCCAAGCACAAAGCAGTGCTTGAATTTTTGTCTATCTGTATTTATCACACAGACATTTTGTCTATCGTAGATACATGTGTGTTTATCAACACCCCTGCAAAGCGCAAACATACTATTATCCCCATTTTACAGTTCAGGAATCACATAGGCAGTGTGGGGTCGAGCAGGGAATTGAACTCACATCTTATATGTTTCAGCCTGGCACAGAAGCATCCTTCTTCTTACACATATCACTAAGACCGGTCCCACTTAGGCTTTCAGCTGTCCCACTGGTATAGACACAGTTAACACTGCATCAAGATACTTACAAAACTGGGGAAAACAGCATCAATTCCAATCACTTGCTCAGAAAGTCTGACCATTATAATTTTTCTGCAGGATGGAAGAAACATTTCTCTCCATATGAAGCATGGTATCTTCAATTCTTAACTTGTTCTTAACTGGATGTCCATTACCGTGCCTAGTAATCTTTTTAAAAAATGCACTTCATGTAATGGATAGTGGGGCATTGGTTTGAAACAGCAACACTGTAAACTTCAAAGATGTAAAGCTCAGAACCGAATTCTTGAGTAACATGATTTCACTTTATTGAATTAGCTCAGAGTTACT
Source organism: Rafetus swinhoei (assembly GCA_019425775.1). Taxonomy (NCBI): domain Eukaryota; kingdom Metazoa; phylum Chordata; order Testudines; family Trionychidae; genus Rafetus; species Rafetus swinhoei. The sequence goes on from CM033427.1 coordinate 22,547,239, forward strand.
GTACACAGATGTAAGCCGGGGCTGAAATACTGCTTGCTATTGGCCAGCTAAAAGGAGAGAGCTGCCCAGCGGGTGTGTGCTCACTTCAATTGTTTAGCTCTGCAAGATAATTAACTGTTGATATGTAAATACAGCTCAAGCCAGGAGGGGGAAGGAATCTGAGGTGTGGCTATGTAAATCCAATTCAGCCAGGGCTGATGGAGGATCAGTGTTGGAATGGAATGTGGTGTATTGTAACTAATTTGAGGCTGTTGTGGGGGTCACAAATCATGCTACCCCTAAATGTGGGAACTGTAAAATATGACACCAGTGCTTGCAGGAGAGACACCATCATTGTAAGAGGTCTCAGAGGAACAAGCCTCCCCCCTGCCAGAGTTGAGTGAACTGAATTTGGGGGGGGCTTGAGTCAGTCTGCTTCATGCCTGCCAGGTGCGAGCTGTAAGACTGGCTCAACCTGTCCCTTTCCCCCTGGTTTTAAGGACAGACCTAAAGCAGACTCCATGGCTATGTCTACACTGGCAGATTCCTGCACAAGAACATCTTGCGCAAGGTTTCTTGTGCAAGAAGTCTAGCACAAGAAGACGTCCACACTGCCATGTGCCAGCTGTGCTTTTGTGCAAGAGCGCCCATGGCAGTGTGGATGCTCTCTTGCGCAAGAAAGCTCTGATGGCCATTTTAGACATAGGGTTTTCTTGCACAAGAAATCCCTGCCGAGCGTCCACACTGCCCTCTTGCGTAAGAGCTCCTGCGCAAGAGGGCTTACACCTGTTAAAAAAGAGTGTAGCTCTTGCGCAAGAAGCCCTCTCTTACCACGCCGTACTGTAAATTTCCTTGCGCAAAAGCGGTCGGGCAGTGTGGACACTCTGCGGATTCTTGCGCAAGAACGGCCGTACTTGCGTAAGAAGTGGCGAGTGTAGACATAGCCCATGAGTCTTTTTGCTAGTTCAGTGGAAGCTGGAATCTTTGTCAAGCCTAGGTGGTGGCTAAAGAGTTGAAATCACTAAGAGCTGAAATCACTGGTTTGGCCGGAAACCAGACCAATTGCAGCCAGTGGAGCGGCTGGCGGGAACAACCGGCAGGCAGCCGGCAGGAGCGGCTGGCGGGAACGACCAGCAGGCGGCCGGTAGGAGCGGCGGCAGGCGGCCAGCAGAGCGGCTGGAGGGAATGACCAGCAGGCGGCCGGTAGGAGCAGCACAAAGGTGGCATAGCCTCAGGGTCAAGGGCTACATCTACACTGGCAGCTTCTTGCACAAGAACTGTTTTGCAGAAGAGTTCTTGCACAAAAAGTCTTCCACAAGAGTGCATCTACACTGGCATGTACTTTTGCACAAGAGCGTCTATGGCAGAATGGATGATCTCTCGCGCAAGAAAGCTCTGATGGCCATTTTAGCCATAAGGGTTTCTTGCGCAAGAAATTAGTGTTGCCTGTCTACACTGCCCTCTTGCGCAAGAGGCCTTATTCCTCGTGGGGAGAGGAATAACTCTTCCGGATGAAGCCTGTTTTCCGACGCTAGACTGTAAATTTACTTGCGCAAGAACGCGTGTGCAGTGTAGAAACCCGGCAAGTTTTTGCGCAAGAACAAGCCGCCAGTGTAGACGTAGCCAAGGAGTAGAGTCATCAGGATGATGTGTCAGGGTCTGCACTGACTGGACAGAGCTCTAAGTGGGGTGTTTGATGTGGGGTACGGAGAAAGTTTGGGTAAGTGAACGGAACCCTTACCTTGTTGGACTGGTGAGCCTAAGAGGCAAAAGACATTGCTCAATCGTTTTGAGCTGGGACCGTTACTTGTGGGGAAGGGGGCTACGAACTCTGCGGTATTTTCCCAAGCTAATGCCATGTGACTTCTCTCTCTCTTTCATTAAAAGTTTCTTTTCGACACTCAGACTCTGTGATTGCGAGTGGGGAAGCATTGCCTCTCAGAGGCACCCAGGGGTGTGTGAATTTCCCAGGCTACTGGGTGGGAGCTCGAGCCGGTTCTGTGAGAGATGGACCCCTAGATATTGAACCCGGCTCTGGTTGCTGCTGGGCCTACCCGGCGGAAGGGTTACATAGATATTACCAGGATTCGAATCTGGTCCCAGGTTTGCAAAGCTTTCCCATACGTGAGTAACAGCTATTTTGTGTGTGTGTGTGTGTGCACGCGCGCGCACACACACTTGCATACAGTGCCAAGCTTTTATTTTTAGAAGGAAACAAACTATATTTAAGCACTTAAACAAGAATGTGGAGCACCAACAGCTCTCGCTGATCAACTAGCTATTTATAAAAATGTAATAAATATTTGCAGATCCTGAGGAGATATAGGTAATGCTGTATTCCACATTTTCAAGCTATTATCAAAAAGTATTTCTGAAGAAGAAGAGTGCTATGTTGCTATGGGTATGTCTACACTATGGCTGGGAATATGCTTCCCAGGGTAGGCAGACATACTGACACTAGCTCTGCTCAAGTTAATGTGCCAAAAGTAGCCATGAAGCCAGAGGTAGCCTATGAAACAGCAAGGGCCATCCCTAGATGGGTCCTGCCATGAGGGCAGGGGACTGGACTCGATGACCGCTTGAGGTCCCTTCCAGTCCTAGTATTCTATGATTCTATGATAGAGGGGCCTGGGGCAACCTCTCCAGTGCAGGGGTCACGAGCGCTGGGGAAACACCCTCTGCCATGCGCCACCCTCCCCTGCCCTGCTCACTTCACCCTGCCTCACCCTTTCCCCCAATCCCTACCCCTGCTCCACCCCCTTGCACGAAGCCTCCTCCCCTGAGCAGCATGAACCGGGGGATTATCAGGGGACCTGGGGTGGGGTGGCAGCAGGAACCAGGCCCTTCCTCCCCCCTTCCCCTCCCCCCCACACACACTCACCAAGGTGGCAGGAGTCAGAACAACCTGGCAGCCTGCTCCACTCCGACCTACCGCCCTCTCCCAGCCCCTTGCGTACCGCTTCACTGTGATGGTGGGAAGTGGAGCACCATGGGGGAGGGGTTGGAGGAGTGATTGGGGGGCCACCCCTACTGCTGCTCTGTGTCAGGCTCCCCAGGTAATCCCCCAGGCCACCCTGAGCCTTGCAGGTCCAGTCCACAGGACAGTTGAGGCAGTCATTGTGGGACACCCCAAGGCTCAAACTAGCTGTCTCAGTGGGTCCCCAGGAGGTCCAGGCAGGTCTGTATTCAAGCAGCTAGCCCCAGCTGTCACCCATACTACGCTGCTATTTTTAGTGCAGTAGCTCAAGCAGAGCTAGCAATCTGCCTGTCTGCCTTGGGAAGCATACAGTCAGCAGCAACACAGACATTCCCTAATCCTCTTTGGGAACTTGCTGTATACAGTAGTTCTTCCTCAAAGGGACATTTAAAAATATATAAATATTATGAAGCTTTTGCACATCTGCAAGTGCTTTTAAATGTTTCCACTTCTCCCAAAACCTTCCTGTGGGAAAAACCTCGGACAATAGTTAATCATAAAACAAGAAAAACCACTGCAAGTAGCATGTGAAATTGGATCCATATTGGTTCAGAAGGTAAGAAATCCAGAATTACTGACCAAAGGACATGAAGTCGTAATGCTTACATTCCAGACTTTGAGAAAATGCACTTATATTTGTAAAATGAATTTATGATATATACCAAGAAAAGGAAAACTTGCAGATTCAGCACTGTAAACTGAACATGTTTGGAAGCCTGCCTGATGTAATTTTATAGCATTATTGGAAGGATCACAAAGAAAAACAAGCTGTATTCTATGATCACTAAACTCTGGAATCATTAAATCTAAGAAAATTATTGCCAGATGTAACAAGTTAGACTTTCACATAAATATTTCCAAAATCTATTGAACTAATCACCTCCAATCTTGTCTGATCATCGCATAGCTAAAAGTAATGTATTAGCAATCTACTGCAATTGTTCAAATGCAACTGTATCAAGCAGGAATTCTGAAAGACAATAGTATGAAGCAGATTTTATCTTAGTTTATAATCTCATTTCTCTCAACGCTTACTTATTAGTCAGTTTATCTCTGATCTATTTTCCTTTAAGGTCAAGTTGCATTTCCCTCTTGAGGATTTTCATGCTTTAAACCACATCATTATTTTAGTTTCTACTGAAAGTTCTTGAGAATAAGCCCACATTATAGCTATATGCAAATTTTATGCCACACAGTAGGCTCTCACTCATTCCTATTGATGCCTGGGGAAGGTGGTGGAGATGACTCAGCTTTGTGAAATAGGACCCAATGCCGCAAGTGTTCCCACACAGACAGCATCCTCCATGCAGCCTAGCTGACCACAATGGAACTCTATGGGGATACAATCATCCATTAGTTTGGAGCCAGTTGCGGAACTGGGATCTTAGTGAGTATGTGTGTTAAGACAATAGATCAAATCCTCAGCAGGTGTAAATCCTTATAGCTATAGTGAAGTCAAAGGAACTGACAATTTACATCAGCTGAGGATGACTATTTAGTTCTGGTTGTATCTTATATTACTTGTAGTAGGGATGTCAACGTGTAGAAAACTACATGATTAACCGATAATCTGTATCAGAGGCAGCGGGGAGAAGGCGTGCCCAGGGGCAGGCGGCTTTTAAACTGACTCCCCGTAAACACTGGAGTTACCTCCCCCGACACACACCTCTGCACTGCTGTCTCTGATGGGGAGGCAGCAGCCCGGAGGTTGAAGAGGACAGGCAGGAGCTGATACATGCGGGGAGCCAGCTTTTAAGCTGGCTCTCTGTGCATGCCAGCTCCTAAGACCTGCCTGCCCACCACTTGCAACCTCCTACAGAGGCGGTGGGGGGACAGAGGCAGGAGCCACCTCTTTCCCCCCCACCCCCGCTGCTGCCTCTGAAGGGCCCAAGCCCCTGCAGACAGAGGCTGCTGCCACCCCACACTGCTGCCTCTATCAGCAGGCAGGGAAGCAGGCGGGAGCCAGTCTGAGTCGGGAGTTGGCTTTTAAACAGGGCCCCCCCGTGGTCTGGCTCCTGTCTGCCACTCTGCACTGCTGCCTCTGATGGAGAGGCAGCAGTGCGGGGTGGCAGGGGTCTCCCTGGGAGAGGGGCCGGAGCGCACTGGCTGCCGGCCCTGACCCCAGGAACTATTGAATAGTCATGTAACCGCTAAAATTTGATGCTGTTACATGACTTTTTGAATTACACGCTAACTAACATCCCTACATTGTAGTGGTAAACTCATCATTTATCTAATCTGGTCTCTTGAGCAACATTGCTCATGGTATCTCATCGGTAACTCCTGCATCAAGACTGCAACTTGTGGTGGATCTAAACAAAGGAATTCACTTAAAAATAAAGGTGATGCTGTAAATTTTATAAACATAATGAAAGACTTAGAAATACACAACTTCACTGCAGTTCTGTGCTATTGAACCTGGGAAAGGCAGCATGGAAAAAAATCTTTTGGAGGCAGCAATTTATAAGGGTGCAGTTTAATGGGGTTCTGCTGCATTTCTGCTTGCTACAGTGGTCTGAATAAGACCTCTACCCCTTTCCTTTTAGAGGTGTACATTTCAGTGGGGTGGGAGTTAACACAATTAATTTAGGTGTCTGAATAAGGGATGTTGTGAATTCACAGCACAATGATAAAAAGACTCAGGAAACAGAGAAAGTTTTAATTCCGTATTTGCTTGCATCTAAATAAAATGTAAACCCCATTATGAGCACGCAGTGGAAATGAATGAGAGACCTCTGGAGACAAAATACCAACCGGTACTGCAGAATTGTCTTTGGGTGTCTCAAGAATTAACAAACAAAATAGAACAAAAAATTTCCTCCTCCCCTGCTCTCTTTCTGTTTGTTAAGACTAAATTAATTTTTATTGTTTGAACATCTGTACAACCTAAGGCTCATCAGGAACACTTACGTGACAACAGAAAATTCCTTGCCTGACAATTCTGGTGAACCCAGGGCAATGTACACTCCTACCAGTTCCTGTTTTCTCAAGCTGAAAAACTTTGTGGTTTCTTCTGGAGTTTGAAAAAATAAAGGATGGTTCTCACATTCCAGCCATAGCTGGGTGAGTTATAATATCATATCCTTCAGTCCGATCCCTCTAAACAGCTTTTTTTGGCTGATGCAACATCTGTATGTGGCCTAAATAACATAGAAGCGAGTTTAGCTTGTTGGAATGTTAGCTTCCTCTTCCTTCTAGCAACATTTAATATTCATTCCAGAATTGCTGGGCCTCGCAGGTGACAACTAAAGTACCTGGTACTACTGCAGTTCAGGATTCTTATCTATAGGACGTCTGCTTTTGACAGTGAAGACTTCATAATCATCGCGTCCCCCAGAACTTGCCCAAAACTTTTGGGAGATTGCTGGACCATGTTTTTTCTGGAACTCCTCTTATTATCAGGTGTCACGTGGGAATTTATTTTCTATTTCATCAGTCATGTTGGACAGCCACACACTATTTCACTCAGAACCTTTTTATAGCCTGAGGCCATAGTTTCTACTACAGACGGCGAGGCAATCCTTCTACTCTCATAGTAGTTTCTATGATTCCTTCAGTAAAAATATTTGTGAATTAAACCCAACATCTTTGAAAGAGGATTGTTGTTATTTTTAAAAGGTCTATTAATCCTGACTCGGTATTCTTTCCATTCATGCTGTGCACACAATCCCATCTTCCCCAGCATCCCTCAGCATGAAGTATGGCCTTTGGTCATTTGAAATATTCAGGTCCATGAGTTGTGGTCTTACTAGAGTGCATATGCATGTACCTCTGTTCCTAGTATTGAGCTTTCAGGCATGTTGTGTGAGCTTCTTCATTTCTATATGTGGCATATACATACTATATGATATATTAAATGTGTCATGTACCTCCTGCCTATAGTTCATGGGGAAAGAAATTGTGAAAAAGGTACAAAAATCATTTCTTCACGTAGAGAATTTCATAGCCCACTGACAGATGTACATGTACACAGGGGAGCAGATGTGGGCGCAGGCCATAATCTTTGTCACCTGATCAAGTTAAAAAGAATGAAGGGCAAAGGAAAATTGTACATTGATAGTGCACAATTAAAAGATCTAAAATGCAAGAAGTACTTTTCAGTTTGAACTGACAGACAAGTTCAGTGTTCCAATGGTGTCAACTGAAGAAAATAAAATCATCAATACTCTGTTGGAAAAATTACCGAGGGTGCTGCTTCGAAAGTGCAAAGACAATCCCAATAACTAAATCTAAAAGGTAAAAATGAATTAGCGATGCTACTTGGGCAGCAGTGCGGCTTCAACAGCTGCAGTGGTGCCAAGAGTTCCAGTACTAGGGAGGAAGACGGAAGGGTGTTCACAGGTGGTGATGGGCATTATTGCAGCACGATCACCTGTCCTGGATCTCACTGCTCCCATGAGCTCATAGCCTCCTCCATCACAAACTTGTGGAGATGAAATTCTCTGGCTCTCCAAGTCTGAGGCAGATGGAACAATGGCCAACACTCACTTTCCCTGTCCCTGGTCTGCACCCCCAGATGGCAGGAGCTCCCTACCCCTAGCCACTGGCCTTGCTCTGGCTGCTGACCCACTGGCTGGGCTCCCTGCCTCCAGGCCACTGGCTCTGCAGGCTCCCTGCTGCCACACCAACTGAGCTCCCAGCCACTGGCAGCCTCTGTGGCTGGGGCTCTCTGGTCCGGCAACATCTGTGGTCCTCCTGGATGTGGACCACAGATGTTGCCGGACCAGAGAGTTCCGGAACAGCGAGGTTCAACCAGTATTACAAAACAGTTCGGGCTCTGGTGCATGGGACCATCACTCAAAGAAAAATGCTACATTATCTAGCCACTTCAAGGGTCTAGGTCACTCCCTGCTCCCCTCTCCCTAAGCAAGGATCCTTCAATGGAGAATGAAGCCCCTGGAGTTCAAGTGATGCTGTCAAAAAGCAGATGTCAGTTATGTTACTTAAGATTCACACAGAGGGAGGAGGGGAGCAAATACCCTCGAGTTCTGCAAACTGCAGAAAGAGCTGGTCTTTCTGGGAGGGAAAGCTTGAGGACTTGGAAGAAAACAATGACAGTTCAGTAGCTCAGAACACCAGAGCATGACTCAAAGCTATTCTTTCCACCAAGTGCCAGGCAGCGTTCATACACCCGTCCCTGCTTTGGGAGTCCCACGTTCTCTCTCTCTCTCGGCAGCTACTGTATGACAAGTAAACATGGACCTGATTAAAAACCTGAGCTCTGTCCAAACAGTTGCAAACATGCTATGACTGTACAAGGGGAGCGGGGGGAGATGTCATTTCTACAAGCCTAACAAAAGAATTGAAAAGGACACCAGTGACATATTGTGGAATTGAACCAACTGAACTAAGAGGAAAGTGGGTGGTGTCTTCTAGTACATCAAGTCTAATCCTGGGTGACGGGACTGAGAAGCGGTCTAAATTGTTCAGTCCCTTTCCAAGGTTTACACACACGTAATATGTATTATGAAATGGCTTCAGGAAATACAGCAAAAACTTACTAGAGAAATGAAAGCACCAGAGAGAAAGATCACTCTAGTGCGGTCTTTCTTTGGTAGGGGGCACTGACCCATAGAAAAATCAGTTGGGGGCTACACATAAGTGAGAAATAAACCAAACAACCTCACCTCACTGGCCTGAGCCCCAAGTGAGAAGAAAAAAACCAACCAAACAAAACATTTGTAAAAATCCCACCTTCGTTGACCTGGCTTCCCCTGCCCAAAAAAGAAGAGACACACACTCCAGCCCCACAGAGGGGCACAGCGACTCAGGGCTTCCCCCACAGTGGAGTGAGCCAGCAATCTTGCTCCAGCACCAAGCAATGGAGGGGACTGCAGAGGTTTGGAGACTGGGGCATAAGTATCGGCTCTCCCCACTGTGTAGAGAAGGCCAGGGCCCTGTCGGGGATCAAAATCAAAGTAAGCTGGGGGCCAGATCTGGCCCATGGGCTGTAGGTTCCCCACCCTGCTCTGTCAGTTAAGGTGCTAGCCTGGGACTTTGGAGACCTAGATCCAGTTCCATGCTCTGCCGCAGCCTTCCTGTGTGACCCTGGGCAAGTCACTTCGCCTCAGTTGCCTAGTTGTAAAATAGAGATTATATCACTTCCCTACTTCACAGAAGTTTTGCCAGGATAAATACACGAACATATTGTAAGGCAGATACTATGGTAATGGAGACCATGTAAGTATGGTGAAGACAGGACATGCTACAAGGAGTGCTCCTGCATCAATACAGGAAAGGGCAAGATCCCTTTAGGTCTTTTCTCATCTACAATTCTACTAAAATCTGTAATCCTCCTATTTCTGGCTATTGACATGGGCACTTCCATTCCAACTGATGGCACTGCTATTAGATGCATTACATTTGCCATCAGATTGCTTTACATTTTGGGTGACAATGTGAATGGTCCCTGACAGCTGGAACTACCCACCCCTTCCCCACAAAGTACTGAGAACGTGCTTGGGGTTTCAGCCCTGCAGGACACACCTACTGGGGCTTGGGGATTTGGCCTTGTAGGAAGGAGGGTCTCGCAGCTTCAGCTCCATGGGAGATGCCTGCCTTGACTCAGGACTTAGATGCTTTTGCTGCTGCCTGTCCCCATGGAACTAAAGACCCCTCCCTGCAGCTCCCAGCTGTTTGCCACTGCCTCTCCATGCAGAGCTAACACCTGGGAGCTGTGGGAAAGAGGGGAAGTGTGCCTCCAGGTGTGTGATAAACTGTTTGGATACCTGGACCTGTAAATTGTGCCCACCCCCCACTCTTCCAGGCAGGCGTCCTCTCTAGCCCCACCACCCCTCTATCGTCAGTCTGGTAGGTGACAAATGGTGGGTGTGGAGGGCTCCAGGAATCACGGTAACTGCAAGAGAGTTACATTTTGGCCTCTACTGCCCTATGTTTACGCAACTCCCACAATGCACTGTGTTCATCCAAACGGAAGGGAGAGCATGATGCATCACAGGAGATGCAGTGTATGTAAGAAGTTTGGCCCAAAGTGGATGGCAGGGACATGAGGTGTCCAAATTATAATTCCTATGAGGCCCATGCAACCATAATCTGGGGTCAAACTCATCCAAAATAAAATGTTTCGCTTCACATTTTTCTGATACAATAAAGATTTTTAAAAATCCAACAGAAGTAAGAACTTTCTATGGAAAACACGGATTTTTAAAGTTATAACCCGGGGAGAGCTATTTGCACATTAAATGTTTAATATCCCAGTTAATTGGGGAAAAACCACCCTTGTGGGTTATGTTTGTGCTAACTCTCCCTCTGCATTCTACCATCCTGGCAGGCTACTCCCGCACTAGAGAGTCTTCTGAGGACCCAGCTATTGCTCTGGGCCATGTCCACATTTCCTGCTACACTGTGAACATCTATTTGTCCATTTACATTTGAAAACTCTTCGTTTCACATTAAATATTAATTTCACCTCGAGACCTCACAAAAAATTAGGACACACGAAAGGTTTTTAAAGCATTGAGAGAAAGATAAAAATAAAGCTGAGCATGCTTCCAAAGTATACATGCAGCCTTCAGAGACAAAGAAAAATCAGATTCTTGGTAGGGTTTTTTTTGTCTATTTCCCTACAATTATCATTGCAGTGCCTGAATTTCCCTGCAATTATCATTGCTTTCTTTTCCAGCAGACAAAAAATAACTAGAATGTTCTGTTTCAAGTAGGTGTCCTAATTTTCAAATGGCACATTTTTCTAGCATATGAGCATCAACATCTGCATGTGCCTTCAAGTCTCGCACAGGTGAAAAAAATCTCTTAAATATTTTAAAATATGGTGTTTTATGCCTCAGCTGTTTGTGCTTCTTTTGAGAAGACGTTGGTTCAATATGACATTTGGTGTGCATGTGCATGAGAATGGGTAAGATCACATGAGAAACAATCAAGTGAAAGAGTCTAACATCAGGAAATGGCAGACAGATAAATAGTGACAAATTTTTTAAGTGATAATACACAAACGCTAGAAGTCTAAATAATAAGATGGGTGAACTAGAGGGCCTCGTATTAAAGGAAGATAATAGGCATCACAGAAACTTGGTGGAATGAGGACAATCAATGATACATAGTCATACCAGGGTACAAAATATATCGGAAGGACCAAACAGGTCTTACTGGTAGGGGAGTGGCACCATAGGTTAGAGAAAATGTAGAATCAAATGAAGTAAAAATCTTAAAAGAACTAAAATGTTCCATAGAATCTCTATGGGTAGTAATTCCATGCTCTAATAATAAGAGTATAGCAGTAGAGATATATTATCAACCACCTGACCAGGACAGTGATGGTGACTATGAAATGCTAAGGGAAATTAGAGAGGCTATACCAATAAAAAACCCAATAATAGTGGGGGATTTCAACTGTCCCCATATTGACTGGGTACATGTCACCTAAGGACAGGACGCAGAGATAAAATTTGATACCTTAAATGACTGCTTCTTGGAGTAGCTGGTTCTGGAACACACAAGGGGAGAGGAAATTCTTGATTTAGTCCTAAGTGGAGCGCAGGATCTAGTCTAAGAGGTAAATATTACTGGACTGCTTGGAAATAGTGACCATAATGTAATAAAATTAAACATCCCTGTGGTGGGAAAAACACCTCAGCAGCCCAACATTGAGGCATTTCATTTCAGAAAGGGGAACTACACAAAAATTAGGTGGTTAATAAAACAGAAGTTAAAAGGTACAATGACAAAAATAAAATCCCTGCAAGATGCATGGAAACTTTTCAAAGACATCATAATAGGAGGCCCAACTTAAATGCATTCCCCAAATTAAAAAACACATGAAGAGAACCAAATAAGGGCCACCGTAGCTTAACAACCAAGTAAAATAAGCAGTGACAGATGAAAAGGCATCGTTTAAAAAGTGGAAGTTAAATCCTAGTGAGGAAAATAGAAAGGAGCATAAACTCTGTCAAATTAAGTGTAAAAATATAATAAGAAAAGCCAAAAAGGAGTTTGAAGAACAGCTAGCCAAAAACTCAAAAAGTAATAGCAAAATGATTTTTAAGTACATCAGAAGCAGGAAGCCTGCTAAACAACCAGTGGGGCCTCTGAATGATCAAAATGCCAAAGGAGCACTCAAAGACGATAAGGTCATTGCAGAGAAACTAAATGAATTCTTTGCTTCAATCTTCACAGCTGAAGATATTAGGGAGATTTCTAAACCTGAGCTAATCTTTTTAGATGATGAATCTGAGGAATTGTCCCAGACTAAGGTGTCATTAGAGAAGGTTTTAGAACAAAACTGATCAACTTAATAGTAACAAGTCACTGGGACCAGATGCCATTCACCCAAGAGTTCTGAAAGAACTCAATTGTGAAATTGTGGAACTATTAATTGTGGTTTGTAACCTACCCTTTAAATCAGCTTCCGTACCTAATGACAGGAAGATAGCTAATGTGATGCCAATATTTAAAAAGGGCTCTAGAAGAGATCCTGGCAATTGCAGACTGATAAGTCTAGTGTCAGTACTGGGCAAATTAGTTGAAACTATAGTAAAGAATAAAATTGTCAGACATAAATTAACATAATTTGTTGGAGAAAAGTCAACATGGTTTCAGTAAAGGGAAATCATGCTTTACTAATCTACTAGGAAGCATCTACACAACACCCTTAGCTCGAAATAAGCTACGCAAAAAAGCAAATTGGGTAGCTTAATTCAAGTGTATTTCAAAATAACTTATTTCATAATTTGGTTTGATCTACAGAGCTCCACATTTCAAAATAACCCACTATTCCGAAATGTCCCTTAATCTTTATGTAACGAGGGTTACCAGGACATCAGAATAAGCCACCTGTAATTTTGAAATCTATCCCAAAATAGCTACGCAGTGTAGAGGTACCCCTAGAGAACTTTGCGGGGGTCAACAAACATGTGGAAAAGGGAGATTCAGTAGGTATAGTGTATTTAGATTTCCAGAAAACCATTGACAAGGTCCCTCACCAAAGGCTCTTCAGTAAAGTTAGTTGTCAAGGCATAAGAGGGAAGGTCTTCTCATGGACTCATAACTGGTTAAAAGACAGGAAACAAAGGGAAGGAATAAATGGTCAGTTTTCAGATTGGAGAGAGGTGGTGTCCCCAAAGGATCTGTCTTAGGACCAACCCCATTCAACCTATTTATAAATGATCTGGAGAAAGGGGTAAAGAGTGAGTTGGCAAAATTTGCAGATGATACTAAACTGCTCAAGATAGTTAAGACCAAAGTAGACTGTGAAGAGCTTCAAAAAGGTCTCACCAAACTAAGTGATTAAATAAAATTTAATGCTGATAAATGTAAAGTAATGCACATTGGAAAAAATAATCCCAACTATACATACAATATGATGGGAACTAATTTAAGCTATAACTACTCAAGAGAGAGATCTTGGAGTCATTGAGGATAGTTCTCTGAAAACATCCACTCAGTGTGAAGCGGCAGTCAAAAAGGCAAACAGAATGTTTGGAAACATTAAAAAAAGGATAGAGAATAAGACAGAGAACACTGTATTGCCGCTATATAAATCCATAGTATACCCACATTTTGAATACTGCATACAGATATGGTTGCCTCATCGCAAAAAGATATATTGGCATTGGAAAAGGTTCAAAAAAGAGCAACAAACATGATTAGGGGTTTGGAACAGGTCCCATATGAAGAGAGATTAAAAAGACTTGGACTTTTCATCTTAGAAAAGTGGAGACTAAGGGAGGATATGACAGAGGTCTATAAAGTCATGACTGGTGTGGAAAAAGTGAATAAGGAAAAGTTATTTACTTGTTCCCATAACATAAGAACTAGGGGGATCACCAAATGAAATTAATAGGTAGCAGATTTAAAACAAATAAAAGGAAGTTCTTCTTCACACAGTGCACGGCCGGCCTGTGGAACTCCTTGCCAAAGGAGGTTATGAAGACCAGGACTTTAACAGGGTTCAAGAAAGAAGTAGGTAAATTCATGGAGGTTAGGTCCATCAATGGCTATTAGCCAGTATGGGTAGGAATGGTGTCCCTAGCCAGTATGGGTAGGAATGGTGTCTGTCAGAGGCTGGGAATGGGTGATTCCCTGTTCTGTTCACTCCCTCTGGGGCATTTGGCATTGTCCACTGTCAGAAGACAGGATACTGGGATACATGGACCTTTGGTCTGACCCAGTATGGCCGTTCTTATGTTCTTAATACCTAGTACATATGTGTTCACACACACACACACGTTATAAGAATGCAAGTTCCCACATGTTTAAAATCTAATGATATACATAAAAGAATTATGTTAATATGATTAAGGTTGAAAGGTCAAGTACTCAAAAGTTAAGAAATGCTAGAATTAACATTGCCTGTGCAATCTTAATTCAGTTTCCTTGTACATAATGCCTTATGATATAGTCTTTATTTACATGATCATATACTATTTTTCCACAGAATGCCAACATACAACATGGACAGTGCTCACTTAAGAAACTACTCAGTATTTTGTTTTATCCTCATTGTTTATTGTGCAGCTCCAGGTGTTATCTGCTGCACACTATTCAAACCCTGCTCTGAAGAAGAGCTATTCATTTCCTCAGCACTCACAATTATCATCCGTGGTATCTGAGAACTTCACAAACATTAATGAATGCATTTTCATAACACTCTTGAGAGGTGGAGGAAGTGGTGTTATCCCCTCTGGTCGTGACGGGGAACTGAGACACAAGGTTCAGAAATTTCCACTAATTTTGGGGTGGAATTTGAGAGACACAAAGAACCTAGTTTTGTGAAGGACTCAAATTCTTAAGTCCTACATATACATACATATGTAAACACACACAGAACTCACACACATACACAATGCACTGACCACCTTAATTCTGGCATTTCCTAATTTCTGAGTGCTTGCCTCTGGAACATTAGTATTCTTTTAACATGGTGTGTGTAGGAGATATTATGGTAGAGAGAGAGACAGAGACAGACAAAGAGGGAGACATGCTATGTGATGGATGAATTTAGGGCTTCTGAACATGAAAATATAATAGAATCCACTAATCTCAGTTGCCACAGTATGAGCAGGCACTATACCAGGGATGAGCAATAATTTTTGATGGGAGGGCCACTCCAAGATTTTGGAAAGTGGTCAAGGGCCACACTCTTCCATGATATTAATGGAAGAGGTGCAGGGTCTAGGATGGAAGTTGGGTGCAGAAGGGAACTTAGGATAAGGGATTGGGGTGCAGGAGGGGGAGTGAGGTCTGGGAGGGAGTTTGGGTGAAGGAGGCAGTTGTGACCTTGAGCAGGGGATTGGGGTGCAGGGACTAGGAGAGGTTATGGGTTCAGGAGGAGGACAGAGGGTTTGGCTTATGTGGGGTAGGGAGACAGGAGTGTGGGGCAGTGGGCTGTGGGGGAGAGAGGGGTTGGGGTATCAGAGGCAGGCTCTGGCCGGGAGACTTATCTGGGTGACTCCCAGCCAGCAGCCCAGCAGGTTCCTCATGCAGCTTCCCTGCCCCGCACCCAGGCTGCAGGGGCCATGTACATTGGTGATTAAGAGCCTGAGGGGAAGTGGGGGAGGTGCTTCACGTGCTGTCTGTTCTTCAAAACAGGCAGCTCCCATTAGCAGATTTGCAGAAATCGGGATTGTTCTGGGGACAGGAGCAGCCCATGAAGCACCACTTGTGACAGACCGGGCCGTGTCTGGGCACAGCTGAGGGCGTCCGCTCAGGGCGAATTGCTCAAATCCGGGGCTATTTACAGCCCCCAAACTGGTGACCTTCCCCAACAGGCCACAAACCAGTCCCACAGAGCGCTTCAGCAGCCTGCCTGAAGCCTCACGAGCAAAACCCCTCCGACACCCCAGCAATATCCGTGCCCCAGATGGCCCCGAGCCTCATACGCCGGTGGGGGGGTCTTAGAACCCAACCCCACCTACTCCGAACGAGTTCTGTCTGGTTCCAAGAAACCAGCCACAGATCCCTGGTCAATTTACCCTCTGGATCTTACCCCCAAATCATGCTGAGCCAATCCTTTAGCATCTAACTTCTAAAGGTTTATTATTACAATAAAGAAAAGCATGAGAGTAAGGTTGTTAAAGTATAGTACATTACATGCATCGAATCTCCCAGTTCTCGATGCAGGCTCTAGCAGAGATGTTACAGCTGCTGGCTTAAAAGTCCTTGTTGCGCATCCTATGATCAGGATGGGTCCACAGTTCTTTCCGGCTCTTCGATCCCTGCCCTGCTGCCTCTGGGAAGAAGTGCTGAGCTCAATCCAAAATGGAGTCGACCACATGGACTCTTTATACATCCTTCCTGGTCTCTTCTTGGCTGCAGCAGGTCACCTGGCCAGCGGCCTATCCCTGTGTTCCCTGCTGGCAGCCCTCAGGTGTCAGCCCTCATTCTTCAGGTGTGTCCTTGGCCCATTGAGTGCCATTGTCCCACCGGGCCTCGCTAATTAGCATGTCCATAGGCTGGGCTCTGCCCAATGCTCAACCACATGCAGAGAAATATTCAGTATCCACACAGATTATAGAGATTCCTAACTACACACAGAGACATTATACAATCACATGACTAGCGTACATAGGATTAGCAGACAGTAAGCTTCTATTCAACACCCCACATGGCCCCCTTTTATACCATCTTTGGGGCCAACACCCCCACCTATGGGTGCAGCAGTGATCTGGCTGCTTCCCTCAAATTCAATAACGTGATACCACTCCCCTTTCCTCTGGGCTCACAGCTGAGAAAGAGAAATGGCTGCAGCAGTTGCTTTTCTGAGCAGGGTAGGAGGGGCGTAGGGCAAGCAGGGACTCTGCCTGATGTTCCCCGCTGCGCCCACGGGCCAGAGCCAGTGGCTTGGTGGATTGGATCTGGCCCTCAGGCCATATTTTGCCCAGCCCGCACTATACCAAGCTTCATCACTAGCCCATTCAAGAATCTCAATCCTGATGGGCATCCACCCCAATTAGTTCATTCTATGAGTGGATTACCACCCACGTGGAACTGTTGTGGTTTTTATTAGGGATTAGGATGAAATTTTAAAAATCCATTTTCATTGGCAACCGTGAAACTCAGGTAGGCTAGCTAAGGAGCAAAAGTAATTCATAACCCAATGCACGGAGGGTGCAACCAAGCATAGACAAGATGAGACAATGAACCCCCTCTCGGCACTTGTGAAAACACTTTCATAAATATTCTTAACATGCCACGCACATCACCACTTACATCAGAGGATTGCACAGAGGCACACAGAGAACATCCCTGAGGGTTCTGCCTCAATAGTTCTAGGCTGGGGAGAAGCAGAAGTGTGGAAAATGAGATCTTCCATGTGGCAAACACTTGGAACTGTGCCCAGTAACTTGAAACTTTACATTGAAAGCATTAAAGCTCAGCTCTTTATAATTTTGCACTTTAAAAGAGCAGGCAGAACTCCAAACAAGCAGCTTATTTCAACAGCAAGCTTCAAGCCAAGGACTGGAAACATGCCTTCAAAGTAATAACTAGGGAGGAATTCACTTTTATCAAGTGGACAATTCCCAACTTCCCACCCACCCACCCACGCAGGTCACTAGATTCCTAGCCCTCAGACCACCATAGCCATTTTTAGATATTGTGCTCATACCACAAATACCAAAATCTATTACATCTCCCACCTAACTTCAGTGGGCAGCAGGAGCTCCTGCTAAACATGGAAGTGATAGTTATTTTAATGTGAACAGCAATATGGCCTGGAGTGGCATCTTGGACAGCACAGAGAGTCGGAACCACATTGATGGTACAAACATTAACTTTCCTTTGCTCAACTATTAACTTCTTAATTTAGCAAAAAGCTTAGCAATGACAAAAACATTGTAATAAGTTAGGGGACTCAGCTTTTGATCTGCCAGGCTTAGAAGTGTCCTGATGGGCCAGTACCATGACTAGGGCACTTTTCCATGCCATTTTTCCAGACTTATGTTCAGAAGGAAAATTAAAATTGGGTCTCTATGACTGGACCTGTTAGTTTCAGCCTTTGCATCCTCCAAGAAGCCCTTAAGCAAGATACTTACTGTTAAGAAACTCAAAGATCTGGAAAAAAATCAGAGTGACTTCATCCAGCCTTGGGGATCTGAATCTTATTCTGAGACAGCTGACCTCATTTTTGCTCATACCCACATAACTTTTTAATGTCAACTATTCTTTGCGTGAACATGGTTTTCTGTCATGGGTCAAGAAGTGGAAATTAGCTCTTCTGTTTTCTCCATTTTCAACCATTACATTTGCCTTCAAAACTAGGGCTGGCTTCCCAGTTAGATCAGAGTAAAATGCAATTATCCAGTATGTGTTATTTAAATGCTCATCTGAATCTGAACCCTTCTCATACACCCACAGATATGTCAACAACAACAACAAAAACAGATTCACTTTGGGACTCATGAAAAATACATATGATGAACGATTCTACCTCAAATCACAACCCTACAATCTCCAACGCTTCTTGTCTAATAAAAACTGTTATATCTCTTTAATACATTCCTCAGTGTTTAAAAATAGCATTGCTCATTTCCTGCACCACTGAACACCACCTTGACTTCAAGTCAAATTATTCACAACTTCTTCTACTCCAGCCCTAGGGGATAGAACTCCTGTGTTTTGGGGCTAAGTACTTCTCTGAACAGCTGTGAGGAGTGCTCTGAAGTGGGACAGAGCAACGAGTTCTTGGCAGTAACAGATGTCTACATTAAGCCACCATTTTAATGTTTTCTACCATTTAACACAAATTGATCTAGGATTTAATGAGCAAGGCAGATAGACGGTTTTGTTCTCAGAAATGTTTCTCTGAAGTAACTTATATCCACAGGGATAATTTGTGTCGGGAGTAACAGTCCAACAGGAGTCCATTGAAGAGATTAATTTTACTACACATGCAAGATGGAGTATGGAAGTTCTGGTTTATTCCCAAACACATGGAGGTTAGGTCCATCAATGGCTATTAACCGGGATGGGTAGGAATGGTGTCCCTAGCCTCTGTCAGAGACTGGGAATGGGTAACTGGAGAGGGAGTACTTGATGAATCCCTGTTCTCTTCGCTCCCTCTGGGGCATCTGGAATTGGCCACTGTCTGAAGACAGGATGCTGGGCTAGATGGACCTTTGGTCTGACCCAGTATGGCCGTTCTTATGACTAATGTTTTACTGGGGCTATATCTGTAATATGCGATGAGCACTTGCTTTGGAAGAAGTTCATCCAATACAGTGAGGTATTTGACATGTTAGTTTTAGCTTTAGATTTGTATGCTCAAATTGTCTTTTTGATAGTTTGACATATTGTGAGGATAGGGGAAATTTCTATGTTGTAAAAGCAATAAGGAAGTGACAGCCTCAGGCAACTTAGTCATAAAACTGACCTTTTACAGTGTGTCCGGATGTGTGTATTTTACTTACATAAGAAAGAGCAGGTATGAAAAAAAAAAAAAAAAAAAAAAAAAAACACAAAAACCCTGCCTAAACTTGGAAACGAAAGCAGTTTTAAAATGTGGATGCAATAAGGTTACAAAGATTTTACTTTAAAATAATCCTACTTAGGAAATAGCTTCTTATTACTACAAGCATGTTAAACTTCTTAAGAAAACAACATGCTGTCTAACCTCCTACACCACCACTGATTTCATTTTATTATCTATTTTACACAATTTGGATTACAGCCACAAAGTGGTTTAGCACTGCCTTTAGGAAACCTTTCCAAAATCATTATAATCCATAAACACCAACAATATATGTGTCTCTCTCATGCCAAGTAACAGACCTGATTTAATAGACTCCTAATTCAGTTAATAAAGAGTTGGATGGCAACATTTGCCAGTAAATTTTAACCCTTTCTCTATGTGTCATGTTACTTCCCTATCCCCACCATTAACTATACATAGTTAACAAATTACTCTGTGTTTAAAATTACTGTATTTTCCATGTATGAACACTAGTTATCAGATGTGCTAATAAACAGTGCTCACACATCCATAGAATGGGATTACATGCATGTGTATGGAGGCCAGCTAGCATCTTACCAGCATAACAGCAGTCAATGCAAGCACAGATGCAGGTCAACAGATGCATGTCCTGCACAGAAGAAAAGACAGGATCAGAAAATTCAGAGTTCCTGCTTTGAGAATTAAAGGCTGACAAGCCCCAGTGACTGACTACACATCAGAGCCAATGGAGAGGACCCTCCATATTAAGACAGATATAACTGCAGCTATAAGTCTAACAGGTAACAATGTACATTTTTGCTGCAACTTTAAGAGTCAAATTAAAGTGCCACTAAATGCCAGTGATAGAAGAAGAGCTGTGTGTAAACTCGAAAGCTTGTCTCTGTCACCAAAAGAATAGAGCACCTCACTCACCTGGGCCTCACTACTATTCTGGGACCGACACAACTACAACAACACTGCATAGTGCCTCTTTCTGTCAGTTAACACAAGAATTAGGGGTCACCAAATGAAATTAACAGGTAGTAGGCTTAAAACAAACAAAAGGAAGTATTTCTTTGCACAGCGCACACTCAACCTGTGGAACTCCTTGCCAGAGGAGGTTGCGAAGTCCAAGACTATAAGAAGATTTTTAAAAGATCTAGGTAAATTCATGAAGGATAGGTCCATCAATGGCTATTAGCCAGGATGGGCAGGGAAGGTGTTTCTGGCTGCTGTTGGTCAGAAGCTGGGAATGGGTGACAGGGGATGGATCACTTGACCCTGTTCTGTTCATTCCCCCTGGGGCATCTGGCATTAGCCACTGTCAGAAGTCAGGATACTGGGCCAAGAAAGGGGTTCTTCTGCAGAACCAGTTCAATAATTCCATGTTCACCAATACCTGAGAGTCAGAAGTAGAGACAAGATCTTTCTGCTTACAGACACACAGGCCTCTACAACGTGAGCTGAAGGTACTTGAAGCACCTTTAGCTGTAACAGCACTAGGGCTCAATATACACGTGCCGGCTTGACATTCCATTCATTAGCCAGCCGTGATGACAGATACCTGTGCTAGAAAGTTGCCACAGAGCATTATAAGTTTTTAAGCAAAGTACTGTTTCTCACAAGCAGGGCCATCATGTGTGACATGATGCCCCTAACTGGCCAGTCAAAGGTTTACACATCACACACTGGCCACAAACCTAACACTAATTAGGGCTCTATAACTGGGCTATATATTTCTGCTGCTGTGCTAAACAGTGGCTGTGTCTTTTATGACTCCAATTCTGAATCTGACCACCTCTGGATGTACTGCTGCATGCACGCAGAGCCCTGCATGAAATTTAGCAGTATGCCTGTGCATTGTGCTGCAGATTCCCTCAGCAGTGCGTGCTGCACATTGCAAGAGCTGGGCCTCAGACTGTAGATGCTCATTTGTGCAGTAAGCTCAGAAAACCAGGAGGAGGGGAGGAAACGTCAACTATATTTAAAGGGCATTAGTGCATCTGTTCTTTTAGAATAAATGTTGGTCACAGAAAGGTCATCATGCCCATCAATGACATTTTTGCCCACGCAATGTGTTGCAATATACCCCTAAGGCTCTGACATCCAAGATGCTGCAGCGTGAGATATTCAATACAGGTACAGAAGAATCCTTGTGTCTTTGCTACTGCATGGAAACCATTTTTTAAAAATCCTCTCTTTCACTCTCATTTTAGAATCATCTTTCAATTCCAATTTGAATTCCCCTCAGGGCTAGACAGAAGCACTCCTTCCCCTGCAAATTGTGTTAAGAAATTTTCATCTAAAAATCTTTCACAGCAGTTTAAAATCAGCATTTCACCATAATGCTCACTGAACATGCCTGCAACTTAAGAGCAATGACCCAGATAACTTATTATTTTATGGCTTCTTAGTTTGTCTTTTAGCTATCATTACGCATTGCCATCCATGGTCCTCCATATTTCCAGCCTCCTCCATTTGTAATGCCTGCTTTAATATCTGGAAATATTTTGTCCTCCAGTTTGAGAAGGCTTTTGAACATTTCCTTTGCTATGTATTCAATGGAGCAGAAGTCAACATGGTTACCTATAATTTATAGCACTTCCTCATGCGTGCACTCCACTATCCACAAATCCATCAGGAATATGCAGAGTTTTGAAAGAAGTATTTGTTTTCTGGTTGTTTATTGCATAGTGACTGAGAGGAAGAGAGGGAAATCAGATCTGTTTTATTGCTTTTTTTTAAAACTCCCAAACAGCAAAATGGAATAAAAAATAGTAGGGATTGGCCTGAGAGTCACAAAATTTGGAACCACATTTTAAAGGCTCAGAGGTTTTTGGACTGAGGTATCTATTTAGAATCTGTTAAATGCTTTTAAGATTACACTGGAGGAGATAAGACTGCGGGGTATGTAACCCACACACCTGCTGGATGTGGTATGCTGCCCCCTCTGAGACCACTAACAGAGAGAATAAATCTGTTCTATAGCCCAGCTGAGTGTTAGTTGGCTTTTAGCTTATTCATTGAGCTCCAGAGGTTCCTGGTTTCATTCTGACTGTTGGTGTTACACCTATAGAATTGTAATGGATCCAGATAAGATTAAAGCCACATGACTATATAAGATGGCAAAATGCTCTAAGAGTATGTCTACACTATAGAGTTTTGTTGGAAAATTGGTTGTTTTTCTGACAAAACTTGAGGGACATCCACATTGTAATTGCGTTCTTCCGCAAGAACATCAAAAGAACAGAGGGTTTTTTCCGGCATTGGTAATCCTCATTCTACAAGGAAGAAGGATTTTTGCGAAAGAGCTCTTTCACAAAAAGGTGTGTGGGGACGGGGAAGAGGGAGTTATTTCGGAAGAAGAGGAAAAAGCACAGGTGCCCTGGTGGCCATGGCCCATAGCAATCACAGCTTCTTCCGAAAGATGGCTGCAGTCTCGACGTAGCCTAAATGAAGGGACACAATAATACTTCATTACAGCTGGTAACTGGCACCATCCAGTATGCTGAAGGCTGTGAATCAATTTGCATTATCATCTGACTTTATAGGCTCATAACTTTTCATATTTGGTCTGCGTGGATTTTCTTTGGTGAGGAAGAGGAATTTGAATAACATCCTTTCGACTATTGTTGCATTGTGGCAAAGATGAGTTGAGAGAGAAATGGAATTTTATAATTATGAATATGGGGAGAATTACAACCATAGTTCATTTGAACAGGACAGGAGCAAAACCGCTGGAATTTGGAAATTGGGTGCAATATAGGCCTCACTGAAGACCAGTACCATTGCTTGTTGGGGGGAGGGGCAGAATAGAGAAAAGAGCCTAATGAAGTCTCGCTCTCTTGTGACACCAATGGCCTCACCACCTGTTTGGTCAGAAGCAGGGGTCTGCTCTTGAGCTTCTATTAGAACGAATTTGCAACAAAGCTTAAGTGTTGCATTGGGATACATAGTAAAGTCCTCCAAAACACAAACAAACAAATCTGAGCACCAAGAATAGGGAAAAAAAATGACAGGCATCAAAACACTGTTGATTACTTAATTTTAACAGATCATTGCTATACAAACTCAAAGCACTTTAAAAAAAATCCTTTGTAAAGATGGAGTTCCCGCAAAGTAAACAGGTGCTCTGTTATCCTGACCTTGTACAAACCAAATAATAGTAGCATAGATGGAAACTCATTCCTTCTTCATTCCAGGGCTCCTCACTAGTGGGAAATTCAAACACTAGAATTGATGAGTTAGGGTGCATCTCCACAGCAGTGTTTAACTCAAAATAAGCTACGCAAATTAAGTTATGTCTACTGCATACCTTATTTTGAAATAGCTTATTTCAAAATTAGGAGCATCTTCACAGCACTTATTTCAAAATAGAGCACTCTTCCTCCGACTTCCCTTACTCCTCATACAATTAGGGTTACAGGAGTCGAAGTAAGAAGTCCTCCAGCTTGACAGTATTTCAACAATTTCCGAAATAACTGCCTGATGTGTAGACGTGGACTACATTATTTCAAAATAACACTAGTTATTTCGAAATAATGTTGCTGTGTAGACGTACCCTTAGAGTCTTACATTAGTAAACAATTATTTTTCCTCTACCTAACTAAAAATAAGAAAAAAGTGGGTGAAAGGAGAAATCAGGAAATTCAAAAGTTAAGGGTATGGCAGTAAAATTAGCTCAGCCATATTGCACATATGCTGTTTTTTCTGTTTCTTGTTATTTTGGTAATGCGTTAAGAGTGTATATGGAAGAAGACATATATTGAAATATATAAGTAGTGAAATACAGTCAACTTAGTGTTTCTTTTGGAACCCCATCATGTTGAGAGGGTTGGGTTTTTTTGCATTTAGTAATAATATTCTGAATTATAGTGCCTCTCTTCAGAGAGCTCAAAGGATTGTATAAAATAATATTCAGATCTCCACAACCACCATGAAAAACATATTGTGCTGGATATTTGGGTGAACGAAAGTCCACAGCAGTTCAGCAACTTCTCCGTGGTTAATAAATCTGTTAGGGTATGTCTACATAGCAAAGTTATTTCGAAATAAAAGCCCTTATTTCGAAATAACTTTCCTAGCATCTACACAGCCAAACTGCTATTTCGAAATAAATCCGAAATAGCGGAGCGCTTATTTCAAATTTGGTAAACCTCATTCTACTAGGAATAACGCCAAATTCGAAATAGCTATTTCGGAAATAAGTGCTGTGTAGACGCTTATTTCAAAATATGGGGCCTCCAGCCTTCCCAGGGTGCCCTGGTGGGCACTCCAGCCTTAACCAAAAACACTTCTCTCCCTCCCCCTCTCATCGGAGCCCTTAAAGGGGTAGACTCTGGACACAGTGCCTGTGCCAGCTCCCAGCCTGCCAGCCCAGAGCCAGCAGTCACTGCCCCTGACCCAGTGGCCCCAAAACATGAGCCAGCAAGCCACTGGCAGCCAGTCCTCCACCGCTCCCCAGGAGCAGTCTGCCAGCTCCCAGGAGCCCACCAGGGCCCGGAGAAGGCGGGCGCCTTCCTAGTCCAGGGTGAAGATCATGGACCAGGTCTGGGGGGGATGCCCCCAACGTCCATGATCTCTGCACTAGATGGAGGAATGCAGTCGTCTATGGCAGGATAGCTGCCAGCCTGGCCACCAAAGGCCACATGCAAACCCAGGAGCAGGTTTGCATGAAAATCAAGTTGGTCCGGCGAGACCCCAACCCTGAGCCCTGAGCTTCCCTCCCCTTCTTCCCTTGCTTCCCTTCCAGCTCCCTCCTCCCAGGTTTCCCCCTTCCCTCTCCTACCCTCTCTTCTCCCCTCTCCTGCCTCCTTTCCCCAGTCTCACCAGAGTTGCATTCCCTCCCCCCCAGTTTTGTTAAATAAAGAGAGTTTGTGTTCATGAAAATATGTGTATTTTATTTGACATCAGGAAAGGGGGTTAGGGAGGGTTAAGTGGAAGGATGTGAGGGAGGAATGAGGCACAAGCCCCCAGTGGGGCAGACCAGGGAAGCTCTTAGTGCTCCTCAGGGTGGAAGCTCTCCCGCAGGGCCTCCTGGATACTGATAGCCCCCCAATGGACCTCCCGGATGGCAGCCTGCAGAAAGTGCAGCCAGGCTCACAGCAACACATCCAAGAGAAGCACCAGAGTGCCCAGGGGCAGCTCTGGCTCCATGCTGCAGAGTGCTGTGGTGTCCCGAGTGAGGGCAACCAGAGCACGCAGAGACAAAATGCTTTGCTGTCCCTCATCGAGGTAGACAAGCAAGCAGGGAAACCTGAGAACTGGCTGTCCGGGGGGGTTCCTTAAAGCACAGACCTCAGATAGTCTCAAGCAGCAGCCCCACGCAGTAAGTCCTGACCTGGTGCCCTGCCTGAACTGGTTCCGGCCAGCCTTAAATGCGATTCAGAGTCCACTCAGTGTGGACGCGCTATTTCGAAATAGCAAAATGCTATTTCGAAATGCATTTTGTGTGTACATGCGTTATTTCAAAATAACTATTTTGAAATAAGGTATTTCGAAATAACACTGTAGTGTAGACATACCCTTACAGAAGAAGGAAGAGATCTCAGGAGATTCTGATTGCTAATGACTTGCTTTGACTCACACAAATAGAAGTTCACATTGAAAGTTCACATTGTTTTATTCACCAACTAATTATTTAGGAAAGGAGATCACTAAAGAAGATGCATCTGCAAACACTTTTTATCTACTACCTATTTGAGAGAGTTTGTCTGCACATCTGTGAGTGTCTCTGTCCATCTGTCTGTATGTTCAAGAACTCCTCCTAAACGGTAAGAGCTAGGACCACCAAATTTGGTATGCAGCTTTGTCTTATCAGAACTTAAAAAGCAAGGTCGGGTTTGGTTGTGCCAGGAAAATGGGATGTGCCTAGAATGGGGTTGCTTCTCATAAAGCCATACAGAAAAAAGAGACAGACTCACTAGGTAGGTGAAAGGGGCTGTCTGGAGGCACCCCCCCCCCCGCACAAAACAGGACTGCCCCAGCCCCAAGCCTCCCACCCCCCAGGCACCCTTTAAGGCAGGCCTGGGCAAAATACAGCCCACAGGCTGGATCCAGCCCCTCAAGCCACCGGATCCGGCCCGCAGAGGCAGTGGGGAGTGCAAGGCAGGCTCCCCTGCTTGCCCCAGAACCCCTCAGAAACGCGGCTTCAGGGCGCTTTCTCTTTATGAGTTCGGGGTGGGGGGGAAGATTCAGATGCTGCTCCCACCCCCAGCACAATCCCATTGGCCGGTTCTGGCCAGAAACTGGCCAATGGGAGCTGCCTGTTTGAATAACAGGCAGCCACAAAGCACAACCCCTCTCCCCTCCTGCTCAGTTACTCACTCAAGCATATGGCCAAGCATGTAGAAACATTTTAAGCTCTGCAAGCCTTTAGGTCTGCAGGCAGGTTGGCTGATTTGGCTGCTAGCTGGTGAGTCTCCAGCCAAAGCCTGCCTCTGGCACCCCACCCCCTCCCTTCCCCAGCCCTCTGCTCCCCACTCCTGCCCCGCTACTCCACATGCACCCATACCACCTCCCAGATCTGACACCCCAATCTCCTGCCCGAGAAGGCAATCCACTCCTGTCCTAGATCACATCTCAAAACCTGCATCCCAGTCCCCTGCCCTAGGTCACAACTGCCCCCTTCAGCCAAACTCCCTCCCAGATTCCATTCTGCCTCCTGCACCCCAATCCCATACCCAAAGCTCTCCTCTGCACCCAACTTCCATCCCAGACTCCAGGCCCCTCCATTAATACTATGGAAGAATGTGGCCCTCAACCACTTTCCAAAATCTTGGAGTGACCCCCCCCCCCAATCAAACATTTTTGCCCACCCCTGCTTTAAGGAGTGCAAGGGAGGCTGAAGCTCCCCTCTCCCAATTCATACAGGAACGTTGCTGGATATTCCCCTTTATCAGGGAGTGAGGGGAAAGTGCACAGTTTGCTGCATTCGTCACTCTGGCTGGGGAATATAAGGGGCAGACGGACCTGGACTAGGGATGTGAATGACTAGTCAACTACCAGATAAGCAAATGTTTATCGACTAGTCATCCCCCACCCTTCCTGCCTTTATCAGAAAGAGGCAGCAAGGGGAGGGGGAAAAGAGGGGGGCGTGCTTCAAAGTGGCAGCGGCATGTGGAGCCCGGGGCCAGATGCCACGTGCAGCCTGGGACTAGCTGGGAGTCCTCTGCTTGTCCCGGGCTGCATATGGCATTTCAAAGTGACAGCACTGCGTGGACCCTGGGCTCCATGCGGCGCTGCTGCTTTAAACACCATGGGGAGCACGGGGCCAGCAAGGGACTGCTTAAGTCCCCTGCTGGCCCTGTGCTTCCAGGAGCATTTTTGCCTTTGAAGTGTAGCAACAGCCCTGGGGCCCTGGAACTGTTGCTACACTTCAAAGGTGGAGGCGCCCTTATCGACTAATCAATGCAAGCTGCATTGACTATTCAATTAGCCAATTAATCAAAATTTTACATCCCTCACCTGGACCTGGACCTGCCCCAGCCAGAGGACATGCACCCCTCCCCCAGCTCTGCCTGCTGGAACTGCAGTGGCTATGTACAGGTGCTTCTCACCTGGCTCCAACCTGCTTCGCTGAGAGAGGGTTAGGGTTGTCCTTTCTCCCTCAGGACAGCCTGCATACCGAATCTCTCATCCCCAGCCCCACTCCAGAGCAATGATTTAAATATAGAAAAACAAAAATGAATTAATTGAATTAGGGACCCGAGCAACACTAGGTAAATCTTCTAGTTTTTAACAATAAAGTGAGAGCTAGAAAGGTGCTTAGTGGAGGAGAAAGCAGGCCAGGGAACACATGCTAGACAGAGGTGCTCCAAGTCCTCCTTTCCTGTTAAAAGGAGCCAAGTTCTGCTGCATGAGGCATGTCAGTTTGGCTCAAGTTATCTTGGCTAAGCAAACTGGAGTGTATTTTTGTTCTCCTCTCCATTATGTAACTGCTCTCCTTAATATCTACTTAAGGGTCAGTTTGAGGTCAGATTGCACCTTGCTGGGAAAGTGATGTGAGCAAGGCTGATTGAAATAGTGCTCTGCTCTGCTCAGATGTGCTTGATTTATTTATTTCTGCACTTGCTCCCCCTCGGAGTTCTAAGTGTCCAAATGCAGCAGAACCCCAATCTGCGGGTAGCTCAGCTCATATTCTCATCTGTGAGGTCAGTGGTCCAGTCCAATGACTGGCTGACAATTCGATCCCACATTTGAGAAAAGAGGAGGAGATTTCTAAAGTCACTGATACTTCTGGGATGGTGAAGTGCCATTAATTTGAATAAGGTTTGGGCAGCCTACTCCTTTAGCATTGAAAAAAAAAAAAAAAAATCACAGCCTGAGCGTATTTTTGTAAAGTGTGTTAGAAAGGGAGGGTAGTCCAGTGGGGGAGTTCGATCCCCTGTTCCAACTTTGGCAAGTCACTTAGCTTCTCTGTACCTCAGTTTTCCATCTGTAAATTAGGAATAACATTTCCTGACCTGACAATGGTATTACCAGAATATACATTAAAGACTGAGATGTTCAGAAAAGCACAATGAAGGCATATAAATGTTTTAGGGTATGTTTACCCTAAATACCATGTAAATGCCTTAAGATACACCCGTTCACAGAGATAAACACACAGTAGCTTTACTTGAGTTAGCATGCTTAAAAGTAGCAGTCTGGCCATGACAACTCCGGCTAGCTGCCTGAGTGGAAGCCCATGCTATCCCCTGCAAACACACTCAAGCAATTAGCGCATGCTGCCACAGCCATGCTACTTTTTGCCCACTACCTCTAGTAGAGCTCGCCCATCTCTGTCTCCTGCTCTGGCTGGGAATCATCCTGCCAACTGCTGTACAGAGATGGAAACAGTTCTTGCCCTGGCATTTACAGTTATAGATAGACACACGCAAAGTTCAACATCTAGCAGCAGTCAATGTGATGGAGCCTATACAGGGGCTAGAATCAAATCTGGGAAGGTATGTGATGCCAGGTAATTGTTCTGCAGTAGCCACAGCACTTAAGTTAGCAGACTGTAACAGCCAGGGTTGTTTTTTGATATCCTCTCATTTTCCAAGAGTAATTATCCAGGCTGTTTGCAAAGTTCATTAGCTAATTCTCTTCACATCAAATTGTTAACCAGATTTATATGGGTAACTGCTTGGATACTGATGGAAAACTACAGCCCTGAATAGGAAACTCATTCCCCAGATTAGTGTGCATTAGAACCCCATACTCTTGAGGGCAGGGAGAGTGGATACCAGAGTGCAAACTGACTTGGTCTCAGCCTGAATCTAGATTGTTATCTATGCTTAGACAATACTCTGTTAGTGAGCCCTAGGGCCTTCCTTGCCTCAGAAGCCTGCTTCTAACACTGCAGCATCTGTATTGGGCAAGGGAACAGAAGGAGAAAATGCTTGAGACTTCAGAGCAGATGTGAGGATAGCTGGATGAACTGGCCAGGGCATGGAAAGGCGACAATAGGGATATCTATGGCATGCATACAGCCCTGTGTGGATATAAAACGTGTATCCGTATCCACATCCATATCCACAAAAGTGAGCTGCGGATAGCCGCATCCATGGATGCAGGTACCTGCAGATATAAAGCTGATATCTGCAAATTTGCAGGGTTCTAGATACAAAATGTGTATCTGCATCTGTATCTGCAAAAATGAGCTGCAACTATCTGCAGATATGCAGGACATGCAGAAGTTACCAGACAGGCCAACTTGGGAAAAGAGGAAAATGCTGTTTGGAATGGGGTTGTAAGAGTTACTTTTTGAGGAGCAAAGCTAGACAAGAGTCTTGGGCTGCGTCTAGATTGCCTCCCTTTTTCGTAAAAGGGATGCAAATTAGACATATCGCAATTGCTAATGAAGCGGGGATTTAAATCTCCCCCGCTTCATTAGCATAATGCCGCCGCTGCAGCATCGAGCTTTGCCGAAAGCGCCAGTCAGACGCTGATCTTGTGGAAATAAAGCCTTTTCCGAAAGATCCCTTATCCTCTTGAAATAGGGATAAGGATCTTTCGGAAAAGGCTTTATTTTCCGCAAGATCAGCGTTTAGACTGGCGCTTTTTCCGCAAAGCTCCGCGTCAAAAAAAAGCGGCGTTATTTTTATGCTAATGAAGCGGGGGAGATTTAAATCCCCGCTTCATTAGCAATTGCGATACGTCTAATTTGCATCCCTTTTACGAAAAAGGGATGTAGTCTAGACATAGCCTTGGTGTTTATGTGGAAAAGTAGGAAGTCATTGCTAGCCAGGCATAGGGGCCCCAATTTAATAGTGCTGTTTAGGGTCCTATAAATCCTATTGAGGGCACTGCACCAACTTAGAAGTCAATCACATAAATCGCCATTTGGGATAGAAATTAAACTATACAACCAATACCGATATTATGGTCAGATTTCATCCCAGAAGATAAAGTGGTTTTCCCAGCCAGATAACCAAAATGGGGTGGCCAAAACATCTGTGAATTCAAGTTGAATTTGGCAAATAGTTTTGGCCAAATGCTTTTTATTTTTATTTTTACATTTTCAAAACAGTTCCACTCTCAAATGATGCTGCATTTAAAAACATTTAATTGAAAACTTAACTAAATGAAAAACTGGGGAAAAATTATTCTGGGTGAAATGAAACATTTTAGCAGGGGAAAAACAATTTTTAAAAATCAGTGTAGGTTTAAAATTACTTTTTTTTTTCCTATCGTTTGGTTTGACGAACAATTCAAAAACCTCATTTCTTTACTCAGCTCTAGTCATAAGCATCACTTTAAACTGCCCCAGGAGAGCAATTGGCAGCCACTGCAGACGACTTCACGGCACTGGTGCCAATCTGTTAGTCCCTAAAGATGCCCCGAAGGTCCTCCTTGATTCTGCAGATACAGACTAACACAGCTACCCCTCCGAGCCAAAACATGAACTGCTCCATAGCTATCTGCTGCTTTCTGTACCAACTTCAGCCTCCAAGGAATTTTAAGGCATGTAGGCCCATGGAGAGCGCACTGCAACAGTCTAACCCAGAGGTAATATAGACATGGACAACACCGACAAGAGCAGCTATACTGCTAGGTGATATTAATTAACTGATCACCGCCTTCTACAGAGGCAGAGAGGCCTCTTAGGGAAACAGTCCAGACCAGAATAGTGGCTCTTGGGATTTGTCTGCTGCTCCTTCCAGGAATAGTGGTCTGTCGCAGGCAGCTGGGGGAAATAAAGCATACAATAAGCAGCTGCCTAGCATAGACTTTGTGCCACTGCATAAAAGCAAACCACCATTTCTTATATTTGTCCAGAGGGTGTAGCCTGGGAAACCAGAAAAAGAAAACTTGAAGCAGCAATCAATGTGGCTATAGCCCGGTATTAAACTTGTAATTAGCTACAGCCGAGTATAATTTGAAGTCGGGATACCCTACACCACATCACAAATAGCCTTCCATGTGGTGCAGATCGAGTTTTTTATATACCAAATAAATACCAGTTTGTTGAATAGGATGACAAGAGCAATTACCAAGTAGTGGATAAGGACGTATGCACACAAAGTAGCGCACACGTTTGGGGAATGTTACCATTTACTTTTGCGCATGCGCACGCACACACATACACAAAGCACCAAGATGGATGTTTAAAGTTACACCCAAATATTTTGCTTGAAAACCAGTGAAATCCGGGAGGCTGCTCACAGATTTCAAAATTCTCCTCTGTTCCCTTGAGACTGCCATCAATGAGCTGTACTGTGCCCACAGGCAGAAGAGAATATGGGAGCTGAGATCTGATAAGTCAGTCCAAGAGCAGGATTTTACTCTAAGGCTGGTGGTTTTGCATCTTTTTGTGACATCTATGAAAGAAAAAGAACAATTTTTTGAAAACCTATAGGGCCAAATCCTCAGCTGATGTAAAAGAGCTCTTAGCTCCCTCAAAGTCAATGGAGGCAAAACAAAGAGTCAGCAGCAAAGGGAGCAACTGCCCTGGGGCTCTGCGATTCTAGGGGGCAGGGGCTCCCAGCTGCCGCACGCACTCTGTACAGCTCTAAGGGCTGGGGGAGGGGCCAGCATGGTGCACTCTGGAGTGGCTGTCCCCTGGTCCCACCCCTTCCGGGAGTGCAGAGCTGGCTTCCCCCACCTTGCTCAGGGGCCCGGGATAGCTGTCAGGTCAGCAGAACGGTCTTTCAACAGAGGTTCAATACAAATTCCCTGTTTGCACGATTGGGGCAATAATTTTCAACTCCTGCATGAACGATTTGAGAGTGAGGGGGAGCCGATGTGTTTCACCATCAAGCATGGCAATTCTCAGTACAGATCCAGCTGACAGATACTACAATGGCTGGAAGGAGTCTAAAGGAGAAAATAATGAGTGACCAGCCTGTTACACACAGGTAGAGTCGTACAAATTCACAGATATCTGCTTTATATCCTGAGCTGTCAACATGGATATCCGAGGCTCATTTTTGCAGATACGGATACAAAATTTTGTACCTGTGCAGGGCTCTACATACAGGAGACAGAGGCATGAATACGATGCTGCCATACATTTGCTGCACACTACCCACTTTCACACATGCGATTAGAACTGATGAGGCACTGGAGAGGGCTCTGATGTCGTGCTACGTGCCCCTTGTTGAAAATTCTTCCGCCAAATCAAAGGGTAGGGATGGGGTGATTTCCTGGTCTCCAGCAGAGGTCTCCCACTCTCCGGATACTGCGGTAGAACTGCAAGCTATCATTCTACGAGTGGGGAGCTGGGGAGTGTTCCGGTCCTCCTTGCAAACTCAAGACTCTATAGCAAAGTGTGTGACACTGAGTTGGTCTGAAAAGAACCAGCTTAAAGAGGGAGGGGGGGGCTGTTGTACATTGCAACTTTCCAGCCAAAAGTCACCCAACACAATCCACTGCCCTAGGCAATTCCAGGATTTTCCTCCCCATGCCACTCACATCTGGCCTTGCTATCCATCTGTCATGATGGACAGGTGGTCAGGCCAAATTTGAGCAAGTGATGTTGTACCCTAGCACATAGGGTTGCAGTGCTGCTGAAGTTTGGCTCGGCCCCCAATCCATCATAATGGACAGGTGGCCAGGCCACATCTGCCACCCTCAGCAGTTGCCCAGCTGGCCTCTGCTTCCAGCAAGGCATACATGGATACACGTGAGACAGTAAAACTGCCTGTTCACCACTGCAAGGGACAGCTTATGCCTCAGGCTCACAGAAGTTTCCGAAGTTTGGTGCAGTCCAGACTGCACCTCGTGGCAGGTATTTTCAGCAGTATTTCCCAAGCAAGCAGAATCTAGCTAGCACTGATCCCACAGTCTTCGCCACCCACCCTTCCAATTAAACATGCTGACCACTGCTTTCCTGGTAACAGACTCCTTTGCCTTTCAGGAACTATGGGAAAATCATTTCCAACGAAGTGGAGCTTTCTATAAATGTGATGTTGCCAAGTAATGCTGCCTCCTGCCTCTGGCTGTAGTTATGGGAAAATGTTATTTTCATTTAGCTAGGAAAACAAGTGACTAGAACACCACTCACTCCGCCCTCTTCTCCGCCGGCACATATTCACCACAGGACACAGTACGGGGGAGGAAGGGGAGCCGTCCGAGGCTTCTTGCCTCCCTGAGCAGGTTGCCTACAGGCAGCAACCCATCTGGGAGTGGGGAGCTAGGGGCAGCTGGGCTCCAGCTGCCTGGATTGTCAATTTCACAGCTCCAGATGTGCTGTTGCCCTACCTACTCCGGCATCAGCCCTACACCTCTTGTGGAGGGGCACCCTCTAGAGGTCAATCTTCTAGCATTCAATTTAGAGGATCTAGTGTAGACCCCCAAATCAAATGCTGAGGGCAGCCCCCCACCGGTGTCCTGTTCTCCTCATTCTGCAAGGAGTAAGGGAAGCAGACAGGAGCATGTGCTCCTGTCAGCCTCCTGCAGCGTAGACACTGTGGCAGCTTGGCTTAAGGTAAGCTGAATCCAGCTATGCATAGCTGGATGGCGTACCTTAAGCTGACCTGCCTAGTCTAGTGTAGACTAGGCCTAGTCTAGTGTAGACCAGGCCTTATATTGGTGGGACAAGGCTATCGTGTGTAAGCTGACAATTAAGGCATCTTACATTGACCTATGTTAACCTACCTGTGTAGCATGGACCAGGCCTTAAGAGATTTGAGGTCAGCTAAAGAAAACAAGGAAGGACAGAACCTGGGGACCCAAAAAAGTTTCCTTGCTGAGTGGAGTGTATCACAGTTGTCAGAAAGGTGCTTCGCACCCCCCTGAGCACTACAGAAGTTAGAAGTCACTGGGGTTAGAGAAGGGAATCAAAGCCACTACACTTGGTATCTACTGTAGGAGGAGTTCCAGACAAGCTGTGTTGCTGTCTCCACTTACATCACTGCAGATCAGTTGGAGAGATATTAATTAGCCAAGCGGGAGATGTGTGTTCAGCACCTAAGAAATCCCGATTGCTGGAGGTGAGGAATTGCTGTTCGCTCTGCTTTAACGAAGAGAAGGAATACAATTGTACACTGCAAGCCAGGAGCGCCAGGTGAGGCTTTAGTTCACAGCTCTCCGCTGAGCGAAAGGTGCAGCGATAGTTTGGAAGCAAAGAGTTGTTATCCTGGCTGCTGGGGGAAGCCAGTCAATTTACAGAAAGTTAAGAGAGAAGTTTACACTGCCTCTGAGTATCCCATTGGTGCTGAGGCGCAGGCTGGATTCTCTGGCTTGATTCACACTCCGAGTGTGTTATGATGAAATACTGATTTCGTTGTTTTGATTTTCAGCCTTTTAGATTCTCGTTAAGTAACACTTCATTGCATGGATGCAGCGGCGAATGTGGTCTCCAGATGGGAATGTGTCACATGCATTCCTGAAATGGATGAGCCAGATGGGCTTGTGTTTAATTTATGGGAACTTTTCAATTATTGTTTTATTCTTATACTGACAGCATACTCTCCTCTGACTACATGTGTCTGGAGTTCCAGGAGTTCAGGCCTGATCTGGCTGTTCTTGGCTGTATACCAACCTTTCCTTTGACACCAATGCATTTTCTGGCCCAGGGCAAATGACTGAGGCATTTTGCCTCAGTTTCCCGATATGCCCAATGACTTTAAACACATATCACCCAGCAGCACAGTGAAGATTAGCCAGTTTCAGTTTTTCCCTTAAGGATGAAAAACACAGTAAATTCCAAGTATGTAATATGGCTGTGATCCTTCAGTGAACTCCATGCTGAAGCAAGGATGCAGCATCATGGTCTGTTGTCCTCACAATAACGCGTGTATCTTAATCCTGGTTCAGGACTTGCCCAAGAGACATATGAATGTCCTAGGTGTGGAACATCAGGCCATGTTGGCATGTAACCTATTCAGATCCCTGCCTTTGGTTTGAAAAAAAAAAAAACTGTTTTGACAAAGTCCTACAGGAGGACAATAGCTTGTGCTCGGAGAAGCATATATTTTTGATGGCCAAACTACAGCTTGTGAAAGGAACTTCAAATTGTCCCCCATTCCCTGTAATATTATCACTTATTGTGTGATGGCTGCTGGATCCTGCCCCACAGTGTGGTGGGTCTGGCCGGGCTAGAGTGCCCCCACCCACGGCAAGGTGAGCTCAGCTGTAGTAGCCCCCTACTAGAAGCAAAAGCCAGTTCCTGACAAGAAATGTTATCCCCTTAATCAACATCTTTATAGAGATAATCAAACATTTGTGCTCAGATTTCCATGAATGATCTTTAAACCCCTGACTGATGAAACCACCTCAGATCTTACATGTCTATGGCGACCAGACAGAATCTTAAGCTCTTATCCGCTTGGAACTTAGTTTTATTTTCTGAGGAAGGAGGAACAGGAGTTGACATTGCTAGGATCTCACTGAGTGGTTCCAGGGAGTCTTTCAGCCCTGAGGCTAAGACACTCATCCATCCCACAACGTGAGAAAGCTTGGAAGTGAATGAAGTCACTGTTACAAGCATTACACTGAGTTCTAAATGTTGAACAGAAATATAGACAGACATTATTATCCTTTTTGTGGATCCAAAACCTCTGTTTTAAAAATTATACTCTGCTGGGTTTAGCAGCCTTTTGCTGGATCAATACTTTTAAACAAAGAATGCAAATTACAGACCACCCCTGCTGAATCCCTCTTGTGGTGGTGTCTCTCCCAAAAATTCAAAGCAATGAAAGAAATAAAAGAAAGGTGCATATGAATAAATAAACTATGCCTTCAGAAATCAAACCCTAAACCTCTAATAATACCTTGTCTACAATTTCTCCAATGTCCAGAAGGTTTTGATGAAAGCCTCATAAAATCAGCCTGCAAATCAATTCCAGCTCTCTCAGCTGTAAGTCACACACTCTGGTACTTGGGAAGAATGTATAGCCTAAGGGTGGGGGATGGGGAAAATGAAGCCTTCAAGATGAATTTCAGCTATACATCAGACCTATTTGCAGATATATATGTAGCTGTCAACTGCAAAGCTATTTAAGTATATAGGCCAAATAAGTAATAGTCAACATCACTTTTCAGGAAAGCAGGTCACCAAACCAATGGGCAAGGAAAAAGGAATCCCAGTTTTCCCATCTCAAAATCTCAAGTCTGCACCCCCTTGTAAAAAGGCCATTCTTTTCCTGACTGGCTCTCAATTTGATATGATCAATTCCAAGGATTTCACAAGCGTCCTCTGATGATCCACTCACGTGCAGGTATGTGTATTTTTTAGATACATTTAGAATGAGCTCTACACTTCAGGCCACATCATTTTATAGCCTTCGTTAACTTGGAAAATCTAGAGCCAGGCAGATTGGTGGGGAAGGGGGGGGGGGGGCAGGAGAATCCAAAATCTGACTCAAAGGTTTAGTTCTTCAGAATAATACCCCTCTGACTGCAGGGGAACTTACATCAAACAGAAGCCAGAAAGAAGGTCAGAGAACTTCTCAGTATAAACCCTGTTAAAAATATGACAGACAAGTTTTCTAACAGCTTCTCAGAAGCTATAATCTTTGTTCTTTAGGATTGATTAGTTCCACTTTCCATCTCTTGGCAGTGACTCTTTCACAGACAGGCTCTCCAACTGAAAGCATCACACACAATATAAATGTAAATGCCTATTGGATTCTCAGCTTTTAAAACATCCATACATGGGCATGTCACACTAGGTTGCATGCACTTTATAGCTTGTGTAGGCCAAGCTCTTCATGTACTGCAGGGGCACCTTGTATCCCTCCAGCCTCCCCACACACTCCTTGTGTGCCACCCTCCCTGCAACTCTCCTAGCCTCATCTGTAGCAGGAGTTCTGTTTGCCCTATGGTCCTGCCTCCTCCCATGCCAGAGTCCCCAATTCTCCCCCGCCCCATGCCAACAGTTCTGGGTGCACCCCAATTCCCACCTTCCCTCATGTCTCCTTTCCTCTTTCTGACACCCAAGGTAAAGGCTCTGAGTGCCCCCCATTCTGCCCCCTCACCAGGCGTTCTGTCCCCTCACCTCCTCTCCCCCCCCCCCACCGCCCATCAGGGTCTCTCTCACACACACGTGGCATTCCCCTCATGCTCCTCCATTTCCCCATGATAACCCTCAGTCAAAAATAGAAATGCCATTGGTTGAGTGTAAGGCCTTCAAAAGCTTGGCCAAATAAAACTGTAATACGTAGAATAATTTACAAGTTAATTTAGTATTGCATGAGGTGCACATAGATTCTCATCTCATCTCTTGCAAGCTTGGAACATTTCTGCCTGCCCACCTGTGCATATGGACTAGAACATTCCAGTGTGTAGGAGCCCCGGTTACACACCAGGACCGCATATGCTAAGTACTGTACAAATACACAACATAAAGATGGCCCCTGCCTCAGAGAGCTTGCAATCGAAGCGTAAGACAGTAAACAACAGACTGAGACAAACAGGATGGGACCATAAGTAAACAGGGAGAAAACAAGAGTCAGCATAGTGGTACCAATGCACTGACAATCTCTGTATTAAAATTCATTGACATTAAATAGGATATTCCATTTATCAATTAAATTAGTCTCCTCTGTCATCGTGCAATCTTACCTCCACCATTAAGTGACATCGTGCCAGGATAATGCTTCTTCTGCCTGCATTACGATACCTGCTTCTCTTTACTGAAAACTCAAGCCAGGTCTACGTTTTAAAATTAGGTCGACATAGTTATACCTGTATAAATGCTCATGACTGACATAACTATGCTGATCTAGCCACCAGTACACACACACAATGACAAGGGAAGGTCTCTATTGAAATAGCTACAGCCTCTTGGGGAGATGGTATCCCTACTCTCACAAAAACAAACAAACAAAGTAACAAACAAAGAAACAAAAAGCTTTCATTGGTGTAGGCTGCAACATCAGTGTCACTGTAGTCTCCATAATGTAGATGTCCCCTCACGTAACTGAGCACCTGCAGGCACAGAACGTTTAGAATCAGAGCTGGAAGAGACCTCGGGAGGTCATAGAGTCCAAAGATGTTTAAAGATATTCACTGTAAGTTTAAGTAGTACTCTTCATGAAGAAGATACTTCAGCAGACTATTGCATTAGTCAATCTCCAAAATCCTATATTCAAACCCAGAAACAGACATCTGGAGAACATCTCCTCCATTCAACATGAAGCTGGTTTGTCAGACGCAAATTTAATTGTATCTGCTTGCAGAAGCTGTCCAAGGGTCCTGAAAAGGCAGACACTTCTGAAAGCTGTCAGTGCCTGCCTTCAGATGCAAGGATGCAGGCGATTGACCAGCTCTGCTCTTAGCAGCAAAAGTCTCAAAAAATGATTATCTCCAGTTAATCCTTTTACACTTTGAATGGTACAAAACTCTTACAGTGTCAACTGATGTGATGAAAACTTGTCTAAATAGGTTTGCCACAAGATGCCCTTGCAGAAGAAAGATGGTGAGCTGCCATTCTCTATAGCTCACAATGCACAGGAGCAATAGTCTACGTGCTTTGGCAAGCATATGCTAGCCTCCTAACTGGATCATCTCCAGTTTTGTGGTTTTATTTTGTGTGTTTCAACAGGGTGTTTTAAGCTGTTTATGCAGATATAGGATTAATCTTTTAATGTTTTTGTAAAGAAATGTTTAAAAAAAACAACACTAATGCAGCTAGTTCACTCATTAGTCACTATTTTCTTAGAATCCAAGTATTAAAAGGCATGATCCTAAGGAGGTTAACGAGAGCCAATAGATGCAAAGCACTTCTCCAGATCAAACCAACAAAAATAGGATTCCCTGCAGTAATGGAATGGTTCTCAGATAATTATATTTTACTCTTACAGTATTT
Source organism: Rafetus swinhoei (assembly GCA_019425775.1). Lineage (NCBI taxonomy): Eukaryota > Metazoa > Chordata > Testudines > Trionychidae > Rafetus > Rafetus swinhoei. The sequence continues at coordinate 22,586,839 of CM033427.1, forward strand.
TTTTTCAGTTACTCATTTCCGCTAGGAAAAAAAAAAAAGATCCAAACAACCGTATGAAAAAACTTTCTGGAAACTAAAGTGGGTTCCCTTTAGTGATATGCAACTAGTGATAGAATCAGGCTTAATAAACATTTCATATTTGCAGGACATGGACCCCTGCCAATTATTAATGAACACACCCACACTGTCACATCAAGCAGCCAGCAGACACACAGAATGAAACCAGGAGCTCATCTCAATGGTTCTTTCCTTTTTTATTGGATTTGCTTTTTCACTCTGCTGTGGCAAGCTGCCATGCTGCATTTAGTACACAGTAGTTGAGAGTTGCTTTGATAGCTCTAGCTGAACACAGTTGTCAAACTGGGAAGGATCCAGTAATTACACCACTGTAGCGGGGGAGGAAAAACCTTCCAATTCTATTACCACTGAGTTCTTATTATTTCACTTTCCAGTTCAAAACATTTGACGTAGCCTCACTAAGCCATTATTCATAAATATCCTTGTGTAATCTAGGGAAACATTTTTCATGCATTAATCCATATGGCATTGTAGGTACACACTTACCTCTGGAGCAGAAGGCTGGGTGTTGATGTTCCATAGCACAACTACCACCTTCTGTTGTCACCACAAAATGATTCCAACAGTGTGGCTGCTGCACTGACATTGGTCCAAAGTCTTGGTGGAGTACCAGGGTAGAATGTGTGACACTTTAAAGAAGAGCAGTAAAATAACCCCGAAGTTCTGGCCAATAATCCTTACATCAGTGAAGGAGACTCTCCGTCCAAGACTGTGTACAATCTATTATTGATATGAAGATGGCTGCGGTACATTATTTCCCAGTGCAATCACTGTATGAGTAGTACCAAATTTGCTAGTTACTTTGTAAATGGTTTGGGGCCAAATTCTTCACATAAATTATTCTATCGATTGCATAACTTTGCCTTAATGGAATTATACTAATGATCAATTTGGCTCTGAGTGTATGAAATGTAAAATTAAATTTTACTTTATTCCATTAAAGAACGTCTAGGAAGAGGGGAAAAAAAGAGAGTTATCTTCCTTGTAGTAACTGGAAGTTCATCAAGGAGGTGTGCTTCCTATCTGTATCCTATTGGGGGGTGCATGTGTACTCCATGCACTTGAAGTTGGAAAATTCTGTCCACTGGCCCACTTGTGCATCCTTATTCAATTCATGTTCCCAACAAAGGGCATGAGAATGGAAAAGACCAACCTCCTCTCCAGTTCCTTTGCTACCATGAATCCAATTATGACCTGAAGCACAGGGGAAGAAGGGTGGGTAGTGGAATACAGACAGGGATCACACCTCTTGAAGAACCTTCAGTTACCATGAGGGAAGAAACTTCCCGTTCTTCTTGGAGAGCTGGTCCCTATGTATATTCCACTGTGAGTGACTTATAGGCAGGACTCAAGTAGGAGGAAAGTGCAAGGATACAGATGGCAGAGCCTCTTGGAGAACCACTGTTCCAAAGGATGAATCAGCAGAGAAGTTCTAGAACTCCACATAGCTGCCCTGTAAATGTCAAGCAGAGGTACTTCCTAAAACAAGGTCACGGAGACTGCTGTGTTCACATAGAATGAGCCCTTACCCCCAAGGAGTAGGAAGATGTGACAACTGATAACCAAACAGAATACAGCTCAAGATCCATTTAGAGATCATCTGGGAGGCTATAGCTTGATGACAGATGCATTCTTGCTATAGCAAGAAACAGATTAGGTGATTTTCTGGCTGTTTTTGTCCTTTGTAAGTTAAGGTAAAAGCATGCTACACATCAAGGGAACACAGTTTCTCCTCTTCAGATGCATGTGTATGGGGACTGGAGGGAGCCCCACAGAAGTAAGTGTGCAGACTGGTTTATGAGGTGCTCCAAAACTACCTTGGGGTACCTTTCGGATGTAGTCACAAAGAGACTTTGTGGAATAGAACGTGTGACAGGTCTTCCATCACAAGCTCAACGAACCCCTCTGGCTGAGATGATGAACCCAAGGAATGCAACTTCCATTGCTAGATGAGATGTGGAATATGCAGCTAATGATTCGAAGGAAGGCCTAGTGAGTGAGAAAAATACAAGGTTCAAGTCCCAGTGAGGAGGAGTTTCCTTACTGACAGGAAGGCTCTCATTAGCCCTTTCAAGAAACTGTTAATGAACGGATGAGTGAAAACTGAAAAACCATTTGATCATGGATGACACGCTGATTGCTCCCAGATGGACTTAAACAGAACACAGAGAGAGAGCCCAGCTGTTTTAACAGAAAGAAGATAATCCCCTTATTGTGGGCTCTCAGCAGACTTGAGAGATGTGTGTTTCAGCTCTGTCCAAATGGGGAAAGGCTTCTCTTTGGCTAAACGACAGTTCCACTATTATTAAGGCTCGTTTATATGGCTTCAGAGAAAGAACATTCTTGGGTTGATGCCAATGGTGCATCTGAGCTGGGATGTTTGACCTGACCTTGCCCATCTCCTGGGTCAAGAGATGGAGCATGGACTGGTTGCTGATTGCAGGACAAGATGACATTAGGAGATGGGCCAGTTGGGGGCGATGACCATAAGGAATGTGCTGTACTGTGCCATGCGATAGCTCTACTTTCAGAGCTGAGCAGCACAGAAATAAGGGTAGCAGCAGAGATGAAAGGAACTTAAATTTCTTACAGGTATTGTGGGGAGTCGCAGGGGTTTGAGAAGGATTGCGATAGGACGGTACCTGTAAGAAATTTAAGTATGGAATAGAGTGCAGAGTCTCAGGGCAGGAGGTTGGGTGGAGTAGGAGGGGGGGCTCAGGGCAGTGGGTTGGGGTTGGGGGGGTGCAAGTAAGGGAGGAAAGACATATTTCATTTGTCCTGACCAGGGGAGAAGGAGAGCATCTCCTGGAGAGAATGTAGTTATAGAGCTCCTCTGGAGCTGCAGATGTTTCATTTCCTGTTCATTTGGGAAGAGAATCAAACCCAAGCGGGAGTCTCCACAGATCAAAGATACAGTCAGGGCTGACTCTACTGAGCACGGGGCCCGATTCCGGGGGCAGGGCCGCGAATGCGCGGGGCCCCGGGTGGCACGGCGCATGCGTTGCTTCCCTGGGCACGGGGCCCCCTCAGGCGCGGGGCCCCACACCGGGGAATCGGCCTAAGGCCGGCCCTGGATACAGTTTATTCCTGAATCATGCAACCCTGCAAGCAGCTCCTCACCTCAGTTTTCCTCAATTCCTCAAATAAACTCAGTACAGTTTTCGAAATATTTAAATAACCCTTTCTGAAGTCTCAGAGGGGTAGTTGAGTTAATCTGTAATTTTAAAAACAGAGTAGTCCTGTGGCACTTTAGAGACTAACAGATTATACATATAGGCTACATCTACACTACGAGTTTTTGTGTCAGAAAATATGCTAATGAGGGGACTCAGCATAAATCGCAATCTCATTTGCATATTTTCTGTCAAGCCATTTTTTCGCTAGAGGTTTTTACGCAAAAACAAGCAGTGTGGACATTTCCTTTTTGCGCAAAAACCCCTTTTTGCGCAAAATCCACACTGCTTGTTTTTGCGCAAAAACCCCTAGCAAAAAAATGGATTAGCAGAAAATATACAAATGAGATAGCAACTTACCCTAATGAGTCCCCTCATTAGCGTATTTTCTGACGCAAAAACTCGTAGTGTAGACATAGCCATATATTAGTATCATGAGCTTTCCTGGGCAAAACCCACTTCCTCGGATGAGATGATCTTAAGTGGAGAAAAGAAAGGGGAACCCTCAGAATAAGAAGAGAGTGAAAGAAATAGGGTTGCCAGGTGTCCGATTTTGAACTGGACAGTTCAGTATTTGAGCTTTCTGTTCAGGAAACAAATTGAGAAAATATAAATGAGAAAATATAAGTGTCCAGTATTTTCTAAATAAGATGTAATGTAGATTGTGATGTAATGTCAAGTGTGTCCGGTATTTTTGTTGAAACCATCTGGCAACCCTAGGAAGAAACCCTTCCTGAATTTATTGACAAAAAGTCTCATTGCTATGTAGCCCTACTGCCAGGTAGCGTTAGCAGCATCCAGGGCCGGGCTCACTATCTAGGGTTTCCTCTCCCTCCATTCAACACAGAACTGGCTTGAGCCCCCACCCAGTAACCTGGGAAATTCACACCACACCCTGGGCACCTCAGAGATGGTGCTTCCCCACTCGTGAGCACAGAGTCTGAGTGTAGAAAAGAAAAGGGTCAACAAAAATGATTGGGGTTTGGAACGGGTCCCATATGAAGAGATTAAAATGACTTGGACTTTTCAGCTTAGAAAAGAGACTAAGGGGGGACAGGATAGAGGACTATAAAATCATGACTGGTATGGAAAAAATTAATAAGTTAAAGTTATTCACTTATTCCCACAATATAAGAACTAGGGGTCACTAACTGAAATTAATAGGCAGCAGGTTTAAAACAAAAGGAAGTTTTCTTCACTCGGAGCACAGTCAACCTCTGGAACTCCTTGCCAGGAGTTGTGGTGAAGGCTAGGACTTTAACAGCGTTCAAAAAAGAGCTAGACAGACTCATGGAGGTTAGGTCCATCAATGGCTATTAGCCAGGATGGGTAGGAATGGTGTCCCTAGCCTCTGTTTGTCTAGAGGTGGGTGACATGGGAGGGATCACGTGAGGATTACCTGTTGTGATCCCTCCCTCTGGAGCATCTGATATTGGCCACTGTCGGCAGACAGGATACTGGGCTGGATGGACCGTTGTTCTGACCCAGTATGGTCGTTCTTATGATGTAACCTTTAATAAAACTGGAGGGAAGTAACATGGAAACCACCACAAACAGAGATCATAACCAAACTGATGAGTAAACTTCCCAGCTCAAGTAAGTTGGGCAATGTCCTTTTCCTCTCAGGCTCTCTAGTCCAGCAATGTAAACATCTCCAACCCTCACATACCCAACCCTCCTCAGCACCCCACTCACAGTTGCTGCCCTTGGTCAGAGCAGATTTCAGAGGTGCACCTGCAGAGTTCACCTCCCATCCTGAGGGAGGGGGGAGAAAATAGAAGGCATCTTACTCCACTGGCTTTTCGCCATCCATCTGCTCACTGCTCTCTGGCATCACTCTGCTGTCCATTCATCGCCCCTCGCTGCCACCACTCATTGCACCCCTCCATTGCCACCCTGCTGGCTGCTCATCATGCTGCTTGTCACATCTTCCTCTGGCTTGTGGTGGATTTGGCTCTGGGCCAAACCTAGCAATTTCAGCTCTAAGCCCAAAGCACAGTCCAGCCACAAGAGATTCCACCATTCACTGGAGTAAATTTACATACAGAAGAGACTCCTTAAGGAGCCTTTAACTCCATCATTGAAACAGCGGGGAGAAACAGGTTGAACCAATCTTACAGCTCATGCCTGGGAGCATGCTGCCTGCTGACTCACCTCTCAGCTTAATCTATAGGGCTCTGGAAGATGAGCCTCTGTCCATCCAATTTTAATTACTCTGACAGGGTCTCTCCTTTTAACTGAGTTAAATGCAGTCTGACTTTTCTGCATTCCCCACAATAACTGCAAGCATTGGTGATCATATCGCACAATTCCTGCAGTTAGTGTTAACACAATTTGTGAATCCATAACAGCCAAATTGGTTACAAGGGACAAAACACCATTGTAACAGTTGAATATCTAGCAGGCTTAAGCAAACTGAGTGAACTGTATTTACATGCACAGGGCCAGAATCTCATTCTTTAAACTGAGAGTTCCTGTCAGACTTTCTTCTTTTGCATTCCCCCAATAATTACTGGCATTGCAATAAGCATTAACATAATTTGTGACCCAACACCAGCCAAGCTGATTACAATTAACAAAATACCATTGTAACAGCCAAGTATCATACACCTCTCAGCAAAGCAGGGGCAAGCTGTATTTACATAAACACATCCTCTAAGATTTCTTTCCCATTCCAGCTAGCTGTAATGGAAGCATTGATTCAGACCCTGCTTACAGCTGTAAGCCAGAATGCCCGCAGTACATTATGAACAATAGATGAATCCCAAGAATCCAATACCAAGCACAACTCCAGCATCTCTTACCACACCCTAGTTCCTAGATAGAGTTCTGGCATCTCTCCCCATCTCTCACCTCACTCCAGCCCCACAACATGGGTGTTTTTCTGCCCTGCTTCCTTCCCTGTATGATTTGTGTTTTTGCCTGGAGACATCAGCAGTCTCACCCCCTCCATAATTTCTTAGTTTCCTCTGGTCTTCCTTCTGTACCTCTCCAGCTCAGAGGGCCAACAGGCACCTCCCCTTGCTGCTCTCAGCCTTCTCTGGCCTGAGGAAGTTTGTAGGTGGCCATGACTGCATTCCACACTGCTCTGGCTGCTCACTAAGAAACTCTTGCAGCTCTCTCATTCAAGGGCATCCACTCCCTGAGGCGCTCAACCCAGTTCTGCCCTGCTTTCAAGTTCCCTCTCTGAACTCTGGGATCTGGACTTCACCCTCTCCGGATTCTGAGCTCTTGTTTGCACCTCCCATAGGAGTTCCACCGTCCTCCTTACACCACATTAGGGTGCGCCTAGACTGGAAGGAGAGCACTGGGACAGATTTCATTATACCCTTTGTGTTGGAGAATTTCCAAGTAACCACGATGTGAAGGCACCATTTTTGTCCTTCTCTTGCCCTTTTCTGTGTACTTCATATTTTTCACAGAGCCTTAAAAATAATAATGACCTGCTATTCTTTATAATGTTAAAATAACTCCCTATAAATCCAAACAAATATCTGCTCTCTCAGCAAGAGCACTTTTCCCCGGAGGTGCCCACTGTAGGGCAGACAGCTCTCTCTTGCTTAAATTTGGGGGAGGGGAGGAAAAAAAGGAAAAAGCATTTGTTCTGAAGAAATAAGATTAGGGAACTGCAGTGGGCTGGGCTTTATCAATAGATTATAAAAAATTGAAAAGGATAGTGGCCCAGTAGGTCATATTTGGGGCATCGACCGTTCATTTCCATTCAGCTTTGAACTTCCTGGCTTTGTCTATCCTGTCTGTTCTGTATAAGTAAGATCTTATGCTGCCCTTGTCACTGGAGTATCAGAGCATCTTGCAGTAACGCAGTAAGTGACATGACTAACATCTGTCAACTTTGGTACATTCTCTCGTCCTCTAGCTAGAGGAAGAATTGTGCACACAGTGGAGTGTTCACTTAGTAGGGGCAGGTTTTTTTTAAATGTGCACATTGCTCTGTGTTATTACAGAAAGCAGGTCAAAGATATGCAGCTCGCATATGGAGCAACCTACTGTAAATCTCTGACCTCATTTTTTTCAGAACAAATGCTTTTTTTAAAAGGGCGTCCTTAATACGGACTGTTACATCCTTACTGCTCTGTTTTATTGTATAAACACTAAACTACTTTTACATTGTTTGAACTTGTTTAATCAGCTATTAAATGGACTTTGGGAGTCTATGCAGTCGTGAGTCAGTACAAATATAAAAGTTAGTACACATATAAACATGTAAAATCTATTCCCAGCCTACAACAATACAGACACTTCCAGTGAAGTAAAAATCCAGAGACAAGCCAACAGATTGTTCATAAGAATAGTAAAACAGATTATTACAATATAACCCATCTCTAGAAGGCAATTAGAAATCTTTGTTTATATGAACGTGCTCTGCTGGAGTTATCTGAGCAGCTAATTCTAAATGAAGTGGCACTTCTGCTAGAATAATGATCTTTTTTTAACAGTATCATTGTGCATAGTGCTGTATACTCCCTCCCCCCCCCCCCCCCCCCCCACACACAACTACCTCAGCCCAAAAATTTGACAATGTGAGGCCCCAATCCTCTTTATGTGAGAATCTTTATGTTTATGTACATGTTTCTAGGATCAATGCCTAAATCAGATAAACTACAAAAGCGCTCAGATGCAAATGACGGATCCATCTGTGCTGTGCAGAACTGCTTGAAAACAGAAGAGGGACACCTACTCAGAATGTGGGGAGAAGATAACACAAGTTATCTTTCACAGCCTTTTATTTCTCTGCCTCATTCCAACATCTTAAATGATGTCAGCAGGAAAAAGGCTCAGCTTTTCTATAAATACATGGAAAGGATGAAAACCATGTGTGTTGGGAAGGGTTACTGCACTTGCCTTCATGGGTAGGCTGAAATCCTGGAAAGCTCTGAATAGAAAATGAGGTTGGTGGTCTATTGCCGTTCCTGTCCATACACATCACAAAACCACCAGACATTCTGGCACAGCTCAACCCCCATTAGCAATCTCTGTGCTAGAGAGCCAAGCCAAAAATACTCGGGGTGGGAAAACTTGCAGAGAACTTACCCACACAATTTCTAACTCTACCAGTGCTACTAAGACTCATTGTCATGGGCGCTCATTTTCCTCAGGAAACAGGGAAACTAGATAAGGACCTGGGGAGCCGGGAAATGCCTTTGCTGCTAAGTGCAGCCCTGCTGAAATTCTTCAGAAGATAAGCAGGACGTGAGAGGATGGATGGACAGTGTTATTGGCTAAAAAAACCAAGTGATCTTTACAAGAGGCCATGAAACATCTGTCACTTTCCACATGGCTGTGATTTGCGTGGCTGGATTCTCATTTAGAGGCACATTTATGCTCCCGTCCCTGTGCCAAGCCTGGGAAGTGCAGCTTTGGATAGAAACCTCCACCAGGGCTGAGCGACCTAGAATTCACAACCCTAGCCCCACAAAGAGTAGAATGAAGCACTGTAAATGAAGGCTCTGGGCCTGCTGCACCAGAACCACAGTAACTCACCTCCCAAAACCCTCTGCACCAATTTCAGGGCAGCCGAGTCCCCTATAACAGCCAGCAGGAGTCAAACCAGTGTTACCCACACAAATTTCTCTATCCCTTCCACACTGTAGGGACACCCATCCTTACCCAATTTCTAGGGCTCAAGGCGCATCTTTCTGCTGGTTGGCAGGATCTTTAGCCACTGAAAGAGCCTTACACAGTAATATCCTTATCCTTTATTTATTGACAAACAAGCGGAATACACATGCTAAGACAGTGTTATGCTCACCAATCCTGGTACAGGCAGACTTCCCCTATTGGCCAGGCAATATCAGTCTCTCTGGTCTTAGGCTGTGTCTCGGAGGTGAGCTCTTCTTCCAGGTCTTCCCCCTTCTTCTTGGTGTTCCTGGTCTTCCAGCCTTTTTGCTTCTTTCCTTCTGCTTCTTTTACTTTCGATCTTCTTTCTGGTCTCCTTCTTAGACCCCAGTTTATATAATGAAACCTGAGTCCTGCTTAGCTCTACCTTAACCAATTATTTTAGTATAATTTTACTAACCAATCATAACATAATTACCTAACCAATCATACCCCACCACCTTAATTGATTTACACCTAGCAAAATTAATTACACAGCAGACAGAAACAGTTACAAACCAGACAGAGATCGCACAGTCAAACAATAGGAACAAGTGTAATGACAATGATCATAGCATGAGGATTCCACAACATTCTCTATTGATAAGCTATTTCTTGCCAGACAGAATGGTGTTACTTAAGTTTTCTTTACCCATCTTGAGAGCTGTTTCTTTATCTGGTGAAGGTTGGGGAGCTATCAGGACAAAATCCCCTCCTCACAGCTTGGTGTGACGCTATTTTAATACAATTTAGATGGAATGTGAGGATGTGACTCTAGGCCTTACAGCTAATGGCTGCTGCTCTTCAGTCTGGCTGCAGAAGGCGGCTTTGGCTGCCAATATGGCTTCAGGCCTTCCATCATGGTTACAGAAAAGCCATATTGTTACAGCAGTCCTCTGCAGAATGCTTCTTGCAACACACCCCTCTGCAGAGCAGCAATGTAGGGCTTAGTGAGAAAGGAGGAGCGTCTGCACCCGGGTGGCTCATCCACCGGGAGAGCTGTAGGACAGATTTACTGACTCACCAAAGAAATGCAAGCGTGGGACCCCACGGCATGGAAGAAAAGTTACTGCCTCCTGTGCAAGGAGATAGGGCTCCTATCTCAGGGACAGGATCGCTCTGGAGACACCCCAAACACAGACACTACCCTGAGAAACTTCTTTTCCAAGATTTTAACCTGACCAGACTAATAATCTGTTCACAGTTAAAACACAGGGAAAGCCAACTCTCTCGCCTGCCTGGGCCTGAGACAAATGCACTCTCCCCTTGCAGATATCCACAGGAGAAGGGTGGGGTGGGGAACTGCTTGAAAACATTCCCTTGGGCAAATCACCTGGATAATTAGACACTAGTCTTCTCACAGAAAAAGGCATTGCAATTTCACAGCCTGCACACCTCTGCCAAGTCCCAAACCTTGAGGCCTCTGTGTAGCTTGCCATCCCTCCACACAGTACCCTACCCACTGCCCTCTGGCAGTGCCACTCCTCTTATCCCTACCGTGCAGTATGGGCAGCCACTCTACAGTTAAGTTGCAACATGAGTTTGCGAGGAGCCGTACTCTGCAGCTGCCTAAGAGTATGAGCAGATTTTGGGGGGGGGAAGCAGATTAAGTCTGAGGACAAAACCGTACCTTCCTACAAAATCTGAATAGTCAGACAAGAGAATCCTAATTGTGACACCCTAATCATATACAAGGGGTGGAGGCCTGAGCAGTCAAAAGAGTTTTTTGCCACTTGGTGACAAGTGTGATGAAAGCAGAAGAGAAATGACACACCTTTTAAGAAATGTTTTTTAAGTACATTAGAAGCAGGAAGCCTGCTAAAAAACCTGTGCGTCCCCTAGACGATCGAACTATAAAAGGAGCAATCAAGGACGATAAAGCCATTATGGAGAAACTAAATGATTTCTTTGCTTCAGTCTTCATGGCTGAGGACGTTGGGGAGATTCCCAAATCTGCACCGTCCTTTGTGGGTGATGAATCTGAGGAACTGTCCCGGATTGAAGTGTCATTAGAGGAGGTTTTGGAACAAATAGAAAAACTTAATGTTAACAAATCTCCGGGACCGGATGGCATTAATCCAAGGGTTCTAAAAGAACTCAAATGGGAAACTGCTGAACTATTATCTGTGGTTTGTAACCTATCCCTTAAATCAGCTTCCGTACCTAATGACTGGAAGGTAGCCAACGTGACACCAATATTTAAAAAGGGCTCTAGAGGCGATCCGGGCAATTACAGACCGGTAAGTCTAACTTCAGTACCTGGCAAATTAGTCGAAACAATAGTAAGGAATAAAATTGTGAAGCATGTAGAAGAACATAATTTGTTGGACAAAAGTCAACATGGTGGTGAGGTGTTGGGTCTCCCCAAGCAAGTCTCATAAGGGGATGGCAACAGGAAGCTCATTTTCAGGAGTCCCTCCACAGGCTCTGAAGAGTTGATGACTGATCTGAAGCTGGGGAGCCACAAACTGTTTTGGTTTCATTGGGAAGCCAGGAACCACTGAAAAATATGGAGGGAGTGGGGACAGACTCACAAGCCTCGGCAGCGGGGCTTTGCCTTTATTGTAGGAGAGATCCTCTGACTTCTAGGAACAGGGGAAGGGGAAAATGTAGATTAGGCTCCCCTCCTGCAGTGAGCAGGAAGGGATGTGGTGAATGAATGCCACCGCCATACCATTCACGTCCCAGCTGGGGTTATTTTTAAAACCAAGGAAATTCCACCTGAAAAAACACATCCATGTGAGGCTAAGACTTGTGCTCTCCATCCTGCCGTACACAACAGCTTCTGGCTTTGTCTTTTTAAATTCTTGAATGTTTTCATGGATTCATTCCTGGTAGGAGTCAGTCTGGCTGTGTGGCCCATTGACTCTCCATCTGCAGCAGCCCAGAGCTCTCCTTCTCTCTGGTAACCACTACTGTGGGCAAGAAGTTGCTCCTTGCAGCATTAACGTCCATGCAGATATTTTCCCGTTCACTGCTGAAACTGGAAACTAGAACGGCCACTCCCCCTTTCCACGCTCCCAGAGAAACAAGCCATAGGCCCCACGCCGGTCAGGTTTACTCAGAGGGGTTTCCACTCATGGGGAAAGTGTACACTGAGCAACTGTCCCCTACACTTTCCGCAGGCCTTTCTGCTCAGCTGTATACTCTCCCAGCATGAAAGAAATGCTGGCGGGATGGAGGCAAGATTTTGTTCCTTTAATCACTGCAGTCAAGGATGAATGGAAAACAACTTAGATGCCACCTTCTGCCATGCAGCAACATTGCTTTCAGTAGCCCTTTGTAGTTCCTTTTGTGGTTTGTAAGCTTGTTCTCAGCAATAAAAAAATACAATCGCCTTTATAAAAGAAGATATTTCACAGTGAGCACAGAACTGCATCTGAACATTAACATCCTGAACTAAAGCTGTGTGCTCAATGTATAGTCCTCAGAGACTTTCCCTCAGTATAGCAAACATCTCTCTCAAGAGTACTAAAGCTACATGACAGACTTCCGCTGGATAACAAGAATTTGCCAGCAACTGTAGTGTTCTGTTTAAAACTAATCAGTTTAACAGCCCCGTGCTTACAAAGCACTAGAGTGGAAAGAGAGTTAGTGCTAAGCACCAATATGCTCAGCACTGCAGAAGACAAAAATTAAAGGCAGCCCTGGATCCATTTTAAGGAGGGCGATTTTCAGAGCAGCTTGAGGTCCTAAATCACTTAAATCTCACTGCAAAAATCAATAGGATTTGTGCACTTAACTTATTTGGGTTGTTTTGAAAATCCTCACCCTCAAACAAGGAGTGAAAAACCCAAAGGAGGAAACTATAATTCCTCTCTTACCTGGGTTATTTTGATTTAAAATAAGCCACTTTTAAAATATAAACATGAATGTAGGAGCTGCTTGATATGTGTTTATGTTGATGGGTTATGCAGATGAGAAACTTCTAGAAATAATGTTATGCCAATAATGTATTTTAAGATTTATACTGGGAAAGCCAAGAGGTTTCAAAACCTGTGAAGCCTTCTGACATCAGCAAAATTATTTACGCCCTCCTCTGATATTTCCAAGTGCCATGTAACTCCATGCAGTCAACACAGACTAACATTTTTCTGGTATTTGGAATAGATGAATGCAATCAGCCAGGGAAACCACTAAGAAATGGTACATTGTTATACTTCCCTGTGAAATAATCCCCCTCCCTCAATTATATTTTATGCATTTGACCTCTGATTCTTGCTCAGGCAAACCACCTAGTGAAGTCAAGTCACTGGGAGTGGAGGAGGTTCCTCCAAAACGATCAGTGACACACCTTTAGACAAACTTGGAAGGCATGGGATTTTACCAGGTGGTCTATGGGGCCACCCATTAAGCAAGTCACAGTCTGGTCCTGATTTCTGACCTCACTGCAGGCTTCTCAAAGACAGGCATCCAAAGAAAATATCCACTTAATCCTTGTTCCACTGATTTCTTAGGTGGAGAGAATACTCCTTACAGACAGAAACTGAGCTGAGTAATTATGTGTATAGCATCTAAATGCTGCTTTAATGGGCAATGGAGACAGTTATGCCCTCATAAGATATATGAGAATGTTTATCTAAACAAAATGTTTGAATCTCTTTCTGGTCATGTAAAAATAATTCATTTTATACAAAAAATGTTTCAAATAAAATGCTCATTTGGTTTTTAGTCTGATAATGAGATTTTTTATTAGGGTATTTTAACATACAGTAAAACTCCAATTGTCCAGCATCCAGTGGTCTGGCACTCCTGATAAGTCCAGCACCAACTGGAACCCGGAAGTTCTCTGGCCAGCTGGACAATTGGAGCTGCCCAGAGGCGGTAGCGGAGAGGGGGCGAGAGGCAGGCAGCTGTTTAAGGCGGGCGGGAGGGCCGGGTGCAGCGAGGGGCAAACCCTCCGCCGTGTTGCGGTGGAAGCTCCGCGCAGCCTGCTTGCAAGCGGGGAAACTCAGCCGCCAGCTTGTAAGCGGCGGTGAGGGGACGAGAGGCAGGCAGTGTTCCCCGCCGACACCTGCCCACCCGCCTGCCTTAAACAGCTGCCTGCCTCTCACCCCCTCTCCGCCACCACCACTTGCAAGCCGACTGCGCGGGGCTTCCACCGCCTCCCCGTAACACGGCAGAGGGTTCGCCCCTCCCCACGCCATTCCCCGCCAACCCCTTCCGATACTCCAGCATATCCGATAAACCAGCACCCCCTGGGTCCCAAGGGTGCCGGATTATTGGAAGTCTACTGTAATATGTAACATTTTATACACACACATGTAACATGTAAAGTTCATCTATAAATATCAATTGCATTCTCTCATTTATATGAAAGTTGAGCAAGTACACTGAAGAGTTTTCATCAATATTCACTCAGATTTTAAAATGAATTCACTGACTGTGCTTGCACTTTTTTGGAGTTAACTATTCAAATAGTCTAGCAGAGCATGTAATGGTAGTCACTCAAACGTTACAGAATGCTTCTAAAAAGCTAATTTCAGATTTGTAATTGGGAGTATTCCCACCTGAATCCCAGTGTTACGTCCATCCAGTCAAGGATCAGAAACATACCATGTGACTTAGTGTTCAACCACATCAATTTGAGTATCAAAGATTTGCGATGAACGACTCACGAACAATGTATAGATCAAGAATTATTCACAGAAATATACAGAACAACAACATATTTGACAAAGTTTTGATATGTTCAGACCATTTTTCAAAAGAAAGAGGCAAAATTCAAATAAATTGTTAAAAATTATTTGCTCAGTCTAGTTTTTCCATTTGCAGCTATTGACATGCATTGGCAATTTAGCTTGTGGTAGTATACAAAGGAAATTTTCTTGTTTATTCATTGCCATGCCATCCTTGCTCTCTCCTAGTGAAGGTAGGAAACAGTAAGAGGGAACCCTTTGGGTATTCTTTGGATCCTAGAATTCCCATCTGAAGACACACGGGTCTTGTCTACACTGCCCTATGGTTCAGTAGGGGTGTGATCAATGGTGTGTACCAAAGTGCTATGCTGTAACTCCTATGTGGACACTGCAAACATGAATTAAGAGCTTCCTGCTTTGCATTAATGTAGTCCTCTTCAAAGAGGATATTACTAGTGTGAAATAGGAACTGTTTAGTTTGCACCCCCAGTGTCTACTCCTAGGAGTTGGTGCACATTGCTATTCATATCCCTGTAGTCTGACCAGCGCAGCAGTGTAAACACAAACACAGCTTTCCTACACGGAGAGCTTCTGAAAGCAGAGCTTTATACTAGAGAAGCTGCTCACAAGGAATTTCAGAGCAGTCAAAGACAGAGTAGATAAAAAACATTTGAGAGTGTGACCTTTAGGAGTGCAAGTCAATAGGTTTTAGGCCTGGACTACACCTAAAATGTAGATTGACCTAAATACATCTAAAAATTTTAGATGTAAAAAATGCATACCTCTGAGAGATGTAGGTAAGTCAACCCAAGCCCTGATATAGATCCAAGGGGTCAATGGAAGAATTCTTCCATCACCTACCAACCACCTTTCAAAGGGTGGATTTACTACAGCAATGGAAAACCCTTTCCGTCACTGTAGCAAATGTCTGTGCTACAGTGACATAGTGCTTAGGTGCTTTTGAAAATTGGGGAATGGACTGCCAAGACACTTGAGTGCTTTTGAAAGTGTTAACCAGCTTCCAAACTCCCCAAAAAATCCACTGATGCTATTGCTCACTTGCTGACGTTACCTCATGAACTGTGAAAACAGGAGACTGGCTTAGGAGAAGTGTTCTGGGGCAGAAGATACTAAAAATGCTACAATTGGCTGCCATATACTTGAGAAAGTTTCTCCATATACATGGAGAAAGTTTCCAGCACACAATAGGAATGGCCTAGACAAGTTTTTCTTTTTAATGCTAATACACATCTCCTGTTTAGATCATGGGCTCACATCTTGTGGACCACAATCCCTACGGTGGGATTGCAAACAGCCATCTGGGGCTTCATGACCACCTTGCCCTTCCCATGTTGCTAAAATGGGGGTACCAGCTGGATGAGAGAGATGTCCCAACACTGAACAGGATGAGACCCACTGCACTAGACTGTTATGTTTTCATATTCTAAGACTGCATTTTACAGGAGGTAACTAGTCTCCTAGATCTTATTTATGTAACGAATTTAGAAATTCTTGTTTGTTTCCTAATGTATAAAACACAGAGAGTCATTATTTGAGAGCGTGCACAAAGCTTAAATCTTTAATGCTTTTAATCCAGACCACAAAAATACATAACAGTGTTTGATCTGCAGCAGAGTGTTAGTAACTCATGACTGCAGCCAGTTTGTTCAGAATTTTGATCCTATATTTCTTTTGTAACTTCCAACATGGCTGTGTTTTTATTTGCAACTCTTAATGCTGATTACTGGCAATTAAGTAGTGTGAAATGTGACACTTGTTAGACCTGATGGGAGCTGAAATTTTGAGGATTTACTTTTTTTGTTGCTTGCTTGGTTTCTTAAACTAATAGATGACTACATTTCCAGACCTTCCCTGCAAAGCCAGAATTGCTCACCTAATGGTTCAAAGGTTACTTTCCCTTCTGGAACAACGGCTCTGCATAGCGATCACTGGGTACGCATAACTGATGCAACTATTATCTCAAGTGAATTGTTGGCAGCGAGAGAACTGCAGGTCTGAAACTAATTAATTCTGCACTCACCAACACATTTCCTTATGCCAACTAGAAATTGCAGTCAGCTCCAGAAGGCACTCTTGACATGCAGAGAAAAAACCCACCGATTTTTCTTAACAAAACCAAGAAGTGTTTAATGCAGATGAGTGATGTAATAGTGATACACAGAAGCAGAAGATTGTTGTGGGGCATATTAGGGACCTAAGAAAGTTACTACATTTTTTACAATATAAAGGAAGCCTTTATTAAGTCAGCTTAACTTCTGTGCCAGGAAAGATAATGGAGCAAATGATTAAGGAATTCATCTCAGGCTCATATGCAGGAATTTCGGGAGGGGTGTGTGTGCTTTTTTTGTAAATGTGGACCACAAGGGTGTGAATGCACCCCCATGATCCCCCAAGTAAGTGGGGAAACCAGCCTTCCCCTGGCAGGCCAGAGCATGGGAGAGGGAAGGCTCAGGCAGCACGCGGGAGCATGCTTACTTGAGGGACCATGGGAGGATGCTTTTGCACCCTTTGCACTCCCCCACCCAGCTCCCCGCCTATGGGCCTGCATCTGCAAACATCTGGAAGATAATAAGGTGATTGGTTTGACATGATTTGTTCTTTACAAATCCATGCTGCCTGTTACCTATCTGATAACTTTCTTTGATAGAATAACAAGTCTTGCAGATAAGGGAGAAACAGTGGATGTGGTATACCTAGACTTTAGTAAGGCATTTGATATGGTCTAGCATGACCTTCGGATCAATAAATTAGGAAAATACAACCTAGATGAGGTTCCAAAAAATGGGTGCAAAAATGGCTGGATAGCCATTTTTAGACAATAGTTACGGTTTACAATCCTGCTTGAAGGGCATAACAAGTGGAATTCCACAGGGGTCTGTTTTGGGACCAGTTCTGTTCAATATCTTCATCAACGATTTAGATATTGGCATAGAGAGTATGCTTATTAAGTTTGCCAATGATACCAAGCTGGGAGGGGTTGCAACTGTTTTGGAGGGTAGGGTCATAATTCAAAATGATCTGGACAAACTGGAGAAATGGTCTGAGGTAAATAGGATGAAGTTTAATAAGGACAAATGCAAAGTACTGCACATACGAAGGAACAAATCAGTTTCACATATACAGAATGGGAAGAGACTGTCTAGGAAGGAGTACTGCAGAAAGGGATCTAGCGGTCATAGTGGACCACAAGCTAACTATGAGTCAACAATGTGACACTGCAAAAGCTGCGAGGAGTCCTGTGGCACCTTATAGACTAACAGAAGTGTTGGAGCATAAGTGTGGCAAAGACCCACTTCGCCAGATGCATCTGACGGCGGGTCTTGCCCACGCAAAGCTTATGCTCCAACACTTCTGTTAGTCTATAAGGTGCCACAGGACTCCTCGCCGCTTTTGCAGATTCAGACTAACACGGCTACTCCTCTGAATGTGACACTATAATCCTGGGATGCATTAACAGGAATATTGTGAGCAAGACACGAGAAGTCATTCTTCCACTCTACTCTGCACTGATTAGGTCTCAATTGGAGTATTGTGTCCAGTTCTGGATGCAACATTTCCAGAAAGATTTGGAGACAGTCCAGAGAAGAGCAACAAAACTGATTAAAGGTCTAGAAAACATGACCTATAAGGGAAGACTGAAAAATTGGGTTTGTTTAGTTTAGAAAAGACAAGACTGAGAGGGGGACAGGATAGCAGTTTTTAAGTATCTAAAAGGGTGTTAAAAGGAGGAAGGACAAAAGTTGTTCTCCGTGGCCTCTGATGATAGGACAAGAAGCAATGGGCTTAAACTACAGCAAGGGAAGTTTAGGTTGGACATTAGGAAA
Source organism: Rafetus swinhoei (assembly GCA_019425775.1). Lineage (NCBI taxonomy): Eukaryota > Metazoa > Chordata > Testudines > Trionychidae > Rafetus > Rafetus swinhoei. The sequence goes on from CM033427.1 coordinate 22,605,190, forward strand.
CATTTCCTAACTGTCAGGGTGATTAAACACAGGAATAAATTGCCTAGGGGGCTGTGGAATCTCCATCACTGGAGATATTTAAGAGCAAGTTGGATAGACATCTATCAGGGTTGATCTATATCAGCAGTTCCCAACCTTTTCCAGATGGGGACCCATTTTGACAATTCAGGAAGACTTGGTGACCAATTCAAAAACTGGGGGAAGAGAAGGGCCAGAGCCACCTGGGGAGACACTTGGGGACCCTTTTGAAATGTAATGGAGACCCATATTTGGGTCGCAACCCATAGGTTGGGAAACCCTGATCTAGATGGTGTGTGGTCCTGCCGTGAGGGAAGGGGACTGGATTTGATCTCTCCAGGTCCCTTCCAGCTCTAGTGTTCTATGATTTTACCCTTATAAGTTTCAATCTTTTTTTCTATACCCAGAATGCACTATTGTGATGAGCGGATATTAATATGGCGTCCCTAGAGGTTAAACAGAGGTAGGGCTTGATCTAAATCTACTGGAGTCATGGAAGTTCTTCCACTAATTTCAAGGAGCTCTGGATCAGGACCATAGTGCTTCAGGCCCTAGCTCAGCAAGCTACATGAGCACGTGCCTAATTTAAGCTCATGAGTAGTTTCATTCACCTCTATGACACTACTCATGTGGGTCAAGTTAAGCATGCATGCAAGTACCTTGCTCGATCAGGAGCTTGATGAGTTTCCTTTGCTGTCTGTTACAGGTAGCACAGCCAAAATGCTCCTTGTTCTCTACAATATACATCCCATTAGGATTCAAGCTACCACCTTCTTTAGATACAACTTCCTCATAAAGATGTACTTCTACAATTCTCATGAAAAACAACCCAGCAACAATTAAACCCTAATCCATGCGGTTCCCCAGTCTGTTGCTCTGATGCATCCTTATCTATTCTGGGTATGTCTACAGCACATGGCTCCGTCGAGGGAGCTATGTAGATGAGCTTTGTAGACATAGCAATGAAGCGGCGATTTAAATAATTGCCGCTTCATTTACATCAAAATGATTGCCACGCTGCCGATCAGCTGTTTGTCGGCACAGCGCCGTACGCTGACGCGTCGACATCAAAGTGCCTTTGTTGACCGCCTGCAAACCTCATCCCACGAGGCATAACGGGCAGTCGACAAAGGCTTTTGATGTCAACCGCCAAGCTTCCAGACTACCCCGCTCTGCCGACAAACAGCTGATCGGCACAGCGCGGCAGCCATTTTGATGTAAATGAAGCAGCGATTATTTAAATCGCCGTTTCATTTTGCTATGTCTACAAAGCTCATCTACATGACTCCGTCGATGGAGCCATGTAATGTAGAAATACCCTCAGGCTGTGTCTATACTGGCATGATTTTGCGCAAATACTTTTAACGCAAGAGTTTTTCCATTAAAAGTATTTGCGCAAGAGAGCGTCTACACTGGCATGTGCTTTTGAGCAAAAGATTTGCTTTTGCGCAAAAGCATCCGTGCCAGTTAGACGCTCTCTTGCACAAGAAAGCTCCGATGGCCATTTTACCCATCAGGCTTTCTTGCGCAAGAAATTAACGTTGCTGTCTACACTGGCCTCTTGCGCAAGAATACTTGCGCAAGAGGGCTTATCCCTGAGCGGAAGCGTCAGAGTATTTGCGCAAAAAGTACTGATTTTGTACATTACAACGTCAGTGTTCTTGCGCAAATACTCGCGGCCAGTGTAGACAGGCAGCAAGATTTTGCGCAAAAGCAGGCAAAATATTGCTAATGTAGACACAGCCCCAGTGTTTAGCTTTCCCACTGTAAGTCACTCAATAGAAGGGATTGTTTCCATTTTTTAAATATTGTAATAGCAGCCAGTAAATTGCCAGCCAGTCGTAAGACACAACAGAAGAGCCACAACATGGCCATAACCTAATCATCAAGAATTTGCCTCAGACTGCTGCTACAGTCTTATTTCTCTTGGCACCCAGTCTCAGATGCACTTTCAGGACACTGCCGCAGTTCCTACTCCCTTAGCCAGTTCTGATGTAAGGCAGCTTGGATCTAATCTTTCACTAAGACTGAGGTCAGGTTTGAGTCATCCGGGGAGAGCCATCCAGCTCTGGAAGCTTGCAGTACCGTACATGTTCTGTGGGACTATAAGGAAGTTCAATCTCCAGAACTGTCACTCTGGCATATTTCATAAATGCTAGATATGCTGAAATAATTATCACAGTGGTATCACAGCCCCACCTCATGCTTTATGAAAAATGGCTTAAGAATATGCAGAGCTTTAGGCAAAGTTGCTTTAGGCAAAATGCATCATGTGATTTTTTTTTTAAAGTTAGAATATACACATTCAGGAGATTGTATTTCTGTGCATGTATCATTCTGGTATAAGAAGTTAAAAATATGAAGGTGTGAATCTGCTTGTGTGCACTAATGAGGGCCATTAGTGATACTCTGGAAATATAATGGCTCGGTACTCAAATCAACAACCTGTGAATGGCTTTGGTTTTCCTGTAAGCCCAAACTGTTGTTGGTCCTACAAAGACATGTGGCCAGGCCACTTGATGTTGGAACCCATTTTGGATCTTGTACTTTTCCACTCAAGATGAGAAAAGTTATAACTGAACACAAGAAATCCCACCTTGGGCAAAAGGAATATAAAGAAGCGAAAAAAAATGAGGGAGTGGCTAGGAGACCCCCCCCCCACTTACAACCCAAGATGCCTGCTGGAAACATCTAAGACTGAGCAGGGGGAAGGGTCAGGCCCAAGCTAGGAAGCTGCTTAGCTTGTGAAAAATATTACTAAAAGTATTGTTAGGGTAAGAATTTGCATGTCACAAGTTTTACATGTATTAGGCTTAACTGGCGTGGTTTTTTTAAATTTTGCCTTAGTAACCTACTTTGTTCTGTTTTCACTTCCAAGTGTAACCCACACACAGGCTACATCTACACTGCCTCTTTTTTGCGGAAGAGGTAATGCAAATGAAGCGCTCATTAGCAACTTCTCAAGCTTCATTTGCATTTCCTCTTCCAATGCTTTTTGTGGAAGAGGTTTTTGTGCAAAAAAAAGCAGCATAGACGGGTTCATTTTGCACAAAATAACCCTCTTTTTACAGAACCTGTAAACCTAATTTTTAGAAGAATAAGGGTTCTTGCGCAAAAGGGTTTTTTTGCGCAAAACGGACCAGTCTACACTGCTTTTTTTTGCGCAAAAACCTCTTCCACAAAAAAGCATCGGAAAAGAATATGCAAATAAAGTATGAGAAGTTGCTAATGAATGCTTTACTTGCATTACCTCTTCCGCAAAAGAGAGGCAGTGTAGACGTAATGCTAGTGTGGTTCACTATCCCATGCAGTGGCACTTAGACCACAGCAACAGATAAGAACAAGGGACCTCTACAGCATGGGCTGAGAGCTAGCTGACTTATCTCACAGGATAGAGGCTCCTATACTAAGCTTCAGAGATCCCAGGTTCAAATCTGCCCAGCGGCGGTTACACAAGCACTTAAATCCTACTTTTTATACTTAATAAAAACATGTTTATTATCAAACCCAATGTAAATAATTGTTACCTGAGGTGTGGGGGTGAGCCACAGCTGTGCATTTCTCTTTCATAGATAAAGAGGGAGCCTTATGAGCCTTCTCTGTGTAAAACTTTCATAAAGAGTAAGACAGGGGGTTTATATGGGGTTTGGTCCCTTTTGGGATGCTGTCCAGGCCGAATAGCAGAGCCCTCCCAGAGCTAGGCTGGCTCAGCATATGTGCTGTTCTGCTGGGGAGTGGGAGGTTGTTACCTGAAGTCTGTGCCTTGGCTGGGGGAGACTAGAGCTTTTGGCCCAGCAGGACAGGGTGGTGGGAGCCCCAGAGGGCAGGTAGGCAGCATGCCAGGGAACAACCCAAAGGGGGCTTCTGTGATCGAACCCATCGCAAGTGATACACAGACAAGAGTCCCCCATAACAGAGTTGCTTATTCTGGCTGCCTGAGAAAAGGCCCCCCCAAAGTATCCAGGAGAATAGATCACACAAAGAAGGAGATTGCAGGGAAATAGAAAGACACAAGTTAGACACTGAGGCTATGTCTAGATTACATCCCTCTGTCGACAGAGGGATGTAAATGAGGCACTTCAAAAGTGCAAATGAAGTGAGGATTGCCGTTTTTGAAAGAACCACTTCTAGACAGCGGTTTTACTTTCAAAATGGCGCTTGTTCAAAAGAGTGCCATGACACGATTATGCAAATGAAGTGCGGGATATTTAAATCCCTGCTTCATTTACATCCCTCTGTCGACAAAGGGATGTAATCTAGACGTAGCCAAAGAGATAGGTAGCTCCTGCCCCATATCCTGATGCACTTGGGTGGAGGAGGAGGAGTGAGTACAAGCAACCTTACCCTCTGCCCTACCAAATGGGATGTTCACAATTTGAGTCCCTACATCCTGGGCTCAGGCTAAGGGTGCATCTACACAGCACCCTCAACTCAAAATAAGATACGCAATTTGCGCTACGCAAATTACGTATCTTTTTTTGATTGAATTTCGAAATAGCATATTTTGAAATTTGGTGCATCTACACAGCACCAAATTTCAAAAAAAATGTGCTATTTCAAAACATCCCTTAACCCTCGTGGAACAAGGATTACAGGGACACCAGAATAGCTCGTCTGCTATTTCAAGACCTATCTCGAAATAGCAGGCGCGTTCAAAAGACATGGGGTAGCTATTTTGGGATACTTCTGGTATCCAGAAATAGCCCCACTGTGTAGACGTACCCTTACTGAATGCAATAGGTTGTAAATTGGCACAAAATAGACATAATTGAATGCAGCCCAGCCTGTCTTTGGTGGCAAACTGCTAGAGCATATCAGTTTGCAATGAACAACCAAGGGAAGATGAGAAAGTGACCAAACTCACACTGACCTTAAGAATGACGCTTTCTTCAGGAAATCTACCTAAACAAATAAACTAACGAAAGAGAAAAAGGCTGAGAGTTATAGGATGGCCAGTGATTCGGAGCTCATTTTTTTAGAACAGTGACAGTTATGGCCTGTCATAGACCAATCTTGGTCTATTGAAAAAATATATTTTATTGCCAATTTAGTACATTTTTGTCCCAAACTAATTTTCTTACTGATTCTACCCAGAAATTCTTCCCCGCTTTTTGCTCAGCTTGCTTTTTTAGAGGCTGAGCCTTGTTTCCTGAGAAGACAACGGGAGTGTTGTGTCAATTGTCCTGGGGGTAAACTCCGGCCATTTGTCACCAGAAGGAAGCAGCACTTGCTTCTGCAGAAAGAAAGAAAAAAAAAGGCAGTAATTTCAGAGGGCAGCAGCTTGGAGAGGGGAGGCGAGCAAAGTACTATGGAGACCGGTGAGAGCTCACGGACAGACAACTTGTAAAGCACCTAGGCTAGAGCTGAATCTATCTTCCATGGGATAGCTTGGCTCCCTCCCACTTGTCAGAGTTCAGACACCTCGTGAGCGGCCAGCGCTAAGAATGCTATCAGTCCATACAGCCACAACATTCCAATTACCAGTTTGCCTTCCCTTTAGACTCTATACACCTCCATTCCATTTTAGCAGCCAGAATCTCAGATATTACTATTAACGATTAATGCTTTTAACATTCTGAAAGCTGGAAATCCTGGTCTTTGAATGGCATGCAGGGCGCCATTCATTTTTAACCTGCCCTAGTGGTTTAAGATCCCAAACTTTAAAAGTGTCACTCCTCCCCCATAGACTAGAATTGTCTTCTTCCCTTAGGCTGTTAGCTGGGTTTGCTGGGGCTAAGGGAGGGATTTCTTTTTTCCCTTTTATTAAATTATTCACTGTAATACATGAAACATGAAGCGGTAGCTTCTCTCTCCCTGCAATAATGAGTGCTGCCTGCTGATAACATAATAAGCAACCTCAGCAGGAGAAGTATAGAGGACATCTTCCTAGAGTAAAAGAGAGAAAATTGAAACAGGACCCAAAAGCAGCTAGATTTAAACTGATTTTATCATAAATAAAATAGACCAAGGCTAGCCAGTAAAAAAAAAAAAAAAAAATAGGTGCGGAGGAATTAAATAAGCAGAGAAACAATAAACAGACATTTTTAAAACTTAAAAAATGTTTTCTGTTCTGAATGAATTGTACATTTTCCAGGAAACACTAAAATTCAGCATGCCCGCATTGAGCAGGGCTTCGATATAGTGTCTATGCTCTCCAGAGAGATCGAAGTTCAAGACTGAAGCCGCTACAGAAAGACAATTCAGTCCACAATTTTTCTGGTATGAAATTTTAGTAGCTGTTGACTCCCTTAAGTGACTCTGGGGTCACTGCTCAAACAAGGAGAGCCCAGACTCTTCAGTCACCCAAAATCCACAACAACCACTGAACAAAATCACCGCACGTCACAAAATAGTCAGGATGTTCCATCCTGACATCACACTGCAACATCAGCACCATGACACTATATAGTCACAACTCCTTATTGAAACAAAGCAGCCAAATGTGAGGATCTGGCAAGAAGGTTTTCTGAAACTCTTTATTTGTTGGCTCACTGAAATAAATCTCCTTCCCTGGATTATTTAAAGATGTTGGCTGGGGGAGTATATTAGTATTTATGTTACTGGGTGGTGGTTATTATTGTAAGTTTAATTACACAAAGGGCATTCAGAGCTTTTGCATATGCATTTGTTTTTAATATACATAAATCATGGCAAAAATGCTACAATTATTCCGTGAACCCAGTTGAAAGGATAGGGTTTTTTTTCCCCCCACTCACTAGCTACAAAGGAAATAAAGAAAGGAGGAGTTTCTCTTCTCTTTCTTCCTTCATTCCCCCAGGTTGTACACACAAATGGATCTCACTGTCTGCTGGCTCAGTGTTTTTCATCCCTTCCCCATTATCTTGCATGTGTCAGGTATGAGAGCAAGCACTCACCTGCTCAGGTAAACTACAAGCAGCTCCAATCAAACCAGATGACTCCCAGAGGCCTTGATAGATCTAAAAGCCACAAGTTGAGTGTCACTAAACTGAACTGGGTTGGAGCCAGTCCTATCTGGGCATTAAAACGGATGGTGAAATCTGGACAAATAAACTTAAATACCACACACCAATAACAAAACTAGAAATACTGTATAGGAAGAAGGCTATAGACTACAAGAACACACAATAAGAAAACCTATTTAGCTAAGCTAATTAGCAGTTTGGGAGCATAAGTATCTGAAAGCATCCTCCCCCTTAGTTTCTGCACATTGTGCACTTAGTATATAGTAGAAGAAAAACAAAAACAAAATCATTTGTTCATTTTACCCAGAAATACTAAACCTGAGTCAGAATGTTAAGCACACACAGCCTGGGAAAGGGGGGGGAGAGGGGGGGAAACCAGTCAATGTGACACTGAGCAGATGTAAGGTTTATAAAGATCAGACATCAGTACAAAGAAAAACTCTGATATACAGCAGTAAGAAATACCAAAAAAAAACTCATGAAAATACAAGTGACAAGAAGCAGCAGTTCATACCTTTGAGGAAAGCAAAATGCTTCCTTACTAAAAACCAGCATCTGATAGCAAGAGAGAACATCTTAAGACATAAGAGGTCTCCACATGGCTAACCTTTCCTTCTTGTTTCCTGCAAGTTGTAAAGTTAGGCTACAAAATAATGCTACAACTGGGTATGCCATACATGCAGTTATATGCAAGTTCATGCACACAGCCCAGCAAATTTTCAGATATTCACAGATGTGATTGTGTAGGCGCAGATCTTTTTTGCAGCTGCAGATACCATTTTGTATTCACGCAGGGCTCTACTCATGTGTGCTAACAACTGTGTGCACGATCATAGCCACTGGGGAAACAATCTGTTTCATGCAGAGTTATTAAATCTGGGACACAAATGTCAGAAAATTAAAAAAAGATGGTTCTCCCAACTGCTGGTAGTCACTTTACTTGCAGTCTTTGCTGAGTACTGAGATACGTTAGCAGTTCTGTAGCTTAAGGCAGTGTTGAGTTTTAAACAAGACTCACAATAAAATCATAAAGCAGCAGCAAGGCTTGCAGTCTCAAATGTCACACTCCTAAAATTTCACAAAGGGCATCTTACTCCAGAAGAGTCATTTTTTAGAGCAGTTATTTGGCTTCTTTGCCAGGAATTGATTTATTTTGCAACATGAAGGTCTATGGAGTGTGGCATCTTGGTGGAAAATGCCTCTGCTCTCCAGTGCAGATTGCCTAGCTTCCTAACCCCTTCTGTGCTCCTACACTAGAAAAACTTAACAGCCTCTCAGACCCCTCCCCACCATCTCCATCCATGTCATCACACTAAGTGACCTGCTGGCAGCATTGCTGTATATGTACTTATCAAGTCTGCTAATTCACACAATAAAATATACAGAGAAACATTCACTTAAGACCTGCTCCCATAGGCAAGTCACTGCCTAAGGAACCATTAAAACATTCCCAGTTATAATTTTGTCTAGCTGCTTAAAAACCCATGAATTCAGTTTGTTATACTCCTTTTGCAGATCATTTATGACAGCTTTCACTGTTTACTATAAAAAAAGATAACTGACAATTACTGAAAGCCATGTCAGTCCCCTCTCAGCTCTCCTTTCTCTATCACATCAAGCACAAACCACTTGTCTTCACCAAGGCCCTTGAGAGGCTGATCCTACCACACCCCTCGTCTCATCTCTATTGAGATGTGGACCCTTGTCTCCACTCCATCAGCGATGCCAGTTGTGATGAACCATTTCTCAGGTTTTCTAGTAAGCCCCATACACGCTCTTCCATTACACTGTTATGATTGGGAGGAGCTCCCCATAAACCTCGCCAATTCAGTGTAGTGTCTCCCTTCAAATTCCTTAAACTCTCCTCTGCTGTCATGCCTTCAGAAAACTTACCTGGCAGCAGGCATACTAGTGATGAGAATAGTCTGAGCCCTCCACATTTGACTGTGGTATCCAGCTGTTCTCTTTTTTTACACTTAGACTGCAACATCTTCAAGACAGAAACCATCTTTTTCTTATGTATGTTCATACAACGCGATTTGGTCCCCTACATACTATCGCAATAGAAATAATCTTTCCTTTCTCCTCTTATGCTTCCATCATGATGGCCTTTCCATGTCTCTATCCTGCCAAGCCAGACTACAGAGACTGCTTCATTTCAGAGCACCATCAACATAATGCAGCTTTGCTTTACTAGGCATGCATCTGGTCTTGCCAGGGATAGAATGAAAAGCTTTTTGCAGGTGTGTCATTGTACATGTGCATAGAACAGAATCTGATCATTCATTTTAGGATACCATCGCTATCGCTGTGAATGCTCAGTTCATATGTGCAGAGATCTGCATTGTGCTCTACTTCCGTCCAAGTAGTGTACATACTTGGCACAGTGGAGTGCCAAAGAAACAAAGTGAACTTCTAGAATAGAGAAAATGAAAGTGAGTAGGGGCAACTGGGAATTCTATCATTTAAAAATTAATATTTATGTTGAAAATGGAGTGTGAATATGCACTCATTTCTCCTGGCTTCTGGGAGACTTTGTTATCTTAATAATTCATATTAATCCAAACATCTCCTAATTTTAAATTACTTTTACATTGTGCCAGATTTTGCCCAGTTATTCAAGAGGGACACACTAGTCTAACTGAACTGGATTTGGCCAAAACATCTGTGGAAACATTTTTAATGTGTTTGTTTTTACAAGATGCCATCCAAAAAAAAAAAAAAATCACACTTCTGTCTCAAAGAGTTCACCGTTGACTACTGGTGCAAACAAGAGGAGAGAAAAACATTTTTCAGGGTTGTGGCCCACCTCATTTCTTGTGCTTTTGGCACCACTTTCAGGACAGTAAGTTTCACTTCACTTCCCGTTCAGACAGTTTCCCCTATTTTCATTGGTTTTGCTCACAGCAACATGGGACAGGTCGGGGAGGGGAGGAAAATATGTGAGTTCCCCTGCCAACTCTGGGGTTTCACCAAGGCGAGAGCACCCGTCCTGCAACTACATTTAACTCCTGTTTTTAAAATTGACATGGCCCCTGGTTCTGCAATTTACCATCTACTGTTACAATACAGAGGCAGGCTGCTGTAAATTATTGCATTAGGTGCCAAATCAATTTTCTTCAGCTCTGACCTATTATCGGTATAACTTATATCTCCCTTAAAAGGGTATCACAGTTTCAGGGGAACTTCTTTAACCCTCCTCCATAGTTTGCTCAAGGAATCCCTTCACCAGTCTCAGATCTCTAGCCATCACCTCTCTCTGAGCAGAGACCCACGTCCCACTCACTCCCGAACCTTGGAGGTTAGACTGGACCCCCCCCTTGCACTCTGCTGTGATTATCCTCAAGCAGGTCTGCTCTTTGCTTTCTCTCCAAGGACAAGGCAACATTTCACTGCTGACCACACTGCTCTTTCAAAGCAAAGTACATTTATTTCAAGACAAAAGCATACAGAGAATACACATAAAACTGGGATCTTTATCAGTAGCCCCATCAGTCCGATAGAGACCGTGACAAGTTCCAGCCTTTCCAACTCACCCATAGGGTTGGGTCATTTCTTGGATAAAAGATCATGTTTATTTGCTGAATCAAAATTGAAGTCCTCAAGTTTGTCCAAAACCCAGCTTTTATAGCCCCAAGGCTACCTGAAATGGGCAAAACCAGTCATTGGCCCTCATTCCAGGGGGTACCACTTCACAGTAGGGATGTTAAATTTAATCAATTAGTTGATGGATTTTCCATTGCCTAGTTGATAAGCAGGGTAGCCGCAGTGGGGTTAGCTCCCAGTGGGAGTTAACCCCGCTGCAGCTCTTCCTTTTAAATGTATTAAAAGTCAGCAGGCTCTTAATACATTAAAAGCAGAGGCACAGCATCTGAGACTGGGTGTGAGCTGGGAATCAGGTGATTCCTGGCTTGCATCTGGTCCCTGCTACTCCCTTGCTTCTCCAGCTCCCCCGCAGAGGTGGTGCTGGGGGGGAACCAGCTTTTAAGTTGGCTCCCCCCAGCACTGGATTCTGCTTTCACTTTCCCCACCCCCGGCCCCCTTGCTACCTCTGACAGAGGCAGCAAGGTGGGGGAAGCGACTAGTCGAGGGACTAGTCGACTATCTGATAAGCAGAAGCTTATCGGATAGTCGACTAGTCATTTACATCCCTACTTCAAAGGCTGGGCATCTGCACAACCAGCCTAGGGATTCTGCATTAAATTACCCCCAGAGTTTTTAGTTCCTGGAGGAGTTGCAGTAATTATTTCCCAAGATGTAGACTACAATCTCTAAAGATACTGCATGCCTGTCACTGACATAGGGCTTATCTCACACACACAGGGGCTAGAAGAGATTTGGGCAGAAAAATAGCAAGAAGAGCAGCTACTGTGTCCCTTCTTAGGCCTTCTTCTGTTTCCCAGCACTCTCAGTTAGACTCCCTTTCACACTGTTAAGTAAAAATAGGGCTAGCAGAATCGTAGTTAGCACATTTACATTTAGTTATACCACTTTACACACCATCTCTGAATTTGGCCAACAGACTTAAGAATAAGAGATGAATCCACTCTCTCATGCAGCTTTCCATGATGTAGAGAGAAAGGAAACATCAAGAAACAGGCAGGGACTCAGTCATGAAAGGTTATCCCCACCAACGTTTTGTAAGTCTTTGTGCAGTCCTTCCCTTGAGATGAATAAAGTGGAAACGCTTCATTATATTGTTTTTCTTGCAATCTGTTGCAGAGAGACCCAACAACATTGCTTACATGAAACTGTAAACTGTGTTTGACTATTTATACTGTGAAGGAATAAATGCCAACCACATGTCCCAGCAGTTAAGAAAGGTTCCCTTCACGGTGGGGGAAGAATAAACTGAGCCAGTGACGCCAACAGCAGCAAAAGGGAGCGGCTGCAGCAATGTCCTGAGTTCAGTCTTTTATAAACATGTAACACTGGTTTTACATAGTTCACCTTCAGATTCTGTAAGAGTTTGTGAAGTATCCTATCAAGTCAACTAAATACTTTAACAACTTGAAAGAATTTGCAGTATTGGTTTCAGCAGCTTAAAAATACAATTAAAGATAATAAAATAAGCAGCTTCTCTATCAGACAGATACAGAGTATTATATATTAGTTTATTACAAAGTAGGTAACATTAATTCATTAATGTCTTGTAGTATTTGTTTCCAAAACAGAATCCAAAATAAAACCAATCTTTACTTTTCCATATTTTGTCATTTGCTTACACCACTCAAAATGTTAATGCAGCTACTTCACACTGGGTTCTAGTTTTGCCATGTGCAGGTAAATAAAATCCATTAATGATAATGCAATTGAAGTTCTCCTACCCATATGCTAAGGCAGGAATATACCCAACCAAGCATTAAGGGAAAGCATAAAAAAATACTAAGGTTGTCTCATACCATTCCAATAATAGAACTTCTTTGCACCATTAGGGTACGTCTACACAGCAGGGCTAAACTCGAAATAAGCTATGCAATTTGAGCGCCGCAAATTGAATAGGTGAAGTCAAAACAGATTATTTCCGAATTTGGGTACGTGTATACAGCACTTATTTTGAAATACAGCACTCTTCCTCTTACTTCCCTTACTCCTCATACAATGAGGTTTACAGAAGTTGGAGCAAAAGCCCATTATTTCACATTTATTTCAAAATAACGGGCTTGCTGTGTAGACGCACAATATGTTATTTCAGAATAACTGATGTTATTCTGAAATAACGCTTCTGTGTAGACGTACCCTTAGAGAATATCTATGAAGGATCTGAAAGCACCTTACTAAAACAGGAAAGGAAGGCTGAATTTATTGAGCAGTATTATCACCATTTTACAATATATAGAGTTCCAATAAGGCACATAAATAATGAATGTGGTATTTCAGTGCAAGATTCTAGTCTCTCACCCTCAACTTTTCTAAACTCTTCATATGGAGTGCAAGAAATTCTGTTCAGAGACTACTCGAAATAAGAAACAGAGACAGGATGTTAGTTCAGTGGTAGTTTTATGCAGCTGTTTTCCCTGAACATGAGGTACCACTTCTGACAACTACATTTTGAAGTGTAGTTCCAGATGCACCACAGAAACACAGGAATTATGCAGTTTATGACTAATGAAGAAACCTTGAACTCCAGTTCACTCTGAAATACTCTGATTCCCTCTCTCTCCCACCTGATTAACTTGAAATACTTTGGAGAGTTGCATAGAGGAATCAAGTGGTAACTTTGCCTTCTTGCAAACTGGAGCATTCCTTCTGGCTTCATATTGAGGCTGCCAAAATTAACCTAATTACTCTTAATGTAACTGTTCTTTGTTTTACTTCAGTTATTGCCACAATCAATTATCCATTTAAACTGGACTGGGATATAAAATAGTGAACAACAGAGCAATATGTTCTGGATGGATGCACCTAATTCATCAGACAGACGTCAGAGTCCCCCTTGATGAAGTAATTGTTCTTTATCCATGATCACTCTGGGAATCCAGATGCAACATTCATATAACCAGACTTTTACATGGATTTCTATGAGGCTATTGACAACAGAATAGACACTAGAGCCATCCCTAGACATGCTAAAAATAGATTAGAGATTATAGTTTTATTAGCAAAGATACAACGGGCGAGAGAAATGTACCGGATGACCCAGCAGGTCTTTTCCATCCCAGTGCTCCAGGTGCTATGATACACAGTACTTCGATGTGGTAGTTTTCACTACACAGCATTAAATTCTCTGGCTAAAGCAAAATGAAAGGCAGAATGATAGACTAAAGAAAGTCCCTGAAAATAAGCCAAGAGCAACTGTTTCTATGCAGCGCCACCTCTGAGAGCACCATGGGTATGTCTACAAAGCAAAGTTATTTCGGAATAACGACCGCTATTCTGAAATAACTTCACAAGCATCTACACAGCCAAACAGCTGCTTCAAAATAATTTCAAAATTGTGACTACTTATTTCGAGTTCTGTAAACCTCATTCTATGAGGAATAGCGCCTATTCCTAAATAGCTATTTCGGAATAAGTGCTGTATAGACAGGGAATAGGGGCTATTTCGAAGTAGCAGCACCATGGCCAATATTTTCCCCCAAAGTCTTTCTTTTAGGACTCTCAAAGGAAGAGGTTATTCTGCCCACCAATCTCCTCATTTTGTCCACCAATTAAGCCTACTTTCTGACCCACCATTTTTGGCTCTGGTCCCCACTTTTCTTGTTTACCAGGCATGATTTGAACATAGGCCTTGAGTAATGTCAGGAAGCCTTTTGGTTGGGACTAATTAAGTATTTGTAATTAAGTATTAAGTAATTAAGTCTCCCTTTCCCCAGTATCATTTGTTAAAATCATGCTTTTGGGAGTCCTAAAAGAAAGACTTTGGGGGAAAATATTGGCCAGGGTACAGCATCCTGGAGTCCCTTTTTTATCTAAATTCTTGATTGGTTCAGGCCTGACTGTACTTGATGGACATAAACGTGGTACAGATAACATACCTAGGTTGGTTTAAGACCATCCAAGCACCAATTTCTAGCTCAGTGCATAAAGATGAACCTTCTCAACATACTTCAGGGGGATAGTATGGAGAAGTAGGGCTGCAATCAATATGGTGGCACCTAAATTCTCCTTTCCCTGTGTCATCATTGCTGGTAAGTAGAGGGCTTGAAAGAAATCAGAAGCGAGCTACATATCCACAGTTAAAATCAGCTGAGTGCTTGAGGTGCTCCCGGAATTGACACATCTGGGAGCCAGTGGAACAGGCTTGTCACTGGAGGGCAGCTGAGCCCTGGAATGCTCACAGTGTCTCAGTGCAATAAGGCCCAGGTCTGCTACTTTGGATGTTAAGGAAGGGGAAGGTTGAGTGGTGAAGTTTTCCTTAATTCTCTAGGTCAAGAAGGCTTTGGTTGGCGTAGTCTGTTCAGATTTACTCTGTAAAATTGCATTTAAATGTTTAATTATAACTGCATCAAAAACCTTTGATTGATTCATTACTTATTTCAGTTTATATTATGGTCCTAAGCATCACTGTGTTCTGGTTCACATCTGATGTGCTCCCAGATGACAAATGTTAGAACATTTATGCTCCAGTCTCACATAATGCATGCTACACTGGAACATCAACAAGATATTCCAGGTTTCTCAGATTTCAGTTTGGGATGAAACTGATATCTAGGCTACAGCAGTAAGGAGTCTTGTGGTACCTTAAAGGTTAACAGATTTATTTGGGAAGAAGCTTGCCTGGGCAAAGATCCACTTCAGCTGATGCATCTTGCCATCTTTTTTTCATATACAGGTTGAACCTCTCTAGTCCATCACCCTTGGGACCTGACCAGTGCTGAACCAGAGAATGTGCCGAACAACAGGAGGTCAATACCATCTAGCATTATCAACACTTCCATTGCTTACTGGGTTCTGAGGAGATATGTAGGGGTAAATTAGGGCTAAGTAACAGCACAGAACATTGAGAGCCAGGACTAGTGGCTGTAATCAAACTTTATGAGACTGTGGGAAACTAGGACACACCCATGATAAGTGGACATCCAGCCAAGTAAAATCATCCCAGACCACAGATGTTGCTGGACCAGAGTGCCAGACTAGAGAGGTTCAACCTGTATTCGTCAGATGCATTTCACAAAGTAGGTCTCTGCCCATGAAAACTTATGCCCAAATAAATCTGTTTGTCTTTTAAGGTGCCATAGGGACTCCTAATTGTTTTTGCAGATGCAGATTAACATGGCTACATCTCTGAGACGAATCTAGGCTATACTTCCCTAATTTGTTTATGAAAAGATTACATGAGACAGTATCAAAAGCCTTACTAAAGTGGAGCTATAACATCTACTGTTTCCCCCATCCACAGGGCTTGTTACACTCTCAAAGAAAACTATTAGGTTGCGTTGATAACAATTTGTCAGCTTGTTAGTGTGCACTGCTCTTGTTAAATGAAATGATTCTTTCAACAAAAAGGGAAGTCTTTTGATTTTGGTAGCTTGTGCCAGAGAATGTAATCACAGACATCACACACACTGGTGAACCTTTTTATAGTCAAGGAGCTATTGCTGAAAGATTACACACTGCATACTGGGTTATGACAGTCTTTATGCAAACACTGGGCCCAGAGGGATGACTAGCCGAAATTAAATGGCTGTGATACACAGGAAGTTAGACTAGATTTCCAGCCTTAAACTCTGTAGGTCATATATTCCAAGAAGTCTGTTAAGATCAAACATTTTATTTTCTAAAATTATAACAGACTATTAATAAGGTTGGTGTGGTCTATTCCCTATTATTTAATTATAATGCTGCAGTCCTGTCATCTTTTTTGCATATAGTGTACTGAGAATTGGCTTAAAGAACTGCTACCTCTTTCAGTGGGTAGCATTACTTGGTGGCTGCGAGTAATTGGAGATGAAGTGGTAGCACCTTTTGGTAGGCTCTGGCTGGTCTGACAAACTGAACAGGATTAGAGACTCATCAGTTCTGGGCAGGAGCGTACTGGCAATCAAAATAGGCCCAGGAAATGGTTTGAGAACGGCCCTCCCCATGACGTCACCCATGTGTGCCCCTCAAGCCCCGCCCCCTGCGTCATGTCCGGCACGTGGCGCAGGCAGTGGGTCAGGCTCGGAGTGAGGGGCAACGGCGTGCGGACACGACGGCCCACCAGACAACCGCCCACCAGGAAATTCCCGGTACCCCACCGGGCCAGTCCACCCTAGTTCTGGGATAGCAAACTTAAAAAAAAAAAAAAAACAAACAGTGTGCCCCAGGAACCACTGTCAGCAATCCAATATGTAACACATTCCTCCGAATCATTACTGAACATATTTTCCAGACTGACATTAGGGGGCACTGTGTGGTTGGAGGTCTCATGTTTCTAATGATGAATAAAAGCCAACTACCATATGTGGACTCAACCATGCTGCCCCTATATACTGTTTTCTATTCCTACTTCCCTGGTTATATTAAGCTGTCCACCTATTCCTGTTTGTAATATAAGATTTATGCTATAAAAACATACAGGATGTGTAGCACAGCCAAGTTAATATTGCTGTTGGAACCTCAGCTTTTGCATTTCCCAACTTCTGCCATTTCAACAGTGCAACATTAATGATGCCTTAACAAGTATTTTTTAAATACATAATAGTTTGTGAAAGGCATTGGAATCCTTCCAGATGAAAAAGTGACATATTTGCTGTGGCCAGGAAATAGAAAATTCAGCAAAAGAATACTTTGTCTACACTGCCCCTCTCCTGCAGAAAAACATATGCAAATGAGGCTAACCATGGAATATCGCCATGCCTCATTTGCATAATTAAGGAGGCTCCGTTTTTGCGCAAGAGGCTTTTGCGCAAAAAGGAGCCATCTACATGGCTCCTTTTTGCACAAAACCCCCCCTCTTGAGCCAGAGCCATTCTTCCGCAGAAAAAACTGTGGAAGAATGGCTCTGGCGCAAGAGGGGGTTTTTGTGCAAAAAGGAGCCGTGTAGATGGCTCCTTTTTGCGCAAAAGCCTCTTGCGCAAAAATGGAGTCTCATTAATTATGCAAATGAGGTGCAGCGATATTCCACACTTTGCCTCATTTGCATATGTTTTTCCACAAGAGAAGGGTAGTGTAGACAGCCTTATTCTAAAGCATTACTGTTCTAAAGTTCCTGTCGTCAGTCAAGAAGTGTGTGACACTTCAGCATAAGACTTTAGAAGTGTGTGACACACACAGCATAAGACTATTTTCTACACTAAATAGTTAATATTCCTAGGCATTAATTCACTGCAATTCAACCAACCTTTAAAGAAGTGAAATGCATTTGATATCACTGATACTTTAAACAGTAACAAAAGCCAAATTACTCAGTCACAGATGTTATTTTACTTTGATTTTTGAAGATAGAAGTCCGTTTACTTTTTAAAGCTAAACAAAGAAGGGGGAAAACCCTAAGATTTCAAAAGCGTTTGGCAGACCTTGGCAGGGCTGAACTAAATCATGTCAGAGTTGCTCTATTCCATCTTTCAGAGAGGATCCTGGGCAGTTGCTCATCTGACCTGAGGCTTGCGCAGTTCCATTTTGTCACCTTCTTGCTCAACTATGCAAGGCCAGGGGGGGAGAGATAGGGAGATGCCTGCTGCAGTACCACAAATAATCAGATGAAACCCAGCTGCAAAGAACTTTTTCACTGGACCCAAGTGAACTAGGGCCTTTGCTTTCATACTGATTAGCTAAGGCAGGAGCTTACTCTAGCTAAATAAATACCTTTGAAGCAGTATGGATGATAGACACTGTGGCCTAGTGGAGGAAACATAGTTCTATCTCAGAGATCAGGGCTTTCCAAACTTCCATGTGCCCTCTACAAAGTCATTTGACCTCTGTCTCTCAGTTGCTTGTTTTGCAAAATGGACATGTGCATGTTCCCTTCGGGAAATGGAGCATGCTGGTGAAAAATGCAGGACAAGTAACATTCCCAGATCTTGGTAACCTCTGAAAGTTTCCATTGCTAGTTTATCAGGTCGACAGTGAAAATTCATATCCTCAATCATTAAGAATTATTTTTTCCTCCATCAGCTTCACAGTCAGAAGACTGTGCCTGCTCCAAGAAATTGTCATTATTTGTAGCAATTCATTACCTCTGCCCTCAAAAGCTTATTTTTGCATGAGTCAGTGTTTGTCTACCCATGTTTATGTTTATGGCCCTGCAATTTTGATGGGCAAGTAAAGAGACACACACACAAAAACAGACGCCCAAAAATTCATAAAGGAACCATTATGAGTTTTTTAATCCAGAAAAAATACTCACCTTAATCCACTTTTTCAGAAGATTTTAACTGTCGATGAAATTGACTAAATACCAAAACAAAACGTAAACCTCCTTTGGTGCAAGCACTAGAGTCCATATATCATCTAAACACACTTGCTCATTCTGGTTTTAAGAAGGTTATTTCTGTAATGCAACTTTAAGAGGGATTCTCCCATCAACTATAGGCCCTAGCAGGATGGGAGAGAATTCCTCCAGAGCAGGAACTGAGTAGGACAGTCATAAAGGTGCCCTACAACAGGCCCTCTTATAAGTTGCAACATATGGGCAACCATAAGCAACTGGTGTTTGCAGAGGGATGGGGTGCAGGGTGGGCCACTGAGAAAGACAGGGTACCCCATTTAGCAATTAAAATGGTCATGGGCACAAGGGAGGGCAGTGCATCTCCCGGGTACTACCACAAGTCACCTATGTGGGGGAATGGCAGGAATAGATTAGATGAAAGAGAGAGGAGCATGGGAGGAGTGGGAGTGGAGAAGGAAACTATAGCACATAGTCTTGCCAGTTCCAGGGTGCACAATCATCCACAGGCAGCTAGTCCATGCTGTTGTAACTTAGACAATCTTAGAACACTGCAACTACATGAGGTCAACAAGGGCGCCATTTCGGGAAAGGGGGGCAGCAGCCGTGTGCACTGGGACGCGGCTTGCTTTTCATCCCATCTCTTCTCCCCTTCCCCTGCCCACTATTAGGGAGTGAAGGGAAAGTGCTTGCATTCTGTGCATGCCTCTCACACCTGGCTGCTGAAAGGAACTCACCAGCCAGGTGTGAGAGGCATGCACGTACTTTCCACTCACTCCCTGATAGTTTGGAGGGGGAGAAGTTTGGAGGGGGAGGGATCAAAAGCAAAACGTCCCAAAGCGCACAGCTGCTGCCCCCCTCTCCCCAAATGGCACCCTTAGATGTCAGGCATCATCATTTCAGTCCCCACTGAGACCCCTCCAATTTTGTGCCTCCTGATAGTGAGCAGTGGCTTTTGGCCAGTTCCCCATGAGCTACAACACTTCTGTGCTCCACCTCCAAGAACCACAGCAACAGATGAGTGTTTGCATGGACATTCATGAAAACTGTGATGTACGGATGTCTTACAATTAGGGAGAGATCCACAGAAACAGCAAAGATGGGCAGAAAAAGTGAAGTTAAGGATGGAGTAAGATCCCAGTTTATTCTTCCAAGCATTGATCTAAAACTGGATCACCAGGATGTGCCAAGTGATGCATAGAAGGCCAGGGGAGGAGGGGCTTATGGGTCAAGTTCTGGGCCTGGGAAACAGGGGTGAGAGGCCTGGGGGCGGGAGGAGAATGGAAAGCCAATCCCACTCTATCAGAAAGAGGCAGCAAGGGGGAGGAGAAGGGGTGCTTAAAAGCAGCAGTGCCAAGTGGAGCTTGGGGCCAGCTGGGGAGTCCCTGGGGCTGTTGCTACACTTCAAAGGCAGAGGTGCCCTTATTGACTAATCGAATAGTCAATGCAAATTGCATCAACTATTCGATTAGCCAATTAATCTGAAATTAACATCAGTATCTCCCACACAGCCTGCAGCAGTGGCTCTGGTCCCACAGGGCTGGCTGGGCTTAGCACCCTGCTTTGGGAGTTGTGACCCAGCAGACAGGGTCACAACAACTCTCAGGTTTGGCCAAGCTGCCCCTCTGTCACGATGGCAGGAACTGGTCAGGCCAAATTTGAGTGAGTGGTGCTGTGATCACGTGTCAGGTCGCAACACCACTACCACAAACTGTCAAGATTTACACGGGTCCGCCTGAGCCAAACAGCTAGGGTGTGTCTACATAGCAAAGTTATTTCAGAATAATGGTTGTTATTCTGAAATAACTATGCGAGCATCTACACAGCTATTCCGTTATTTCAAAATAATTTTGAAATAACGGATGGCTTATTCCGACTTGTGTAAACCTCATGCTACAAAGAATAATGCCTATTCCGAAATAGCTATTTTAGAATGGGGCCGTGTTGACGCTCCACTTTGGCTATTTTGAAATAGCCCCTCACCAGGGCCATTCTAAGTTATTCCTCCTGGGGCTCTAAATAGAGATAGCACGTCTACATTAGGGAAACCTGCCTTGGATTAACGCTGAGGCTTCCCTGCAGTGTAGATGTGCTATTTTGAAATAAACTATTCAGAATAACTATTCCAAAATAGCTTATTCCAAAATAACTGTGAAGTGTAGACGTAGCCCTAGAGAACAATTGTTCTGCTGCATGTTTAAGGAGACATGGGATATTTCAACAAAGGTACCACTGAAAGACAAGCACAGAGTTCTGCAGGCCACCTGAAAGAGAAGCAATATATTTAACTCTGAGTTTTTCTGTTTCAATAGGTTTTAAGGTCAGCCCTTGATGTTTTCCTCACCCTTCTGTTGTGGTTTTTTAATTCCTCGTAGGCTGCTTACACCACTGTATATATCAAAGCCTGGTTTGTGTAGACAAATGTATTTAATGACAAACTATTTTCTGGCAATTAAAAAAAAATCAGCCAGATGTTTCATGCTGTCTGACTTTATTAGGTTGCTACAGAAAGGGAATTACTTGCTTTAAAAAAAACTCAACTGATTTCCTGCTTGCTAATGTCCCCCAGATTCCATTCCACTGAAGGACAGTCATGCAGGTAATTTTAAAATGAATTAAAATCCACATTGCAGGAGGAATTAATTAAAATCCTCAAGGCAGAGGTTGTTGCCTGCTACCATCTGTGAGTGTCTCCATAATCTACTGCAATAGCATGTGGCTGAGAGTCCAGGCACTTGTATCCAGGCAGGAGGGCGAAGGATACTGGTCTCTGTTTCTGCAGTATCCTACCAGACTCAAGATTTCCAACAAATTAAGGTGCATGTTGTTAAATGATGCCTTGCTGCACTTATTACTTCTGCCTGACTCAGGTTTGTCCTAGT
Organism: Rafetus swinhoei; assembly: GCA_019425775.1. NCBI lineage: Eukaryota > Metazoa > Chordata > Testudines > Trionychidae > Rafetus > Rafetus swinhoei. The sequence goes on from CM033427.1 coordinate 22,626,843, forward strand.
AGGTGGGGAAAGGTGACCCCAGTCTTTTGTAGTTCAGATAATGCTGCCATTAGAGATTTTACCATGAGCACTGAAGAGTGAAATCACACAAAGGTCTGGAAGCTGCACATCACGGTAAACACCTAACATTTAGCAAATGGTAATGCAAACTAAAGATAGATACACGAAGGAGAGTTGGGCGGATTTCCACATACCCACGAAGTTACTGGATGCTTAGAGAAAAAGAAAAGAGCTGTGGGGAGGGGTTCATTTAATTTACTTGATTTCTACCAAAACCGATCTCCCGACTGTCACATTTCTTGACAAGCCACAATTTAAAAAAAAACCAGACATTTGATTTCCCTGCCTCCTTCCTCTGCTAAACCAGCGCCTGCTGTCATTTCTGCGCCGACTGATCCCCTGCTGGAGGAGAGCAAAGCAAAGCGGGATCCACTCACCTCCTGCCACCAGGTCCGATGGCCAGTCCCAGGCGGAGGCTGCGGGCTCCTCCGGCCGTCCCACGGCGGGGGGATCCGGGCTGCCAGCGGGCAGAGCAGCGCACTTCTGTCCGCAAGCTGGGGGGCGGCTCGTCTCTCGCGGGCGGGCGAAGCGGGCTGGGCTCCCCGGGCTGCGGTGGGAGCGGACGCTGTGCCCGGAGGGGTGCGGGGGTCTTTCCCCACCTGTTTTCCCGGGTGGGCGGGGTTGCAGGGCCCCTCCCCCGGGCTGGCGAGACGCTCCCGCTACAGGTCCCGGCTCTGGGGGTTGGCTAAGGCTTCGCTCGCTCCGGCTCTAGAGGCCGGGCCGGGCGACAGGCTCCTTGGAGACGCTGCCCGCGCCCCCTTGCCCCGCGCCCCCGGCGACCGGCTCCCCGCGCGGCGGTGGCGGCTATTTATATCTCGGCCGGGCCCCAGCCCCGCCCGGGTGACAAGTCCCAGCAGCTGAAGTTCGCTGCGGTGCGGCTAGTTACGAAGCCGGGCTCCCGGGTGCGGGGCAGAAGCCGCGGGCAGGGGCCCCGGGCCGGGGCGCAGCTGGCCGTGCAGCGGGGCCCCGGGGGTTCCTTGCCCAGCGGGGCTGCACAGCCCTTCACCCCGCCGGGCCCAGAGGGCAGCAATGGGGGGAGCGCGCCAAACTTGGCCCTTTCCGCAGCCGGGAGCTCTCCCCTCTCCCCCGCACCGGCACCGGGCTAGCCCGGCCCCCGCTGCACAGCGGGATTCCCTACGAGCCCCAGCTCCCCCTGCAGCGCAAGCTCGGACAGCGTGGGGGGTGCTGCCCCCACTTAGCCGCAGGCAGCACTTCGGCCGGGTGCAGGCTCCCTGCAACCCCCGCTTTCCCGCCGACTTAGCCCCCGGGCAGCCTGAACCCCGCCTCCCCTCGTGCGGGGCGTGGGAGGGGCCAGATCCCCACAGAAACGCCGCCGTGGGCGGGGATTCCCCTTCCGCCTGAGTGACAGAATAGGCGGGGACTCCCTTCTCTGGGACGAGGGGCGGGGATTCCCTCTTGAGTGACGTGAGTGGGCGGGATTCTTCCTTCGAATTCCAGCGTGGGCGGGGAGTCCTGTTCCTTGCGAAGCTCCAGCGCGGAGGTTTTCCTCCCCCGGCGGCAGGGGGCTGCGGTTGCCAGGGCGTCTTTACCAAGGGCATGGGGCCGAGAGCCGCCTGTCCAGCCCCACAGCTGTTTGCTCTGTTGGCAGCTGTGTAACCAACCTGACAGGCGAGGACAAACCATGACACGTGGCTTGCAAACACCAAACAAGCCGGGAGTGGGAGGGATTAAACTAGTGCATTAGGGATTTAATTAGTGCATTAAACTAATCAGCACCCAGGCGCTCTTGTGTTGGAACGAGGGTGTCCACGCATGAAGTGAATCGGCAGCAATTCCACGTTGGAGGCGAGCCCAAAGCTATGGTCATGCATGAGTTCATCCCATCTTTTAGTGACTGCTTTGAAGCCCTGTCACCAAGCGATAACAAGGAGCAGGATTTATGCTAATCACATCTGAATGATTGCATGTCAGGCAGCAAGGTTACTAAAGAGCGCCTCCAACGTTCTGGCACGTGTACTGCGCTGAGCAGTTCATATTTTCAGAGTCCTTGGATTTGTACAAAGTCTTAAAAAAATGCTGCGCTGGGTCTCCTTAATGTTCTATTCTCCCTCCCTAAGGCTGGGGATGTTTAAACAAGATTGTTAGTTTAAATAACTATTTGGTTACTTTTAAAGGAACAGAGAAAATAATTTTCCCTGTTTCACTAGTAACTTTAGAATATTAAAACAAACATTTAATGCTAATTTGATTTTTGCTGTTTGGTTTTTGCACATCACTCAGCTCAGACAGGGATAGGGAAAATGGCTTTGTTTTATTTCTTCTCCATTTCACTTCCTGATTCTAATGAACTAATAGGATGCTGATGTGTTTGTGTTTCCAGTACTGCAGAAGAATGTTCAAGTTACAAAAAAATTGTTTGTTGGCCTAACCAACTTGACAGTGTCCTTTAAACATTTTCTGTATTAAGAGAAGGGAAAGTTAGTTGTTTTTGAGTCTTTATCTCCTTTTGGAGATTGACTCCTAATCCTATGAGGGTGATTGATGGTTAGGGCTTTCCGAAATAAAGAGCCCATTTTTGTCAGTTTCACAGTCATAGGATTTAAAAAAAATACATTTCATGATTTCAGCTATTTGCAAGTCAAATGTCATGTTGTTTAAATTAATTGTAGGGATCCTGATCCAAAAAGGTGTGAGGGGGTCACAAAATTATTGTAAGGGGGTTGCAGTATTGTTATCCTTACTTATGCACTGATGCTGGAAGCAAAGCTACCTTCAGAGCTGGGCAGTTAGAGACTGGTGGCTGCTGGCAGAACCGCTGCCAGCAACAGCAATGTAGAAGTAAGGCTGACATGGGATGGTATTGTCCTCCTTACTTCTGGACAGCTGCTGGTGGGGCACTTGCCTTCAGATGTGGGCACCCATCCCACTGCCGCCTCTCTGTAGCCACCCAGCTCTGAAGGCAGTGCAGAGGTAAGGATGGCAATACTGTGACCTCTCCTACAACTTTCTTTTGGGCCAGGACACCCCACCCCACCCCACCCCATTTGAGAAATGCTGGTCTCCCCCATGAAATCTGTTTAGCATAGAGTAAAAGCACACAAACGACCAGATTTCATTTTCCATTACATGTTTTTCATGGCCGTGAATTTGGTAGGGCCCTAGAGATTATTTATTATAATGTCTGCTTTTTTGGTCAGAGAATTAACAAGTACAGTCTAGCATTGTAACCAATGAGTTGTCTGGCAACCCATCCTGCAAAACCACTCTGAGTTGTTGTGAGGGCTGACAATTGAGCAATACATTACAATAATTTAGCTAGCCCCAAAGAGGCAACGATTCCCTGCTGCTTAAATGCAATACCACCAACAAATATCATTCCCTGGTGACTCACTTTCACTTCAAGACCATAAGGGAAATTTTTTTAATTTTAGCTCTGTTAGTCCTTAAATATTACCCAGACACATCTCATCATGATTAAGAAAATCAGTAAATTACTAGCTTTCAGTACCCTTTATGGATAGAGACCATGAAACAGTGTGTTTGGTGGAGTGAGTTTGTCAGGAGCTGCTAGTTAAGCCCAGTGAATCCTTTGGCACTTGGCACCTGTGGGCCTCTGTATCATAATTCTCCTTCTTCCTACCTTCCCCAATGACTCCAGCTCATTTCAGGAATCTCCCTATTCCCTCCAAGTTATGTCACAGGACTCCCCCATATCAGCTTGGCCTGACCTGCTCCCCATGGGCATCATTCAGCCTGGGCTATACTAGGCCTTATCCAAACAGGGAATTCTTAATCCTCTCTCAGGGATCTTCTCTCCTGACTGAGGTCAGCTCTGCTTAAGTAGTCTTCTCTTAGATCCTCTGCAGGATCAGCCATTCTCATTAAACTCCCTCATACCCAGTTGAGATCAGTAACTACCACTAAGTTGCACGAAGCATGAGCACAACAGAGGGATATCTGATAGTTCATAGGCCAGGCTGAGCTCAGCGCACCTTAAAGGCAGCCCAGCCTCACAGCTATGTAAATCACAACTAAGGTTTTGCACCCCTACCCCAATGTGAGGGTATACCCCTCACAGATGACAAAGGGGGTGATGTTAGCTGAGATGCTGGCTGAGATGCTAATTGCAATACCTTGGCTGCACCTAGGGGGTGAGTCAGCATTAATTAGAGATGAAACCTACATAGGGGTGGAAGGAGCTGGGTAGTGATTATAAAGACAGGAAGCTTACAACAGAAGGGGTGTAGGGAGAGAGTGTGTAATCGCTCTCTGGGTTGGGAGTGAAGGGAAATAAGCTAATACAGCAATTCTATAGGTATATTATCCATTTATAATTTCATGTCTTTCCTCCTGTGTCTTCATGGATTTACTTCAGGCCTTTTATGTGATGTAGGGTTCCCCAGATGCAATGGATTTCTCACAGAACACTGAAGTGGATAACCATTAAGAATCACTTAGTCTAAATTAGCATGAATCGTGGAAGCATAATTCATCATCTGGTGTAAACATACTGAGAGGTCCAAATATGCTACTGTCTTCAGGATATAAACTACAAAGTTAATAGATATGATACTTGGATATTTTGAATGGAAGTTGAATCCATACACTATTGTTAAATTAGTAATTTCCTGCACAATTTTAAGTTATCCACGCTACCTAAATGTTGCCACCAACAGACCAAAATATAAACATTGTTAAAGTATTTTACATAATACTTCACATAAATGTTTACCATCAAGGCTCCTGAGGGTAAACACTCTCTGGCTATGTCTACACTCGCGGCTTCTTGTGCCAGAAATTTGCAAATGAGGCTAAGCGTGGAATATCACCGAGCCGCATTTGCATACCTAATGAGCCGCCATTTTTGCAGAAGAGGTTCTTGCACCAGAAGGAGCTGTCTACACTGCCCCTTCTTGTTCAAGAAAACCCCTCTTGCACAATGCCGTTATTCCTGAAAATAATTGGCGTAACGGCATTGTGCAAGAGGGGTTCTCTTGCGCAAGAAGGGGCAGTGTAGACAGCTCCTTCTGGTGCAAGAACCTCTTCTGCAAAAATGGTGGCTCATTAGGTATGCAAATGAGGCTCGGCGATATACCACGCTTAGCCTCATTTGCATATTTCTGGCGCAAGAAGCTGCGAGTGTAGACATAGCCTCTGAGATTTCTTTGGGATTCATACAAATTGTTGTTCTCTGCTGATTCTCTTCCATATATTGAAATCAGATCATCAGTGGTTTGGATTCCAGTGTTTAAAGACTTCATGGACCAAATCCACCTCATGGTTGAATTTGACCATACATGTAAAAACTGCATTATAGTAGGGACCCATCTGCAATTATATTAAGTAAGCATGAAAATGTGCATAAATCTGCAGCCTCGTTTTATAAAAATATGGTCCTAAAGGTCATATGGTACTTTCCAGATGAGCCAGGTATGTCCTGGCACATCTGGCAAATATGTGATTTCCTACAGTGTGTTCTGCAATGGTTATCAGACATGGTCCTGCCCTCTATCCCAGAGATGGCTGTACATCAGTGATGAAATGATTTCTGAAGTGTTTGGAGATCCTTTAAAATAAAAGGTGCTATATACAAGGTAGTAGTAGTAGGAATATCTGCTCATATTATCATCCCCCTGCCTTTGTCTACTCCGTTATTTCTTCATTTTTATGATCAGTCAAATTTCCCCACTAAATGTTGCCTTTTAATTGAATATACCTGTGATATGATGTAGCTTAATTTTCAGAAACAGCCTCTAAATTTGCTTCCACAATTACTTGGTGCACAAACCCTCTTAACTGCATAGGAAAACAATCTGCACGTGGAAATGAAATGTTTGAGAGACCAGCATATTTTGCTGATAATCATTGTTGAATTCACTATATGCTCTCACCACAGGAATGTAAGAACAACACTAAAGGAAAAAACATTCTTGCACAGAACTGGCACCACAGGTTTAAATATAAATTCTTTGCAATGAATATCAAATGGTCCCTAACGGATGTTCCTTTCTGAAGTAATCTGTCTCTGGGGTAATGTCCATGTCTTTTATACATAAATAACCCAGAGGCTGCTAAGTCAGGCTGCTTTATCAATACATTAATTTACATGGGCTGTGAGGAAACACATATTTTTAAGAGATCTAGAGAAGTTCTTAAGGACGACTAAAATATATATGGACAGTCATCTGCTTTTATGACTGCATTCCATGATTGCTGTGTATCATGAGTGTTCCAACTGCTTCCAAGAAAGGGCCATGCTGACAATTTCTCAGGGGCCTGAGGGATGGGTCACAGCTTAAAGGTCAACAGCTCTTTTGACTGCCATCTCCTGATCTTCCTCACATGACCCCTCATAAGGTTTCCTGCTCCCAGTCATCACCTGTCTTGGGCCCAGACCTGCATCTCTCTCCCTGAGGCTTAGTCCCTCTGCCCCTCACTGGTGTCCTCAACAGGTCTGACCAGGGGGCAGAACCTTTGATTAACCTCTCTCCAGGGGCTACAACAGTCTACTTCTGTCACCCACCAGCCTTTGTGACAACAATATTGATTCTTAGGGTGAAAGGGTTACAGAGAAATCCTATAAAAGAACCTGCATGGACTCTCTCTCACCAATACTACATATAAAGAAAAACCCCTCACATACAGTCTCATGGCCTGGGTCCCTTGACTCAGGTTTTCAGGATACATTGCTATTTTTAATCTTGCAGGCTGATTCCCACAAGCCTGAGTCAACAGACTTTTGGCTTTCAGACTCGTTGTTGTCAGTTTTTCCTTCAGTGTAGACATACACAATAAGATTGATTGAGTGTCAGTTTTCAAGTGAACCACGATCCATTTCTATGTTCAAGCAAAAGATGTAGTTTTCTAGTCACAAAATGTCTGGGGGATATAGATCTCCAAATGAATGACCTCATTAAAATGTATATATGGAAATGTATTTTTTTGTCAAATCCAAACACTGTTATTCCTAAATGAAAATCTTTTCTATATAGCTGGGACAGACATGTATTGTATGAAGCATAAAATATTCAAAGCACTGATTAATGAATTAGATCAGTAGAAGTCCTGGTGGAGATGGCCAGAGAGAGACTCAGAAAATTAAACCATTTTCACTGCTCTTAAAGCCCCCAGAAAAACTTCCCCTTGCAAATAATGTAGCTGAAAACTTCTGGGAACTGAAAATATCAAATACGAAAGTGGTTCAGTTACACTGAACATTACACTGACATTAAGGAGTCAAAATGCAGAAAATGAACATCTGGTAAGACAAGCTTCAACAATGGAAGAAACTGAGATATGTGGCTTTAAGATGTAATGATTCAGCTGATGGACAGAATTAGCTGTGACACAGTCACTGATGTTCTCCACTGTGATGAATTCACACGTGGAAGTGAGTTAGGCACATTAGATTGTTTCTATTAATAATTATTCAGAACCTGGTAAATAAGTCTTCAGCAAACTATGAATCTGTTCTTTCTAATTAAGGAGTGAGTCAGATTTTGGTTTAATTGGCTTGGAGCAAAGGAACCAGAACTATTCCAATATTAAAGGAGTCTATGTGAAGATCTTGCAATAAGAGGCACTGTTATGCCTAATGCTAAAGGCTTTTGTATCAGCTTTTTTTAGCACTTAATGACCAGTAAATACTCTGAGAGGGTGGCCTCAGAAAAGGGCTGTAGGTATTTATAAGTCCAAATGTTACATTTCAGGCCCATGCTCAGGAATTTGTGTGTGTGTGGGGGGGGGAGAGTGTGCGAGCTGTGGGAGGGGCTGGTAGCTCCACAGCCCCCTCCTACTCCCCCGGGCCCAGCCCCACTCCCTGCAGCCAAGCCCTGTCCCCAGCCTAGCTCCTGAGTGAGGAAGTGGGGGAATCAGCTCCAACCTTCCTCCAGCTGGCCGGAGCACGTGGGAGGGAGGCTGCCTTCCCTAGGTTGGCCAGAATCAGCCCCATGGCGAACCATTAAGGACCATGGGGGGTGCGTTCACACCCTTCACATACCTCCTGCCTATGTACAGGCCTGCATTTCTCTACAGAATAGCTCAGGGGGTTTCACAACCCTGAAAAGGCCTAGCCTTCTAAAAGATTTTAAAAAATTAATAAGGCCTTGAAGATGATAGGTTCAAAAGTTAGAAGGCATGTGGCATCTAGCAAGACAATTTTTGTGAAGAATGCGAAGCTTGAAATTTGGCTAGTGAGATAAAAAGAAGCTTTCTGGGGAAAGGCACCTCTACATTATAGAAGATGGCTACAAACAGTTCCAACAGACAAAGATAAGTTATTTTATGATGTGATAAACTTGTAGGCACTTTAACATACCAGTGTTATCATTAAGAAGGGGGCTCAGTTGTAAAATCTTGTCTACTTAAGATTGGGCAATGGGTCAAACTCAAACTGATTCTTATCTAACATTAGCAATTGGTAATTACAACACCTGTTTGTTGGAGTATAACAATATGAGCTCTTAGAGGGTTCGTTACTATAATCTGCCCATCCAAGTTGGAACCATCTCACATAAGTTTGAGCACCCCAGGCCTAGTTCTGTTGCAAGTACCTGCATGATATGCTATTATGAGTGTGATGTTTGCTTAGGCATGTAAGGCATGTTTGAAGCACCTGTATAAACATCTTTAGGCCTTTAAATTTAATTTTAAAAGTTATGGCTAAATTAATGTTTGGTAGTATCCTACAAAAACAATAATATCAAAAAATCTCCCAGTGCAGAGTCATATTTCTCTTGTAATTTACCACTCATTATAATGGATCAGACACGCCTGTCGTTTTTCAAAGAACTGTAATCTTTTGCTTCAGTTTGTAACAAAAGTTAGTCTGTAACAGGAAAAACTTAAAAACAACAAATAGTCTAGTAGCACTTTAAGAACTAACAAAACATGTAGGTAATATCATGAGCTTTCGTGGGCACAACCCACTCAGTGCTCTTGTCAGTAAACCTAGGTAAAGAAAGCTGAGCAATATTCCAGAGAATGGAGCCCAAACACCTGCATGGTCATAGCCTTAGTATATTTACCAGCCATCAGATGTGTGACAACATTAACTGTAAGCTGAGTTCATTTTGTATTTTAATTCATAATTTAATTTTGGAGAACAGCAACTCAAAAGAGGTTTATTACAAAAGTTTCAAGATCCGTTATAGAAACCTAGTTGAGAAGTAATGATGTCAAAGGGGAAAAAAACCCTCTACTGCTAACAAGGAATTCCTTTCAATTTCAAGCTAATCACATAAAACTTATGATAGTGAGAAGCAAATTCCTTGTTAGCTGGTCTATGCTTTAACCATTCATACTAAGGATGTTAAAATACAGTTAATTGACTAGTCAACTAGTCGATGGAATTTCCATCGACTAGTCGAATAGTTGATAGGCACTTCCGCATTCCTCCTTTGAAATGTACAAGAGCCCCTTATGGGGCTCTTGTACATTTCAAAGGAGGAATGTGGAACTCTGCCTGCAGCCTGGGGACAGTGGGAAGTCCCGCTGACTCCGGGCTGCACGCGGGTGCCTGCTTTGAAATGCACAAGAGTCCCCTGCTTTGAAATGCACAAGAGTCCCCATTTCAAAGCCATGGAGCTTGGGGTCAGCAGGGGACTCACAGTACCCTGCTGACCCCGGGCTCCATGCTACACTGCATGCCACTAGGAGCCCAGGGTCAGCACTTCCATGGAACCTGGAGCCCATGTGGCAGTTCCCTGGAACCTGGGGTCAGCTGGGTATTCCCCAGCTGATCCTGGGTTCCGGGGAAATGCCGCAGGGAGCCCGGGGTCAGCTGGGGAATCCCAGCTGACCCGGGCTCCATGGCAGCTGCCCCTTTGAATTGCCACAGAGCTGGTGTTTTAAAGGGGGCAGGAGCCCAGGGTCAGCTGGGGACTCCTCAGCTGACCCCAGGCTCCCCGCAGCATTTCCCCGGAACCTGGGTCCCCAGCTGATCCTGGGTTCCGCTGCCGCGGGGAGCCCGACATCAGCTGGGAGTCCCCCGCTGACCCCGGGCTCCATGGCTGCCCCTTTGAAAAGCCACCTGGGGGTTTCAAAACGGCAGTGCCGCTGTGTGGTGCTGTCACTTTGAAGTACCCCTTCCCCCTCCTTTTGCTGCCTCTATCTTATTTTGACTAATTGACTAGTTGATCTCCCCCCCCCATCTTATAGAGGCAGCAAAGGGGGCGGATATCAACTAATCGACTAGTCAAAATACTATCTGATAAGCAATTGACTAGTCTTTTACATCCTTAATTTATACCATCAGTTACCAGAGCAAACACTAGATAACACCATATTTGTCATATGAATCTCCATCTCTGGAGATATTTCAGAGCAGGTTAGATAGACATCTATCAGGGATGGGCTAGACAGTGCTTGGTGCTGCCATGAGAGCAGGGGACTGGATTTGATGACCTCTGAGGTCCCTTCGGGGTATGTCTACATTTGCCCCCTAGTTCGAACTAGGGAGGCAAATGAAGCATACCGAAGTTGCAAATCAAGCGCGGGATTTAAATATCTCGCGCTTGATTAGCATATTCGCGGCCGGTCGCCATTTTAAAATGCCGGTCGCCCGATTTAACTTGCCGCATGTAGACGCGGTAGTCCGATTTAAAACCCTTCCCTCGAATTAACTGTTACTCCTCATTGCTGCCTCCCACAGAGACAGCAGCGCAGGGGAGAGGTGGGAACTAGTGCTTGAGGGGAGCCTACTTAAGAGCCGGCTCCTCCCAAGCACCAACTCTGCGGAGCAGCCTGCTCCTCCTATGCTGTTATCTCTGTATTAGAGGCAGCAGCGCGGGGGGGCAGGGGAGGTTGTTGTGCAGCAGCCTCTGTCCATAGCGGGCCCGAGATCACTGCAGACAGAGGCTGCTCTGTGGGATGCCAGAGCACCCTTTGTCCACGGAGAGCTCAGCCTCCCCTCCCCCAGACAGGGGCTGCTGTATCAGGCAGCAGCATGGGGCGGCAGGCAGGAGCTGGTTTGTGTGGGGAGCCGAATTTGAAACTGATACAGAGGCAGCAGTGTGCGGTGGCAGGGGGCTCCTCAGGAGTAGAGCCAGGACCTGGGAGTGCACTGGCTGCTGGCCCCACCCCTAGGGAGTATTTTAGTAATCATGTAATAAATACATTTTTGCAGCTTCACGACTGCTAAAATAAACGTTATCTAACATCCCTAAACCACACCCAGAAGGTGTGCGGGTTGCACTACTACTGGAGCTAAAGGAGCCCTTTCATTAGCTGCAGTAGCATCCTTCTTTGTGGAACACTTTTTTTGAGGGAACACCATTCCATTCAGTAGTGGAAGTGGTTGTGCTCATAATCAGTATCCCATACACATAGTGATAGTAGGCAAGACACAGTACTATCTCAGCGCAATGCCATAAGCAATTTGGAACAAAAATAATTACTTGGTAAGTATTTGTGGTCACATGACCTATTTAGATTACAACAAATCCCATCTAATTAACAGACGCCTCCCTAACGCTATTGTAGTCAGCACAGATGCCATGTTTCAGCAATGTCAGCTGGTTGTTGTGTGGGTTTTTGTTTCACTTTGCATCTTCTATTCTTGTCTGGTCTCTGTTACAATTGAGTTTGGGTTTTTAGATATTTTTGTAAGATTTTCTTCTAGCATAGCAGAAGCTAGAGGCTGCCTTCTCACGGACATTAATCCTCAATTCCCATTACTCTTAATTGCTGTTACATGTATTCTATGTCCCTGGTGCACCACGATGAGGTGACATACATGTTAATGTCAGTGCAATAATTTTGCACTGAAGTAGCCATTCTCTACAGCCAGTTCCCTGCTAAGTGCCTTGAATTTTTTATGGCTGAAATGTCTGCGAGTAAGGCATAAAGGAAAAAAAATTAACATGCGGGTTAGCAGTTGTCTCTTTTGATTTGATTTTGTTATTTCACTTACCATTTCAACATCCTGTGACCTACTTTCTATATAGGATAGGCACTGGTAAACATTTATGTCTTCATTTCAAGGACTCTTTTACTTTGTAACTAATTTTACAAAAAACCTGACAACTAACATGTAACTTTTGTTTTAAATTAAAAATAATTATCAAATACAAAAAATGTGAGTGAAGACTTAAAGCGACTGTCTCTAGTGATGGTGCAACTGGATAAGGTCTGCATAGGACATGACCTGCTTAGCTTACAGTTTAAAAAACCTGAAAATGTCAGTGGCCAACTCCTGCTAACAGGCCTGTCATGCACCAGACAGAAACTGAGCAGTTACCCTTTCACTGACTTTTCCTTTTCACCAGGAGCCAGTGTAACACTGAGGGAAGAAGACTTTCTCTCCTCCACCTCCTGCAAGACACCAACATGGGCTAATGGAGAGCACCAGAGAAGAGGGCCTTGGTGAGAGGACAATGAAGGGGGGAGGGAGCAGAAATAATGGAACAGGGACATCTGACCACCTTTGCAATTGAACAGGGACATCTGACCACCTTTTTGAAGAGGGCCCAGTTAGTGCTTGTTTAAACCCCTCCCCCATATGTATTAATTTCTGTAAAGGGACCACTCAGAGTAACAAAAAACTTGTGGTCAGGACAGACCATGAATCCTTGCAATGGCTTTGTCTATTCAGGAATTCTGAGGAACAGTTTGCCAGGTGCTTGGAGAAACTGCAGTGCTATTTCACAGTGTCACACGGTTCTGGGCACAAGTAGGAGAATGCTGAGTGATGCCCTATTCAGCCAGCCTTGTGGGGATCTAATTACAAACACTATCCTAAGCAGGAGAGCAAGGCATCAGGTGTTCAAGGGAATGAGTGTGCTCAGGAAGAGACAGTCCTGCTCTCATCCCATAATTTGCACAAGTGCAAATGGATGTGGTGGGGTTGTAGGAATGGAAAGCAGAGCAGCTAAAAGCATCCCGAAAACAGAATCCCAATGTTAGAATAGTATGTGACTAGGAAATCAATTGGCAATTGCAGCCAACCAGGAATGTAGTGGTCCCATAGCTTTTACTGAGGTATTTTTTCTGGTCACCTTAGAAAAACTTGCCATTTAAAGATGAAATGTGGTGAAGAAGATGGGAAACACCAGCAGATGATGCGTAGAGGTATCAGCTGGCTGTACCAGGTTCCTTGAAGGAGGTTCTGAGGTTATGGAATGATTTTAAAACTGCTGGACATTTTGGGGTTACAAAAACTTTAGCCTATCTGAGAGAGAATTTCTATTTTGCAGGCAGGATGCAGAAAATTGTAATGTGATGCTTGCATTGTGAAGAAGGACCCCCCCTACAAATGGAGGAGACCCTGTCTTGCAAAGATTTAAAGAGGGGACCACCATCTAGTTCCACAATCCTAGAAGCAAGGATACAATCCCTAAGCTGAATAAACCTTGGGCAGGAATCTACACAATGCTGATTAAGGTAAATGATGTGGTTGGTGTAGAGTGGTGAACATTTGGACCCCAGGACTAAACCAAATTTATCCATAAGGGTCATCTCAAAAGGTACCAGGAGGGCAGGATTTAAGAATATTTACCCTCATGGCTAAGAATATAGAGTAGAAGCTGAGGCTGGAAGAGTTGTGACATTAAAGCATCCCCATTAGAATAAAATGGGAGGGTCAGCTGAGGAGGTTGCTGGAAGGTATCTGGGAGTTCCAAGGTGCACTAACCTGATTGGAGTAGCTTTGAGCTGCCTCACCTGCTGTTCCTGCCATCTTCTGTGCCCAGCAGCAAGAGGAAAAGCTGAGAGGTGCCCAAGAAACTTGAAGAATGGCAAGGACAAGCAGCTGCAGTCCATCCAGGCAGCCCAGCCAGAGGCACTGAGACTCTAAGTGGGCTGCCAGATGTGGGACATAGACAACCCTGAAGATCACACAGGAAGTACATAGCAGTGCTGGGGATACAACCCTTGTCCTAAGCCATAACCACAAAGCTAACCTTTCTCCAAGAGGCCTTCCTAACTGGCCATAACATCACCAGTGCTCCCAGGGCAATATAATATGTTGCCAAACATAATGTAAAGATTAACCCAATAAAAATGACCACTGTACAATATCAATAACTCACACATTAAATGGATTAAGAACTGGCTAATGGGCAGATCTCACAAAATAGTTCTCAATGGGGAACTGCCACCGGGTTGTTGCTAATTTGGTTTCACGGGGATGAGTACTAGATCTGACACTAATTCCTCCTTGTTGAATTTTTTTTTTTTTGGTCATTGTTCTGAAGGTAACTCTTGAGTTACTGATGATAAAATCTGCAGATGACACAGACAAATAATGGCAAATAACGTAGAGGTGAGGGCAGTCACAGTGAACAATTGGCAAGTTTTAGAAGGGTAGCTGCGTTAGTCTATTTCAGCAAAAAGAAGCCTGGACCAATCCACACAGAGATCCAATTCCTGACTACTACAGTCCAAATAAGTAATGGTCACTTAAACACTGCCATATACTGGAAACCTACTGACTGCTATATTTACCTACATGACTCCAGCTTTCATCCATAACACATCACACAATCCACTGTCTACAGCCAAGCCCTAAGATACATTTCATGCATCTGATGAAGAGGGCTCCAGCCCACAAAAGCTTATGCCCAAATAAATTTGCTAGTCTTTAAGGTGCTACAGGGTACGGGTATCTAAACAGTGAAGAGTGAGTAGAAATTGAGAGGTGGTTGTTATCTCTGTATGCACTGTTAGTGAGACTTATACCAAAATACTGCACCCAGGTCTCAAGTCCACATTTTAAAAATTATGTTTACAAATTGAAGTGTGCAGAAAAGAGCAACAAAAATTATTTGAAGGCTGGAGAAATGGTGTAGAGTTAGAGATGGGGAACTTGTCTACATGGAAAATTTCTACTGCTATCAGCCAAGGTGTGGATGTGAACTGACACAGTTATAACACCCCATGTGGAAGCTCTTATTCTGGAACTAGAGTGGCTTTTGCAGTTTAGTTTATGTTGCTTTGGAAGGAATTTAAGCTAAGTAACAAAAAATGCTTCTTATTGCAGAATGAGTGTAGATAGGAGGTTACATTATACTAGTGTAATGGCCAGTTCAATTGCATACCTGAGCTAACAGTGGTAAACCTTTCCTGTGTAGACAAGCCCTTAAACAGTTCAATTAGTGAATGCTTATCAACAAGAAGATGGAGAGGTGACTTGATTACATTTTAGAAGTATCTTCACAGGGAGAAAATATTAAAAGGTTCTTTAATCTAATCAAAACACACACAACAAGAAAAACTGGAATTTGAAATAAGTCACAAATGTTTAAGTGAGGTGATTAGCCACTGGAACAAACCACCAACAAAAGCGGTGAATACTCCATCTCTTGATGTCTTCAGATCAACACTGCATGCCTGTCTGGAAGATATGTTTTAGTCCAACACAAATTATTGAGCTCAATTCAGAGGTAACGGAATAAAATTAAATTCCCCATGATCTTCAGAAAGCCAGACTATTTACTCTAATGGTCCCTTTTGGCTTTAAATCCATGGATTCAGAAATAGTCATTAGACCAGTTCCATGGAATAATGATATTTCTTGTATTCATATTGTATTTTGGAGCAGCGTCAGTAGAGTATCACTAGCAAGATTTCAAAAACCCCACAATATTGCTTAGTGAAATAAAAAGACTGCTTAGTACAGCTGTGTGCCGTGAAACGAGACTGAGAGATTTATTCAGGCTTTTAAAATACCGGTGAAAGTAGTGGCCCTTTCAGATGTGACCATGTTAATATTTATCATTTTTACCACTCCACAAAGCATGCAGGGTACATAACTATAATCGCTGTCTAGCTATAATTTGTTTCTGCCAGGTGCTTGAGATATAAGCTCTGAATCACAGTGCTGAGCTATCGGTACGAACATTCAGTGTGTGTGGTTTTGTTTGCAGATGGCTAGTAAAAGCCCAATGGCCATGTTGACCAGGTTATTGGGCTACAAGCATTAACACCATTTTATGAGGGGAATTCTCAGTAGTTCATCCGGGACAAAAATGGACTAGAAATCCAAAATCACGTACCCAAGCTAAAACCCAGAGCAGGCAGTGTCTACACTGCAGTCAGAGGTGTGACTGCAGCATGGAGAGATACCAGGGCTAGCGTTGATCCTGGTAGCTTAAAAAACAATAGTGGTGAAGCCCCACAGGGCACTGGCAGCAGCATGGGCTGTCCACGGGCAACGATAGCCTCCACAGGTGCTGCTGGGAAAGTTGCAGAAGAACCTCGCTCTGAGCTCCTGGAAGGGGCGGGGCCTCAGACAGATGGGGCGGGGCAAGGG
The DNA here is from genome assembly GCA_019425775.1 of Rafetus swinhoei. Lineage (NCBI taxonomy): Eukaryota > Metazoa > Chordata > Testudines > Trionychidae > Rafetus > Rafetus swinhoei. The sequence goes on from CM033427.1 coordinate 22,643,113, forward strand.
GCAGCCAGACCACAACACCAACCAGAGGGCAGTATGTCCCCCCACCCAAGACCTCAGAGCCACACAGAGCACATGGCACAGAGCTCCAGCAGTGTCTTAAAAGGGGCCGGGGCTCCGGGCTAAGGATGTAAAAGACTAGTCAACTATCCGATAAGCATTTGCTTATCAGATAGTATTTTAATTAGTCGACTAGTTGATATCTTCCTCTTTGCTGCTTCTATGAGATAGCGGCAGCAAAGGCTGGGAGGGGGAAGGGGTACTTCAAAGTGGCAGCGATGCACAGTAGCGCTGCCACTTTGAAACCCCAAGCCTGCTTTTCAAAGGGGCAGCTGCCGCACAGCTGATCTGCCGCACAGCTGCCCCTTTAAAATGCTTCCTGTGCAACTTTCAAAGGGGCAGCCATGGAGCCAGGGGTCAGCTGGGGAGTCCCAGCTGATGCCAGGCTCCCCTGCAGCAAGCTGGGGACTCCCCAACTGACCCCGGGCTCCGCGCGGCATGCAGTGTCGCATGGAGCCCAGGATCAGTGGAGGACTGTAAGAATAACATGGCTTTGAAATGCACAAGAGCCCCCCCTGGGGACTCTTGTGCATTTCAAAGCAGGAACACCACATGCAGCCCAGAGTCAGCGGGACTTCCCACTGGCCCCGGGCTGTACACAGAGTTCCTCTTTCCTCCTTTGAAATGTACAAGAGCCCCAGTGGGAGCTCTTGTACATTTCAAAGGAGGAATGCAGAAGTGTCTATCGACTAGTCGATGGAAATTCCATCGACTAGCTGAGTAGTCAATTAACCGTATTTTAACATCCTTACTCCAGGCCGGGCTGCTACTGCAATAG